>OY725323.1:67066387-68481831 GCA_963242795.1 Inga leiocalycina | reverse complement strand
GTAATGTTTTAATTATGGGGTCTGCCCTTGCATGTACCAAAGAAAAAAGCAATAATGCACCTGAACCTAGGCATTTGAATTTTTTTTTTTTTTTTGGACCTGGAGCATTTGATGAAAGCAGTAGAAACGCTACACGACAAATAATGGAGGGCTCAAGGAGGGTGGGAAGCACACATGTCTCAATGTACTTGTAGATAATTAATTTATAGAGATTAAAAAATAAATTTTAAAATGCCCTTTCACTTATTTGCATTAAAAAAATTGAAAATATTTTTAACTGAAAATGCTCTTAATATGTATCATCAATAAGAATAATTTAAGGAAAAAAATATAAATTTAGGAGAAAAATAAAAGAAAATTTTCAGAAAAAAAAAACCCTCTAAATTTGCATATCCCAAATGCCTCTAAAAGTTATCCATTCAAACAATAATTATTTACTACCACTGTTATTAACTATTTACTTCCTCTGATCTTTATTATAAGGCATCAACTAATAAGTGTTTTTAATTCTTTTTATAAGGCACTTGCTTGTTTCTAAGGAGTATTAAATATTTTTTTCATGTATTCCCACATTTAATAAAAGTAGTGGGAGAGAATAATAATTAATATGATATTAAAGTTTAGTGTGATTAGTAGGGGTAATATTATAAATTATTTAAATTTTAGGAGAAATGTAATGACTTTAACTATTTTTATTGATTTGTGAAAATTGTTAGCTTATGCCTTATAATAAGGACCAAAGGGAGTATTACACTTCATTAGTAAATGACAATAAGTTTTAGCAAATTCCACACTTGGGTTATGTAGTATGAAAGGCTATTTTTCAATATATTTACTACATTTCAATAGCCATTTACCACACTTCATTAGCAAATTATGACAACAAGTTTTAGCAAATTCCCCGTTTAGATAACTTAATCTAAAAGGTATATTTACTACTTCCTTTGTTCTTTTTAATAAAAGTTTGATAATCAAATTAAGAATTTTAAAAATTTAGTTAAAATTAATTAAAAATAATAAATATGTAAGGAATAAACTTTGTTTTTAAGTATGCCATGATTTTTAAGAGGCATGTAAGAGAGAGAAATGTAGTAATAATGAGAGGAAGTATAAAAGAAAATGTAGTATGAGAAAAAGAGAGAGTAGAGAATGTAATTAATTAGGAACAAAACGGTAAAAAAACATTGAATACTCATACAACCCCAAATGAGGAAACAATGGCCTTTTTATGCAATCATCCAACTATTTAATGTATTAGGTTGAAGGAGTATATGTTTTGGTCTTTTAAGTTTATGTCAAGTTTAGTTTGGTCTCTTAAGGCTTAAAAAAAGTATTTTAAGTACTTTAGTATTAACACAGTTTGTCTCACTAATATCTTTATTTTGAAATTAAACTATAAAAATATTATATTGTTATATGTTACTTCAATTTTAATGGTCAAGGAGCAAATTTGCCTTGTAAATTTTCACTTATGAGCGCTGGCTATCTGAAAACTTTTTTAGATTCAAAGGTGCCCTAGAAGTTTCCAAATTATAGCAATAATGCTCTAGTTATTATCAAAGTTGAATTTGACTATTAGTTGACCAAATATACTGAGTTAATATGTTTATATGTCATACTCATCCTCTTCATTAGGGTTAAGGAGAAAATTTGCCCTAAAAGTTTTCATTAAGGAGTATTGGGTGAAGTTTTTTCAAGTTCAATGTTTTCCTTGAAGTTTTCAAATTGTTGTAATGCCACCTCAGTCATTGTCTAAGTTAAGTTTGATTATTAGTTGACTAAATATATGAATCTACAAAGTTCACATATCATTCAGTTCATTTTTTCCATGTCATCGACCTCATTACATGTTTTGAATTCCAAAATTATTTCTCCTGCAAAATAACAACTCTTCAGTTTGGTACATTTCTTGTGACTCGCGAGAATTCTTGAAAGGCATAAACGGTAGGGTCGATTTTGGGAATAATTATAGGCAGCCTCTTGTAAAGCACAAAAACAAGAATTTTTTTGGTGCTGGTGTTGAATCCTCACCTTTGAAAAAAAATGAATTAGATGATAGAGATATGTCAGCTCAGTATATTTAGTCAACTAACGGTCAAATTAGGTCTGGATAACAGCAGGGGCGATATTGCTATAACTTGATATCTTTTGGAGGCGATATTGAATCCCAAAAAAACTTCTAGATATCTAACCCCAAAAAAACTTTTTGTGCAAATTTGCACCTTAACCCAAAAAAGATGAAGTAAATGACATATGAAATATTTAACTCTACAAATTTCATCAACTAATGTTCAAACTAACTTAGATAATGGTTGAGACGACTTTGTTACGATTTGAAACATTTTAGGATAAGATTGAATCAAAAACAACTTTTGAACACCTAGTGCTCTTAAATAAAAACTTCTTTAATAAATTTGCACATTAACCCAATTTTAATCCTTTAAATTTAGTTTAAGAGTTATCATTTGAATTCATTGAGTTGGCATTTCCCAGTAATGATATTAACAATGTTAATATTAAAGGATTTAAAATACACCTTATAAACTTAAAGGACTAAATTAAAATTTAATGCAAACTTAAAGAACCAAAAATATACTTTAACCAATTCATTTAAAAATGCTATCACTTGCTAATAAAGTGTAGTGATGAATATCTAATGAAATGTAGTAAATAAGGAATAAAGTTTAGTAAATATGCTAAAACAATGACCTTTTAGATTGAATTCTATCTAAGTGTGCAATTCGCTAAACTTATTGTCATTTGTAAATAAAGTGTAGTAAATATGTTGAAAACGAGACCTTTTAAGTATGAAATTTGCTAAAATTAGTAGTCATTTGCTAATGTATTATAGTAAATAACTATTGAAGAGTATTGAAACAATGGCATTTTAGATTAAATGATCTAAGTGTCCACATTAACTATTATATTTTGTCATTTCCTAATAAAGTGTATAACTAATGAAATCTAGTAAATATGCTAACAAGAGACCTTTTGTATTAAATTATCTTAGTATGGAATTTGTAAAAACTTGTCATTTACTCATGAAATATAGTAATAAACAGCTAATGAAACATAGTAACCATGCTGAAACATTGGCCCTTTAGATTGAGAGGCAATATTGTAAAAGTACGAACATTTGTAAATTCCTGGTTTGGGATTTGTGAAATTGGGATAACTGATTACATGCAAATTTTATAAACATTTATTTAGATTTTTTTCAAAATGAATTGAGATTTTATATTTAAAATTAATTATTGGGTCCTACCTTTGGGAGCAGGGAGTATGAGATATCTTCGAGAACCTTTTTAGGAACCAAAATATAAAGGGTTTTGCCAAATTTTGTAAGAGTTGGACCGTATTACCCCTCAATCCCTTGAAGATTATAAAAACAATAATTATGCCTTGTAAGATAATCTATTTATGAATAGGGGGCCACGCATGTATATTGCTTATTGTACGAATATATCAAATTTGAGGTGAGCTACTCAGAGAGTGAGAGTGATCGTTGGAATAATACATGAGAGAGAGCGGTTGGCCTAAAAGAAGATTCGTCTGGTCGAGGATTTTTCATCCTTATCCTTGTCTTGTGCTTAAAAGTAATAGTAATAAAATCAAGAGCTATCAAGTTGAATACAATGTATCCACTCCATTAATTCATATTGGAAAGTTGAGAGTAAAACAGATAAGTCCCAAGAAAAAGTCCAAGAAACGTGGAAGTCCCAAATTCTTCTGCCCTCTCATAAAGAAAAGCAGATAGCTCCTACAGTCAAGTTTGCACCTTTAAAAGTCTTATTCTTCCACTTAGAATTATTAAAGAAACGTGCGCATTTGAACCTTCCTCGCTTCTTCCTATGTGCTCCAAGGCTTGCAATCACTTGTATTATCAACTGCCCCACCTCCCACATGAAAAGCTGAAAAAGAAATGAATGATTTTTACATATACCACTTGTTTAGATGAACGGAAAAGTTCGGAAGGGGGAAAAAGATATGGGAAGATTGAATTTTCCTCTTATTTGAATGAGGATGGAAAAGGAAGGAAAATGATGGGTGAGACCCCCGCCCCCACCCAAAAAAAAAAAAAACTTATCTCTCCAATTATGGAGAGATTAATTATACGAAGTACTATTTATTAGAAATTGTGCACTAAGAGCCAACCATTATACTTTAAACATTATTATTTAATGAACTTTTTCATTCTATTATCATATTATTTGTATGTTAACTGTGATAATTGTATCATTGGATAAATCATAAAGATTGTCTTAAAATGTTTCTGGTCGGTCGTCTATACGGGAATAGAGATGAAACAAGGCCAGTATGACTTTGATAAGATATGGATATACGAATCAAAGTCTTAGGCACTTGTAAGAGTACAAGACTCTGAGAAAGCTACATGAATCAAGTCATAAACTTCTCTTATGTACAATCACGACACAATGCCCTTTGACCTGAGGTCATCATGGATTTCTACATGAGAGTTGCTAAATTTTGAACCAGTCAAAAGTCACTTTTGACCGAGTGATAATAAAGGCTGCAATCAGGCTTGGTGGTTTTTCAAAAAGAGGAATATGAATTATCAAGATGGAATTTGTCCCTCACATTAGTAGAGAGATATTACTGAGCCCCTCGATGAGTGAGTCTGAGAAATGAATAGTTATACTACGATGGAAAAGAGTTTCCATTTCTATAGTCAGACTACTTAGGAATCGAGAAAGTAAAGGTCAGAAATAAGAGGATGACATTATCCATGCCTCATCCTTGACCGATATATTGTGTGACAAAAGAGACGTGACATTGTTGTATGATAGGTTGCATTATGTTAACGATCCTCATATAAATTGGGTAGAGGCCGCTTGTGACTTGTGGATTAGTACAGTTATTGGCCCACTACCAACTTCGTATGGCCCTACAGGGTCGCATACAAGAATGACGCAACACGAGATAATGTTTAATCCAGGGTGGACGAATTATATATAGAAATATAATATAAAATTCGTGAAAGTAAAATTAATAATATTATATATATTTGTATTTTTGACATACATACATACATACATACATACATACATACATACATACATACATACATACATACATACATACATACATACATACATACATACATACATACATACATACATACATACATACATACATACATACATACATACATACATACATACATACATACATACATACATACATACATACATACATACATACATACATACATACATACATACATACATACATATATACATATAGATATATATATATATGTGTGTGTGTGTGTGTATTATATGATATTATTATATTATGTTAGTTTTAAATTTAATTTTATTAAGATAAATTAGATTTAATAATTAACATGATAGAGATATAGTATCGTAGATTTAATTTATGAAGATAAATTAAACCTAATGGCTCTATATTTAGATTAAATAAATAGGTTAAATTAAAACTGTTAGACAGACAGAATTTAAACTAAATTTATTTAATTAGTTCATCAAGAAAATTAATTGTTAATTAATTTCAAAATTAATAAAGATTAATTTTGAAATTCAAATATAGCCCCATAGGTTATAAAATTGATAGAGCAGAAAAACTCAGACACAGATGAGAATTTAGAACCACAAGGGAAACTCTACGAGACATTTTTAATACATTAGGGAGCAGGTTGCACCTCCAAAAATACATTAGGGTACTGAATGCACTTCCAAAAATACTTTAAGATGCTGATTGCACTTTCAAAAATAGATCAAAGTACTGGATGCCCCTTTACCCATAATTAAAAGTGATATTTTAGCCAAATCAAAACAGTCTTTTTATTAATACCTAATTTAATTGATTTTCTTAATCTTTGCAAATTCGTTATCTATCTTTTATTATATTTAGGAACATGACTCTACCATCCACTCAATTTTTTTTCACTTAATCCCTATTTTATGGCCACACGAATTATTCACATTTCATTTGATGGTCAGAGGTGAATTGAAAGCTAAGCAAGAGTGAAGCTCATTCTCTTCATAATAAATGATCCACTTGCCCTGAAATAACTTGTAGTTATTGCTTTCTCTGATCCTGAATAAGAGCTCTCATGCTTCATAATATAACATTTTTTGTCTTAAACATTAATTTTTTTCATATAGTATCTCTAACTAATTATAAAACTCCCTAACTAATTAACCAAGTTCCCCTAACAAGTGACTTTTATTGAGGGCAAATTTGAGCTTTTTGTAACTTCATTAATTTATATGAAGTTATTATTATGTGCTATATTACAAAGTCTAGTCCTAGGCATATTTGTGTGTATTTATAAATGGATTCTTCTATGATGGTGTTGGTTATGTAACAAATGCTACCTTTAATTCTAAATATAGGACCTAATTTGTAGTACAAATTACCCTACAATCTATGTCCTACATTTAGGATCGGAGGAGCAGCTTTTATAGAGTTCTAATCAAGCATATTTAGCTAGGATGACAGAGTATAAATTAAATTTCAAATTATGATTTTATGAAACTTTAGAGATACATTATACTACCACATTGAAAAGGAAATGTCGATATTAATACAAGATCATGCTACATAAGTACGTTAACTACTAGAAGAGATCTATCCCTCAGTAATAATAGCCACATCATTTCCTAGTAAAGCATATGTTTACTAGGCCGAAAAAGATTCCTACAGAAGTAGGTTGAATAAACTATATCAGACCAGAGTGGGAATAACAGAAACGCAAATAAGGGTATTGGTATGACGGCGAGAGCAGAAATGAAGTTAGGAACCCACTTTGAACCATGGTAATACATGATGAAAAAGGCACTACTAAATGCTACCATCATGCTTATTATGGAGATGAACAAAGCAACCAACCCAGATATGAGCTTCAGGGGTAGTGACTTGTGAAAGTCATCTTCTGCATAACGTGAGATGAGGATGGACAAGAAAATAAGTATGGAGGTTGAGGATGAGATCATTGCGGTTGCATCAGCTATAGCAAATGTCAGAAATGATGGTTTCTGCAAGTAGTTAGGGTTTCCTGAACCGTCATTGATACCACCCGGTATACTGAATGCGGCAGTAAACACTCCAGTAGTAATAAGAGTGGAAACAAGCATGCATGATTCTGCTGTTTTCTTCATCCATGATTCTGCATTGCTTAGTAACTCTTTGTGCTCCCTTGTGAATAGTTGTTGAGGAGTCAAGTCTTCTGCATTCCTCGCCTCTATTAATGATGGTGGCATTATCTTCTTCACTTCCTGCCATGTCAAAGTGTACATATTGAGCTATCAATATCAGCATCAAATATATGAAATTTATAACAAACTACACTATTCACAAGTGCACCAAGTAATAACTACATATGCAATCCATCTTAAATATAGGCTAAATATTGTTTAAAGCAAAATACCTCAAACCACAGTAACTCATGGGTCATTTGGAAAGCTGCTCCAGAAACTATGTTCAATCGATCTGGTGGTGCCAATCTTGCAGCCATATGCAATAAATTGTCGTTATGTTCGTCATCCACAAAAGGTACAATGAAGTCTTTGATCGGGCCAATATCATGTATGAGATTGAAGATATCAGCATAACGACGCAAAACTGCAACATGAATTATGCTTCGATTTTTTTCAACTTCCCATATCAATTCAGGATAGGTGCTTATAAGCTCAGCTAGAAACTCAAAATTCCCAATTTCCACAGCATTAAATATTACTTGTGAAGGTTCTTTTATAGTGTCCATAATCTCACTGTCACCTCGTCTAAGTAATATACTCCACAATCTTTTTACTAGTTGAAGTTGCTGAGTTTGCTTCAAACCTAGGAAACACAATTTGATCATAGAACTATCAAATCTGGAAATTTATAAGAAAAATTATTTCAATCAAGTTTGTGATATGTTTAATAACCATATCACCATTTGTTTTATAGGTAACATAAAACCACTGTAACAGAATTATATTTTTTGTAATTTGTGATCGTGTACACTTACAGGACTTCATGAGCCGCTTTCTATATCGCTGACTTTGGCATATGGGACTTAAAGTCTTTCGAGCCAATATATGCAATACTGTCTCATTGTTTGGACTATCCCTCTCAAAAGCTAGTTCTTCATCCTTCTCAAGCACCTTCAAGGCTAAATCTGCACAAATTAATTCATATATATGTAAAAGTCATATGTGTGATTGATACATGCATGTCGCACGCTTCAAATTTTATAGTCTCATGTTTTGGTTTGTTTGTGTGATGTTCTTATACCGTAGATTCCATTGTTGACACATAAGAAGAGCAATATTATCCAATCATCACGTTCAAAACTTTGAGTAGTTGCTTCATCGTACAGATACTTGGCCATTTCACTTTGTCCTTGCATAGCAGCCATGTGAAGAGGAGTGATCTTTACATCCTCACCACCCCTTATCAATGGCAAGCTAGGATTTATTTTCTTCATGATCTCAACAATCTGCATATTCCCAGTAGCTGCAGCGAAGCTGAAAGCAGTGTTCCCATTAATATCTTGCAATTCCAATTCATCTGGATCCATTATCTTCACCAGCTCCTCCACAAAGTGAACATGGTTCGCTCCGGCCGCCACATGGAGCACCGTCGCCCACCCCTTGGTTAGGGCGGCGCGTGCTAGTCTCCAGTTATCTTCTTCTAAGATATGCTTTGCCGCTTTCCAATCACCTTTCAATGCCGCCTTGTGAAGGGGAACGCATAACTTTAGGTATTTTTCTCTTCTCTCTTCTGAAACAAGTTAATAAAACATTGTTACATATAGTTTGTGATATAAATTGAAACACGCTTGAGAGAGAGATGAGAGAGGAGCGATAATACTTGTATCTTCTATAAGATTAAGATCAGGCCTCCTGAACCGAGCTGAAGCAACCTTCTGAAGCTCTTTTACTGGTACAGTCACTGAACTTACATCTGCTGCGGCCATCTCTCTGTCAAAGAACAAACACTTTCCTTTCAAGTTTTGGCTCTGCTACCACACACCCAAGTTTTGAATCACAATTAACGACTTGTCCTGATCTTTCTCTCTCTGGTTTTTTCAATAGATGTCACTGTGCAGCCTACTGGTAATGTCTTTTTGTAAACCAAGAGCTGCGCTTTGTATTGGCATGTTGAATACCATATATAGTGGGTTGGTGTAGATTAACCTTAGCTAACCAAATTTTGGTCCCAAAAAAAAAAAAAAAATCCTAGCTAACCCCACGATGAAATCACAACTTTTACCCAAAAGAATGGGAAGAATTATAAAGAGATCCCAAAGAAGAAATGTATTAACTAAGAAGTCCAATAACAACCAAACACCATCTCCAGAAAAAAACGATGACAATAATCCTCTAAAATAAAAAGTAGAAGGAGAAAGCTGGCCTCTTTGTACAGGTATATATATACATGAAGCTTTTAGATTTATTTTATTTGAAAATTAATTAAAATTGTTATAAATAAATCATTTTTTTAATTTATTAAATAGCAGCATTTTAAAATTCAAATTATTGAAATAAATATGTGTGGCCAATTAAAAAGCTTTCACCAAATATCTTTTCGACAAGTGGCCAGAAAAGAGACGAGGCCTACATGAGCCGATCAATTATGAGAGTATGATGTCAGCATGATGACGTCATAATTAACTCTAAGGTTGTCCGACTTTTGATTTTTGTAACAATAAAAAAAAATCCATGTAAGGCGGAGGCTTGTGGTCGAAAATTAATACTGAAAATTGTTCATAAATATCTTATTAAAAATTTATTTATTAAATGGAATCTTATATTTTTTTTTTGGTCAAATGGGATCTTATATTCAAACAATCTTTTTCATATATAAAAGATTTTTTCCTTAAATTTTTTTAGTCTCCATTTAATAAATAAGTTTTCAATGAAGTTTTTATGGACAAATTTCCCAAATTAATATTAAGTGGAAAGAATATCATAATATCTCTCATCCTAATTATAAAACAAAGTTAACTTTTTTTTGGAGAAATTAAGAAAGGTAAATAAGTTACTTAATCATATCATATATTATGTATCCTTAAATTATATAATAATTTATTAGTCAAACTAATTAGTTTGAAGAAAAAACTAAAAATATAAATACTCTAAAATAATTTAATTAGCTTCTGTAATTTTTCCAAAAAAATCAAATTTATCTTATAATTAAGACCGGAGGAAGTATTTTGCAGTAATTAAAATAATGTTTATCCATCCATCCCGTCTTCGTTACAAGAATCTCTTATTTATTTCACACTATAACATATTTTATCAAATGTATTACTTTTTTTAGCTAGTATTTCTAATTAATTATAATATTTTATTTTTTATAAAAAATTATTAAACTTTCTAATTAATTAATGAAACTCGGAAATTTTTATTATGATAATTTTATAAAGGAATTATTAATTTTAAATGATTTATTAAATTTATGTTAAATAATTAATTAACAGTATAAAAAGGATGGGAGGATGGCGTAGATGCAAATAATTGATTTTGAAGTTACGACAAATTTCTGTGACTGTTTCTAACTTAATCATGAACGCGTAGGCTGGCCGGGAAAGAAGAAGAGGGTAAGAAAGTAAATTTACATGTGGATACGGTGGTGTGTGGTGGCCGGTAAACAGAAGCAAACACCTCCTCCGCTTTCTCTCTCCGGTGACTCAACCTCTAGCGAGCTCGCCATCTTCAGTCTTTACAGATTCTAAACACAACCACACAGATTCAAAGATTAAAAAAAAAAAAAAAGCAACACAAACACTCTTCCTCCCTCCCTCCCTCTCTCGCTCTCTCTCTCTCTGTGAGAATAAATAGTAATACAGTCTCAAGTTTGAAAGCGAGTTAACCAGAGAGAAATTAATTAACGGTGCAAGGTACTATGTAAGTAACTGCATCAGAAAAGCTAAAGAGTTTTCCATCTTTCACCTTCTTTTAATTGGACTAACAGTAACAAGAGAAAAACAAGAATAATTTCCAGAAAGTATGAGAGAAAGAGAGATCTAAGAAGACGATATATATATATGAATGAGCGAGAGATTTGAATGAATTATACCTGGAAGTATATAGAGAAGGTGTGGATCTGAAGGCCGTCAGATTCAATTCTAACAGTCAAAGAAGGTCAGCAATATGAGAATTTATCACCAAACAAACTTCAACTCATCAAGCCTGCCGCAATGAGTTAAACAATTAGAGTGCGGTCACTATCATTCTGCTTTATTGGTGTCATAGCTTTACCTTTAAAAAAAAAAAAAAAACAGAAGAGAATTACCCTCAGCTCCAAGAAAGAAGGAAAATGAAAAAATAGTCTCTTAAAATTATAAAATAAAAAAATGGTCCCATTAACAATTTCAGGAGCAGGTCGTTGACAACTCTATGAGCTTACATTGATAACTTTATGGGACCATTTTTTTATTTTACAATTTTAAGGGATCATTACTTCATTTCCCTTCTTTCTTGGGTCATGAGTGTAATTCTCCCAAAAAAAATTAAAAGACAAACTTCATTAAACACACAATAAAATGATTACAATACACTTGGTTGCATTACATCAAAACAAAATCAAACCAAGCAGCCTAAGAAAACAAAGCAACAAAGCAAATAAACAAACAAACTGCAACGAAAACTAAAACAACACACTTGAAAACAATTAAAAAACAAAGCAGTAAACATTCTCAATATATAAGAAGGTTCATAACCACCAAAAGACAGCCACCAAATACTTTCAATAATGCAGCTGGAGCTAGGAATAGTTGAGCAAGAGCAAACAGGAAAGCATTGTAGTACCTCTCCTAGATGACATGGGCCACCCAAGTGAACCATACATCGTGGTTCAAAGCTTCTCGTAGGAAGAGAAAGGAGGCAAACTAGTTGGTCTAGATGCCTGAAGCAGAGAGAAGCGAACAATCCCAAACTTCGAGTGGCCCAAATGGAAGGGTTGATGACCCAAGCAACAAACCTGCAATAACACACAAGCAGAAACCATAATGAAGCATGAAAGAGACCAATGAGCAGCACGCACAATACTGTATTCAAGCTCTACACCATGTTTATCAAATAAAAGTTGAAGGATTGGTTGAATCATCGCTCCAAGAGAATGAACTGGAAAGCAATCCTTTGGACGGGGCTCCCATATAGTTGAAGTAACACATAAAGTGATGAAATTTGAAAGCGTAGAAATCCGAAGTATCCAATACATACATACATACATACATACATACATACATACATACATACATACATACATACATACATACATATATATACATATATATATATAGATATATATATATATATATATATATATATATGTATGTATAAATTTAAATGCCTTCTTTTATTAGAACTATGTAAATATATGTCTCATTTTTAACTCACGGCCAAGCATCTTCAATATTTAATAACACGGCTACATTTTCAGGGTTCAAACTTAAAACTTCTTGTTGGATATAATATATATCAATACAACTCCTACAAGTTGAATCAAGTATATGTTAATTATTAAGTATCTTATCTTACACAAAAACTAACATCATGTTTTTTGTGTGTCACAATGAGTTTTAAAAATAAACTAACCACACAATCTTTTATAATAAATATAAGTTGTTAGGGTTTTATATTATATAAATACACAATTTTAAAAATTCACACATATTTTTTAATACTTAAATACTATGAAGCATAGAGTGAGCTATTTTTTAGAAGAATAAAAGTAAATTTCTACATAGCCTAATAAATGTGCAAGAAAATAGAATAAAAAAGTTGCATGGAGCTCAAAAGAACTTTAACATATGTATTCATTAACTAAGGGTTAAGATGCAAATTTTCTCCAAAATTTATTTTTGGGTTCAAGGTTGCTCCTAGAAGTATTAAAGTGTGGGGCAATGCTACCTTTAATTTTTTTTTTTTTTGGATAGTAAAAGATATTCTACAAACACATCAGAAGCTATCCTCCTGAATCAACATGAAATCTCATCCTAGTTACATCATTAATTAAAAAGGTTGTAATAGTATTAGGGGGCGAATATGTGATATGAAGATCAATCGCCATCTTCCAAGCTTCTTTAGCCATAGAGTCTGCAACTGTGTTAACATCCCGAGTGCAATGTGAAATTTCCACTTCCCAATCTCTATCCAGCAGCGTTTGAACCTCCTCAATAAGCCGACAATCAGGGTGTTCCTGAGCTACCTTTCCCTGAATTAGATCCATTACTTCACTACAGTCAGACTCAATCATGATTTGTCTGTAACCTCTATCCCATGCGACTTTAAGTCCCCACAAAACACCCCAAGCTTCCGCAGATACTATTGTTCCTTGCCCAATCTGATACATAAACCCCATCAAAAATTCACCATTGTGATCTCTCAACACACCTCCACACGTGCAAGTGCCTAAGTTGTCATTCCTAGAACCATCGGTATTAATCTTCACCCACCCAAGCGGTGGTGGCAGCCACTGTTGTTGATTCCTTTCTACACTCTTATCTTGAAGCAAGCTTGTATTACCCCAGGTTAAGCAGACACGAGCATGAGCAAATATGGCCTGTCTATTCCAAGTGTTATTATTAAAACATCTGTCATTACAAGCCAACCAGATATGTCGGCATAAAACCGTAAACCAAAGATGAAACTCGAATCCCTGGATTACGTCTTTTCTTCCCATACACCATGTAAGCCAGTCATTTCTCTCAAACATGCCAAAAAATTGATCACGCCAATCAGGCGATAAGAATTCTTTCGATAATTCAGAAGTGAATGGACAATCCCGCAAAACGTGGAGTGGAGACTCGCGTGAGTTATGGCATATATCACAAGTACCCGTGGGATGACTACCTCGCTGGTAACGCATCATGTTTGTCATTAGACGACCATAAAAGCACAACCACAAGAAAATATGATACCTTTGAGGGACTTTCAATTTCCAAACACATCTTCTCCAATGAATACTGTGAGATTGTGGGGTGCATACTAGATATTTGTAAGCGGAACTATTTGGAGAAAATTCCATCTGAAGACCATCTCCATACCGGAAAATCCTCCCCATTTAGATGATTAATATTAACGCGTGCAATAGCTGTACATACATGGCTTGGCAGTAGGTGATTAAACTTAGTCATATCCCACTGTCCGGATGAAGTGATACAATCAGCTACTCTCCATTCAGTAACATCTCTAGGCAGTTCACTGATTACCAACCTTTGAAGCTTGTCAAAAAGCGGTACCCATATATCATTCCAGAAAGAAGTGTTATGTCCATTGGTAACTCTCCATGATAAACTATCTTTGATCTTGTTCCTACAGTTACGAATACCCCTCTACATACTAGACTCAGACTGGCACTTCTCAACTTTAGGAATAATATCACTACCGGCTTTATATTTTTCTCGTAAAATCTTGGCCCAGAGCGAATCTCTTCTATTAATCATCTTCCAACCAAGCTTCATCATGAAAGCTTGGTTCTGGTAACGAGTCAACCTAAGACCTAGGCCTCCATCCTCCTTACGTGCACAGACGATGTCCCAGGAGACTAGATAAGGTTTCTGCTGGTTGAACTACTACCCCAAAGGAAGTTACGACAACGTTTGTCTATTTCATCACAAAGCCCCAAAGGAAGAGGCACTGACTGCATAGCATAAGTTGGCATAGCCGACATAACAGATGACACAAGAGTATGCCTGGCAGCCATCGATAACATGTTAGACTTCCAATTGGCCAGGCGAGCATCCATCTTATCCAGGAGAAAACTATACGTTGCCTTTAATCTTCTTTCATGTAAAATAGGCATTCCCAGATATTTCCCCAGATTCGAAGTCTGAGTAAAATTTAGAAACTCACTGATTTCTTTTCTTTTTATATGGTTTACATTCTTAGAGAAGTAAACTCTTGATTTTCCTGCATTTATCTTCTGCCCCGAAATGTCACAGAAGTCATCCAGGATAGCCTTAATAACCCCTGCGTTATCTAGATCTGCTTCTACAAACAAAATGAGATCATCAGCAAAAAAAAAAAGAGAAACAGGAGTATCTCATTTGGAGAGCCTAAACGGTTGCCAAATACCCTCTTCAACTGTCGTTTGTATAAGATGCCCCAATCTTTCCATCATGATAACAAAAAGATACGGCGATATTGGGTCACCTTGTCTAACCCCTCTGGAAGGGCAAAACATCTTACTAGCTTCTTTATTCCAAAGCAGTTGCATCTGAGACGTCGACATACAAGCTTGAATAACTTTACTCAGATATTCAGGAATCTTGAGTTCTTTTGGACATTCGTAGACAAAATTCCATCTCACATGATCATAAGCCTTCTCTAAATCAATCTTAATGGCCATGAAATCCTTTTTCTTTTTTAAGGACTTCATAGAGTGAATGATCTCCTGCACAAGTATAACATTATCTGAACTCTGACGCCCTTTAACAAAACTGCATTGATTCAGGGCTATCACTAAAGGCATGATTGCCTTGAGTCTTTTTGATATAACCTTTGTAACAATCTTGTATACAACATTGCAAAGACTTATAGGACAAAATGCACGAAACGTCTCTGGATGTTCCACCTTTGGTATGAGTACAATCTGAGTGCCGCAATGCTACCTTTAATGTATTAACAATCAATGCAAAGTTTTTAAAGGTCAATGTTAGATTTTTAACGGGATGAGGCATTATTACTATGTTTTGAAATTTTCTAGATAATATTGAACTAATTAAAAAAAATTCTAAACAACATTGCTCTTAAACAAAAACTTCTAAGACAAATTTGCACAGTAACCTTTTAATTAAATAATTTGGAGTGTATTGCCAATGGATCCAAAAGAAAAAAAAAACATTTCCCCACCCTCCAATAAAAGGATTTCTTTAAAAAAAAATCCAACCATCCTTTATGCTCTTCTATTCCTATTTATAAGTCACTTTCAATTTGTTTCACAATGAGCAAAGAAAAAACTTTAAACCTTATTAATTCTACCTAAAAACTAAACAATTTTTCATCTTTACTTCTATTTAATGTACAATATGCCATCATGAAAAAAAATCAACATAATCAGAAATTAAGAGTAAAATTATATATTCATATGAAAAATTTAGTAGTGTGAGTTATAAGTAGGACTATATAAACTTTCTCTTTATGCCTTATAAATAGGATTAAGCAAGTATTTTGTTTAGCTAGTGTGTCGAATATTAATGAAGGAAAACCTATATAGAGTCAATTGTTCATAAACCAACTATATGTATTCAGAGTACATATAAAAATATAACAAATATATGGAAAATTACAACGATATCCAAAGTAAGGAACTTAATTACCAAAAAGTTCCAATAACAAGTGAGGTTTTATCATTTCTTACTCTATAACTTACTCATTACCTGCTCTGTAGTTGTCATTGGACTTATTGGTAATCAAGTCCCTTCCTTGGGACCTTGATGTAATTCCCCCAAAAAATATATACTACTAATGACATAAATTTAATGACAAGTGAGCTGATCGTTCTTCATTGGGTATTAATATGAACAAGATATATCTCTTCATTTAGGGTGAAAATAGGCTATACTCCTATTAGGAGCCTACGTCTTGGCCTACTTTAAACCTATCATAGCCTATTTAGTAAATAGGTGTTCGCCATTTAGCTTACCGCAAGCTCATGGGTCACAAGTAATAGTATAGTGAAAAAAAGAATGTCGTTTCACAAGGACTATGACAGAAGTGAGCTAATTAATATAACTATATTCTCAATTAGGTTGAATGCAATCATTTGAAATTGAGCAAGTCAAATAAAGATTTTTATGAAAACAATAAAGTAAAACAATGGCAATTGAAAAATTGATTCTACATCAAAATTTAAAGGCTTAACTTTACTTCTTCCCCATTATATTTCATAGAACTATGCAATTAAATCACTTAATATAGTTAAAGGAGTTTATATGCTAGTCAAAGATTCTAAAATCATCAATCAAGCTCTCTCAAGTCAAGATTGATTTTTAATCTTCATTAAAAATATTTAATCGCTTATTTATAATTAATGAAAATCATCTTTCCAAGACAATTCTTCAATAGACTATGGTAGATTGTTAGATATATTTCTATTCTAACAACAAACGATCCATTTAGTCATCAATCTTTAAGTCTAACATGATTTTTCTCAAGTTCTACAACATAAATAGCTCTCTCAACCATCATTCAATTAAACTAATCTAATCATGTGGTGATCAAGTACAAGATAGAATGAAGCATTGAGAAAAATCAGCATATATTCTCAATAACTAGAAAAGCAAGATAATCTAGTAGTTCCAACCCATATAATAGGTAAAAGTAATCTTAAATGAGAGTTTTAGCCAAAGTATTAAAACCCAGACCGGGTATTAAATAGGTCGGGGTACTGGGTTAAAGGTCAGTGGGTCAGACCGGGGCCAAACCAGAGCTAAACAGGGACCAAACCGGTGAGAAATTGAAGATTTTAGGCTTATAGTATGAAATTCTAAAGGAAAAATCTAAAAAATATTTAAATTGTAACCCGGACCGGACCGGGAACCGAATCGGTCCATCGGCCGATTCACCGATTTCCAGGCCGGACCATCCGGTCTCGGTTACAGATCCTAGGTTTTAGCTACTCATAATTAATACAAACTAAAAACTAAACTTAAAAGTCATATCCATATCAGCAAAATGGGAAGACAAGATGGAAAAACTAAAAAAAAGCAAAGAAGACCCTTGAATTTCTCCAAAAATCTCCTCTAAGAGCACCCAAATCTTCAAGAGCTTTCTTCCAAGAAGCCTCCTCTTGTTCTCAACTTCTCCTCTATGCAGAATGCAAAGTTTTGGTGCCCCTCTTAGGTTAAAAGGCCCTCAAAATCGTCACTTTTTCAAAACGCATAGCATTAGTTTTGCAACTTCACTTTTGTTTCACTATAGCGAAGCCACTACAAACACGGCCAGAAAGACTTATTTTTGGGAGGGTTTTTCATTTTTGTGCTGTTGTGGTCTTTAATCTTTTTGAATTTTGTTCTTCTTTTCTCCACTTCTAATAATTCATGTAGGCTTTTACATCTTGTCCTCGTCCTCCCACAAAGAGAAGAAGTTTATGAGTTTTCTAATTTCTTCAATTTAATCAAAACTTCTATATGCTTAACTCAAAATTTGAAAATTTCTAAAGTATTTTCATCACATCACTTTTTTCTTTTTTCTTTTTTCTTTTTGGTGACAACAGGCAGACATGGCCTTTGGCCCCCCAAACCAGGACTCCCCCCGGTATCCGGTGCCTTTCCCCAAGTCTCTGGCCTTCTAGCATTGGATTAGGTAACCCGAGGCAATCGATTAATCCAGAGTGGGGGACATTTTTTTTAGGCACACCCCTGTAAGGTGCTTTACACCAAGGGTGGGTTCCCCCTCCCAACAAGTCACATTTTTCTTTATATGAATAAACTTTATGCATAATTTGAGTTCAAAACCAACAAATATATAAGAAAAATGTGATAAAATATAAGAATTTCTAGAGAATAATAATAGGTCATGCTCAGGCTTAGGCCTATTTTCAGGCCTATTTAAGTAAACAGATTATACCTATTTTCATAAAACCTAGCCTATAGGCTTACAGGCCTGGCCTATTTAGTTTTTTTTTGTAAAATGTATTATCATGCTAATTATATATAATTTAATCTAAATTAATTTTGTAAATTATTTATACAATTAATAACTTAGTCTTAATCCTAATTTCATATTTCATCATTCACCAATGAGCTTAACGTTTTAATTCATCAATTAATCACATCTACTTCTCGTCTGTTTCATCGCTCGAGATTGCAATGCTAGTTCACTACCTCTACCTTGATTTGTGTCATTTGATGTAACATAATAATTGCAGCAAGTTTATTTTAGTGCTGCCCAAATGAAAATGATCCCAATATGAGGAGTTTGTCTCATTTTCTACAAGAAAAATAAGAGGTAAAATCTAGTTTTATGTGCCACTTATCATGCTTTGTTGATTTTAAAAAAATATATCTCCTTAGTCAATAGATTATTAGTTTTTCTTATTCCTACTTGCTTAAACAATTGTTGCCACAAGGTGTTCTTTTCTTTCTCTTACTAACTCTTTTGATTCCCTAAACTTTTAGGACATAACGTAGGCTTTTAAATAGCACTATTACAAAAAATGCTTTTAACATCCCCTTTTTCGGGCCTTTTAACGTCTGAAAACAGGGGGACGTCTATCTGAGCGACGTAGAAAAAACTGTCAATAACGTCCCTAAAATAGGGGACGTCTTTAGACCAGACTTTAGACGTCTCTAGTCGTTACTGGGGACGTCTAAAGTGTTTCTAAACCACTTTAGACGTCCCCAGTTTGCATTGGGGACATCTAAAGTTTTTTATGGCCTTTTATATACATCATTGTCTGGCAAATTTAAACTGCAGAAATTGGATAGAAGAAATATTGCATAAATCAGAATGGAAACAACATCAGTTCAGCACTATCTAATAAAAATGTTATCCAACAATCTAATAGTATGTACAAAAACACAACTCTAATTCACACCTTGAAAATTCATCCCAAAATTTCTCTTAAAAGTGAGACATCCCAAAATCAAAATAACAAACCGTCTCAGCTTAATTTAAACGAAACTAAACTAATTAAGGCAATTCATATTCAAGACAATGTATCATTGTGATTTTTTTACCAAGCAACCCATGCCAAGTTCAAAGATTCCAGCTAAACAATTTTCAAGCCTCCACAATTTTTAGATAAGTATTATTCATCCCATCACAAGAAATGAGCTCTCTTAGAATGCATGTACTACCCTAGAAAAAAAAATTGTCATCTTCATACCTATTTTATGGCAATATTGATGTTGTATTATATTGTACCTCATCAACATTCCAGAACCATATACGCATTTGAGGCAAAACTCTGACATATTTTTGTAATTTAGTTGACTTTTGAATAATGTTAAACTAGACTAACCTAAGTCAAACCAAATTCATTCCTATGTATCATTGTCATTTTTTTAACTCATGTCTATATATATACATATATACATCACCATGTTAAAGTCTACTGATGAAAAAAACAAGTATGCAATAATGACAGGTCATTTCCATATCAAGCAAATTAGAAGCAGATTAAAAGTATGCATATACAAGTTACTCTGTTTTTTCAGTTTCATAATATGATTTAAATTAACAATTACAAGCATTTGTTCAATTATTTGTGTCCAAAGTTGCGGGAGTGAGAGACAAACCTGTGGACGACGGAAATGGAGACGACTCACGGTGCCACCAGCTAGGAAGACGACAGTTGTGAAAGGGAGACACAAACGATGGTGCTCTTGTCAAAGAAGAGAGAGGGTAAAATAGAAATATGATTATAAGAAAGAGGAAGGTAGATGGGGAAGGGAGCATGGGAAAGGGAGTTGCAACAACGAACTGAGAAAGAGGAAGGAAGACAGGAAAGGAAGCAAGGGAAAGGGGAAAGAGGAAGAAAGCTGGGAACGAAGCTCACGGGGGAAGACGGAATGAAGCTTGGGGAAGGAAAGTAAAGCTGCTGGCCTACTGCTGATGGGATGGGCGTCTAACAGGCTTTTTCGTGTCCCCAGTCAAACTGGGGACGTCTGAAGCTCACTTTAGATGTCTCCAGTTTGACTGGGGACGTCTAAAGTGCATAAAGAGCACACTTTAGACGTCCCCAAAGACTCTGGGGACGTCTAAAGTGGTACAAATTTTTTTTTATTTTAAATTCAACCAACGCCAATATTCCGCGCTAAATATTGAACTTTAAGCGTCTCTAATTTAAAAAGGGATGTCCTTTAGGGTCTTTAAATGTCTAGTTTGTAGTAGTGTAGGCTTGATGCATTATATATGAACTTAGATGTATAGCCTTTAAGCCTATTTAAAGGCCTAATTAACTTTAAATAGGCTTCAGGCTTTGTCAAGGCTTAGGCTCAGATCTAAAAGAAGTCTAGGCCTAGACTTTGAATCTCCATCATAGGCCTAGGCCTACTTAGCTAAAGTCTTGCATATCCTAGCCTATGTCCACCCCTACTCCCCATGTGTTGCACGAGAAATGTTGCACGAGTAGTGTTTCTCGAAGTAAGATATACTAGCATATTATTTATTTGATTTAGACATATAAGAACGAAATTTAGTAAGAATCTGTATTCATTTGCAAAATTATGAATTTATTCTTTAAAAATCCGATTAGTTGCTTATACAGTTTATTACTATAATTCTTAAAAAAACAAAAGAAAATTTAACTTTAAAGTTATCAATATCTCAATTAATATCTAATTATAATCAAAATTTGAAATAAGAGTTATTGTCCTATTAGTATCCCGATTAATATACTAATTGGTAATATTTCATAAACTTCCTTTTATATATTTTCAAAAAATTATAATGTGTAACGGCCCAAACACAGTGGCCAGACAATGGTCTAATAGTACTAGGTCTCACATAAGGTTTCTACTTATCCCAGGTAGTGCCTTCGAGTCCTAGGAAGGCGAAAGAAATCTGTATGGGGGGCGAAGATATTCCTGGCAAGCACTGTGTGGGGCCACTGTGTAGGCTTGTCTGCCCATTGTGTTTAGGCTGTTACATAATGCATCTGAAAAATAATGAATTTCTTTAATTTTTATGAGGTATAATTGGTTGCTAATGCAATAATTATTATCATTCATGAAAGTCAAAAGCCAATTTATTTTTAAAGTCAACACTATTATTTTGAAATATTTTAATTTCTCAATTAATACCCTTATTGTGGTATTAATAACCAAATATTAATCAATATTCGAAAACTTCATTTTCCACCTCTGAGATATTAATTTGATGGAGAGATAATTTTCATTTCTAATAATAAAAAATTGGGAATCACTATTTCAAAATCAAATCATAATCAGTAGGACATAATTTTTAAAATTTATTACACTAATAACCTAATTATTAATATAATTTATGGAGATCCCTACAATCATGGATGGTGAAGTTTGTTGGCATGCTTGGGTCACAATTATATCAATTATATAATTATAATTCCTGATTTAATGTTTAATTTCAAATTGAATTTATTTCATTCCTTGTATTCAAATCGTAATAATTGGACATGGACAATTTTGATAGTGTCAACCAAATATAAAGTAAATCGTTTAACTTAAATTTGATCACACTAATATAATTTTTAATATAATTTATTGCACTAATAATCTAGTTATGAAGATCCTTACAATCATGGAATATGAAGCTCCTTGGTATGCTTGGCCCACATTAATATAATTATAATTCATGATTTAATGTATAATTTTAAATTCAACTTGCTTCCTTCCTTATAGTCAAACCCTAATAATAACGGATGGGCAATTTTAATGGTGCAAGTATCTGACCCATTTATGAGTTAAACGAGTTACAAAGCGGGTATTACAAGATTTTTAATACAAAGTTGATGATTGATTGATATATGCTTATATATAATGAGTAGGACATCCATCTTAATCATGATTTAGTAATATATAATTGTTTGATTTGTTTGTCATTTTTCCCACATATTCCGCAAGAAAGTAATATAATAATACTACTTTCGCTCCTAAATATAATATTCAGTTGACTTGTTGACTTTTTTAGGAGATTAAGGAAGTTAATTAAATTACTTTAAAGTATTTATATTTACCATTTTTTCTCTAAATTAATTTTTTTGATTTATTAACTTATATATAATTTAATCAAACACATCATATAATATGGTTAACTAACTTATTTAGTTTCCTTAATCTCTCCAAAAACAATCAATTAGGCTTTATATTTAAGACCGGAGGTAGTATAAGACATTAATTTGGCTGTGTATATAATTTTATATGACGACATCCACATTTCATCATCAAATTTTTTTTTTTTTTTGTTCTTCTTGGTACGTGATCGTCATTTTCATGACTTTAACCATTTACCGATCTCTTTTTGCAAAATTGTTTTCCAGTCAAAGGCGAGTGATAACTCATTTAGCAAAGAAAATACTTTTAATTTCAAGTTTATATTTTGTAATTAAATCTATAAATATTACACAGTAACAAACATGTATGTGAGTAAATATTCTTAGTTCTCTTTGAAGAATAATACTTTTGACCAGTTGACACATGATTGGGCCTAAATCTTGGAGCTGGATAGTTAATCTATAAAAATTAAATAAACTAGTTAAATTAGTTGTTTATAAAAAAAAAAGTGTGTTCATTTATCTAAAATACCCACTTTACATTAGAATTTATGCTTATTGATGGAAATCACTCTTAATATGTATCATAAAAAAGAATAGTCTGTGATAAAATTATAAATTTGAGGTATAAAATATATTGGAGTCTTACATATATTTAGGGTCAAATCAAATCTCTCAATTAAGCTAAAGTATATGTTTAGTCTTTTAAATTTACATTAAATTTCAGTTTAATTCCTTATATTTATAAAGTGTACTTTTAGTCTTTTATTCCTAAGACTGTTAATTTTACTTAACGGAAAAAGTTAACACAATAAATTTAAATGAAGATTCTGCAATTAAATACTAACAAAGTATGTCCGCAATTTAATTTTTAAATTTTAACATCTTTTCTATATTTTAAAATTTAAGCATACTTTATTAAGGATTTTATTGTAGAGTCACTTAAGTCAGTATTTTCCATTAAATGAAAGTAATTGTATTTAGATTAAGGGACTTATAAGTAGGCTTTATAAATTTAAAGAACTAAATTAAATCTTAAAGCAAATTTAGAAGAAAACGTATGTTTCAGCCTGAAAATTAAATCGTTACCCAAACAGAAGAAGACACGGGAGTGAGATGGAGTGAAACTTCACAAAAAGGTGTCTCAAACGACAAAATGGGGTGAGGTGGGGGCTTCTTTCACTCTCTCTACTTGCTTTGTTGACTCTTGTTCTTTTAAATATTCTTTGCCGGATGTGATATTTTAAGGAAAAAATATTCTTAAATACTATTTAAACTTTAAAATCTTAAATTAATTTGGTTCACAATAAAAATAATGGGATTGACAAAAAAGTATATTAGTTGATAACTCAGGTTTTTGAGAAATCACTAATTTAGGATTTTGAAGTTCAAGTGGTATTTAAATATCTTTTTCTTATATTTTAACAGTGTTCCTATGAAAATCCTCACAAATTCCTTTTTTTGTCCCTGTTGGTAATAAAAATTCTTATAGTCATATGCATTGTTGTCAAACTCGTGAGTCGACACTCCGAGTTTACCGGTTTTACGTTTCTAACTTATAAAATCGAGTCGAGTCATTGGTAAACTCGTGACAATTGTAAACTCGGTTAAATTCACGCGTTTATATACTAAGCTTACCGTTTTTACGTTTTTAGCTTACAAAACTGTGTTAACGTACCCTTAAACTCGTGTTAACTTTTTCAATTTGATTATGTTCAACGGCTTTATATATGAATTTCATAGAAATTTCTTTGTTAAATACGATAAATTATGAATGTTAATAGATTTAATTTCAATTATTTGGATTTAAAATATATTTAAATCAAATTGCTGTTAACTTTTTATATTTTAATTATTTAATTACATACTAATAATATCTATTTAATGGTAAAACTAAACTTACGAGTTTACGATACGAATTTACATCACCATCACGAGTTTGCTTAAACTCGCGAGTTTGACAACCTTGGTCATATGGTTGTGCATCTTTATTTGTTATAGGACAAAAATGAGATTTCTACATTTAATACAAATGTGTTGATGATAGTTAAGCTTCTTTGGTAATAAATGGAAGACATAATTCACTGTATCTGCCAAATTTAACTTTTTTTACATTATTCCTATTAATTATACATGTTAAATAAAGTTCTTTTAAGGGGTAGTTTCAAAGAAAATAATTAAAGAACATATTTTAGGAGTGACATATTATTTTACAAAAAAATAATTTAACTTATTTATAATATCTGCAAAATTATTTTTTTAATTCATATATTTAGAACTGGAGAGGTAAATAATTTAGGCATTGTCACCTTATAGTATATAGATTGTTTGTGGCAGTACCTATAAAAACACAATAAAAAATAGTTTGAGTTGTATTCAAGGACATTGTTCTTATGAGATATTTTATAGTCCACTAGTAAATCAATAAGCAACACTCACCAAAATAAAATGAACAATTCCTACATAAAGCAGGTTAGCTAACCATGTATCGAACATGCCTTTTATAGGCAAAGAACATCTATGTGACAATTGAGCAGCCATAATGACCATTAGATACATTTTAATGACAATTAAAATGACTGATACAAAAACAAGGTTAATGATGATTAATGTAATAAAATCATTTAAATGTCATTAAAACATGCTAATTAAAATATGTTAGAGCTCTAACGGTCATCTCCAACAATCTGCTCAAGGACCCCTCTTATTAGTGTTTTTATTAACTCAAGTTTACATTTTGTTATACACTAGATCATTCACCATCTTGAGTTATATGAACATCTTCCTTTGATATGCTCACAATATTTACAACAATGTCCCACATGTGTTGAAGGAAGCTTATAGCCCCATTAGCTAAGTTACACACATGAGTATAACCATTATATCTGGTGGCCCTTTGAAATTAAAACCAGAACTAGATTGATAATACACATAGAAGCTAGTAGTCCTATGAACTTAAAACCAACACCTCTTGGGAGTATACTAAAGGCATTAAGAGTCGGATCATACCCCTACATTTTCCACTATTACCACAGTTTCGCACATTAAAACGGCCATCTGCATGTCCTGATATCTAATATATGCTCTAGATATTTCACCATGATCCCATAGTAGCGGCCCCACTCCTTATTCATACAAGAGATTCCATGAAATTTACTTGTAATGAGCATACCATTCTACACGATTATGAAATCATTAAGAGCTTTTGCTCAGCTTCATCATAAGGCATTCTAGCACTTTCTCAAGGAAGGGACCGATAACTTATTTTAGAGCTAGCAGAACTAATAAATGGCTTGTTCTTACCCATTAAACCTCCTTCAGGGGATCACCAATCACAGAAGTTAGGTTGTCATTGCTGTTAGTTGGCTTTAGTCACATTCCTCTCGGCTAATTTAATTCTTCCTGAGGTTTTGTCAATAGAAATGCAGGTCAACTTCTTGACCTCACAAATCAATTGAGATAACTCCACAATTTTTAAACATGCTTATTCAATTCACAACATATCTCAAACAATTTTCACATGCACAATTATTCTTTCTACAATGGCTATTGCTATTTAGCAATCACAAATTATCGACATAAAACATTGGTTTTACACCCTAGATTTTTCGCTAACAAGTTTTAACAACTTAGCTTCCAATTTCAGCCAATTGCAGAATAATAAACTCTGACTCTCATAGTAATTTATTTTGAAATTGAAATTCAGTTATCATTCATGTACCTCATCACAATAGAAATCAACCATGCATGGTACCAACATTTATGATACTCATCAATTTTCATTTTTCTCCATCCATATAGCACAAGCTACATCACAGGAATTAATATTCTTTATTAATGCAACACATTGTTAAAAAATTTGTGCACATCCAGATTGAGTTACAAGACCACTTCAAATAACATGTTAGCCTCATAAGGAATGTTTACATAATGGTTCTCATAAGCCTAACTTTGAAACACTTCTCATAATACTTGTTTCAAACAACAGAAAAATTTGATCATTCACAAAATTTGCTCTCAGTAGCAAATAACGCACACATTTTCAAATAAAGCATATTTCAAATATTTTAGGCACCCCTAGCACCTGAATACCTGGCTTTATCAAATGAGGCTATCAATAATTTTGCAACTTTGAAATAAAGCATATTTTGCATATGATTGAACCATATTTTTATATGATTTTTCATGATTAATTTGATATGTCTTAGGTCATTATTACATGATTAAGCACTAATTTTATGTAAGGACATTTGTATTAAATTAAGTCTAATTAGGGGCAAAATGTTCATAATTTGTTAATTATACATACAAATGGTTTTTTGGACTTTTGATGCTACTTTAGGCTTAATCTTGCGTTGTAGGTGTTTTGAAAAAAAAAATTTGAAAATTTTAGAAAATGTCAATTGGGGTTAGAATCAATATTTTTGAAGGCTAGGAAAAATTACTAAAAAGGACCCAGAATTTTTGAAAATTGCAAATCAATGAAGAATATACTAGAGAAAATTATAGAAAGGCCCAAAGATTTCAAAAATCATAGTTTAGCCTTAAAAAGTTTTAAAATTTATAGTTTAGTCCTTTCACAAACTTTTGAAATCTTTTTGTTTAGTCCCTAGTCAGAACTTGCGACTTGACCAGGGCTAGGTCACCTTTCTTCTTCAGATGCGCAACATTACCGAGCTCAGGGAGGCACAGTGAAGAGCATTATTCACACCAGAGAGCATCTTTGATGGATGAGAGCTTGAGAGGAGAGGGAAAGACGAAGAGCCATCACCACCATCAAGGACTTCCATCCTTACGACCACTAGCGTTTTCCCTACTGTCAAAAAGCTTGAACTTGGTGCTACAACTCGGAGCTTAGAAGTGAGAAGGCAGAGGTGCCATGGGAGGAGTTCAAAGCCAATGATTTGTGGAGACAGAAGAAGAGAGTCGTGCTAGAATAGAGCAACCTAGATCAGACCTTGACCTTCCTTCCCTTTTCTCACCATCACTACAAAAAAATTGTGATTTAATAGCGGTTAAAAATATGTATTAGTAACGTTTTTAATCGTTACAAACGACATGAGTAGCTATTGTAAAAACTGCTATAAAATCTACTGTTGCAAACGTATTTGTAGCGGTTTACAACAACCGCTACTCACGTAACACAACCGCTACAAATTTAGTAGCGGTTACTAAACTGCTACAAATGTTGGTGCCACAATTTTGCATGGCGGGAAATGAAAAATGAAAATTTGGCTCCAATTTTGTAGCGGTTGAAAAACCGCTACTAAATTTAAATCAAAATTTCAAAAATAGAGCCAAAAATTTAATACTATTTTGAGTTTAAATTTGTAGCAGTTCTAAAATCACTACAAAATTTTGGGAATTTTTTTTAAAAAAATTATACAATTATTTGAGTCAATTGTTATAATATTGTGTTAAATAGTTTATTATTTAAGTAACTTAAATTATAGTAGTTATTATTTATAAAGAATGATTAAATTAAGTTAGATAAGTATAAACTTTATATAGGTAATATTATTGAGAATGTGCAGATAATGAATATAAATATTATGAGAGGGGAAAAATGTTGAAATTAAAGAATTGGATTTTTTTTATTATATTTGATCACCTTACTCAGCTCTTTAGCTTTCAAAAAAAATTTCAGATGAGAGAAAACGAAAGAGAAGAAGGGTTGAAAGAAATGATGGAGTGTTTGAAATAAGGTGTGCTGATCTGCTGGAGCTATTTATAGGGATCTGCATAACGCTTGTAACGGTTAATGTGACAAGTTTTGTAGCGGTTTATGTGATATTATTTGCAGCGGTTCCATATTTGTAGCGGTTTTATTAGATTTTGTAGCGGCTTCATAACCCCTACAAATATTAATATGAATTTTTTTTATAAAAATATTTCACACTTGTAGTGGTTTTATTTGATTTTGTAGCAATTTCATAACCCCCAACAAATATTTGTCTGAATTTTTTTTATAAAATATTTTAAATTTTAAATGTTCAATTTGTAGCAGTTTTGTTTGTAAAACCGCTACAAATTCTTTTTATTTATTTATTTATTTATAAATATTTATTTCAAATGCATTTTGTAGCGGTTATACAATAAAAACTGCTACAAATTTTTGCCAACGTTGACAAGATTTGAAATTCAAATTTTTAATGTGCACCACTTTGTAGCGGTTAGTCAAAAAAACTGCTACAAATGTTCATAACTGTTGGCGAGAATTAAATTATTCAAATTTTAAATGAATACTTTCTAGCAGTTAGTATTGAGAAACCGCTACAAATATTCATAACTGTTGGCAAGAATTAAAATTTTTCAAATTTCAAATGTTCAATTTATACCGGTTTTGTTTGTCAAACCGCTATAAAGTTACGTATCACTTTGTAGCAGTTTCATCCATTTAACCGCTACAAATATTTATATTTTGTAGTGGTTTTTATATATAAACCACTACAAATGTTTTATTTATTTATTTATTTTAATAAATATTTATTTCAAATGCATTCTGTAGTAGTTATACTCTGTAACCGTTACAAAAAGGCGGCCTTCTAAATTCCATAGTGGTTACTATCGTGAAAACCGTTACAAAAGAACTGCCACAATAGTTGCGCTAGCTTCGTGCTAAGTTGTCGCCACATTTGTAGCAGTTACTATAGACTAACCGCTACAAAATAACCGTGACAAATTTGGCACGAGTTTAGTGTCAAAATTTATAGCGGTTATGTCTTGTAAACTGCTACAAATGGCGTTCCCTAACCCACGCGCTACTTAACGTGAAGCATACCATTGCAAATTTGTAGCAGTGTTGCTTAAAACAGCTACAAATTCTAATATTTGTAGCGGTTTATTTTAACCGCTACAAATGCACCGCTACAAATTATCATTTTTTTTTTGGTAGTGCATCTCTTTCACCCTCTCTACCATTGCAGCATTTTTCCTCTACTTAGACCACCGTTGGCAAGCTTCTTTCTCACTCCCTCTGTTGATCTCACCATCTCAAACCAACCAACTTCACCAACATAGTTCTCCATTCTCACTCCACCTTCTCCACTATCATCTCTCTTCTTCTCCACTGTCATCCTCTTCTTCTCCGGTCACCTTTACCACTGTCAGAGACTACCACCGGAGTTTTTCCCTACTCAAACCACCACCTCCAACTTTGTCTTCTCTCTCATTTCTTTCCAGATTCGGTGTTTCCTTCATCTTCCATGGTTGTTTGGTTTGTGAAGCTAATGTGGTTCTCCAATAACTATGTGTAGCTAAGAACTTTGCTTGATAATGAGGATTCTTGCTCGAGCTTAATGGACTACATAGGGGAGTTTTTCTATTATTCCTTTGGTCTAGAGTTGTATATTTATATTTCTTAGTTTTAGAAATTATTGTATATGATTATGGAATTGAGATTGATGTTAATTGTCTTTGTTGGTTTGATATTTGTAATTGAGATTGGATTTTGTAATGTGAAGATTATATATGTTTGAAATTCTTTGTAGTTGGGATGAGATTATGTTAATTAGCATTTTATTATCTAGTTTATTTGTATTTTTGAGGGGCAATTTAGCACTCAAATTCAAGAAGACTAATGTTGCATCATTCCAATTTTAATTACAGATTAAATGGTTTTACACAATATCTTAAGAGATAGTAGTTAGCTATGTTTGTTAGGATTACTATTAATTGGAAATATTATACTCAAATTTTATCTTGAAGTTTTTCTTAAGATTTAATGAAATTTTAATTCCCAATATCTTTTTGAGCAAGAATAGTCACTTCTTCATTACTAAGAGCATTCATCATTCATATTTTCCAAATCCCCATTCACTCATTCACCTTTTTATAAAATTACCAAAAACAATAGTTTATCATTTAATTAAATTGCATTACTTTTTAGTTATTTATTTGAAAAACAAAACCCCAAAAACCAATTTCCCCTTGTTCTTATTGCATTTTTATGGCATTTAGATTACCTAGAAATTAATAAAAGACTTCTTTAGAAGAGAGAACGATTCTAAATTTACCTATACACAATTCTTAGTTAATTTTCTATTATGTACCCTAAGGCTAACCAAAAAAGTCCTCATCAATATATCTTACATGTTAGGAACCTCTACACTTTCAAATATCTCAAATTATATTTAGCAACTTTTCAACAACAATTCTAATTAAATTAGAATCTCACCGTATGATCCCCTTCCATTTTAATTAAATTAGAATTTTTCCTTCAACAGTGCCAACACCACTAGAAGTAAGCCCACTAAACAAATTATTTTGATTTACCAGATCTCACGGATTAACCATTACCAGAGCCAGCCGTTGCTCTAGCTTCAAAAGGGTCTCACATTTATATACTAATAAAATAACATTTCCCCAAAAAAAAAACAAACAAACTCGTTACACAATATTCCCAATAAAATATTGTTTATATGTGTGTGTGTGTGTGTGTGTTTTTTTTTTTTAAATGCTGTCAAGAATCTGCCAAGTGTTTATATTTGTAATTCTGCTTATCCATTACAACACTTTTAATCATAGTACACACCATTATATTACAAACTGCAATGATTGACGAAAATAGATTATAATAATCTGTCAGCCACCAAAACATTTGAAATCATATCTAATTTGATCTTGAAAAGAGAACGCTGAGAAATAATATAATAATACCTCAATTTTTTCCGCAACCCCTAGAACCTTTCTTTGTTGAGGATTGCTTCAATATATGGCGAACAATGATGCTTTGTTTAAAAAATCATCTCCCTCTCTCTCACTCTCTCCCCCGCGCGCAGCCAAAGAAGAATTATGAGTAGTAAGTAGTTGCTTCCTTTTCTAAAAGAAAAATATGGTTAATAATTACCTCAACGCCTATGGGCCATAGATCCATAATTGAGTAAATGATATAAATAATTTCAAAGATTACCCATGAGAGGAAGTATATCAATAGCCAATAATTCACAAATACGCACCATTTTTTTAATTAATATTTGTTCACATCGATCATCACGGTAATCATCAAATAGAGAGTGTGATAAATTATCTTTAGCTAATGGTAATTCATCCAAGGTCCTCGCATGAGTAATGCTAGATCAAAAACAATTATAAGCAACGGAATTTGAAATATGTTTCCTACCAAGAATAATTTTTATTGAATTTATAAAATAGCAGGTAATATTTTTTAAGATTGTTGGTGTCATCACCTAATACCATACAAATTGTTGGCGATAGCACCTATAAATACACAATAAAAGAACAATTCAAGTCATGTCCAAAGACATTGTTCTTAGAAGATATTCTGCAATTCCCCTAGTAAATCAAGAAGCGGTATTCCCCATGATAAAACGAACCCTTCATTCCAAAAGCAAGATGACAAAACAACATAAAGATAATAGTATAACTCAAAAAAAGAAAGAAGAGGGGAGCTCGGTGTTAGTGTCATATGACCTTAGCACACTAACCATGCACTAAACATGCTTTTTATAAGCAGAGAACATGTGACCATTGAGCAGCCATAATGACCACTCAAGATGTTTTAATGACAACTAAAATAACAACTACAAAACAAGGTTTAATAATGATTTAAAGTAATAAAACCATATAAATATCATTAAAACATGGTAATTAAAATACATTGGACACTACTACAGAATATAGATTCTGTCACACTAAAGGACGTCCCTTTTTAAAATAGGGACATCTAAAACATACGCGATGACATTTTTGTAATTTTGGGTGGGAACTAGATAGTTTTAGGTGTCTCAAATGCAAATTGGGACGTCTAAAGACACCCTTTAGACATCCCTTTTGAATTTGGAATGTCTAAAGTGAATTTTTTTTTTTTATTTACTTTAGAAATTTGGGACGTCTAAAGGGAAAAAAATTTTAATTTCAATTTTCTTTTCACTTTAGATGTCCCAAATATAATTTAGGACGTCTAAAGTTTGAATTTGAGACGTCTAAAGTGAAAAAATGTTTTAATTAAAAAATTTTTTCACTTTAAACGTCCCGAATTGAATGAAAAAAAGTTTTAATTTTTTTTTTTACTTTAGACGTCCCAAATTGAATTTGAGAGGTCTAAAGTGGGACTTTAGATGTCCCTTTTTCAATTTGGGACGTCTAAAGTAATTTGAAAATTTACTTACAAGTTGCATTAAATATAAAGGACGCCTATCCCTTATATTAAATATAAGGAACGCTTTCCCCTCTCTCTCTCTCTCTCTCTCTCTCTCTCTCTCTCTCCCACAACATTTTTCAATTTCTTTGAGAGTTGCAGAGAGAGACCCACGTTCTATAGATTCAAATGGCTTCTTCCTTCGGTGTTTTTTCCATCCTCCCCCTTCTCATCATGCCCTTCGGTGCTCTTATCTGCGATGGTAACTCTCTCTTTATCACTTCTCAAATCTAACATGCTTATTTGTTTATTATTATTATTTATAATTTCTTCTCTTTTTGCATAATCAGATCTGATACAGTGCATCTGGAAATTAAAAAAATGGCTTTTTGAATTCTAAAGTTTGACTAAAAGAAGTTTGAACAAAGCTAGCAAAGTGGTGGAAGTGTGGTGATGCCAGAGAAGGAAATTCCGGATCCAAAAAGAGAATGAAGAAGGCTAGCATTTGTGTTCAACAAAACTATTGCAGAGGATTCTTGTCTGAAACTTGTGTTTGCTTTCATAATTGATGACCTCAATATCTACAAGAAATTTGAAATTCAAATGACTTTAGACGTCACTTTTTAAAAAAAGTGACATCTAAAGTGGAGATTTTAAACGTCCCTAAAAAGGGATGTTTAAAGTCCCTACACAATGACTTTAGACGTCCCTTTTTACCATTTGGGAGGTTTAAAGTCTTCAATTTAGACGTCCCTTTTTTAAAATTAGGACTTCTAAAGTCCCACTTCAGACCTCCCTTTTTTAAATTTGGGACGTCTAAAGTTCCACTTTAGACCTCCCTTTTTTTAGGGACGTCTTAAAATATACTACACCCCTCATATAGACGTCCCTCTATATTTGGACATTAAAAGTGTCAAAATAGGGACGTTAAAAACCCTGTTTGTAGTAGTGAGAGCTTTAACAGTCATCTCCAACAATTAGTTCAAGGATCCCTCTTATTAGCACTTTGATTGACTCAAACTCATATTTTATTATACACTAGGATATTCAGAATCTTAAATTATGTGAGACTTCTTCTTTTAACAAGCACCCAATATTTACAACAAAAAAACGAATAAAAAGGTGAAAAGGAGACAAAAAATTGCGATAACTTCATCACAGTGGAATTTTGGGATGTCTTTGAGATGTCTATTATAAGCTTTGATTAAAACAATTAAAGAAAAATGGGACAGGCGAGAATTTTATTCGCTCAATTATAGTGTTAATATTTTGTCTTACACTATTTAACATTTTTTAAGGTGAAGAAAAGTTAAATCATGGGAGAGAAAATATTAATACTATTACTGTATATATAAATATATAATAAGAAGTCAAATAACTTATATATGAATTATACGAGAATTAATAATTCGTTTTCTTTAAGATTTCATGCCTTTATATCGTTTTTCATTTGTTTTGTTAACGATTCTCACATTTATTTCTCATATAACACATAAATTTCATTATTTATGATTTATAATTTTTCAGTCTCTTAAATAGGTGACTTTCATTCAAAAAATAATAATGCATTTTCTCAATAGATATTTAAATTTGGTGAGATGAAATGTGTTTCCTTAAGCAAGAATTAACACCGATTAGATCGACATGTGAATACATTAAATTACTTAAGATAAATTTAATAACTTATTTGGGGGGGGGGGGGTTGGAGCGTCTTGTTTCATATCGAAAAATAATGCATTTTCTCAATAGGTATTTAAATTTTAAAAACTTAAAACATATAATCCATTGTTGCGTAATATGTACGTCATATTACAAATTTCATCTAGAAGATAAAGAAACTGTTTCAATTCTAGCTATATGTTAGTCAACGGGAATAAAAGTGGGACAGTGATATTCTTTGACAATCAAGAGTATAATAACACACGTCTGAAACAATTGGACCAAAAATCTCGCCAGTGTCTTCGTATTTAATCTTTTTTATATAATTATTATTTTATTGCTTCGTTGATTTTTGTTCTTTTAAATATATTCTTTGGAGAATGTGATATTTTCACCGTGTTTCTGTGATAATCCTCACAAATTTTTTTTCCCTGCCGAGGTTCATCACAAATTCTTATATTCATACAAATTGAGCATCTTTATTTTTCTTAAAAATTTTTATAGATAAAAAAAAAAGAGTTCCACAAAAAAAAAAAAAAAAGGCAAGTATTTGCGTCCATCCTAAACATATGGGATAGTTAAGAGATTTATTTTAATAAACCTAATCCACTTTATCTACCAAATTTATAATTTTTTTTAAATTATTCCTATCCATGGCACATATCAAATGAATATTCATTAAAGGGTCATTTCAAAGCAAATGATTAAGAAAAGTATTTTAGGGGCTACACACAATTTTTTACAAATAAATAATTTAATTTACTTTTTAATATCTGCAAAATTAATTAACTAATTCTTATATTTAGAAATGGAGAGGTAAATAATAAGGGAAAAATGAGACAACAAATTAAATTGCAATAACTTCGTCACAGTATAGGAATTTGGGACGTCTTTGATTGATTAAGCTTTGTTTTTTTTTTGGCCGACTTTGATTAAGCTTTGTTGAAAAAATAAAGAAAACAAAGGGACCAACGAGAATTTTATTTGCTCGATCAGTAATAGTATAGATATTTTCTCGTGCACGATTCAATTTTTAGTCTTTGCATTAGTAAATATACATGTATATATAATTACATATTATAAGAAGTCAAATAACTTATATATGAATAGTACCGGTATTAATAATTCGGATTTTTCCAGATTTCATGCCTTTATCTGGTTTTTCGTTTATTTTGTTAACGATTTTATTCTAGCATTTATTTTTCATATAACACATAAATTTCATTATTTATCATTTTTAAAATTTATTAATTATTCAGTCTCTTAAATAAGTCACTTTCATTGAAAAAAAATAATGTATTATCTCAATAGATATGGAAATTTAGTGAGATGAAGTATATTACCTTAAGCAATAATTAACACCAATTATATATGTGAATACATTAAACTTTGAATAAACTTAATAACGTATTGGGGGTGGGGTGTTTTGTTTAATATCAAACAATAATGCATTTTCCCAATAGGTGTTTAAATTTTAAAAATTTAAAAACATATAATCATATTTTGCGTAATATGACATAATACAAATTTCATCTAGAAGATAAGAAACCGTTTAAAGTCTAGCTATATGGTAGTCAACAGAAATAGAAGTGGGACAAGTGATATTCTTTGACAATTAAAAGAATAATAACACGTGTGAAACAATTGGACCCCATACTATGATGCCCAGATTCTATTCATTTTAACACAATATATTAATTAAAGATACCTCTGAGAATTAATAATGAGATAAATGAAAACAAGAAAATAGGATGATAATATATATTGAAATGTCTGTCCTTTGTAAACATTACAAGTTCCACATCCCAAACGCTATTTGTTGGAATTGGGAAATTTAAGACCTTATAAAACACCTCTTTTAAGACAATTCTCTAGGGGTGTTCTTGGGACGGGACGAGGTTGGAAAATCCCATTCCCGATCTCGAGAAGAGTTTAAGAATGATTTTCATTCCCGAACTCAAGAATTTCCTATCTCGTCGAGATGAGAAATTCCCAGGATTGTAATCCCTCTCTTTTTTTAAAAAAAAAATCCCTGTATTGAGTTTTTTGTTATATTTCCTTTAGTCTAATATAAATATATAATTTGTCCAATATCATATTATACCAAATTAGTCCAATACAAATATTCAAAGTGAATTAAATGGAACTATGGATTTCATTGTAGGCCTGAATGACTGAATCTATTTGGTACCAAATGAAAGAACAAGAAAACTAATAATTGTTCTTATTTTGGAAATCAAAACAGTTCCATTTGATTAGTTGTTTAGTGCTTGCTCTTCATGTGACATGCTTGAAGTTGTCATTTCAGCTGCAAAAAGTAGAAGGACAATAACAAAAAATTAGAATTATTTAATAAATAATAAATTAAATAATAATAAATAAAATTAACTAAATAAACTAAAAGAATAGATATTACTTTAAGGATGTTAGGGATTTTCACATTTCTTTTACATTTGGTCTTGCCGTCTTGGATATTTAAAAAAATGGGTATATATATTTTGGAATCGGGAAGTCCCATTCCTGATCCCAAATAATTTTTCCTATCCCGATTTGCTCAGGATCGGGACGGGAAGGCGAGAACGTTGACTGGGATGAGAGAAAACGTTCAACACCCCTATAATTCTCCAAATGTGTGACTAATGCAATCATATTTATATATATATATATATATATATATATAAAATATTATATCTTATCCTTAATGTAAGACCATTTTATATTGCAAATTGTACAATAAATGAAGTCCAGTATTTAGAAAAGAAAGGGTACACTTTATGTATGAATTTTATCCATTGTAGGTTTAAATAGTCAAGTCCACAATAAATGGCTTAGATTTTAATCTTCTGGTCTTTAATCATAGACAAATTTAGATAGTTAATTTTAGTCTTAAATATAAGACATAGTTTTTATTTTTGTCAATTTTTTCTTAATTTACCCCTATTGTTGCTCACTCAACAGCAATCAAGGAGGAAAGAAAATGTAGGAATTAAGGAAGATGATTAGAGTATTTTAAAAAAAATACATGTCAATTAACTAATTTAACTAATTTTCTTAATTTAATCAAATTAGGTAAATATGTCTTATACTAATGATTTGAGGGAGTACTTTAGAATTTTGTAATTAAAATGGTCCCTCTGCTTCAATACCCACATCTAATAAATAGCAATATTAGTGGAAATTGGAAGAAGGGTAAGAAAAAAAATTTTCTCCAAGTGAGAGAGTGCTAGGGTTGTTCTCTTGATATTTGCCTATGTGGTGCTATCGGCCGGAGGTGCTATGAGTGTGTCCGACTATATCTAAATTGGAGGAATAAAACAAAGAGTGAATGACAAATGGACAAGGGTCGACTTGATATAAAACTTCAATGGAAAAAGAAGGAAGAAGGAACAGAGGAAGGTCACACGCTGATTAGGAAAGTCATTTCTAAAACAAGAGTGGGCTTGGGTATTGTTCGAGATGTAGTAAGCGCGGCGTGGAAGGTGTGTTATGAACTGGATGTGAAAATGATAGGATTTAACTTATTCCGTTTCAGTTTCAATGAAGCAACGGAAGCAAATAGGATTCTAAAGGAAAACCCATGGGTTGTAAGGAATTATATGCTAAGTCTACAGAAGCGAAGACCATTCTTAAGTGATAATGAGATACAGATAAACCCTTGTGTGTTTTGGGTCTAGTTTCACAACTACCATGGGCGGGCTGGATGGAATCAAATATCATATTGATGGCGAGTTTAGTAGGGAATGTTGTAGAAATAGAGAACCCAGAAGATCGACGTTTCTTGAATAGAAGCTCTAGAAGAGATAGAGTGGAGTCGGATATTGAGAAATCGTTAGTTCCGGGTTTTTTGGCACCTCACCTAGATGATGAACTGGAAAATGTCTGGATCTAAATTAAATATGAGAAGCTAGTGAGATTCTGTTTTAACTATGGAAAGTAAGGCCATGAGAGCAAAAATTGTAAGGAGGAGGCGGTGGAGTTCATGGTTAACAGTACTATGAGGGGATATGATGCTAGTTTATGTACCTAGGCTATCTGAATGCTGGCGCTAACTCAGTCTAATCAGAGTTGGCAAGTACAACCAGAGAATAAGGAGATACATGGGGAAACCAAAAATAATTTAGGCGGGATGACAAGTTCAAGACTGATATGTGTCACAGAAGAGACATGGGAAAGTTCAAGAGGACCACATGGATGGAAGAGGAATCATTGCCTTGCTCTGCCTGATTCATTAAACACTGAGGGAAGGGAGTTGTCAGGTGATGGGGTCTGTAACCCCTGCCTTAATAAGCGTAATTATAATTCGATAACGCATAGTTAAGATTGATTCGAGACCGACGGATAATTAAACTTAATTCAATCCCTTCCTTTAGGGTTTCACAAATTCTTTTAAAAATTTCTCTTCCTATCCTAGTCTCAAATACAAGTTTTGAATATAATTACCCTATGCAGTTAAATCACATTCATAAATATATATCAGAGTGTACAGTAAAAATCCCGACAACCCCCGGGTTTCATGTAGGTGTACTAAGGGTTTACAAGATTCCCTTTTTGGGGATTACATAATTATATCCCAAAATAATATTCACATTCCAAAACTATACAGTGATTCCAAATCCAAAATGGATAACCGACAATCCAAAACTAAATATCCCTACACGGTCCTAGCCGCTCCTAGTCGTCTGTTTCTCCTTGGATACACTTGCCCTGTCTGTAAGGCTAGTCAATGGAAAGAATGAGATTCAAGAGAATCCTATTAGTAACAAATCACTCATAAAGTATATAAACACACATCATGTCAGATCACGTTTAGAAGCAACACAATGATACATGGCTTACGCCGCATATGATAGCACTCACGGCTGTATAAACAATGCAACAGCTTTCGTTGTAATCTCTATGCTCAATGCGACAGCTTTCGTTGTAATCTCTATGCTCAATGCGACAACCTTTGCTGTAATGGCAGCAGTATCTCAAAGCATCACAATGCATGACAACATACATACAAAGCTTTACACACAGTATAAGAGAAAGAGTTACTACCTTGTTCTTTTCGATTGTGCTTTGGCGCAGGTCGATCACGAATAGGGCAAATATGAATCCTATAAACCAAAATTAAGGACGACGAATTATTACCTATTCCAATTTTTTAATAACTCATAATACATGGGTTGATTATCACTATGGTCATTTAATCAAATCAACTAAGGAGCTAAAGTGGTCAATTAACCTAAAAGGCCAATTTCTAACCTCAAAGTTCCACAATATTACATTATGCCATAAAATCTTCAATTTTCGCATAAGTGACCAATCTGGCAGAATTTTTTAGCATATTTGAAAAATCATAACTAATTCTAGAAAACTCAAAATGAGGTGATCCCAAAGCCTATTGAAATCTATTTAAGTCCTCTTTATAGAAAAAATATGAATCATTACCAGAAATTATCACACAATTACATAATTTCACAAAATTTACTACTGCTCCAAAACAGATCCCAGTTTCAATCCCAAATTTTGGACAATCATTACTCCCAGCACAAAAGATGAATGACACAAATTATCATTTTGAAGCTTAGAATGTGAATTTTAAGACTGGAAAATTTCAGAATTTTTAGACACCATTTGCCCCTTCAAAATGTCCAGACAACCTGACTGCCTTATACAGAGTTTCACTTGACAATTTTTCCAATTTTCAACCAATGTGTCCAATGGCTCCAAAATCAACAACCAAACCAATTCCCACACAATTTTTCGTGTAGAACACAATGGTAACATCAAAATGAACAAATTCCCACTCATTCCCCAAATCCTATTTTGGCAGAATTTTAGGGTATTTCACAACAAACAACCACTTCACTATCTAATCACTAAGCTTAGCTCATTTACCTCCAAACCAACATATAAGCACATACATAGGATGAAAGATTCATGATCCCTAATATACCCTAAAAACCAAAATTAGGACTGTCACAATAGCCCACCACAATTCAGCCAATTAAAGCATAATATACATCAACATAATGCTCTTACTCACCTCTTGCTTCTTCTTCTTGTATTCTTTTCTTGATTCCTCAACTTTTGTTCTTGCAAGATGGCTGAAAACTCCTCTTCTTCAAAAACAAAAACATAGAAATGAAGCTAAGGAAGAGAGGAATAAGTTTCATGAAGGTCACTTGAGCCATAGATAAGGTTAAGGAGGTGAAAAATCAAGATCAAACTCACCTTGAAACCTTGCTTTTCTTGCTCTACGTTTTGGGCTGTTGCAATCCAACTTGAAGATGGAGAGAGAGAGTAATAAATGATCAGATTTTCCTTTCCCTTATCACTTAAAGAGGTAGCCGAAATTGTGGTCCAAAGGTGGTAAAAAGTTGTAGTCAAAATTGATTCACCTTGGTCAAAATTTGTACCAATTCAACTTGAGTTTTTTTTCCCTTTCATTAAGTATTCTCGTTGCTCTTGTATTGGACGTCTAAATGTGCCAAGACTGAGGAAGTATATTGGTTAAATCCTCTCTTCTTTTCTCTTTTATGGCTAGCCACAATTATTGACCAAGAATGAAAACATGTTGGCTTGTTCTTCTTCTTTTCCTTCATTTTGCGTTTTGACTTATTCAATGGATTTGGCATCACTTAAATTGCCTATCCTCTTCCTCTTTTCTTTGGGTCCTAGACGAAATTGAAGAGGAAATGTGTTGACCATGTAATCTCATGTCTATAGGTTCAAGCTTGACCTTGTTTTTCCTTAATGTGGTTGGACATTTTGACCAACTTTTCCCTTCTTTCTATTTTACATTTTTGGATGTTTGACAAGGTGAGAGGACGAGTAAATTTTTGCTTTTCATTCTCATGATTACATTTGCTTTTCAAGATCAAATCTTGACCCTTGATTTTGGTTTCCAATTTTGACCTCAAAATCAAGTAGCAATTGTCTCTTTTGCCCTTGATTATGGCAATATTAATTTAGAGTTCCATTAATCCTTTTATTTTACTGTCTATTACATTTAGCCTTTAGATGAATTTTGGAATATTACAATTCTCCCCCCGTACAATAAATTTCACCCTCAGAATTTGTTACACAACTTGAGCCATAAACTCCAAATACCGTCTTTGCATATCCGCTTCTGCTTCCCAAGTTGCTTCTCTCTGGGTCATTCCCCTCCAGATCACCTTCACATACAGAATGCTTCGGTGTCTGAGATGTCGTTCTTCTCAATCAATGATATACTCTGGCTCCACCATATATGTGAAGTTGTCTTGTAATTTGACTTCTTCATACTCAACAATGTGAGATGGATCAGGTTCGTATTTCTTCAGTTGGGAAACGTGAAACACATTGTGTAGCCTGCTCAAGTTTGGGGGTAGGGCTACCTGATAGGCAACAAGCCCAATCCTCTCAAGAATTTCAAAAGGACCTATATACCTTGGGCTTATTTTCTTCCGCTTGATAGCTCTCTCGATACCAATGACTAGTGATACTCTCAAAAAGACGTGGTCACCAACCTCAAACTCTAAAGGCCGTCTCCTCTTGTTAGCATAGCTTTTCTGTCGACTTTGTGCTGCAAGAAGCCTTTTTTGAATGGTATGAATTTGCGCTGAGGTTTGATCAATAAGCTCTGACCTATACAGCTTCCTCTCAGATAATTCATTCCAGCATAAAGGTGATTGGAACTTCCTCCCATACAAGGCTTCATACGGCGTCATCTGAATGCTCGCATGATAGCAATTGTTATAGGTGAACTTAGCAAGTGGAAGAAAGTAATCCCAATTCCCTTTGAAGTCAAGGACACAAGCTCGTAACATATCCTCCAGCGTCTGAATTGTCTTCTCCGACTGTCTATTTATCTAAGGATGATAGGCTGTACTGAATCTCAATTGAGTTCCCAAGGCTTCATGCAACGCCCTCCAAAATGTAGAAGTGAACTGGAGATCTCGGTCTGAAATGATATTCTTCGGTATGCCATGGAGCTTCATAATCTCCCGAATGTATATTTCTGCTAGTTTGTCCAGATAATAACCAGTATTGATCGGTATGAAGTGTGCCGACTTCGTTAACCGATCAACTATTACCCAGATCGCATCATAGTTCTTGACCCTGGGAAATCCCATAACAAGGTCTATGGTCACACTTTCCTATTCCCATTCTGGAATCTCAGGACTCTACAGTAGACCCGGCAGTCTCTGGTGCTCAATCTTTACCCTCTGACATATAAGACACCGCGCCACATATTTTGTCACATCACTTTTCAATCCCAGCCACCAATACACAGATTTCAAGTTATGATACATTTTGTTCATACCAGGATGAAGAGTGTACCAACTCTTATGTGCCTCATCTAAGATCTTCTGTCTCAACTCCGCCTTAAGTGGAACCCAAATTCTCTTCTGTTAGCGAACTAGTCCAGTAGGCTACAAATCATAGCCCTGAGCTTCTCCCTATTCAATTCTAGCCAGATTATGATGTATCCAACCATCTTGCCTCTGAGCTTCTTCAATCTCAGCTCTTAAATCACTTTCCCTTTGGGAAACCATGTAGTTGGCACAGATAATCTGGTTTGACAAATACATATCTCAAAAATTCTCTATCAACTTCCCCTTTTGTATCATCATTGCTGCCACAAGCACCGTCTTTCTACTAAGAGCATCCACGACTACATTTGCCTTACCCAGATGATATTTAATTTCTAGGTTGTAGTCCTTAAGCAACTCCATCCAATGACGCTGTCTCATATTCAATTCTTTTTTGTCATACAGATACTTGAAACTTTTGTGGTTGTAGTATAGTTCTACCGTCACACCATACAAATAATGCCGCCTAATCTTTAAAGCAAACACAATGGCAGCAAGCTCCATATCATAAGTGGGATAGTTCATTTCATAAGGTTTGAGCTGTCGAGAGGCATAGGCCACCACACGTCCTGCTGCATATGGACACACCCTAACCCCTGCTTACTAGCATCACTATACAAAACTTAGATCAAGTTGGGATCAGGTATAATCAATACAGGTGCCGTAGTCAACCTCTTCTTCAGCTCCACAAAGCAATTTTCACAATGTTCATCCCACACAAATGGCTGATCCTTCCTTGTGAGCTTGGTTATCGGCAAGGCAATACGTGAGAAATTTTGAATGAATCTCCGGTAGTAACCAGCAAGACCCATAAATTTGCATATCTCAGTGACAGTTTATGGCCTCTTCCAGTCCAGTACTGCTTCCACTTTACTGGGATCCACAGAGACCCATTTTCGCTAGATAACATGACCTAGGAATTTTACTTCTGAAAGCTAGAACTCGCACTTACTTAGTTTGGCATAGAGTTGCTTCTCACGCAACATATTCAACACAATCCTCAAATAATGCTCATTACTCTTAGAGTAAATCAGAATATCATCGATGAACACACAACAAATTGATCTAGATACTGTCAAAAGACATGGTTCATTTAGTCCATGAATACCGTAGGTGCATTTGTTAGCCTAAATGGCATCATTAGAAATTCATAATGTCCATACCTAGTCCAAAAAGCAGTCTTTGGAACATCTTCTGCTTTCACTCGTAGCTGATGATAACCCGACCTTAGATCAATCTTTGAAAACACACACGAACCAAATAGTTGATCTAAAAGGTCATCGATTCTGGAGAGAGGGTACTTGTTCTTGACAGTAATCTTATCAATTCCTTATAATCCACACAGAAATGAAGACTTCTGTCTTTCTTCTTGACAAATAACACTGGAGCTCCCCAAGGCGACACACTAGGTCTAATGAACCCTTTCTCAAGCAAATCCTCAATCTTCTTCTTTAACTCTACCATCTCATTTGGGGCCATACGATATGGGGCCTTTGATATAAAACCAGCTCCAGGCACAATCTTAATTAGGAACTGAACTTCCCTTTCTGGAGGCAATCCACTAAGATTATCCGGAAATACCTCAAGGAATTCATTTACCACTAGTATATTACTCAAAGTTTCTCCAGTCTCTCCTTGTATAGAAAAGAACACCATATACCCCTGGCACCCCTTTTCTAGATATTTCACAGCTTTGGCCGTCGAAAGAAAATCCATACCACATTCACATCATTGACAAGCCGCAAAGTAGGACACACTATCCTCTTATTCCAACAATCAAGCAACACATTATTTGTCGTTAACCAATAAAAACCTAAAATAACTTCTAATTGATAGAGCGGCAAACAAATAAAATCCATAGTAGACTCAAGCCCTTCCACAGTTATGACACAGTTTAAACATTCTTCAGTGGTCAAGGCTTTAATACCCATCGGGGTCGACACAATCAAATCAAATGGCAACTTCTGCACATGCATGTCCAGACGTTTTACACAATCATAAGCAATGAAAGAGTAACTTGCACCCGAATCAAATAATGCTTGTAACATGTTACCATTGAGAACTATATTACCATAAATCAGATCAAGGGACTTCTGAGTTTCCTCGTGTGTCATGGCGAATACTCTCCCCTGAGTCCTCGGTCTCTGCACTAGCCGTGGTTGTTTACATTCAATAGATGTATGCCCAACCTGCTTACAATTAAAGCATATCACCCAACCTCACAAGTCCTGCCATGATGTGGCTTGTTGCAATAAGGGCATATCTATAAAGTAGGAGTTCTCTGCTGATCTCGATTCCCAGATTGATAGGGCTTTTTGCCACTGCCTTTGGACAAAGAGAATCCTTGACTCTTCCGCTTCTGGGAAGTATTACCCTTACTGGGTTCACTGTGGTTACTGGTAGTTTTGGCAGGATACGAATCTTGCAGGTTGTTCTCGGTGATTCTACATTCCTCTACCGCTTTGTTGAACTCGGTGAACAAGTGGGTGGCTAACTACTTTCTCAATTCTCTCCTTAGCCCACGTATGAGCATATACAAGCTCCATTCCTCATCATCCATCCTCCGAAGATAAGAGGAATACCGGGACAAGTGGATGAAACAGGACAGATAATCATCAAAAGCTTCTATGTCCCCTTACTTGATAGACAGGAATTCTATTTTCTTCTCTAGTCGCACTGACTTGGGAAAATATTTCTCATTAAATTATTATTGAAACAGATCCTTGTTCAATGGCACATTTTGACTCTTCAGTGTTAGGGCGATATTCTACCACTAATGATCTGCATCACCCTCGAACTTATAGATGGCTAGACGTGCCTTCACCTCGGATGGGCACTTAAGAACCTCAAAGATCTTCTCAATTTGATCCAACCAGTCTTCGGCTGCCTAAGGATCAAATCTACCTCTGAATACTGGAGGTAGGTGTTTGCAGAATTTAGAGACCCAAAATTGAAGATCCCTTTCCTCTCTAGCCGGCACTCCATGTGATTCTTGATTTGGAACAGTATGAGGTGGGGATTCTAGCAGTCTTGCTGACCCTTCAGTAGTTTCCTCATGAGGAGTCTCTTTTTGGGTCTCCTACTGGGTGAACGAACCCTGATCTTCTCTATGTTTGACTCTTTCAATTTTGAGCTCTTTTCACAACTCAGTGATCATGTCTCGCTGATCCTTTATTAGACCCATTAACTCTCGCATAGGATCTGGTGGATTGTCATTGACTACCTCCACCTCTGGGTCTACTTGTTGTACTCTAAGATGACCCTTTGTCTTTTTCATTCTACAAATCATTCACTACGTTAGTTTCACAAATAATGTATAGACATTGTCTACAAATCTCATATGTATCTACAATCATAAAGCATAGATGTGTATACCATAACTAATCATAACAATCTTCTATCACAAAGACAAAGAACTATGGGAGCTATCCTAGCAAACTCTACCCTTGCTAGGAACTACGTTATGATACTAAAAATGTAACCCCCTGCCTTAATAAACATAATTATAATTTGATAACGTATAGTTAAGATTGATTGGAGACCGACGGATAATTAAACTTAATTTAATCCCTTCCTTACGGTAGGGTTTTCACAAATTCTTTCAAAAATTTCTCTTCCTGTCCTAGTCTTAAATACAAGTTTTGAATATAATCACCCTGTGCAGTTAAATCAAATTCATATATATATATATATATATATATCAGAGTGTACAGCAAAAATCCCAATAACCCCAGGGTTTCATGTAGGTGTACTAAGGGTTTACAAGATTCCCTTTTTGGGGATTACATAATTATATCCCAAAATAATATTTACATTCCAAAGATATACAATGATTCCAAATCCAAAATGGATAACCGATAATCCAAAACTAAATATCCCTACACGGTCCTAGCCGTTCCTAGTCGTCTGTTTCTCCTTGGAGCCACTTACACTGTCTGTAAGGTTAGTCAATGGAAAGAATGAGATTCAAGAGAATCCCAGTAGTAACAAATCACTCATAAAGTATATAAACACACAGCATGTAAGATCACATTTAGTAGCAACACAATGATACATGGCTCACGCCACATACGACAGCGTTCACGGCTGTATACACAATGCAACAACAATTGTTGTAATCTCTATGCTTAATGCGACAGCTTTCGCTGTAATGGTAGTAGTATCTCAAAGCATTATAATGCATGACAACATACATACAACGCTTTACACACAGTATAAGAGAAAGAGTCACTACCTTGTTCTTTTCGATTGTGCTTTGGTGCAGGTGGATCACGAACAAGGAAAATATGAATCCTATAAACCAAAATTAAGGACGACGAATTATTAACTATTCTAATTATTTAATAACTCATAACACTTGGGTTGATTATCACTATGGTCATTTAATCAAGTCAACTACGGAGCTAAAGTGGTCAATTAACCTAAAAGGCCAATTTCTAACCTCAAAGTTCCACAATATTACATTATGCCATAAAATCTTCAATTTTCGCATAAGTGACCAATCTGTCAGAATTTTTTAGCATCTTTGAAAAATCATAACTAATTCTAGAAAAATCAAAATGAGGTGATCCCAAAGCCTATTAAAATTTATTTAAGTCTGCTTCATAGGAAAAATATGAATCATTACTAGAAATCACCACACAATTACAGAATTTCACAACATTCACCACTGCTCCAAAACATATTCCAGTTTTAATCCCAAACTTTGGATAGTCATTACTCCATCACAAAAGACGAATTGACACAAATTATATGTCCATTTTGAAGCTTGGAATATGAAATTTAAGATTAGAAAGTTTCAGAATTTTTAGACACCATTTGCCCCTTCAAAACGTCCAGACAACCTGACTATCCTGTATAAAGTTTCACTTGACAGTTTTTCCACTTTTCAACCAATGTGTCCAATGGCTCCAAAATCAACAAACAAACCTATTCCCACACAATTTTTCATGTAGAACACAATGGTAACATCAAAATGAACAAATTCCCACTCATTCCCCATGTCTTTTTTTTTTGCAGAATTTTAGAGTATTTCACAACAAACAACCACTTCACTATCTAATCACTAAGGTTAGCTTATTTGCCTCCAAACCAACATATAAGCATATACATAGGATGAAAGATTCATGATCCCCAATATACCCTAAAAACCGAAATTAGGGCTGTCACAATAGCCCACCACAACTCAGCCAATTAAAGCATCATATACATCAACATAATGCTCTTACTCACCTCTTGCTTCTTCTTGTGTTCTTTTCTTGATTCCTCAACTTTTGTTCTTGCAAGGTGGCTAAAAACTCCTCTTATTCAAAAAAAACCATAGAAATGAAGCTAAGGAAGAGAGGAACAAGTTTCATGAAGGTCACTTGAGCCATAGATGAGGTTAAGGAGGTGAAAAATCAAAATCAAAGTCAAAGTCACCTTGAAACCTTGCTTTTCTTGCTCTACGTTTTGGGCTGCTGCAAACTGACTTGAAATTGGGGGGGGGAGTGATAAATGATCAGATTTTCCTTTCCCTTATCACTTAAAGAGGTAGCCTAAGTTGTGGTCTAAAGGTGGTAAAAAGTTGTGGTCAAAATTGATTCACCTTGGTCAAAATTTGTACCAATTCAACTTGAGTTTTTTTCCTTTCATTAAGTATTCTCATTGCTCTTGTATTGGACGTCTAAATGTGCCAAGAGTGAGGAAGTATATTGGTTAAATCTTCTCTTCTTTTCTCTTTTATGGCTAGCCACATTTATTGAGCAAGAATGAAAACATATTGGCTTGTTCTTCTTCTTTTCCTTCCTTTTGCTTTTTGACTTATTCAATGGATTTGGCATCACTTAAATTTCCTATCCTCTTCCTCTTTTCTTTGGGTCCTAAATGAAATTAAAGAGGAAATGTGTTAACCATGTAATCTCATGTCTACAAGTTCAAGGTTGACCTTGTTTCTCCTTAATGTGGTTGGACATTTTGACCAACTTTTCCCTTCTTTCTATTTTACATTTTTGGACGTTTGACAAGGTGAGAGGACGAGTAAATTTTTGCTTTTCATTCTCATGATTACATTTTCTTTTCAAGATCAAATCTTGACCCTTGATTTTGGTTTCCAATTTTGACCTCAAAATCAAGTAGCAATTGTCTCTTTTGCCCTTGATTATGGCAATATTAATTTAGAGTGCCATTAATCCTTTTATTTCATTGTCTATTACATTTAGCCTTTGGATGCATTTTGGGATATTACAGGGTCAACCAAGGTAATATAATATTCAATGGGGCAGGATATCATTTAAATCAAATTGAGGGGGGAGATGCAGAAAAGGCCAAAGGCAAATAGATGGGCCCTAATCAATTTGGGCTTGGGCCTAAGCTAAATAAAATGAATGGTACAAATAGCCCTTTGAAAGCCTACTGGGAGAAGTTAATGAGAACCCAAGTGAAGTACTAGGTTGAACTTGCTGAAGAGGAAGATGAGGGCCTCAAGGAAAATAGAGCTATAGCGCCGATACAATCAGGAGTAGTTAGAGAGCTTGCCTAGGATTAAAGGAGGCATCATTGAAAAGAAAAAATGGTGTTAATGATGAATCTCCTCTGAGTAAAAGACAAAAAGATCACAAACAAGATTCTCCGAAAAGTGTAAGGGAAAGAGATATTGTGATTGCTAAGCTAAAAACACTCGAGGAGGTGGAACAACCAAGAAGCTATGGGTATAACTACAAAGATGATCTGGATTTTTATATAGGCAAAGATACAAAGTGAAGGGATCGACCAAGAAGAAAGGTAAGGAAATCGCTATTTACAAATAAAAATTCTAATGTTCAAATTGTATGGAAGTCTGATGTATTTAAGGAAGATTGGATTGAGGAGGAGGCTAATGATGATGAATTCTAACTAAATAACCAAGGGCGTGGTGGCTGGCCAGATGCAACCACCAGGGAACAATGATTTTCCTATGATGGAACTGTTAGGGTTTGGAAACTACCTGGAAATTCGTAATCTTAAGTTCCAATGTAGTAAATTTAAACCAAATTTGGTATTCTTATCTGAGACTAAGATGAGAAGAGGAAAGATAGAAAAAATTAGAAAAAAGTTAAAGTATGATTTTGGAGAGTATGAAGAGCCTACAGGTATATCAGGAGGATTGGCTATTTGGTGGAAGGAAGGGCTCCAATTTCAAATAGGTTGTATTAGCATATTCATTATACATCTTGAAGAAGTCAGATTAAATGGGTTAGACATGGGAAATATAACACTGGTATATGGTCCAGTTTAAATGAGACAAAAAAATATGTGGTGGAATGAGCTAGAGAAGTTAAAGTCGAGGGAGGAGATTCCATGGCTAATCCTTAGTGATTTTAATGACATTTTGTATGCTTCTGATAAGGAAGGGGGAAGAGTATGCTCGCAAAGGGATCTGGATAGATTTTGTAGATTTATGATCAATTGTAAATTAATGCAATTAGATTTCAAAGGGTCCAAGAACACATGGATGAATAACAGGTCTGAAGAAGAATTAATATGTAAAACATTATACAAAGCTATTTTGAATGTGTCCTACCTAATGCAGTTTTAAAAAGGCCAAGACTAAGTGTTAGAAGCAATAGGATCAGACCATTGCCCAATTATGATTGAATTTGAACATAGGGAAAAAAACACCTCCGACCTTTAAATTTGATGCAAGATCCAAACATACTTCAACTAATCAAGGATAACTGGGGATCCAAAAATCACAGAGAAGTCTTATCAGAGTTTGTGGGCAAACTGAACAAGCTAAGAGGGGTGCTGGCCAAATGGGGAAGAAGGAGTTCAAAAATAATAATAGCCATATCAATAAACTAGTGATGAAGGTACAGAAATGTTTAAGTTCAGAGTGGTCTGAAATAATTGCAAGAGAAGTTGCTTAATTGAAAAAAAGAATATACGAGCTATAGGAGCAAGAAGAGTTATTTTGGGCTCAAAAGGCAAGAATTGAGTGGCTAAAATGTTGCGACAAGAATACATAGTTTTTCCATATGACAACTATTAGAAGGAGGTATAGAACCAAAATTAAAAGGGTGAAGGGGAACAATTATGAATGGATAAAAGAGGATGAGGCAATTAGGGATCATTTTGCAAATTTATATTCAAACCTTTTTGCTTCAGTAGGGGATAGAGACCTTACACTAGTGCTAGATTGTGTAGAAGACGTTGTTTTCAATGAGGATAATCAAGCTCTGAATAGTGGAAATCAACAATGAAGAGGAAAAGCAAGTAGTATTTCAACTCAAAAGGCAAAAGGCATTAGGCCCGGATGGCTTCATTGGACTATTTTACTAGAAAGCGTGGGACATAATTGGAATCTAGGTATGTAGGATTGTGAAAGAGTACTTTAGAAATGGGTTTCCACTTAATACGATCAATGAAATAGATTTAGTACTTATACCAAAAATTGACTACCCTGAATCAGTAAATGACTATAGGCCACTAAGTTTGTGTAATTTCTCATATAAAATATTTTCAAAAATATTGACAAATAGAATAAAACCATTACTAGACAAAATCGTAGATGAAAAGTCAAATAGCCTTTGTACCTGCGAGATTAATACAGGATAGTGTTGTAGTGATGCATGAAGTGTTCCATCACATGAAATTAAAAAGGCAAGGCTATTGTGAAGTAGCACTGAAATTGGACATAAACAAGGCTTATGATAGAATAGAATGTGACTTTCTTTATGCCACTATGTTAAAAATGGGGTTTTGTAAGGCGTGGGTTAATAGAATATTATGGTGTATGAATTCTGTCCAGTTCTTTGTTATGTTAGGGGGAAGAGAGTTTCTCAGGTGGATTCCCAGAGAGGGTTAAGACAGAGTGATCCGAATGACCTTATCTTTTTATTCTAGTGAATAATGTCTTATCTAAGTTAATTGAAAAGGAAAAAAGAGAAGGGAGGTTGAAGGAGATATCATTGGGGAGAGGCAGTTCAGAGGTTACCCATAGTTTCTTTTGCAAATGACTTTGTCTTTTTTTCTTTGAGTAGATTTAGGATACTGTAGGAGTTTGAAAGATATGATCAATACTTATTGAAAGGCATTGAGACAAGTAATAAATGTGAGCAAATCTTGTTTGTATTTCTCAAAAAACGCTCTCAAAGTTATTGCAGGAGGAGATTGGTCATATATTTCAAATTCAAGCAGTAGATGTCCCTGGAAATTATTTGGGACTGCTTATAATATGAGGAAGATCAAAGGCCTAGGTGCTAAACTTTATGATTGATAGAATGGAAAAAGAGTCTAGGTATGGAGAAAGAATTTTCTGTCAGAAGCCAGAAGGGAGGTAATGATAAAGTCAGTTGCAAATTCTTTACCAATGTACTCAATGTCTTGTTTCCTCTACCTGAAAAAAAGTGTTACAACGACTGGATGGTATGGTATCTAGGTTTTGGTGGAAATGTGAGGAGGAAAAAAAGAAAGTTTGCTGGGTGTCAATGGAAAAAATGAAAAGACATAAATAAAAGGGGGGATTCAGAGTTAGGGATTTCGAGGCATTTAATTTGGCTCTCCTAGCTAAACTAGGATGGCAAATTCTAAAAAATTGAAATCAGGTGTGGGTTAGAATTTTAAAAGCAAAATACTTTTCTAGGGATAGTTTTATGGAGGCAAAGAAGGGAAGAAGGGCTTCTTGACGTGGTATAGTATCTTGGAAGGGAGAAGGGTTCTAGAGGATCATGTGTTTAAATGCGTAGGAAATGGAAGAGAAACTAGAGTCTGGTATGATCCTTGGCTAAGTGAATTACCTAGGAAGAGGTTGTACTCCCAATGCCCTCATGATTTATTTCAAGACTTAAAGGTAGCTGATGATTTCGTGAGGAGGAATGGATAGGATCTGCTGGCCATAGAAGGATGGATTTCACAAGCTGAACAAAAGGCTTTATATGACACAATAATAGAGCCAAGGGCAAGGGAGGATAAATGGGTGTGGACTAGGGGAAAGAGGAGTGTATATTCAGTCGAGGAGGGATATCAGGTAGCTAGAAGAGATATCTTAAAAAACAGAAGAAAATATACCAACCTCTTCTAATAATGCTCCAAGAAAAATATGGAAGGAAATCTGGAATCTTAAAATACCATACAAAGTCATAAATTTTCTTTGCAGAATGATGAATAATGCCTTGCCCACTACGAATAGACTATGTAAAAGGAATTGTGCTACTGTAGATAGATGCTTAATTTGCTTTACAAAGACTATAACTGTCGAGCATCTATTTCTCAATTGCAAATGGGCCCAGGTAGTATGGTTTGGAAGTAGTCTCTCATTTAGATTCACAGAAGCAATAAATAATATGGAACAATGGATGACATCATGTTTATGTGAGCCTAATATTAATGAGTGGCAAAAAGCTTTGATGGCAATGACCCTCTGGCAGGTTTGAAAATCAAGAAATGGTTTTTTTATTTGAAAATGAAGAATCTTGATCCATTGTTCACATTTTCTCAAGCAGGAAAATTGCTCCAGGAATATTGGGAAGCAAATGGATGGAGCGATCAAGATACTATGGGCACTAACACGGAACATCCTCAGAAAAAGGAGCAAAAGGAGTGGAAAGTGCCCGAAGGTAATATGGTAAAAATTAATTGTGACTATGCATTCTTCCAGGAGGAAAATAGACCTACAATTTCCTTTGTGGTAAGGGATTTAAAAGGTTGGTTATTGGATGGGGAGGCTAATGTTATAGAAGCAAATTCAATGTTTATGGCCAAAGCTATTACTCTTCTTAATGCTTTAAAGTTTGCCCATGATAACCATCTATCATATATTTGTTTTGAGTCTGATAACCAATTATTGATTAATTGTGTTAGGAAAGACAATCCTCCCCATGAGTGGAGGTGTGCATTAATCTCCTTGAAAATATTCAAGAATCAAGGAAACTAATAAGAAACTATTCATATAAATGGATTTCCAGGGAAGCAAATTTATTATTAGCTGACTGGGCTGCTAAAGCTACTCTTGATGGGTATTGCCCAGATGATTGGGTTGTCCCCATATCAGTTACGAGAATTACTAGAGAAGAACTTGAAGTCCAAACCAAGAGAACCGGATTAAAGAGCTAGAAAGGGGGGTCTGATTATTTTGATGTATTAGTAATAGAGTGATTATCATGTAAAGCTAAGAACTTGTGTATTTTGTCTTTCATATGAATGAATGCAGTAGATATTTCCATGGCAAATAAATAAATAAATAAATAGAAATATTAAAGTTCGATAATCATGTGGTTGTCAAACTTCACTGGCTAGCAAGCACATGCTAACCAAAAAAACAGAGAGAGAAACCTAGCAAAAAGAATATTACTGATTTCAACCCTAAAAAATGGAAAATTATTGAGGTTTCAAAAAGTCTTAGCTCCCAACAAAGGGACTTAATTACCAAAAAATTTCAATAATGTGTGAAGTGTTATCATTTCTTACATTAAAATTTACTATAGCAAGTTCTTAAACTGTTATGAAGATTTTTTTAATAATTAAGTCTTTTTCTTGAGACGTCGGAATAATTCCACCAATAAAACAATGCATCATGGTCCCCAACTGCAGACCTAACGTCACCATAAAATGCGTACAAAATATTTTTGAAGCAACTATTTGGCATCACAGATTTAGAGAGGGTGAGAAATTTTTTTAAGTTAGATTTAAAAATTTATGAGAAGTGGAGTTATAAAATTTGAAGAGAAGATGTAAAATAAAAGAGTAAAAAAAATTAATTAAACTCTTTTAACCCCACTTCTCTAATTTTTTAAAATCCAACTGAAAATTTTTTTTCCCTTTCTTCTCTTCCCCTCCAAATCCCTTAAACTAAACAGCACCTAATATATATCTAAGGAGTCTTCTGGTCATGCGTTGATTTATTAAGTGGCATTTTGGAGAAGATGTCGATTCATTATTTTAATCTTTTTTCAATTATTGTTTTTTTGACAAAACTGATGTTTTATTAATCCACTTTTCTGATATTCTGCAATATCAATATTAATTGTATATTTTTTCATTTTATATAATTAACCTTTTTATCAAAAAAAAATGAAGACTATATTAAACCAACTTCTTCTTAATTATGGATCGTATATAAATAATTTTCTTAATCATGAAAACTTGATAATAAAATTTCCTAAACATTCAAATTTACATGGATGCATGACTCTGAACAATCAATTTCATATTCTCTTAAACCTTTTTGTCAGTATATTACACCATCAAACTTTAGTTTATATGCAGTTTATATAGGATAGCTTGACCGTTGGATTAGGACCCATCGACTGCACCACATATACCATGCATCATCATCTCTACCACATCCACCACCACAATCCTCCAAATATCCAATTTGATGGAAGATGGAACTGTCTAAAGTCAAGTGGAAGTCAACGAGGGCAAATTAGGGACAAAGATATTTTACGGCTATCAAAAGAATAATGACATACATGTGGATGAAAAATATATCAAAAAACAATAGAAGCTCCCCCCCCCAAACAGTAAAATCAAGGGAGAATGGTAATTTGATACCAAAATATGAAGTTCATTTTCATTTTGGTCTAAGATTTTTAAAATTTCAACAAAGAATTAAAATTTCTATAAAAATTTGACACTAATGGTCCAAAATTTAATGTTGTTACTTAAAAATTTGACAATAGTATCCTAAAGTTGTGTTGTTATCAAATTTTAATATGTCAGTATTTAATATTAGAATATTAGTATCGAATTTTAAGTATTAGTGCTAAATTTAATGACATTTGATATGTAAAATACTATTGTTAAATTTAATTCAGATTTTGCCCTTGAGCCAATATTTTGATTTAAAATAGCATTACTACAAAGGAGGGATTTAGTGACACCCCCTTGTAAAGAAGCGCCAAAAATAGTTATTTTTTTTAAAAAAAAATATTTAGAAGCTATGACACTTACAATTATAAGCGTCATAGTTGGGGTTAAGTTTCTATAACGCTTGCCTAAACAAGCGTCGAACAAGGGCTTCATTTTTTGGGGAAAAAAATAAAGCGCCAGCAATGACGTTTACTTAGGGAAGCGCCATAGCTAGCATTATTTTTTTAAATAAATAAAGTAAGTAACTTGTATGGCACTTCCCAGGCAAACGCCTTCCAAGGTGTGTCAAAAAAAAGGGAAGCTTTGCAATCGCCTTTACTTCCTTTACATCGAAAAAAAATGTCTCGAATTTAAAAAAAAAATTAAAGAAAGGAAGCTTTGCCACTTTCTAAAATAGTGCAATTGCTTCCCATTTTAAAAATAATAATAAAAAAGAAAGCGCCAAAGCTTCCTTATTTAAAAAAAAAAACCAAGGCCACAATGGCCTTGGTTTTTTTTAATAAGGAAGCTTTGGCGCTTCCTAAAGAAGAGCCAAAGCACTTTCACCGTGCATGGAGTTATTTCAGTTATTCGAGTCCTAGTTAATAACCATACTTTCAAGAGTTTATCTGTTCTTAAATAGTTCTAGACCCCCTTTTGTCCAGCTAGTATTTTCTTTTCTCTAGGATTTCTCAGTTCTCAGAAACCCCAAGTCATACTAAATTGGCGGTATACTGATGTAAATAGTTGATTTATTAATGCAATCATACCTTCACTCAAAAAAAGAAGAGCCAAAGCTTCCCAAATTTTTTTTTGTTTTTGCCTTGTATAATTGATATATGCTGATACTTTGTTCTTGTTGAACAAATCCAGGAAATATATATGAGTAAACCTTGTTGGAGTTGTATGTTTGAGCCATACCTTTTCTTTGAGAGTTATAAAAACTATTTGCAAGTTTATATAGTAGCGGCTGATGCTGATGACTTGCGAACATGGAAAGGTTGGGTGGAATCTTGACTCTGGCAGATGACTTTGATGGCATTTTATCTTATATCTGTTAGATCCCATATGTTTTGATGATAACAAAGATTGGATTAATCATACAAAAAGTTTTGATAATTAAACAAAATGATTTGAACAAAGTAACTAAGTTCTTGGTAACAGGGAAAAGCATTACTCGAGTAGCCACTCAGGTAATGAAGTTGAAGTGAAAGACAAAGCATAGGAAAATGGAACACTGTGACATTTTTGAAGACATTACTCGAATGAGCACTCAGGTAATGACCCCATTACTCAAGGGACCACTCGAGTAAAGTGTAAGAATTTGTTCCAGTAAGCTCTCTGTCAGGAATTAAGAAGGATTACTCAAAGGGATCACTAGTGTAATCTGCAGAGTTATTTGAAACATTACTCGAGTGACCACTCGAGTCATCAGAGCAAAAACCATTCAATAAATCTCAGCCAAGAATTGGAGGTCATTACTCGAAGGGTTCACTCGAGTGATCTCTAAAGTTATTTGAAGCATTACTCGAGTGACCACTCGAGTAATCAGGTAAAGTCTAATAGAATTTTCTCTCGGCCAAGATTTTCATGCAATTACTCGAAGGGCTCATTCGAGTATTCTCCAAAGTTCTTAGAACCATTACTCGAGGGACCACTCGAGTAATCAGAAGAAAAAAAGGCACTTACTCGATGCATTACCCAAGTAAGCAAGGTATATTATGGTCAAACAACGTTGACTTACTCTCAAACTTATTTTTAATGAAGTTACTCGAGGGACTACTTAAGTAATAAGCATGATCACTCGAGTAGCCACTCGAGTAATGAAGTACAGAAAGCATGATTTTAATCCAACGCTCATTGATTTTCTATCTATATGATTAACCCTACATTGTATTAGTTTCCTGAGTATATTTGCAGAAAAACAATGAAGAGATCAAGTACTGATAAAGAAGTCAAACATATCGTCCGTAATGTTCAAAACGCCTGCCTACCGTAAACGGCTAGTTTTCAAATTTGAAGAATGGTTAAATGAAGCTGCGTGACTCTAACGGACATGTTTGAATTGCTTCTAACAGACACCACAAAACATCTATATATATGGAGCATTCAAAGAATAGAACACAATAATTGAGAACACACAAACTTACATCGATCATAAAACTCTTTGTGCTCTGTTTTCTTATCCTCATTCTTTGTACTTCAGTGATTGTATATTTGCTTTGTGAGAGTATTTTTCATTATAAAACTCAATATTTATTATTGAGACAACTTAAGGTTGTGGAACTTTGAGTTGGGGATTGGTTTACAACGTCTAAGGGGGAGTGAGTGTCCAGTGAAGGAACTAGCTATGTACTGAGGTGCTAAGAACCCACTAAATCTTGGAAGATATAGTGAAACTCTTAGAGAAGCTCTGAGGACTGGACGTAGGTCAAAGTGGTTGTGACCGAACCAGTATAACTCCCAGTGTACACTTCAGTGATATTTCTCCTAGCTCCTAATTGCTTTAAATTTCCAGTCAATTTTTATATACACAACAAAATTTCTAGTATCACCCAATTCACTCCCTTTTGGGCTTAACGCTTGCACTAACATTTGGTATAAGAGCATAGGTCTTCTTGTTCAGGTATAACAACCTAAGAAGGATCCAATGGCAAGCATAGGTGAAGGAATTCTTCCCGACGGAACTTCTATCACCAGACCTTCGAGTTTCAATGGTGAACACTTCTCTTTTTGGAAAACTAAGTTTAGAGTATTTGTAATGGCTATAGGATACGGACTATGGGACGTGATTGAGAGTGGAAACTACAAACCTGAAAATATTGTAGATTCACAGAAGGTTCCTAAGATACCACCAGAATATGAAGAAAATGATAGGAAACTCATCACACTCAACAGCAAGGCAATTCTAATGATTCAAAGTTCCTTGAGTCAAAATGAGTACTTCAGGATCTCCACTCTTCCAACGGCTAAAGAAATGTGGGAAGCCCTAGAAATAGCACATGAAGGAACTTCAGGAATAAAAGAAAATCGGATCAATACTCTGGTTACAGAGTTTAATTTACTTTGAATGAAATCAAGTGAGTCTATAGCTGAATTTGAACTTAGATATACTCATCTTTTTAATCAACTTGCAGCACTTGGGAAAGTCTATAATCAATATACCCAAGTACAAAAGATTCTTAATATTCTTTCTAAAGACTGGGAGGCCAAAGTCACTACAATTGGGAACCAAAAGGTGAATCAATGCGATCGGTTACTTCTCTATTTAGAAGTCTTTCTGAATATGAAAGTAAATTAAAGTTCAAACGAGAACTAGATAATATTAGTGACAAGAAGAAGATAGGTCTAGCATTAAAAGCAAAAGAAGAAGATCAAGATGAAGATAAAGAGCTTGACGATGACGAAATGAGCCTAATGATAAAATAATTTAGAAAGTTTTACAAGAAAGGCCAAGGTTTCAAAAACTTTCAGAAAGGACGAACAAGCAATAAAGAACATATCATCTGCTATGAATGTGGAAAGCCAGGACATATCAAATTAGAGCATCAAGAACTGGCTCAGAAGAATAGAGAAAAGAGAAAAGTTCTACAACAAGAAGAAAGCCTTTATATCTGCCATATGGGGAGATAGCTCATCTGACGAAAATAGCAATGATGAAAAAGTAGCCAATATCTGTCTAGTTGCTCAAGAAGAAACAGAAGAAGATGTAACTGATTCTGATCCTATCTATGATGAATAACTTTTCGAATATAATGCTTTACATTCTGAATTCATCAAAGTAGTTAAAGAACTAGTTTATTTCAAAAAGAAAAACAAAGTTCTTGAAGTAGAACTTAAAGAGAATTTAGAAAAGGATTGCGAAAACCACTCGTCTTTGAAAAAGAAACATAATGATCTCACAAAAACTCTTGAAAAATTCACCAAAGGAAGTGAGATGTTAAATATGATTTTAAAAGCCCAACGATTTGTAAATGACTGGTCTGGTATTGGATATGATACAAAATCAAATAAAAGGAAAGGAAGAAAGAAAGCAGGAGGTAAGACATATTAGAGTTGCTTTCAGCATTCTGTTCATATATCAAATCCTTTTGCATATTGTAATTACTGTAATAGAAAGGGTCATTATACTTCATCATACATTCATAAAAAGAAAGGAAATATAGGAACCTACAAATGGGTACCTAAAGGTTCATATGTTCAGAAGATATTCTATACTAACCCAAAAGGACCCAAAAAGATGTGGATACCTAAGACTTAATCATATTTGATTGTAGATATATCTTAAAGCATCCAAAAATAACAAATGGTACATAGACAGTGGATGCTCGAGACATATGACTGGTGATTTCAAAAATTTTACCACGATACAACCTAAAGAAGGTGGAAAGGTAAAATTTGGAGGAAATCAATCCAGAAAGATTGCAGGAATTGGTAAAATAAAAAATGATAAAGGCATACAAGTCCAAGACGTATATTACATTGAAGGATTGTGTCACAACTTGCTGAGCGTAAGTCAAAGTGCAGATAAAAACAACTGGGTAATATTTGACTCAGAGGAATGTCTAATTGTAAACAAGAAAGATTTACAATTAGATAAGAAGAATCTCAAAGCAAAGCTCAGAGCAAAAAGGGAAGGTAATTGCTATACTCTTGATATAAGCATAAATTTTTCTGAAAACTGTTTTCTAATTAACACCGATGAAAGTTGGCTATGGCATAAGAGACTAGCTCATGTCAATATGCACCAACTAGGCAAGTTACTTAAAAAGGATTTAGTGATTGGATTACCCAAAGTAAATTTTAAAAATGATTTGATTTGTGACACATTTCAGAAGGGTAAACAAACTAAATCATCTTTCAAATTGAAAAATGAGATCTCAACTAACAGACCACTTTAATTATTACACATAGATTTAGTTGGACCAGCAAGAGTTAAGAGTCTTGGAGGTAACTTATATTTATTGGTTATTGTTGATAACTTCTCTAGATTTACATAGACCATTTTTCTATCATCAAAGGATAAACCTTTGGAGAATTTATTGTTTTTGCCAAGAAAGTGCAAAATGAGAAAGGTATGTCTACTGCAGGTATTAGAACAGATTATGGTGGAGAATTTAAAAATCAAGCCTTTGAAGAATATTGTGATACTAATGGCATTATCACAATTTCTCTGCACCAAGGACACCTCAACCAAATAGAGTCATGAAATGAAAGAATAGAGTGCTCACTGAAATGGCTACAGCAATGTTGAATAAAAAGAACGTGTCTCAAGCTTTCTGGGCCGATGCAATGAGTACAACATACTACATTTCAAACAAAGCCTATATCAGAACAAAACTAGGAAAGACATCATACGACTATACAAAGGAAGGAAGCCAAACCTTGCTCATCTGCATATCTTCGGTTGTAAGCGTTTCATTAATAATAATGGTAAATATAACTTAGGAAAATTTGATTCTAAAATAGATGAAGGAATTTTCCTAGGTTATTCTAACCGAAGCAAAGCATACAGAGTTTTCAATAAATGTACATGCGTTGTTGAAAAATCAATTCATGTTGTATTCGATGAATTTGAATCCTCTGACAAAACTATTGATGATGAACAGGAAGTTGTTCTAAATCAAGAAAATGGTCAACCTATTTCTAAATCTCTCATCCTAGAAGTTGATCAATCCAAGGTAGAAGATCAGTCACTAGGACAACCTAAAGCCTAGAAATACAATAAAAGTCATCCCCTAGATCAAGTCATAGGAGATGTGAATGAAGGAGTCAAAACTAGAAGTAGAATCCTCAATGAAGTTAGTTTCTCTACTTTTATTTCTGGGATTGAACCTTCTAACATTGACGAAGCCCTATCAGATAATGATTGGGTAATAGCAATACAAGAAGAGATAAACCAATTTGAAAGAAATCAAGTTTAGGATTTGGTACCTCGACCTAAGGATCATCCAATCATTGGCACTAAATGGGTATTCAAGAACAAACTTGATGAATCCACAATCATTATCAAAAACAAGGCAAGATTGGTGGCCAAAGGCTATAATCAAGAAAAAGGAATTGATTATGAGGAAATGTATGCTCCAGTGGCTAGATTGGAATCTATACGAGTACTCTTAGCCTTTGCGTGCATCAAGGATTCAAACTCTATCAAATGAATGTAAAAGTACATTTCTAAATGGCTACATCATGGATGAAGTGTATGTAGATCAACTTCCAGGTTTTGAAGATGTAACCAAACCTAACCATGTTTTCAAACTAAGAAAAGCTTTATACAGTTTAAAACAAGCTCCTAGAGCATAGTAGAAAAAGCTCAGTAAGTTTCTCATTGATCAAGGTTTTGTACGAGGAAAATTTTATACAACACTTTTTACAAAACGAAAATGAGATGATATCTTAATTGTACAAATATATGTTGATGATATAGTTTTCGGTGTTACTAATGAAATCTTGTGCAAGGAATTTTCTGAGATAATGCAGGGGGAGTTTGAGATGTTAATGATAGGGGAATGAATTTCTTTCTCGGTTTGCAATTCAAACAAAGAAAGAATGGAATTTTCATATCTTAAACGAAATATTTGAAAGAGCTATTAAAGAAGTATGGAATGGATGAGGCAAATGGAATGGACACGCCTATGAGCTTAACTACGTTGCTTGATGCTGATGTCAAGGGAAAAGATTACAACATCACAAAATATAAAGGAATGATTGGATCATTACTCTATCTCACTGTAAGCAGACCTAACATCCAATTCAGTATTGGCATGTGTGCAAGATATCAATAAGCACCAAAGGAGTCATATGCAGAAACCATCAAACATATCTTCCGATATCTTGCTGATATGGCAGAATTAGGTCTTTAGTATCCTAAAGGAAGAAGTGAATATATAGTTGCATACTCAAACTTTGATCATGAAGGATACAAGACAGACAGAAAGAGTACCAGTGGATAAAGCCAGTTTCTTGGAATCTCACTTGTATCATGGTTTAGTAAGAAAAAAATAGTGTCTTTTTTATCAACGGAAGCTAAGTATGTTAGAGCTTCAAGTTGTTCTGCACAAGTGTTATGGCTTAAGCAACAACTCCAAGATCTTGGTATTTATCTAAAGGAGATACCAATATACTGTGCCAACACTAGTACGATAAGCTTAGCAAATAATCCAGTTCAATATTCCAGAACCAAGCATATTGATGTTAGACATCACTTCATCAGAGATCATGTCCAAAAAAAAAGATGTCAAAGTGATATTCATTCCAAATCATCTTCAACTAGTTGATATCTTCACAAAACCTCTTGCAAAAGATTAATTCTTATATATTAGAAGAGAATTAGGAATGGTAAATCCCAATGAATTGTAAGTTATTTAGTGTTTACAAAATGTTAGATGATGTTATTTATTGATGTTTTGATAGTTACTAACTTAAGCATCAGAGTTTCTGGCAATTGTTTTTACAGGATCTTGATATTCTTTTTTGGGGTATGAAAAGCAAAGGTTAACATAGTACTATATCACTCAAGGGACAACTTCAAGTAACTTATATTACCCGTGTGATAACTGGAAGTGATGATAAATATCACTCGAGTAACCACTCGAGTGATGACCCTGAAAAAGAGGCAGAGAAGAAAGGAAATGACAAAACAGTCGAAAGCAAACAAGTCAGTGGCTCAAAAGACTTATCACTCAAGTAGCTACTCGAGTGATATCAGGCCTCGAGTGATATCAGGCACTAGGGCTTTTAACTGTCATTATTTAGTCATTTCTCATAAAATCTCCTCGAGTGAATCTCCTAGTGCTCTGCAAAATTTTTTTCATAAACACTTTGTCTTCTTATTTTCATCAAAACCCTCTGATTTATACCTTCAAAAACATCTCAAATTGCTTAGACTCAGCTGCCATAAAACACAATTGTCGACACTGAACTTCCAGAAAATCTCAGTTCTTTCATTCAAAATGGTTAGAACCAAAACCACTACTCCTAATAGTCCTTCTGAGTCCTCTAATCCTTAGAAATCACTTGATTATAACCCATGTAACCCCCTTCGTAATTATATCCGAAATACGCGAATAAAATGAAATAGAGACCAATAATAATCAAATAACATTTACTAACCCATCATATGACGGGGTTTTCATGAATACTTTTTGAAATCATTTAAAAACTTGGTCTCATATTCACATTTCGAATACAATTACTACGCGAAGATAAATCACATTCATATAAATATCAGAGTGCACTTAATCATCCCGGCAATCCCGGGTACATACCTTCGCTAAAGATACACAGGGTACAATTGCCCATTACAGTTCTTCAAATGGGGATTACACAATCTCATCTCGGAGAAGTCCTAGCCGCTCCCTCCACGAGCCACTTGCCCTGTCTAAATTGTTGGTAGGGGAGAGTGAGATTCGAGAGAATCTCAGTAGGAAACAGATACCATAATGCATGCATGATAGATGCTATGTGTATGACATGTTAGCTTTATCTAGATGCATGCCCCATAATGACATTTTTGCATGCTCAATATTTCATGTAACAAAACTATGGCCACAGCAAAACAGAAACAGAGCTTCATTTATTCAAATATGCTCTACACAATCAAGTAAAGCAATCACATCATCACTACACAAGCAAAGATATCAAATACATGCAAGTAAGGTAAGTCCCCTACCTCCAGTCTTTTATCCTCAATTTGCGTGCCAGCAACTCAGTGCTTCACATTCGATCCTACAATGTCAAATGTACTATTTAGACACTTCCATAGTGTTTCTGGGGGTTATATGAGGCTATATTGAAAATTTACTAAAATACCCCTGGGGACCCAGCCCGGCCCCGCCGTACCCGTTCCAAATGTACTTTTCTTGAAATTTTGACATGGGCTATTCTGACATATTTTCGCCCAAGGAATCCATTTCCGGACTCGGAATTATCAAATTCAATGTCAATTACAAAATTACCCTTGACAGCCCCACTTTAAGGGTTTCGAGGGCGTTTTCGTAATTATGCTTTTTCGGCCTTTTTTGAAAAAGTGACCAACTGTAAACCCACCTAAGTTTCGCTCCTGAACTCAATGGAATCATCAAATCATTGAAAATCCAACTCTAAGACCCATTTATAGCCCAGACCGAAATATATGGGTTTTCCGGGAAAAATCGGGGTTTTGCGATTTCGGCTCCGTAAACGCGTTCTTTTCTACTCCTAACCACTTTATTGACTATTCCATTAGGTTAGAACTACCATTTAGTATCAATTTGGGCAGCATAATAGCCCCACACACCCATTTTCCATTTTTGAAACCAATGACAATCCGGCGAAATTTCACCGATTAAATTGTCCACAGCAGCCAGAATAGTCAATACACAAGAGTTTGGAAGTTACCTCAAGCTCCCACTAGCTTTTCCTTCTTGTGGCTGAAAACCCTAACTTCAAAACACCAAAAGAGGAGCTTCCAAACCTTAAAGAACATAAAGGAGTAGCTTAGGATCGGAGTTATACGCGTTAGGAGCTAGATCGTCGGAGAAATCGGCTTACCTTACGAGATCTCTTCCTCTTTCTCTCTCTAAAGATCCCATATGCTCTCTCTCTATTTCAGCTGTTCTCATCGTCAAAAATGAGGAGGAAGAAGGAAAAAACCGTTTAATAACATATCCTATGATGATGTCATCTTTTATTGAGATGATGTCATAATTACCATTTTCGGATTTTCTGGCAGATTTTCTGCCCAAACTTTGAAAAATCATAACTAATTCTAGAAAAATTGAAATGAGGTGATTCCAAAGCCAAATGAAATTTATTTAAGTCCTCTTTATAGAAAAAATATTTACCAATACTATAAATCACCACAAAATTCCAGAATTACACAAATGTCATCACTGCCCCAAAACAGAGTCCATTTTCGACCTCAAACTTTGGACAGTCATATCTCCTAGTTCCCAACATGAAATGGCACAAATTATATGTCCATTTTGAAGCTTTGGATGTGAAATTTAATACTGGAAAGTTTCATAATTTTCTGACATCATTTACCTATTAAAAACGTCCACACGAGAAGACTGCCCAGACAGAATTCACACTGGACAACATTTCTAGTTTTGCAACCAATGTGTCCAATCCAATTTAAATCAATTCCAATGATTAAATACCACAACATGACACCATTTCCATCACAATACCCCATTCAATTATTCCCTCTATTCTAAGTCAATTTGGATGTTAATCCACAATTGAACTCAAATATAGGGTTTTGGCGTTGCTCATAACACAAGCGACTACAATCCACTTTATATTCTCTAAAAAGGTTTATTAATCACTAACCACGTCCACTTTTGTAGCCATTAACTCCTAATCACAATTTGGGATCTTGCTAAACCGGGGCTTAGCAATCCACTAATCTCAGGCTTATTCTCTAGCCTCAAGTCTCAAAATTCGGGGTATTACAACCCATCTCCTCCAGCTAAAAGACAGAAGATCATTCCTTATTCCAAAGCTAAAGCTATGCCATAAACAAAACCCAAGGTGAAAGGGGCAATGATCAAGGAACCTACCGCCTCAAAAGCTCAATCTAAGGATGTTCCTTTTGGTAGAGGCAAGGAAACTAAGGCACCATCTTTTGATTCCTTACACACCAACTTTCTCTGTGAAGCCACCAAAAAAGCCTAAGTATGACAAAGATATGGCTAAGGCTATGGCAAATAGGCTAGATGAGATTCACAAAGAGAAGAAGGGTCAATCTACAAAGAAACTAGAGGGAGAAGAAATCATATTCCCTCCAAAGGGGTTTAATGTGAAGAAGTTTGAGGAGTCTGAGAAATTCAAAGATCACTTTTCAAGAAGAAGAGTGTGCAAGATGCACTATATTGACTCTAATATTCTTCAGGAGGTATTAAGGTTTAATCTCATGCCCTACCTTGAATCTTACATGCCTTGGCTTTCTATTAAACTTCCTTATTGTACCAAGATAGTGAGGCATTTTTATTGTAATCTTGAGCCTGTAAATAATCCTCTCCGAGATGCCTTAGAAGAAGAAATGGTTACTAAGGTTAGAGATCAAGGAGTCCTTATCTCACCCTCCAAAATAAACACTTGGCTAGGAATAGAGGATCCTCCTAAAGATATTCATCATACCCTAGACTCGAGCCAATTATTTTTTGTTCTAAGACCTAGAGAGATTATGGGACCTCTAAATTTCAACCCGAGTGATATATGTGATTTTCATCATGTTCTATGGTATATCTATTCGAGAGCCATAGTCAACAAATCCAAGAACTTCACTAATTTCATAGAGAGGGACTTCAAAAAATTTGCCCCAGTTCTCCTCAAAGAGAAAAAGGACTTAGGAGAATATATCTACACTGAAATAAAAAAGATATAGATTTGAGAGCAAATCCACCACTCCAATGCCTTATCCTCAGCTTATATCCTTGTTTCTCAAAAAGAACAAGATTTTGTATTTGGAGAAGGGTGAGCTAATTGAAAGGCTTACTCCAGTAGGGCGAAATCAGATTGGAAAGCTTCATATTGATATTCCCCTCAAAACTCCTCTTCAATCTGGTCCCAAGAAGAAAAAGACTAAGGCTGAATCTAGTAGAATGAATGATACTCAATCATCTGCTCCTGCCTCTACTTCTGCTCTATCTTTCATTAGTTCAGCATTACAAACATTTATGGAGAACATCCTCAAAGGTTTTCATGTGGACATTACAAATACCAATGCTGAATTGATAACCCATATGAATGTGAAGATGGGGAACTTGTGGAAAGAATGGACAAGAGGCATGAAGAGATGTTGGCAGAGCAGCAGGCACAAGGTGAGCTTCTAAGATCTCTATATGCTAAACTTGATGTATTGGCACCTAGTTCATGAACTCCTGTTCTATTTGTGCCTACATCATTTTCTAAGACAGCATCACCTTCTGAGGTTTGACCTTCTGATTCTAGACCCTATGAGCCTAAACCCTCTGAGCCCAAATCATCTTCTCTTCCTCCACCTATATTGCCTATCACCATTTCCAAGAGCCTTCTATTCTCCTTGCCTAACCCAAAAACACTTGAGCCCATTCACATCACTATTGATGACCTAATTCAGCCAGCCCAACCTGTCCAGCCTGAGTCAGTGCCTACTCCTATTGCCTCACCCACAGGCACTGAGGAAGTGATTATTACTTCACCTGCTGGTGTAGAGGAAGTAGAGATTACTTCTCTGATTTCATTTCCTCAAAATCTTCTAGAGGATTTTCCTCTAGTACCTCCAGTAAATCTTCCTGAACATGAACCATCATCATCTTCAGCTTCATCCAGTAGCTCCAGTTCAGATGATTCACATAAGTCTTTGGCCTTTCCTGTCAACCCCAGCTCTGCAACCAAGCCATCTGAACCTTCTCCTTCTCTTTGATCCTATTTCTTGTGATGAAGACAAAAGGGGGAGAAGTACTTGGGTGATTTTGTGATGGGATGATGTAAATGCATTGGGAATTGGGTGTATAGGGTTTAAGAAAGCTTTACTAGTTTAAAATTATATATTAAACTCTTTATGCAATTTCAGTTGGAGTTAGATTTCACTGGAGTCATATTACATTGTGGACTAATGAGTTTGTTATTATGTATGCAAGGTGAACAACTTAGAACATATTTTAAAATTATAAGTTTTAGAATTCAAAAAGGTTTCACAGACTAAATTTTTCAAGATCATTAGATTTGAATTCAAAAATATCTTTATCATTATATTTCAAAAGAGTTTTCAAGTTTAAATTGAACAAAGGATTCCATATATCAAGAAGCATATAATTGAAAATTCAATTTCAAAAGCCTAGTTCAAAATCACTAAGTTTTGCCATCATCAAAAAAGGGGAGAATGTTAGATCCCATATGTTTTAATGATAACAAAGATTGGATTAATCATACAAAAATTTGTGATAATTAAACAAAATGATTTAAACAAAGTAACTAAGTTCTTGGTGACAGGGAAAAGCATTACTCGAGTAACCACTCAAGTAATGAAGTTGAAGTGAAAGACAAAGCACTGGAAAATGGAATACTATAACATTTTTGAAGACATTACTCGAGTGAGCACTCAGGTAATGACCCCATTACTCGAGGGACCACTTAGGTAATATGTAATAATTTGTTCCAGTAAGCTCTCTATCAGGAATTAAGAAGGATTACTCAAAGGGATCACTCGAGTAATCTGCAGAGTTATTTGAGATATTACTCGAGTGACCACTCAAGTAATCAGAGCAAAAACCATGCAGTAACTCTTGGCCAAGAATTAGAGGTCATTACTCGAAAGGTTTACTCGAGTGATCTCTAAAGTTATTTGTAGAATCACTCAAGTAACCACTCGAGTAATCAGGTAAAGTCTAATAGAATTTGCTTTTAGCCAAGATTTTCATGCAATTACTAGAAGGGATCACTCGAGTAATCTCCAAAGTTATTAGAACCATTACTTGAGGGACGACTCAAGTAATCAGAAGAAAAAGAGGCAATTACTCAATACATTACCAGAGTAAGAAAGGTATATTCTAGTCAAACAACATTGACTTACTCTCTGTCTTATTTTTAATGAAGTTACTCGAGGAACTACTCGAGTAATGAGCATGATCACTCGAGTAATGAAGTACAGAAAGCATGATTTTAATCCAACGCTCATTGATTTGCTATCTATATGATTAACCCTTTATTATATTAGTTTCCTGAGTATACTTGTTGTAATGACCCAATTTGATATTAAGGGCTAATGACTTCGAAATTGCTTATAATTAGTGTAATTAAACACATTTTGATAAATGTGATATGGATTGAAATAAATGTTCTTGGTGATAATTTATTCAGCATAATGAAAACCAGGGGCAAAATGGTAAAATTGGAAATTTACCGACCAATTGGTCAGTTACCAAAGAGGAAACTCATTGGTGATTTGAGATCAATGGTTGAGATTCATTGTCAATGGGTCAGAATTGTATGCTTTGAGATTATGTGAGCTCATGGAGAAAGTGAGCAAGATGTTGCCAAGTGGCAATTTGTGAACCATAGGATGATGCCAAAAGTCAAACACCCACCTTTTCTCTCTCCTCTCTCTCCTATTCGAAGGAGAGTATGGGTAAAGGGAAAAATTACTCTCATCATTATCATCTTCCTCATCTCTCATAATCTCTCTCTATCCCTCCATTTCAAGCGAGCACCAAAGAAGAAAGAGAAGAAGAAAGGTGAGATTTTAATGCCTTTATGGACCTCTAATGCTTTAGAGCTCTTCATTAATCTTGATCATAGTGTTAAGAGCTTCATCTTGGTGGTTTCAAAATTTTGAAAGGGTAGTTTGGGTGTTGGAACAAGTTTGGAAGTTTGAAAATCAAGGTTTTGGCTTTGGCAAATTGAAGAGGTGAGCATTTGAATTATTTTGGTATATTTATTATGATTTTTGGTTGAGTATGATGAATTCTGGAATTTGCCCTGGTTTTATGCCAATTTTGAATGCATGGATTACATGATGAATGATGTTGGAACTGATTTATTATAGAGTTATTTGAGTATTGGATATGGTTTTGAATTTTGGAAGTGGGTTGAATTAATTTGGGTATTATGTGTGTTATAGAGACCCAAGAGTATGAATTGTTGCTAGGATGGGTTTTGAGTGCTTTAGAGGTTACCAATGGGTTCCTTATAGGATTTTAAGTGGGTATGAACTTTGTGTTGAGTTTGAGAACCATTAGGATCAGTTTTTGGCCAATCTGGGAATTTCTATCTTTTGCTGCGATCTGGCAATCTGATAAGCCTCACTCGAGTGAGGATGAGTATCACTCGAGTGTGATGCATATTTTTGCCCAAGTTTTTCCAATTCTTGTTGCACTTCCATGCCAAAAGCGCGAGTACACTTCCTGATTCGCGAGTGATACAAGCCATCACTCAAGTGAGCATGGGTTCACTCGAGTGCAAGTATAATGCCATGCTAAGAATTGCTCTCGGTCAAGCACTCTTTGTGTCTCACTCTTGGGGACTCGAGTGCACTTTCAGTTCTAAAGTTTCTCATCGCTCTCGGGTTCTCACTTTCTGTGTTGCACTTTTGGGGACTCGAGTGAATTTGGACTCATCACCCTGAGTGTGAAACCGCATGCTCGAGTGTTGTGAGCACTTTCTGGTCTTGGTAGTTGCTTACTGTCAAATAATCGTGAGTGAGAGCCATTCTCGCTCGAGTATAAATCTCTCATCACTCGAGTGAGGTCATCTTTACTCGAGTGAGTCAGCCAAAATTCAGTGTTCTGTTTCTGAAAAGGGGTCTTCAGGGTAGTTTCTCCTAACCCTTTTAGCATGTGTTTAGGCCTCTAATGGTCATCCTAAAAAGTTTAAATGATAACCAACGTAGAGTATTATAGAAATAAGCATTTGAAAAAGAGATTGATCGGTTGTCCCTAATTTGGTTTATAGGATTTGACATTTGCCAGACTCGTGAGCCCACTGAGCCAAGGAACATTAGGAAAGAACAAGGTAGTGACTCTTCTCTTATACTTTGTGTAAATGTATTGTATGTATGGTTGTTATGCATTGTGTTGCTGCTGCTACTTTGTGATGCCTTATGATGCTTTGTGGAGCTTTGTGATACTTTGTGCCTTGTGATGCTGCTACATAGTGATTACAGCGAAAGCTGGCATAGTGTTTACAGCGAAAGCGGGCATAGTGCATTGTGATTACAGCTGTGAATGTTGTCATTTGTGGCGTGATCCTTGAATCATTGTGTTGATACTAAACATGATAAACTTACATGCTATGTGTTTATACATTGTATGAGTGATTCGTTAGTACTGGGATTCTCTTGAATCTCATTCTTTCCAATGACTAACATTTTAGATAGGGCAAGTGGCTGAAAAGGGAAGCGGACAACCCAGAGCGGTTAGGATCCCTTAGAGATATTTTATTTGGTTGTTGGTTATCTGTTTTGGATTTGGGATTGCTGTATATATTTTGGGTTGTAAATATTATTTTTGGATATGTAATCCCCTATTTTGGGAAACTATATACCTATTTTATATATACATGTAGCCCGGGGTATGCCAGGATTTTAGTTATGCACTCTGATATTTATCAATGTGATTTGATTTCTCAAGTAATTATATTCGAAGCGTGAATGTGAGACCAGATTAATTATATTTTGAACTGTTTTCTGGACACCCTATCTTGAAGGTAAGGGATTATAAATGTTGATTTTGTCTTATTGGTCTCTATTTCACTTTAATTTCATAAACCAAATGTAATTACGGTAAGGGGGTTACACTTGCAGAAAAATAATAGAGAGATCAAGTACTGATAGAGAAGTCAAACATATCGTCCGTAACATTCAAAACGCCTACCTACCGTAAACGGCTAGTTTTCAATTTTGAAGAACGATCAAATGAAGCTGCGCGACTCTAACAAACATATTTGAATTGCTTCCAACAGACACCAAAAAACATCTATATATATGGAGCATTCAAAGGACTAAATACAACAACTGATAACACGCAAACTTACATTGATCATAAAACTCTTTGTGCTCTATTTTCTTATACTCACTCTTTGTACTTCAGTGTTTATATATTTGCTCTGTGAGAGAAATTTTCATTATAAAACTCAATATTTATTATTGAGGCAACTTAAGGTTGTAGAACCTTGAGTTGGGGATTGGTTTACAATGTGTATGGGGGAGCGAGTGTCCAACGAAGGAACTTGTTGTGTACTGAGGTGCCAAGAACCTACTGAATCTTGGAAGATATAGCGAAACTCTCAGAGAAGCTCTAAGGACTAGATGTAGGTCAAAGTGGTTGTGACTGAACTAGTATAACTCCCGGTATACACTTCAGTGATATTTCTCCTAGTTCTTAGTTGCTTTAAATTTCTAGTCAATGTTTATATACACATCGAAATTTCTAGTAACGCCCAATTCACCCTATCTTGGATGAAACGCTTGCACTAACAATATCTTTATGGCAAGCAACGATGCTGGTTTTAAATGTTTCATTGTACTGAACAATTTTGGTAGGATTACCATAAATACCATCTTTCCTAACTCATCAGTTGCTATTAAATATTCCTTGCAGATTGAAGAAGCTTTATAATGACATGAATGTAATTTAAAAAGAGCTTGTTTTTAGTTTATCCAACAAAGAAGCATGTTATACTACTACACCACTCCTGTCCTTATTATAAATCACTTGTAATTCATTCTCACATATCAATGAATGCACTAAATATGTTTTAAATTGATAAATTTTTTAAAATTTTCTTTTATTAAAAAATTTCTCTCTCTCTACACTTATAAATCATTCTCACCCCTCTCTCTTTCTCTCTAATAGAAATCAAATAGGGGTAAAATTGAAAAATAAATCAAATCCTTAGGCATCCTAAAGAAGGCATTGTTTTTTTTAATAATGGAAGCTCTGGCGCTTCCTAAAGAAGTGCCAAAACCTTCCATTGTATTTATTCAACTTCCTACTCGTAGTATGCTCTTTATAATCTCGGCTAAGGCATTGTTTTCTTTTAACAATGGAAGCTTTGGCGCATCTTTAGGAAGCGCCAAAGCTTCCCACACCTTCTTTGGCACTTTCAATATAAGCGCCAGACAAGGTGCTATAAAAATTTACCACCCACTATTATGGCTCTCCTGTTTTACTTATCCATTGTCCCCACTCCTTCCTCTCTTTAACAGCTGCAAGTAGAAGCTTCCTTGATCTCTTAATTTCTATTTTTCCTTGTCTCCTCCTTATGCACATTTTTCCAACATTTGGTCATCACTTCTGTTGCAGTACAAAGTTTCCTCACCCATGTGTTTTTTTTCTTCTTGTCTCATTGCAATACAAAACTTCCTCTCCCACGTGTTTTTTTTCTTGTCTTGGCCTTCTACAGAAGCTCCCTAGCTTGTAAGTGTTTCTTTTTTTTTCTTTTTAGTTAAATCTGTCATGACTCTTATATGTTTGCTTATAACTTTTGTTTTTCAAGTATTGATTTGAAGTTTCAACTCTGTTTACTTAAACTTCCTATATATTATAAGTTTTTAAATTTTTGTGCTTACAAATATAATAATACTTATTTAATCATGTGTAGAAGTAACATATATGGCTCAAGTTTAAGCAACTTAAATGATGGGGTTCTTTATGCTTGAAAAATAAAGACACAATATTGCTAAGGATACCTGCAAGTTTGGTGATGGATCATTCTACAAATATAATAATAATAATAATAGTTTAATCCTCTGTAGAAGTACATGTTGTCAATAGTGAAAAAGTTGTTGTAAATGGCATTGATGAAATGATCAAATTGGGTGGAAGTGTTAAAAATGACGCTAGTAGTTTAATAAATGATTGTTTTTTAACCAATTAATTTAATAAATGATACTGGTAGTATTTTTGTTGGCTTATTATGGAACCAATTATTTTAACTATGATATTTAGTGTTGGCAAATTTGATTTATTTATTTGTGAGTTGTGAAAAATTATTATGATGCTGCGGGATTCATTGATTGATTATTTGGGAATTAAAGAGAGTGTTTAATATTTAGAAAACTTCAAATTTTAGGATGTTATGCTGCTGATTTTTAAAATAAATAAACAAATAAAGATAAAAGTAATTAGTGTTAGAGCAAGCGTTTCACCCAAGAAGGGGGGTGAATTGGGTGATCTTAAAAATTTCGTTGCAAATATAAAATTTGACGTTGAAATTAAAACAGGAAAGTGTAAGGAGAAATATCACCGAAGTGTACACCGGGAGTTATACTGGTTCGGCCACAACCACTTTGACCTACGTCCAGTCCTTAGAACTTCTCTGAGAGTTTCACTATAACTTCCAAGATACAGCGCGTTCTTGGCACCTCAGTACAAGCAAGTTCCTTCACCTGGACACTCGCTCCCCCTTACAGGTTGTAATCTAATCCCAACTCAAGGTTCCACAACCTTAAGTTATCTCAATAACAAATATTGAGTTTGAATGAAATATCTCTCTCACAGAGTGAATAAGAATCACTGAAGCATAGAAATACAAATATAATGTAAAACAGAGTAATGAACTTAATGATACGTTCGTGAGTGAGTTCTTGTTGTTCTGTGTCTTCTTCTCTGTTTGGATGTTCCCATATATATAGATATGTTGGTGATGACGGTTGGAACATTTTCTTCTCGTCCGTTGGAGAGTGCGCAGCCACTATTGACTTTTCCAGTTTTTGAAAAATATCCGTTGGCGGTTGGTGGCATTTGAACGTTTCTTTTAACTTCTCTTACTTGAGATGATTTCTTCATTATTTATCTGTAAATATGCTAGAAATACTAATACAATGAAAGATTAATCATATAGAAAACAAATTAATAAACGTTTGAATGATTTATAAATTTCTGGGTTTGCTTACTCGAGTACCTACTCGAGTATCATCGGGAAAGCTTTGATTAACTTCAAGTCAATAAATCAATATAAGATTACTCGGGTAGTGCATGGAATAACTAAATTTCAAACCTTTGGAAATTCATGTTTACTCGGGTACCTACTCGAGTAATGCATTCACAACTTCATAGGTTACTCGGGTACCAACTCGAGTAAATCTTCAAATAAACTTTTGATTATTCGATGCTCTACTCCAGTAATGTTGGCAGGATTTTAAGGCCGAGAGCAGTTCAAGTCTGATTACCTTGTTACTCGAGTACCTACTCGAGTAAACTTACTTTTTGTTCATCATTTACTCGGGTAATGACTTGAGGTTTTCCTACACACATAACTTTGCATACTCGGGTTCATACTCGAGGAATCCACTTAAAAAAATCATTAAATCCTTGCATACTAGAGTAAAGACTCGAGGAAAGTGAGATAAACTTAAATCAAGTTATACCTTCAATTTTTCACTTACCTCAGCGTGTTACTCGAGTACCTACTCGAGTAACATTGGCAGTGGTACAAAGTGCCGAGAGCAACACATTCTCAGAAACAGAGTTACTCGAGTACTTACTCGAGTATCATTGGCAGGCCGAGAGCAACTGGAAGTTTTTCATATGGTTACTCGAGTAGCTCCTCGAGTAACATTGGCAGGCCGAGAGCAACTCTAAGTATTTACCTGGTTACTCGAGTAGCTACTCGAGTAACATTGGCAGGCCGAGAGCAACTTGAAAATACTTACACTATTACTGGAGTACTTACTCGAGTAACGTTGGCAAGTTACTGGAAGGTGCTCTGGTTACTTCAAGTTTTGGCTCATTACTCGAGTACCGCCTCGAGTAATGCCTTAGAAAACTTGCTTCTGATCAAGTTTCTCAGCTTTTTCTCTTGGCCTTTCTTCATTACTCCAATGCTTACCTCAAGTGATGCTTATCCCTGTTATTCCTTTGCTCAAACTTATTTATTAATCACTTCTTTTTCATACCATTCTTTTGTTATCATCAAAACATGAAATCTAACATTCTCCCCCTTTTTGATAATGACAAAACTTGGTGATTTTGAACACAATTTTTCAATTTAAGTTCTCAAATAAATGCTTCTTGTATTCAAAAATTATTTTGTAAAACTTATTAAGTTTAGATTCAAAATGTCTTATGAAATGATGATGTACACCTTGCATACACAACAAACTTCATTAGTCCAACAATGTATCATAATTTAAAGCTTAAATGGACTTGAAATGAAATCATAACGTGCATTAATCTTAAAAATTGTATTACAAGATAAAAAGATAAAACTTAATAAGTTCAAATGAAATAACAAGATAAAAGCTTAACAATTCAAAAGACTCCCTAGAATCCCATGTACACCCAAATACCCAAAATAAACTAGGACATTTCCACAAAATCACTCTCAAGCTCTTCTCCCCCTTTTTGTCATCATCAATCAAGTGGAGGGCTAGGAGGCTTGGCCATGGAAATGGGTGTCACTGGAAGAACTATAGAATCATCTGAGCCCGAAGAATCAAAGGAGCTAGAGGGGACTGGGTCAGGCAGATGGACTGGAGGGATATGGATGTCATCGCCGGGAGGAATAGGAGAGGGTTGAAAGACAACCATAGTAGAGGTTTCACCTTCTGGAGTGGTCTGAACCTCAGGAGTAGTCTCAGCCTCTGGAGTATGATGTTCAGAGGAGGAAGAGGGAGATATTTCCTCAGTGTGGGTAGGAGAGGGAATAGGTTTAGGAGCGAGTTCATGCTGAGGTTTAGGAGGTGAATCATCAATGATGATATGTATGGTCTCATTGGTATCTGGGTTGTCCACTGTATATAGAATGTCTTTGGCTTGTGTCTCAGGTGGACTAGATACCAGAGGAGTAGATGGTTCATCCTCAGTGAAAGGAGTGTCAGAATGAGGGTTAACTGGAGGTGGTGGTGGTGCAGAAGAAGATGGACCGACAGAAGGTTCGGGACCTAAAGAGTCCAGTCGTGCCAGAATCAATCTCAGAGTCTCACCCTGGGCACGTTGCTCTACTAGCAACTCCTCATGCCTCTTATCCATTTTCTCAACCAACTCCTCATGCCTCTTGTCTACTTTCTCAACCAACTCCGCCATCTTGAAGTTTGTGTTGGTAATCAATTCAGCGTTCGTGTTGGCGATATCCACATGGAATCCTCTGAGCATGTTTTCCATGAAGTGCTGGAGAGTGGCATTGAGAAAGGATGGTGATGAAGTGGTGGCAGATGGAGCCGATGACTGAGTGTCATCCATCTTGCTGGCCTCGGTCTCAGTAGTCTTCTTCTTCTTCTTTGACCCAGACTCCAGAGGGCTCTTGAGAGGGATGTCAATATTTAGTTTCCCTATTTGATTTCTCCCAACCGGAGTCATCCTCTCAATGGGCTCCTTGCTATCCAAATACCATATCTTGTTCTCTTTCAGGATCAGTGACACAATCTGAGGATATGGCATTGGTGTTGTAGCCTTCCCATCCACCTTATACCTCTTCATTTCTGAGAAGATATACTCCCCCAAATCCTTCTGTTCCTTCAGGAGAAGTGAAGCAAACCACTTAAAGTCCCTATCAGATAAGTGGGTATAATTGTTGGCTTTGTTCACAAGGGACCTAGAATAGATATACCATAGGACCCTGTGATAATCACACATATCACTCGGTTTAAAATTTAGAGGGCCAACTAGCTCACCGGGTTTAAGGACAGAAAAGATTTGGTTTGGCTCAAGTTGGGAATAGATATCATCTGGGGGTTCTCTATTCCTAACCACAAGTTAATCCTAGATGGTGATATGAGAATATTTTGGCCTCTTACTGTGGTGGTCATCTCTTCCTCAACTGAGGTTCTGTTAGGCTCATCTATGATCTCTAGATTACAATAAAAGTGTGTGATCACTTTTGTGCAAAACGGTAATCTAATCGAAAGCCAAGGCATAAATGGATCTAAATAAGGACTGAGGTCATGCTTCAATACCTCCTGAAGAAGCTTAAGATCCACATAGTGTGTCTTGCACACTTTCCTTCTTGAGAACTGGGATAGGTACTTTGGGGATTCCACAAGCTTGTTGATATTGAACCCTTTTGGAGGGTTGGTGATTTCTTCTTCTGGCAATTTGGATTTCTTGGAAGATTGACCCTTCTCCATTTGATTTAAGATTCCAGCCATAGCCTTAGCCACATTCTTGTCATACTTTGGCTTTTTAGTAGGCTTTGGTGTGAAAGAGGGGGAAGAGGAATCAGAGGGAGGAGGTGAGGGAGATTTGGCACTCTTCCCTCTTCCGGTTGAGGTACTCTTTTTGGATTAAGCCCTTGTAACAATAGGCTCTTTAATCACAACTCCTTTGGGTTTCGGTTGAGATTGAGGTTGAAGAGGAATTTTAGCTTTTGGTCTCGGAGTTAATTTTCTTTTCTTTGTTGGAGGAGCAGAAAGGGGATCAGGGTTTTGTTGTGAATCAGAGGAATCTGTGAAAGAAAGATTCTTGGTTCTCACCATTTTGAAACACAGATATTCGAGAATCTCAGAAAACAGGGTCACAGTTGCGAGCTAGGGGACAGAGATTTTGAACAAAATAGGAAGTTTTTGGACTTGAAATCTGTTGGGTTTTGACGGAAATGAGGCAAGGAATCGATTGTGAAAAGTTTTTGTGAGGGTGTATAGTGATTTACTCAAGGAGATTTTATGGAAATGACCGAGTTTACGACAGATAAAGACCTAGAACCCGACGTTACTCGAGGCCTTACTCGAGTAATCTTCAAGTTTACTCGAGGCCTTCCTCGAGTGATCATACAGAAAACCTCAAAATAATTCATTTAAATTGCGTACCTGGCATGAATAGTATTGTAATTATCCATGATTGTTCCCTCGATCATTTATAATCAATTTGAAGTAGATTTGAGTCATTTCTTATCAATTTGGTGATATGGACTTACAGTTTACTCGAGGCCTTACTGGAGTAAGCTTCAAGTTTACTCGAGGCTCACCTCGGGTAACCTGTCTTTTCAATTTCTGACTCTTCATTTCTTTGTAACTGAACCATTAGATTTAAATTCCAAATAACTTGATCCGTTACTTCCAGTTGAAGTCCATTACTCGAGTACATACTCGAGTAAAGTGTCATTTTACTTCAAGTTGTTCCTCGGGTAATGCCTCTCTGTTAGCCATAACTTCAAGTTGGTACTCAAGTAAATATGTCCTCGATAATCTCTGTTTTTGTTCTTCAAAACAAAGTTTCTATCTCCCTGCAAAACAAGTTTTTATATACTCCGATGCTTAAATTAGTAATCATCAAAATATCATCAAATGACTTCATCTAATATTATGAAAAGATGAAATAACTTATAACTCATTGGGATTTACCATTCCCAATTCTCTTCTAATGTATAAAAATTGATCTTTTGCAAGGGGTTTTGTGAAGATATCTGCTAATTGAAAATGAGTAGGAATGAATATCACTTTCACATCTTTCTTTTGAACATGATCTCTGATGAAATGATGTCTGACATCGATATGCTTGGTTCTAGAGTGTTGAACTGGATTCTTTGCCAAGCTTATCGTACTCGTATTGTCACAATAGATTGGTATTTCTTTGAGATAAATACCAAGATCTTGTAGTTGTTGTTTTAACCATATCACTTGTGCACAACAACTTGAGACTGCAACATATTCGGCTTCCGTTGACGAAAGAGACACTGTATTTTGTTTCTTGCTGAACCATGATACAAGAGATCCTCCAAGAAATTGTCCTTGTCCACTGGTGCTCTTTCTGTCTGTTTTGTATCCTCCATGATCTGAATCTGAATATGCAAAAAGATATTCACTTCTTCCTTTGGGATACCACAGACCCAATTCGGGTGTGTCAACAAGGTATCTAAAAATTCGTTTGACTGTTTCAGCATGTGATTCCTTTGGTGCCGATTGATATCTTGCATATATGCCAACACTAAATTGGATGTCCGGTCTACTTGCTGTGAGATAGAGTAATGATCCCATCATTCCTCTATACTTTGTTATGTTGTAGTCTTTCCCTTTGACATCAGCATCAAGCAACGTAGTTGAGCTCATAGGTGTGTCCGTGCCATTTCCTTCATCCATTCCATACTTCTTCAATAGCTCTTTTAAATACTTTGTTTGAGATATGAAGATTCCATTCTTTCTTTGTTTGATTTGTAAACCAAGAAAGAAATTTAATTCTCCCATAATTGACATCTCAAATTCTCCCTGCATTATCTCAGAAAATTCCTTACACAGAGATTCATTAGTAGCACCGAAAACAATGTCATCAACATATATTTGAACAATTACAATATCATTGTGTTTTCGTTTTATAAAGAGTATTGTATCAAATTTTCCCCATACAAAACCTTGATCGATAAGAAACTTACTGAGCCTTTCATACCAGGCTCTAGGAGCTTGTTTTAAACCATATAAAGCCTTCTTGAGTTTGAAAACATGGTCAGGTTTGGTAACATCCTCAAAACCTGGAGGTTGTTCTACATAAACTTCTTCCATGATGTAACCATTTAGAAAAGCACTCTTAACATTCATTTGATAGAGTTTGAATCCTTTGATGCATGCAAAGGCTAAGAGTACACGTATAGCTTCCAATCTAGCCACTGGAGCATACGTTTCCTCATAATCAATCCCTTCTTCCTGATTATAGCCTTTGGCCACCAATCTTGCCTTGTTTCTGGCAATAATTGTGGATTCATCGAGTTTGTTCTTGAATACCCATTTAGTACCAATGATCGGATGATCTTTGGGTCGGGGCACCAAATCCCAAACTTGATTTCTTTCAAATTGATTTAGTTCTTCTTGCATTGCTATAACCCAATCATTGTCTGACAGGGCTTCATCAATGTTAGAAGGTTCAATCTCAGAAATGAATGTAGAAAAACTTACTTCATTGAAAATTCTATTTCTAGTTTTGATCCCTTCATTCACATCTCCTATGACTTGATCTAAGGGATGACTTTTATTGTATTTCCAGGCTTTAGGTTGACCTAAGGATTGCTCTTCTTCCTTAGTTTCATCAACCACTGGAATAAGAGTTTTAGAAATAGATTGACCATTCTCTTGATTTAAAGCAACTTCCTGTTCTTCATCAATGGTTTTGTCAGAGGATTCAAATTCATCAAATCAATATGAATTGATTCTTCAACAACACAAGTTCTTTTATTGAAAACTCTATATGCTTTACTTCGGTTAGAATATCCTAGGAAAATTCCTTCATCAGTTTTAGAATCAAATTTTCCCAAGTTATCTTTACCATTATTATGAATGAAACACTTACAATCGAAGATGTGTAGATGAGCAATGTTTGGCTTTCTCCCTTTGTACAACTCGTATGGTGTCTTTCCAAGTTTTATTCTGATATAAGCTCTATTTGAAATATAGCATGCTGTACTCATAGCATCAGCCCAGAACACTTGAGACACATTCTTTTCATTCAACATTGCACTAGCCATTTCAGTGAGCACTCTATTCTTGCATTCCACAACTCCGTTTTGTTGAGGCGTCCTTGGAGCAGAGAAATTGTGATCAATGCCATTAGTATCACAATATTCTTCAAAGGCTTGATTTTCAAATTCTCCACCATGATCAATCCTAATACCTGCAATGGACATACCTTTCTCATTTTGCACTTTCTTGGCAAAAACAATAAATTCTTCAAAGGTTTCATCTTTTGATGATAAAAAATAACCCATGTAAATCTAGAGAAATCATCAACAATGACCAATGAATATAAGTTTCCACCAAGACTCTTTACTCTTGCTGGGCCAACTAAATCCATATGCAATAATTGTAGTGGTCTATTTGTTGAAATTTCATTTTTCAATTTGAAAGATGATTTAATTTGTTTACCCTTTTGACATGCATCACAAATCAAGTCATTTTTGAAAGATACTTTGGGTAATCCAAGAACTAAATCCTTTTTGAGTAGTTTGCCTAATTGATGCATATTGACATGAGCCAATCTCTTATGCCATAACCAACTTTCATCGGCATTACTCAGAAAACAGTTTTCAGATTCATTTCTACTAATATCTAGAGTATAGCAATTACCTTCCCTTTTTTCTCTGAGCTTAGCCTTGATATTCTTCTTATCAAGCTGTAAGCCATCCTTGTTGATAATTAAGCATTCTTCTGAGTCAAATATTACCCAGTTGTCTTTATCTGCACTTTGACTTACGCTCAACAAATTATGACACAATCCTTCAACATAATATACATCTTTGACTTGTATTCCTTTGTCATTTTTTATTTCACCAATTCCTGCTATCCTTCCGGATTGATTTCCTCCAAATTTTACCTTTCCACCTTCCTTAGGTTGCAATGTGGTAAAACTTTTGAAATCTCCGGTCATATGTCTAGAGCATCCACTATCAATATACCACTTATTATTTTTGGATGCTTTGAGACATACCTGCAATCAAATGACTAAGTTTTAGGTACCCACATCTTTTTGGGTCCTTTTGGGTTAGTACAAATAATTCTCTGAATATATGAACTTTTAGGTACCCATTTGTAGGTTCCTATTGTTCCTTTCTTCTTATGAATGCATGAAGAAGTATAATGTCCTTTTCTATTATAGTAGTTACAAAATGCAAAAGAATTTGATGTATGCACAGAATGCTGGAAATAATTCAAGTAAGACTTACCTCCTGCTTTCTTTCTACCTTTCCTTCTATCTAATTTTGGATCATATCCAATTCCAGATCGATCATTTACAAATCGTTGAGCTTTTAAAATAACATTTAGCATCTCACTTCCTTGTGTAAATTTTTCAGGAGTTTTTGTGAGATCAATGTTTTTCTTTTTCAAAGAAGAACAGTTTTCACAATCCTTTTCTGAACATTCTTTAATCTCAAATTCAAGAGCTTTGTTTTTCTTTTTGAAAACAACCAATTCTTTAACTACTTTGATGGATTCAGAATATAAAGCATTATATTCAGAAAGTAATTCATCATAGGTAGGTTCAGAATCATTTACCTCTTCTTCTATTTCTTCTAGGGCGACGAGACATATATTAGCTACTTCTTCCTCATCACTTTCTTCGTCAGAAGAGCTATCACCCTATATAGCAGATACGAAGGCCTTCTTTTTGTTGAAAAATTTGCCTTTTCTCTTTTCTTTGCTCTTTTGATTCAGTTCTGGACATTCTGATTTGATATGTCCTAGTTTTCCACATTCATAGCAAATTATATGGTCTTTGCTGCTATTTCCTCCTTTCTGAAAGTGTTTGAATCCTTGACCTTTCTTGTAGAACTTTCTGAATCGTTTTATGATTAGGCCCATTTCGTCATCGTCAAACTCTTCATCCTCATCTTGATTTTCTTCTTTTGCTTTTAGTGCCAGGCCTTTCTTTTTCTTGTCACCGATGTCATCTAGTTCCTATTTAAACTTTAGCTTGCTTTCATATTCAGAAAGACTTCCAAATAAAGAAGCAACTGATCTCATTGATTCTCCTTTTACTTCTTCTATCGTAGTGACTTTGGCCTCCCATTCTTTAGAAAGAATATTCAAAATCTTTCGTACTTGGGTATGCTGATCATAAGCTTTCCCAAGTACTGCAAGTTGATTAACAAGATGAGTATATCTAAGTTCAAATTCAGATATTGATTCACCTGATTTCATTCGAAGTAGATCGAATTCAGTGACCAAGGTGTTGATCCGGTTCTCCTTTATTCCCAAAGTTCCTTCATGAGCTATTTCCAGAGCTTCCCACATTTCCTTTGCTGTTGGAAGTGTGCAAATTCTGAAATACTCACTTTGACTCAAGGCACTTTGTAACATCAGAATTGCCTTGCTGTTGAGAGTGATAAGTTTCTTGTCATTCTCATCATATTCTGCTGGAGTCTTTGGAATTTTCTGAGAATCTACAATCTTTGTAGGTTGATAGTTTCCACTTTCAATCACATCCCATAGCCCATATTCAGTAGCCATTACGAATACTCTGAACTTTTCTTTCCAGAAAGAAAAGTGTTCGCCATTGAAACCTGGAGGTCTAGTGATGGATGCACCGTTGGGAAGAATTCCTTCACCCATGCTTGCCATTGGATCCTTCTTAGGCTGTTAAACCTTAACAAGAAGACCTATGCTCTAATACCAAATGTTAGAGCAAGCGTTTCACCTAAGAGGGGGTGAATTGGGTGATCTTAAAAATTTCGTTGCAAATATAAAATTTGACGTTGAAATTAAAATAGGAAAGTGTAAGGAGAAATATCACCGAAGTGTACACCGGGAGTTATACTGGTTCGGCCACAACCACTTTGACCTACGTCCAGTCCTCAGAACTTCTCTGAGAGTTTTACTATAACTTCCAAGATTCAGTGGGTTCTTGACACCTCAGTACAAGCAAGTTCCTTCGCCTGGACACTCGCTCCCCCTTACAGGTTGTAATCTAATCCCAACTCAAGGTTCCACAACCTTATGTTATATCAATAACAAATATTGAGTTTGAATGGAATATCTCTCTCACAGAGTGAATAAGAATCACTGAAGCATAGAAATACAAATATAATGTAAAACAGAGTAATGAACTTAATGATACGTTCGTGAGTGAGTTCTTATTGTTCTGTGTCTTCTTCTTTGTTTGGATGTTCCCATATATATAGATATGTTGGTGATGACGGTTGGAACATTTTCTTCTCGTCCGTTGGAGAGTGCACAGCCACTATTGACTTTTCCAGTTTTTGAAAAATATCCGTTGGCGGTTGGTGGCATTTGAACGTTTCTTTTAACTTCTCTTACTTGAGATGATTTCTTCATTGTTTATCTATAAATAAGCTAGAAATACTAATACAATGAAAGATTAATCATATAGAAAACAAATTAATAAACGTTTGAATGATTTATAAATTTCTGGGTTTGCTTACTCGAGTACCTACTCGAGTATCCCTTAAAGTTTACTCGAGTACCTACTCGAGTATCATCGGGAAAGCTTTGATTACCTTCAAGTCAATAAATCAATATAAGATTACTCGGGTAGTGCATGGAATAACTAAATTTCAAACCTTTGGAAATTCATGTTTACTCGGGTACCTACTCGAGTAATGCATTCACAACTTCATAGGTTACTCGGGTACCAACTCGAGTAAATCTTCAAATAAACTTTTGATTATTCGATGCTCTACTCCAGTAATGTTGGCAGGATTTTAAGGCCGAGAGCAGTTCAAGTCTGATTACCTTGTTACTCGAGTACCTACTCGAGTAAACTTACTTTTTGTTCATCATTTACTCGGGTAATGACTTGAGGTTTTCCTACACACATAACTTTGCATACTCGGGTTCATACTCGAGGAATCCACTTAAAAAAATCATTAAATCCTTGCATACTAGAGTAAAGACTCGAGGAAAGTGAGATAAACTTAAATCAAGTTATTCGGGTACTACCTTCAAGTTTTCACTTACCTCAGCGTGTTACTCGAGTACCTACTCGAGTAACATTGGCAGTGGTACAAAGTGCCGAGAGCAACACATTCTCAGAAACAGAGTTACTCGAGTACTTACTCGAGTATCATTGGCAGGCCGAGAGCAACTGGAAGTTTTTCATATGGTTACTCGAGTAGCTCCTCGAGTAACATTGGCAGGCCGAGAGCAACTCCAAGTATTTACCTGGTTACTCGAGTAGCTACTCGAGTAACATTGGCAGGCCGAGAGCAACTTGAAAATACTTACACTATTACTTGAGTACTTACTCGAGTAACGTTGGCAAGTTACTGGAAGGTGCTCTGGTTACTTCAAGTTTTGGCTCATTACTCGAGTACCGCCTCGAGTAATGCCTTAGAAAACTTGCTTCTGATCAAGTTTCTCAGCTTTTTCTCTTGGCCTTTCTTCATTACTCCAATGCTTACCTCAAGTGATGCTTATCCCTGTTATTCCTTTGCTCAAACTTATTTATTAATCACTTCTTTTTCATACCATTCTTTTTTTATCATCAAAACATGAAATCTAACAATTAGTAATTGTATGAGGCAAGCAACTGACCACTTTTAAAAATATGTTTAAGGTATAGATATGTGGATCAAAAATAAATGCAATCTAATCGGTGTTCAAGGGAATATATAGATGGGGTGAAAGAGTTTATTAGATTTGCAAGTGAGCACACAAATGATCATAACAAAATCTTGTATCCTTGCTTATCTTGTTATGGAAAGCAGATTAATCTACTTGATTTGCTAAGTCATTTATGTGTTATAGAATTGATCAATCATATACACGATGGACAAGGCACGGTGAAACAGATGATGCATGTAGTGATCAGGTGCATACCATGATCAGTGCTTTGAATGAGTTCAACCCAAGCATGTGTGATGAAAAGTTGAAAGGTTGAAAGGTTGAAAAGTTTAACCCAAGCACGAAGGGGTGCTTCATAATTGTTCTCAAGTATTTGAAAAGTTGAAAGGTGATGCAAAGAAACCATTATATACCGGTAATACTAAATACACAAGATTACTAGCAGTGTTGAAATTGTACAACTTTAGAGTGCGCTGTGGATTGAACTTGTGCAAGATATGCTCCCAGAAGAAAATGTACTTCTTACCAAGACATACGAGGTAAAGCGAATACTTTGCCCTACAACTGGCATAGTTTATGAGAAGATACATTCATACCCTAACAATTGCATATTGTTTTAGAATTAATATGCAACGTTAGAAAGTGCCCTAAATGCAATGCATCTCGATATGGGAAGAAGAAAGGAAAAAGTCCCTCAAAGGTGGTATGGTATTTTCCCATTATTCTAAGAGTCAATCGATTGTACAATAATGTGGAGATTGCTAAGCTGTTGACATGGCATGTAGTTGAAGGGATTGAAGACACAAACCTTAGGCACCCTGCAGATGCCCCTCAATGGATAAAGGTTGATCATGACCACCCTAACTTTACGAATAAAGCAAGGAACCTACGCCTTGCACTTTCAACTGATGGAATCAATCCCCACGGGATTCAAAGTAGTAACACAGTATATGGTCGGTGATATTGATGATTTATAGCCTTCCACCTTACTTAATCATGAAACGTAAGTTTATGATGCTGTTCATGTTAATTTTTAGGACAAGGCAACCTGGAAATGATATAGATGTATAATTGGCTCCTTTAATTGATGACTTAAAGCTACTTTGGGAAGAAGGCATCAATGTGTATGATAGGTACAGGGAAGAAAGTTTCACTTTGAAAGCCATGTTATTTGTCACAATTAATGATTTCTCTGCTTATGGTAATTTGTCCGGATACAATGTCAAAGGATACAAGGGACATTGAAGATTCTTACTATCGAAACATTGTTGGAGGAAGTGGAAAAGGGCTTTTAATGGTGAGTCAGAAGAAGGTAGCCCATCGAAGATGTTGATTGGTGCTCAAGTTTTTGAGAAGGTCAAACACTTGGATAACAATTTTGGCAAGCTTTTTGCAAAATAAACTGGGACAAGCAACTGGAAGAATAAGTCTATTTTCTTTGAACTTCCATATTGGAAGTCCTTATATGTGAGACATTTTCTTGATGTGATGTATATAGAAAAAAATATATGTGATAGTCTAATTGGCACATTGCTCAAGATAAAGAGAAGTTTGTGCTAAAAAAATGCTACAAACTTTTGAGATGTTTTTAGTACTATCTTGTCAAATTCTACTTGCGGGAAAAGAATGACAATATCATTCCTACACCGCTGGAGTTTCTATGATGGAATAATAACTCAAGAGCAGTGGGATGAGTTTGTGAGCTTACATACTCCTACAGAATTTGTGGTAATATAATATTAGCCTTTTACGGACTACTTAAAATGTAATTGTAATTAATATCTACTTATATGAATCATTTGGATTTAAACAGGAACGAATTGAGCAAAATTGCGAATATGTGAGCAACATGCCATATCGGAACATAAAAGAACTGGTATTGTATGCAACATTGGAGCAACAATTAGTAAGAACTAATCATTATTTCATATGAATATAATTTCTATATCTAATGTTTAACTACAATTAACTATGATATGCAAATACAGGAATCACATTCTAATGTCACACATATATCACGACATGATTTGTGGCTGGTTGGCTGCACGAACAAAAAGGTGAAATTCTCAGAATATTTGGAAAATTTGCAGAATATTTGTGTAAGTTGTGGATTATGCATAAAATAAAGATTTAGCTTTACTTAAATGATTATATTTATACTAACTAATATTGTTGTAATTCTTTTTTTGATAGCGTAGAATGTCGCAAGAGCAGCTAGAGTTGGTGAATTATGTTGGTCGCGATGATTTGCTCAACAAAGCTCTTGGAGCTCCTGAGTATGATGGTCGAGTTTGGGCTACTAGTTTTGCAGTCAGTCAATCATCATACTTCGGACCCCAAAACCAACTTAACAAAAATTACTTTATGCAATTAAAGGAGGAGATTACTGGCTACAAGTATCAAATAAAACAATTAACGATTATATGCGTTTGGTGCAAGAGCAAAATGAAGGCTCAAATTGATGCCTTATTGCAGTCTAGGCTAGCACCGAGTCCAGTGTGTGACAGCACAAGTGTGAGGGATAGTTGCCCCTCCATGCCTAAATTCCCCAATTCCTTTGGTAATTAATATCTTCTCTAGTTAACTTTTTGTTATGTTATAAATTAGTGTACCTTAATATATTAACTCTATTTTTCATAGAGCGAATTGATGTGCAAGTTGCATGTCGATGAATTTTTTAAGCACACAGTTGCTATGGGCGGGCCTATAACACCAAAAATGATACACTACATAATTCACCATTGCCCACGAACACACTCTGATGAAGGGTTGACGTATGTATAAATGAAGATGCCCTCTTACCAATCCCTTCTCAGGATGAAGAAACAATGGTGAAAGATGTTGTCGATGGTTATGTTGCATGGCCAATTGGTTTGATTTAGCCATTTCAAAAGGTAGTTAATTTACAATTCCTTTTACTTTTTCTATGCACTTTCATCTAAAATTGTGTGATTTAATTTCATGATTTTTGTAGGTTGCTGTTGTTCGTCTTAAAGGAAAACGAATTGAATGGCGTGACAAGAACTCAAAGTGTTCAACAACCCAACTGAAGTCCCAACCCTCAACCAACAACCGAAGCAATAGACAAATGGGCTCGTATCGCCAACAATTGGCATCAATGGCACCAAATTTGATCTACCAAGGAGGTCAGCCAATACCTTTTGATATTGACATCTGTAATATAGATGTAACTAATCATGTCAATGGTAGTGTGCTGAACAAAGTGCTAACTCGTGGATGGCTTAGTGTGACGGCAATCAACATATGGATTATATACTTTATCATCATCGTCTATCACTATTATCATTATTCATCATTCAATATTTTGGTCTTAATGACCTTGTTTGTTTTCTATAAATGCACTTGTACCACAATGCGATAGTGAGCACAGATAGGGTGCAAAAATTTGTTTTTGTCAGCCTACACCTCCTTGGCCAACATAGGGGGAGAAATTTGGAGGCACAATCTAACGATCTTAGAGGCTGCTTCAAGCAGAGAGCAATCCCTAATAAAGCTCTTTATTGAGCCATACAATCAGGGGTAAGTAATTTGTGACAATATTTGAATGTATGTTTTTTTATTCTTTCACTTTTACTATAACATGATTGTCGAAGTAAAATTTCTAAAATATTTTAGGGCACATTGGATATTAATTGTTATCCATCCAACGGCACCAGAAGGCCCTCGTGTTTTCTATCTGGATCCTCTAGCGGCTGGTTATCTAGAGAATCATCCTGATATGCAGATTATCTTCAATAAGTAAGTGTATAGGTGTATTTATAAATATTCACATGTGATTACTGAATAACCAAAATTAATTAGTCACTACTTAGTTTATTAAAGCATTGACCACCTATAGAAGCTACATTAGATTGAGTTATTCTAAACGTGATGACCCAGTCAATAGTTATATATGAAGGAAGATTATGGTACTCACATGTGAATTTACTCAAATTTTGTTAGTCAAAAATTTTTGTTCAAAAATTGACTTAACTATTTCATTATATTGTTGCAGTGCCCATTCCAACTAAATAATAATGATTGCAGTTATTATATTATGAAAGATGTAGTTACTCATCGTTAGAATTATGTTCCTATGAAATTAAATTCCTTTGCTTGCAATTGGTATTGTGTTTTAAATTTAATTGACAAGTGTCTAAGCTAATTGATTTTAATGATTTTAATTCTTTGTGTGCATGATTATTTATGTAGTATTATGAAGACCAACACTTTTCTAAGTTGTCTGACCATCAATTGGATGAAATCATTGAAGAATTGTGTGAATATATGGTCAGACAATTAGATAATATTTATGTATTTTATTCACTTTAAAATTAGTTGTACATTATAATTGTTGTAATACAATACATTTTGTACTGATTTTATGAATTAATTATTTACTTTGAGTTATTTTATTTTGCTATCATATTATAAATTATCTGTGTATTTGGACTATAAATATAAAAGGTTTCATTAAGAAAAATAAATAATTACGAAAAATTATTATAAAGAAAAAAGACCTAGACCTCCTTCAAAGGAGGGATGGACCTCCTTTGGCACTTCTTGTGTAAGGGCCAAAGGAAGTCACTACCTCCTTTGGCTCTTCAATTGGAAGCGCGAGTGGAAGCACTAAAGGAGGTTGGGATCTCCTTTAGCGCTTTTAATATAAGCACCATAGGTTGTTATTTCACAAATTAATTATAAAAAAAAAAAAAGCTATGGCTCTTTCGTAAATTTAAGAAGCGCCATGATTATTTTTAATAGCGTTGGAAGTTATGGCGCTTTCCAAACGTCGTGGTATTTTTTAAAATAAGTGTCATTTATTGTGTTTTTTATAATAGTGTAGCGTTAAGGTTCAAATTACCCATAAATATTCAAGAATGTGAACAAAAATGTCACAACCATTATATAAGATCTTTTTTTGTCAACAACTATTATATAAGACCTAACGCTATTACATGCGTGGATGCAAAAACAAAGCCTAGGCCCAATCATACAAAGTAATTGTGTTATGTTATATTTAATGGCGGTCCTAGTATTTTTCTCATATTTTGGATATTCATTGGTATTTTTTCCACATCCAAAAAGCAGATGGTGCTTAACACATTTTAGGTAAAAGTTCATAGGTATTTTTGTAACTTAATCTTATAAAATATATGTTTTAAGCCTCATTGAATAATTTGGTGAATAGTTTATCAAAAATAAAATAATTTGGTGGATGTAAATATAGTGTTGAAATTTACCAATCATTAATCTTAGTGAAAGGTATTTTGGCCATTTAAATACAAGACATCAAGTTTAAGTCCATATATTCGTCCAAAAAAAAATCCATATAAATGTGAGAGCCCATTTGGTACGAAGAAAATTGGGAACTGGAAAAGGGAAACTGCTCATTTTCCATACGAAACACGTTTGGCCGCACCAACTTTTTAAGAGAGTTAAATCCCTTTCGGTGAAGTTTTTCCTTATACATGGGAAGCCTAATTCCTCCGACTCTTGGCAGGAAGCAATAATTTTCTAGGATAAGAAATTTCCACCAATCTCATGCCTCTTTGTTTCTTTTCTTTTTTTTTTTTAAATTATATCTAATAATTGTTTGGGGGTTATGACGTAATTTTACCCTGAAAATATCTATAATGTGAAGTGCAAGTATTCGGAAGTTTTTCGAAGAGCAATCTTAACTTAAAATTAATTAAAACATAGCAATTTTTTCATTTTCGTTAAAGATGTTAACAGTCAATGTAAATTTTTTATTAATTATGGAAAAATTACTCATTTTTAAAATTACTCGTAAAAAACTTCCTAAAACCCAACGCTCTTGAGTGGTTAGTGGTTACTTCTTAGATAAAATTGTACCTTAACCCATTGGATTATACCATGTATATTGATTTGATACCCCTTAAATTATTCACAAGATTGTTTGAGTTTGCTGAATTTCAATGCGGTTGTTGACACCATTGACAAATAATGAGGAAGGTTTTTTTCATTGATTAATTAAGGGTATTTTAACAATTTTATTTTAGTTTTTGCCCCCATTTTCCTTTCCTTTCTTTTGCCTACCAAACATGCATGTAAACGAAAAATTTTACTACCTCAGTCCTAATTATAAGATAAAGTTGACTTTTTTAAAGAAATTAAGGAAGCTAAATAACTTACTTAATCATATCATATGTTATACTCCCTCCGGTCCTAATTATAAGACAAAGTTGACTTTTTTGGAGAAATTAAGGAAGCTAATTAAATCATTTTAGAATATTTATATTTATATTTTTTTCTTCAAACTAAGTAATTTGATTAATAAACTAATATATAATCCAAAGATACTAAAAATATAAATACTTTAAAGTGATTTAATTGGCTTCCTTAATTTCTCCAAAAAAGTCAACTTTGTCTTATAATTAGGACCGGAGGGAGTATATCCTTAGATTATATATTAATTTATTAGTTAAACTAATTAATTTGAAGAAAAAATAAAAATATAAATACTCTAAAATAATTTAATTAGTTTTCTTAATTTCTCTAAAAAAATCAACTTTATCTTATAAATAAGTAGGGGTGTCCAAAATGTCCCGGTCCCGGTTGTCCGGTCCCGATCCCGGAATTTTGATCTAGGAAATTTCCCGTCCCGGCCGGAACCGGTCACATACCTTGTGATCCCAATCCCGGTCCCTGTCCCGGTTTTTTTATTTTTTTAAAAAATTTTTTCTTAAAAACTAAGTTATTGTTTTATTTTTGTATTTTTTATCCCATAATTTAAGTTATCATTTGATAAAATGTGTATCACATATTTAGTTGGAGTTAAACTATATATATTATGATACTAATCCTACTATATAATTTAAAAAAATAATAATAAAAATGATGAAGGTGATCATAATAATAATAATAAAATGTTATTCTTCAATTCTAGATCAATTTGTGTGATTATTATGGCCTTATTAGATGTTAAATAATTACTTTAAACACTAGATTATAGAAAATTTAACTAAAATAATAATATTTTTTAAATTTATTTTTTAAAAAAAAAAACCGGGATTTCTCGGTTTGATCCTGGTCCCGCCCGGGATTACCGGGACCGGGACGGAGATGCAATTTGCATCCCGGCCAAAAACCGGGACCGGGACCGGGAGTGGTGGATCCCAGTCCCGGTCCCGATTTTAAACACCCCTATAAATAAGATAGAAGGGACTATCTCCCTTCCCTTTCATACCATTTTATTCCTTTTTATCAAAAATACATTCTTCCTACCAGATGGACCCTATGAATAGTAAAAACCTTGGGTCTCAGGATACAAGACGCTCCCTGGCGCAGGAAGGGATGAGAAGGGCAATTTTGTGGTAGGAAATGGATTGAGGAATCAACCTAATTCAGCTTTTTTTTTTTTGATCCTTTGGGGACCTCCCGGTATCCGACGCCTAATGACAACCGACTACGTCCGGGTCCGAGAGACAAGAGTGTTGCCCAACTCAATTGTGGACAGGGTACGCTCTCTCCCTGCGAAAACGCTTTCCGGGACTCGAACTTACGTCCTCATCCTTACGGGGCTCAAACCACTACGATTCAGCTTGGACAGCAGAAGGTCTATGCTCGACGGTTTCCAAGGCAGTCCAAATCACACACACACACACATAGGGGGAGAGGGAGAGAGAGAGAGACCATGCGGGTCTCGAAACACGTAAGAAAAAAAAAGAAAAAGTCAGGGTCATCTTTTATCTTTCCTAGAATCTTGACATTGATGATCTCAACGTACAACATGGGGACACATGTCGATACGAACTTATTATTACTCACCCTGGCAAGTGGCATCGCTGCCCCAGTCCCATGTGGACGTGTCTCATGGTTGAAAAAAGAAAAAGAAAAATTAACATGTAGAAACTTTATAGAGAAAATCGCATGTGGCCCCCAAGAAATAGGAAAAATATAAACAAATCTTAGGAAATGACTTATTATCTAAAAACTCCTAACGTTAGTGATATAGTTTCGCATTATAAAATTGCCTGTCATTATCATATATATGGCACATAAACTTATTAACAATAACATTATAACTTATCAGTATGATACATATATTTATTAACGGTAACATTATAACTTATTAATATGACACATATACTTGTAAGTGGTAACACTATGATTTATCAATATAGCACATATATTTGTCAATAAATGGGTTTATCAATTATAACATTATGACTTGTCAATGAGGGCAAACAGGTAATTCATAATTCAAATCTATATCAGTAAAGTCCCTTAGAAGTTTTTAGATAGTAAATCATATATTGAGACTTTTTTTATATTTTTTCTGTTTCTTGAAACTATACTATAATTTTCCAAAATTAATCGATACCTATACACTTTTTTTTTTTTGGTCAATGATACCTATACACTTCAATATAACCATACATGTGATTTTTATAATTAAAGTCTAAATATGGATTTTTTTCCTCTCTTTTTGAACCTTATTTAATATGAATAAATTTGAAAAAAAAAATTTAAAACAAATTTAATAAGTTAATTGTAAATTTTTAATTTCAAGGAATTAGTTGAAGTGAATTATATTATAGATTTGAAAATACCTAGTCTTATCTAATTTTAAATGAAGTATTTAAAGTTTTTTCCTTTTATCAGTTTTTTATAGTTTCATCTAATTTTACCTTTTTTTTCCAAAAAGGATTTAATTAAAAATAAGTACGAGTCCACGTAAAAGTTCCAAAATAAAAACAAAAAAGACCTAATCCCAACACATTACAACCCTTAACCCAAATAACACAAACAACACAAATCCTAACCTGAAGCAAAGAGTAAGAGCAACATGTGTCATACTGTCGCCTGAACTACCTGAAAAGTGAAAAAACATCAACAATAATGCTGGAAATAACACTACAAAAAAATAGGTTATTATCGACAAAATTACCCACAGAATTATTTCCGTCGGAAATTTCCGACGGATTACTTACGGATTTTCCGTCGAAAAAATTACCGACAGTTTTTCTACAGAAAAATCTGTCAGAAAATAAATTTCCCGACGGCATTACTAACAGAAAAAAAATTTCGTTGGTAAATGCCAACAGATTACCTACAAATTTTTTCTGTCAGTAATTACCAACGGATTACCCACGAAATTTTGTGGGTAATTTTAAAACTGAAATTACCAACGGAATTTCATAGGTAATACATAGGTAAAGTTAATAAATTTTTTTATTATATTTTGATAATTTATATAAAATAATAAAAATAAAACGAATCTATAAAAAAATAAAAATATTCAAATATCATAAAATTAATATTTAATATAGTATATTAAATATATATGATATTATAAATGAAATAAGAAATTAAAAAAATTTATATTTTATATTATAAAAAATGAAATATATAAATATATATGTAATATCATATATATTTATATTAATATTAAATATTTAAACGAAATAAGAAATTTAAATTTTTTAAATTTTATATTATAAAAAATGAAATATATCATTATATATAAATATTACATATATATTTATATTAATATTAAATATTTAAATGAAATAAGAAATTAAAATTTTTTAAATTTTATATTACAAAAAACGAAATATAATTATATATTTATCTTAATATTATTTTTTTAATTATTACATTATATATATTATTATGTGAAAAAATAATGCATGGTTAATGCAGCTCAACTGGTAAAGACATCAGAACATACACCACAGGTCCAAGGTTTGAATCCAACCCATGGCGCAAGGTTGGAGAGACACGTGGCCCCACCCGGGGGCCGCCACGTGGTTTTTTTAAAAAAAATAATATTAAATTACCAACGGATTACTGACGAAATAAAAATCCCGTCGGCAAATTAATTTGCCACATACTTTTTAAAGACGGAATGTATTCCGTTTGTAATTTTGTTTCCCACGGAATTTCGTCGGTAATTCCATCGAAAAACTGAAATTCCATGGGTAATTCCATTAGTAATTTGATGTTTTTTTTGCTAATGTAAAGGGTGTGAGATCAAAGAACTGCACCATTAGTTTCATCCCTTTTAATTTCTAATTTGCTATCAAGAGAGTAGAGACCCAACATCTACATATAAGGGTTTTAACATGCCAAACGATCTATTAGGGGCATGTGGTCTGGCTTGGCCTAACCTATTTAATAATAAGAATAACTCAAGCTTTTAAAAAGACATGTTTAGCTTTAAAGGCCAAGCATAGGCTCACTATAAAGTCTGTTAGGCAGCTTGTGCCTGTTATAAAATTATAAAAATAAAGAAAAAATAATATAAGATAAAATAATCGTAAAAAATTGTTTTAATTATACATTTATTTTGTTGAAATATAGTGGAATAGACGTGGGAAAAAATTGTTTAGTGAAAAGGTTTGGGACATGGAGGTCACGTTGCACATAATAAAATAAAAAAGGAAAAGTTAAAAAAAATAGTCTAGATAGAGGTCACCTTATACATAATGAAATAAAAAATAAAAATATAAAAAAAATGGTTCAAAAATAAAAAATAAAACACATTGGGAAAAAATAAAATATAATGAAAAAATAAATATTAAATAAATGAAAATAATATAAAATAAAAAAATGCATTTTTTAAAAAAAAAAAACGCAGGCTCAGCCAAACCTTCAAACAAGCTAAGCTCAAGCTAAAAAAATACTTATAACAAGCTATAGACTAGGCCTAGGCCTACTTATTATAGGAGAGGCCTGGCCTGCGTCCACCCTTATACCACACAACCTCCCCCATGTAGAAAGAAGTAACTAACAGTAGTAGCAACAGATCAGCCCCAGAAATTTCCATCCAGCACCATCCTAGCCCCAACGCCACTATATCTATGACAATCAACCACAAATCAAAACCCTCCAGCCAAGATCGGAAATGAAGATCAATCTAGATGCCATACTAAATTTGCAACAAAACTGAGAAGACCCTTCAGTGTCAACATTCTCACAGATGTAGATCTCTCTTGCTTGGTTTTATCAGGGAAAGGCATAAGGAAAGTCAAATCTTTGCTAAGCATTCGACTTCCGTCCGCACTGTCGCCATCTTTCTAATCTCCTCTACCAATCTAACCTCTCTTCCCTTGGATTATGCCCCACAAATCATAGTAGTTATTGACAAACTAAAATAAACAAAAAAATCTAAACCCCTAAAGACACCCCTTAGCTGGACGGCCTCCCTTCCACATGCGTCGAAGAGAAAGGCGCCTGAACCTTAAGTACCAAACAGAGAAAAGGAAAATCTAGGATGGAGATAGGAAAGGTCAACTTCATCTAATTTTACCATGGTTCCTGTATTTTTTTTTATCACGTCTTATAGTTTTATATGATTTTTAATCAAATCACTATAGTGTTTTTTTTATCAGTCACCAGAAATATAGGTGAAAATAGGCTAGGCGGCTTGACAGGGGCCTACAGCCTGACCTGTTAGATGTCTGGTTAAGCCTGACCTGTCAAGCTAAAAGGCTAGACTAAGGCTAATTTGAAGCCTGTTTGTCTTAACAGGACAAGCCAAGGCTAACTGACAGACTTGTCAGGCTGGCTTGAGCCTGTTAAGGTCTTTTAAAAAACAAAAATTTTATAGGGTATATGGATAATTATGATTCTGCCACTCCCCTCTTCCTTGATTCCCTAACCTTAATTCCTAAATCAGCAACTCATTTCTTCAGACTTGACTCTTGAGACACTCAAGACTCCCATTTCCATAGCTCCACACGAACCATGCCTCCACTCCACTATGACTAATGTAGCTCCACTGTGACACCTCCTCTCTCCTTCATTTGAGACTCTGTTGTCGACTGTTGGTGCTTCCTGCAGCCTTCCTCTCTCCATCATCTCTCAGTCCATCATCGACCATCAGTCCTTCCTATAGCCTGCTCTCGTCGTCGTCTATTAGTCCACCGTCGAAGATCGGTCCTTCCCGCAACCCTCCTCTCTGTATCATCTCTCTATCCACCGTCGAGGATCGGCCCTTCCCGCAACACTCCTCTCTTTGTCGTCTCTCTATCAGCCCTCAGGTAAGTATTCTGTATTTGGTTATTTTGTTTATTTATTATTTGGTTAAACTCTCTTGAGCTGTAATAAGACACAAGCTACTTACTTGAATATCAGGTCCAAGTGATTTAAAAATAGATATGGAAATAGTCATCAATAGTGGTGTGAAGTAGATGATTCTGTCTTCAAGTTTGGATTTATTTGTCTATGTAAATTAGTCATATTGACATTGCTGTAACTAAACTCTATGCTTAAGCTTTTCAGTGTAGTGACAAATTTAGAAGGTGAATGGATTCAAAGAATTTGATCCCTTTGCTACTTCTAAAACCAATTTAAATATCTGCCTTTGCTATATTTTAAACTAGTTTAGTCAGTCTTATGTTCTATCATTTTTCTCTTCAACGTTGGAAAAAATAGGGGAATAGATCTTCTCTATGTTCTTGTTCAGTTTTTTTTTCCTTCTTTCAATCCAATAAATTTAATTTGAATAGCTATTTTTGGCCTGTTTGCATAAGCCTGTTTTCGGCCTATTAAACATGTCGGCTTGTCAACCTGTTTAAGATTTTTTACATATTCAGACCTCCTAACAAAGCCATAGGCCAGCCCAGGCTTAGGCCTAATAAAAAGCCTCTAACAGGCCTCAGGCCAAACTCAGGTCATCTTGTCACAAAATAGGCACGGCCTGTTAAGGCACAAACTTGGCCTGGCTAGTTTCCACCCTTAACCAGAAACTATTGAAACTTAATAAAAAAAAATATTAACTAAAACTACAAGGAGCTGATTAAAAAGGAGAAAAAAAAAGAAAAATTTATTAAAATTAGGTGAAACTATAAGGACATATAATAAAAATAAAAAACAAATACTATAAACACTTGATTCAAAATTAGGTAAAACTATAAGTATATATCTTTCTTTTTTTTTTGAAAAATCAATAAGAAAAGAATTAGAAGCAATTACATGGAAGCAGCTGAGAATAAATTTAATGTTGCTAAAGGTGCAATAACCTTTTTTTGGGCCCTATTCATATCCACCCATCCTTTAAATAGTGTTTGGTTGGTGGTTTTTGGGTAGAGGGGATGGGCGAGTGTGTCTAGCTAGGGTAGGAATAGGCTAGGTCAGGCTAAGTTTTTGCCTTAACAAGTCAAGCCTGTTTTATATCAGAATGGTCTGATCTTGACCTGTGGCCTGTAAGAGGCCATTTTTTAGGCGTAAGCCTGGCCTGTACAAAGGCATAACCTAACATGTGGCCTGTTAAGGGGCCTAGATATTTAAAACATTTTAAACAGGATTACTGGCCACAAGTTTCACAATAGATCTCTTGAGAAACAGGCAGAAAACATGCCTAATTACACCAATAATCCAATATACATCATAAAATATGAAACCAAATACAAAGCCTTTAGACCTTCTCATCTTCACATCAAATTTTCAATATAATTTCTTCTTCTCTTTCAAAGACCTTAAAAAAAAACAAATATATAGTATTAGAGTATAAAACAATTTAACAGATAATCGAAAGCAAGCACTCACAGCACAAGCACTCATCACATTTGACTTTTGTCACTTTGTGCTACTCCCCTGGGCTCACAAGCACATTAGTGGCATTCATCATGTAGGGATGAGAAAAATCTAATGGTCTGGTCCAGTCTGATCAAACCCGAGCTGGTCCGGTCCGATCTGATTCATTCTAAATAAGCAATATAATGAAATCGGACCAAACTAAACTAGATTGACTAGTCGAGTTAGATCAGGTTCCAAACTAGAGGACTAGACCACATAGACTGGTCCAGGTCAATTTCTTAAAAAATATTTTTATAATTTAGATTTTATTTTTTATTTAATGTTGTTATAGTTTTTTTAAGGATTTATAATTAAGTTTTATTTTTTATGATGATTTTTATATGATTATAGGTATTTTTATTATCTTAGTTATATTTATCTTTTTTCTCAACATATTTTTTTTTAATTGTTGTTGAATGTTGTTGGATATTCTTATAGATTTATGATGTTTTAATTTTTGGTAACATGTTTTATATTATTATAGGTATTTTTGTAGTCCTAATTGTATTTAATAGGTTCAAATTTTTCCTTCCAAAAAGAAAAAAATAAAAATAAAAAAATATTAAATTTAGGTCATGGATTACTTGGACCACAGACTCAGTCTAGTCTAGCCCAACATCGGATTGATGCTGGATCAGACTAGACCACAGGTTGCCTTGTGCAACCCGAGATCCTCTCAAGACTAGACCTCAGATTGATGTCAAACTCGGTCCGATCCAGTCCATACTCATCCCTACACATGGTCTAAACGCAAAGAGTTTCACCTTTGTCACTATTTTTTTTTTGCTCAAATTGTCTTTCGTGACTTGGCTAACGCAAAGAGTTTCATCTTTGTCTTCTTCCATCCTTGTATCCTTTCATCCGAGTTGTTTCCGTTCTGCAACTTATCGAATACAGTTTAACAGCCAAGAACAGAATCAAGAGAAGAGTTTAATAACCAAGAACAAAACAATAAATCACAACAGAATTCAAATGATACCGAATTCCACTAAAAAACCATACCGAATTACGAACAGAGAAGGGATGACGGATGGCGATGACAGACGTATAACCCAATCGGATCCTACGGTGATGGAGAAGGGATGATGGACGGAGATGATGATAATGCTGTGAGAATTGAGATGACAGATCTGTCGGTGTAAGGGGTCACGGATGCCTGATAGTCACGTACTCACGGGGAACTGGAGAAGGGAGGAGGAGGATGGATGACGATGACGATGTGAGGACAGATCTGTCGGTGTGAGGGTTGAGATGAGGTTGACAGGATGATGACTAGATGAGATTGAAAGCTGAGGACCGGAGAAGGGAGGAGAAGGAGTAAAGGACAGATGTGAGAATTGAGAATGAGATGACGATGACTAGATGAGATTGGGACTTGAGAGCTGAGGACTGGAGAAGGGAGGGGGAGGAGTGGAGATTGAGAGCTGAGAGCTGAGAATTTTTTTTGGTCGAAAGTCAAAACTCGAAGGACAGATGTGAGAAACTGAGAATTGAGAGTGAGATGAGATTGAGAGTTGAGACATGAGACGGAGTGGTACAGGTGTCCGGGAACCGAATTCTCTCCTATTCCCTTAGGGCTTGTTTGTTGTGAGAGGAGGGGAGGGAAAGTGGGTGGAGAGAAAATTTTTTTGAGTTAAATTTAAAAAAAATTAGAAAAGTGAGGTTAAAATTTTTTTATTATTTTTTCTTACTCTTTTATCTTACATATTCTCTTTATTAAATTTTTATTATTCCACTTCTTCAATCTTTTAAAATTCAACTCATAAAAATTTTCCCTCCCCTCTCCTTCCCTCCAAATCCCTCACACCAAACAGACCCTTAACATCCGCTGTTGTCCTTTGCTGCTAAACTGGGTCATTTTGGTGCAAAAACATGAAAGGAAGCATGTTTCTTTTTTTTTTTTTTTTTGGAAAAATAGTATTCAACGTCCTGAAGTATTTTTTTCAGTACCAGTCATTTCTCTGAAATATTTTTTTTAAATAGCACTTAGCATCCTACAAAAAATTTTAAATTCTTAAAATAATTTTTAAATATTATTCAGTATCCTGAAGTATTTTTTTAGTGTCAGTCAGTACTCTGAAATATTTTTGGTGTAATATTTTAGGATGTTGGATACACTAAAAATTAGTTCAAGGATACTTTTGTATGCACGGAATTTTTTTTGATCCACTTACCACTCTAAAATATTTTTTAATACCACTAAATATCTAGTTTCAGAGTTACCCAAACACTCACTCAGTATGCTGAACTAAGTTTTAGTACAAATGGCACCCTAAAATATTGTACCAAAAATTAGTTTGAAACATAGAGTGTTACTTAGGGTGAAATTAAAATTAGTTTAGGATACTGAGTCAATGTTAATGAAAAAATATTTTAAGGAGTTGAATGCTAGATACTGTGTGGTATTAAAAAATATTTTAAGGTGGTAAGTAGACTAAAAATTTTTATAGGATACTGAGTGCTATTTAAAAAATATTTTAAGGAACTGACTAAAATATTACACCAAAAATATTTCAGAGTATTGACTGACACTAAGAAAATACTTCAGGATACTGGATAATATTGAAAAATTATTTTAAGAACTTAAAAATTTTTTCAAGATGCTGAGTGCTATTTAAAAAATATTTTAGAGAACTGACTGGTACTGAAAAAATACTTCAGAATGTTGAATATTGTTTTTCAAGAAAAAAAAAGGCTTTCCTTCATGTTTTTGCACCAAAACAACGCAGTTTAGTAGCAAAGGACGGCAGTGGATGTTAAAGGAATAGGAGAGAAGCCGGTTCCTTGGTGTCCGACTATCGATGTGAGCTAAGTGCCTTGTGAGTTGTGAGCTGTGAGCTGTGAGCTGAGTGCTTTGTGAGTTGTCACCTATCGATTTGATTGTGTGAAGAATGTGGGCCAATAATTTAAAGTCTTTTTTTTTATTGTTACCAGGCCGACCTAATAGGTCTAAAAGGCCTATTAGCGAGCCTAGCCCTGCCCTATTAAATAAAATAGGCTTTGCACAAGGCCTGGGCCTAGCCTTTTAGGCTAATAGACCAGGCTTGATCAGGCCTAGAACATGCTAGGCAGCAGGCCCCTGACAGGCCCCCTGGCCTGTGCCCACCCTTATGTCTGGCGGGAAAGAATAGAGGGCAAGAAGGCAGAATCTTTGTCCTATAATACCCCTGACCCCTCCAAAAGGGAAAAGTGGAGGGGTTTTGAAGGTGAGAGAAATTATTTTTCATTCTTGACAAAATTACCCATAGTATTCTTCATTATTCCAGTGTTGCCCCTCCTAACTTAAAACCTGTTTTATCTTAACATCGGCCTGTTTTCAAACTTGAGGGACCAAAACCAAAATCGGGTGAAACTTCAGGGATCAAAACCACTAATTTCAAACTTCAGGGACTAAAACCAAAATCGGGTGAAACTTTAAGGACCAAAACCACCGATTTCAAACTTGAGAGACCAAAACTAAAATTGGATCAAACTTCAGGGACTAAAAGTTATATTAACCCTATTTTTTAATTCAATTTCTTATATTCTCAATTTTTTAACAGATATTTTAAAAATTAAAGTCATTTATTAACATAAACTTAGTTAGCGGTCATTGATAGTCAGTTTTGCATTGGTTTAAATTATCAAACCGTTATTGGGCTAAAATGTCAAGCCCAATAAATTTATAGGCTGTGTTTGAGCTGGGATTTGTAAGATCAATAATATTTTTCTAAAAAAATTATGAATGGGTCCGCGGAATTTTTTTTTTCAAATGTAAATGTAATGCTGATTTAAGTTGTATCGAATAATTTAATAAAGTAATATTCCCTCCCTCATATCCTAAATATAAGATCCAGTTGATTCTTTTAAAAATGCTAAAGAAGCTAAATAAGTTATTTAATCATATCATATTGTATATGTCATTAGATTATATCAGTTTATAAATCAAGCAAATTAGTTTGGAGAAAAACAATGAGTATAAATACTTTAAAATAACTTAATTAGTTTCTTAATCTCTCTAAAAAAAAGTCAATTGAGTCTTATATTTAGAATCAGAGGTAATAATTCTAACCGAAGGAGGAAAATTGGGAGAATTACACTCAGGTCCCAAGGAAAAGAGAAATGAACAAATGGTCTCTTGAAATTGAAAAATGAAAAAATGGTCCTATGAAGTTGTCAATACAAGCTCCTGAAGTTGTCAATGACCTACTCCTAAAGTTGTTAATGGGACCATTTTTTTCATTTTGCAATTTCAAGGGACCATTTCTTCATTTATCTTTTTTCTTAGGATCTAAGTATAATTCTCCCCAAAAATATTTCTTATAACTTTACCTCTTGAATTCCCAAACTATAAAATGATCCATGCTTTTCAAAACCATTGCTTGCAATTTTAAACCAATTGACAGTTTACCAACTTGTAGCAGTGACCTACCTCTACACACGCACGTTAATTTTCAAGTAACGAACAACTTAGTGTGCGTTTGGAATGGCTTATTTTTATCCAAAACGTGCTTATAATTCATGATTCACGGTATACGAGGTAAGTATGTGAGAGGAGTTTTTTCTCGACTTGCGTAATAAGTGCGTTTTAACTGTTCAAAACGCTGACACAAACACACACTTATACAACAGAACTTTCGGCAAAAAATATTATATAATAGAACTAACTTCATAGAGAAATCCATTATCAAAGACATAAGAGAACATATTTATACTAAATAAAATAATGAATAGACTTAATAATACATTATATAATTTTATTGTCCCCTGTACAAATTAATCCCTGCATAACTCAGTCTCCTTATTAACCCAACTATAATGGGTACAATAGAATTATCTACAACAAAAACAGACGCTAGGTATAGCATAGCAAGTGAACTCTCTAATCCCAACTAAAAATTTCTCTGATTTCTTTATAATAATAATGGATTCAAACATAGATATTGAATTTACAAAATGCCCAAATTTTGCCATCAGACTCATGAATCGTTCTTCACCTCATCAGCCGTTCTTCACCTCATGAGCTGAAGGCTTCTTCTCCATGGAGGCCAAATCCTGGATTTTGAGTCGTTTGAATGCGGAAGAGGAAGAAACCTAATTTGTTTGGAGCACCAAATACTTCAAATCTGGACATTATTGTCTGAGAAAATTGCTATAAGGTTCTAATGGCTGTCTTGTTTGTACACAGGCAAGAGCAATCTGGTTCATTTCTGACCAGCCTCTTCTTACGGTTAATCATCAGCCTAATCAAATCAAGCTTTTTCAAAATTTGGCGCCATATCTCGTTTACCGTACCATCTTCTGCCTCATATTGAAAGTATCGCTTCACCTGAGATCACAAAATCAGGTGAGTATATTATTAATAGTGTACTCATAATAGCAAACAGACAACAAGCAACCTTATTTCATTAGGTAGGGTCACTACATAAATCGCATGGTGCTATTGTGTTATGTAAACAATCAAATCCATCAATAATGTAAAATGGAAATCAGAGTAGGAGGCGTGTAGGCCCAACGCCGCATGCATGGCAATGAAGCAACAGTTTCTTGTTTCACAAAATCCATTAGCAACAGAATAAAGTGATATAGGGGTAGGAGCCTCACAGACTCTATCACTATATATATATATATATATGAGTTCTAATAAACAGCAGTATTCATGAGTTATCAATAGTACAACCCAATTTTTCAGATTCTGTGCAACATACGAAACCCACACTAGTTTCTGAAATAATACTATGAATGAGCTCTATCACACCGATACAAGTACAGAAAAGACTTGTTGAATAGAAACTTGAGTCGTCCAGCTCAAGACACTGGAACCAATAATGTTCACCAAAATACAACTGGAGAAAGACACACTTGACAATGAATTAGATGCAACTTCTAAAACAAAAGGTTACAACCACCCTCTCATGCCTAGGTAGTACCGCTTGCTGTGTGCGGCTCATACAAATCATGCGACACAAACATAAAACATAATCTACGGCCGTAACAAAAATGATACTACTCGTTAATATAAGATTTCGTTTGTAGTGCAATTTGCACTATGAATGAGATCTTATATTAAAGGCCAGAGGTAATAATAAAGAATGTAATTCTATATTCTGAAAAGTGTGTATATTCATGTATAAACGTAGGGTATTTATATACAAGAGAGGAGCCTCCACATTAATGGCTCATTATAGTGATTGATATCAATCACAATCCCTAATTATGAGAAATCCTAATTATCCCTGATTATATGGGATACTAAGATATTAATTGCCTAACATATTAATTTCCTAACACTCCCCCTCAAGTTGGAGCATAGATGTTAATCATGCCCAACTTGTTACAAAGATAATCAACCCGAGTGCCATCCAAAGCCTTAGTCAAAAGATCACCCAACTGATCACTAGACGGTACATGTCCTGTAGAGATAAAGTTCTCCTTGATCTTATCACGTATGAAGTGACAATCAATCTCAATATGCTTCGTTCGTTCATGGAACACGGAGTTGGAGGCTATGTGTAAAGCAGCTTTATTATCACACCATAGCTTCGCAGGCAATGACGTGGCAAGACCAACTTCCTTCATTAACTGGTGAATCCACACAATCTCCTGTACAGACTGAGGCATGGCTCGATATTCAGCTTCTGCACTGGACTTTGCCACCACGTCCTGCTTCTTGCTCCTCCAAGATACCAAGTTTCCACCTACAAAGACACAATAGCCTGTAGTAGACCTCCTAGACATCTTTAACCCCGCATGATCAGCATCACAGAAACACTCAATCTTTGTGTGGCCATGATTCGTATAGAGTATACCATGACCAGGTGAGCCCTTCAAGTAATGTAAGACATGTTCCAGGGCTTCCCACTGAGCAACGGTTGGTGCTACCATGAATTGGCTAAGCCTACTGACAGGAAAGGTGATATCCGGGCGAGTGACCGTAAGATAATTCAATTTCCCAATCAGCCTTCGGTATCGTTCAGGGTAGGCAAACGGTTTAATCTTCTCAGGATCAATCCTTTTTTTCATATCCTCAGGTAGCTCATCAAACGGCACACTCTCATCAATATCCAAAAAGGGATTAGGAATCATGGGACAGCTACTGGGTGATGCTCCAAGTTTCCCGGTATCTTTCAGTAGATCAAGAACATATTTCCGCTGGGTTAGGAGAATGCCTTTCTTGTTTCTCATAACTTCGATCCCAAGAAAGTACTTTAACTGACCCAAATCCTTTGTTTGGAAGTGGGAATTAAGAAAGACCTTGAGTGACGAGATCCCTGTCATGTCATCACCTGTAATAACAATGTCGTCGACATAGACTACTAAGAGAATCATACCAGCGTCTGTCCGTTGATAAAATACAGAATGATCACATTTACTTTGATTCAGACCAAACTTCTTAACCACAGAACTGAATCTGTCAAACCAAGCACGGGGGCTCTGCTTCAAACCATATAACGACTTCTGAAGGTAGCATACCTTGCCATGCTCCCCCTGAGCAACAAAGCCAGGCGGTTGCTCCATGTAAACTTCCTCAAGAAGATCGCCATTTAAAAAGGCATTCTTCACATCCAGCTGATGAAGGTCCCAACCATGGGTAGCTGCCATAGAGATGAAGAGACGAACAGAGGACAACTTGGCCACAGGAGAGAAGGTTTCGGAATAGTCAACACCATACATCTGAGCATAACCCTTAGCAACCAATCGAGCTTTCAATCATTCCAAAGTACCATCAGCTTTCGTCTTAACGGCAAACACCCACTTACACCCAATAGCCTTCTTCCCAGGAGGTAAATCAACGAGAGTCCAGGTACCAGCCTTATCAAGGGCCATCATTTCCTCATTCATCGCAGCACGCCAACCAGAATGGGCCAAGGCTTGGGAAAGGTTGGTGGGAATGGTAAGAGAGTCTAGGGATGCAATGAAGGAACAGGATGTGGGTGACAGGTGATGATAGGATACAAACGAGGAAATAGGGTATGTACAAGTGCGTTTACCTTTGCGGAGGGCAATGGGTAGGTCAGTAGAGGAGGCAAGAGGATCTAGAGTATCTGGCACGGACTTAGGCACTAGGTCAGGGGCAGAGGCCAGTGGGGGCGAGGAGGCTAAGGGCGGATCAGGTGCCGAGGCAGACATTGGTAGGTCAGAGGAACCAGCAGCGGCATTACTTTCCTTAGGACGTCTCTGATAGACATAGTGGATAGGAGGCGGAGCAGGGGCCGGCACAGATGCTTGCACTGGTGAGGAGCGAACCTCATACACTAAAAGATGATCAGGATCAGAGTTAGGGGATGGAGGCCAAGCAGAGACAGGGAAGAACGAGGTAGACTCATGGAAAGTGACATCGGTAGACACAAGATAGCGTCGGAGATCGGGTGAATAGCACCGATAACCCTTCTGAACCCTAGAATAGCCAAGGAAGACACACTTGAGAGATTTTGGATCAAGTTTGGTGACAGTGGGACGAACATCTCGAACAAAGCAGATACAACCAAAGATTTTTGGATCAATAGGAAACAAGGGTTTGGAAGGAAACAAAGTTGTGTATGGAATGTCACCACTGAGAACATGAGACGGCATACGATTAATAAGGAAGCAGGCGGTGGACACAGCATCAGCCCAAAAGGATTTAGGAACGTGCATTTGAAACATTAGAGCCCGGGCAACTTCTAATAAGTGCCAGTTTTTTCGCTCTGCAACACCATTTTGAGCAGGTGTATCGGCACACGAGGACTGGTGAATCATGCCATGTGTGAGCATATAGTCGTGAAACTGGCCAGAAAAATACTCTTTAGCATTATCACTTCGTAAGGTTTTCACAGAGAAAATAACTCAGAACGATTTTTCATTAAATACAGCCAGGTGGTTCGAGAGAAATCATCAACGAAAGTAACAAAGTACTTAAAACCAGACGTGGACATGATAGGACAAGGGCCCCAAATATCAGAATGAACCAAATCAAAAGGGGACGCAGCTCGTTTATTGACTCGAGGTGCCAGGTGAACACGATGGTGTTTGGCAAACTGACACGACTCACACTCTAAGGACGACAAATCATGAAACTGAGGATACAACCTCTTCAGGGATAACAATGACACATGACCTAGACGACAATGAATATCAAAAAAGGAAGAACCACCAGAGCAAGCAACAGAACGCGGCACCCGATCGGCAAGGAAGTAATGGCCGCCAGATTCATAGCCCCTACCAATAATCCGCCTCGTCGTAAGATCCTGAATCACACAATGGTCAGGGAAAAGTGAGATAAAACAATTCAATTGGCGAGTAAGCTTGCTGGGAGATAGAAGATTAAAAGCAAGATCAGGAACATTGAGGACGGATGATAGAGAAACAGAGGATGTGGGTGTAACCGTGCCAGAGCCAAGGACGCGAGAGGACGAGCCATTGGCAATAGTTATAAAAGAGGGGTTGGCATAAGGTACATACGTAGAGAACAAATGATGGTTACCTGTCATGTGGTCAGTGGCACCGGAATCGATGATCCACTTCGAGGAAGAAGTAGCAAGACATGAGTCGCCGTTACCTGTAACAAGTGCACTCGGAGTGGATGGAACATTATCAGATGGATCGGAGGATTGGGTCACATGAGCAGCTCCAGTACGTTGTAGCTTGTTCTGCAACTTACGACAATACCGTTTGGTATGACTAGGTTCCTTACAATAGTAGCAGACAATAGGACCCGGACTCGGAGGATTGTTGCTAGAGCGTGGAGGACCTTGGTTCCGTGGATCAGCAGAGGTCGAGTATGGTATACTATGGCCAGCTTTGACGAAATTCTGTTGACGGGCATCAGGATGACCACGGCCAGCTAATGCACTAGCATTCGGAGTAGAAGTCGGGTGTAAGAGACTATCTGCACGGAGCACACGAGAGTACACATCCTGAAGGGAAGGAAGTTCAAAACTAGATAGAACCTGGGAACGAACAGTCTCATAGGCAGGATCCAAGGCAGTAAGGAAGCTGAGAATTGCTAGTTTCTCCATATTATCAACCTGAACCTTAAGGTCAGTGGTAGGGGGCATTAACATCTTCAACTCTTCATACATTTTCTTGAACTCCACATAAAAAGTTTTCAACGAACGCCCCTGCTGTTCAGCACGATAGAATCCCTTGCAGACATCATGAATGCGAGTAATATTTCCTTTTCCAGAGTACAGAAATTCCAAGCAGCCCATAAGTTCCTTAACCGTATTACAGTGACTCACCGAGGGAAGGATTTCACTGTCAATAGAATTCTGGATTTGCAAGAATAAACGGGCATCCGCTCGGGCCCAAGCCATCTTAGTGTCATCCGCGGGAGGTGTATTAGTCAAATGGCCCTCCTTTTCAATACTAAGCAAGTACATGCGGACGGTTTTACTCCAATCCATATAATTTGTCCAAGTCAATTTGTGCTCAGTGATTTTATTAGACACAGGAACAATTTCGGTAGTGACACTAGCCTTGGAGTCAGCCATCAATGCACGTGAACCTCTTCTAAGTAGAAATAATCAACAATCACGAAAGCAAACGGAGTGACCTCACCCCCACAACAACCAAACAGCCCTAATCAAGAGCTAGCAAAGACAACACTTCAAACTCAACCCTCAACAAAGCAAAGAAGTGCATAGATCAACCAGAAGCAGAGCCAACTTGTTACAACCAGATCAGAACCAGACGCAACAACCAGCAGAGCCCAGAAACAGAAAGCCAGAAGCCCAGAAACAGAGAAACAAACGTGCAAATGGACAAATTAGCAACCAAACCAAAAATGGGGAGTACCCACGACGCACGACCACACGGGGAATGACGGCGGTGGTGAGTCGGTCAGAATGCAGCAAACGGCGGCGGCAACGGCGCCGGAAAACGCGCTCACGCGCCGGCGCGTGGATCTCCGGCGGATCTGCAGGCGGCGCGTGACGCCCACTCGCGGCTCGGATGACGGCGAATCTCCGGGGACGGGCCGATCGGGCACCGGCGAGTCCTCCTGTGCGGCGCGTGTGTGCAGTGGCGGCCGGTCACCGGAGGTCGTGAACAGTACCGACGGAGCAAACCAGAACAGAGGACGTGCCGGAAACGAAAGAGAAACAGAGAGCTCTAGGCTCTGATACCATGTAATTCTATATTCTGAAAAGTGTGTATATTCATGTATAAACGTAGGGTATTTATATACAAGAGAGGAGCCTCCACATTAATGGCTCATTATAGTGATTGATATCAATCACAATCCCTAATTATGAGAAATCCTAATTATCCCTGATTATATGGGATACTAAGATATTAATTGCCTAACATATTAATTTCCTAACAAAGAACAACAAATTACTCCTGTTAACTAAGCTTCAAATGTTATGCTGCCTTATTATTACTGCCTTCTTTGCCTCGTATACTTTTCTGTTTTCTCATCATATAAGAATATTAAAATAATTTGAAATGGGTGTACAGTTTAGCTGACAGAAGTTTTAACAATTATGAACCAATAATCCAAGTGACATTTTACAATAATAAGGCGCTGGAAATTCAGATTAACTATGCACCTTTAGCAGAGAATGAGCACAACAGGAATTGGAACAAAAAGGGGGCCTTGTGTGATTGGTCAATTAAGCAGAAACAAAAATATCAAGGAAAAAAAAGATTTCTGTTTTACCCACAGATTATCACTATATACCAATGAATTGTGAGGATCATTAGCTCTGGGAAGGAATTGGAAAAAATACTCTTGTAAGTCCAGATTTAATAACAGGTTTGGCCATGTCTCCTTACAACTAAGACGCAATAAATCTCTTCTTCATTATGTGCATTGCATTTGTCATATTTTTAGGAAGCAACTACTTCTATACCCTCCATTTTTAATCCTTGCATTTCTTTGTTGAATCATATATTAAAAAAATACCATTAGAAAAATGAGCAATAGGTGCAAGTCATTAACAATAATCACTAACAAGGTACAAGATAAAAAAATAGGGTTAATACAATATTTGGACCTTATAGTTTTCCCTCATTTTGGCTTTAATCCCTCAAGGAGCAAAATGGTCCAGGTTACTATTAAAACTATAGGGACTAACATTTTAGACAAAGACAAACTTGAGGGATCAAAAGTTATAATTTGAAGCTATAGCAAACAAAACCAAAATGAGGACAAATTATAAGGATTAAACTTTGTAGTAACCCATAAATAAATTATGCAAGCACAAACTAACCTTTTTAAGTTCTTTTTGATACTCAAGGATCCTCTCTGGGGTTACTATTCTCAACATTGACACCAAATGTCCACGTCTCATAGCAGAAGCAGAGTCTACAAATATTGCCATCTTCGAATAGTCAATGGTATCTTCGAAGGGCAACTCGATACTGTCACTCACAATCACTGGAATACATAAAGTGACAATAGCATCAAAGAGTCGGCAGGCTGATGGAGTATCGCCAGCCGGGTGTAAACAGAACTTTGATGCGTGCATTCCTTTTGAAGCTGCCCTCCTGTTCTCAGTGGACTGAGTTCCATGCTTTATTATAACATCGTCTTCATTCTCAAGAATTTGGAAGAGTTTATCACGAATTTTACCTCCCTATTAAGAGATGAGAACATAAAGAAATCAATATTTCAGGAAGGTAACTGTCCAAATAAAGTGTCTGCTTCAAGGCAGTTATTCTTGTAATTTGAGCATATATGCAATGAAAAAAGGGGGGGAAAAATTATTGTCATGGTATGTTGCTACAAAATTTTCACAAAGGGAAATGCAGATTGAATTCTTTTCATAAAATTAGTTGGACTAAATAATAGTACACAACACCTACAGCAAGAATAACATCTAAACAACGAGATATATCAGTTTTATGACTATACATGTGGCAAAAATAACAACTGAAGCCTACCAATGAATATCAGTAATTTGAGAGGTTTCAATATAAACAGTCATACTATTCAAATCAAAATCTAATTGCAGAAAATGTTGGACTTGGATTAATAGGACAGCAAAATATCAGCTCTGAACATACATTTTGAAGGCTTTTTAGCATGAAAAGTTATGACCATGAGTCAAGAATGCTTTTATCGTGTCTGGCAGTCTCTTAGGATTCCCAACAACAGGAAAAAGAAGGGCAGGTTTTGCCATATTAAGTTCATGAATTCTATGAAATTAAGACAGCAGAGATGCAGACCTTACAGAGAATATCAACCTTTATATGAAGACATACAAATGCTATGCAGACCAGGGACAAAAACGCGGAAGCTACTTTAATTGGAATTCTGGAAATTAGAACAATAGCTTTGGACACAGGCATTTATAAGCATGTTTGGGAAAGCATTTGAAACGGACATTTGCAAGATCAAACAGATTGTTGGACCTCACAAACGTGCATTTGGGAGTTTCCAAACATGCACTATACAATAGATCATATATGTCATTAATCAAAATCTCCAACGACAAGAAGGGATTCTAATACTCTAATTCTAAAATGCATCCCATGTTTTACATTGCTTTCCAAATACTACAATTTAAAGGTGGGAAAATTAGAAGAAGGTTCTCTCTCACGTAGTTTATACTTTGCCAAAATACTCCTTTGTCATTGGTGGTTCTCTTTCACCCAACCATTAGATCAATCTATTACCTCATTTTACCAGGCTGTAATGTCCCTTTGGCATTTTTCCATGCCAATAGTGCACTCTATTTTTTTTCTCAGATCTTCACATCAAACCCCTAGTTTCAAACAAAGAAATAACCAAACAAAATCTTCTAGCTGGTTACTGAGGAACAACAGGATTGATTGTATCACAAGGGAAACTACATACAACCAAAGATTATGTAGACAGTTCATCATTTTATTATAAAACTTGGCATATCATGTTTTTCTTCTTGCACCTTAGAAACATTAAAATGACCATGCCAAATCTAGGAAGAGATGCACATAATCTCAAGAACAGTCACTTAACAATTTTTTAGCTATACAGATGTATCAATCCTATGAATCACAAACAAATTTCTAATCTTCATCCTAACAGCCAAAGATTTTAGAGCAACTAAAATTCTAAAACTCAAAAACAGAGTAAATGGTACGTGTCAGTCAAATTCATCTGCAATTCTGCACCATAAAAAGAACAACTTGCCAAACAAATTTCTAAACCTTACCAGAAGAGCTCAAGAACCAAACATAACTAAACTGAACAAAGATCAAATGCTGAATGTCAGAGAAATTTATAAGCATAAGACTGATTATTACCTCTTTGCGGTGTCGGGCACCCATAAAAAACAACAACGTATTGCGAGTCTCAAGCCCCACATCACCCTCGTATGTTCTGAGTCGATGTGAGTATGGTATAACGACATCCTTAACAATGGAACCTTGATCTCGTCGCAAGCGCTCAAAATCTGCCACAAGAAGCACACTGTTCTTCACTCTATCCATGACCCGGTACAGCGCATTTGGATCCGAAGCTATAATCACATGGTCCCTTCCATTGTTCCTCTTCCAATACTTCTGTTCCTCCAACCACTCCACCCAAGCTTGCTGGTTCTCTGCGTCGCTATAAGTCCGCTTCTCAGTGTCCGACTCAACAGGAACGTTCACAATTAAGCTCAGAGAAGAGAAGAAAGCCACATAAAACAAGTCCGCCTCCTCGGGGTCCGAGGCCCGAACAATGGGTGATCCGACCCGTTCGGGTTCGGGTCGGATTAGATCCAAGAAGAGATACCACTCCGCCATGTGCTGATGGCCTGGATACTTGAGAGTAGTCATGTCTTCGACAGCGCGTCCACCACGGACCAAGGAATGGTGCTGGATGACTCCATAGGTGAACCTCGTCGGCAGATCATAAAGGTAGACTTTGACGGGGGATTTTCCGCGGAAATTTCCACCGGAAATTTGGCTGACGGCAATTGCAGAATCGCCGGAATCGAATGGTAAAGTGGTGTCGAGCTTGCCGGAATCATAGTAAACAGGGAAGAAGAAGGTATTCAAAACAGTGTACAAAAACCAGACAAAAATAAAAGTGAATAAGGTTGGTCTCAGAACCGATCTTCGTGTCAGTGCTTGGACTGTGTTAGAAGCCAAAGAAGAAAACAAACCAGGCATGAATTTTTTGCTTCTGGGTCGTCCATCCATGGCTTCTGTATTAGGGGACCCAGTCACCCCTTTTAGATTCTTAAATTTTGAATCTTTCTTCGTAAAGTAAAGGAATCTGCGTCAGCTGAATCTGATTCGGTTCTAGCACAGTACAGAGTACAGACCCACAAAAGAATTTGATGCGTTGTTTATATATAAAAAGAAGCAAAAGGCAATCATTCTTCATCCATGCAAATTGCAAAGTTTGAGATTTGTGTTTAGCCAGAAAATTAGCCATAGATGAATATGATGATTAGGATTTAAATGAGAACTACCTGGATCGTTTCCGTTTTCTGTTTTGTTTTCTCAGCGAATTAATTATTGAACTTTTCTAACACATTTGACTTTTTTGGTAATAGTATAATGTAAGAAAGCTATTTGGGTACACGTCAATGTGTTTTTTGTGATTTTATTTCTCTTTCATCATTTCAATCCGTCTTAACTAGTACCTTTCTTGAGATAAAACTTCATTTTAATTTTGGTTGGTAAGAAACCCGACCCCACTCTATTTTGAATCGAATTTTTTATTTGAAAAATCACATTACTTTTAATTTTATTTTTAATATTTGAATATATTAAAAAATAGTTTTAATCAAGTGGTTGTTGTGTATAAAAGATTATTGGAAGCTTCTAGGTATGATCCAGATTATTAAGGCCTTAAACGATAGATATAATGATTATAATATGATAACTAACAGATGTAAAATAATATTTGCTTTTTTTTTGTTGCATTTATGTGCATGCATTCTTCAAATAAAATAAAAGTTATACCTCTATAATCATATTGAAGGAATGGTCTATCTAGCACTGAATTTGAAAAACTTATGAAAGAAAATGAGAGAAAGAGAAAAAAAAAATAGAGAGCTTAGAGAAAAACAGAATGAGAGTGAGAGAAAATGTGGGTCTGAGATGAAAAATAATAATCAAGTATACTTTTAGTCCTTGGATAATGTTTCATTTTGATTCCTTAAGTTTATAAAGTGTATTTTTAATTAGGGCTGAGCAAGGAACCCGAAACCCGCGAGCCCGCCCATAACCCAGTCTAATTGGGCCAATTTGAGCCCGCCCAAAATGAACCCATGAAGAGGCGGGTTTCAACCCGCCCATTTAAGACTTAAATGGGCGGGCTACGGGCACACCTTCGGGCTGCCCGTACCCGCCCATTTAATTTTTTTTATTAGCCTTACATTGATTGTCCCTCTCTCATTTGATCATTCCCTCCCCAACTCAAAGTAGGATTTGTTTTCTCTTAATTTGTTTTGCATAGAAAGATTTAGCTTATGGAGCTACGGACCCTCCCTCAAGTGAATCTGAAGATGATGGTGAAAACTGAAGCATGAAGATTCAATGGAAAAATGCCATTTTGTTAATCTTTGTGGTTGTAATGTGTTAATTTAAAAGTTAGAGTTTGTTTAGATTTAGGTTCTTTTGTGTGAATTGTGATTATTGAACTTTGAAGATTCAAATTTCAAAATTTAAATTGATTGCTTGATGGATTTGGATTGAAAGATTAATGCTTATGCGAATATGTATGTTTTTTTTCTTCCAAAAAAATAAACAGGTCCAATATAAATGGGTTCTGGGTAACCTGGTTAGCCCGCCCATTTATTGGCTAGCCCATTTAACACATGTTAAATGGGGTGAGGTACGGGTATGGGCTAGCCCATACCCTTATAGAGTTAAATGGGCGGGTTATGGGTTTAGCCACAGGCTACCCAACCCGCCCATTGCTCTCCCCTACTTTTAATCTTATAATTTTAACATGGTTAATGTCACTAACAGAAAATAACAACTCATCAAATTTAAGTGATGACTGTGTAGCTGACAAAGCAAGTTTGAATTTAAATTTTTGAAATACAATATTTATTAATTTTAATTTTAGAAACTTTTCTGAGATAATTTATCTATTAAACAAAGATATTAATATTATATTATTAAAAAAAATATATTGATCTTGCCTTTCATTTTTCCTCTCCTTCAAATTCCCCTAGATGAGGAAGACATGCAGAAACTAGCAGGAGCGATTGGGGTTGCCAAAATAGGAGCGAACGACTGTTTCTCTTTCTTAAAAGCCGTCATCCGATGGTCCGCTATCTTTGGTCCCAACGGTTATGGCTCTCCCCTCCTTCATCTCCTCGCAAAAGCCCTAATCCTATAATCCCTCAATATTTGGAAAATAAAGACTTACTAAATTTGAGTGATGACTATGTAGCTGATAAAGCAAGTTTGAATTTAAATTTTTGAAATACAATATTATTAATTTTAATTTTAGAAACTTTTCTAAGACAATTTATCTATTAAACAAAGATATTGATATTATATTATTAAAAAAAAATATTGATCTTGCCTTTCATTTTTCCTCTTCTTCAAATTCCTCCATATGAGGAATACATGCAAAAACTAATAGAAGCGATTAGGGTTGCCAACATAAGAGCGGACAACTATTTCTCTTTCTTAAAAGCCGCCATCCGATGGTCCACCGTCTTTGGTCCCGACGGTCATGGCTCTCCCCTCCTTCATCTCCTTGCAGAACCTATGAGCCTATTATCCCTCAATATTCATCATTTCAACCCCCCCCCCCTTCATTCTTTTATTTGTTCTATTTTGTGATTCTTCATTCATATTATTGTAGGATATGGCTAAGGTGACTTATCATTTTGTGTTGAGAAAATGATCCTTTCAAGGTGGCCTCTACTCTTGTCAATTTTATGGCTGTGGCTCAGATATTGCTTAAATTAAAAAAAAAAAAAAAAAGTAGTAATGTACACATTCATATTATTGTAGGATGTTGTTTTCATTTTTCCTCTCCTTCAAATTCTCTAGGCTGTGGCCTGTGGCTAATATCAAAATGAAAGGCAAGAAAGGAGGGATGGAGATTTATGGTAGTTAAGATCAGTATCTTTGTTTAATAGGGAAATCATCTCACAAAAGTTTCTAAAATAAAAATTAATTTAAATTTAAAATTTTAAACTTAAACTTGTTTTCTCAGCTACACAGTCATTACTCAGATTTGGTGAGTCATCATTTTTCATTAGTGACATTAACCGTGTTTAAACTTATAGAACTAAAAGTACATTATATAAACTTAAGGGATTAAAATGAAACCTCATCCAAATGTAAAGGGCTAAAAGAATACTTTAGCATTTTAAAAAACAACTTATTGAAAAAAAAAATTCCAAACAATTTTTTTTTTGTTTTTAAAAACAAAAAAAAAACTGTTTTTAAAAATAAAATCAAACAAGCCCGGCATCCATTGCTCACTCACTACAAAGTAGCAATTGAAGTTGTATGAAGTATTATTACTATCAAACATCACCACCATCCACAAGAAAAATAATCAATGATTTGCTTGAAAAGTTAGAAGATTATTAACGTAAATATGATGTCATACTCAACAGTTACAAACAAAATTTCTTGTTTTTCTAGTATATTTGTCAACAGCCTATTATTCACATGAAGTTTGGTAAAAAATCCATTAACATGAAGGTATAAAGAATTGCCTGTAATCAGAATTCTTTTAAAAGAAAGTCACTGCTACATAATCTTACATCTATGACATTTGATAAATATAACGGTTATAGCTAATAAGCGTCATGTATGTTGTAAACACCCTATTTTGTCTGGGCCCTACTCAAAAAATAAAAAAAAAGATAAAAAAACTCTCATTTATGGTGATTGGGTCAAGTTAGAAACTTTTATTAACAGAAAATAAAAAAAAATGCATGAATGAAAACCCTAGGTGATGCCTATTTACAAGGGAGCACAAAAGAGAGCAAGACACAAAAAATTATAGGAGAAAAAGGAGGCAAGAGAGGAGGTAAAGAATTTTCTTTTATTTCATTTCGTCTCATAACAACAAGGGTGATATCCATTACCATGTCTTCTTCATATCCCAAGGAAAAGCTACGTTTGATTGTTGTCATACCTGTGAATCTTGACACCAATAGCTTGAGGGGAATCAAATATGATTCGGATTTGATTATTTTGCTATCACTTTCTTTTTTCCATTATACCTTTGTTTTTTAATTTTTGTCCTCACCATGGTATGCTCACCCATTCTGTAACCCCCTCACCGTAATTACATCCGGATTACGAAATTTAAATGAAATAGAGACCAATAAGATGGTTTAACAATTTATAATCCCTCATCCAAGAGATGGGGCGTTCGAAAAATCATTTCAAAACTTATGTATTCCTGGTCTCACATTCATGTACGGATATAACTACTTGAGAAATCAGAGTACATAATAAATATCAAAGTGCGGAAACTAAAATCCCGGCAACCCCGGGTTACTTGCATAAATAATATGGGTTTTATATATTTCCCAATAACGGGGATTACACGATCAAAATAATCATTTACATCAATTTACACTTTGGCAATCCCAAATCCAAAGTAAGGATAACCAACTATCCCAAAAATCCCTAATGTCCCTAAGAGACCCTAACCACTACGGGTTGGACGCTTCTCCTTCGAGCCACTTGCCCTGCCTGAAAAGGTTAGTCATATGGAGGAATGAGATTCTTGAGAATCCCAGAGCAACAACTCACTCATACAATATATAAACACAAAGCATGTAATGTATCATGTTCACCAACATCATCCGCAACACAATGATCCATAGCTCGCGCCACAGACGACAGCACTCACGGCTGTATCACAATGCACTATGCCCGCTTACGCGGTGATCACAATGACAGCTTTCGCTGCAAACACTATGCCCGCTCGCGCGGTAATCACTATGCACAACGCCCGCTTTCGCGGTGAACACTATGTAGCAGCAACTCAAAGCACAATGTATCACTAAGCATCTCCAAACACAATGTATCACAAGGCACTATGCTCCACAGTACACAAAGCTCCACAACGTATCACAATGTATCTCAAGGCAGCAGCAGCACACAATGCATGATAGGCAAACATACAGTACATTTACACAAAGTATAAGAGAGAGGTCGCTACCTGAATCTTTCCTGATAATCTTTGGCACAGTGGGCTCACGCGTTCGACAGATGTCAAATCCTATTCAAATTAGGGACACTTGATCAATTTCTTTTCCATAATCATATTTCAACAATACTCTAAGTTGGTTATCGTTTAGGACTCTTTAGGTGACTAGAATAGGCCTAAACATTTGCCTAAAGGGTTGGAAGAACCTACCCAAAAGACCCCTTACTCGAAGGCAAAACACAGATTTTTGGTCCTCTCACTCGAGCACAGATGCTCTCACTCGAGCACAAGTACGGACATCACTCGAGCACAAGTGCGAGTGAGACCGCGAGTGAGCACCCGAGAGCACAAAGACACTTGCAGGAACTGGCTCACTCGAGCACGCTGACCCTCACTCGAGCACAAGGCCAAATACCTCACTCGAGCACACGCGAGAGAAAACCAGGAAGTGAGGACCCGAGAGCACCCAAAGCTCTCCAAGCATAGGATCACTCGAGCACAAAACCACACCCGCGAGCACACTCCCACCCGCGAGCACACTCCCACCAGAAGCACACCTCACACCCGCGAGCACACACCTCTCACCCGCGAGCACACCCGCGAGCACACACCTCACACCCGCGAGCACACACCTCTCACCCGCGAGCACCTCACTCGCAAGTGAGAGCCCGAAAGCACCACTCCCTCCTGAAGCACAACCTCACTCGAGCATGACCCCCAGTGCTCGAGTGAGAAGGCTATGCTCGCGAGTGTCAGAGCACACTCGTGGCATCCACCAGCAAGTGAAGACCCGAAAGAAACCCTTCACTCTGAACTCCCACCTTCACTCGAGCAGACCACGCCTGCTCGAGCATGTTCTTCGCTCACTCGAGCACAAAGCGCTGTGCTCGAGCATCACCCAAAGAAACCCAGACGCACTCGAAGCAGGACAGGGAAAACTCTTCCATCACTCGAGCACGTTCTTCCTCTGCTCGAGTGATGCTCATCCGAAACCCAGAATTGCAGAAAACCAGAAAAACACCAGATGGTCAAATTCATGCCCAAAGGTTCCCAAACTCCCCACAATGCTCATACACTCTAAGCACTAACTAGGGAACACAATGGCAACTCCACAAACACCCCAAAAACCACTTTGACCACAATCAACCACTAAGGTCTCTATGACACACATTTTCCAGATTTCCCTTAACACATTTCCCACATTCCGAATCTTATCCAATAATCAAATAACTCAACATTAACCCATTTTTACTATCAAACACCATAAAATCCACATTTTCAACATTTGGCATACTTAGGGCAAAATTTCCAGATTTTACCGAACCTAGCCAAAACTCATAAACAATATATCCAAATGCTCTAAATGCCTACCTCTTCCCTTTGCTCAATTCAGAATCTTGATTCCTCAACTTTCAATTTCGAGCAAATCACAAATCAATACTATTTCAAGATTCTGAAATTACCACAATGTAGTTCTCAATGAGACACACAATATTAAAGAAGAGGTTTAGGGCATTAGAGATCAAACAAAGCATCAAAATCTCACCTTTCTTCTTCCTTCTTCCTTTGATCGCCGGAAACAATGGAGGAAAGAGAGAGAATATGGGAGAGAGAAATGGGAGGAGATGATGATGAAGACTTCTTCCCTTGCCTACACACACACTCCACCGAATTGGAGAGAGGAAAGGGAGTAAAAAGGTGGTTTTTGTCCTCTAGTGCATCATCCAACCACTACCACAATGCCACATGTCATGATCTCAAGCTCTCTCTCTAGGAGCTCACACAATCGCAAAGCGTAGGATCCCGACCCATTAACAATGAATCACAACCCTTGATCTTAAATACCACATGTATTTATTCCCAAAATTCACATTACATTAACTCAAAAGTGCTTAATTACACAAATCTCAATGATTATCAGAGTTATCAGTCCTAATCACAAATCGGGATATTACAATTCTCCCCCTGTCAAATAAATTTCGTCCTCGAAATTTCTACTCCCCTTGAGCCATAAACTCCGAATATCGCCTTCGCATATCTTCTTCCGTTTCCCAAGTTGCTTCCCGCTGAGTCATTCCCTTCCAGATCACTTTCACATAAGGAATACTCCGGTGTCTGAGCCGACGTTCTTCTCGTTCAATAATTTGCTCTGGCTCCACCGCATACGTGAAGTTATCTCGCAACTCCACATTCTCATACTCAACGACATGAGATGGATCCGGTTGGTACTTCTTCAATTGAGAAACATGAAACACATCATGGAGTCTGCTCAAGCTTGGAGGTAGGGCTACTCGATAAGCAACAGGCCCAATCCTATCAAGGATCTCAAAAGGACCTATATACCTTGGGCTTAACTTCTTTCGCTTTATAGCTCGCCCAATGCTGGTGACAGGTGATACTCTAAGAAACACATGGTCACCAGCCTCAAACTCTAGAGGTCTTCTTCTCTTGTCTGCATAACTCTTCTGCCGACTCTGAGCTTCAAGAAGTCTCTTACGAATGATTCGAATCTGGGCTGAGGTTTGATCCACAAGATCCGGCCCATAGAGTTTCCTCTCGGACAACTCATTCCAACACAATGGCGATTGGCATTTTCTCCCATACAACGCTTCATACGGCGCCATCTGAATGCTCGCATGATAGCTATTGTTATAGGCAAACTCCGCAAGTGGAAGAAAACAGTCCCAACTCCCTTTGAAGTCAAGAACACATGCCCGCAACATATCCTCTAAGGTTTGAATAGTCCTCTCTGACTGACCGTCTGTATGAGGATGATAGGCTGTACTGAATCTCAACTGAGTACCCAGTGCCTCATGCAACGCCTTCCAGAATCTCGAAGTGAAACGAGGATCTCGATCAGAGATGATATTCCTCGGTATGCCATGGAGCTTCACAATTTCACGAACATAAATCTCTGCTAGCTTGTCCGGAGAGTAACTAGCCTTGATCGGTAGGAAGTGCGCCGACTTCGTTAACCGGTCCACAATGACCCAGATCGCATCATAATTCCTGATCTTGGGCAATCCCACAACAAGATCCATGGTCACACTTTCCCATTTCCATTCCGGAATTTCAGGACTCTGCAACAATCCAGGCGGTCTTTGGTGCTCAATCTTTACTTTCTGACATGTGAGACACCTCGCCACATATTTCGTCACATCACTCTTCATACCCTGCCACCAATACTCAGATTTCAAGTTATGGTACATTTTGGTCATACCAGGATGAAGAGTATATTGGCTCTTATGCGCCTCATCTAAGATCTTCTGTCTCAACTCCGCCTTAAGTGGAATACAAATTCTCTTCTGATAACGAATCAATCCACTAGGCGACACATCATAGCCCTGAGCTTCACCACGCTCTATTCTGGCTAGATTACGCTGAATCCAGTCATCTTGCCTCTGAGCTTCTTCAATCTCAGCTCTCAAGTCACTTTCCCCTTGGGAAACATTATAGTTGGCACAGATGATCTGGTTCGACAGATTCATATCACGAAAATCCGCAATCAACTTCCCCTCGTGTATCATCATTGCTGCCACAACCACTGTCTTCCGACTAAGAGCATCAGCGACTACATTTGCCTTACCCGGATGATATTTAATTTCCAGGTTGTAGTCCTTAAGCAACTCCATCCAGCGCCGCTGTCTCATATTCAATTCTTTCTGATCATACAGATATTTGAGACTCTTGTGGTCGCAGTACAGTTCCACGGTCACACCATACAGGTAATGACGCCAAATCTTCAATGCAAACACTATGGCCGCAAGCTCCAGATCATGTGTGGGATAGTTCAATTCATGGGGTTTGAGCTGTCGAGAGGCGTAGGCCACCACACGTCCCTGCTGCATAAGGACACACCCTAATCCCTGCCCACTGGCATCAGAATACACAACATATGTCAAACTGGGATCGGGCAAAATCAACACAGGTGCCGTAGTCAACCTCTGTTTCAGCTCCACAAAGCAATTATCACAATGTTCATCCCATACAAATGGCTGATCTTTTCTCGTGAGCTTGGTCATCGGCAACGCAATGCGGGAGAAATTCTGAATGAATCTCCGATAATAACCAGCAAGACCCAGAAAACTGCGTACCTCAGCAACAGTTTCTGGCCTCTTCCAGTCCAGTACTGCTTCCACTTTACTAGGATCCACAGCGACCCCACCTTGCGAGACAACATGGCCTAAGAATTTCACTTCTGATAGCCAAAACTCGCATTTACTCAATTTAGCATAGAGTTGCTTCTCACGCAATGTATTCAACACAGTTCTCAAATGATGCTCATGCTCTTCTCTACTCTTAGAGTATATCAAAATATCATCAATGAATACCACAACGAATTGATCCAGATATTGTCGGAAAATACGGTTCATGTAATCCATGAATACCGCAGGCGCATTTGTCAACCCAAATGGCATCACTAAGAACTCATAATGACCATACCTGGTCCGGAAAGCAGTCTTCGGAACATCGTCCGCTTTCACACGCAGCTGATGATACCCCGACCTTAGATCAATCTTCGAAAACACACATGCTCCAGATAATTGATCTAAGAGATCATCGATTCTAGGGAGAGGGTACTTATTCTTAATGGTAACCTTATTCAACTCTCTATAGTCAATGCACAACCGAAGACTCCCGTCTTTCTTTTTCACAAACAAAACTGGAGCACCCCAAGGCGACACACTGGGTCTAATAAACCCTTTCTCAAGCAAATCTTCAATCTGCTTCTTCAACTCGGCCATTTCATTTGGGGCCATACGGTATGGGGCTTTGGATATCGAACCCGCTCCAGGCACAATGTCAATCGAAAACTGAACTTCCCTTTCCGGAGGTAATCCGCTTAGATCATCCGGAAAAACCTCAGGGAATTCATTCACTACGGGTATACTACTCACAGCTTCACTGGTCTCTCCTTGTACAGAAAAGAAAACCATATACCCTTGACAACCCTTTTTCAAATATTTCTCAGCCTTAGCTGTCGAAAGGAAATTCAAACCGGCATTTTCGCCCTCAATGCTCTGCGAAACAGGATACACTATCCTCTTGTTCCCACAATCTAACAACACATTGTTAGCTCTCAACCAATCGAAACCCAAAATGACTTCTAACTGGCAGAGCGGCAAACAAATCAAATCTACTACAGACTCATGGCCCTCTACGGTTATAACACAATTTAAGCAGGCTTCTGTAGTTACAGCCTTCACACCCATCGGTGTTGACACAATCAGATCGAATGGCAACTTATGCACATTCATTCCCAGACGCTTCACACAAGCATAAGCAATAAAGGAGTGACTTGCACCCGAATCAAATAACGCTTGTAACTCAATGCCATAGATAAGAACTTTACCTTGTATCAGCTCTGGGGATTTTCGGGCCTCTTCGTGAGTCATAGCAAATACGCGGCCCTGAGTCCTCTGTCTCTGCTCTGGTCGTGGCTGTCCACACTCAACAGATGTATGTCCCACTTGCTTGCACTTAAAGCAAATCACCCGACCATCACACGTCTTGCCATGATGTGGCTGGTTGCAACGAGGACATGTCCATACACTAGGAGCCCTCTGATGATCACGACTCCCAGACTGATAAGGCTTCTTATTACCCCCTCTAAATGAAGAGGATGATCCCGAGCCCTTCCGCTTCTGAGAAGCACCGCCCTTACTAGGCTCACTATGACCACTACCAGCCTTAGCCGGATACAACTCTCTATGATTATTCTCAGTAATCCGACATTCTTCAACGGCCTTGTTGAACTTGGAAAACTGATGAGTTGCTATTCTCTTTCTCATATCGCGCCTCAAGCCCCGAATCAGCAAATCTGAGCTCAACTCCTCATCGTCCATTTTCTGAAGATAGGAGGAATATCGGGATAGGCGGGTAAATCGGGACAAATATTCGTCAAAAGACTCCGTGTCCCCTTGCTTGATATTCAGGAATTCCGTTTCCTTCTCAAGCCTCACTGACTTAGGAAAGTATTTCTCGTTGAAGTGTTGCTGAAACACCTCCCAGGTCAATGGCTCATTCTTTAACCGCATTGATAAGGCAATGTTACGCCACCAACGATCAGCATCGCCTTCAAGCTTGTACACTGCCAACTTGGCTTTCACTTCTGAGGGACACACTAAAACTTCAAAAATTTTCTCAAGACGGTGTAGCCAATCTTCAGCCGCCTGAGGATCAAACTTCCCTTTAAATGCCGGAGGTAGTTGTTTACAGAATTTGGAGACCCAATACTCAAGGTCTCGTTCCTCCCTGACTGGCACTCCATGGGATCCTTGGTTCGGAATCACATGAGAAGGAGATTCAAGTGGTCGTGCCGACCCCTCAGCAGTATCTTCTATTCTAGTCTCCTCTCGGGTTTCCCCTCGAGTTCCTTCATGAGTAGACTGACCCCGGCCCTCATTGTTCTTGGCCTTTTCAGCTCTAAGCTCTTCTCTAAGCTCCGTAATCATATCCCTCTGATCCTTTATCAAGCCCATTAACTCTTGCATAGGATCCGGTGGATTGTCATTGACCAACTCCACATCGGGATCTTCTTGTTGTACTCTGGGGCGACCTTTTGTTGTTCTTTTCATTCTACAAAGAACTCACCCCATTAATCCAACAATTATGGTATACACATCTCTACAGAGCTCATATATCCACAATTATAACTCAAAGATGTGTAAACGAACAAACATTCACTACCAATCCATTATCACTAAGGACACACTATGAGAGCTATCCTAGCAAACTCTACCCTTGCCAGGAACTGCAGCTCTGATACCAAAAATGTAACCCCCTCACCGTAATTACATCCGGATTACGAAATTTAAATGAAATAGAGACCAATAAGATGGTTTAACAATTTATAATCCCTCATCCAAGAGATGGGGCGTTCGAAAAATCATTTCAAAACTTATGTATTCCTGGTCTCACATTCATGTACGGATATAACTACTTGAGAAATCAGAGTACATAATAAATATCAAAGTGCGGAAACTAAAATCCCGGCAACCCCGGGTTACTTGCATAAATAATATGGGTTTTATATATTTCCCAATGACGGGGATTACACGATCAAAATAATCATTTACATCAATTTACACTTTGGCAATCCCAAATCCAAAGTAAGGATAACCAACTATCCCAAAAATCCCTAATGTCCCTAAGAGACCCTAACCACTACGGGTTGGACGCTTCTCCTTCGAGCCACTTGCCCTGCCTGAAAAGGTTAGTCATATGGAGGAATGAGATTCTTGAGAATCCCAGAGCAACAACTCACTCATACAATATATAAACACAAAGCATGTAATGTATCATGTTCACCAACATCATCCGCAACACAATGATCCATAGCTCGCGCCACAGACGACAGCACTCACGGCTGTATCACAATGCACTATGCCCGCTTACGCGGTGATCACAATGACAGCTTTCGCTGCAAACACTATGCCCGCTCGCGCGGTAATCACTATGCACAACGCCCGCTTTCGCGGTGAACACTATGTAGCAGCAACTCAAAGCACAATGTATCACTAAGCATCTCCAAACACAATGTATCACAAGGCACTATGCTCCACAGTACACAAAGCTCCACAACGTATCACAATGTATCTCAAGGCAGCAGCAGCACACAATGCATGATAGGCAAACATACAGTACATTTACACAAAGTATAAGAGAGAGGTCGCTACCTGAATCTTTCCTGATAATCTTTGGCACAGTGGGCTCACGCGTTCGACAGATGTCAAATCCTATTCAAATTAGGGACACTTGATCAATTTCTTTTCCATAATCATATTTCAACAATACTCTAAGTTGGTTATCGTTTAGGACTCTTTAGGTGACTAGAATAGGCCTAAACATTTGCCTAAAGGGTTGGAAGAACCTACCCAAAAGACCCCTTACTCGAAGGCAAAACACAGATTTTTGGTCCTCTCACTCGAGCACAGATGCTCTCACTCGAGCACAAGTACGGACATCACTCGAGCACAAGTGCGAGTGAGACCGCGAGTGAGCACCCGAGAGCACAAAGACACTTGCAGGAACTGGCTCACTCGAGCACGCTGACCCTCACTCGAGCACAAGGCCAAATACCTCACTCGAGCACACGCGAGAGAAAACCAGGAAGTGAGGACCCGAGAGCACCCAAAGCTCTCCAAGCATAGGATCACTCGAGCACAAAACCACACCCGCGAGCACACTCCCACCCGCGAGCACACTCCCACCAGAAGCACACCTCACACCCGCGAGCACACACCTCTCACCCGCGAGCACACCCGCGAGCACACACCTCACACCCGCGAGCACACACCTCTCACCCGCGAGCACCTCACTCGCAAGTGAGAGCCCGAAAGCACCACTCCCTCCTGAAGCACAACCTCACTCGAGCATGACCCCCAGTGCTCGAGTGAGAAGGCTATGCTCGCGAGTGTCAGAGCACACTCGTGGCATCCACCAGCAAGTGAAGACCCGAAAGAAACCCTTCACTCTGAACTCCCACCTTCACTCGAGCAGACCACGCCTGCTCGAGCATGTTCTTCGCTCACTCGAGCACAAAGCGCTGTGCTCGAGCATCACCCAAAGAAACCCAGACGCACTCGAAGCAGGACAGGGAAAACTCTTCCATCACTCGAGCACGTTCTTCCTCTGCTCGAGTGATGCTCATCCGAAACCCAGAATTGCAGAAAACCAGAAAAACACCAGATGGTCAAATTCATGCCCAAAGGTTCCCAAACTCCCCACAATGCTCATACACTCTAAGCACTAACTAGGGAACACAATGGCAACTCCACAAACACCCCAAAAACCACTTTGACCACAATCAACCACTAAGGTCTCTATGACACACATTTTCCAGATTTCCCTTAACACATTTCCCACATTCCGAATCTTATCCAATAATCAAATAACTCAACATTAACCCATTTTTACTATCAAACACCATAAAATCCACATTTTCAACATTTGGCATACTTAGGGCAAAATTTCCAGATTTTACCGAACCTAGCCAAAACTCATAAACAATATATCCAAATGCTCTAAATGCCTACCTCTTCCCTTTGCTCAATTCAGAATCTTGATTCCTCAACTTTCAATTTCGAGCAAATCACAAATCAATACTATTTCAAGATTCTGAAATTACCACAATGTAGTTCTCAATGAGACACACAATATTAAAGAAGAGGTTTAGGGCATTAGAGATCAAACAAAGCATCAAAATCTCACCTTTCTTCTTCCTTCTTCCTTTGATCGCCGGAAACAATGGAGGAAAGAGAGAGAATATGGGAGAGAGAAATGGGAGGAGATGATGATGAAGACTTCTTCCCTTGCCTACACACACACTCCACCGAATTGGAGAGAGGAAAGGGAGTAAAAAGGTGGTTTTTGTCCTCTAGTGCATCATCCAACCACTACCACAATGCCACATGTCATGATCTCAAGCTCTCTCTCTAGGAGCTCACACCATCGCAAAGCGTAGGATCCCGACCCATTAACAATGAATCACAACCCTTGATCTTAAATACCACATGTATTTATTCCCAAAATTCACATTACATTAACTCAAAAGTGCTTAATTACACAAATCTCAATGATTATCAGAGTTATCAGTCCTAATCACAAATCGGGATATTACACATTCCACCTTACATATTGCAATTGTCTTGTCATTGCTTACTAATATTTGCTCCTTTCCTCGACAATGGACACACAAGCATTGGACATGGCATGTTCACCGCCATTAGCTTTTGAATTGGTATGACTTTTGTTCCTAGCTATAATTGTTAGATGATATGCTCATTGGTGATTTAAAAATACCTCCATGCCTTCTCTTTCTTTTGATTTGAATAAATGGCATTGATGGTATAAGCAAATGATTCAGGTGTGTGCTCTTTATGCTTTTGGATCTTTTGTTATAAATAATGTGTTGATCACATGATTAATGCTTGTCTTTGCTTGCTTGATACATGTGAATCCACTTTTCTTATAAACCTAAAAAAATATTTCTTTTCTCAAAATAAATGAATTTGATTTCAAAAAGGGATGTTTAATCGAAAATATTTTTTCAAAAAAAGGAAAATAAAGAAATTACATTTAAAAAAAAAAAGTACAAACCAAACAAGGAAAATATTTTTCTCCAATAAATTAAGTAAAATTTTCCTAAAAGACAACCACCAAGTGCAGGCCTTTTTACCCCCGGAACTAGGTGGGCTTTCATCCATCTAAAGCATATTTAGGCCCTAGGTCCTCTTCCTAAGTCAAGTTTCATAATATAAATAAATATATTTTTTCTTATTATTTTTGTAAATAAATAGTTCTTTTTTCTTTAGTTTTCATTTTATTTATTTTGTAAATATTCTTTTGGCTATGCTTTTGGTCTTTTATATTTACATGAGGTTTCATTTTAATCCTTTAAGTTTATAAAGTGCATTTTTAATCTTTAAAACTTAACATCATTAATGTTGCTAACAGAAGATGTTGACTAAACAAATTTAAGTGTTGACTGTATAATGCTGAAGAAACAAATTAATAAAGACATATTATTTTAATCCTAGGTGGCTAACATATGAACTCAATTTTTTTCTAAAAGAAATCAGGTTTTAATTAATAATAGATAAAACTCAGTATTTAAACCTTTTTTCCTTCCCTGTATTATCCCTTTCCCATCGAACCGTCTTCTACTACCAAGCCCTCCTTCCTCCATGAATCTTTATTACTCAACGCTCAAGCAAAGCTTCCTCACAATTTGATCCCCTTTATATATAAAATGTTGACTCCAAGCAAAGATTCCTTAATGTTGATATTGTGGTCCATTGTTAATTCTCTCTACTTGTCCATTAATTGGAATCCTTGTATGAAGGAAAAAGAAGTTTCCAGAAAATTCCTTAGAGATAGATAAATGGCATTTCCATGGCTTCAGAGATGTCTAAAGGAATGCCATTTTTCTAACAGTCCCAACCTCGTTGCCTTTTTTTTTGAATCACAATAACCCAAGAAGAGGTTACAATGACACACGTTCACAAGAGGAACGTCAAAATACACTCATCCATGATCAACAACCGCCTCTGGAAAGGAAGGTGGTGGGTAATCAAGGATAACAAAATTCTCAGTACTACTATGAGCCAAACCCACCAAATAATCGGCAAGAGTATTGATCTCCCTTGACACATACTTAAGAAGGACCTGCCAGTCTTTCGATATCCAAAGTCTCGCATCTTCAATCACTTCCCTGAACGGGTACCTCGTTGCCTTCAATCGCCAAAATCTAAGAATACCGACAGTTAAAAAAACTCCCCTAGTCTTAATATAGAGGGACGACATCCTGGGGATTACTTAGGAAGGAAGTGGCGTGGTTAGAGGACAAATTGACGAGGGGAAGAAAAGGGAACCATCAAGCTGATTGATCGGTGGAAATTCATGGAGGAAAAAGAGGATAAAAAAAGGGTTTATGATGGGAAGGGAGGGTTTGAAGAAGGAAAAAAAGGTTAAAAACAGAGTATTATATTATTAATATTTTAATTAAAACCTTAAATTTTTAAAATTTTGAGTTTAATATTAAAATAATGTGTCTTGTTAAGCTTGCTTAGTCAGCATTGCATAGTCACAAATTAACTTTGATTAATTAGTATTTTTTGTTAGTATCATCAACGGTGTTAAGTTTTAAGTAGGGATAAGCAAAAAACCCGATAGTCTAGGTAACCCGGTCTAGTCCGATCCGGTAAAAAGCAACCTTATAACACAGAAGGACCAAACCAAACCAGACCAACTACTCGGGCTGGACCAAGTTCAAAACTAGATTCTCAGTCCACATGGTCTAGTCTAGTCTGGCTTAAATCATTTATTTTTTTATAAAAAAAAATTAAGTGGGCCTGCACTTAACTCCACCCTCATTAAAACCAACAAAAAAAAGTCCACAGTCACTCATGTAAGCCACACACCCTCACTTCCTTTTTTTATTTATTTGACACCCTTTGCTCACGCACAGACCCACTTCATCAATCTCACCCCCCTCACCATCAAAAATTTGATCTCGCTCAATGCCTTACCCTCGCCTCCTCACCTTCAATCTCACTTCATCCTTGCTTCCCTTACCCTCGCCTCCTCCTATTAGCGTCGATTCCTCTTGTCTTGTGCTACTACTGGTCCTCCTCTTAGTGTTGATCCCTTTGGTCCTGTGTTGCTGCTGGTCCTCCTCTTGGAGTCACTCTAGAAGCTCCCTCTAATTCTCTTCTCAATTGGAATCCTCCCTCTATTTTTCATTCCTCTAGTTTTTTTTAATTTTTTCAGTTAGAGCAAAAAAATTAGATATCTTAGACTACCCAGGCCAGTCCATCAACCGGTAGACCAAGTCCGGTTTGACCTGAGTTTGGGTTGTCATCAGACCAGACCTCGAGCTAGCCTCTAACCTAGTTTGGTCTAGTCCATGATCATCCCTAGTTTTAAGGTCTAAAAATACATTTTATAAATTTAATAAACTAAGATGAAACCTTTTACAAACATAAAGGACTAAAAGTATACTTTAGCCTATTCTTTTTTACTTGGGTAATTATAATAAAATCAAAGGCCATATTCATTTTTAAATAATTGACTTAGAGTAACCATTCTTATAAGTGGGTGTTGTGGGGTGCCTAACACTTTTCACATAAACAATCGACTCCTAAACCCTATTTAGTTTTCATTTTTCAAAAAAGGTTTCCAGACCTCAAGCTGCCTTTTTTAGCCCGAGGTTTTAACCGAACTAGACCTTGGGCTAGCCTTGAACCCAATTTGGTCTGGTCCATGATCATCCCTATTAAAGGAAGTTGTCAACCCGGCGATTCGGTTGCTTTACAGCTCGATAAAGCATTCAAGGTGACATTAAATTGTTTTTATGAGGTTATCCTTTTTTTTTAGAAAACCCATTGCTCTGATCAAATGTTCCTATCCTATTTTTGTATTGATCAGGTAGAACCAAGTTAAAGCTATAAAATTTGACAATATGAGATCAGTTTTAGACTCTTTAATGTGAAAGTTTTTGAGCTACTTGGACTTTACTCTATCCAATATAGTCATACTTTCCACATCGAGTAGCCATGTAATTTAGGATGGGTGAAGATTTTCTAGGTGTTTATAATAATGTAACTATTGACATATACATTGTGTCTCTTCACAACAATTTAGCCAGGAAAGCAAGGAAAGGGTGAACAAGAACAAATATCCCTACCTAAAAAGGCACAAGGGTTATGCATGTTAGATCTCATGTTTTGATGATAACAAAGAATTGTATGAAAAAGATTTGATTAATAAATAAGTTTGAACAAAGTAATAACAGAAAAAAGCATCACTTGAAGTAAGCATTGGAGTAATAAGGAAAGGCCAAGAGAAAAAGCTGAGAAACTTGAACAGGAGCAATTTTTCTAAGGCATTACTCAAGTATGTACTCGAGTAATGAGACAAAACTTGAAGTAACCAGAGACACCTTCCAGTAACCTGCCAACGTTACTCGAGTAATAGTGTAAAAGTTTTCAAGTTGCTCTCGGCCTGCCAACGTTACTCGAGTAGCTACTCGAGTAACCATATGAAAGTCTTCCAGTTGCTCTCGGCCTGTCAATGATATTCGAGTATGTACTCGAGTTACTCTGTTTCAGAAAATGTGCTGCTCTTGACATTTTGTACCACTACCAATGTTATTTGAGTAGCTACTCGAGTAACGCACTGAGGTAAGTAAAAACTTGAAGGTAGTACTCGAATAACTTGAACTAATTTTATCATACTTTCCTTGAGTCATTACTCGAGTTTGCAGGTATTTATTAACTCATTTTAAGTGGATTACTCGAGTATGTACTCGAGTATGCAGAGTTATTCTTTGAAGGAAAACTTCAAGTCATTACCCGAGTAAGCTATGAACATAAATTAAGTTTACTCGAGTATGTACTCGAGTAACAAGGTAATCAAACTTGAAGCGATCTCGGCCTTGAAATCCTGCCAACATTACTGGAGTAAAGCATCGAGTATCATAAGTTTATTTGAAGTTTTACTCGAGTTGGTACCTGAGTAACATATGAAGAAAAGAGTGCATTACTCGAGTAGGTACCCGAGTAAACAAGCATTTCCAAAGGTTTGATATTTTGTTTATTCCATGCACTACCCGAGTAATCTTATAGTTGTTTGTTGACTTGCAGTCCATCAAAGATTTCACGATGATACTCGAGTAAGTACTCGAGTAAACTTTAATGAATACTCGAGTATGCAAACCCAGAAATTCTGAAATCATTCCAACGTTCATTGTTTTGTTTCCTATTTGATTAACCTTTCATTATATTAGTATTCTTAGCATATCCACAGATAAACAATGAAGAGATCTTACCAAATAAGGAAAGTCAAATGCAACGCTCAAATGTCACCGACCGCTACCTACCGCAAACGTATGTTTTTCAAATACTGGAAAAGTCAATAGTGGCTACGCACGCTCCAACGAGCATGAAGAAATATGTTCCAGCAATCATTACCAATGTATCTATATATATGGGAACATCCAAACAGAAAAATGAACAAGAACACACTCACGAACGTATCATCAAGTTCATTACTCTGTTTTACATTATACTTGTAATTCTATGCTTCAGTGATTCTTATTCACTCTGTGAGAGAGATATTTCATTCAAACTTAATATTTGTTATTGAGGTAACTTAAGGTTGTGGAACCTTGAGTTGGGATTGGATTACAACTTGTAAGGGGGAGCGAGTGTCCAGGCGAAGGAACTTGCTTGTACTGAGGTGCCAAGAACCCACTGAATCTTGGAAGTTATAGTAAAACTCTCAGAGAAGCTCTGAGGATTGGACGTAGGTCAAAGTGGTTGTGGCCGAACTAGTATAACTCCTGGTGTACACTTCGGTGACATTTCTCCTTACTCTTTCCTGTTTTAATTTCAACGTCAAATTTTATATTTGCAACAAAATTTTTAAGATCACCCAATTCACCCCCCTCTTGGGTGAAACGCTTGCTCTAACAATGCAAACCTCGAGCAAGACTTGATAGAGAAGGAGATATCATATCGAGGTTTGTAGATCCCTTGCACCCTTTCTTGTAGGGATATCCATTCTTTTTCACCCTGTTCATTTCTTGGCTTAATTGTTGTGAAAGAGACCCAAGGTATACGTCAACAATTACATCATTATAAATGAAGGTCAACAATTGCCATTGATTCTTCCTACAAATCATGGAATGTCTTGAACCATCCCAAATTGTATGACAACTCATTGTGGGAGGTATTGTTATATTATATATAGTCTAGTTCAACTAGCTCAGAAACTCTCAGATAAAGAGTCTAGCATCAATTTATCACGGTTATTATATAACAACCGTCATGTATTATAAAATTTCATAGTTTTTACTTAATAATTGTTATATATATTACTTAATAAATAGCGATGGCTTACGTGAAATGGTGCGAACCCACAAGGGAAGATCCCACGAACCCACAACCAATTCCGAAATATACACACCCCAAGAAAGCTAAACACAGATCGACGATCCACTTGAACCCTGAACACGAAAGAACAAGGACCCGAAGTGTTGGAAAAACGCCACAAGGTTGATCAAGCCTTGATAAGTTTGTTAGTTCTAAAAAGAACCCTTAGAGAGAATCCACTCTCAAGAAACAAAGTGCAGAAGTGCAACTTTCATTTATGATTCAAATCTGAATTGTGTCTTACAAATGAAGAAGCACCAAGTATTTATAGGGAAATATGTCCTAGTTGTAGTAGGTGCAAATCTGAACATAGAAAATATAAAGTCTAATACCATGTGCTAGGAAACCTAAAAGTCTAATACATGAACACAAAATTCTAATACAATCTAGAAGAAAGTTGAAAAATCAAATACAACATGCAAGAGAAAACAAAAGTCAAATCTGCCACCAACTCCTTGTTGATTTTCGCACACCTAACTTCAAGAATATGTAATCAGCAAATTAAGGCTCAAAATGTGCTTATTTAGGCCCAAATGAGCCTCCCATGTGTAGTACTTGGTCCAAGCTCTTTAGTTCCAAGTTTGCAATCCCAAAACTTGATCAATATCTCCATTTGCAGCCCATATGAAGTTAGTGACATTTTCAACATTTTTGTCAAGTTTTGATCCAATTGCTACTTGCTTTGTCCAAGTATCTTGCACTAGCCCATTTAATGCTTCCTTCATTTGTTTGACTCTTGCTCTTGTGATTGGTCCACTTGGTATTTGCAAAGGATCGCTTGAATTTGACACAACTTGCTGGATTGCATCATTCCCTCTCTCCTCAAAAGGATTCGTCCTCGAATCTTTACCTACATCAAAAGGAGATAAATCAGCTACATTAAAAGTAGCACTAACAGAATACTCACCAGGCAAATCAATCTTGTAAGCATTATCATTTATTCTTTCAAGAACTTGAAATGGACCATCTCCTCTTGGAGCTAATTTTGATTTTCTCAGAGCTGGAAATCTTTCTTTTCTCATATGTACCCACACCCAATCTCCAGGTTCAAAAAGAACACGCCTTCTTCCTTTATTGGCCTTGAATGCATAATGTTCATTTTTCTTTTCAATTTGTTGTTTCACACGTTGATGAAGTTGCTGTACTATTTCAGCTTTCTTTTTCACATCAAGACTTGCTCTCTCATCAATAGGTAATGGTAATAAATCCAGAGGAGTTAGTCTATTAAAACCATATACTATTTCAAAAGGAGAATAATCAGTAGATGAGTGCACAATTCTGTTATATACAAATTCAATGAATGGCAAACAATCTTCCCAATTTTTCAAGTTCTTTTGAATCACAATTCTGAGTAATTGTGATAAGGTTCTGTTAACAACTTCAGTTTGTCCATCAGTTTGTGGATGATAAGCAATAGAAAATAACAATTTAGTACCAAGCTTTCCCCACAAAACTCTCCAAAAATGACTCAAGAATTTGGTATCCCTATCAGAAATAATACTTTTAGGGACACCATGAAGCCTCACAATTTCTTTAAAGAACAGATCAGCAATGTATGTGGCATCATCAGTTTTATGGCATGCAATGAAATGTGCCATTTTAGAAAATCTATCAACAACCACAAATATGGAATCCATTCCTCTTTTTGACCTAGGCAAACCCAAAACAAAATCCATTGATATGTCAATTCAAGGTTCACTAGGTACAGGTAAAGGAGTATACAAACCGTGTGGCAAGACTCTAGATTTATCCTTTTTACATGTTATGCATTTAGCACAAATTCTTTCCACATCACGTTTCATTTTAGGCCAAAAGAAATGCTCATGCAAAACATCCAAAGTCTTTTTCACACCAAAGTGACCCATTAAACCTCCCCCATGTGCTTCTCTAACAAGCAATTCACGCAATGAACATTGAGGCACACACAGTCTATTTTCTTTAAACAAGTACCCATCAACTCTGTAAAATTTAGCAAATGCTTTCTTTTCACAATCAAGGAACAATTCAGCAAAATCAGTATCATTTGCATACAACTCCTTGATATATTCAAAGCCAAGCAACTTAGTATTAAGAGTTGAAAGAAGAGTATACCTTCTAGACAATGCATCAGCAACCACATTCTCATTACCTTTCTTGTATTTGATGACATATGGAAATGTCTCAATAAATTCCAGCCACCTTGCATGTCTCTTGTTCAGCTTACCTTGACCTTTAATATGCTTCAAGGATTGATGATCAGTGTGAATTACAAACTGTTTGGGCCAAAGGTAGTGCTGCCAATTCTCTAATGCTCTTTTAAGCGCATAGAGCTCTTTGTCATAAGTTGGATACTTCAAGGCAGCTCCATTTAGCTTTTCACTAAAATAGGCAATTGGCTTTCCTTCCTGCATTAAAACAGCTCCTATCCCAACTCCAGATGCATCACATTCAATCTCAAAATTTTTACTAAAGTCAGGCAATACTAACACAGGTGCAGAACACAATTTTTCCTTAAGGCCATCGAATGCATCTTCTTGTGCTTTATCCCATTTAAAACCAACAGATTTTTTAATGACCTCAGTGAGTGGTGCAGCAAGTGTGCTAAAATCCTTCACAAATCGCCTATAAAAACTAGCCAAACCATGAAAACTTCTCACCTCAGTTATGCTTTTAGGTGTTGGCCATTCTTTTATAGCTCGTATCTTTTCCTCATCAACTTCTATTCCTTTAGCACTTACCACAAAACCAAGAAAAACAAGTTTATCCATGCAAAAATCACATTTTTTCAGATTTGCAAACAGTTTTTCTTTCCTCAAAACATCAAGAACACAATGCAAATGATTCAAATGCTCATCCAAATTCTTGCTATAAATCAGAATATCATCAAAATAAACCACAACAAATTTCCCAATGAAAGCACGCAAGACATGGTTCATTAATCTCATGAAAGTACTTGGTGCATTAGTTAACCCAAAGGGCATAACTAACCATTCATATAATCCATGTTTGGTCTTGAAAGCAGTTTTCCACTCATCCCCTTCTCTCATTCTAATTTGATGGTACCCAGATTTCAAATCAATCTTAGAAAAGACAATAGAACCATGCAATTCATCAAGCATATCATTTAATCTAGGAATGGGATGGCGGTACCTTACAGTGATATTGTTGACAGCTCTACAATCAATGCACATCCTCCAAGTTCCATCTTTCTTTGGAACTAAAAGCACTGGAACTGCACAAGGGCTTAAACTTTCTCTAACATACCCTTTTGCCATGAGTTCTCCCACTTGCTTTTGCAGCTCTTTTGTTTCTTCAGGATTGCTTCTATATGCTGGCCTATTAGGAATTGTTGCTCCTGGAATGAAATCAATTTGGTGTTCAATTCCTCTAATAGGTGGTAAACCTGGTGGAGTTTCTTCAGGGAACACATCTTCAAATTCCTGCAACAAAGAACCAACAACACTAGGAAATGAAGAGTTAATGTCATTAGTGTTCAAAAAGGATTCCTTGTAAACAAGGAGTAGCAAGTGTGTTTCAGCCAGAAAAGCACTTCTCACTTCACTCTCTTTTGCATAAAAACTCATTTTCTTCTTTTCTTTTCTCTCTTCACTCATTTCTTTTCTCTGGATTTCTCTTTTTGAACTTTCAGATTTTCTCTCTTTTTCACTCTCTTTTCTTTTCTCTCTCTCATTTTTCTCTCTTTTCATCTTGAGTTGATCCTCATATACTTGTTTTGGAGTCAATGGAACAAGAGTCACAGGTCTGCTGTTCATTACAAAAGAATATCTATTTGTAAACCCATCCCTCTTGACTTTTCTATCAAACTCCCATGGTCTTCCTAAAAGTATATGTGCAGCATGCATAGGAACAACATCACACAATATTTCATCACAATATTTGCCAATTGAAAAAGAAACAAGAACTTGCTTATCAACTTTAATTTCCCTACATTCATTCAACCATTGCAGCTTGTATGGTCTAGGGTGTCTAACGGTAAGCAAATTCAATTTCTCAACCAATGTAGTACTTGCGACATTTGTTACACTCCCACCATCAATGATCATACTACAAACCTTGTTATTAATGAGGCAACGAGTATGGAAAATGTTTTCCCTTTGCTCATTCGCCTTATCTTCCTTCACTTGGCAATTCAAAGCTCTTCTAACCACAAGGCATTCTCCTTCTACGGCATATTCAACCCCATCATCACTAGCATCTTCAATGGAATCATGATCACTTTCACTTTCAGTTACAACTTCACTATTTTTAAGAATCATGACTCTCTTGTTGGGGCATTGAGAAGCTATATGACTTGTACCCAAACACTTGAAACACTTTATATCTCTATTTCTAGAAGTTTGGGAATCATATTTACCTTTGTTCTTTGATGTAGCTTCTTCTTTGCTTTTAGTTGTCTCCTTCTGGAAAGCTCTTTCTCCTTTCTTCCAAATCTGTTTTTGTGAAGAACTTGATCCAGAATGGAATTTTGAAGCGCCTTTACGCTTGAGTTGCTTCTCCACCTTAATTGCCATGTGCACCATGTCCTCCAGCTCCACATAATGTTGCAATTCCACAGTGTCAGCAATTTCTTTGTGAAGCCCATTTAGAAAACGAGCCATTGTAGCCTCTCCATCTTCTTGCACATTAGCTCTTATCAAAGCTAACTCCATCTCTTTATAATATTCCTCCACACTCCTAGAGCCTTGTGCAAGGGTCTGCAACTTTTGATAAAGCTCCCTATAGTAATGGTTAGGAATAAATCTCCTTCTCATTAGAGTTTTCATTTCCCTCCATGTTGCTACGAGCCTCTCACCATTATTCCTCCTATTGATGCCTAATTTATCCCACCAAACAATGGCATAATCAGTGAATTCTATTGCTGCCAACTTCACCTTTTTAGCCTCAGAATAATTGTGGCACTCAAAAATCATTTCTATCTTCTTCTCCCACTCTAAATATGCTTCAGGATCACTCCTACCTTGAAAAGGTGGTATTTTCATTTTGATGCTCCCTAGGTTCCCATCCACTCTATTTCTTTCCCTAGGAATATTTCTGCCATGTCCTCTCCTATACCTCCTATCTCCTCTATGCCTATTACTTCCCACTTCATATTCATATTCAAAATCTTCTTCACTAGCACCACTAACCTCATCATGCTCAGATTCAAATTCATCCATAGAGGTATCCCGCCTATTGTACCTTCTAGGATTTGGTCTGGCTCGTTGTAAGTTTGCAATTCTTTCATCTTGTCTATCCATCCTATCCCTTATTTCTCCATAAACAACATCCATACGTGCAAAATGTTGTTGCATTGCCTTGAAGTGGTCATCTAGATTCTTTGGGTTGTTACCATTGGATGTTTCTTCTGCATTTGACATTGTTTCTACAAGAAAGATGTTAGAGAAATAATTTTCCTCACAAATTCCTCACGTGTTTCCCTCAAGGATGTCACTCTACACTCGTGTTTCACTCAAATTTGGCTTTTAAGTTGATGTATTTCACTCTTGCCTTTTTCCACTCTTAGATTCCTCTTGTGGCACTTTAAAGAACTAAGCAATTCATAATCAAAGCAATCACAATTTGCAGAATCAACACAACACTTAAAAATATGGAATATCAAAGTGAGTATAGGAAAAGGAATTTTAAGGAAATCAAGAGTTAAAATGACACAAACTCCACAAATTCTGGGTATGACAATAGATATTTTTGCTCAAAACACTTCCAACACAACACTTGTCACTCTTCTTTTTTTTTCAGTTTTTTTTTCTTTTTCTGATGCTCTTGTCTTTTTTTTTCTCTACTGAAATTTAAAGAGAATGCAGAATCTATCACAAACAACAAAACTCAAGAAATCTGAACCCAGAAATTCCAGAAAAGCGTCTATTTTGTAAAGACTATAACTCACAGTGGAAATTTTGGATTGAGATGATACCAAAACGAATAGAAAGATGAGATTCTAAACTACGAAAATGACCTATTGAACGATTTAAAACACAAAGGAAAAGTGGTCAAACAAGGACACAATATTTCAGGACGTTCTGGAAAAAAAAACGAAGATGAACAAGCCCATAATTTCCAGAAAACACAACTAGATTAAAATAGATAAAACTCACAAATGACAAATCGGATTGAAACGATTCCAAACCGAGATGAAAGAAGAGATTCTGAACTATGAATTTGACATACTAAATATTAGAAAACACAAAGGAAACCTTGACGAACAGAAGTAACAAATCTGGACACGGACAGACACAAGAACAAAGCACAAAACTTGAAACGAAAATGGAAAGGAAGAACATATAGATATGACCTGAGTTTAGATCCGAAGCTCTGATACCAAGATGGTGCGAACCCATAAGGGAAGATCCCACGAACCCACAACCAATTCCGAAATATACACACCCCAAGAAAGCTAAACACAGATTGACGATCCACTTGAACCCTTGAACATGAAAGAACAAGGACCCGAAGTGTTGGAAAAACGCCACAAGGTTGATCAAGCCTTGATAAGTTTGTTAGTTCTAAAAAGAACCCTTAGAGAGAATCCACTCTCAAGAAACAAAGTGCAGAAGTGCAACTTTCATTTATGATTCAAATCTGAATTGTGTCTTACAAATGAAGAAGCACCAAGTATTTATAGGGAAATATGTCCTAGTTGTAGTAGGTGCAAATCTGAACATAGAAAATACAAAGTCTAATACCATGTGCTAGGAAACCTAAAAGTCTAATACATGAACACAAAATTCTAATACAATCTAGAAGAAAGTTGAAAAATCAAATACAACATGTAAGAGAAAACAAAAGTCAAATCTGCCACCAACTCCTTGTTGATTTTCGCACACCTAACTTCAAGAATATGTAATCAGCAAATTAAGGCTCAAAATGTGCTTATTTAGGCCCAAATGAGCCTCCCATGTGTAGTACTTGGTCCAAGCTCTTTAGTTCCAAGTTTGCAATCCCAAAACTTGATCAATATCTCCATTTGCAGCCCATATGAAGTTAGTGACGTTTTCAACATTTTTGTCAAGTTTTGATCCAATTGCTACTTGCTTTGTCCAAGTATCTTGCACTAGCCCATTTAATGCTTCCTTCATTTGTTTGACTCTTGCTCTTGTGATTGGTCCACTTGGTATTTGCAAAGGATCGCTTGAATTTGACACAACTTGCTGGATCGCATCATGAAACCATTACTTATGATCAAACTTCATGGTTCTTGCAAAACAACCATTATCTATATTACTCAATAAATAATAGTTGTTTATGTGAGATCGTTATATATTATGCAAACATTACTAAATACAAAATGATTGTTTACATGAGCCTGTTATTTATTATGCCAACATTACGCACATTATGGCTTCACCAAGCCCTTCTATATAATGAGTGTTTTATTAGAACTATTATAATAGATGCTGAATATATCACGATTTGAAAATGTTATGTATCAGTGCCAAGTATATATAACGCCTTCATATATGACGGTTCATAATCCTAATGTATAGTTGAAAATAACCATGATTAAAGCCTTTTTTTTTGTAGTAGTGAGTACTCCTTTGGTTCTTAATATACGACCTAATTGAAAAGTTAATCTTGGTCCTAAATGTAAGAGACCTATATCCCATATTTATCAATTTTTTTCTTAACTTAACCTTATTGATACTCCCTCAATAATAATAAAGTAAGAAAAAGATGGAGGGAATTAAGAAAGTTGATTAAGGTATTTTAGAAAAATATGTCATATTAACTGGCTTAACACTACCACAGAATCATGTATATATGATGCTTAATAAATAATGGTTTAATCAAATAGTCGTCATGTATATTGAGACAGAGTTCGAGCAAGAATATATAATGCTAAAAATTAACGATTAAATATGCGCACCGTCATATATTGAGAAGCGAAATTTATAAAAATAAAAACATAATGATTATAGATATTAATTGTCATTTATTTAGTGACAAAAATGATAGTTTTTATGAAACAACTGTCATTTAATACTTACAAGTGATTTGTCTTCTGACTTTATATTAGCAAAAACAAATACATAATGGAATAATTAACCATAAAGTATGATTCTTAAATACTTATTTTTTTTCAGAATACTTAATGGCTAAAAATGATAACCGTCATATATAACAAGGTAGGATTCTAAAAAAAAATTATTTGATAATGTTTGACAGTTCTTCACAAAGAACTATCATATATTCTTCAAGAGCAAAAAATTATTTGACAATATATTACTATTCTTTGTAAAGAACCGTTAAGTATTATTTAATATAAATAAAGACGGGATTTTGTAAGATATCATATATAAAGAGGTGATATCCTAAAAAATATAATTTGATAATACATTATGATATTTCACATAGGACCATTCAGTATTACTTAATATAAATAAAAATGGAATTTTGAAAGATATCATATATAGGGAGGCAGAATCCTGGAAAAAAAAAAGTGACAATACATTATGGTTCTTTGTAATAAAGGTGGGATTATGAAAGATATCATATAAGAACCGTAATGTATTCTTTAATATAGATAATGGCAAGATTTTGAAATATATCAAATATAAGAAGATAGGATTTTGGAAAAAAAAATATTTGACAATACATTATAGTTTTTCACTAACAACTATTAAGAATTCTTTAACATAAAAAGGGGGATTCTAAAAAATATTTTTATAACAAGGCAAGACTCTAAAAAAATTTTATTTGACGCAATTTTTCAAACTCCTTCAGAATTTTTTTTTAGCTTCCTTAGTAGGTCTAATACTCTTTTTTCATAGGTTTTGTTCTACTATTGTAGGTCTTGTCTTCCACAATTACCGTGAGTCTTCACTTTACAGCTCATTTCTCTTGTAATTCTTCCTTGTGTAAGCTTTCATTTTTTTTTTCAATTAACTTTTTAGTTTCATTTTATTTTTTATATAATGAGAGCTCGTTAGTTGATGCTCTATGTCGCCGGTCAAGACTACGATATCTAATATGATGATGGTTGTTAGTTTAAAGATTAAAAGAGAGAAAAAACAAAAGTATACAGCGAGAGCTCGCTAGTTTATGCTTTAGGTCGCCAATTAGGATTATGATATCTAATATGATAATGGTTGTTAGTTTGAAGATTAAAAGAGAGATAAAAAACACAAGAGAAAAGTAGAGAACAAGGAAAAAAATGATGAGGTAAAATTCTTTTTTTTTTTTTATTGTTGAAGATCTCACATTCATAAACTTTAGTAATCCAAATTGTATGTTTTAATCAGGTTCATTAAATCAACTTCCGAGATTTGCTCAAGATCTTACATTTGCCAAATTTTACTATATTCTAATTTTTATAGTTATGTTCTGATATTTGTTTAATTTTTTATATTTGCTTATTTTTAATAATATATATTATTAAAGTATTTATCTTATCCTTTTGCAGTTAAAGGATATATGATGGGAACTCTGGTGTATTTGTAATACCCCGAATTTTGAGATTTGAGGCTAAAAAATAAGCCTAAAATAAGTGAACTACTAAATATCAGTTTAGCAGGAGCCCAAATTTATTCCCTAATGATTCTTATATCTTTGGAGTATTAAAGAAAGTAAAATGGTGAATTTTGGAGAAAGTAATTATGTTTTTGGTGAAATCACCTATGAGATAGTGAGCTTGTCATGTGCTTTTGTATGATCAAATGATGATCAAAAATTATGAAATTTCACAGGATGGAAGTAGACATCTTAAGATTTAATTTGATACGTCATATGACTCAATTAGAGCTATATAGTAAAAGTTATGAATTTTTGAATTCAGTACAGAAAAACTGTGAAATTTCTGCAACGGTATGCAAAAATTGAAATTCTGGGAATTTTGTAATTCCAAGTAGCAAAATTCAATATTTTTCCTTGAAATGAGACTCAATAAGGGTTCTATAGGCTTTGGAATCACTCCAATTTGATTTTTCTAGAACTAGTTATAATGTTTCAAAGTTAGGGCAGAAAATCTGCCAGAATTCAGACAAATCCGAAAATGGGGAAAATTTTGTGATGGCAATATGGTAATTTTGGGATAAATACATCAGCCCATTTTGCTGATTTAAAGGACCCTTAGGACGTCATTTTGATGGGCCTAGAGAAGGAAAATATTAGTTAGCTTCAATTGGGCTTATGACTACATGTACATAAAAAGTCAAATTCTTGATTTTTGCTTAAATAAATAATAAAAGGGATTAAGGCAAATATTATAAAACACATTCCATCATCTCTTTTCCTTCAAAACCTTGCAGCCATGGGAGCTAAAGAGAGAGAAAGCTTGTGTTGAGTTCTAGAGAGAGAAGGGAGCAAAACTTGCAAGGTAGGTCGATTTCTTCGATGAATTCGTACCTAATGCATATAACATTACTTCTAAGCTTCTCTTTTATGTTCTTTAAGGTGTTGGAAGCTCAATTTTCAATGGTCAGAAGGGTTAGGGTTCAGCCATATTAGGGAAAAACCAGAAGGAGCTTGAGGTAACTTCCAAACTCTTATATATTGACTATTCTGGCTATTGTGGGCAATTTAATCAGTGAAATTTCGCCGGATTGCCATTGACTTTTAAGTTTGGAAATGACATGGCCTAGGGGTTATGCTGCCCAAATTGGGTCTTAATGTTAGTTGTAACCTAATATAATGGTTAATAAAGTGATTAGGAGTAGAAAGAAATACGTCTGCGGAGCTGAAACTGAAAAACCCCAATTTTTCCTGGGAAATTGAGAGTTTCGGCCAAGGCTAGTTTGGAGGGGTTAGAAATGGATTTTCAATGATTTGATGGTTCCATTGAGTTCAGGAGCGAAAATTAGGTGGAGTTACAATTGGTCACTTTTTCAGAAAAGGCCGAAAAAGTATAATTACGAAGATACCCCTGAAACCTTTAAAGTGGGGCTGTCAAGGGTAATTTTTTAATTTGACATTGAATTTGATAATTCTAAGTCTAGAAATGGATCCTTTGGCAAAAATATGTCAGAATAGCCCATATCAAAATTTCAGGAAAAGTACAGCCGGATCGGGTACCGGTGGGGCGAATCCTCGGGGGCCTTTTAGTAAATTTTCATAATAGGCCCATATAACCCCTAGAAACACTATGGGAGTGTATGAACGATACCTTTGGCATTGTAGGATCGAATATGGAGCCCGAGTTGTTGGCACACTTTATGAGGCACACATCTCGAGGTAAAAAATGGTTAAGGTAGGGAACATACCTCTCCTGCATGTATAAGATATTTGTGTTAGTGTATTGATGCATGTTATTGCTTTGCTTGATTATGTGAAACATGTATGAATGATTTGAAGCTATGTTTCAATTTATGCTCTAGCCATAAGTATATTGTTCGAAGCATTGAGCTTACAGATTTGTCATTGTGTGAGCATGAGTTATATGATGCAAGCATGTCATGCATTCAACATTTATCATACATGCATATTGGTATTATTTTCCTACTAAGATTCTCTCGAATCTCACCCTCCCCTACCAACAATTTAGATAGGAGAAGACAGAAGATATGATGAGAATAATATGGAGAACCATATGAGGGGATTGCAGTGGTGGAACGAAGATGAGAAGATGTCTCTGCTTCACTAGGATGAGTTTAGATACCCAAGTAGCCATGTGTGACTATATTGATGGTAATGATCTTGTACGAACCCCTATGGGGAATTTATGTTAGCATGCAATTATTATCAGTATATTCATGTTATTCCTGTATTGCCCACTGAACTGCATATCATTTTCCACGAATACTCTGAAAAACGGTTAAAACAAGGTAAGGGCGTGACAACATTAATATGTGATCTTTGGACAATCTACAACAAAGGTATTGGAGAATATTGTGGAATTTTTTATTAATTGATTTTCTTTCAGAATTCAAAAAATTATAAGATAATGTTCTATTGTGGGAGTGTTTAAGTGATTAATTTCTTTTAAGTTGTTTGATGTTTATCTATAATATATTGAATTTTGAATACCATAAATATAATATAAGTTTTTTTTAATATTACTATCTTGTTGTTATCCATGATTATATTGTGTCTTATATAATAAATATCAATAGTAAAACTAAATAAAAACAAATAATAAAAAATAACTATACATAATTAAAAAAATAAAGTCAATAGATTAACATTATTAACAAAGAACCGTTATGTATGCCGCTCAATATATTACAGCTTGGAACCGTTATGTATATGCTCTAAGCATATATAATGTCTTTATATATGATAGTTAGTAATCATGATGTATAGTTGACAATAGCTATCATACTTGTTGTAATATCCTGAATTTTGGACCTAGAACTTTGAAAATAAGCCTATATCAGGAAGACTACTAAGCCCAATTCAAGACAAGTCCCAGGAATGTCGGGAGATAGAAAAACTCTAGGGACTATGAGATCCGGCCCTACCGGGAAGTAGGCTCAGTATGCATAGGTAGTAGGGTCAAAGTGTCACTGTAGATGTGCACATGACACATATACGATGCTATTGGGTTGGTAGAAAGACGCCACCCAGCTATGTCATGAGGTATGAGGCTGATTGGTCGAGTGAAATAGGTCAGTGTAGGTGTGCATATGGCATTTGCAGAGCAGACATGTGTACCCTGCGTTTTTGGGGTAGACGCCGGTATGTGGTGCCATGTGGGGTCCACACATACACTATAACCTGGATCATTTGGCAGGCCTTGGTATACGTGAAGCAATCCTGAGTAAGTCTCGAGTAAACACCGCTAAAGTAACTTTATTAAAATAGCTTTAATAAAGTAAGTAATGATGACACAACTTTTGTGTTGGATAAATAAGAAGGTGACAAGTGTCCTCTCATCATGACAAAGTACCATGTCGCTTTTGTGTTGGCTTGTTAAGAAGGTGACAAGTGTCATTAATGATGACACTTGCTTTTTGCCTTTTATGTTGGCATACTCATGAGGAGCCACATGTCATATGAGTTAAGGAAATCCACCGGTCCTCGATCTGACCAGGTAGTTGACTTTCCCAAACACCAAACCTGGGAGTCAGGGGAATTTATCAGGCCTCTCCTTTCCCTAACCAAAAAGGAGCCACCTAAGAGAGAGAAAGAGAAGATAAAATGCTTTATTGACACATGGCAATCTTAAGCTCACATCTTGTGACATTTGGCACACTATAAGAGCATCCAATTGCATGATCAAATCACAACCCTTCCCTTCCCTTTATGAGCATTTCGGCCAAAGCATAGAAAGAAAGAGAAAGTAGAAAAAAAACAAGAGAAACAGGAAGAGGAAACAGAAAGAGTAATTTTTCCTGGAGCACCAGAGCTGATTCTGACCTTGAGTCGCCTTTATTGTCTGGAAAGCGCCTTTAGGAAAGTTGTTCTACTCACTGAGAGCTTCATTTCTATGGTCTCAGTTCTCTAATTGGAAGTGTTTTGTGTTGTCTTGTTAGTCGGAGTGTTGCCGGAATACTGAATCAGTTGTAGAATCACGAAAAGGTAAGCGTAGGTTTCATTTTGAATCAAATATATTGTGATTTCATTGAGTTTTCTTAGACCTTTGGATGGCCTAAGATTTGGGCCAAGATATGTTTTTGAGGTCTAATGTTGGTTTAAGCATGAATATGGTGAAATCATATGTTTAATGACAATATAAGTCTAGTTTAGTGGCTCAAATACAAACTTGATTGTTATTGTTCTGAGCATGATTTTCAGTCAGATCTAGAAACAGGGGAAGAAGAATAATTTTGGTATTTTTGAGGTTTTCATTGGAATCTACACGAAAAACTATGTAGGAATAAGCCTTGATTATGATTTTAGGCAGACTGGTTTAAAAGCACAAAAACTGGAAATTTAGACTGTCTATGTGATAAAGCTGCCAGTATTATGTTTTTGATTGGCAAATTTTTTGTGACGAAAATTTCACTATCCAACTTTGTTTGATGATGGTGATAATCTCTATATGTAAACTAGACATAATGAGCTTTAAATTGATATCAATATGAAGAATTTGGATTAGTACACTAGGAATTATGAGTGTTTGAAGTTAGACCATTAAAATTGAAAAGATTTTCTGGCAGTAAAGGTAAAATTGGAAATTAGGAATGGTGCGTGGATAGGTGGTAGTGGGAAGTATTTTTTTCTTAAAATATACTTAATAAGTGACATATAAAATTTTGAACCACCTAATTTGGATATTTGTAGAAAAAGATATGAATTTTCAAAATTTCTTGAAAATTCTGCCAACTTTTATTAGGTGAAAATAAGAAACTAATCGTAATTGGTAATTAATTTGAGCTTCAATAGTTAAGTAAAGCCCATAAAGTTAGTGTGGGGGCATTGAATACTCATTGGGCCTAATGTGGTAACTTTAAATTAAAGTTAACCACCCAAAGTGTCTTGAGTTGTAAAGAAAATTGGGACAAGTATGGGCCCAAAGATAAGGGATATGTCCTAAAGGCTGAGGCAGCCACATGGGGTCTTCATTTGTCATGACTCTAATAATATAGCCATTGATCTAGGGCCATGAGATGACAAAGAAGAGGCAATGGAAGAAACTTCAGTGGTTGGAAGAAAAGGTACAAAAAGGGGACTCGAAGCTAAGAGGTAGTGAACTTACCCTACTTGCCTGTATTGATATGTATGCTTGTGTGTTGATGTGCATGATTGCTTTATTTGTTTATGTGTAACATAGTTGAATAATTGAAGCTCTTTTTTCTGTTGATGCTATGGCCATATGTAAGAAATGTAAAGCATGGAGCATACAAATATGTCATTATAATAACATAAGCCTACATAAGGCAAGTATATCATGTACTAGCATTTATCTTACATGCATTGTTGGTATTGTTTACTATTGAAATTCTCCTGAATTTCACCCTCCCTCAACCAACCACATAGGAAGCAGAGCACTGAAGAGAAGTGTAGGATGTTGTGCCAAGAGAAGAATTTGCAACGAAGGAGAACAATTATTTACACGTTGAACCGTTGTGTAATAAATATTGAGTGATTAATTATATATTACTGCATGACAGATAGATTGAAATTCTTAAGCATGGTAATTGAATTAGAATGGGTAATTACACGATATAAGCCCATTAGTTAAAAACCCTTCCGCACATGAAAATGAGCAAAGAATCACTTTGATTAAGATAATAAAGAGAATTAAGAAACGATGAGTTACAAAGAAGTTACGAACCACTTTAAGATAGTTTTTGAAAAATTTCAAATTTTTCAGAAAAAAAAAACCACTCAACTTCAGGTTCGAGTCTTGTCTTGAGGTTGGGAATTAAAAGAACTGTATAAATGAATATTACTTTATGGTTCGAATTCACTGCGTAAAACTCATCAGATTAGTTATAAAAATAAGGTGTTACACATGTGTAATTCTGTAATAGTGAAAATTGTAACATCCTGATTTTTATTTATAGAATATAATTATAATTTGGAGATAATTGTGAATTTAGTAGTGATTTGAAAAAAAAATAATAGTAATAAAATAAAATAATATAAATATATATATATATATATAAATTAAGATTAAAAAAACGAGGGAGTAAATAAAAAAATAATATAAAGTGTATATATATATATATAAACCTGTGGGCGCCAATTTGACCCCACGGTTGAAAAATGAGGGAGGCACTTTCGCCATTACTAAATTGGCACCTAATGGCGCCAATTATTGGAGGAGGAGGGTATTATAAATACCCCCTCTCCCTTCTTACTTCACCCAGATCGTCTACGTGGAGTGATTGTGCAGAAGGCGTATAATGTGATATTAATAGGAGTATTTTCATATATTTGGGGATCAATAAGGTACTCAAATTTTTTTGAGATCATAAAACTTCTTTTATGAAAATGTTTTAAATAATTTTCTCTTTCTTATAATAGTAATTTTATGTTGATTAGAGAAAATTTTAAGATTAGGATTTTGGACAAATTTGAGTTTTGTTAATATAAGGCTATAGGAATATAGAGGAGGATTAATAGTTAATTTTAATTAAGTTACTTTTGTTATTTAGTTCGTATATACTTTTATAATGAATTTTCTATATAATTAATTTATGAATAATTCTATATTAGGTTTTTATCTGATTAAATTTGGATTACATAATTTATTTGGTTTGTTGGAGGTATTATTGAAATTCTGATCGATTTAATTTGGTAAATTTTGTTGTATAAGAAATTATAAATTATAATTTGATAATAAGAATTATATTTTTATATGATTTTAATTATGCAGGAGTTTCAAATATTTTTTAATAATTAGATTATATTCATAATTAGAAAAAGAGATTTAATTATTCTAGGAGGTTGGTATTGATGATTTTATAATAATAGATATGTTAAAGGTGAAACTTTAATTTATAAAATTAAGTAGTTGATGAGAGAGAATGATATAGGGGTTGTTTAAGGATTTTTAAGGAAGTTAAAATATTTAAGAATAATAGTTGTAGAGGAAAATTGTAGATGAATTGTGTAAATTATTTATTGGGGTTAATTGTTAGTTAAATTGATAATGTAGAGTTTTCTTGGGATCGGTGATTATTCATGTTTGATACTCAAGTTAAGGTTAGGCTTGGAATTGAGATAACCGGGGTTAATTTATTTTATATGCTTGTTTTGGACTGTAAGGTATTTTCTAAATCTTTCATCTATACTACTTGTATGTGTTTTGAAAGGTTATATGTATGTTTGAATAAGAACCTAGTTCAGTGAAGCAGTGTATTTTCCAACTTGTATATATGAGCATAGATATTATTAAAATTATTGTTGTTGTGATGGTTATGATGTTTGAGATGGAATGTTGCATAAAGTCTGATAATTTGTAAATGTTTCAAGAATTATATTGATATATTGTTTTTATATTATGAGATATGTTGGGTTGTGTGGAAGAGATAAGGTAAAAATGTGTGCCCATAAGCTCTCTCATTCTTGGCCTGGATTTTGAGTTGAGTGCTTTAGGCGGACACCTCCCTGTTACGATATATTGGTGGTGGCATGGGAGGGGGCATTATTCTTGATGTGACTAGCTAACCTTTGGCCAGGTATACTAGTACTGATAGGCTGTATCACATCCAAAAGCTATAAGGAGGAGAAGGATGGATGAGTGGGGATGGTTAAAATTGTTGATAATATTATATTAAGTTTAATTATTGAGAATATTATTAATATTATGTTAGTTAAACCTGCTTCTCTGACTCACAATCCTTTCCTGCATAATCTGTAAATTGATTTTAGTTACTGAAACTTTATGTTTCACCTCGTCGTTGTAAATATTTTTCAGGCGAGACCTCTATTTTGGCTAGAGGCCGAGGGGAGCAACCTGAGGCATAAACGTTGAGGATCATGTAGGCCTCTTGTGGTATTGGTGTTGTTTTATTTTCTATATTGCCATTATAGGACATCTCATATTTCGGAGATATCATATTTACTGTTTGGATAATTGTTTTAGAATAATTGTTTAACTTTTGTTAGGTATGAGGCCTGATTTTTGTATTTTAAGGTTTTGGTGAACCCACAACCATATCTGTGATGGAAAAATTGTTTTGTATGAAATCTTAATTGTGGGATTCAATGTCATAAGACTCGTGGGCTGTGAGTTCTCCTATTATTATGTGTGCCTTGAGTAATGAATATCTTTGTAGTGGGTTTGTGGACGAGTTTGTGCCCTGAACTCCTATATGTTTTAAATGAGGAATTGTTTTCGATTATCACTGATTAACTAGATTTTGTAAACTCATTACGGATAATTATTATTGAGAGAAAAGGGTAGTTTCAAAACTAATTTCTTTAATATGATGAAAGTTGATAAATATATTTTTAATTAAGGACAATCCACAACATCCATGTATGAGAAAACCCGAATTTTGAGCAAGAATGTTGGATCCGACCAAGTAGAACAAATAGAGCAAAGCCGCAAAGGAACCAGCTTTGTAATACCCGGAGATATGGAAAGATGCATGTACAGCAGCAAGCAAGAAGCCATAACTGAAAATGGAATCCAGCTCCTCCCCCTTGTGGTTCCGTCCATTTCCCCTCATTTACCCAAAACTACGACGTTTTGGGTGTAACATAAGGGTTTGATCCTCTCTTTTTTTTTTTTTTTTTAAATTCAGTATTTTAAAATATTGTTTTAGTGGCACCTAATATTCTAAAATAGTTTTTGATGCACTGATTATCAAATGTTGTTTCAGTAGCATCTAATGTCTAGCAAGTTGCATCATAAAATATTTTTTTCAGTAGCATCCAGTATCATAAATTAATTTTTAACTCGTTCAGCACCTAAAATTTTTTTAATAACACCTAATATCCTAAAATATTTTTTTCCATCTAATACATCAAATATTTTTTTTCTATCAACACTATCTTGAGTTTAGAGTGCTCGTTGTAATTAGAAAAATATTTTAAGGTGTTGGATGCACACAAAATTATTTTAGGATGTTGGATGCTAGTAAAAAAATATTTCAGAATATTTAGGATACTGGGTATGATTAAAAAAAAAAATACTCCAGAACACTGGATTTTTTTTTTTTGAAAAAAAAAAGGACCAATCCCCTATTTTACACCCAAAACATCATAGATTTGGGCAAAGGAGGGGAAATGGACAGGAACAACAAGGGAAAGGAGCCAGATTCTGGAAAATGAGCCCATAATTGAGTGCTAGTTCAGTGTTTTATTTTTATATTTTTTTTTAAGAAAAATTGGGGAGAAGATTTTAGGCCCTGTTTGGTACGTAGTACTGAATTTCAATAGATTGGGAGTGAGATTGAGATTAGGATTGAGACTGGTATTGGTGCCGGGATTGAGGTTTTAAAAATACGTTTGGTATAAAGTAATATTTAAACAAAATATTTGTATTAATTTATTTTAATTATAATTATCCAGAAATTATAAAAAGAATTCACTACCCTTATGTTAATAAAAAATGTTATAATTAAATATATCATTGGAGGTTCTAAGCTTGAGCTCCATCTTGGCAACGACAAGTACAGGCCCTTCAGCCTAATCCTTATACTGTTTCTTTCTCATATGGTATTTTCAGACGTGGATGGTTTAATCAATTGGGTATTTGCTGTGCAGAATTAATGGGGCTCTTTGATACCCACGCCATTCCAAAATTTATTCCATCGCTTAATCACACAATATTTCCCTGCCCATATATTCATGGTTTCATCTATTTTGGTCGCGATTCAAATCACACAAGACTTCTGGGGGTTTTGGAACTGGTACCAATATTCAAGTGAGGAACCACGGTGGTGAAGAGATGGTTTAGGACAGGAGGCAAGAATGGCGAATGTATGGCTGTCCAATTGCGGCGGCAGCTATTCTCCGTGACGGTGGTTATTCTAATGGCCAGACTCTTAAGCAACCGTGAGGGCGATGTTATAAAGGGACAAGTTCTAATTTAGGTTAACATTGATAAAACGTATTTTTGTTAAGAAAATATTATAAACGAGAATATTTTTGTTTTTAAAATTTGCAATCTCATGATTGAAACACTACTACAAAAAGGTGGAAAGGTGGCGCACATATTGTGGCACTTCCTTAATGAAGTGCCACAGCTGCTCATTTATTATTTTTTTAAAGTTTTATTTTTTTTTTCTACCAATTGTGGCGCCTGAAAGGGTAGGCGCCACAGCTGGTATGGTCAGGTGTGGCGCCTGCCTGGTCAGGCGCCACCCCTAATGATTTTTAAAAAATAAAAAAAAAAATTTGTTCAGGGGTGGCGCCTATCTGGTCAGGCGCCACCCCTGATCTTTCAAAATAAAAAAAAAAAAAATGTTGTCACGGGTGCCTTCCTTTTTTAACAAAAAAAAAAAAAAATTGTTCAGGGGTGGCGCCTATCTGGTCAGGCGCCACCCCTGAGCTTTAAAAAAAAAAAAAAAAATGGTTCTCACGGGTGCCTCCCTTTTTTAACAAAAAAAAAAACAATTTGTTCAGGGGTGGCGCCTGTCTGGTCAGGCGCCACCCCTGATGCTTTTTAAAAAAAAAAAAAAAAAAAAATTGTTCAGGGGTGGCGCCTATCTGGTCAGGCGCCACCCCTGAGCTTTCAAAAAAAAAAAAAAAAATTTGTGTTCACGGGTGGTGACCTTTTTTTAGCAAAAAAAAAAAAAAATTTGTTCAGGGGTGGCGCCTGTCTGGTCAGGCGCCACCCCTGACCTGTTTTTAAAAAAAAAAAAATAAAATTTATGATTCTCTATCCCCTCCCAACCAATTAGAACCCACCCCGCCCCACCCCCTTATCCTTTATGTTTCCCGCCTCTCTCCTCCCATTCCCTTTTCATTTCCCGCGTACCGACACCACCTCCCTCTCTTTACCTTTTTCTCATCATATCTTTATTAATCATTCACTCTCTCATTCTCACTTTCAGTTTCTGCGTGCTCTCCCCTTCCTTCCATTTTCTTATCTTCACTTCTTAAAACGACATTCACACGAGCACACGTCTTTGTTTTATCCCAACTGCCAACCCCACTCCTGTCCCTTTTATTCCCTTTTCTTTGTATTGTCTACAAGTTTTTGGTCCCCACTTCATTTGGTAGCTCAAATTTCTTCCTTCCGTCACTGAAGATTGCGTCACCAACGGCCATTACGTGGTCCCCCACTCCACTGTACTGATCAACCTGTAAGTTCAACTTGCATTTTGTTTTTATTAATTTTTTTTTCAAGTGAAACTGTGAAAGTTAATATAATTTTCATGATTCCTCTAGCGTTAGACTTATTATGATGGAGATATATTAATAAAGTCATCGTAGAGTTATAAAAATGATTAGTACCATAACTTATTTGTTTTTAATGAGCTGCGCTGAACCTAAAATTGTATGAATTAATGTTGATAATATTTTATTTTAAAAAAAAAAGTATAGTTCACCTCCATAGTAATTGCACTATGTGAGCTTTTAAATTTTACCCTTAAATAGTTAAATTTACTTTTGCACCGTATAAGAAATGTTGCTTTTGGTAAAGGATAAGTCATTTGTTGGCATATGCAAGAGAATAATTTTGCTTCTAAATTGTAGACAATAATTGAAAAGGTGATTTGCAATACGTATAGGAAATGTTGCTTGTAAATTGGTTCAACTTTATGCAAGAGAATAACAACAAAATGTCACTTTCAACTTTAGCAATTATTGTCATAAAAAAAAAAGGAAGAATGGAAAAAGATGCAAATGATTTCATTTAACACCTATATATATATATAATGTACAAATGTGCGTGTGTGTTGTTTGTAGGCGTGTGTGTATTGTAGGCGTGTGTGTACATATATATTTCCATTACTAGAGACTTATCCGATCCCTATTGTAGGCGTGTGTACTGTGTTTTAGCTCTCACTAGTTCTAAAGAATTAATACAACAAGTTACAAGCTCACTAGTTCTAAGAAATTAATGCAACAAGTTACAAGAATAATGAAAGAATTGAATTAAATGTTATATATAACCATAAATTTGAACGACAATAATTAATATACAAGTGATTTGAAATTAGATAATCAAATTAACTTTTAATAATACTGTTATTTCTTTTAAAACTGCTTCAAATTATTTGTTTTCCAAAAATCAAAATCATTTATTTAACATTATTTCACGTATTTAATATATATTTGTGTTAGTGCTATATATTTTGTAGAGTTAAGAAAATAATTTTTTGTATTATTTTATTAAACTATAATAGAGAAAATCCCAATTAAACCCAATGAAAATAGGAAAAATTGAAATCAGGATAATAAATTGAATAATTCGTTAATTGATGAGTCATTAACTTATTTAATAATTTTAAAATATGGATAAAATGAGTTTAATATATCAATATATATCAACGTTAATATTTAATAAAATAAAATATAATTTGTCTATATTGTTTAACTTTAAATATATTAACTAAAACCGTAAGGGGAAAAACATATAATAAGGAGAAAATTAATATTGGGATTATGCTTTCTTTTTCATTTTATTTTATTTTCTTTATTTTTTTTTCTAAATCATATTTATTTATTTAAGCTAATCATATTTGATTTTATTATATTTTGATGTTTATTACACATATTATTATTTAAAAAATTAACTTAGAACCTCAAATATTTTATTGATTTGTTTATGTTTAATTTGTGTTTGTAGTTTCAGTTCATCAGTCTATTGAAGCTTCTATTTACGGTATGTTTTTTAAATTTTGAGTTCACAAATGTGATTGTAGTTAAATTTAATAGTTATAATTTGTAGGTGTTCTAATGATTGTTATTGATTAATTGCATAAGCAAAATAATTATTTATATATTCTTAACACTTGTATTTTATTTAATTATTGACTTGTAATGTTTTCTAATTTAACTATGATATATTATTGTGGCAAATATGGTTTCTTTTGTTATGAGTTGTAAAATTTTATTATAATGCCTGGGAATAATTAATGAATTATTTGGCAATTTAAATATTCAGTTTAAGACTTAGAAAGCTTCAATTATGAAGATTCATGTGGTGTATGTTATTTTAAATTAAAATTGGTAAGAGAATATAAAAGTAATTAATAAATGCAATAGTTATACAACTAACCACGTAATTTTTTAAAAAAATAGATTGAAGCCCATAGATGGATCGTAAATGGATGTCATCTAATCGATGTTCAAGGGAATATATAGATGGGGTGAAGGATTTTATTACATTTGCAACTGAGCACACAAAAGATCCTGGCAAAATCTTATGTCCTTGCTTATCCTGTTGTTTTGGAAAGCGGATTAGTCAACTTGATTTGCTAGATCATCTAGTGTGTTATGGTATTGATCAAACATATATACGATGGACAAGGCATGGTGAGACCAACGATTCATATAGTGATCGGGTGCATACCACGGGTGGTGCCTCGGATGAATTTGATCAAAGCATGTTTGATGAAGATGATGGTCTTGAAGAAATGGTAAATATGGTTGAAGGGGTGCTTCATAACTGCCCTAACGAATATGAGAAGTTGAAAGGTGATGCAGAGAAACCATTATATGTCGGAAGTACTAAATACACAAGATTGCTAGCAGTGTTGAAGTTGTACAACTTTAAAGCTCGGTACGGATTGAGTGATTCGGGTTTTACCGCATTGCTTGAACTGTTGCAAGATATGCTTCCAGAAGAAAATGTACTTCCTACCAAGACATACGAGGCAAAACGAATTCTTTGCTCTACAACCGGTATGGGATATGAGAAGATACATGCATGTCCTAACGATTGCGTATTATTTCGAAATCAGTATGCAACGTTGGAGAAGTGCCCTAAATGCAACGCATCTCGATATAGGAAGAAGAAAGGAAAAAGTCCTTTGAAGGTGCTATGGTATTTTCCCATTGTTCCGAGATTCAGGCGACTGTATAGTAATGCAGAGATTGCTAAGCAGTTGACATGGCATACAGATGAAAGGATTAAAGACACGAAGCTTAGGCACCCTGCAGACGCTCCTCAATGGAAAAAAATTGATCATGAGTACCCTGACTTTGCTGATGAAGTCAGGAACCTTCGCCTTGCACTGTCAACTGATGGAATTAATCCGCACGGTGTTCAGAGTAGCACACATAGCACGTGGCCGGTGATATTGATGATTTATAACCTTCCTCCACACTTAATCATGAAACGTAAGTTTATGATGTTGTCCATGTTAATTTCTGGGCCAAGGCAACCTGGGAATGATATAGATGTATACTTGGCTCCTTTAATTGATGACTTGAAGTTGCTTTGGGATGAAGGCGTTAGTGTGTATGACGGGTACATGAAAGAAAGTTTCACTTTGAAAGCCATGTTGTTTGGCACAATTAATGATTTCCCTGCTTATGGAAATTTGTCAGGATACAGCGTCAAAGGATATGGTGCATGCCCTATATGTGAAGATGACACTCATTCAATGCGACTTCATCATTGTAAGAAAAATGTTTACATGGGGCATCGAAGATTCTTACCATCACAACATCGTTGGAGGAAGTGGAAAAAGCCTTTCAATGGTGATGCAGAAGAAGGTAGCCCGCCGAAGATGTTGACCGGTTCCCAGGTGTATTCCAAGGTAAAAGACTTGGAGAACAATTTTGGCAAACCTTTTGCAAAACAAATCGAGACAAGCGGTTGGAAGAAAAAGTCTATTTTCTTTGATCTTCCATATTGGAAGTCTTTATATGTGAGGCATTTTCTTGATGTGATGCACATAGAAAAAAATATCTGTGATAGTCTAATTGGCACGTTGCTTAATATCCAAGGGAAAAGCAAGGACAATGTCAATTCGAGGTTGGATTTAGTGAACTTGGGAATTAGAGAAGAGTTGGCACCGATTGAGCAAAGGTCTCGTACCTATCTACCGCCAGCGGCATACACTCTGTCGAGGAAAGAGAAGAAATTGTTTTGTGAGTTTCTGCAAGGAATTAAAGTTCCCGAGGGCTACTCTTCAAATATAAAGAACCTTGTATCGGTAAAAGAGTTGAAGTTAAAAAATCTTAAATCTCATGATTGTCATGTGCTAATGCAAAATTTCCTACCGGTGGGTATACGATCCATTCTACCGAAAAAATTAAGGAACACTATCACGAAACTTTGCATGTTTTTCAAGTTGATCTGCAGTAAAGTGGTTGATTCAACCAGGTTACAAGATTTGCAAAGGCTGATTGTGTGTACTCTGTGTGAACTTGAAATGTATTTTCCGCCTTCTTTTTTTGACATTATGGTACATCTAACTGTACACTTGGTCAAAGAAACTCAATTGTGCGGTCCAGTGTACTTGAGATGGATGTACCCAAATGAACGATTCATGAAAATATTAAAGGGGTATGTGAAAAATAGATACCGTCCAGAGGGTTGTATCGCTGAAAGTTACATGGTTGAAGAAGCAAGTGACTTCTGTGCTGATTTTCTATCAAATGTTGACCCTGTAGGGATCCCCAAGTCCCGTCATGATGGCCGAAGATCAGGGAAAGGAACAACGGGGAGTGATGTAATAACGATATCAGTGACTGAACGGGATCAAGCCCACTTGTATGTCCTACATAACACTGATGAGGTTGAACCGTATGTAGAAGAACACAAGGATGCTCTCCGATTGGTACATGGTGATGGGAATGAAAATTTATTAACAACAGAACACAATAAACAATTTGCAGGCTGGTTGAAAAAGCGTATTAACGATGAGATGGAGAGGAATCCTGATTCAGTTTCCGAAAAATTGAAGTGCCTGTCGAAGGGACCGAGCTTACATGTATTATCTTACAATGGTTATGCAATCAACGGTTACACATTTTATACACAAGACCATGATAAACAGAGCACGATGCAGAATAGTGGGGTAACACTTGTTGCTGATTCTTGGCATAGAGCCAGTGCTAAAGATACACACCCTATCTATGCATCAATGTCATACTTTGGTGTCATTGAACGCATATGGGAGTTAGATTACTCTATGTTCAGGGTCCCTGTCTTCAAATGTCAGTGGGTTAACAACAACAGTGGATTGCGGATAGATGACTTAGGCTTTGTGCAAGTGGACCTTTCTAAGGTTTGGTATGAAGATGATCCTTTTATTTTAGCAGCACAGGCAGAACAAGCATTTTACATTCCTGATCCTGCTAAGAAGAATTGGTCTATTGTACTTCCATCCAACAAGAATCGTCAAGCAGAAGTTGATTTTGAAAGTAATGAATATTTGAACATCAATAATGATGATCCTTCATTTGAGAATTTGTGGTCAGCAGATATTGATATAGATGGAGATGCAGATGAAGATGAAGATGGAGATGAACCCCTATACGTGAGACATGATCATAAAGAGGGAACTTGGGTCAAGAGAAACACAATTCTCAATTCAACACGAATTCTGAAGAATAAAATTTTAAATCAGACAAGAAAAAGGAAAAGATAATGATTGCCTTGACTCATTTACTTGTACGTATGTTTTTATAAATTTCAAAATAATTTGCTTTCGTTGACATACAAGACCATTGTGCACTGATGTTTTGATTTGGTTTATTTCACTTGCAGGAGTATGGACTCACCACATCATGACATTGATGACGTTCCCAGTCCCGTACCTGATGACATTGATGACGTTCCCAGGCACATTGGTAGACAGAGATTTGAGGTGAACGTCAGACGTGGCAGAACAGTTATGGCGAGGTTGATCAGACTGAGAAGTAACGGGATCAAGTTACAAGTAGAGTGGAATGAACTTGGGAACCCGTTCGGGGAGAACAGTTCCTCGTTAAATAACTTCATCGGGACTACGGTTCGAGACAGAGTCCCTATTACCGTTCAAAATTGGAAAATGGTAAAGAAAAGTTATGAGGATGGGATCTGGGCTGAAATACAGGTAACACCTTAATTATATATTTATTCGGTTTGCTTTGTTTCACTTCATTTCAATCTTACATATGATATATGTTTTTTGACTTGTTTACAGACTGTTTTTATTATTGATGATGATCGGAAGAACTTCGTAATGAGAAAAGCCGGAAAAATTTTGCGAAAGTTTCGTTCTGATCTCGTCAAATATTTCTTGAGGGATGATAATGATGATATCATTACTACACCGCCTTATCCATTGTACGAAGGAATCATCACTCAAGCAATGTGGGATGAGTTTATCAAAACACATACAACTCCTGATTTCCTGGTAAGGGGATTTGTTTATTTTTCCCTATTACGTGTAATGTACGTATTTGTAAGTAACATTTATATATTTATATGAATCATTTTGATCTAACTAGGAGTTGAGCGAGAAGAATCGAGCTAACGCGACCAACATGCCATACCGATACACACAAGGACCTGTTTCATACGGAAATTTACAACAACAAATGGTACGAACTGATGATTATTTCATTCATCATAAAAATTGTATGAATATCATTTAAATTCGACTAACTTCGATGTGCAGATACAAGAATCAGGCTCAGATATTACACAGGTTCCACGACATGAGGTGTGGGTCAAGGGTGTCACAAATAAGAAAGGTGAAATTCGTAGTGAGGAAGCAAGAAGAGTAGCCGAATATTGTGTAAGTATTCAAATATATTATGCGTTCAATAAATAATTGGCTTTACTTAAATGAACTCCATTTATAATAACTAATTTTCATTGTAATTCTTTTTGGGAAAGCGACAAATGACACAGGAGGATCCTGCGTTGGCGACCTATGTTGGTCGGGACGATTTATTGAGCAGAGCGTTACTAGTACCCGAGTATGATGGTCGTGTTCGGGGTACTGGTTTTGCAGTCACCCCATCAGCATACTTCGGACGTCAGAAGCGCTCGAGTAGAGGTGATGTTTCCCACCTACGTGACGAGATGTCTACCTTTAAACATCAAATGCAAGAACTTCAACAACAAATGCGCTACAAGGAACAACGAGAAGAACAATTCACCGAACAAATGCGTTTGTTGCAAGACCAGAATGCGTTGTTAACAACGCAAATACAACAGTTGGTCCAGGGTAGGCCAACACCAAATGTTCCTTTCTGTGATAGCCCAAGTTTCAGAGATAGCTGCAATTCCATGCCTAAAGTCCCTTTTCCTTCGGTAATTAATTTCTTGTCTACTTAACTTTATGTTAAATTATAATTAAGCGAATTTAACATATTAACTCTCTTTTCCGTAGGGCGAATTTCAATGCAAGCTATATGTCGAGCAAGCATCCAAGCATGCGGTTGCAGTGGGTGTTGCCTACAACACTGGTGAGGACGTACTGCACAATTCACCGTTGCCTGATAACACACTCCGGGTTAGGGTTGACGTCTGCACGAACGAAGACGCCATCTTACCGATTCCGTCTCAGGATGAGCAAAATAAGGTGGCAGATGTTGTAGGTGGCTATGTTGCTTGGCCAATAGGTCTTATCGAGCCATGTGGAAAGGTCGTTCATTCAAAATTCCCTGCACTTTTCCTTCAAACTTTCATCTCGAACTGTGATTTAATTTTCTGATTTGCGCAGGGTAAGATTTCAAAGTCTTCAACAACACAACCCAAGTCAAAAGCATCGGCCAGCCATCAGAGCAGAAGAAGACATACCTCATATCTCGATCAATTAATATTGATTGCACCACAATTGATCGGTGAGGGAGTAGTGTCATTACGTATTCCAAGACATATCTACAATGTTGGTGGTCTAGTTGATTACATTACTGCCGAGGTCGTGCAGGAAATATGTGCTCGTGATTGGGTTAGTGCTTCGGCTATCAACATCTGGATAAGGTACTTCACTATTATCGTTTATCACTGTTATTAATATATCTCGTTCCATTTCTTTTGTTTCTCATGACACTGTATGTTTTATACCAGGCATTTAGACCAGGACGTTTTCATGGATACACACAGGGTCCAATTCGCATTTGTCAACCCTTTTCTCGTTGGTCATCATGAGGGTAAAATGGATGTGACTGCGCAGTCTAATGAGCTGAAAGATTACTTTAGCAAGAAAGCGACATCAAATACATTATTTTTAGTGCCGTATAATGCGGGGTAAGTTATTATTGGTACAATTTTTCTTTTTATTGTTTAACTTCTATCATAACATGATTGTTCAAAAATTAATTTTAAAACATATTTTAGGCGCCATTGGATATTGATCGTTATCAATCCAGCGGAACCTTCAGGCCCTTGCATTTATTATGTGGATCCTCTGAAAAATGGTCTTCCACAAGAACGTTTTGATATGTTGCTATTGATCAGTAGGTAAGTATACGTGCCTATAAATAAATATTTGCGAACATGATTGAATAGCCAAAAGTAATAACTTTCTGTTTCTTTTATTAGCGCATTGACTGCGTATCGGTCGTCTGTCGGGTTAAACTATTCTAAAGCTACTGACCCCCGCCTTAGCTATCCTTGGAAGAAGATACAGGTATTGATATTTGACTTTAATTTACTTAGACTTTGTTATTAAACACTTTTTATTCAAGAACATAGTTAAATATTGCATTATATTATTGCAGTGCCCTTTCCAACCTAATGACAATGATTGTGGGTACTATATCATGAAATTTATGAAGGATGTTATTATGCATGATCAACCATTTATTCCTCAAAAAGTAAGTCATTTAGTTGCACTTCATATTGTGTTGTAATGAAATTGAATTAGTGCCTGACAGTTATGTTTTACTGATTTTAATTCGTTCTAACTTGTGTCTGATTGTATTTATCTGTAGTATTATGAAGATCAACGTTGTGACGCTTTGACAGACCATCAGGTTAATGAAGTGATCGAGGAATGGTGTGAATATGTGTTTAAGCAAATCCCTAGGTAGCTATATTTACTATTAAATTCACTAGCTAGCTGGTTTTTTTTGTTGTTGTTTCTAATTGCCAATATAATTGTTGTGTCATGCATGTTTGTTCAAGTTGAATTTGTTGTATTATATTTCATTCAGCTAGGTTTACAGTATATTGTATAACAATTTTCATTACTACTTTACCTAATCAATCATTTGTTGCTATCATTTTAAAGTTATCTATTATTGTTTTTATTAAACCTTGCAGACTATAATTATATATGCATGGGATAATTATATATGCATGAGCAAAAAATATGCTAAAAAAAAAACCAATACGAAAAACCCAAAAATATACGAGGACAAAATATACTAAAAAATATCAGAACGGAAATTAAAAAAAAAAAAAAACAATACCTACTGTGGCGCCTGGCCAGCCAGGCGCCACAGTAGGTGAAAAGGCTCCTGTGGCGCCTGGCCGGCCAGGCGCCACAGAAGCTAAGCCTCCTGTGGCGCCTGGCCTACCAGGCGCCACAGGAGGTAGGCTTCCTGTGGCGCCTGGCCGGCCAGGCGCCACAGGAAGTTATTTTTCATAAAAAAAAAAATAAATAATCTGTGGCGCTTCCAAGCGCCACAGCTTTCTTTAGTAGCGTTAAGATAGGTGGCATTTCGGAAGCGCCACAGCTAATGTAATTATAAGCGCCACAGATTTGGTTTTTTGTAGTAGTGAAAATGCAATTATGGGGGAGGTGACTTTGTAGCAATCTCATTCTCATAGTTCTCCCAATCTTATGTTATCTTTAGTCCCTCATACCAAATAATATAATTTGACCTAATCCCTGACTCAATCTCATTTTCTACTCCTAGTGCTTCATAACAAACAGAGCCTTAGGGCTTGTTTTGATTAATAGTGGCAAGTAACATTCCTTGCAACCGACTCTTACAAATTTAAGTTAAAGTCAAAATTAATTAATATAAAGGAAAAAGACAGAAAAATATCACTTAAATTTTAAAATCCTAAATTAGTTTTTGGACAAAGATTTGCGTTGTCAATCCCATTATCATTCTTGTCAGCGGGATTTTGAAGTTCAAATGGTATTTTTCTGTCTTTTTCCCTTAATATAATGCAATTTATATTCAGATAGACTTTTATTTAAAAAACAAAAATTAGTCTAACAAAAATTTGTTTGGTTAATATTTTAAAAAGTTAATTTCAGAATATTTAAATATAAGAAAATTTAAAAGCCATAAATTAGAAAAAGTTACTGTAAAAGTAGATTTTGATTAAAAAGTTAGTTTCCCTTAAAGCTATCCCAAACGTCGTTTTTTCATCACTTGGTCTAAAGTGATTTCCATTTTCATAATAGTTTTTGGGATGGCGCCCTAAAATGGTTAATATTCATTTTATATCATTATTTATTATATAAAGCGCTACCTTATTTTGTAAAAAATTAAAATTAGAAAATAATTATTATAATTCATAATATTGAAGTTAGATAACTAATTTGTAAAAATTAAAAATTGATTAATTTAGTTATTTATAAAAAAAATGTGTTATTTTACTTAAATACCGTATGGCTTTGATCATCTTTTTCATTTTCATTGGAACTACTTCTTGATGAAACCTTCCTTAGTATGTATATTTAATATGGATAGTATTGGAAAAAAAATTATAATTCTTAGAGACAAAAGTGAATTACAATCTTATATTTAGGATAAAAATAAACTCCTAACCATATTATATATTAAAGACAAGTAAAATTTAGAGGCAGCTCCTAAGCTCAAGTGAGGGGCAAACTAAGAGTTAATAAACACAAACATTTTAAAATTCTGTTTTAGTACAGTGATTATATGAGTGATTATGAGGTTATTGAAATTGAAGGAACTAATTTGACAAAACTGATGTTTTATTAATTCTCAATTCCCCGATTTAACCATACCAACCTTAGTTGGATAATCATTTTCATTTTAAATATAATTGATCTTTTTGTTAAAAAATAAATAAATAAAATTCTTTTTTTTTTACCATGGAAATAAATAAAATTCATGTCTCCCTCACGTTCATTAGTTTGGCTTATAACATGGATTCATTTGATTGCACGATCACGATTGAAAACATTAGATATTATTATTATAACCAGGTATTATTCTCCATGCAATACACAGGACAGTGTTTTTTGTTCATGTCATATTCAAGATATTAATTTTTTAATTAGAGGCAAATCAAATGATCTAGATTAAGAGGTTTACTAATTATTCTTCACAGTTGTTTATGTATAGATACTATGTTCGTCTACTAAAGACATATGATCATAAAGAACGCTTTTCATATTCAATTGTAATATTTTTAAGAGTTAAAGTAAAATAAGTCAAAATATGACTTACATGTAACCACAAACATAAATCACACTGCTTATATAAAAATTTAATAGAGAACACTTGTCATATTGTATTAAAATATTTTTGTGCAGTTAAAGTAAAGTGAGTGGAAAAATATATGACTTGCATGCAGTGTATTAAAAACCAAATCAGACCACCCAGTTCAGATCGGAAACCTGTGAACCGGACACCGGACTAGTCTTGCATGCAGTGTATTAAAAAACTCTTAGATAGTTTTTTGAATGGTATATATGAACATTTAAATTATATATATATATTTTAATTAACCCCGGGTTGACTCTGGTCTGAACCACTGACCCTTGACCTAGTGTCTTGACCGGTTCAATATATGTCCAAACTGATTTTCAGTGCCTTGCTTGCATGTGAACACAGACACAAATCTCTCTCAGCTTATTTGACAATTTTACTAAGGTGTATTAATTAAATTAGTTTAAATTAATTATTAATTATTATTAATTAAGTGTTAATAAGTCTTCTTAGTTCTCATTCGTTCCATTGTGTTAAATACAGGTAAAGTTCAAAAGTTACTCTCTTGTTTTAATTTGCCTTTCGTTACTTATTGTGTAAACTTTGTTCTTATAATATATAATATTATATTAAATAAGGATGAAGTTAGAAAATTTATAAAATTTAAAGGCAGAGTTAATAAGATTTAAAGATTTCTTTGACTACTATGGATCATGTTGAAAGTGATTTATAATAATGATTAGAAGAGTGTTAAATTTTAAGATAGAATTAGTATTAAATTTTAAGACAGAATTTTTGAACTTTTATTTATTTATTTTTTGTTCCAATGTAACATAATGAAAGTGGCTCATAAAATTTCTTCCCATCATTGATTAGTGTATACCAATACCACGGAAACCAATAGTAATTCATAATTGTTCATGAAACCGTTAAAATCTCTCATTAAAATCCTACCATGAATTTGACAAAACCGCTTATTATTTTTAACCCCGTTCAATTTAAAACCTCGTACTAAGCTCAGAATGTTAACCTTGTTAATACTAAACCGTTTCTTCAGCTTTTCTAAAAGTGTAGTATGTGTGCGTTTGGAATGGCTTATTTTTGTCCAAAACGTGCTTATAATTCGTGATTCACGGTATACGAGGCAAGTATGTGAGAGGAGTTTTTTCTCGGCTTGCGTAATAAGTACGTTTTTCCTGTACAAAACGCTCTCACAAACAAGCCTGTAGATAGATAGATTCTTAATCACGAAGTAATACATTTTGATATTTAATTAGAAGTAATACTAGGATATATATTGCCACTAAAATAGAAGCAGCTGTTCAGAATGGCTGAGGCATCTTCGAAAAGTTGTTTTGATTGCTCCTCAAGTCAAGGGATTCGAGCCACATGGAGCGTTTATTAATTCGTTTCTTGTTACCAATCCTTGGGGACTACGAATAAGACTTGGGGCCAAAGAAAAGCCGAGCCTTTAAATACGGACCCATCAAGTTCAAATCTTTCATCAAAAACCTTCCGATCACTTCACAAACACAATCAAAATCACTTTGCGTTTCATTCATCACTTCCTCACAGTTTCACCGTCGCATAATATGGCAATTCTTCTAGGTCCTCCTGAGATCTATAGCTCCACCGCCGTCACCGCCACTTCCGGCGATCCTTTCATGGATCACATGCTGGCGAATTTCAACATGATCCAATCACCGCGTCGCCAAAACATGGGCTTCACGGAGAATAATTCTCCTACCTTCCTCTCCACTGGCGATCCCTGTCTTGATTTCTTCTTCCATATTGTTCCTGATACTCCTCCTTCTTCTCTGACACAGAGGCTCCAATTAGCTTGGTCTCGTAACCCTTTAACCACACTCAAGCTCGTCTGTAATCTCCGAGGAGTTAGAGGAACAGGAAAGTCTGATAAGGAAGGGTTTTATGCTTCTGCTTTATGGCTTTACTCCAATCATCCAAGAACCCTCGCGTTCAACGTCCCTTCTTTTGCTGAGTTTGGTTACTTCAAGGACTTACCTGAGATTCTTTATAGAATCTTGGAAGGTCTTCATGTGAGAGAGTTTCAGAAAGAGGAATGGCTGCAAATAAAAGGAAGCGGAAAGTATAACAAGATATCTCGAAGCAGAAAGGACGAGAAAACATTGTTTACAACAAAGATTCCAACAATGAGCCAGAAAGAGATAGCTCGTGCTACAAGGCAAGAAAAGAGAATATCCATGGCTAAGAAAGTTGTACAGAGATATCAGGATGATGCTAACTTTCGGTTAGTATACGATCACATCTCAGATCATTTTGCTGAATGTTTGAAGAGAGATGTAGAGTTCCTCAAAAGTGGGGAACTAAGAAAGATTACTCTTGCTGCTAAATGGTGTCCATCCATTGATTCTTCCTTTGATCGATCTACACTGCTATGTGAAAGCATTGCAAGGAGGATTTTCCCTAGAGAATCCTATCCAGAGTATCAAGGGGTTGAGGAAGCTCATTATGCTTATAGGATTCGGGACCGTCTGAGAAAGGAAATTTTGGTGCCACTAAGGAAAGTGCTGGAATTGCCAGAAGTATATATTGGCGCCAATCAATGGGGCTCAATACCATACAACAGGGTAGCGTCAGTGGCAATGAAATTCTACAAAGAGAAATTTTTGAAGCATGACAAAGAAAGATTTAGCAAGTACCTGGAAGATGTCAAGTCAGGCAAGTCCACCATAGCGGCCGGCGCGTTGCTTCCACACGAGATCATAGCATCGTTAAACGATGGAGATGGTGGACAAGTGGCAGAGCTTCAGTGGAAGAGAATGGTGGATGACTTGCTCAAGAAAGGTAAACTGAGGAGCAGCTTGGCCATTTGTGATGTTTCAGGAAGCATGTCTGGAATCCCAATGGAAGTATCTGTGGCAATGGGTATATTAGTGTCTGAAACAAGTGAAGAGCCATGGAAAGGTAAGGTCATTACATTTAGTCACAACCCACATTTGCATTTGATAAAAGGGGAGAATCTGGAGTCCAAGGTAGAGTTTGTGAGAAGGATGGATTGGGGAATGAACACTGATTTTCAGAAGGTGTTCGACTTAATTCTAGAAGTTGCAGTGAATGGGAATCTCAAGGAGGACCAAATGATTAAGAGGGTATTTGTTTTCAGTGACATGGAATTTGATCAAGCATCATGCAATCCTTGGGAGACTGATTATGAAGCAATCAAAAGAAAGTACAGAGAAAGGGGGTATGGATCTGTAGTGCCTCAGATAGTTTTTTGGAATCTGAGAGACTCAAGAGCAACCCCAGTGCCTGGTAATCAAGATGGAGTGGCACTAGTAAGTGGGTTTTCTAAGAATCTGCTTCAATTGTTCTTAGATAATGACGGGACCATTAACCCTCAAGCTGTCATGGAAGCAGCAATTTCTGGCCAAGAATATGAGAAATTACTAGTGTTGGATTGACTTAGTTGTAAATTTCTTACCAGTGCAAAATATTGTATTAAATGTTTGTTAAAAATCATTGTTATCATGTTCACTGTCTATTAAAAATACATTTGTTCGACTATATATGAAATACAGTAGTAATTATTACGAATATTAATTATGTGGATGTCTATTGACTTATATCCTAATCACTATCTATCTGGCTGCTTTTAATACATTCTTTTACTTCATCTTCAAGTCAACAAGCTTGCTCCTCAAGTTTTATTATTTATCTTCCAAGTTTGCTTCCTCTCCAAGTTTGCCTACATAGTTCTTATTAGTGGTGAAGATCTATAAATAGGAACCTTGGGTCAAACATTGTAAACACATAAGTGAATGAAAATTACTCTCCTATTTTTCTCTTGAACTATCTTTACTATTGTCCACTATCTCTTATCTCAGATATATCTTTATTTTCATAACAGAAATAAGAGAAGTAGAAAATAGTCATTTTTGTGACACTCATTATAAAAATGATGGTCTGTTGCTATAACAGGTACTTACAGGGAAAAGAACTGAGAATTATTGAACCAACGAGTCATAAGTTACTTGCTCCATGGTCTATTGTTTTGTAAAATATCTTCAGTCCATGACTTTTCTGAAATAAGGGGTCCAACATGAATTAACTACAGCACAAAGTAACGGTTTTTTGACAATTCACCCAGCTCTACCAATTTTTTGCAGCAACATGTTTCTGCCAGTAGATTAATGATCAAACTACTTTATGTTATAGTCATAAAGTCATAATTAAACTAGTTACATCTTAAAGGCGCGACTTTAGAGCTCATACTGCTATGATTCAATACGTCACTTCCAACCATTTTTTAGTGAAAACTAAAATGAGAACAAATAAAAGAATGAAAAAAAACAGGAGTGAAGAAGATAAGGATGGAGTTAGACTTACAGATTCAGTTTTGCCAATGATTCTAGCAACAGCTTTGGTGGTTTCCCTGAGAATATTTCGAAAATAAGTTCAAAGTCGGTATTTTCTTCTTCTTGAAGGCGATATGCGAATCGTCATGCGAAAGTTTCCTCCAAGGTCGTGAATGTTTTCCACCTGGGAGAAGAAGAAAATGAACATGGACAACACTTTCCAATTGAACTTTGAATGGTGATATTTAAAGTTTTATGTTGAAAAAAATAAATAAATAAATTTAAGAGTTAATATCATATTTGGTCCTTCAAGTTTAACTTCATTTTAATTTTAGTCTCTTGAGTTTTAAATAATTGATTTTGGTCTCTATAGAGGCAACATGGTCCAAGTGTTATTGATTTATAAGGACTAATAAAAAAAAAAAGAAATTTGGGGATAAAAACCTATGGTTTGAGCCTTCAAAAACTAAAACTAATAATAAATTATATTAACCTTAAATTTAAAATACTAAATTTTATTCATGACAGTTTAAATTTATAATAATAAATATTTTAAAAATATATTTTAAAATAAGTATATCATGTACCTTGTATGTGACTTCATTAATTAGTTAGATGGCATGTTTATGTTTATAGGTCTTTGGTTTTTCTTTTTTTATTATATTTTCATATATATACATATATATATATTTATTACTTAAATAGTGCTTTAAGCTTTAATAGCTTATAATGGACCTTTAGGCGGTAGTACCAGTAATCAAACACAGGTCTTGTAGGTCAGGGAAACTCAAGCCATGAGATCGGACCATGTTTTCATGTCATAATGGACTTTTAGACTTATGCTATCAATTAGAGTTTTTAAGAGTCCTAACTAGCTTTAGAAGTCCTCCATTTTCTTATAAATATTTTGTTATGTATGCTATTCAATTGAGAGATGAGAATAAATAATAGAATTTTTTCATCGTCGTCGTCGTCGTCATCTTCATCATTATTTTGAAAGAGCTTTTGCTTCTTCTATTATGTGGCATTTGATGAATTTATTTTATGCTGCTTGCTGACCGAGGTTTTCCTTTCAGTGGTACTCAGTGAACTTATCTTCCGCTGCTTGTTGAGAGTTTCCTATGCGTTTTACTCTCCCTATGAACGTCGTATCAACTGCACGACAAAGTTGCCTCCGGTTCTTAATATAAAAACTCATTGGAAATTGGATTTAATTCTAAATATAAAATTCCAATCTACATTGTCTTTCAAATTTATAGTTTTCCCCCCAAAATATCTATATTAATTACATATATTAAGAAGTTTCTATTTAAGGATACTCATAATGAAAGAAGATATTTTATCAAAACCACGATATATTTATTACAAATAACTAACATAACTTGTTAACAAAATCTGCAAAGAAACAAGAAAATATTTGGTTTGAGTCGTGTTCGAGGACATTATTCTTAAGAGATATTTTCACCGACGCTTCTAAATCTCTTTTTCAAATGGTGTCACGGATGTGGTATTTATAGACAATCAATCAATGCTTTGAGCAGACACAAATCCCTTAATTTATTAACAATTTTAATTCAGGAACTAATACAAATCCCTGAAGTTATTTAAAATACTTTGATATGCTTGGACTCATTAATATAATTATTAATATAATTATAATTCATGATTTAACGTATAATTTCAAATTCAATTTGTTTTCTTCTTTATAGTCAAACCCTAATAAGAAAGGATGTGCTATTTTGATGGTGTGATTATATGACCATTTGTGAGTTAAAGGGGATATTAAATGGGTTTTACAAGATTTTTAGTTTAAAATTGATTGATTGATGATTAATTGATTGGTTTTTTCTTTTTGGAAATTGACAAAAAGTCCCAATTTAAAAAATTAATATTAGAAAAGTTTCAGAACTTGTTAACAGTAACTCATTCACTTGTCAATGATTGCTCTTTCACTTATTGTTAACAAATTATGAGACTTTTATGATATTATTTTCTTTAATTGGGACTTAGTGTCATTTTCCTTATTTTTCTGGGTGAAATATTATTATTACAATTCTTAATTATCAATTAACCTATTTTGATTTTTATATAATCAAATAAAATAAACATGGTGCGATATATAGCCATTAAAATAGAAGCAGCTGGTCAGGAGGGACGTGAGTCAATGAGTCATCTTCGAAAAATTGTTTTGGTTGTTACTCAAGTCGGTTTCCATTCCAACGGATGAGTCATCTTCCAAATAAACATGTGACGTTTATTAATTCATTTTTTATTACCTGTCCTTGGGACTACGAATAAGACTCTCTGTTTTTTTTTTTTTTGGACTGAACTACGAATAAGACTTGGGGCCAAAGAAAAGCCGAGACTATATAATAAATACGGTTCCATAACTTCATAGCATTCATTAAAAACCTTTCGATGACTCCACAAAACAAAATCAAATTCACTTTTCGTTTCATTCGTCACTTCCTCACAGTTTCACTGTCGCATGATATGGCAATTCTTCTAGGTCCTCCTGAGATCTATAACTCTGCCGACAATGCCAAATCATCATCCGCCGCCGCTGTTGCCACTTCCGGCGACCCTTTCATGGATCAAATGGTGGCGAATTTCAACAAAATCCAATCACGGCGTCGTCTAAAGATGGACTTCACGGAGAATAATTCACCCACCTTCCTCTCAACCGGCGATCCCTGTCTTGATTTCTTCTTCCATATTGTTCAATTCCTTATACTCCTCCTTCTTCTCTGACACAGAGGCTCCAATTAGCTTGGTCTCATAACCCTTTAACCACCCTCAAGCTCGTCTGTAATCTCCAAGGAGTTAGAGGAACAGGAAAGTTTGATAAGGAAGGGTTTTATGCTTCTTGTTAAAAGTCAAAGAACGTTAGGTGATGAATATGATGAAGTCCACGACAATATCTTCCTTCGTCAGTAATATCGTCTACCGTCAAAGAAATAGTATGATGAAGCGTAGAAGATTGAATTAATTGTAAATGATTTCATATTGTAGTGATTGTATATAAATAGGTGCTTGTACGTCTCATAAATATAATTAAGAGTTTCAGTTCATAACATGGTACCAGAGCCATTGTAACTTTAGAAATAATTTCTGTTTCCATTTTTTCCGGCCAACATGTTTCTGTTCAAGGTTCAGATCTGCCTTCGCCAGCACCTCCGCTGCAGACACGCGCCAGATCCCTAGGCTCCCTGTGTACAGATCGGCCGGCCACCAAAATTTGAAGCCATTCCGACGGCGTGTGAGGCCACACGCGCCACCTGAAGTTCCGCCGCTACAAACACGCACCGGCGCGTGAAGCCTCCTCCGGTGTCAGTTTGCGATGCCGTTTGCGGCGTTCTGATCGTCTCTTCAACCTCTACCTCCCTTTGAAGTTTCGTGGTCATCCGACACGTTTGAGATTTTGAGCTATTGTTCTTCGCTTTCGTTTCCACATTCGTAAGTTGCAATTTGTCACTAACATTTAGCATTTTGAGTTCGCGCTTTAAGTTTCTGCGGGTCCCTTGTCTTGTTTGAAGTGTTTTATCTCTTTGACATGCTCATTTGATTGAATCTCTGCGGGTCCTGTTGGTTTCAACTTGATTAAGTTCATACTGTGGTACTATCTTCTTGATTGTTCGTGACTCTTGCTATTTTGAGAAGATTGTTCGTATACTACTACTTTGATTGTTAAAAATGGCTGACTCTAAAAACTCTGATATGTTACCTATGTCTGCTAAAATCACTGCTTCACAGTTGAATTGGACAAATTACAGTGATTGGAACAAAACTATTAGAGTTTATATTCTGGGAATTGAGATGGACACCCATTTAATTGAGGATCCTCCCTCTAGTGATGAAACTAAACTTTCAACTTGGAAAAGAGCATATGCTCGTCTTTTGTTTCAAATTCGAAATTCCATTGAACCACGAATTCTGTCTTCTGTTAATCATTGTAACTCTGTCAAAGAAATCATGAATTATCTTGAATTTATGTTTTCTGGAAAATGAAATATTACTCGAGTTCATGAAATCTGTAAAGGTTTTTATCATTCTCAACAGCAAGATCGTTCATTGAAAGATTTCTTTCTGGACTTCAAAAGAATGTATGAGGAAATGAAAGTACTTATGTCTCCGCAAGCAGATCTCTCAACTCGAATTAAGAACTTGGGACTTCAGGCTATGATGAGTTTTCTTGAGGCTCTCAACCCATCCTATGAGACTATTCGTTCTCAGATTCTGTCTAGTCAAGAGCTTCCTTCTCTTGAAGATGTTTTCTCACGGGTTCTTCGTGCTGATAGCTTGATTCACTCTTCTGTTGATCCAACTGCAAGTGCTCTAGCTGGACGTGGTCCCTTTGAGAACAGGAATTATGGGTACAAACAAAATAACAATTCTGGCAGTATTATCTGCAATTATTGCAAGGAACCTGGACACATTAAGAAATATTGTCGAAAATTACAAAATAAACAGCGGCATGATCAACAGCGCGGACTTGCTCATATTGCCCAGACCTCTGGTCCTCTTGATTCAGGATCTGGATCTTCCTCTGCAGGAGCTCTAGCAACAGGTACTCTCTCCTCTGGCCTTACTACTGCTTCAACTAAATGGGTCATCGATTCTGGGGCCACCGACCACATGACAGGTAATCATCACTTATTCTCTTCATATGCCCCATATCCAAACCCGTCATTCATATTTGTCGCCAATGGTTCTCCAGTAAGCGTTATTGGCTCAGGCACTGTAAACCCAACTCCATCCCTCGCATTATCCACTGTTCTTAACATTCCTGATCTCACCTTTAATCTTTTATCTCCAAGTAAACTCACTCGTCATTTAAACTTTTTTATCTCAATCTTCCCTGACTATTGTTTAATTCAGGATCTATCGACGAAGCAAATTATTGGTAAAGGCTATGAATCTGGTGGACATTACATCCTTGATGATCAGGTGCCACGATATGTTGCTTGTTCTGGTGGGTCGTCTTTATTTGACATTCATTGTCGTCTAGGTCATATGTCGTTATATCATCTCTCCGAAAATTGTATCCTCAGTTTTCTTCTGTGTCCACTTTAGATTGTGAGTTATGTCAGTTTGCCAAACACCATCGTGTTCATTTGTCACCTCGCGTCAATAAAAGGGCTGCGTCCCCCTTTGAGTTAATACATTCTGATGTTTGGGGTCCTTGTTCAGTTATGTCTCATACTGGTTATCGTTATTTTGTAACTTTTGTTGATGATTTTTCCAGAACAACTTGGCTTTACTTAATGAAATAGCATTCTGAGTTGTTTACTCATTTTCGTAATTTCTGTGCTGAAATTCAAACCCAGTTTAACACTCCTGTGAAAATATTACGAAGTGATAATGCAAAAGAATATTTTTCTGCCCCATTCACTGATTACATGCAAAGTCATGGTATTCTTCACCAATCTTCTTGTGTTGATACCCCTGCTCAAAATTGTGTTGCTGAAAGAAAAAACTGACATCTTTTAGAAACTGCCCGAGCCCTCATGTTTCATTCTTCAGTACCTAAAATTTTTTGGGCTGATGCTGTGTCTACTGCATGTTTTCTCATCAATCGCATGCCTTCGGCCATTCTTGGTAGGGATATTCTGTATTCAGTTCTGTTTCCTACCACTAAGTTATTTCCTGTTGATCCAAAAATCTTTCAGTTGTGTCTGTTTTGTTCGGGATGTCCGTCCTAGTGTTAGTAAACTTGATCCTAAGTCCCTAAGATGTGTTTTTCTTAGCTATTCTCGAGTTCAAAAAGGTTATCGGTGTTACTCTCCCGATCTCCGTCGTTATCTTGTGTCTACTGATGTGTATTTTCATGAGTCTTCTTCTTTCTTTGCATCTTCAACCTCCACTGGGTCTCCCTCTGTCATTACAGAGTCCGATGATGTCCTGGTTTATCATGCCCCACTCTCTCCAGTACAGGCTCCCGATCCAGAACCTGATATCATCAATGATGCTGATGCTACCAATGTTTTGCCGTCACCATTCCCTGCTTCTTCGATGGATTCTGGCCATGACTCCTTAGTTTCTGTTCCTGATTTCCCAGATCCTACCATTGAAGTCCCTAACCCAATTACCTATGATCCTACTATTGATCCCTCTCTTGACTTACCTATTGCACTCCGGAAAGGTACTCGTTCTCGTTGTCCTCCCAGAAGATATGCTGACTGTACTTATCCTATATCCTCATTTGTGTCTTACCAGCATTTGTCACCTACTTCTTCTTTCCTTGTGGTCACACTTGATTCCATCTCCACCCCAACTACCCTTCACCAAGCCTTGACACATCCTGGTTGGCGTACAGCCATGGAAGAAGAACTTATGGCTCTTGAACAAGCTGGTACCTGGTCTCTTGTTAATCTACCTCCTGGGAAGAAAGCCATTGGATGTAAATGGGTGTTCGTTGTTAAAACTAAGGCTGACGGTTCTTTAGAACGGTTAAAAGCTCGTCTTGTTGCCAAGGGATATGCACAAACTTATGGTATTGGTTATTCAGAGATTTTCTCTCCTGTGGCTAAGCTAACCTCTGTTCGTCTTCTAATCTCCTTAGCTGTTACATATCATTGGGATTTGCATCAATTGGATGTTAAGAATGCATTTTTGAATGGTGATCTTCTTGAAGAGGTTTAAATGGAGCAACCACCTCGGTTCGTTACTCAGGGGGAGAATAAGAAAGTGTGCTATCTCTGAAAGTCATTGTATGGTCTAAAACAAAGCCCTCGTGCTTGGTTCGAAAGATTCTGTGAAGTAGTCAAGAAATTTGGATTAAGTCAAAGCAAGTGTGATCACTCTGTATTCTACCAGCAATCTGATGCAGGCATGATTCTTCTAGTAGTATATGTTGATGATATTGTGATTACAGGGAGCAACATTTCCGGGATCTCAGAACTTAAAGTCTTCTTGAATTCTCATTTTCAGACAAAAGATTTGGGGTCATTAAAGTACTTTCTTGGTATTGAAGTTTTAAGAAACAAGAAAGGTATTCTTTTGACTCAAAGAAAGTATGTTCTCGATCTCTTAAAAGAAACTGGAAAGCTTGGAGCTGCACCAATCAACATTCCCATGATTTTGAATCCCTTCCTAGATCTTGATGCTAGTATGTTTGATGAGCTTCCTGATGATTTGGAGAAGAAAATTGATCCGGAAAAATTGAAGCCGTTTCCATTTCCTGAGAGATATAGAAGACTCATTGGTAAGCTGAATTATTTGACAGTAACTCGTCCTGATATAACCTTCTAAGTCAGTAGGCTCAGCCAATTCATGGCATCACCAACGGTGGCACAATGGGAAGCTTTAGAACATATCTTGTATTATTTGAAAGGTTCTCCGGGTCTTGGTATTCTTTATACAGATTATGGGCACACTAAAGTCGAGTGTTTTTGTGATGCGGATCATGCAGGATCTAAGGCCACAAGACGATCCACTACGGGTTACTGTGTGTTTGTTGGTGGAAATTTGATATCTTGGAGAAGCAAGGAGTTGTGTCAAAATCAAGTGCAGAAGCAGAATACAGAGCCATGTCACAGTCAGTACAAGAAATTGTGTGGGTATTTCAACTCTTGAAGGAAATTGGTGTCACTACAACATTACCTGTAAAATTATGGTATGACAATAAAGCAGCACTTCATATAGCATCAAACTCTGTGTTCCATGAACGAACAAAACATATTGAGATTGACTGTCATTTTATTCGTGATAAGATCAAAGAAAATATTGTATCTACAGGGCACATACGATCCGATGACCAACTGGCAGATCTTCTGACAAAAGCCTTAAATGGAACACGAGTTCAATATCTTTGTAACAAGTTGGGCATGATCAATATATATGCTCCAACTTGAGGGAGAGTGTTAAAAGTCAAAGAACGTTAGGTGATGAATATGATGAAGTCCACGACAATATCTTCCTTCGTCAGTAATATCGTCTACCGTCAAAGAAATAGTATGATGAAGCGTAGAAGATTGAATTAATTGTAAATGGTTTCATATTGTAGTGATTGTATATAAATAGGTGCTTGTACGTCTCATAAATATAATTAAGAGTTTCAGTTCATAACACTTATGCTTTATGGATTTACACCAATCATCCAAGAACCCTCGCGTTCAACGTCCCTTCTTTTGTTGAGTTTGGTTACTTCAAGGACTTGCCATAGATTCTTTATAGAATCTTGGAAGGTCTTGATGTGAGAGAGCTTCAGAAAGAGGAATGGCTGCAAATAAAAGGAAGCGGAAAGTACAACAAGATATCTCGAAGCAGAAAGGACGAGAAAACATTGTTTACAACAAAGATTCCAACAATGAGCCAGAAAGAGATAGCTCGTGCTACAAGGCAAGAAAAGAGAATATCCATGGCTAAGAAAGTTGTACAGAGATATCAGGATGATGCTAACTTTCGGTTAGTATGCGATCACATCTCAGATCATTTTGCTGAATGTTTGAAGAGAGATGTAGAGTTCCTCAAAAGTGGGGAACTAAGAAAGATTACTCTTGCTGCTAAATGGTGTCCATCCATTGATTCTTCCTTTGATCGATCTACACTGCTATGTGAAAGCATTGCAAGGAGGATTTTCCCTAGAGAATCCTATCCAGAGTATCAAGGGGTTGAGGAAGCTCATTATGCTTATAGGATTCAGGACCGTCTGAGAAAGGAAATTTTGGTGCCACTAAGGAAAGTGCTGGAATTGCCAGAAGTATATATTGGCGCCAATCAATGGGGCTCAATACCATACAATAGGGTAGCGTCAGTGGCAATGAAATTCTACAAAGAGAAATTTTTGAAGCATGACAAAGAAAGATTTAGCAAGTACCTGGAAGATGTCAAGTCAGGCAAGTCCACCATTACGGCCGGCGCGTTGCTTCCACACGAGATCATAGCATCGTTAAACGATGGAGATGGTGGACAAGTGGCAGAGCTTCAATGGAAGAGAATGGTGGATGACTTACTCAAGAAAGGTAAACTGAGGAGCAGCTTGGCCATTTGTGATGTTTCAGGAAGCATGTCTGGAATCCCAATGGAAGTATCTGTGGCAATGGGGATATTGGTGTCTGAAACAAGTGAAGAGCCATGGAAAGGTAAGGTCATTACATTTAGTTACAACGCACATTTGCATTTGATAAAAGGGGAGAATCTGGAGTCCAAGGTAGAGTTTGTGAGAAGGATGGATTGGGGAATGAACACTGATTTTCAGCAGGTGTTCGACTTAATTCTAGAGGTTGCAGTGAATGGGAATCTCAAGGAGGACCAAATGATTAAGAGGGTATTTGTTTTCAGTGACATGGAATTTGATCAAGCATCATGCAATCCTTGGGAGACTGATTATGAAGCAATCAAAAGAAAGTTCAGAGAAAGGGGGTATGGATCTGTAGTGCCTCAGATAGTTTTTTGGAATCTGAGAGACTCAAGAGCAACCCCAGTGCCTGGTAATCAAGATGGAGTGGCACTAGTAAGTGGGTTTTCTAAGAATCTGCTTCAATTGTTCTTAGATAATGATGGGACCATTAACCCTCAAGCTGTCATGGAAGCAGCAATTTCTGGCCAAGAATATGAGAAATTACAAGTGTTGGATTGACTCAATTGTAAATTTCTTACCAGTGCAAGATATTATATTCAACGTTTGTTAAAAGTACATTTTTCTTATATTCAATGTCTGTTAAAAATACATTTTAGCAACTACATATGAAGTAGAAATAAGAGTAGTAGAAAATAGTCATTACTGCGACCCTTCATTGTAAAAATGATGCTCTGTTTCTACAAGAAGGTATTTACAGGGAAAGGAACTGGGAATTATTGAACCAACAAGTCATAAGTTACTTACTCCATGGAGGGATAACCCTTAAAAGACATGCAAGACTGTTACAGCACAAGTTTTGGTATTTCAACCCCCAGCTAATAATTCATATTTTAACTGAGATATGATATAGGCTTCTGATTAGTTCATAGACTATGCAGAAACAATTGACAGTGATTTCATACTTCATGCCTTTACTGATATGGAAGAAAAAGTTGTAACCAATCTGGTTTGAGATGGGATAAGGAAATTTAGAACATAGTTAGGAGATCTAGGATTATTTATTATAATTCTTAAATAAGGATGTTTATCCGTATTTGAATTTAAATTTTAAATTTAGGATTCATATTTGAATTTTAATTTAGGATTTAGATTTGAATTTTGAATTGTTATTTTATTATTATTTTATTATTTCTAGGGCTTTATAAATAGAGTTTAAAGTTTTCTGTTGGAGACAATTTTAATTAATTGATTTAATAAGATTTCTTTTCTCTCTAAATATTATCTCTCCTCCTTTCGTTAGTCTGATTTCTCCCTCCTTCTTACTATCCTCCCTCCTCTGGTCTCTCTCTGCTCCCCTTTTCCCAACCCATTTTACTTTACGAGTTTCTCCAATAATTCATTTGTGATCAAATTTAAAAAATGTAATGTGAGTGTCTATATATATACAATTAATGTTAGTGTTAACTGTGCTAATAGAGCAGTCAAAACAGGCCGAGCCCGTCAAACTAGCCCATTTAAGCCTGTATAAGGGGAGGGTTGGGTTTGTATTTTAGGTGGTGTAAAAGAAACTTAGGCTTAAACGGGAAGGACTCAAAAAATAAAAAGGCCAATCCGTTAAAGTTGAGGGTCGAATCCTTTTAAATCCGCTTATTTTTTTCAATTAAAATAAAAGTACTCACTTTTCTTATGTAACATTTTTTATTTAAAGAAAAACACTTAGGTGTTCTAGTTCATGCACACTTGGGCCCTAATCAAGTTTTAAAGATTCAAGTTGAGGTTAATTTGTTTAGCTCTAGCCACTTCATATACATTTAATGATGTTATTATATATATGTTTTACTCAAATTCATGCATCCACTGCATATAGGATAATTCGAAAGCAAAAAGGCATAATATTTTTCTTGAAGCAATATAATTTTAGTCTAACTTTTCTTTTTTTTCAAAACTTTCTAAAATTAAATTAAATAGTATTACAACAAAGTCTAATAGTCATACCTAAATTTTTTATACATAATAACTATGAGATGCTCTTGTCTTTTCAGCAATTAAAATTTTTTATACGTGGCTATAAAAAGGAGGTAAATTATTTAGTTTTGGTTAATTTTAAGTTAGGACAATAATTTATGAGTATTTGAAGTTTGATTTGTATTTGTTTTACGAAGTTTAGATAATATATAGTTTGACACTTTATTTTACTAATATATATGATTTGAACTATAAATTTTAAAAGATTTATTATTTTATTGTTATATATTTTAAAATAATTTAAAAATTAAAGTTTAATAAATTTACATGAAAGCCTGTGAGCTAGCCCTTAGCCCTCATGTCTAAGGGCCGGGCTTCGATAATATAATGGTTTTATAGCATGTGAGTTTTCAAATCTAGCCCTTTAAAGCCTTAGTTTTGCAAGGGCTAACCCTTTAGGGTCGAGCTCGCTCATTTTGATAGCTCTAAATGTTAACCATTTAAAATATGCAATTAAATTTTGTCTTAAATTTTTTTAGGAAAAATTCTAGAAAAATACTACTTGAACTTCAAAATCTTAAATTAGTGATACGACAACAATTTGTGTTGTCAATCACATTACTCTTTTTGTCAATCTCATATCCTTAATATAAGATATATTTAACTAATTTGATTAGATTAAGGAATTTAGATAAGTTAGTTAATATGACATGTATTTTCTAAAACACCTTAGTCATATTTCTTAATTCTTTCTTCCCTCTCCTTCTTAATTATTGTTGAAAAAGTATCAATAGGGGTAAATTAGAAAAATATTGATAAATATGAAAACTATGTCTTATATCAATATATAATATAATATTCTTCCACTGATTACTGTTCGTAAAGAATTTTTACTAATAATTTATTCCCCTCCTCCGTCAGAATGTTAGACCTTTTGGTACCAATAAAAACGTGAGGTATTTCAAAAATTCAAATTCAATCAGAAACCACTCGCTCAAGCCAGCATCTTCCAATTGCTTATGTGTTTCACATTATGGGCCTTCGCATCTGAACCTATATCCCTCCATATTACATCGCTCATTGGGTGAATGCATAGGAGAAGAAGATAGGTTCACAACTAGAAGAAGCTACGTTGGACGACCTTCTCATACCGAACTACTCATATTTGAATGAAACGCTATACGACGTTGATTGTGTCGAGAGAATGTTAGGTCATTTGTTAGAGGGTTTAGAAGAAATAAACGATGCCACCACAATCGATGGCAGGTCGCCGACATTGACGCTTGTGGGTAAACAAATCGACATCTATCTTTCTGACATAGCTTCCGACGTAAATCTCAATCCAGAAAGGATCTACGACTTAGCTCACTCTCTCCCCGAACAAGCCAGACTCTTCAATTTGTCATTTTCACAAACATCTTTGAGACAAAAAAATTCACTTCTCTTTCATTGCTTGCAGGCACACCCATGGATATCAGAAGCGGAACACGAACAGATCTGCAGATTCTTGGACTGTCAAAAGCTAACACTAGACGCCTGCACACACTCGGCGCAGAACGAAAGGCTTCCATTGCAGGCACCCCCATTATTGTTTTGGCCCCACTTCTTTTTATATCTAAATTTGAATTTCAAATTTCACATTTTGTCTTAGCTCAGGTCACACCCAGAGTTGCTGCCTCAGGTGTAAGAAGGGTTCAATTGAAAAAAGGAAACAAATCAAGAGGGAGATAGATTACAAGAAATGAAAAAAAGAAACAGCACCATAGAGGGAGTGGGAGGAATCACAATGCCCTAGGAACACGAGGAACCTCTGTTATTCTTCTACCACGTATCTCCAAGTCATTGTATTGGTAATCCCTTTTTTATTTATCCTTTTTGTTTTTGAATTATTTGGGCTGATTGTGTTTGTGTCCATCTGAGTTTCATTCTTGAGCTAATCTTTGTCACTCTGCCAAGTTGATTCGAATAAAAACAGCTTCTATGACATTTGGGCTCTTTTGGCTAATATTTGTTACCTTTCTATCATGTCTTTCATTGATCTCTTGCCTGGAAACTTTGAGAGTCTTGGGTATTTGGGGATGATTCTTGCCCTGTAGTTTAGTACTATTTTTAACTTATACCCATGGTGAGAAATTACTCTAGGGCATGTTATGTTTTCCTTTACATAATGCTTATGCAGTTAGTAGTATGTAGTCAATTTCTAATTGTTGTTTTGACTTGCTTCAGTACATTTTTTGGAAGATAAACTTAAGTAGATTTATTGTTATTCATTTTTTGTTCACAATTGAAACTGATGAGAATTTGATGCTTTAAGTTTTAAAATTAGCATGACTATATATTGTGCTTTTAGGCCTTCTGTTTCTTTTTCAAAGTAGTAGCAACTTTTACATATTATTTATACCCACATATTTTCTAATATATATAAACAGAGAAGTCTTTAAAGTTTGTAATCTTCAAAATGTTGTTGATGCAATTTGGACACTACAAGAAGTTGTATGTGCAGATAAATGATACACGTGTAAACATCAATAGTAATTCAAATCTTAATTGAACGAGATTATAATATATGCTCATCTTGAGTTATCTCTAATCCTTAGTTGGACGGTTGTTGGGTTGTTGTAGTATTTAATGCTAACCCATGCCATCCTCTTTGTTCAGTACCTTAATTTTCCCTTCTTGACTGTATACTGCACAACACTGCCATGGCAACTTCCGCCGAGGTTTTCCAACTGATGGAACTCCATGAAGGAATGTGTGAGTCTGTTGTTGTCGTGAAGTTTTATAGGAACATTTGCAATGAGTGAATAAACTGTGCATGTTAGTATTGCAGAATTTAACTGTGCCCTCCAGGAAAATATACTAATCTAGGTAATTTTTATGTTTGGCTGAATGTTGCCGTATGATCTAATTTGTTCATGTTAGTATTTCATTGCATTGTTAAGCTTTTCTTTTGTTTGTTCGGTTTGTAAATTTCATTTGTCTCTACTCAAACATATTCAGGTTTGAGATAAAGGTTTGCTACATAACATAATGCTTGACTATTTATTTTTTAATTCATGTTTATGTATTTCACTTGTTTCACACTATATTACTCTCCATATATTACTCACCAGTGTACGGAAGGTGAAGACAGCAGTAGTTTTTCCTAATAGCCTTGGCTCTTAGCGCAATACTAAATAAAGAATGTACATCGGGAAGCTCTATTTTTTTACTCATCATCTGCTTGCTATCAAATTCACACTCAAATGATAATTGATTTTATACCTCAACCTGTACACACACTTGGCCCACAGTGCGTTGCTTGCATGTAGGTTGTCTTACATAGCTTTTTGACTCTGATGCAGATTAACAATATTTATAGAGACTCATTAAGAATCTGTACACTGAGCAATGCCCTTCCTCTTGCATCAGTAAAGTTTTAATAATATCTCTATGGTTCCTAATGCATCTGCCCATTTTTTAATTTATTGCATTATCTTCAATGAGTTTCAATTGTCATTCACTGTTATTGAACATGTTTTGTAAGCTCAGTCTAGAGGATCAGTAGGCTGTCATACTTACTTTGTGTCTACGATTTAAAATAACAGAATATTCTTTCATGCTTTAAGCTTTCCTCCTTCACAGTTCTCCAATTAACTGTAATTACAAAATATAAATGATTCGCCTTATATGGATATAAATGTCATACACTATAAATATAAAAAAGAGCTACTTAGACAATATTTTGTCATCCAATATCATTAATCATTATGTTTGCTTATGTTCATTTTATCAAGTATTTTTGAATTTTTCTATGTGATCCATTGGTTTATCATATCAGTTTTATTACTAATATGCATTTTGTTGGACATTAATAATAATAATTTTCAGTTGCTCTATTTGTTGTAGGAATGCTAGCATATAGTCTGCACAATTCCTAAGATGATCATTTGTCATTGCATGTGTTGGTTCCAACTGTATCTAAAATGTATTTATTGATGTTGGTTGCATGTGTTGATAGTTAAATTAATGAAGGGAAAATGTAGATGGACGTGTAATTGATTAATAAAGGGAAAATGTAGATGGACGAATTGCTCCCCGTGCAACGCGCGGGAGAGAAAATGCTAGTTTAAGACTAAGATTAACTCTCCATATATATCTTATATTAAGGATGAGAAGGAGTAGTATATCAGTATTTTCCGCTAAGAATGTTTAGCCACCCTACCTAACCCAGCTTGGTTAAATAATTGTGCTAAAACTATCAACAGCTAATAATAGTAGACACTAGAAGAGTTGTTTTGAAAATTTAAAATTTTCAGTTTTACTCTGTTTAAAACTATCAACACCTAACTTGATGTTCCTAGAGTTTCAGTTTTACTCTGTTTCATTTCCCCCTCTGGCGTATGTTCCATAACTTCGGTATTTTTATGCACATCAAGTGTTATAAGTGAGCCTTTATTTCCTGGTAACTAAGAAAGCTTTCCCATCCTCAAAGAGATCGCATTTCAACAAATGCAAATGACAGTAGTGATGTTCCACCAGGTAACAGAGTTTTAGTTATCAAAGAGATTGCATTAATTTCTAGCTCATCATGTTAAATACTGATGTGCATAAAAATACTGAAATTATGGAACTAGCTCTTTAGTTTCAAATCACTGAACAAACAACTTGTATGCATCAATTAGGTTCACAGTTTTCATCAACCAAAAGAAAACCTCAAATTTCTTGTCAACGTTCATCACATCAGTGTTTTGATACAACACCAGGTATGATTTACATAGATGAGATTTGCAAAACTAGGCTCTACACAAGTGAGGATAACCAACTAGACTAATTAAACTTAATGCTCAAACTACTTTATGTTATACTCATGAAGCCATAATTAAACTAGTTCGAGCATTGTATCAAACATCTTAAAGGCGCGACTTTAGAGCTCATATTGCTATGATTCAATACGTCACTTCCAACCATTTTTAGAAACAAAAATCAGGAGGCTTACCTGTGAAAACTAAAATGAGCACCAAAAGAAATAGAATTGGAAAAACAGGAGTGAAGAAGATAAGGATCAAGTTAGACTTACAGATTCATGTTTGCCAAGGATTTTAGCAACAGCTTTGGTGGCTTCCCTAAGAATATTTCGAAGCGACGATGGAATCCACAGGCATGTTCCAAAATAAGTTCAAAGTCGGCATTTTCTTCTTTTAGAAGATGATATGCGAATGGTCATGCGAAAGTTTCCTCCAAGGTCGTGAATGTTTTCCACCTGGGAGAAGAAGAAAGGGAATAGGCGTCACAACTTTCCATTCCATCCCCTCCCAATTGAACTTTGAGTGGCGATAGTTATTGTTTTATATTGGAAAAAAAAACTTAAGGGTTGATATCATTTTTAGTCCTTTAAGTTCATCTTCATTTTGATTTTGACCACTTAAATTTCAAATCATTAGTTTTGGTCCCTCTAAGGGCAAAATGGTCCAAATTTTATTGAGTTATATGAACCAATGTTTTAAATGAAATGAAACTTGAAAGACTAAAATCTATAGTTTGAAATAATGAGGACCAAAACTAAAATGAAGGTAAATTTGATGGAGCAAAAATTATATTAACCATAAATTTGAACTACTAAATTTTATTCATGATAGTTTAAAATTATAATAAAAAATATTTTAAAAGTATTTTAAAATACACGGCTGGAGAGGGAGATGAAACATGCCTTAGGATGCAGATACCTCTCCCCCACGGACGAGTTTTAAAATCGTGAGGAGGCCTGGGGCTATCCAAAGAGGGCAATATTCACGCTGTGAGTTACTTGACTGTTACAGTATGGTATCAGAGTCGGGGCTCAGGTCGGTGTGCCAACGAGGATGCTAGGCTCCCAGGGGTGGACGAGAGTCTCACATGAGCTAGACAGGAAAATGAAGCATGCCTTATAAGGGTGTGGATACCTTTCTCCCGTGGACACGTTTTAAAACCGTGAGGGAGCCTGGGGCTAGAGCCGGTAATACGGGCCCAACCCGCGGGCCCAACCCGTGAGCCCGCGGGTTTTGACGGGTTTTCCCAACCCGCAATAGTGCGGGCCGCACAAGCCCGCACCGCATAACCCGCGAGTTAATGCGGGCCAGCCCGCGGGTTAGCGGGTTAGCCCGCAAAATTTTAAATTTTTTATTTATATATAATAATTTTACAAAACTTATAAGTTTTCTATTCCTATCTTGATACCTCCCAATCCAAAGAGAAAAAATCTTAGCTTCTTCCCTTATTCTTTAAACAAAATTATTATATCTTGGTTGCTTGAGGATGAGTTTATGTTTTTTTTATAAACTTTAACAAATTTGATAACTTTATATCTTAAATTGTAGATTATGTTTTAAAATTTTTATAAGAGAAAGTATTGATATTAGAAGGTAAATTTAATTACTCATATATATGTGTCTCATATTTTTAATCCTCTTTAAAAAATATGAATTTTTTTTTCAAAAAAAAAAAATACGGGCTCGCGGGCTGGCCCGCAACCCGCACACTGCGGGTTAGGGTTGGCATTTTGTCAGCCCGCAGAAGTGCGGGCTGCACAAGCCCGCACCGCGCGGGCCACGGGTTGGTGCGGGCTGACCCGTATTCCCAGCTATGCCTGGGGTTACCCAAAGCAGACAATATTTAAGCAGTGAGTCGCTGGGCTGTTGCAATGGTATCAAAGCCGAGGCTCAGGTTGGTGTGTCAGCGAGGACGATGGGCTCCCTAAGGGTGGATGAGAGTCCCACATTAGCTAGAGAGGGGAGCAAAGCATGCCTTATAAGGGTGCGGATAACTCTCTCCCGTGGACGCGTTTAAAACTTTGAGGGGGCCTGGGCTGCCCAAAGTGGACAATATTCACGCGGTGAGTCGCTGAACTGTTACAATCCCTCCCTTGCATTGTTGAGAAATGGATAGGAAGCAAACCTTCTTTATTCCTAATTTCTAGCAAGGAAGGTCTTTTATCCAACATAATATCAACAATTCTCAAATTACCCACCCTAGCTACGAAACAAAGGGCAATGTTTCTCTCTAAAATCTCTATTGTTGCATGCTTTAAGAATTCATTAGCAAAAATAAGCCTAATTTCTAGCAAGGAAGATCTTTTCTCCAACATAATATCAACTGTAACACCCCAATTTTTGATTAAGGGCAAATGGCATTGAGATTTATTATAAAATTTCGTAATTAAATATTTTGGGAGAAATATGATGTAAATTTGAGATGAATGTGTGTGGTATTTGAGATCAAGGGTTGGGATTCATTATTGATGGGTCGGAATCCTATACATTGTGTCTATGTGAGCTCATAGTGGAAGTGGATGAGATGGTGACATGTGACATTGTGGAGGCCTTTGGATGAGGCACTAGAGGACAAAATAATTCATTTCCTCTCTTTTCTCTCTCTCCCATGCGCATGGAAAGGGCCAAGGGGGGCAGAAATTCTGATCATCACTCTCATTTCTCTCTTCTCTCTCTCTTCTCTCTCCATTTTCACCATTGTTGGCCAAAGAAGAAGAAAGAAAAGCTTGAGATTAAGGTGAGCAAATGACTTCTAATGCCAAAATGCTCTTCATTAACATTGTTCCTTGAGCTAAGAGCTTTCATCCTATGGTTGTAGTTTCTCCATTGGTGGTGATTTGAGGAATCACGAAATTTTGGGAGTGGAAGAATCAAGAAATCTCTTTGGCAAAGTGAAAGAGGTGAGTGTTATCTCCCTTTTGATATATATATTGTGGTTGTTGGTGAGCATTGATTTTTCTAGAATTATTGCCCTAATTTCGAAAATGAGGGCCATTGAGAGTTTGGTATGTGTATGGTATGGAATTTGTATGTTGGGAATGCATTTTGGATAGATAGAATTGTTTGGGTTGAAATTGTTAAATTTGGAGATTTTGGAAGTTTAGTGTTTCATGTACCCAAAACCCAAAGTATGATAATGGAATAGGATTTTGGTGATTTTGACATTCCCATTGGATTCCTTGAGTGATTTTGTGTGGGAATAAGCTTGGTTGTTGATTTTGGATTCATTTGAACCACTCGAGAAAAGTTGGAAAGTTGTCTTGATTAAGCTCTGTTTTTCACTGTCAGTTTGGACGAGCGTTTTGAGTGACCAAATGATTTCAGAAAATTGTGAAACTTTCCAGTCTTAAAGTTCACATCCTAAGCTTCAAAATGGACATATATTCTGTGTCATTTCGTTGAGTATTCTGTGAGATATGGTTGTCCAAAGTTTGGGATTGAAACAGAACTCTGTTTTGGGGGCAGTGATGAGTGTTGTGTAATTCTGGAATTGTGTAGTGATTTACAGTGAAGGGCTATATTTTTCCTTGAAAGAGGACTCATATACCTTTCATTTGGCTTTGGAATCACTCCGTTTCGATTTTTCTAGAATTAGTTATGGTTTTTCGAAGTTCAGCCCAGAGTCAGGAAATTTCTGGGCCGCGGCCCAAGCCTTTCTGACCTGATTTGGGCCGCGGCCCAAGAGTGGTGGGCCGCAGCCCAAGGCCTTCTGACCATATTTGGGCCGCAGCCCAAGGAATGGTGGGCCGCGACCCACCCCTGTGTTCCAGCACTTTGTGTTTTCGAAAGGTGACCTTCAACCTTTTGTTTCCCAACCTTTTAGGGCTTTCATTAGAGGCATTTGTGGTCTCTTAAGAGTCCTAAATGATAACCATTTAAGTGATAAGAAGTCATTGAGAATTTGGAAAAGAGAATGATCCTATGTCCTTGATTTGGTTATAGGGTTTGATATCCGCCTTGATCATGGTTTGACATCCGCTCGGATCGCGAGTAGCCGATGCTGGAGCATACGTGGAAAGAATAAGTGTAGGGAACTTACCTCTCCTGCATGTATTTGATAATTGTGTTAGTGTATTGATGCATGTTATTGCTTTGCTTGTTATGTGAAACATATATGAGTGATGGAAGCTCTGTTTCAACTTTTACTATGGCCATGAGTATATTGTGTGAACATTGAGCATGCTAATATGTCATTGTGTGAACATGGATATGTATTGCAAGCATGTCATGCATTAAACACTTATCTTACATGCATATTGGTATTGTTTTCCTACTGAGATTCCCCAGAATCTCACCCTCCCCTATCAACATTTTAGACAGGGAAGAAAGATTGAGGATGAAGCAAGCATCCAAGGACGACGAGGACTTGTTTATGGGTGAGAGCTTAATAGTTGGTTATCAATGTGTAGTTGAGAATATGTATGTGTACGTTCGGATTAGCTTTTGACTATGTATTGAGTAGTTTGTGTAATCCCTAATCGAGGAGTTGTATGGGCTATTATGCCTATGATTATTGAGCGAAGATATGAGACCCGGGATTTACGGGATTTTATATTGTGCACTCTGATATATAATAAATGTGATTTATCTTCGCGTAGTAATTGTATTCGGAGTGTGAATGTGAGACCAGGTTTTAAATGATTTCGAAATGTATTTGTGAAAACCCCGTCTAGTTGATGGGTTTATAAATGTTGTTTTGTCTTATTGATCTCTATTTCACTTTAATTGCGTAATCCGGATATTAATTACGGCAGGGGGTTACATCAACAATTCTCAAATTACCCACCCCAGCTGTGAAACAAAGGGCAATATTTCCCTAAAAACCAACTATGTCAAAAATCTCTATTGTTGCATGCTTTAAGAATTCGTTAGCAAAAATAAGCCTATTCACGCCTGCTACCAAGTGGAGTAATGTAAAATTTTCACGTGTGATCCCACATAATATCAACAATTCTCAAATTACCCACCCCAGCTGCTAAACAAAGGGCAATGTTTCCCTAAAAATCAACTATGTCTAAATTCTCTATTGTTGCATGCTTTAAGAATTCGTTAACAAAAATAAGCCTATTCGTGTCTGCTGCTACTATTGAACACTAAGGGGAATGCTTCCTCCCAATCACCCTTTAGTGTGATCCTCACCAAGCGAGATGCAATGAGGTAATACTGTCATGCTTGCTCTAAAACAAAATCAAAATAAATGTTAGTATTAATGTAACAACCCAAAATTTGGAAAAGAGATCCACAAGGCATATTTGAGGCCTAGGGACATTATTAAAATTAAGAAATCTCAAGAATAAATTATTTAGTCAAAAGATTATTTTTAAGTCAGAATTTCCATTTAATAAGGTATGACATAACTATTAAAAATGCATAAAGGCCCACAAAATAACGGAAAATTATAGATAGTCGGCATTTTCTTCTTTTAGAAGATGATATGTGAATGGTCATGTGAAAGTTTCCTCCAAGGTCGTGAATGTTTTCCACCTGGGAGAAGAAGAAAGGGAATAGGCGTCACAACTTTCCATCCGACCCACCTCCCAATTGAACTTTGAATGGCGATATTTATTGTTTTATATTGAAAAAAAAAACTCAAGGTTAATATGTTACTTAAGTTTAAGGGAAAATCCCATAAAAAGACAGTTAAAATAAAGAAATCTTATATAAGGTTGATAAAATCCACAAATCTTAAATTAAGTCAATGACCCAATTTAGGATATGGAAATGTTAGTTGATTTTCGATAATACCCTTACCTGGTTCAAAGAACAGAGGACAAGACAAGCCATTGATTTTCATCGTCGCCCAGTGTGAACGTCGACTTTAGAGTTCAGTCTTCTCTCCGTCGCCTTCCCTCTTCTGCAACAAATCCTCGGTCGTCATCTCTTCCTCGCCACCTTAAGCCTTCTGCCTCTGCTTCATCTTCTTCGCCTTCCTCGCCTTTCCGCCTCCCCCTCCTCCTCCCACCGCCCTTTCCAATTCCGCCTCCGCCTCGGCTCCTTCCTCCTCCTTCACCTCGCCTAACGGTGCGTCCTCCTTCATCTTCTATCTCTGCGTCCTGCTTTTTTAAAATTTTCGATTTGATAAAGATATTGAGTTTCATTGGCATCGGGCTGCTTTTTTCTGGGAGACCAAGAATGGATTTATTTGAAAAGGGGGAGCCTAATTAGGAATTCGTTTTACTTGGGAAAAGATGGATTTGCAGAATAACTTACAACCTGAATCAGTTCCGTTCTCTGTATTCTCAGATGAGGCTTCTTCCAGCTTATTGTATATTCAGGCAGATAAGTACATCAAGTCATACTCGTAATATTGGTATTAATTACAAAATTTCTTCATTTAGTGATCCTTTCTCTCGTGCAGAGGAGAAAATGACGAAAGAATACAAATCCTCCATAACAAATTATGCTAATCTAAAGGTAATTATGGTCTGCCTAATTACTCCTGAACTTCAAATGTGCATATTCTGTTTTAGTAAGCTTAACATTTGTTTTATAATTTGTCAAGGATAACAAGGACGATTTTGGGAGATTCTCAGGATTGTTATCTTCAAGTGGCTCACCACGGATTGGATTTTCTAGAAGTTCTAGCAAATTATCTTTACAGGATGACTTGGATGAGGGCGACTTCTCATGTCCTTTTGTTGTTGGTGATGTTCCTTACAGGATGACTTGCATGAGCGCGACTTCTCATTGATAAATAAAGTCATGGCATGAAGCATCTTCAAGCTGACTGTTTCTGTTTCTGTTCAAGCATCTACCTTGATGAGAATCTGTTTCTGTTCTATTGGAGTTTCTTTTGCTATGATAATTCCGCAACTTCTCCTTTATTGCAGTATTTAGTTTTATAGCAATTGATGGATAATAATCAGCATTTGTTGCATAAGATGTGCTGAATCATTGTTAGTTTAATCTGTTTACATGTTCAGAATAGTACAAGACGACAATTGTTTTTTAATGCTGACAATGTTGTAGATGCATCCACACTTTAAGGAGTTCATTCTCTCATCCAAATCTCTGTTTGCCCTCCTGTGAGTAATTTAGATTGTTAAACTTGGTTTGAACAATGAAATGGCACACTTTAGCACCGTTTCTCTTTTGGCTCAAAGCGCATTTGCACCTTGGGTGGTCTACATGTCTATAGCTAGGTAGATCTGTTAGTTAGAAAATTCTTGTTGACCAATTTGTTTTATATCATTAGGATTGGACCTGAACATGACTTGTTGATAGCTGGACCTGAGACTAAAGCTCTTAGAATTGAATCTGAACATGACTTGTTGATAGCTAAACATGAAACTAAAGTTCTTAGGATTGAATCTGAACATGACTTGTTGATAGCTGAACCTGAGACTAAAGTGCTTTGGATTGAATCTGAACATGACTTGCTTGCATATCACAAAAAGGGATTGATGGGAATTAAAGTTTACGGATTCTTCATTTGGATAGATATAATAAATTAAAGTTCTGTGGACACTTAGCAAGTCTAATTCACTCAGTTATCCCCATCATCTGTCAGCAGTGTGCATAATGCAGAAAGAATATAGCAGGCTATCTTCTTATAAATCAGATAATTTTGTAAACAAGATGGTTCTACTGGTTGGACTTTTAATCTAAAGCAAATGATAATTGATTATCAGGTTGGGGCTGTTCCTTTGATATTTCTACTTTATGTTGCTTCTTGTGACCCCTAACATTATTGATGATGGGTTCTGCAAAGTATGACGTGTAGATTCAACCAAAATAAAAAAGGGACATATGTACAGACTCGTAAGATTTGAGCCATTGTCGCACGCCACGGATTCTCGCATGCTACGCACTTGTGTTTGGTTATTTCCCATCCTTTTCCACCAAAACATATGAGCCCTATTTTTAAATACTTTCTTATGCGAAACCACCGTCAACAACCGCCTTTCCCTGGGCAATTTCGCATGCAAGCAAGCATAATACACTATCGATCTAATGAAAAAAAAAGGATTAAGGAATGATGATTTAACATTAGAACTAACTTACCGTATCCTTCTTTGCCGATTTTCTGAGGTCTGCAATGAATTTTCTGCTGTTAGGGTTCTTACGTAGTGCTTAAACAATATAGTTTTGTCTCTAATTTTGCTTTTTCTTTTTAATAACTAAGGGATATAGAGGTAATTTGGCCCAATTTCTAAATCCCTAATTATGTCATATAACCTAATTAATAATATGTTAAGTTTAGTAACCCAAATTATAATTTGGATAATTTAACTGTCTTTATATGGGATTTTCCCTAAGTTTAATTTCATTTTAGCTTTAACTACTCAAATTTCAAACCATTAGTTTTGGTTTCTCAAACGGCAATATGATTCAAGTTTTATTTAGTTATAGGAACCAATATTTTAAATGAAATAAAATTTAAAAGACTAAAATTTATGATTTAAAATAATAAGGATCAAACCCAAAATGAAGGTAAATTTGATGGAGCAAAAATTATATTAATCATAAATTTGAACTACTAATTTTATTCATGAAAGTTTAAAATTATAATAAAAAATATTTTAAAAATATGTCATAAAATATTAAATATAGATTGCTCATATTTTTATCAAAGAGTTGAGATGATTGAGAATTTGGGATAAGAAACGTAGAAAAGTAAATGAGAAGAAAAGTGGAGATACCTTTATAGAAGAAAAAAGGGGTAAAACCAAGATGAACATTTGTGCTCCCTACCGGCCTGACCTCATGCAATTTTTTTTTTTTTTTGGTACAAACCTCATGCAATTTTGAATTGGAACAATAGCAGTATGGACCTAAGAAACATAAAAAATATGAAAAATGTCATAATATATGATTCATTATTTAAAAATTCTTAAAAAGACCTTAGTGATATAAATTCAAAATCTAAAATTACTTATTTAAAACCCTCATTATCAATATGGCATAAAAGCTTATCAATAATAATATTATGATTTGTCAACATACACTTATCAATGACAATAGCATCAAGCAGACATCTGACAAAACCAGACACACTGTCCCAAACCATAGGTTCCTCGTTTAAATTAAATACTCGTTTGGAATATCTTATTTTTTATAATAATTATTTATAAATCGTGATTTATGGTATACGAAATAAGTATGTGAGAGGAGTTTTATCTCGACTTACATAATAAAGACTTATTTTTTAAGAAAACGTTGAACCAAACAAACCTTTATCCCATATTTGCGAGACTATTAGCATAAAGATTGCTCTTGTGCTCAACCTTACATACACTTTTTTTTTTATACAAAAGGAAAGCATAAAACAACCTTACATACACTTACTCTATGCTTGGATGAGAAAAAAAGTTGAGAGAAAAGAAAATAAGAGGAGAGAAAATGAAGAGAAGAGAGAATATTATCACTCTTTTTACTTGGATGAGTGAGAGGAAGCTGAAAGGAGAGAAAATGAAAAAATATTTGATGACTAAAATACCCTTATCCATATATTAAAATAATCATATTTAAATTTAAATTAAATATAAAATTGACAAAATCATTTTAATATTAACATCATCAAATAATTTAAAATAATAAAGACATATTTTAATGAAACAAAATAAAATTTTATTTTTTAAGGTAAGAAATAAAAAGGGGATAATTTTTTAAAATTAAATATAATAAAATAAAATAAATAAATTATCCACTATCCTAGATTAACAATAATTGGTGAAAATAATATAAAAATGAAAGGTTTAATGTGTAATATAAAAAGTTAAAGGGAAAATCCCATATAAAGACAGTTAAATTATCCAAATTATAATTTGGGTTACTAAACTTAACATATTATTAATTAGGTTATATGACATAATTAGGGATTTAGAAATTGGGCCAAATTACCTCTATATCCCTTAGTTATTAAAAAGAAAAAGCAAAATTAGAGACAAAACTATATTGTTTAAGCACTACGTAAGAACCCTAACAGCAGAAAATTCATTGCAGACCTCAGAAAATCGGCAAAGAAGGATACGGTAAGTTAGTTCTAATGTTAAATCATCATTCCTTAATCCTTTTTTTTTCATTAGATCGATAGTGTATTATGCTTGCTTGCATGCGAAATTGCCCAGGGAAAGGCGGTTGTTGACGGTGGTTTCGCATAAGAAAGTATTTAAAAATAGGGCTCATATGTTTTGGTGGAAAAGGATGGGAAATAACCAAACACAAGTGCGTAGCATGCGAGAATCCGTGGCGTGCGACAATGGCTCAAATCTTACGAGTCTGTACATATGTCCCTTTTTTATTTTGGTTGAATCTACACGTCATACTTTGCAGAACCCATCATCAATAATGTTAGGGGTCACAAGAAGCAACATAAAGTAGAAATATCAAAGGAACAGCCCCAACCTGATTATCAATTATCATTTGCTTTAGATTAAAAGTCCAACCAGTAGAACCATCTTGTTTACAAAATTATCTGATTTATAAGAAGATAGCCTGCTATATTCTTTCTGCATTATGCACACTGCTGACAGATGATGGGGATAACTGAGTGAATTAGACTTGCTAAGTGTCCACAGAACTTTAATTTATTATATCTATCCAAATGAAGAATCCGTAAACTTTAATTCCCATCAATCCCTTTTTGTGATATGCAAGCAAGTCATGTTCAGATTCAATCCAAAGCACTTTAGTCTCAGGTTCAGCTATCAACAAGTCATGTTCAGATTCAATCCTAAGAACTTTAGTTTCATGTTTAGCTATCAACAAGTCATGTTCAGATTCAATTCTAAGAGCTTTAGTCTCAGGTCCAGCTATCAACAAGTCATGTTCAGGTCCAATCCTAATGATATAAAACAAATTGGTCAACAAGAATTTTCTAACTAACAGATCTACCTAGCTATAGACATGTAGACCACCCAAGGTGCAAATGCGCTTTGAGCCAAAAGAGAAACGGTGCTAAAGTGTGCCATTTCATTGTTCAAACCAAGTTTAACAATCTAAATTACTCACAGGAGGGCAAACAGAGATTTGGATGAGAGAATGAACTCCTTAAAGTGTGGATGCATCTACAACATTGTCAGCATTAAAAAACAATTGTCGTCTTGTACTATTCTGAACATGTAAACAGATTAAACTAACAATGATTCAGCACATCTTATGCAACAAATGCTGATTATTATCCATCAATTGCTATAAACTAAATACTGCAATAAAGGAGAAGTTGCGGAATTATCATAGCAAAATAAACTCCAATAGAACAGAAACAGATTCTCATCAAGGTAGATGCTTGAACAGAAACAGAAACAGTCAGCTTGAAGATGCTTCATGCCATGACTTTATTTATCAATGAGAAGTCGCGCTCATGCAAGTCATCCTGTAAGGAACATCACCAACAACAAAAGGACATGAGAAGTCGCCCTCATCCAAGTCATCCTGTAAAGATAATTTGCTAGAACTTCTAGAAAATCCAATCCGTGGTGAGCCACTTGAAGATAACAATCCTGAGAATCTCCCAAAATCGTCCTTGTTATCCTTGACAAATTATAAAACAAATGTTAAGCTTACTAAAACAGAATATGCACATTTGAAGTTTAGGAGTAATCAGGCAGACCATAATTACCTTTAGATTAGCATAATTTGTTATGGAGGATTTGTATTCTTTCGTCATTTTCTCCTCTGCATGAGAGAAAGGATCACTAAATGAAGAAATTTTGTAATTAATACCAATATTACGAGTATGACTTGATGTACTTATCTGCCTGAATATACAATAAGCTGGAAGAAGCCTCATCTGAGAATACAGAGAACGGAACTGATTCAGGTTGTAAGTTATTCTGCAAATCCATCTTTTCCCAAGTAAAACGAATTCCTAATTAGGCTCCCCCTTTTCAAATAAATCCATTCTTGGTCTCCCAGAAAAAAGCAGCCCGATGCCAATGAAACTCAATATCTTTATCAAATCGAAAATTTTAAAAAAGCAGGACGCAGAGATAGAAGATGAAGGAGGACGCACCGTTAGGCGAGGTGAAGGAGGAGGAAGGAGCCGAGGCGGAGGCGGAATTGGAAAGGGCGGTGGGAGGGGGAGGGGGAGGCGGAAAGGCGAGGAAGGCGAAGAAGATGAAGCAGAGGCAGAAGGCTTAAGGTGGCGAGGAAGAGATGACGACCGAGGATTTGTTGCAGAAGAGGGAAGGCGACGGAGAGAAGACTGAACTCTAAAGTCGACGTTCACACTGGGCGACGATGAAAATCAATGGCTTGTCTTGTCCTCTGTTCTTTGAACCAGGTAAGGGTATTATCGAAAATCAACTAACATTTCCATATCCTAAATTGGGTCATTGACTTAATTTAAGATTTGTGGATTTTATCAACCTTATATAAGATTTCTTTATTTTAACTGTCTTTTTATGGGATTTTCCCAAAGTTAAACACGTTTTTTAAAAAAAAAATTATTTTTACAGTTAATCAAACAGATTTTTTTAAATTTTATATATTTATTTTTATAGATATTCGTGGTGTAGGTGAAAAGGAATTTTTTATTTTTGGTTGAATCAAGTGTTTTGTTTTTTACGATTACAAGAATCAGGGGTATCAATAGAGCTTTACGGGGTAAGGGGGTTTAGACCCAAAAAAAAAAGAGAGTAAAATCTAACGGGAATTTTAGGCATATGCTTTTCTTTCTAAATCTCTCCAGTTTTGAAGAGAAATTTTGGGAGGAAAAAACCCGTGAGACTCATATCATTTTTTTCCTTATTTTCTCTCTTTCCTCCATTTTCTTTCATATCCAAACAAGAAATCCCTCTTTTATCTTCTATCCCACTTTTCTTTCTAATCCCATTTTTCCTCAATCCAAACCAAACAGAGCCTTACTGTACAATCTCTCTCTAACAGTTGCAACATACCCCGATGGACCCTAGACACACAGCTCACTTGTTCCTCACCTTTCAACCTCTTAACCAGGATCTGAGTCTGATTCAACAATCTCTGCCATACTAGTTGTAGACCTTTCAAAAATCCCCCAATTTTCTGCTTCCACGGATCTGGCTACCCTCCCCTGTCAATTCCGTCCGTTGACTGTTTTTTTCTTAAAACTACACTGTTTTGGTGTAGTTTTGAAAGAAAGATGGGCCTGAATTTTTTTTTGTCTGAAAAATTGGTATATAATATTTTAAAATATTTTTTTGGATGTATCTAATATTTTAGAATATTGTTTAAATAATATATAATATTCTAAAATAATTTTTAATATTTTTAATCACTTAAAATGATTTTTTATTTGTATCCAGTGTGTTAGTAAACTAATTGTAATTTTACTCTTAATATATTTTTTTAGCTTCAAAAATTACTTTAAAATATTTTTGATTCTTGTAACTCTTTAAAATATTTTTTCAGTTATACCTAATGTATTATGAGACTGACTACAATTTTATCGTTAATATATTTTTCTTAATAGTAACGGGCACCCAAAACTTAGGATACTGGTTTATTGATTTCTACCCATTCTAAAATATTTTTCCAGTAACACCCAATATTTTAAAGTAATTTTTAGAGCTGAAAAAAATACATTAAAGGTAAAATTGCAATCAATCCGCTAACACACTTGATATAATTGAAAAAATATTTTAAGGAATTAAAAATACTAAAAATTATTTTAGGATACTGTATCCTATTTAAAAAATATTTTAAGATATTAGATATATCCAAAAAATACTTTAAAACAATATATACTATTTTTTTAGATAGCTTATTTTTGGACAATATATTCTTATAAATCTTAATTCACGGTCTACAAGATAAATATGTAAGATGAGTTTTATCTCGATTTAGATAATAAATGCTCCTCAATGAGTAATACCAAACACATATAGTTTTAAGAAAAAGACCGATAGCAGACGGACCGACAGTAGAAGGAAGCCAGGTTCCTTTTGTCATCCCACAATAATCCACCGCAACCAGTCTGACCAAGACAGACAAGCTCCATCAGTATTAATCTTGACCCACCCCTTCCCCGGAGGTGACCATCCCGCCTCTTTCACCCTATGTTTGCTGTTCAAAATCTACTCAGCCCTTTTAGCCTTTGCAAACTTATCCGCTAGGAACCATATTCGTCAAGCTATCTCTAACGACATGAATAGGAGTCTCCAGTTTACCACAGACTTTACAACACCCAGTAGCTCCCCAACGCTTACACCTCAATGCATTAGTGTGTAATTTGTCATGAGATAAGAGCCAAGAAAACACTGCACTCTCCCTAGCCCCTCCCACTTCCATACTTGGTCCCAGAAACTATCCTTCACACCCAAATATATCTACTCCCCTTATTCACCTGTAACCTTCCTTCATAGTATAATCTCTGGTACACTCTTTCTATAGGGTTCAGTCCAACCTCATTTGGAGAATGAAAGGCCCCAAGGTTCGCCACTCCCTCTCATCAATTAGATTCTCCAGTCCCTTCCAATCTCAATAGTAACACTGACTTGTCAATAAGGGTAAATACGTCATTTCACAATTTAAATTTATATCATTGAAGTTCCTTATAAGTTTTTAGATAGTGAATTATATACTAAGCCTTTTTTAGTGTATTTTTTTCCATGGGACCATATTGCGATTTTTTTTGTTGTAAGGTGACAACTATCTTCCTCCAATTCTGCCCGTTAGTTTAATCAGAAAAAAATAATGATGCAGATCAAAGACATATTTGCTTTTGATTGTGTTAGCTGCTAACTAACAATTAAGAAAAACTAATCTTATTTATAAAGATATATTTGCAGATCAAAGACATATTTGCTTTTGATTGTGTTAGCTGCTAACTAACAATTAAGAAAAACTAATCTTATTCATAAAGATTATCAATGAATACAATGAACTCTTTCCTTTTGGAAGTAATGACTAAAACCCCAAGACTTCTTGGTGGCTTATGAGGTAGAGACCTATGTCAACCCTCCTTCTTTGGATGATGACTTGGCTCTCCTTCACCCCTCTAAACCTCACACTAACCTTACTACAAAAAAAATAAAATAAAATAAATGTCACTTATTTTTAAGAATACTATGGTGCTTAAGAAGAGCCATAACTTCCAACGCTATAAAAGAAAGTTATGGCGCTTCTTGAAAATATGGAAGCGTCATAGCTTGTTTCTTTATTTTATTTTAAAAAAACTAGCTTCCTATTACGCTTCTGTGGGGAAGTGCCAAAGGAAATGATACACTTCCTATAGCACTTCCCCAGCTATAAAAGAAAGCTATGACTCTTCTTGAATATATGGAAGCGTCATAGCTTATTTCATTTTTTTTCCTTAAAAAAAATAGCAGCTTCTTGTGGCGCTTTTGTGGGAAAGTGCCATAGGAAGTGGGGTGTTTCCTTTGGCGCTTCCCATAGGAAGTGCACCACTTCCTATGGCACTTCCAAAAAAAAGCATCACAGAAAGTCTTTTTTTGAATATTTTTTGCTTATTTATTTTCTTTTCCAAGTGAAACCTTCTGTATATATAATCCAAATCCACAATAATTTACAGTAGTTATTGACAGCAAAATGAAAAAACTAGAATCAAACCAAATCAAAATGAAATAACTCGAAACACATAACTAACTCATAAAATCAATGAAATTATTCATGAGCTTTTACATAAAAAGCATACAATCAATGGTCTCAGGTCTCAAATACAGAATAGAAACAACTTCAGAAATATACTCTTGAAGATTGAAAACAATGAAATTGTCCATGATCTTTTAGATAAAAGCAAGCAATCAATGGTATCAGGTGTCTAATACGGAATAGGAGCAGCTTACAAAACATACTCTTGAAGACTGAAATCAATGAAATTGTCCATAAGCTTTTACATAAAATGCATACAATCAGAAATTGGCCATGAGCTTTTACATAAAAAGCATACAATTATTGGTATCAGGTGTCCAATACAGAATAGGAGCTACTTCAAAAATATACTCTTGAAGACTGAAATCAATCAAATTGGCCATGAGCTTTTACATGAAGGCATACAATTAATTGTCTCAAGTGTCTAATCTATAATAGGTTTGTGGGGTCTAAAATGGCGCCTCACACGCATTGTTTTGTATACCTCTTGAATTTGGGAAATTCTAGGCATGAAAATACCGTCACTACTGGCATCTTTTCCATTGCACAAATAATAATGAATAACCACCAACTTGTGCAGCCAAAATAGGTAGTGTATAAGCCGCAGCAAATGGTCAACATCATGGAAAGCAATACTAAGAATAGTATCCCTTATCCCCACATTAGTTTTTTTGGTAGAGACATGTAAAATTCACCTTCTACAAATTTTGAGGAGATGATGGACAGAAAAATGGTAAACGATGTTGTAGCCAAAACCAATGCAATAACATTGCATATTCCATGGGCAAGTATCGGCAACTTCTTGGCATAACAAAGACCCCTAATATGAATGTCTTCATTTGGTATGTTGAATGCAAGTGAACCAATCATGCTAGCTATGACCGTTGCTATGACCAAACAATGATTTGAGGTTGTATGCATCCAAGTTGTTGCATTTCTCAATAATCTGGTGTGCTCTCTGTTGAATAATTGTTGAGGGGTGAGGCCTTCCAAATTCCTCTCCTCAACATATATGGGCAGCATGATCTTCTTCACCTCCTGCCACATTAATAATAAGTTAATTACCTAGGAAAAAAATTAAATAAATAGATATAAATTAAAGTAAACATTTATACCTAAAATTGGTGACTTCACGCACCATCTTAAACGCGTCACCTAGCACTAACTTAGATGGTGGTGTTTTTGCCTCAAGATGCAAAATATTATTTCCATCTTTCGGATCCGTCGAAGCATGCTTCATTCCCCTTTCTAGCCGATGTGGGACTCTCATCCACCCCTTAGGGAGCCTAGTGTCCTCACTGGCACACCAACTTGAGCCTTGGTTCTGATACCATTGTAACAACCTAACAACTCACCACATGAATATTGTCCACTTTGGTTAGCCCTAGGCCCCCTTATGGTTTTAAAATGTGTCCATGGGGGAGAGGTAACCACACCCCTTATAAGGCATGCTTCGTTCCCCTCTCTTGTCGATGTGGGACTCTCATCGGCCCCCTAAGGAGCCAGCGTCCTCACGATAAGTAGCTGGGCTGTTATAGTGGTATCAGAGTCGGGGCTAAGGTACAGCGGTATCAGAGCCGGGGCTAAGGTCTCATACCACTATCAGAGTCGGGGCTAAGGTATAGCGGTATCAAAGCCGGGGCTAAGGTCTCATACCACTATAACAGCCCAGCTACTCACTGTGAGGACACTGGGCTCCCTAGGGCGCGGATGAGAGTCCCACATTAACAAGAAAGGGGAACGAAGTATGCTTTATAAGGGTGCAGATACCTCTCCCTTGTGGACGAGTTTTAAAACCATAAGGGAGCCTGGTGCTGCCTAAAGCAGACAATATTCACGCAGTAGGTCGCTAGGCTGTTATAGTGGTATCAGAGCTAGGGCTCAAATATGTGGGCCAGTGAGGACCCTGGGCTCCTTAAGGGGTGGATGAGAGTCCCACATCGGTTGGAGAGAGGAACGAAGCATACCTTATAAGGGTGTGGATACCTCTCCCTTGTGGACGTGTTTTAAAATTGTAAGGGGGCCTAGGCCTACCCAAAGAAGATAATATTCACGTGCTAAGTTGTTAGGCTGTTACAGTGGTATCAGAATCGGGGCTCAAGTCGGTGTACCAATAAGGACATTGGGCTCCCTAAAGGGTAGATGAGAACAATATTCACGCGGTGAGTCGCTGGGCTATTACAATCCCTCCCTCTATTGAATCATTGTTTTAGATGCTTAAACTATGGTTAGAGCCATATGAATCATGGAGTTACCTGTATCTCCCATAATGATGGAGGAAGACATTCAAAATGGTAGGGGAACCTGACTTGGAAGAAACCCTGCCCGAATTTGGGGAGAACTCTTACTTTCTCCCATGACTATAGCAACCTAAAACGACTTACAAACAAAATAAATGTAATGATGTCATGGGATTGTAATAGAGGGCTTATTACCTTTGTCTCTCACAGTTATTTATGAAGTAATAATTATAGAAAGTAATGCAGAGAAAAATAGAAAACCATCAAGGGCAAAAACTTGGTAGTCAAGAGACATTGTCCTAAATATCATTTTTGTATTATGTGAAAGGACTAGAGATCCCAAGCCTAAGAACTACAAATATGGTCATTCTTTAAAAAAAATAATTAAATTAACAATAATTATAAAGTAGAAAACATTTCGAGATGCTGAAAGTAGAAAACCATTAATTAGCAGCAGAGTAACAGAAGAATATAAAAGGAAAGAAACAGTTCGAGAGATGCTCTGAAAGTTGAAAGCCATTAAGGGCAGGGCAGGAACTTGATAGTCACAACAAATCAGTTTCATGGAATCCGTAGTAAGAGGTATGGGTAAATATGATACAACAAGCTATAATGACCGAAACAATTCGTATTAAGAGGCAAGGTACACTTTATTTATACAAAAAAAAAAAAAAACCTATCAACCTACTTGATGTGTGAAAATCTTTAATTCCAGGGGGTTTTTCTTGTGGTTGTTCATTTTGAAATGAATATTTAAAAGTAAAATTTAAAAATAATTCAGGAAATAAAATAAATAAATAGTTGAGAATGTATGATATGTATTATATATTAAATAATAAAAAAATATTTATATTTATAAATATAAATAAAAAACGGAAAACTCAAAATTATGAGTTGTAGTAGATCTATGGAATAAATTGATTTGGGGAGGAGTAAATATTGGTTGTGTTTCGAAACCATTTTCCCACATTTATTACTTATACGTATGAGCCCCATTACACAACTAAACTTGCACCACTCAAATATGCGACTGAAGGCATACATTTTAGAAACAACAACCGGAAAAATAATTTGGCACAAAATATGATACGCCATAAATCCGCTCTGACAACAAATTAAACAAATTAGCAATCTAACCATAAACAAAAATAAAAGACAGAGGGACACACAGACAGAGAAAGAGAGTTTATACCTTAAGTTTACAAGAAAGAAAAATGAAAGAAGCAGAATCAGTTGAGGCCAAGGCCAGATAGAGAGAGAGTTGCTATCTGAAGTTTACAACCAAGAAAAATGAAAGAAGCAGAATCAGTTGAGGGCAAAGCGAGGATTGATTGGACATTTGATCAGGGAATATTGTATTTTATTGTTTATTTTTTACAATAAAGGAAATTTTATATTTCAAAATACCTAAAAAGCTGTATTTATTTTGAATGATATTAAATAAAATTTACATTATAAACATAAATAAAATTAAGGACAAAGTATAAGGTATATAATAAGGACGTACAGTCAAAAAAATTAATAATATTTGAGGTAGTCAGATACCTTCATTTACTATCGACGTGTTCGATGAGATAAAAGAATATATAAAAAAAAATAAAAAGCCTTTTATATGGTCACGGAGGTAAAATATAAAAGCGTTGTGTCTTAAATCCCAAAAAAAAAACAACCAGCATAAATACCATTGCGCGCATGCCTAATGTGGCTGTCTCTTCATAACTTTGTTTTTCTTAATTCATGGATTTTGAAAAATAAATTGCTTTATTTATGACACAACTATGTTTTATCTAAAGTCAAAATTGTGTGAATAACATGAAAGGAAAAAAAATAAAGGAAACTTCTTAACTGCTTTGAAATATTGTGATTGATGTAAATATTTAACGATACTAGACAAAAAGTGAACAGGAAAAATCTCCTCATGTCAACCATTTAGATCGGTAATCCCATGGTATAATTGAACAACAATATAATATGCCCTTTTTTAAGGAAAAAATATTATTGATGATTTGTATATCATGAAATAATATATTTTTTTTTTATGTTTTTAAAAATTGAACTATTTAGCAACCTAAAATGACTTACAAACAAAATAAATGCAATTACGTCATGGCATTGACACAGAGGGCTTATTACCTCTTTCCCTCGCACTTATTAGTAATAATTATGGAAAGTAACCCGGAGAAAAATAGAAAACCATTAAGGGCAGAACAAAAACTTAGTAGCCAAGAGAGAAGTGGGGAGAATAAAACAGTTTCATGGAATCATAATCTATAGTATCAGGAGCTAAGAGGAAATGTAATACAGCAAGATACTACCAAAGCAATTCACAGCAAAATTCCCTTGAGATACAAAAAAAGAGGGAAGGAAACAGAGAAGAAGAGTATACCTGAAGATTGCTTGGACCTGCTTCCACTTTTCAGATATTAGTAAGTGAAGAATGGTTCAAAGAAATGGCAATAGACATAAACGATAATAAAATAAAAAAATTTAATTGTTCAAATATTTTCATGGAATCTGTATTAAGAGATAAGGGAAATATAATACAAGAAGCTATAATGACCGAATCAATTCGTATTAAGGGCCATGGTATACATGATTTACACCAAAAAAAAAAAAAAGACTATCAACCTACTTGATGTGTGAAAATCTTTAATTGCAGGGTGCTTTTCTTGCGGTTGTTCATTTTCAAATGAATATTTAAAAATAAAATTCAAAACTAATTCTAGAAAAAATAAAATATAAATAGCAGAGAATGTATATATTAAATAAGAATAAAAACTTTATATTTATAAATATAAATAAAAAACGGAAAACTCAAAATTATGAATTATAGTAGATCTAAGGAATAAATTGACTTAGGGAGGAGTATATATTGGTTGTGTTTCGAAACCATTTTACCACATTATTTATTACTGATACTAGAGGTGATAATATGGGTTGGGAATGTGGGCCGAGCCCGCCCAACCCGACAAAATAGGTGGTTTGGGTTCTATAAAATTGGGACCATATTGATGCGGTCTTTTTGGACCCAAACCCATATGGTCCTAACCCGTGATGGGTTGGACCACCGGGTTGGCGGGTGGGCCCATATTTTATTTTATTTTATTTTAAACCAAGAGGGAAAGAGCCATTAGCCAAGGCCCAACCCCCAACAATCCAAGACCATTACTCTAGAGTCTAGCCCAGTACTCCCACTCCTCAGTTCTTACTTCTCAACCTGGTCAACTCTCTTTTGTTTTTGCTTAAAACAATCTATCACTCCTTATCTCTCTCACGGCTCATGCTCTCAGTCTCAGAAATTAGTCTCAACTCTCTTTAATTTGCAATGTATTTTTAATTTTGTTATGTTTAGGTGTGTAGAAAAAATAATCTAGAGCAGAGGTTATAGCAATAGGATAATGTTCTATGTTATATGAATAGTCATTGATCCTTTGTTATTGACACTGTGAGAGTGAGAGAGAGACGTAGTTGCTTCAGAAGTTCACTAGAAAATGAAACATGCTGAATCAGTGTGGAGAATGAAATGAGAAAAAGACGAATATAAGAGGGCTCTAGAGAACGTTTTATATATATGAGAGAGAAATAATTCGCCTATTTGTTGGTATAATTATAACACGTAGAGAGGTACGTTTTGCATTTGCCAGGCGTAAGCATGTCCCATGTCGCTGTGTGCCCAGCTTTTCATGCTCTTTTTTGTTTATAGGTTGTCGTATATTTTATTCAATTACCATTTAAAATGTTGGATATTATTAATTTAGTTATGTGTATGAACAAGTTTGCATGGGGATTATTGGAGAATTAATATAAGTTACATTGTAACTTGCATGCTCCCCTTTTGTTTTAACACTACTACAGAAAGAGGGAATAGTGATGCACATCTTTAAAGAGATGCCATAGCTTCTATTTCATTTTTTTTCAAGCATATATGTATATGAATGTACATGAGCATGATAGCGGTATGAGTACACCTAGGAATCTGGTAATATCAATGCACATGATAATGATATTCGCACACTTTATAATGGTATCTGTACCTGAATGGTGGTATCAGTGGTATTAGAAAGTACTAGTATCAGAGCATATAACTGCCGTATCAATATGATAAGCGCATACTAGTTCATAAGCCACATTAGAAATCATAAACAAAGAAACTACTCTGATACTATTTATAATGAAGTTAAAAACTAAAAAGTCACAACTAAATTAGCAACCATTAAGTAATTGCTTTGAAATGTTTCAAAAAATTTTAGTAAAGCCCAATCAAATAAAGGTACAATTGAATCCAGGTTTAGTGGTTCGTACACAATTTATGTAAAAGACTTATTAGAAAATGCTAAGATTAAGGGCGTTATAGTTGTTAGTATTAGAGAAAAGGTTATGTTAATAGGATAATGTTCTCTGCTTATGTGAATAGTGCATTGATCCTTTGTTACTGATATTGTGAGAGAGAGAAACGTAGTTACTTCAGAAGTTCAAGAGAAAAATGAAACAAGCAGAATCAGTGTGGAGAATGAAATGAGAAAAAGACAAATGGAAGAGGGCTCTAGAAAACGTTCTGTATATATGAGAGGGAAATAATTCGCCAATTTGTTGGTATAATTATAACATGCGGAGAGGCACATTTTGCATTTGCCAAACGTAAGCATGTCCCATGTGGCTGTGTGCCTAGCTTTTCATGCTTTCTTTTTGTTTATAGGTAGTTGTATATTTTATTCAATTACCATTTAAAATGTTGGATATTATTAATTCTGTTATGAGTATGAACCTGCTTACATGGGGATTATTGGAGAATTAATATAAATTACATTGTAACTTGCAAGCTCATTTTTTGTTTTAACACTACTACAAAAAATAGGAATAGTGGCGCACATTTTGTGGCACATCTTTAAAGAAATCCTATAGCTTCTATTTTATTTTTTTTCAAGCATATATATATATATATATATATAAATGTACGTGAGCACGATAATGGTATCAATACACCTAAGAATCTGGTAATATCAGTGCACATGGTAATGATATCAGCGTACTTGGTAACAGTATCAGTACCTGAATGGTGCTATCAGTGATATCAGAGAGTACTAGTATCTGAGCATATAACTGTTGTATCAATATGTTAAGGGCATACTGGTTCATAAGCAACATTAGAAATTATAAACAGATAAACTACTATGATACTATTTATAATGAAGTTAAGAACTAAAATGCCACAACTAAATTGGAAACCATTATAAGTAATTGCTTTGAAATGTTTCAAAAATTTTGGGAAAAATCCAATCAACCAAAGGCGCAATTGAATCCAGGTTTAGTGGTTCGTACATAGTTTATGTAAAAGACTCATTAGAAAATGCTAAGAGTAAGGGGGTTATAGTTGTTGGTATCATAACAGAGGTTCTGACAATAGGATAATGTTCTTTGCTTATGTGATTATTGAATTGATCCTTTGTTACTGATACTTTGTGTGTGTGAGAGAGAGAGAGACGTAGTTGCTTCAAAAGTTCATGAGAAAAATGAAAAAAGTAGAATCAGTGTGGAGAATGAAATGAGAAAAAGACGAATGGGAGAGGGCTCTAGAGAATGTTCTATATATATGAGAGAGAAAGAATTCACCAGTTTGTTGGTATAATAATAACACGCAGAGAGGTATGTTTTGCATTTGTCAATCGTAAGCATGTCCCATGTGGCTGTGGGCCCAGCTTTTCATTCTTTCTTTTTGTCTATAGGTAGTCGTATATTTTTTTCAATTACCATTTAAAATGCCGGATATTATTAATTCTGTTATGTATATGAACAAGCTTGCATTAGGATTATTGGAGAATTAATATAAATATACATTGCAACTTGCAAGCTCCCTTTTTGTTTTAACACTACTACAGAAAGAGGGAATAATAGCGCACATTTTGTGGCACATCTTTAAAGAAATGCCACAGCTTTTATTTCATTTTTTTTCAAGCATATACAAGTTGTGGCACTTACTTGAGTAAGAACCATAGCTTGTTGTAGCCCTTTTGTGGTGCTTGGGCAACCAAGCACCACATAAAACAAATTGCTGATTCCAAGCGCCATAGAAGCTACCATGTGTGGCAAGACACAAGGTGGAAAGTGGACTTCTCATCCACTTCCACCCAATCAGACCTCTTATCCTCTTCCTCCTCCCCTTTATACACCCCTTCTCTGTCACACCATCCCTACTCCTACCCTTTTTGCTCCATTTTCTCCCATCTTGCTCCCTTTTCCTCCCACTCTCATCCCCACTCTTGTCCCTATTTGTTTCCTTTTCTTACTATTCTCCTCCTCTTTTAGTCCTCACTCCAATATCCAACTCAAACAAAGGATCATCCTTTATCCTCATTGTAAGTACCACATATGCCCTTTATCCTCATTATAAGGATCTCCTGCTCTTTCGGTCCCCACTCTCCCTATTGCAGCTCACATTTCCTCCTCCACTTCACTCAAGCATCACCAACGATGTCCAATCCCACTCCTTTGATTTGGTCTTGCACTATGCAAATCTATAAGTACCACGTATGCCTCTTTTTTTTAAGTTTTTAAAGATGCATGCAACTTTATCTTTCTATTTTTTCTTTTTTAATTAATTTTTTTTCATGTTTGTATTTGTGGTTTTAGCTCACTCTATTCAAGCTTCTATTCACTATAAGTTTTTTAATTTTTTGAGCTTACAAATATAATTTTATTAGAAGTTAATAGTTTAATTTGCTAAATGTATTTTATATTTAATTTATTATGAAACTTGAAAAAGTTATTCTCATTTTTATATGTTGAAAAATAAATGAGATAAAATTAAATGTTATTGTGTATAGGTTGTATATGAAGATATGTAGTAGTTATAACTTGTAGGTGTTCTAGTAATTGTTATTGATGAGTTGCATAAGTAAAATAATTATTTATTTTTAATACTTGTATGTTATTTGTTGGCTTGTAATGCTTTCTAATTTACCTATGATATGTGTTGGTATGATTTCTTTTGTTATGAGCTGTGAAAAATTATTATGATGCTGTGAGATTAATTGATGGATTATTTGTCAATTAAAAGAGAGGGTTTAAGACTTGAAAAGCTTCAATTTTTAAGATATTATGCTACTGATTTTATTTTAAAATAAATAAGAAAAGATAAAAGTAATTAGTAAATGCAATAGTCAAGCAACTAACCACTTTTTAAAAATAGGTTGAAGGTATAGATGGATAAAAAATGGATGTAATCTGATCGGTGTTCAAGGGAATATATAGATAGGGTGAAAAATTTTATTAAATTTGCAATCGAGCATACAAAATATCTTAACAAAATCTTGTGTCATTGCTTATCTTGTTATGGAAAGCTGATTAATCCACTTGATTTGCTAGATCATTTAGTGTGTCATGAAATTGATCAAACATATACACGATGGACAAGGCATGATGAGACGAATGTTGCATGTAGTAATCCGGTGCATACCACGAATGGCGCTTCGAATGAATTTGACCGAAGTATGTGTGATGAAGATGATAGTCTTAAAGAAATGCTAAATGTGGCCAAAGAGGTGCTTCATAATTGTCCTAAATAATTTGAGAAGTTGAAAGGTGATGCAGCGAAATCATTATATGCCGGTAGTACTAAATACACAAGATTGCTAGCAGTGTTGAAATTGTACAACATTAATGCGAGCTATGGATTGAGTGATTCAATCTTCATTGCACTGCTTGAATTTTTATAAGATATGCTTCTGGAAGAAAATGTATTTCCTACCAAAACATAAGAGGCAAAGTGAATTCTTTGCTTTACAACTAGTATGAGTTATGAGAATATACATGCATGCACTAACGATTGTATATTATTTTGGAATCAGCATGCAACGTTAGAGAAGTTCCTTAAATGCAATGTATCTCAATATGGGAAGAAGAAAGGAAAAAGCTCTTTGAAGGTCCTATTTACCATTTTTCCAAGATTCAAGCGATTGTACAATAATGCAGAGATTGCTAAGCAGTTGACATGGCATCCGGATGAAAGGATTGAAGATACGAAGCTTAGGCAATGATGCTATCGATGTTAATTTCTAGGCCAAGGTAACCTGTGAATGATATAGATGTATACTTGGCTCCTTTAATTGATGACTTGAAGCTGCTTTGGAAAGAAGGCGTCAATGTGTATGATGGGTATAAGGAAGAAAGTTCACTTTGAAAGCCATGTTGTTTGACACAATTAATGATTTCTCCGCTTATGGTAATTTTTTTGGATACAGCATTAAAAGATATTGTGTGTGCCTTATATGTGAAGATGACACTCATTCAGTGTGACTATATCATTGTAAGAAAAATATTTACATAGGATATCGAAGATTCTTACCATCACAATATCATTGGAGGAAGTGCAAAAAGGCTTTTAATGGTAACTTAGAAGAAGATAGCCTATCGAAGATGTTGACCAGTGCATGAATGAAGATACGCTCTAACCGATCCCTTCTTGGGATGAGGAAACAATGGTGAAAGATGTTGTAGGTGGCTATATTGCTTGGCTAATAGGTCTTATAGAGCCATGTGAAAAGGTGGTTCATTTATAATTCCCTTTACTTGTCCTTTGCACTTTCATCTAAAACTATATGATTTAATTTCATTATTTTTGCAGGTTGGATAGCTTAAAGGAAAATAAGTTCAACTGTATGACAAGAATTCAAAGTATTCGATAACACAACCAAAGCCTAAAGCCTCAGCTAGCCAACAGAGAAACAAAAAAAATGACATTATATCGCGATCATATTGGTATCAATTGTACCTAACTTATTTGTGAAAGAGGTCTGCAATTACATTTTGATAGACACATTATAGTGCTCATGGCATAGCTGATCATATTAATGGTGATATGTTAGATGAAATATTTAATCAAAGATGGGTTAGTGCTTCTGTTATCAACATCTGGATTAGGTACTTTATCATAATCATTTATCACAGTTATTATTATTTATCATTCAATTTTTTGGTTTTAGTGACATTGTTTTATACAAAGGCACTTGTACCATGACATCTTACTAGATACAAATAAGGTCTAATTCTCATTTGTCAACCCTTATCTCGTTGGGCAGCATATGGGCAAAGTAGATCTGCATAAACAATCTAATGATATAAAAGATTACTTTTGAAAGAAAGCAACACCATATATGCTATCTTTAGTGCCATACAATGCCGGGTAAGTTATTAGTGGTAGTATTTCAATGTATGTTTTTTTTATTGTTTAACTTTTGCCATAACATGATTGTTGAAGACAAATTTTTAAAATATTTTAGGGCACATTAGATATTGATTGTAATCAATCTAGCGGAACCTTTTGGCCCTCATATTTACTATGTGGATCCTCTAATTGGAGGTCTTTCAGAAAACCGTCTTGATAGTTGCGATTGTTTAATAGGTAAGTGTACATGTATATGTGTAAATATTTGCGTGTGTAATTGAATAACCAAAAGTATTCAATTTCTATTTGTTTTGTTAGCGCATTGACTACATATTGAGCCTCTATCTCCTTAAGCTATTCTAAAGTTGCTGACTCTGTCAATAGCCATGTCTGGAAGAAGATATGGGTATTGATATATGAATTTACTCAAATTTGTTATTAAACAATTTTTATTCAAAAATTAAGTTAATTATTTCATTATATTGTTGTAGTGCCCTTTCCAACCCTATACTATAAAAAATATAATTTAAAAAAAAATACTTTCTGTGGCGCTTACTTAAAATAGGGCCACAGGAAGCAAATTTTTTTTAAAAAAAACATCAACTTGCCACAAGAAGGTTTTTTTTAAAAAAAATATATATATGCTATGGCACTTGGAGTTTCTTTTAATGGCGATAAGATATGTGGCCTTTCTTAAGCCCCACAGTTATTTTAAAAATAAACGTCACTATTGCCCTTTTTTATAGTAGTGTTAATTAATCTTGTGCATTGGAACTATTATTAGTGAAAACTCCCTTCGTATGTGTAATCAATAGGAATACGATGAGGAAAAATTATAAATTTGAAAGGTAACGTGAATCAGAGTCTTATATTTATAATTGAGATAATAAATCCCTTGTCTAATTCTTTTACTTATGACCAATGTTTTAAAAGCCGGACCGGACGTCAAGCCGGAAAAATCAGCGGGTCACGGTTGAAACGGTTGAAACGGTTGGGCCGTCCGGTTGAAACGGTGATTTAATAATTATATTAAAAATATTATTATACTACCTCTGATACTAAATATAAAATCTAATTGATTTTTGTTTTTGGATATATATATCAGTTTATAAATTGATTAAATTAATTTAAAAATAATAATAAATATGACATACATGAGGTGGTGTAAGAAAGGTGCATAAAGAAATAAAATAATGTTTAAATAAAAAGAATAAAAACAAAACTAAAAATAATAAATATAATTTATAAATATTAGAAATTAGAAATATTAAATTAAATATATATTTATGAATGGAGCACAGCACCAAATTTCAAAACTGCACGATATTTAAGATTGAAATGAAAGCCATCATCCTCACATGTCCTTTGATATCAGTTTTTTATTTTTTAGTCTCTCTCTTACACCCTCACCATCTGATTGTCATTTACATATCTCAAGAAATTAATATAGCTTTTTACCTTTTACACTATCTCTTGCACCCTCACCATCCGATCATCGTTTACATATCTCGAGAATTTAAATTCTCCCTCTCTGAAACACGTAGCATCACTCTCAGTCTCTCATCCTATTACTCAACTACTCCACTCTTTTTTTTTTTGAGTGAAATACTGGAATCCATTAAGTTACAATAAAGAACTTAATACAATCAGAAGGGGGAAACCCCTAGTCAATCATCAACGACCGCCTCCTCCAACGAAGGTGGTGGTTGATCAAAGAAGACAAAAACCCCCGTATTAGAATGCCCTAACCTGACAAGATGATTCGCATCCCTATTCTGTTCTCTAGGAATATAAGTTAACAAAACATGCCAATTCCTAGATAACCATAATCTAGCTTCTACAATAACAACACTGAAAGGGTGGTATTGCTCGCCACCTCTCGTTAACAAATTGATTGCCTCAATACAATCAGTGTGAATCCGGATGTTTCTGTAACCTCTGCGCCAACAAATCTGAAGGCCTTGGATAATTGCTAAAATCTCTGTGATTGCAGGAGGAACTGTCAACAGCTTGCAAGAGAATCCTCCTAGCCAAGCTCCATCCGTATCCCGTAAGACTCCCCCACAGCTGCATTGCCCTGAGTCCATTGCCGATCCATCTACCTCTAAATGAACAAATCCTGCCTGCCTGTCCCTCACATTTTGATTTGGAGATGACTGGTGAGAGTAAAACTGGCACTACTCCACTCTTATCCTATCAAGAAACATAACCCTTCGTTTTTTTTCTTTCACTATTACGGATCTCTTCTCTCTATCTCCTTTCCACGATGATAGAGCAACTTTCCGGAGAGGCTTCAACGGCCATTGGCCAGACAACCGAGAATGAAGATTGAGGAGGAAGCGAGGTGTAGGATGCCATGGATAGAGCAAAACAATTAAAGGAACATACGATTTTAACCTTTTCATCTCTTTTTTTTGCATTTAGTCTTAAGCCGGCCGGTTTTTCAAAAGTCGCTCCGGCTTCCGGCTTATCAACGGATTCCTGCTTAAAAGCGGCTAATCTCCGGCTTATCCTGGCCCAACCAACAAAACGGATTTTTGACTCAATCCGAGCCGCCGCAGCAACCGGCCGACGGTCGGTCCGGTTGGACCGTCCGGTCCGGCTCGGTTCTAAAAACCTTGCTTATGATAAGATAGCATAAATTCTTGGCACAAGTGTTGAATTAACTAAACATAATTTAATGAGAGTATTCCCACCAAAAAATACTTGCTTTTTTTTTTGGCCAACGCCAAATATTACTTGCTACCAAATATAATTTAATAGCTCCAATCTCATTCCCAAATCCTTCTCCAACTCCCAATTCCTCAAAACCCAAACCCACGTATCAAACAGGCCTAAGAGGTAAGATATACATGTTCTTTTCTTTGTTTAGACCCAGATAAGTTTAATGCAAGGCCCAGACCAAATAAGATTTCTTGTTTGTGAGCGCAACGAAAGAAGCCCTCTCACATATAAGGGTGTTCAAAAGTTTAATATGATTAGCTTTTATGCAACATTTAAATTAATCCAAATTAATCACTTGCAACATAGGAAAAAAGTTAAAGTCAACACCTAAAATATTTTTTTTCATCTACATCCAATTTCTTAGAACATTTAGTGATGCATCAAGTACCATAAAATATTTGGATAATAAGTGACCAATTAAAATCGAGTGGAGCATGTCAGTAAGTGTTGAATTAACGTTTTTTTATTGGAAGAATGGATCCACACACTGACACACCCATCGCACATATTCATCCTATTTTCCTGACAAGCAACAAGAGACAACCTCTCTTTGGGATAATGGCAGGAGGCGTAAGGTGTCATGCAAGCTGCTTCTTCTGACTTTCAATATAAAATTTAGATGACTAATTTATATATATTAAGAAAATTAATTAAGTTAGTTATTTATAATAAATGAATATTTGTTTTCTAAAACAGCCTCTTTAATTAATTATGAGCATTGGAACTATTATTAGTGGAAACTCCCTTCATATGTGTAATCAATAGGAATACGATGAGGAAAAATTATAAATTTGAAAGATAATGTGAATCAGAGTCTTATATTTATAATCAAGATAATAAATCCCTTAGTATTGGCGTTGATATTGCTTATAACCTTTTTTTCACGGAAATTAAGATAAATTCCCTCTTATATATATATTTATCTCTCGTATATCGTAATTCATAATTAAAAAATTACTTTCAAATATTTCAATCGGTTATTCCAAATGAACACATTTATGACAGAAAATGACATAAGTTCTTGAAGCAACTGTTGAATTAACTAGTAAGTCATAGTAACAACTTGCAATCTTGCATAGCGAAAAAAATGTTGCCTTTCAAGTTTTTTTTTTGTTGATACAGTTGCCTTTCAAATTTCACAACAATGGAGATTAATTTTCCCAATTAACTATTGCCCACGCAAGTTATTTAGTGTAATTAATTTGAAGTCAAATTAAGATTTAAAAACAGAGCACGCATTACACTACCCCAAGTAAGTACTAGTACTATACATTAACATATTGACTTATTGAGCCATCCGGGAGATAACGCCAAAGATCAAAGAGGGGATTACCTAGTTAGTTAGATTTAATACTGATTAATTATTGTTGCGGGCATTATAATTTAATCTGGCACCTAATTAAGCTTTGTGGATGTCGCTAGTTAATGTAATTAATATGAGGTCAAATGGAGATTAAAAACTGAGCACGCATTACACAATCCAACAAAGAACTCTATCAGGGTTTTAATATAAGACATATTTAGGAAATTGATCTTGATCTTAAATATAAGATATAATTTTTATATTTATCAATCTTTTCGTAATATATCACTATTAATACTCCTTCAACAATAATCAAGGAGGGGAAAGAAGGAAAGAATTAAAAAAGGTAACTGTTTTAGAAAAAATATGTCATATTAACTAAATTAACCAACTTCCTTAATCTAACCAAATTAAATAAATATGTCTTATATTAAGGATCAAAAGACTAATTTGAAGTCAACTCTGAGAGAGCAAATAGACTAAGTTTCTTAATTTTAACGCCTATATAGGCACATGCTTCCTCTTCTTCTCTCCTCACATACCCATTCTTTCTATTCATTGCCTCTTCAAAAGTTCCTTTCCTTTTTCTATATAGAAGAATTGAACATGGACAGAGTGATTGATGAGTTTGAGGCACTAACAAAGGATGCTGAGAGGGTTCAGAGGGAGACACTTGGAAGGATCTTGGAAGACAATGCTTCAGCTGAGTATTTGCAGATTCTGGATCTTAATGGAAGAACCGATCTTGAGACTTTCAAGGCCCTTGTCCCACTTGTTACCCTCAAGGAATTGGAGCCTTAGATCATGAGAATCATTGATGGTGATGCATCTTCCATTCTGACAGGAAAACTAATCACAAGGGTGTCTTTAAAGTCTAGCTTTTTCTGTGTCCTTTTAGCTTATATATACTCCCTTCTTCAGTTTTAAATTTAAAACCTAATTGACTTTCTTTGGAGAGATTAATGGAGCTAAATATATTATTTAATCATAGTATATATTATATATCATTAGATTATAAATAGACAGTCACACAGAACACATGCATCCCACATATATATATATATATATCACTCTAACCTTTATTATAAGTTCAATTTTTTATCATGTGAGATTTGATTAAATTGAACTTATAATAAAGACTAGAGTGATATATATATATATATATTTATGCAAGATGCATGTGTTCTGTGTGACTGTCTCTCTATGATCATGTAATTAAATTGCAGTAATTGAAGATATATGGATGTAAGTATGTAATTGAAGATTAATAGAGATTGCAGCGGGTTGACAATAAAGTGACAAACATGTTCCATCGCAGGGCCCGCCATTCATGACTCTGGAGACCAAAATGAAATTATGTATTTTAATAATAATAAGTTGTTGTCATTGTTTTGACTATAACTTTGTTTCGGGATAAGTTGGTTCCATCCCTTACTTTTTGTCTTTCACCCTCTGCAGCAACAATTTGGAAAACCCAGAAATCAAGTGTATTATTGTGACTTGTTGTGAGAGATTGGATTTGCTATATATAGTCCAGCATTTTCCATAATACACGGTACTTCCTTCCATCTTAATTATAAGATAAAGTTGATTTTTTTGGAGAAATTAAGGAAGCCAATTAAATTACTTTATTTTAGTATTTTTAGATTATATATTAGTTTATTAGTCAAATTAATTAGTTTGGAGAAAAAAATAAAAATAAAAATACTCTAAAGTAATTTAATTGGTTTTCTTAATTTCTCTAAAAAAGTCAACTTTATCTTATAATTAGAACCGGAGTAATTCGCATCTAAATATTTTGTGTTTCCCTCCTCCAACAGTGATTACATCAGTAAGCAGTACTGAGATAGCTCTGCACCACATTCTCACTCAAGATTTGCAACACTTCACTATGCGTAGGACCTACACACCTTGGAGTCTTGTACTGATTACCAGCAGCTCCTAATCCTAGGATGTGATCTAGAATCTTCTGGAATGTTCCCCTCCTTACAACCCGAAGTTCGAGGGGCCCAATGTTGTTTGTTTTGCTAGAGGTAGTGTAGCTTGGATGGACAAAAGACTTGTCCAGACAGTTGCAGCATTCAGTGAGTAGTTCTTTACTTGCTTCCCCATTGATCTCCCAAAAGATCACATAATGACCTGGCTCACTAGACACATCAGCATGGCTTGTATAATCAACTACTTCCAATTTATCTCCATCCAATAATTTCTTTGCTGCCTCTATCACTATCAGCAGATCTTTCTCAGTGGTCTTGTCAACGTTAATGGAAAGTAGAACGTTGCTTCGACGAACAAACTTGATCTCTGGGGTTGAGTTATAGAATCCCATGACCTTGACCACATCCCCCAGCCTGTACCGATATAGACCTGTAAATTGTGTCATAAACTGCAAGAATAATGAACAAATACTCAACAAATGAAGCTCAAGATTAAGTACCTGCTGGATTGGTGGTCACAATCTCATACTCTTCACCAATCTTCACCTCAGTCAGGCCTACTGGCTGAGGAACAACACGGGGGAAAGTAGATCCTCCATTGTTTTGTTGTGACTCACTGAGAGGGATGAATTCATAGTAACAAAGATGAGGAAGAACAGTGTAAATGGCCAATTCAGGGGGTAGCTTTGGATTCACATTTGTAGCAATACCTCCTTCAGAAGCCCCATAGTTAGTTGTCAACAAAGGCAACTCCCCGGCATAGTGCTTCAACTTATTCACATAATGCTCCATTGAGCCAATCATGATCCCATCAATGTATTTAGTATTCGGGAAAAGCTCTGGTATTACCCCATACCAGTTGTTAAGTCCCTTACATTTCTTTTCAATCAGGTTAGCTAGCTCCGGATTCGGGTTGAGAAGTTTAGACATGGCCGTTCGAATGGATGAAACTGTGACTCTGCTCGTGAGGACCCCTTCTTGAATATCAGTGCACAGCTCTTGCCATACTTGTTCGAAGGTTCTAAATGCATGGACAATGTTGTGTGCAAATATAGAAGACACAAGCTGAACGTCCTCACGGAAAATTAATCCACACAAAAGATGGCAGTACAACGATTGATTAAAATCAGGACCGAATATTACTTCATCTGGGCTGCAACATTCAATTTTTGTCACCATGCTTTTGCACTTTTCATGATACAACACATTTGTTGTAATAGGTCCAGCCTTGAGACCCCCTTTGGTTTTGAACTGCCCCATGCAATGCATAAAGGTCAAGGCTTTCCCATTTTTAATAGGAAACTCTCTGCATTATATGATTCTATTTAGTTACAATTTCCTTAACAAATGAAGCCCAGGAGGGAAAATCAACTTATAATATATACCTGTTCCTAAAGGCCAAAGAGGTCTGCCTCATCTGCATATTGGTTTCAAATAATTTGTCATTCCCTGGTACAAACTTGGGCTTCCCCCCACTAGTTCCAGAGCTGCAAGAACATGTCTCCGTAAGATTCAACTCAACTAGTAGCTGCTGAAATGAGAAATATAATGCTACCTCCGATCCTAAATATAAGAACCAATTAACTTTTTTTTTGGAAAGATTTAGAAAGCTAAATAAATTATTTTAAAGTATTTATATCTCTTATTTTTTTCCAAATTAATTAGTTTGACTTATAAACTGATAGATAATCTAATGATATGCAATATATACTATGATTAAGTAATATATTTAGTTTATACAAGAAAAGTCAATTGAGTGTTATATTTAAAAATAAAGGGAGCATATATAAGCAAAAAGGAAATGGAAAAAGCCAAACCTTAAAGACATTGTTGTGATTGGTTTTCGTGTTAGAATGGAAGATGCATCACCATCCATGATTCTCATGATATAAGGCTCCAATTCCTTGTGGGTAACAAGTGGGACAAGGGCCTTGAAAGTCTCAGGATCGGTTCTTCCATTAAGACCCAGATTCTGCAAATACTCAGCTGAAGCATTGTCTTCCAAGATCCTTCCAAGTGTCTCCCTCTGAACCCTCTCAGCATCTCTTGTTAGTGCCTCAAACTCATCAATCACTCTGTCCATGTTCAATTCTTTTATATAGAAAAAGGAAAGGAGCTTTTGAAGAGGCAATGTGAGGAGAGAAGAAGAGGAAGCATGTGATTATATAGGCGTTACAAAAAAGAAACTTAGTCTATTTGCTCCCTCAGAATTGGCTTGAAATTAGTCCTCGGTCCTTAATATAAGACATATTTACCTAATTTAATTTGATTAAGGAAGTTGGTTAAGTTAGTTAATATGATATGTAATTTCTAAAATACGATAATCACCTTTTTTAATTCCTTTCTTCCTTCCCCTCTTTGATTATTGTTGAGGGAGTATCAATAGGGATAAATTATGAAAAGATTGATAAATATGAAAACTATTTCTTATATTTAGGATCAATATCAACTTTTTAAATATGTCTCATATTAAGGCATGGAAGGAGTACTTTGTTGGATTATGTAATGTGTGCTCATTTTTTAATCTCCATTTGACCTCATATTAATTAAATTAACTAGAGACATCCACAAAGCTTAATTAGGTGCCAGATTTAATTATAGTGCCCGCAACAAAAATTAATCCAGATTCAATCTAACTGTAATCCCCTCTGTAGTCTTTAGCCGCCTCTATATTCTTTTGCATTATATGTCGGCGGCTCAATATGTTAATGTCGGCGGCTCGACAAGGAATCTTATTTGGGCTGGGCCTGGTAGCAAACTTATCTGCGTCCAAACAAAGAAAAGAACATATATATCCTATTTCTATGGCTTTGTTTGATACGTGGGCTTGAGTTTTTGGGGAATTAGGAGTGGGAGAAGGACCTGGGAATGAGATTGGGGATATTAAATTAAGTTTGGTGGCAAGGAATATTAAGTGGGAATACTCTCATTAATTTTATTTTATAATCTACCATAAATTATAAAAATACAATAATATCTTTATCTAACCCTAAACATGAGTGAGGATATTCTCATTGTTCTCTTTCTTATTATATTTTCATCATCTCATCTTCACCCTTAGATCATATAATGTATGATTTAGATTTAATATTTTACAAAAGTATTATTATAATATTTTATAAATTAAAATTTCTTTATTTTTTATGGATTGCAATTATGAATAGTATAGATTAGATTTTAAGAGTTTAAATTCATTTATTTATGTTTACAAAAATAATTTTATAAAAATTGAACATAAACCATATATTGTGTTAATCTAATAATGAATATGAGATGATGAGAAGAAAATGAGAGAAACCCAACCCCCCAAACCCCATCACCCTATCTTTTTTGCAGCTAGTCGTTCCAACATTTGAGCAGTTTAGTATTATTTTTAAATTGTTTTTAACTAACTTACAAAATGATGGAGTGATTGTGTCATAAAAAGATGAGGAAATCCTAAATTTGTGTAAAGGAAAACAAAAATATTTTTATATTTGATGATATTTGGTATAGATATTATCTATTCCTATCTATTCAAATATAATCATAATATCTTAAATTTATATTTCTAAGATAGATACGATATGAGTAAATATTAATATGGGATATAATATCCATATCAAATATCAACAATATTTAATAAGCAAGACTAAAATTCCAAATATGTAACAATTGAATATTGAGAAAAACATCTTGAACCAGAATAAAAAAGCATATTTGTTAATTAACCAAGAACCAAATACGTGGCTGAGATTCTTAAAGATTATTCAACAAATTAAATGAGAAATTAAAAGGCAAATTCAGCATAAACGAAGATTGTAAACCGTAATCTACACCATCGAGAATTTCATGTCTACATAGAAGAAGAAAATATTAGAAAGAGGGGGAGAGACAAGGGCAGTGATCGCCAAGGGACCCAAAGACTGGAGTTCAGAGAGGAAAGAGAAGATTAATGGAGACAAAGAAGGTGATCAGAGATAATGGAAATGGGGAAGAAGCCAAGTACGAGATGCAATGTGAAGAATACAATGAGGATACTTTGGTCTAAAAATTTTTATAAACAGGGACAATTTTGTCCTAAAATGTTCCAATCCCAGCATTGCTTCACCAATACCAGGGGGAGGTGGATTTGAAGTAATCTTACTTTTATGGTACTCCCAATCCCTATTTATCCCTACTCTCTTGTGTCAAACAATACAATTGGGTTCAATCCTTGACGTATCCCAACCCTTACTCCTAGGCTATGTTTGGTACGAAGTAACAGGGGGTAGGGATAGGGATTGGGTGAGGGATTAAGTCAAAATATATCGTTTGGTATTAAGGATCATGAATAATCAGGGATTGAGAATGCCACGAAAGAAGGATTGCTGCAAAGCCACCTCCCCCCTGGTTTTGTGTTTTCAATCCCTGGATTCCAAAATTGTAGAGACAAAATTACCCTTGATTTAAATTTTTTCAGACAAAAATACCCTGATTTTAACTTAATTAATCTCTCTCACAATCACTCCCTCTTCGATTTTTGCCGGAAAGCAATTGGAAGATGGGAGGACCCTTCGATCTGTGGCGTTAACTGCCTTGGATGCTTTTATATTATCATGTTGAATATCTTTTGTAATTGGAAAAGTTAAACTTCACTATTTCACCACGTTGATCTGTGGTGTATGAACTGATATATACTGACGTTGTAAAATCTAGAAGCTTTTTCTGAACTAAATTGATTATGCCCTTGGCTCAAAGCAAACGTCAAAATTAGAGCATCTCAAAAGAAATTCATAATTTTTTTCCTGCCCTCCAGAGGAACCATCACCCAAAGCACAGGATCAAATTTATTGTCAAATTCTTCGACCAACAAGCATTCACGTTAGACACGGTATGTATTTGTCCTGAAATTGTCCCATCCACGCTACATTCAATTGTGGAGAGGAAGGAAAGGTGTGGGGTTTTGAGAGATTGGGAAGAAGAGGAGGGTGATGATGAAAGAGATGAAATGGCAAAAGCTGCAGGAATTGCAGAAGAAGCTATTGCAATTGTGGTTGTTGCGACGGACCTTCGATCGATTGTTTGGGATTTTGAGTAGGGTATTAGTGTCATTTTATAATTAATACATGTTTATTAAATAATATTAGTAAAATCATTCCCTCCAATTACCAACTCATACCAAACATATTTTTAAAGTATCAATCCCAATCCCAATCCTAATCCCTATCCCAATCCCAATCCATATCCCAATCCATCAAAATTCAATACCACGTACCAAACATAACCCTAGTGCTTCATACCAACAGTGCCTATGAGTCTATGACTCTACCTTACAATTGACAACCCAATTTTAAGGGTTTTTACCAACGGTGGTTGGATTTAACTGAAGGGGCTAGTTCCTCATAATGTGGCGAAACCAAGATTTGAATTCCTACTAAGAAAGGTGCCCACATTTAGTATTCAACAGTGCATTGAATAGGATTGCCTCCAATAGAAGAATAATTGTGCTTAGGAAAAAAATAACCCAACTTTATACACATCTCAAGTAATGGAACCATAAGAGTCTCACAGATATTCAATTTTCATAAGTTTAAAATGATCACATTTAGCTAATACCGTTTGATCCGCAAAAACATTTTCCAGTTGGCAAAAAAAAAAAAAAAAAAAAACCAAAAAAACAAAAACATTTTCCAATTTTATTTGTTTTCATTATATGTAAATGTTTTGTGATACTTGTATTATATTGTTGCTCCTGATTCAAATTTAAGCCGAACAAGATATCAAGCAGAGTAAGAAAGAGAGTGCAGCGTGAAGAACCACATTTATTTAGTTCATGCATGTGACTCTGAGCTTTATCTGATGATGCCACAGATGAGAAACAGAATAATTAAGATATTAATTTCAATTTATTATCTTTTTCTTTAGTAGGTATAGGAAGAGGAGGCTTAACAGATTGTTTATTGACCATCTCGTCATTATAATTTGAAACCCTTTTGTCTTTCGAGATGAATTTTAATTTTTTACTCTCATTTATTTTAAAACTAAATTTGTGATTTTTCAATTAAAACAGGATAGATCTATAACTAAAGGATATATATACATATATATAACTGATTATGAAAATCTTAAGATACTTTCACTTTCCTCCTATACATTATGAAAATAAATTATGATATATCCAATTGTATACGTTAAAAACAGTATTAAACAAACTATTATTGTGTCAGAAGAGCTTGGATCTTTGATGAGGTGGGTGAGTTGCTGGATGATTTATAACCTTTAATTGTCTCGGGTTAAATCAGGTTAAACTAAATTATGTAACAAATGGCATAACTCAGGTCGTATTCTCTTAAGGAGCTTTTTATTTAATTCCTAAACTAAACTAAGTGACAAAAATATTGAGATGAGTTTGAAATTGATTTTCTTTTTTTCTTTTTAATTATGGAAACGAACCTAAACTACTATTTTTTTTTGGAATTTTTGAGAAATTGTTGAGATGAGTAATGAAATTTGATTTAAGCAAATTGATGAGGAACGTTTTTTGGAAAATAGAACATAGGTTGTCCTTCCTCAAATTGATTTGGGAGTTCAATTGCTCACTAAGTCAAAAATCAAATGTTATGAATTTGCTAAGTCTGGTGATATTAATTAGTAATTTCCCCTATAACTCTAACTAAATAATTGCTTCTTAATACATTATACTTAGTGTGCAATTTATGATTGGATTTATGCAACTTGTTCCTCTATGCAGTAAACACTCCACTGAGATATTCAAATAAGATCAATATAGTCATAATAGTCATTCAAACTATGAAAGAATAGCACAACCACATTAAACTGGAAAGGGAATATATAAATATAAATATCAAACCACACAATCCAATCCAAACTAAGATAAACAACTCGTAATCTTAGTAAATTAACCACATAACATAAAATCCTATCTTAGGAAATCCGTTACATAGCTAACTTAAAAGATTAAAACAAATAACTCATCTGAATGTATCTTTAGAGCTCAAATCAATCTTCCATCCCCAAGAATCACGAAAGAATTTTGTAACCCCCTGCCTTAATTACAGTAATTATAATTCGAGAGTGCTTAATTAAATGGTTTGGAGGCCGTCAGATAATTTAAAACTCATTTTAAACTCCCACCCTGTGGTATGGTTTTCACAATTTTTTTTCAAAAATTCATCCCTATCTTGGTCTCAAGTTCAAATATCAAATATAATTACTTATACAGTTAAATCAGATTTATACATATCAGAGTGTATAGCCAAATTCCCGGCAACTCCCGGGTTTCATACATGTATAAACTAAAGGTTATAAGTTCCAACTAGGGGATTACATGATCAAAATCAAAGATAATATTTACATCCCAAAAACAATTTACTGTAATCCCTTTCCAAAAGAGATAACCAACAAACTGTAATCCCTTTCCAAAAGAGATAACCAACAATCCAACATAACATCCCTACAAAGTCCTAACCGCTCCTGGTCGTTCGCTTCTCCTTGGAGCCACTTGCCCTGTCTGGAATGTTAGTCAATGGAAAGAATGAGATTCAAAAGAATCCCAGTAGTAACAAATCACTCATACAATATATAAACATATAGCATGTAAGCAACCATTAACAGCAGCATCAACAGCAACACAATGTCACATGGCTTTCATTACAACGACAACACTCATGGTTGTATACATAATCACGACAGCTTTCGCTATATAACGCCAGCTTATGCTGGATAACGACAGCTATCACCAGCTGTATAGGCAGCATCATTATATATCATCACAAAACAATGATACACATACATACAATACATTTACACATAGCATAAGAGAAGAGTCACTACCTTGTTCTTTCCTGACGTGCGCCGGCGCAGGTTGCTTGCGATTAGGACAAATATCGAACCCTATAAACCAAAGTCAAGGACGATAGGTTATTCTCTATTTCAAATTCTCACCTTCATAACACTTAAAGTTGGTTATCACTTGGACTCTTTAGGTGGCTACTAGAAGCCCAGACACATGCCTAAAGGGTTGGGAAGTACCATCTCAAAGACTACCTTTTAGTGTGCCTTGTAAGACGTGCCGTTTCCGGCTTCCGACTTGGTCCTAAAATATTAAATGTTCAGGAAATAGGCCATAATCTATCCAAGTATCATTTTAGACTCTTCCATAGTGTTTCCTGTGATTACATTAGCCTATGGTGAAAATTTACCAAAATGCCCCTAGACCCCCGCTCGGCCTTGCCATACCCGGTCCGGCTGTACTTTTCCTGAAATTTTGATATAGGCTATTCTGATATATTTTCATCTAAGGAATCCATTTTCAAACTCAAAATTACCAAATTCATTGTCAAATTATGAAAATACCCTTGACAGCCCGCTTTAAAGGTTTCAGGGGCATTTTCGTAATTATGCTTTTTCGGCCTTTTCCAAAAAAGTGACCAACTGTAACCCCACATAATTTTCATTCTTTAACCCAATGGAACCATCAAATCATTGAAAATACAACTATAAGACCCATTTCTAGAGCTGACCAAAATTTATGAGTTCTTCGGGAAAAATCGGGGTTCTGCGATTTCTGCTGCGTAAACACATTCCTTTATACTCCTAACCACTTTATTGACTATTCCATTAGGTTACAACTAATATTCAGTACCAATTTGGGCAGCATAACTGCCCCCACAACCCATTTTCCATTTTTACGCACAAAGACAATCTGGCGAAATTTCATCGATTAAATTGTTCACAGCAGCCATAATAGTCAATATACAAGAGTTTGGAAGTTACCTCAAGCTCCCACTAGCTTTCCCTTGACTTGGCTGAACCCTAGCTATTTCTAACACCAAAAGAGGAGCTTCCAAACCTTAAAGAACATAAAGGAGTAGCTTAAGATCGGAGTTATAAGCGTTAGGAACTAGATCATCGTAGAAATCGGCTTACCTTGCTAGTTTTCTTCTCCTTCTCTCTTTAAACTCTCTCAACTATTCTCTCTCTATTTCAGCTGTTATATTCATCTGATATGGCTGAAGGATAATGTTTTATATCATATATTATATGATATTTAATTATTAAATTAATTTCCAAAATTTCAGATTTTTCAGAAATTCTGGTAGATTTCTGTCCAAACTTTGAAAAATCATAACTAATTCTAAAAAAATTGAAATGGAGTGATTCTAAAGCCTATAGAACCCTTATTGAGTCTAATTTTAAGGTAAAATATAGAATTTTGCTAGCTAGAATAAAAAGATTCCCAGAATTTTAATCTTTGCCTGTTGTTCTAGAAAATAATCAATTTCATTGGGCAAACTTCAAAAATTCACAACTCTTAGCTCAAAAATCGAAATGACACAAATTATGTGTCCATTTTGAAACTTGACATGTGAAATTTAAGAATGGAAAGTTTCAGAATTTGTAGACACCATTTGCCCATTCAAAATGTCCATACAAACCGACTGCCCTGCACAAAATTACACTTGACAGTTTTTCAAATTTTCAACCAATGTGTCCAATAGCTCCAAAATCAACAATCAAACCAACTCCAATGCAGAAAGAGTCGTTAACATTGTTTAAAAACAAGGTACTAAAAAATGGACCGGACACTGAACCGGTCAAGACACTGGGTCAAGGGTTAATGGTTCAAACTGGGGTCAACCCGGGAGTCAGACCAGGGTCAATACAAAATATATATATATATATATATAGGATCCAGAGTTGTTTCAATGATTTTTTTATAACCGAAATGTTTTATATAGGATCTTAAATGATGATGATATTTAAAAAGATAATGCTCCTAGAACTCCAACAGACCATCAACAAGTTCTATAACGTACATATGATGCAACCTCTTTAACTAATGGGAATGTCTTATCATATGGAAAATCATCAAAACCTGCAACAACATTTTCTAAGTGAGCTAATAGGCTTAAGGTGAAGTTCAACATCAACAACATGCCTAATCTGGAGAATACAAAGCAAGAACAAAACCTAATACTTTGAAAGCTCTTTGCAAATCCAAAACAAAACAAAGAGCATCCCCCAATCCTATTTGTAAAACAAAAACCAAAACAAACTCTAGTAACATAGTCATTCAAATCCATGGGCACTAAAACTATTAATCAATGCCCTCGAAATTGTGTTGGACTGTATTGAAATCTAAAGGATTAGGAGGTGAAGCTGCATGAGGAAAAACAAAAACATCATTCAAAGATGGAGGCTCAGGAATATCCATGTCTTCATCACATATATTGCAAGAATTAATATAAGTGGTAATGAACAAGTAAGTATTTACTTATACAAGAATATAATCATAAATCATAATAGGAGATACAAACCTTTAGAACCCCCAGCGAAAGTTGATGTTTGTTCAATTTCTTCATTACTAGCAGCAGTAATAGCACTTTCAAGATTTGCTATATCTGTATCATCAAAGTCAAGAGTGGTGTCTTCTTCAACCACCTAAAAGACGACTTTGTCAATTGATTCAAAGTCAATTGGATCATAATCAATCTTCTTCTTCTTGAATATACTCCTACAAGAACAAAGAATATCAAAAAGCATAAACTTAATCAAATTGATATTTAATTTAAGCATCTATAATGCAAAATTTACCTATTCTTTAATCGTAGATTATAGTTCGTATAAACCAAATCATTTAGTCTTTCATGTTGCAATTGTTTCTTCTTTTAGTGTGAATACGCTCAAATAAACTACAACTTCTCTCACACCCAGAAGATAAAGCAGTTTGGCTAAGGATGCACATGGCAATCTTTTGCAATTCTGGAACTGAATCCCCATAGAATGTCCACCACTCACTTGCAATATTTAGTTAAGTGTTAATTACATGTTATATTAATTATAAGTGCAATTCAAATTAAATTTGTATACTTTGTTACTTACATGGTCTAGTTTCTGGCTTGCGTTTTCACATGACATTTTATTAAATGAATCTTTATGATTGCGATAAACAACTAGTTGCTGCATCATTGTAAGATAGTCATGACTTGGACCAAAGTAGGACTAAAACACATCAATTAGACCTTGCACTACCCTATGCTTTTGAACAAATGTAGGGCTATACAAGAATGCAGGGTTTAACAAATATGCGGATGCATGAAGGTGACCCTTTAAATGCTTATCCCATCGAGCCTTAATAATATCTGTGTATGGCTTATATTGTTCCTTACTTTTACCAAACATCTCCTTGATTGCACCTTTGGCCCTTTGCATGCCTTCATAAATATAAGGCAAAGAAGGTTTTTCATCAGAGTCAACAATTCTTAATAATTTTATGAGAGGAGACACGATCTTCACAACTTAGAAGCAATCAATCCAAAACTGACTATCCAATATGATAGCACTAAACAATTTCCCAGATTCACTTCTTGCTAATTTATGCTTAACAAAATGTTGTCAACAACCAAAGCCTGCAAGTCATGCTTATGCATATAAATGCTATGCAAAGTAATGAAAGTAGTAGCAAACCTTGTTGCTCCTGGATGCACAATTTCTTTCTAACCCTCTCTTTTTCTTAGCTATAACAAGAAAACTATATGGTCATAAGCAAATATGGTTATCTTAGATGCCTTTGTCATAAGATCAGACACATGAGGCATGCTTGCAATATCTTTCAACACAAGATTTAAACAGTGGGAAGTATACGGTGACCAATAAATTGCTTTATAACTTTGCTTGATCAACTTGCCACATGCTACATAGTTGGATGCATTGTCAGTCACTATGTGAACAATACTCTTAGGACCAACCTACTCAATCACATCACGAAATAACAAGAATAACGTTTTTGCATCCTTGACTAAATCTGAAGCATCCATTGATTTTGCAAACACCATGCCATGTGTTGAATAGACTAAGAAATTTATCAAAGTTTGGTTGCTAACATCAGTCCAACCATCTGCCATAACTGTACAACCCCTTTCACTCTATTTAGCTCGATAACTCTCAATAAGGAGGTGGCACTTTTTTTCCAATCTCTTAACAAGTTAAATCTAAAATCATAAGCATTAGGGCCTTTAAATCCAGGTCTAATTGATGCAACAACATCAAGAGCTCTTTGAAACAAAGGGAAATCAAAAGTATTAAATGGAACATAATTAGCGATAGCCCATTCTGCGATAGCCATCTTAGCTTTGTGTTGAGCTTCTTTACTTGACAATACACTTTTTATGCTTTGTTGTGAACCAGAGGTTATCCTAGGAGGAAAATAATTCTCAACACTCCCAGAAACTCTCTTCTTGTTGGCACTACTCCAAGGGACTGTCGTAATTAGAGTTGAAGCAATTGGATCATTATTGCTTTCTATATCTTTAATAATGTCCTCATGAATATTCTTACAAGTCTTTTTCTTTGCACCTTCTTTTAAAGATTCTTGCATCCTATTACGTACATCAAAAGGAACCTTTTTGCAAGAAGCATCTTGGCTAGTAACACCAGTAAGGTGTTGCTTCATCCTATTTATTCTGCCTCCTCTGTAACTTGATGTACAAAAAAGACACGTATAGTTGTTTACTTTCCCTTCTTTTTTAAGGGTAAAATATGCCCATGCTGGGTCAGTTTTTCCTGGTCTATAAACCAACGAGGGAAATTCAAATTCATTAGTTATAGCACCAGCATCATTTGTGGTTGCATTCTCATTAGGAGTGGGAGTCGGAATCTCAGCATTTGTATTATCCATAACCAAAATTCTCAGAACAGAGTACTAACAAATATTCCAATAGGAGCTACAAGAAAATAATGCAGGCAGAAGCAAATGAACTCAAAAAGAAAATGAACTAAAACTAAATTAACAACAAGTGAACTCAGATTCACAGAGTCACAGATCACAGACCACAATGCTCATCAATTTAGAATGAAGTCAATGAACACAATCTACATATATAGTCGACCACAGACCATAGTGCTCATCAAGCTATCACAGATTCTAAAATGATCACAATCTACATAGTCGAGCATAGAGTCACAGACCACAAGCACAAGCTTTCAAGTGATTGAAATCTAAAAGACTAAAATCAATTAGATTCAAAGAGTAAAGAGTCACAGATGCAATACTATTATACTAGTAGTTGGCTGACTTGGCTTAGAGTCACAGATGCATTGAGAAATCAATCAGAGTCACAAAAGCAACATTTCAAGTAAAGGAGCAAACCTGAAAATCTGAAACCAACGATGGACGGTGTCACAGAGTGATCAGTGCTAAGTGCCCATGACAACCAGAGAGGGTAGCACCTACGATGTCAGTATCACAGTGAAAATAGAGACACCTAACTAGTTAGATATGCCAAACTTGTCACTATCGTGGATAGAAAATAGAGACCCAGAGTGATCATCACCTACAACACCGGTGTCACGGAAAATATAGCATATCACCGGTAAAGGCAACAGCTTTCCATTTGCTACGGCAAGATGGAAGGGGAAAAGGAATTGCAAAAGCTTTCCGATTTCATCTTCAATGGCGATGGGAATAAGAAAGGGAGATAGATGTGGAGGATCAGTGACGTAAAAAACTCATCGGTAAAGGCAACAGCTTTCTGGTTGCTACAGCAAGAAGGAAGGGGAAAAGGAAGGGCAACAACTTTCCAGTTTCATGAATGTCATCTTAAATGGTGACGGGAATGATAGAAGGAGATGGACGTAGAGGACCGAAAGACTCAAATGGAGCAGAAGGCATCTACGGGAAGCTAGGGGGAATCCAGAAATTAGAAATGAGAAATGAGGGAAATAATAAAAAAAAGAAAAACAACGTCATTTTTCCCATGGAAAACAATTAAAAAAAATAAAAAATCCAACTCGGGTAACCCGTGACTCGACCAGGTTATCCTGGGTCACCCTGGGTTTCAATGGGTCAACCCAGGTCACCTTCTTCCAGTTTTCTACCCTCAAACCGGATCGGACCAGTGACCAGTTCACTGGTTTTTGGTCTGAACCAGCTGGTCTGGTCCGATTTTTTAATATCATGTTTAAAAAGGCCTTTAACACCAGTTTTCTAATTAGTGAGAAAGTTTTGGACTTTTTATACCGGTTTTGAGAAATTGACATAAATAGTCGAAGCCATACACCTCATTTATGAAAGTGCTACCAGTCACATGTTCTACACCATTCTACTCAACTGGTGTAAATTAGTGGAGGGGCATGATGATGAGTGTTAGAATCGGTTGATATCCAAAAGGGGGTGAATTGGGTGTAAAATAAAAAATTAAGAGCTTTTGGAAAAAAAATTTGTATCTTAATGAAACAGTAAGTATGAAACTAATGAATCATAAATCAACTATTAGATAAAATAATATACATTGGAAATATAAGAGCTTAGGAAAGAGAATATGCAAACTGTGATTTATCCTGGTTCGGTCCAATCTGTGATGGCCTACGTCTAGTCCCCAGGCTCCTCCTGAGATTTTCAAATCCACTATCTTGTTTAATCCAGGCACAAGAAAAACCTTTACAAACCTACAAATCTAGTCTAGCACTTGTGAAGCCTTTAACAAATCTCTCACCAAGATACTTCCCCTTATGGCAAGTTTTACGAGTAGAGCAATTCTGAAGACCTTTCTCTCTTGCTTACCTATGCAAGTCTTACGAGCAGCAACGTTTTCTCCTGCTTACACCTCTGTAAGTCTTATGAGCAGCAACATTCTCCACTGTTTGCACCTTATAAGTCTTATGTAATACTCTGAATTCTGAGATTTAAGGCTAGAGAATAAGCTTGAAATAAGTGGACTGCTAAGCTCCGGTTTAGCAAGAGCCCAAATTTATTCCCTAATGATTCTTATATCTTTAGGGTATTAAAGAAAGTAAAATGGTGAATTTTGGAGAATACGATATAAGTAGTAATTTGAATGTGATATGAGCAGCGCCGAAACCTTGTATTTAAGTTTAATTATGAATTAATATCTAAATTGACTTAAAATAGAGGGAGGGCATATAATGTGGTGAAATGGAAAGATATGAAGTGTTTGGTGGTGATTCAGTAAGAATTTCCATAATCAGGGGCAAAATGGAAAAGTTACCGACTAATTGATCAGTTGCCGAAGAGGAAGCTCATTGATAACTCAAAGATCAATGGTTGAGATTGATTGTTATGAGATTAAAAAGGGTGGAATTCCATGTGTTTGAGCTCATGTGAACTCATGGAGGTGTGACAAGATCTTGACAAGTGTCAAATGCGAGCCATTGGATCATGGTCAAAGATTCAACTTATTTTCTCCTCTCCTCTCCTCATTAGGTCAGCCAAGAGGGCCTTTGAACCCCAAAATCTGATCTCTCCTTCTTCATTTCATCTCTCTCCTTAATTCTCCATGGACGTCCAAAGCTTGGGAGGAAAGAGAAAGCTTGAGGTGAGTTTTTAGCTTGCTTGGTAACCTCTTTAACTCAAACACTCTTCTATAATGTTGTTCATAGTGATAAGAGCTTCATCTCTATGGTTTTAGATTTTTAAAATAAGGTTTTTGAGAGCTTGAAGAAATTGGGAAGTTGTGGAATCAAAGAATTGGCCTTGGGAAGAGGAAGAGGTAAGTATTTGAAGCACTTTGACCTATGTATTGCGGTTATTGGTTAAGTTTTGTGAATTTTGAATTTTGCCCTGATTTTCATGTGATTTTGAAATGGATGAATTGGATTGTGTATTGTGGTTAAAATGGTGTCATAGTATGTATTGATGCCACTGAAATTGGTTTGGAATTTGGAATAAAAGGGAAATGCAATGTGGGTTTTGTATTGTGAATTGTAATGAAATATTGAGATTATTGGGAAAACATGTCAATGTGATGTGAATTTGGTTAATTTGGTGTTTCCAATGGATTCCTTATGAAAAATTGTGTGGGAATGGTGTTTGATGTGAAAATGGGACTATTGGAAGCCAAAGTGTGAAAACTGAAATTCAGTCCATTGAAACTCTGTGCTAGGTAGTTTGTTTGTGTGGACATTTTGAATAAATAAATGGTGTCTAAAAATTCTAAAAATTCTAGTCTTAAAGTTCACAGTCCAAGCTTCAAGATGGACAAATAATTTGTGTCATTTCGTTTTGTGAGCTGGGAGTTATGGTTGTCCAAAGTTTGATGTTAAAACTGGAATCTGATTTGGAGCAGTGTTGAGTTTTGTGTGATTCTGTAATTGTGTGGTGATTTTTGGTAATGGTTCATATTTTTCCTATGAATAGGACTTAAATATCTTTTATTAGGCTTTAGGATCACCTTATTTCAATTTTTCTAGAATTAGTTATGATTTTTGGAATTTCAGCCAAGAAACAGGATTTTCTTGGCCTCGGCCAGAGGTTCTTGGCTGTGGCCCAAATGTTTCTGACCTGTTTCTGGCAGCGGCAAGTAGATTTGTGGGCCACAGCCAACCCACAAAAATCAATATTTTTCACTTCTGAAAGGTGGTTTTTGGTATAGTCTTTCCCAACCCTTTAGGCATGTGTTTAGGCTTTGAATAGCCACCTAAAGGTCGTGGATGATAACCAACTTTAAGTGTTATGGAAGTAAGGATTTGGAATAGAAAATAACCCTATGTCCTTGATTTGGTTTATAGGGTTCGATGTTCGCTCTAATCATGAGTAAGCTTTGCTGGAGCACACGTGGAAAGAATAAGAGTAGGGAAGTTACCTCTCCTGCATGTATTTGATATTTGTTTTGGTGTATTGATCCATATTATTGCTTTGCTTGATTATGTAAAACATATATGAATGATTGAAGCTATGTTTCAATTTATGCTATGGCCATAAGTTTGTTGTTCGAAACATTGAGCTTGCAGATTTGTCATTGTGTGAGCATGAGTTATGTAATGCAAGCATGTCATGCCTTAAACATTTATCTTGGATGCATATTGGTATTTTTTTCCTACTGAGATTCTCTCGAATCTCACCCTCCCCTACCAATAATTTAGACAAGGCAAGTGGCTTGTGGAGGGAGTAAGCATCAAGGGCGGCTATGACTCGTTCAGGATGAGAGTTTAGTGTTTGTTATCTATTCGATTAGGATGACTGTATATGTTTGGGATATGTATTTGGATATTTGTATGAGTATTGGTTATGTATTCAAGATGGAATTTAGTAATCCCTTAAATCGGATTTTGTATACCCTTTTAATAAAGGTATGAACCCGGGGTTTGTCGGGATTACTGTTGCGCACTCTGATTTATACTAAATGTGAATTATTCGTGCTAAGTAATTATATTCAAATGTGAACATGAGACCAGGTGAATTAGATTTTGAAAGATATTTGTGAAAACCCTATCTTAAGGACGGGATTGAAATGAGTTTTGAATATTCATTGGTCTCTAATTCATTTTAATCATTTATTTTGAATAATAATTATGGAAGGGGGTTACATCTTACGAGCAAAAATTCTTACTAGCAATTCTCTCTATAGCTTCCTTCATAAGGAAATCAACCTACTCAAGGTCCCTCTACCTTGAGATCAATTCAGAATTACAGTTGAAAGTGTTTACAAACTCTCTAACAGAGTGGATATAATGCTCACTGAAGTACAATAAAATAATCACTCTCTCAATGATAAGTAATATAGAAACTGTATAACAGAGAGTGTTTGAGTTGAAGTGGATGACTCATGCTATTCGTATGTTGGCGTCGTTGCTTTGTTCTCTTCATTTCTCTTCTTTGAATGCTACCGTATTTATAGATAAGTTGTAGAAGATAACCGTTTTAAGCATTCATTCGTTGGAGTCCCATTACTTCATTTGACTGTTAAGTGCATTTGAACAATTAGCCACTATGAAATGTCTGTTGTAGAGCAGAGCATCCTGTTGGGGAGTGGGATGTTTAGTTATGAGTTGTATGTTACGTTGTGGAGTGAGATGAAGATATTTGAAATATTTGGACAAGATATGGTGGTAGGTTTGTAACATGCGTGTTTAGTTGGTTGACTCTGGATGTAATGATTATGTCCACCATTGTTGACTTACTAATTGCATCTCTGATTCAAATGTTCAATTTCCTGTTTCACACTTGGATTCGATGTTAAATGATGTTTAATAATAATAACAAGTGAAAACATATTGAATAAACAACATTGAACCATGTTCGAATTGATTGTTGTGACTCTATTTTGGTTTAGCTTTTGTCAGAAAATTAGGTGACATTATTCGAATAGTTGGCCCTTTTTGAAATAGCCTCTCATGTAAAATAGGTGACTCTATTCGAATACAGTAACTCGTATTTAAATATTGCTTCTCTGATGATAATGAATATGTTTATTCGAATACTTCAGCCTTTATTCGAATGAATTTCTAATTCTAATAGGTATAATTCTTTATATAACTTCAAATTTGGCAAATGACCTATCCCCGGAAAGCTATTTAAGTTTATTTTGCATAGCAACTGGAATAAATCACAAATTCTTTGTATTCCAAAAGTTATGATCTAATATGTATTGATTGATTTGGAATAAAGCTTGATTTTGAGTGCCAAATTCCAGAAACCATATCTCTTTGAATATAACTCTAAATGTGACTCATGACCTATCTATAGAAAACTCTTTAAATCTATTTTCATATGGCACTAGTTTCATCTCAATCCAATGTGTAGTTTGAGAGTTATCTCCAAAACACCGAACCTTATCTGTAATATGACACTGATTTGAGTGTCATTTTTTAAAATTCATATCTCTTTCATCTGAGGTCCTTTGGACTTGATATTGTGTCACAATGACACATTGTGAGTCTAGTTTCATATGCCATTAGTTTCACCTCAATCTGATTTGTGATTTGAGAGATATGACCAAATTAATGAACCTTGCCCATGCTGAATGAAACAGAGGTCACTAAAATATTGAATAATCCACCTATTATTTGAATGGGAGTCATGTTATTCAAATACTCATTTGCTATTCAAATAGTATAGCCGTTATTCGAATAGAAACACTGTTTATTCAAATAAAAATCCTTTTATTTGAATACAATTAGTCCGATTCGAATAGAGCCCAATATTTTAAAAGATCAGCACTTTTAGCTTCTTATTAAATCATTCCAACTTCCATTTGATCATAGAGACATACAGTATCACATCAAAGCTTAAATCTTTATATTCCCATTAAATCTTACAAGTTCTTCTTCAATCTCTTTCTTCTTGATATTGATCATTCTCCATAACCCAACTAGATAACTCTTTTATTTTCTTGACTCTCTTCAATCTTCCTCTTTCTTTGCTTGACTAATCTACAAGATATTTCACATTAAATATATAGTTAGTCAATGTTTAAAATAAATACATTGTATAAACTCTTTGCTCTTATCATTTTACATCTATATTTGACATTATCAAAACTAATCATATCTAACAATGAGTATGGTGTTTCTTTGGTTGCAAGTTTCGGCTGGGGAGTGGAGTTGGCAAGTGTGGTTATGTGTTTGAAAAAGTAGAGGTTGGTGCATGTGAATGTGTGGCAAGTTGCTTGAGATTGCGACATCAGAACTGGTTTAGGTTATTAATAGATTTACTAATTACTAATTCACTTTAGCTAGTCTGTGTATTGAAATTATTGCAAAACAAAGTCCTTATAGAAAAATGGATACTTCTACACATTGATGTAGCTCTCAAACATGTTAGGAGTATTATGCATAATGATTTCTTGGGATTTTTATCCCCATGTTTCAGTAATATATACTACATCCGGTCTATAATATAAAATTTACTTTATAGTTTAGTTTCTTTATTAAAATGAGTCTTATATTAAGGACTAGAGGGTGTAATTTATTTTCGGCATAGACCTCTCTTTGTTATAATTTCTTTTAAAAAAAGGGATATACACGCCAAATTTTTTAAGGTAGGATTAGGATACACTACTACAGAAGGCATTTTTAACGTTCATTTTTATGCCCTTTAGACGATTGTTTTCAGGGGGACGTGTATGTAAGTGTCGTTGAAAGTTTTGAAATAAATGACCATTTCAAAACAATCATTATAAGTATATTATGGTGATTGTTTTATTGCAAACATGCATTGAAATTCATTTTTTTAAAAACATATTATTGGCATTTTCTTGCCACAACATTTGAAAAACCACCAATTATAAAAAAATATGCATGTATATACCCAAAACATAACACTACTAAGCAAATATATATACATCCAGAGTTCATAAATATAATCAAATGCTCCAAAACTAAAACATAGATCAACTTAAATAATCAAGTGTCTAAAAGTTCTCTAAACCACTGCATTATGTAAAAGAAAAGTTTACACATCATCATCTATCTATTGTAGAAGATATCCTGCCAAAAGGTTTCGGATCAAATTGATGTCTTTGACTGTATAAGTGTCCTTATTACCAAAAATCTGTGTGCAAATTGGAGAATAAGTTAATATAAATCAATCAATTGAATGAAATAACTAACAATTCAATTACAAGAACAAAATGAAATTCATTTGACAATCAAGAAACGATCACCTATTCAAAATTTGTGGTAAGTTCACTTAAAATGATGTTATACATATACAGTAAAATATAGTATCCGCACTTAGTTTTCCTTGGTTGCCCAAGGCACTATACATCAAAAGCTAATGGTAAAAAAGAATAAAGGTATATATAAACCGATTGTCAATTAAAGAACTTGAATTTAAATAGCTTACTTTCGGCTGGAACCATTTTGTTAAACCACTTTTACCTTCACTCTTCCGACCCATTATGTAATATGTCTTGAGTATACTATAATTAAAGTGAAAATCAAAAGACATTAAAACAATTTAGTCAAGTCAAAAACCAACAATTTACAAAAAAATTAACTTTCATGTTGAAAATGGTTTTTATCTCTTCTTCTGGCTTGCAACCCAAGGAATCAAACCAAAAGATGACATTGATGAAGAGGCAAGCAACACACAGACTCCAATAATAACTATAATAACATATATAGATTAAAATGAAGTTAGATAATATGATACTTCTTAGCAAATTGAATATATATAAATAGATAAAATTAAGTTACTTGCCTTTCAACAATTGGTCCTAGATAACAAGGCAACTTAGCCTGTCTGATTGTATATCCCACATGGCTCATCCTATTTTCTAACTTATTATTATTACGCCTTGCCAGATTCCCAGGACATAAGAATCCATACAAAGTGTTAAGCTCCCTTTCAACACATATTTTGTAGAAGTAGCTACCATAGAATTAAAATGGGAAATGACTTAGTGAATATAGAAACCTAAAAATCTTAAAAATCAGTGCATTAATTAAAGATAAACATAAAAAATAAACTCACATGATTGCAAATGTGACCCATCCTATGTCTATCTTCTGCAAAGATAGGAACTCTCCAATATCTTTGCTATCAATTGCAAAAGGACACGATATTGTACGACCCACAATCCCTTAAAGCTCCTCCAAGCTAACCTTGTTAATTTTTTATGGATATTTTGTAGTTGTGCAAATAAGGAAAATTTTGTAGCTTCTTCTTGATCCTAACAACACTTAAAATTAAGATTATAAGTAGGATGTCAAAGAAAATTCCAGTAATAGTAAGGTGTTTCCTACCATTGGAGGTGTTCTCGCTATATGAACAAGATGTTGAGGCCAAATGATGAAAGATCCTATTGCCTCATCTAGTTTGGCAACCTAGCTATTGAGGAATGGGACATCTAGATCTTCCTTCCCCTCTTAAACACTTATAACATTGACCTTATGTTGATTGTCCTGAATTTGCTTATGATTGTGGATGATAGCATACGTGTATACAACAACATCGGCAACAATACGCAGTAACAGGACATCCAACAAAAGAGAGAAAGGTTTTCTAGCCTCTGGTGTAGGACCAGGGTTACTATGTCTAATCTCTGGTGGATTGTAACTACCTTTGGTGCTAGGACTTCATTCCTACTAACTTCAAATCTCCTATTGAGACAAGCCTTCTGACATTAGAAGAATACCCTTATGGCACCTTAATGCCATGCAAACACCCACACAAACGTTTTTTCTCGTCTTTTGATAATGTATGGGCTATTGGCTCTATATACGCTCTCTTACCATCATCTCTTAGTTATGGATGTAGCTATTCTCTTATTCCTATTTCAACCAAGTCTAGTCCCGCACTAATTCCATATTTAGTTTTCCCTGGTATATGCAAAAGTGTACCAACAAGGCTATCACATACATTTTTCTCCATATGCATCACATCAATACTGTGTCTTACATCAAAACTACACCAAATTGGAAGATTAAAGAAAATTGACCTCTTTTTCCATATGTTCTTCTAACCTAAAGTCTTCTGATTTTTACCAAAAGTGACATTGATTCCTTCCATCTAACTATAAACCTCCTCTCTAGTTAATGCCTTTAGAACCATTCCACTCTTTGGCAAACTGTTAAAAGGTTTTTTAGCCTATAGTATGGTGGAACCAAGGAAGAAATCACCTATGACCAAGGTAGACTATTTTTCTTCATTAAGTTGATGGAAGTATGTGCTTGCTTTATATATCGGACATGCTTTATTCGCCTTCACACTATACCCTGACAAGTTTCTATATGCAGGAAAGTCGTTTATCATGGTGAAAATCATTGTACATAGCTTAAAGCACTCTTGCTTATATGCATCAAATACATCTACGACATCCTCCCACAACTTCTTTAAGTCCTCTATCAAAGGTGCCAAGTAAACATCGATATCATTCCTTGGCTGTTTTGATCCTGAAATCATCATATACTTGCGTTTCATACACAACCAAGGAGGTAAGTAGTAAATCACCTGCAGAACCGGCCATGAACTCTGTGTACTACTAAAAGTACTATAAGGATTGATTCCATCTGTGCAAATCCCAAGCCGAAGGTTTCTTGGCTCACTACCAAATTTGGGAAAAATTTCATCTATTTTCTTCCATTGTGGAGTTAGTCGGGTGGTGAAGGTATTTTCTATCACGTATTCTCTTATTAGAATGCCATCTCAACTTCTTTGCTTCTTTCGCATTAGCAAATATTCACTTAAATCGTGATATATTTGGGAGATACCACAAAACCTTTAAAGAATGCCTTTTAGTTATCTCATCACCATAACCAACATCTTTCTTCACTTTGAATAGTGAAGTTTTACATTTTGGACACTCACTTAGTCATTCATACTCCTTTCTATACAATGCACAGTGATTATGTAAGCATGTATCTTTTTATACTCCATACCCATCACAGACAAGATTTTCTTGGTCACATACATATGATTTGAAAGTATATTATCCTCTGGAAACATATCGCACAATAATTCAAGTAACAATGTGAAATTATTATCGGTCCACCCACAAGTTACCTTTAAGTTGACCAAATGCAAAATACCTAACAAGCGTGTATACTTAATGCACCCAAGATATAAAGTTGTCTCTACATCACTCCACACGTTGTCATGTACACGAGATTGTGCGAAAGATTTTACCTCAACATCATGAATCATTTTCTCCATTCTGTCATCATCAACGACATCCAAAACTTCCTTCTTGTGGGAGGCACAAGTGGTTACCTCCTCACCATGCCATATCTACCTTGTGTATTAAATCTCATCAAAGATTTATTCCATCACAGAGTAAGTGATCTCTTATATCATTAATATCCCATCGACTCTCATTTAAACACTTAACACAAGGACAAAAATACTTCCCATTTTTACTTGGCTAATTCATTTAGCAAACTCAATAAACTCTTTCACCCTAATCTCATATTCTTCACTTGTTCTCAATGCATCCATCCAGTTGTAATCCATTTTCAACAACACTCAAGTTTAAAACAAGGGTTAAGGGACTTAAATACCTCAGAAGTTTACAGGTATAAGCTAGGGGCACCGGCAATGTTTGAGGGAGCAAATATACCCTATAAGTGTAAACAACAAGGCAATTTTACCCTTTCGTTAAAGACCCAAACAGTCAACTGTTTGTTGACCCATTATGCTATGGTGGCAAGCCTATATGGCAACCACCTCATCTTTTTTTTCTAGTCAGATTAAGTAGGAGAAAATTTTAAAAAATTACAGGGTTGGGAAAGCACTCCCTTACCTCTCTTGATTCTTTCATTCCATAAAATATTCCCTTGCCTCTCGCGATTATTCCATCCATGCCACAATCTCCAAACCCTAATTAAATTATGCAGGTAAAGTGGGAGACTAAAAGCACATATCAAGTCACATATGTCACATCACTATACCTCTCTTCTATGAAGCTTGTGTTACGAGTGTAAATGGTCTATTAAATAGTACAAGCATAATCAAGTAATATAGAAGTGAGTAGAGTATCATTCCCATGAGGATTGATCACTAAGTACCAAAATGGGTAATTTTAACTCTATTTAGTCGGTTGATTAGTTGATGATTGAGAGTACGAAATAAAAGACGATCAAATATGAATGTAAATGATATGAAACAACTATGAGAAAAAGTCCTAGGGGTCAGATATCACTTAACAAATTTTGGATTAAATCACTAATAAATCCCAAATTTTATATATTTTATCCCACCTTATTCATTTATTTTGGGAACTAATGTAGGCTAATTTGGATTTATTAGATAATATTTTGATTGTTAGCCAATTTTAGGAAATAATATAAATTTAAATTAACTATGAGATTATTGGGCTTAAATTGTTTATAATTTAATTTCCTATTTTGTGATTGAATAATATTTCCAAATATATAATAGATCACAATCTCATTTAATTTTTGCAAGGCAAAGATAAGCATATTAGGAAATCATGTGGTCCAAAATTATTCTTAGAAGCTAAAAGAAAATTTAATGGATGAATTTTATTGGGCTACTTCAATTTTAATGGGTTCGAATTTTGGTCTCAAAGCTCCCTCTTCTTCTCGTCCACCAACCCCACTTCACCAACCATCCATGTTCACCAACCCCACGGTCACATACTCCTATTTCTCATTCACCAACCCCACCATATTTCCTCCTATATATATCATTCCCTTCCTTTCATTCATAGAGACACGCACAGCACAAAAATCTCCACCTCAATTCCTATTCTCTTCAATCACCACGGCCCCCCCTTCAATTTCCATCACCTCTTTATTCCACCCCTTTTGTCCATTTACGAAGACAATTGATTGAAGTTTATTCAATCATCATCTCACTATTCATCATTCATAAAAGAAAGAGATGGCTGTGAGTTTCATGAAGGAGAGACTTGGAGAGGAAAACTTCATGGCAGCATGAGTTATTTGGGAGACAACTTGAGAGGAGCATGGAGGAAGTTATAGCCTAGGACTTGCACTTGAAGACCATAAGGGAGTGTCTTTTCTTTTATCAATTTATTTCATGTCTTGAGATTATTTAGTTTTAAATAATTTTGAGTTGTAATAATTGAGAATAATCTAGTTTTAGATTGTAGACATATTTCTTTTGGATTAGATTGATATTTTGGAATGTTTTGTGCTTGAGACAATTGTTGGAATTTTTGTTTGCTAACCTTTGGATTGTCAATTGAATTATAAATTGAGTTTTCATTATTAATTTAATTATCAATTTGGCTTTTCCTCTCAATTTTTTAATTAGGTTGGTTAATTGTCTATTTGTTTAATTAGATAATTGTAAACTTAATTTCCATAAGTAATTTTAAATTATTTGTTATTGGTTTTAATTAACCACAACTTATTTCATTATGAGTTTTCTAGTGGAATGAGTGTTATTGAGCATGAGGGTTTCCTATGTTTCAATTAGGTGATTAAATTTATTAATTTCAATCTCCCATCAACCTCCCTTTAGGCTAATTAATTAATTTGGGCTAAGAAAGTTAACTCCATGTGAAATCCTAAGTTGTCCTCTTCATCATCATAATTGAACTAAATCTTTTGTCTTGTTTCTAATTAATCTCTTTGCTTAGGAATTTAATTCCTCTTTCACAAAACCAACAACCCCCCAAAAATTGCATCCAAATTCATATAGAATAATCTCATTCTCATCTAGGTTTTAGAGTCATTTGTATCTTGCATTTGATTAGTTTAATTGCATTTAGATAGTAGTGTTTTTCATTTTAGTTTAGGTCCATTCCATTACATTTTTTAATCACCTAAATTCAATTCTAGAGAAAACCCATAGATTGCTCCTGGGGAGAATGACCTAGGTCACCATTATATTGCATTAGTTGGTTGTCCTGGTTATTAATTGATTGCTTTAATGACAAAAGCAACACATCAATCACCTATCTATTATAGCCTAATTTATTCCACATGATTGATAGTCGAGTTTCCCTAATTTAATTACTAGTCTCCTCCAAGGTCAAGCAATTCTGTAATTAATTGCTAATCCAATATATTCCTATATGAATTTAAGCAATTAATTATGCATTAAGATTTATGAAACTCAGTAAGACTACACAACTCTTATGAATATATTCCTATTTCATATGCAAGTCATGGGTTTAACTATAGGATCTATACACATACATTTTCTTACGGTCTCAACATGCATATTGAAATCATTCAAAAGATGGCCAGTTAATAAAAAACATTAAGAATAATAATTAAAACTCAATCATGAAGGAGAGATTCAAACTAGATTTAATAAGTTAAGATTCAATCCGTCATTAGTAAGCTACGTCATCACCCTAGGAAGATGGAAATTTAGCTCATGATGAAATTAAAAACAACAATAAAATAAATTGAAAACTTCATAAAAATTACAATAAGCTTAATTATTCAATAAAAATGCAACCACAATATTCATGAAAATAGAAAAATCTAGCCTTCCATGTAGGAGGTAAAACCTTCCATGTAGGAGGCATGCAAGAAACAAATACAATGCATGAAATTAATTCTAAGATGATGGTGTAAGTGGAGAATAGAGGAGAGTAATGGATATGAAATTGTTGTGTAAGTGGAAAAGAGAGGAGAGTGATGGATATGAAAATGGTTGTAAGTGAAAAAGAGAGGAGAGTAATGGATGTGAATTGGTGTGACAAATGTGAAGGAGAGGGTGGCTATATATAAGAAAGAATGGAGTAGGGTAGATGAAGTGGTAGATGAAATGTGGTAGATTAAGTAGTAGATAGGATGTGGTAGATGAAGTAGTAAGTAAAAAGGAAGATGAAGTGGTAGATGGAATAGTAGATAGAATGTGGTAGATGAAGTAGTAGGTGAAAAGGAAGATGAAGTGGTAGATGGAATGGTAGATGATTCCCGCTCTCAACTTCCAAGCAAAATTTGAAACCCTTGGAGATAGAACTACATTTTGGTCTTAGCATAAAAGTTGTAGAGCTCTTTTTTAGCTTTTTATCTATATAAAGAATGTCCCAATCCGATATCTAGAGCTCCAGATATTGCCTGAAAACTGAAAGAGGGTTGAATTTAGTATTTTTCAAGAAATTCTATTTTATGCCAAAATCATTATTTATTTATTAATTACATCCAAATTTATTAAATTGAGCTCAAATATCATCCACAAAATCATCATATAAGGGAAAATAAATATGCAAATATTTTACTTATCAAATTCCTCCACACTTAGCTCTTGGATGTCCTCGGATGAGTGACTAATTAGTGCTTACAAAATTTGAAGTGTCAAGTTATAAGCAAGAATACAATTGAAATATAAAGGGATCATAGTATTTATGAATCAACGAATATATAAATTGGTAATTTTATTTGAAAATGAATAAACTGAATTAGTAATTATGATTCATTCTCCCAATCTCTCAAGTGTTTAAGGGTAAGTGTTTCGTTCGAATTCAACCAAAAAAATTGCACTACCATAGGCTTGCTAAAAAATTCTCGATCTCCACTACCTAATTCACATGCATAATTCAAATCAAAAGGACTTATTAAGGGTTGTAATGGGGTTAAGGTAAAAGGAATGTAAAACATGATATGAAGGGCTAAATATAAAAATTAATAGAAAAATTGAAAAATGGGCCAGCTTCTGAAAAAACCTATTTTATCATAACAAAGCACAATTCGAATACTCAAAAAAAATTTTCCATTTTTTTATCTTTTTTTTTTTTTGCAACTCTAAAGTTGATGATATATACACCCACACACTTGTCAAAAGCCCATTTCACAAAAATTTCAAATTCTCGGCTAATCTTCCGAATTAGGTAAAAACACTTGATGTATCATTAAAGATATGTTAATGGGTTGAGAACAAAGAAATAGCCAATTAGGCTCAAAGGGGCTTATCAACGGTATAATTGCAAAGTTGATTATTTTCTTCAGGCTAACCAAAATGAATGCCTTTATCATCTTTCAATGTGCAAGTGAAATATAATCTCAACCAGATTTAAACCAAGTTCTAGAGTGACAACTTAATAGGTGAATATCACACACAAGAGAAATAATCATTATAGGCTCAAAATCTCATGGTTAGGGGCTTTTGAACTTAGTTCATTCAATCTCAAAATTCATCACCAATTACAACAATCAGTTGTTCATTCATGTTATGAAATCTCTATATTCAATTGATCCATACTCAAAACTTATATACTTCTTAAGATCATTACAAAGCACTTAAACAGGATGATTTTTTTAAAAAAAATAAAAACATGAAACTAATAAAATGTGTCTCAGTAGTTAAGGATAATTCCTTACTCTGCCATTTTTTCCTACACCCCATGCATCTAATGGTTTTACTAACTAACTAACTAATTTTTTTTTCTTTTCTCCTCCCAACCTAAATCTGACATTGTCCCTAATGTCTTCTAGTGCTTAGAGAAAGTTTTTTTTAATATAAACATAAAATAAAGCAAAACCAAAGTGCTATGTTTCCAAACTACCATGTAGAGCGATGAAACCTTGAGCATGGTAGAGCATTAGTCCCATTTGTTCAGGTAAGCTTGAAACCTGTAACTCTTATTCTAAGGAAAAGGTGTGATCTTCCAACTCCTTCACCCTTACACTTAAACCCTTGCTTCCATTCATGGATGTAGAAATTGCCACACTTTCCCTTAGGCCCTGGATGCCTCCCCCGTATACAAAGTTAATCTTTCTGGCAGCTAATGCAATTCCAAGTTTGTTTGCTGCTATGACAAACTCTCCATTCTTGCTAAGTTTCACAAAAAATGCAAATAGATGTAAATCTACATTTTTCGGTGATACCCTTTTTCTCTTTCTTTCTCTTAGACCATTTGTGTTTACAAGTAAAAGAATGTATATTTACAAGTGAAGAGTGCATATTTATAACACTAAAACAACGACAACAAAATCATACAAATCATACATTTTTCAAAAACAAATTTGAAAAACTTCTGACACGAATGACTGATGTAATTTACGTGAAGATAAAGGGGAAAGAAAGTCAAAAGTTACTGAGAAGATAAGACATATTAGACAAAAGCTGCTGAAAAGATAACATAGATTAGACAAAAGCTACGAAAAAGATAAGACGATTAGACAAAAAGCATGATTATGTACAGTAGTTGTGATTTTGGCTCACATCTTCCTTTGGTTTTACATCCAGTAACGGCTTAAATGCTTTATATAAATCGAGGATTTGCTTCCCATCCAGTCTTCTTGAGCACATCTTTAGGAAGAGTGGGGAACATGTTCTTAAGCTTTAGAAGAGATTCTTCCATGGTAACTTAAAATGAAACTGATAAAAACTAAAATTCTCAACCCAGTGCAGTGTGTTTCGGTGAGTAGGTAAGAAAAATGAGAGTATGAAAGAATTTTTGGGTTGCCTCCCAAATTGCCGCCCTTCTTTAATGTCTTTAGCTAAACAAAGATTAAACCAAAAATTTTTTCTTTTTATTTTTTAAATTTTTTTATTTAAAAATATTACTAGATTGAGGACTTACCTGTTGGTTCCTCAAACGTGATGACATATTTTAAAGTGGTGAGTGCACCTTCATTGTATTCTTTGAGCCTTTGCCCATTCACTTTGAATTTTCAATCACCATCTTGAATCTCCACAGTTCCATATGGCCATACTTGAATCACAGTAAAAGGACCTGACCACCTTGATCTTAGCTTTCCTGGAAAGAGCTTTAACCTTGAGTTGTATAAAAGCACTTTTTGTCCTGCTGTGAACTCTCTCCTCAAAATTCTTTTGTCATGCCACATTTTTGTCTTCTCCTTGTATAACTTGGCATTTTCATAAGCTTGTTGTCTGAATTCTTTAAGCTCGCTGAGTTGGAGAAGCCTTTTCTCACCAGCTGCCATTAAGTCAAAATTTAAGGCTTTTACTACCCAATATGCTTTATGCTCCATTTCTACTGGAAGATGGCATGCTTTTCCGTAGACCAATTGATATGGGGATGTACCAATTGGCATCTTGAAGGCAATTCTATAAGCCCAAAGTGCATCTTCTAATTTCTGTGTCCAGTCCTTCCGATTAGAATTCACCGTCTTCTCTAAGATCCACTTCAATTCTTTGTTTGAGATTTCTACCTGCCTACTAGTTTGTGGATGATATGGAGTTGCAACTTATGAGTTACTCCATATTTAGCTAATATTGACTTAAGCTGCTAATTGCAAAAATGCCTTCCTCCATCATTGATAATAGCTCTATGCACTCCAAATCTTGTAAAAATATTCTTCCTCAAGAACTTCACAACCACTTGAGAATCATTTGTAGTTAAGGCAGCTGCTTCAACCCACTTGGAGACATAGTCAACAACTACTAAAATGAACTGGTTGCTAAATGAGGATGGAAAAGGCCTCATAAAATCAATCCCCCATACATCAAAAAGCTCAACTTCTAAGATGTTAGTTAAAGGGGCTTCGTGTCTCCTTGAGATATTTCCTGTTCTTTGACATCAATCACAAGTTGCCACAATTTTGTGAGTGTCCTTAAAGAGTGTAGGCTAGTAAAATCATGATTAAAGGACTTTAGTAGCTGTTCTATTTGCTCCAAAATGACCACTATATGGGGATGAATGGCAATGATTTAAGATGCTATCCATTTCTTCTTTAAGAACACATCGCCTGATAATTCGATCTAGGTATTATTTGTATAAGAACATATCCCCCCAAAAGTAATGTCTTAGATTAGTCAGAAACTTCTTTTGCACTTTAAAAAGTTCATAAGGCATTACTCCACTTGCCAAATAATTCACAAAATTAGCATACCATGGGGGTAGGTTGTGACTGCATGATGAAAAATTACTCATCTGGGAAATTCTCCTGGATTGGTGATTCTCTATTTTGTTCAGGTGGTTCTAACCAAGAAAGATGATCTGCAATGAGATTCTCAGTCCCCTTTTTGTCTTTGATCTCCAAGTCAAATTCTTATAGCGGAAGCACCCATCTGATCAGGCTAGGCTTAAGCTCTTTCTTCTCAATCAAGTATTTGATTGCTGAGTGGTCCATCCAGATAATGACCTTTGACCCAATCAAGCAGGCTCTGAATTTTTTGAATGCAAACACAACTGCTAATAACTCCTTTTCTGTTGTTGCATAATTCAGCTGTGCATCTAAGAGTATCCTGCTAGCATAGTATATGGCATGAAAGACCTTGTCTTTTCTTTGGCCTAAAACAACTCTAACTGCATAATTACTTGCATCGCATATTATTTCGAATGGAAGGTTCCAATCTGAAGCTATGATGGCTGGTGCAGAAGTCAAGGCACTTTTCAAAGTTTGGAAGGTTGATAAGTACTCCTCATTAAACACAAAAGGAGTATTTTTCTCTAGCAGCATGCAAAGTGGCTTTGTGATTTTTGAGAAGTCATTGATGAATCTTCTATAAAAGGCAGCATGTCGAAAAAAACTCCGAATACCCTTGATTAAAGAAGGAGGTGGTAGCTTTTCAATTGTTTCAATCTTAGCTCGGTCCACTTCAATGCCTTGATCAGATACCTGATGACTCAACATGATTCCTTCTTTCATCATGAGATGACATTTCTCCCAATTTAGAACCAAATTTGTCTCCACACAATATTGCAAGACTTTTGCCAGATTTGAAAGACAATGATCAAATGATTCTCTAAAAACTGAAAAATTATCTATGAACACCTCAATGAACCTTTCCACTATGTCTGAGAAGATCACCATCATACTCCTTTAAAATGTTGTTGGTGTATTACAGACACCAAATGGCATCTTTCTGAAGGTAAAGGTACCATATAGACATGTAAAAGTTGTTTTCTCTTGATCTTCTGGTGTAATTGTAATTTAATTATATCCTATGTACCCGTCCAGGAAACAATAATAGGCTTTCTAGCAAGTCTGTCAAGCTTCTAATCTAAAATGGTAGAGGAAAGTGACATTTTCTAATGGCTTTATTGAGCTTTCTGTAGTCGATGCACACTCTCCACCCAGTCACCATTCGTTGTGGAATTAGTTCATTTTTCTCGTTGGGCACTTCATCATTCCACCTTTCTTTGGTACAACTTGAATTGGACTTACCCATTGACTATCTGAGATTGGGTAGATTATGCCTGTATCCAGCTACTTTATTGCCTCCTTTCTCACCACTTCCTTCATGTTCAGATTGAGTCTTCTCTTGTGCTCGACTAATGGCTTGTAGTTGTCCTTCATTAAGATCTTATGCATACAAATTGAAGGACTAATCCCTCTTATATCAGCTATTGACCATCCAGATGATGTTTTATACTCCCTTAGAATTCTTAATAACTTTTCTTCTTCATCAGGAGTAAGAGATGATAAGATGATTACTGGTAGTGTTGAATTTCCTCCCAGATAAGCATACTTCAAGTGGGATGACAATATTTTCAACTCTAGTACTAGTGGTTTCTTTGTTGATGGCACCGGCTTGCTCGGCCTTTCCCCAAATCTTCAAATGGTTTCTTGATAAAAATTATGGAATTTGCTTCAAGGTACCTAATCTGCTCCAAAACTTCTGGATTAGTAGATTTTGATACATCTACCATTCCCATTACTAATTATTGATCCATGCAGCTTTCGTTCACCACGTCTTTTGTGTAACTAGTCAATGTATCAACTCTGTAATAGGTGTCACCTTCATCTGGAAAGGATAAAGCCTTAAAAATTTTGAAAGATACTTGATTATCTTGAACTCGTAGAGTTAACTTCCCCTGTTGCACATCTATCAACGTTCTCCCAGTTGCAAGAAATGGCCTCCTAAGAATGATAGGAATTTCTTGGTCTTCTTCTATGTCAAGTATTATGAAATCAGCTAGGAATATGAGTTTGTCCACCTTTACCAGAACATCTTCTAAGACACTTCTCGGATGTTTTATTGATCGGTCAGTCAGAAGTAAAGAAACTGTGGTCAGCTTCACCTCTCCAAGACCAACTTTGTTGTAGACAGATAGAGACATAAGGTTTACACTTGCTCTAAGGTTATAAAGTGTTTTTTCAAAGTGACATTGACCTATGTTGCAAGGTATGCAAAAGCTTCCTGGATCTTTTAGCTTTGGTGGTAATTTCTTTTGGAGAATAGCACTGCACTCCTCAGTAAGTACAAATGTTTCAAATTCCTCAAGCTTACGCTTACTTGAAAGAATATCCTTCATGAATTTTGCATAACTGGGCATTTAGGCAAGAGCGTCTGCAAAAGGAATGTTGATATGTAGCTTTTTGAAAACCTCCAGAAACTTGCCAAACTGCTTGTCTAACTTTGCTTTCGTGAGTCTCTAAGGATATGGAACTGGTGGTACATATGGAGGAGGATTATCCGGAAAGCTGATTCTTGCTGGTATTACATCATTCTCCTTCTGTTCTTCTCTGCTTTCTTTCTTTTCTCTGTAATCCTTCTTAATTATAAGATCTTTCAATTCCTTACCATTTCTTAGTGCAACGGCATTCACATGTTCTCTTAGGTTTCTTTCAGTGTCACTTGGTAGAGTTCCTGGTTGTCTGGAATTTAACATATTTGCAATTTGGCCTATCTGGATCTCCAAGTTCTTTATTGAGGCGTCTTGGCTTTTGAATGTTGCATCAGTCCTAGCTATAAATTGAGCTAGTACATCTTCCACATTTACTTTCTGCTATGGTGGATTTGGTTGTTGAAGAACATGTTGCTAGTAGTTCTCTTACGGCTTGAATGCATTTTGATTATTCCTCCAACTAAAGTTGGGATGATTTTGCCAACCTAGATTATAGGTGTTTGAGAATGGGTCATTCCTTTGATTTCCGATGAAATGAGCTTACTCCGGCATGAATGAGTGTCCTTCTTAACATTACGTGCTCACATGAGGTCCTCCACATTGATCACAAGCTTCAGTAGGAGTGTTAATTACATTTGCTTGGGTTGTCAATGATCCTACTTGATTGGATATAGATGCAACTTGAGAAGACAAAGTTGTAAGGACATACAGATCATGCACTCCAAGTGCTTTCTTTGAATTGCTACATTCAGAAGGCCATTGATATGCATTGGCTGCCATCTCCTCAAGTAGATTGTAAGCATCATCTATATTTTTTCCCATTAAAGATCCTCCAGTTGCAGCATCTACAAGAATTTTGGAGATATGCGTTATCCCACTATAGAAAGTTTACAGTTGCCACCAATTTTGTAACCCATGATGAGGACATCTCCTTAGCAACTCCCTGTATCTTTCCTATGCTTTGTAGAGGCTTTCTTGTTCATGCTGGGTAAATGAGGCAATTTCATTTTTCAATTTAGCAGTTTTTGCTAGAGGAAAGTATTTCTCCAAAAATTTCTGCGTCATGAGATCCCATGTAGTTATGCTTCCCACTCGTAGTGATTGTAACCAGATCTTAGCCTTATCCCTAAGTGAGAAAGGGAAAAGTCTAAGTCTAATGGTATCATCAGTAACACCATTATGGTTGAATGTGTCACAGATTTTTAGGAAGTTGGCTATATGTGCATTAGGATTTTCTGTTGGTAAACTACTGAATTGATTTTCTTGCATCATCTGGATAATTGCATGCTTGATTTCAAAGTTGTTAGCCACTATTGGTGGTCTTCTGATTCCATAATTTGTCCCCATGACTGTTGGTGTTGCATAGCCACGGAGTGTTTTAATATCTGTTGTTTCTCCCTCTAGATTTGCCATCAGATTGCTTAGGATTGAAGTAGATTTCTTTTGAAATTTTTGATTTCTTTGACAAGTTCTTTCAATCTCAGAATCAAGAGGTTGTAGTTTAGTCTCCTTCGATCTGGTCATACACTAAGCAAAAGCCTGAAAAGAAACACAAAACACCAAAAAGAAAAACAAATATAATATAAAGACCAAATTAGTATTAAAATTACCTGGTATTGATATTAATGATAACAATCCCCAGCAATTGTGCCAAAAACTTGTTACGAGTGTAAATGGTCTATTAAATAGTGCAAGTGTACACTGTCATAATCAAGTAATATAGAAGTGAGTAGAGTATCATTCCTACAAGGATTGATCATTAAGTACTAAAATAGGTAATTTTAACTTTATTTAGTAGGTCGATTAGTTAATGATTGAGAGTACAAAATAAAAGATGATTAAATATGAATGCAAATGATATGAGACAATTATGAGAAAAAGTCCTAGGGGTCATATTTCACTTAACAAATTTTGGATTGAATCACCTATTTATTCTAGCCCAATTTATTCCACATGATTGATAGTCGAGTTTCCCTAATTTAATTACTAGCCTCCTCCAAGGTCAAACAATTCTATAATTAATTGCTAATCCAATATATTCCTATATGAATTTAAGCAATTAATTATGCATTAAGATTTATGGGACTCAGTAAGACTAAACAACTCATATGAATATATTCCTATTTCCTATGCAAGTCATGGTTTTAATTATAGGATCTATACACATGCATCTCCTTCCGGTCTCAACATGCATGTTGAAATCATTCAAAAGATGGCCAATCAATAAAAAACATTAAGAATAATAATTAAAACTCAATCATGAAGGAGAGATTCAAACTATATTTAATAAGTTAAGATTCAATCTGTCATTAGTAAGCTACGTCATCACCTTAGGAAAATGGAAATTTAGCTCATGATGAAATTAAAAACAACAATAACATAAATTGAAAACTTCACAGACATTACAATAAGCTTAATTATTCAATAAAAATACAACCACAAGATGCATGAAAATAGAAAAATCTAGCCTTCCATGTAAGAGGTAAAACCTTCCATGTAGGAGGCATGCAAGAAACAAATACAATGCATGAAATTAATTCTAAGATGATGGTGTAAGTGGAGAAGAGAGGAAAATAATGGATATGAAATTGTTGTGTGAGTGGAAAAGAGAGGAGAGTGATGGATATGAAAATGGTTGTAAGTAAAGAAGAGAGGAGAGTAATGGATGTGAATTGGTATGTCAAATGTAAAGGAGAGGGTGGCTATATATAGGGAAGAATGGAGTAGGGTAGATGAAGTGGTAGATGAAATGTAGTAGGTGAAGTAGTAGATAGAATATGATACATGAAGTAGTAGGTAAAAAGGAATATGAAGTAGTAGATAGAATGTGGTAAATGAAGTAGTAGGTGAAAAGGAAGATGAAGTGGTAGATAAAATGGTTGGTGGAATGGTAGATAATTCCCACTCTCAACTTCTAAGCAAAATTTGAAACCCTTGGAGATAGAACTGGATTTTGGTCTCAGCATAAAAGTTGTAGAGCTCTTTCTTAGCTTTTTATCCATATAAAGAATGTCTCAATCTGACATCTAGAGCTCCACATATTGCCTGAAAACTGAAAGAGGGTCTAATTTAATATTTTTCAAGAAATTCTATTTTATGCCAAAATCATTATTTATTTATTAATTACCCCCAAATTTATTAAATTGAGCTCAAATATCATCCACAAAATCATCATATAAGGGAAAATAAATATGCAAATATTTTACTTATAAGTTTGCTTTACTATGGTTCTGTGGGCATTGTTGCCAAAGGTGAAGGGAAGAGGGAATTGTTGTCGGTAGTGAAAGAGGTAAGAGAAATAATTTCAACGCTCATACATCACTAAAAGGCAACAATAGTCTAAACAATTTTTTCAAACAAGGAATCCAAATAAAGGGTAAAACTACTCAAACTGAAAATGTGAAGAGAAAAACCCAACCAAAGAAAACGATCATCAATATCATCAAAGGGGAAGCATCGAAGAAGAGTAAACCAAAATCAAAATCAAATAAGAACAATGAACCAAAATCATGAGACCCCTCTTACTACTCAAAACTTCCTTTACTACCTTCTCGTATGCGACGAATCCCTTGGCCATCATTTGCTCCAAAAACATTGTGGCCTTTTTCGCTTTGTCATCCCTGGCCAATGCCTGAAACACGGCCGTGTGAGCCACCACATCTGACATTTGACCTTTGTCTTTTATTTGACCGAACAGCTCTAACGCCTTATGGGTGAGACTGTCTTTGGACAATGTGCCGAACATCTTGAATGTATGATTTAACAATCCGTCGCTGCTTCTCATGTTATGAAATATCTCTTGCAAATCTTTTGGATCCTTGGGCTCTTCAATCACTCACTTCTTATTAAAGGGATCATAAGGCGGTGGCAGCTTCTTGTTCCTATTAGTTTCTTTCTGGGCATTTTTACCACATTCTATCTTCACCCTTAGAATCAGGATTGGAAAGAGAAGAATTGACTTTGGTGTTGACCTTCTTCTTGGTAGGATTTTCTTCTTAGCTACAAAATAACCTAGCACTAGTATTATTAAAGTTCACTATTTTAAGGAAAGGATATGTAGAGGAAGGAAAAAGCAATATAGAAAATCTGCATGGAAAGAAATGCACAGTGATTTGGCTCTAGATATGTGTTTATTGTCTCTAAACTTAACCACTAGATCGAAGCCATCAAGGAGAGGGATAAAGATAAGGGCACTAGGAGACGAGGATGGAATGCAAAAATTGGTAGAAGGTTGGCATTAGTATCACATACCTTGATTCAAGCTTACCGCCATCGTTAATCATCATCACCATAGGTGAAGGTTGGCACTCACCCTTATGTGATTGAAAATGAAGGCTGGTGTTTATCACCACTACCACTGGATTTGTGATCGTCGTAGCTCCATTGCCGTGGGTTAGTGCTTGGTGCCACCGTCACTGCTAGTTAGTGCTACTCTTACAACACTCATGGTCGAGGGAGAGGGAGAGGAAGAGAAGACAGTGTTATGGATGATGGATGAGGTGGGTGAAGAGTTAGTATTTTAGTGCCACATCATTTGCCAGCTGTGCATTTTGAAGTCAAACTTTCTCAATTAATGGTCAACGTTAGGGTTCCATCCACTTAGGATAAAATTGCCCTACTTTTTACACTTCCGAGGCATGTTTGTCCCATCAAAAACTTCTAAGTTCCCCTAGCCCATACCCAAAAACTTCTAGGGTATTTAAGCCCCTTAACCCTTATGAAAATGATATGAAATACTTGAGAGACACTGTGTGTATAGAATAAAAGTCTAATCAAAGACTATCATAATGAAACAAAAAGTTAAGAAAATAGCTAAAAGCAGGTTTATTACCTAAAATGGGTTTTCATTTATATGAAATTCTCCCTGTTCCGGCAATTATACATAGAGAAAGCAAATTGGGGGTTAAATACTTACTAGAATCTGTATATGAAGAAAGAACAAAACAAAGGATACATAAATAAAAAGATATCCAATTTAACCATGGGAAAGTATAAAATGCAAATGAACGCATTATATAGAATTTGAACAATATAGAATCCATGAAGCAATTTGGGGGGGGGTAACACTTATTCAACAACCAAAGATGAAAAGTAGAAATACCTTGTCCTAAAGGTTTCACCTTGGAAGTTTTGTTAGTTAGCGTACTTTGTCTCTCAATGTCAACATAGGACTATATACTGTCATGTAATTAAAAATATATCACAACTTTGGAATCTAGGTAGATTTGTTGTTACTTGTTAATTAATTTTCTTAATCTATATAAATTAGTTATATGGTTCTTATATTTAGAATTGGAGGGAGTAGGTTCTTTCTTGGTATGTCTTATAGTCATAGGCTCATACTATATGAAATTTTATATTTTCATCTCCAATACAATAATATAAAAAATATCTTTCAAAGATCGGTTAAAGATTAATAATGAAAAATTTACTACTTAGTCCCCTAATATCCAAAACAAGATCATTATTATTCCTTCCCCATGTTTTATAAGACAAGCCATAATCTTCCATATAATACAATACGACCACTTTCTTCTTATTCATATTAACTATTTTAAAATGATATTAGGTAAATCTTGTAGCTCCTATGAGTTACCTGTTAGATATTTTAATATATATTATAATTATTATTAGTTATTAATTAGGTAATTAATTAAAATATCCAGAGTGTGGCCCGTTAGTCAGATTTAGGCCCAATTCATGATTAGGGTTATTGGCTATTAATGTGGTTTTTCTGATGGTGGAAAATACACAATTAAATTTATAGCCGTCTAAATTGAGCGTACAAGGAAAAACCCTATATGCTCATCTGAGGTTCCCTGACTGGCGACGGCTCTTAACTCAGTTGCCATCGCTGTGCCCTACAGCCAGTCAGAAAGAGACCTGACAATCATATCCTGTCTTCAATTCTTTTGCAGCTCTCTTTCATCAGGATTCATGAGTTCTCCATTCGATCAAAGCTTAGCAATGGCGAGAGGTAATTCTTATAAGTCTTCCGCTATTGATATAGGAAAGTTCATGTACTCTAATTTGTGGTTTATTTGGATATTCATGAGTTTTGTCCTACATGTAGTATCAGAGCCACGCTCTCTGATCCTCTGCCTTCTACTCTTTAATCGGGGATGATCTAAGTATGGAATTAAATTAAGCTTCCCGTAGTAATTTTACACGGATTCCATAGCTTGGATTTGAGATCGGATTTCTTAAACAGATGAATTATATTATTGCTGAAAATTAATTCATTTGAGTTTTTAATTTATTGTTAATAAATTGATTATTATATGTAAATTGCTTTCGGATTGTTTTTTCGTTTCTGAGCATACATGTTAATCTCATCAATAGCTTTCGAAAGTGGATCCAAGTTAATCTATTTATCACTTTCATATCATTCTATGCTTGATTGAATCTTGATTTGGGTTTATTCAAAATTTCAATTTGTAATTTCGTTCTAGATTCATATGTGCCTGAGTCTGTTCGGCAAAATCGAGAGTAAAGAATCCTTAGTTCTTTGATGAACGTCTTCACGCCTACGTCAGAAATTTGAGGGAACTGAAAAATCAGATTAAGTTTGCGTTTTGAAAGCATTTTGAAATTTGAATAGTGGGTTTTTCTGTTTTGTGATTGTATTCGAAGTTATTGATTGGACTTTGCTTTGTTAACGTCGGAGAGGAGTTCATTGTCGCCGCCAATATCGTTGTTTTGAGCCACAGATCGCCTAGGATTATCACCTGGAATCGCGGTAAGCGACGGACCCAGTCGGGTCTGCTTTCTGGTCCACGTGGGGTGCTAGGGATCCTACAAGTTACTGGAGACCGCCCTCTCAATCGCTGGAAACGTGCCACGAATCACCGGAAAAAATGGCCGATAAAGTTACAACGACGGACACATCAGGGTCTGCGACCAGGTCACATCTGGGTGGCGGGTCGAGTAGGGATCCGGCGGGTGAGGAAGGCAATCAAAACGACATGTCGTTTTGTGCTATAGAAACTGTCTCCCTCCATTATGCGAAACAGCGTCACTGCAGTCAAGGTGAAACTCACCGTTTCACTTATACAAGTCCATGGACTGCTGTGTATCTGGGCCAAGGCCTTATTAGGCCTGCGTTTTTTTTTTTTATTTTATTTTTTTTTCCTGGCATAATTGTTAACATTTTGGGCCGAAATGAAAAAGATACTGGACCTTTTATTTTATTTCATTTCTGAGCTGATGATGCATCTGGGCCGAGTCAGGTATTGGGCTTTATTGTTTTTATTTCCTTCATGAAGGAATTCGCTTATAGGCCCTGTTGCTTTTTAAATTTTTATGGGTTGTGAAGTTTTGATTTCCAGAAATGAATTTTGGGTTAAGTAAACCTTTTGCTCACTGTTTATTAAATTAGCTTCTATTTTATGTATAACTTTGGTTATGTCACATTAAATTGTTTAAATTAAGAAAAGTTAATTTTGGCATTTTTTCATATTCTGGAAAATTTGCAAAATCATTTTTGACATGTTATTTAATTGCCTAAATATTTGGATAATTCATTTTTAGGCAATTATCTTACTATTCGAATTTTGTAAAGCTTAGTTTAAATTGAAAAAAATGCCAAAATTGATTATTTAAACAATTTTTTTTTGATACATAAAATAGTGGGAGGGTTTTTCTAATTAATTATCTAGGGACCTTATTGAGCAAATTAATTAATTAATCCCTCCATCAAAAAGTGCATATATTAGATTTAATTTGGATGCACAAAATAGTGGGAGAATTTATTATTATTTTTTTTCTTGATTATTTAGTCACATCTTGTTGATTAAATCAATCTATTAAATAAATTCTCATTAAAGATTTGTGCATATTTGGAATTTAAATGCACAAGGTTGGTATTTGTGATTAACATGCATCTAGAGGCTTAGCCACAGCATCCTCTGTTTTATGTATAGATAATCACTTTTATGTTTTAAAATACCAACTCTATTTAATGGGTAATATTAATTTAATCAAAGTGGGAGGATTGTATTTAGTCACTTATGTTGATTAAATTAATTGGTTAAATCCTCCATAAAGTTGTGCATATACAGAATTTAAGTGCACATGATTAATATTTATGATTAACTTGCATGCTAGAGTGGTAGCTACAGAGCCCTCTTACAACATGCATAAATAATCATACATGGATTTAAAATATTAATCTTCAAAAGTTGATTAAATTAATTAATTAGGATTCCCATTGACATTGTGTATACATATATGATATTTAAATTGTATATATTTGATATTAGTGATTAGTATACATATTTTGTTTAAGGAATAGCTACAACATCCTTATATACATATTGTATGCATAAGTAATCATCACATAAGGTTTTACCATATCAAATTATGTTCATATGTACAATTAGTATACATAATGATGTGACGTCTTTGTGATGAGTATATAGAATCGAGGAGTAGCCACAACATCCTCACTAGGCACATACACTCTATTTTGTTCTAATGAACAAAATACATCATTCAAAGATTTAAAGACATCAATTGTAATTAAATGTATGGTTATAATTAATCTTTGCCCATAGGTAGATAACTATAATCATAGTTTTAATTAGGGTGAAATGGAACAACATTATATTCTCTAAGTAGCCCACAGGTATTAGGGGATATAAATGCATTCCAGTTTCACCAATTTGAGATAAATTCATGCTATGCTAATGTCTTTGCCCACAGGTAGACTTTAGTTCTACGAATTTATAATTGTATGATTTACATTGGTAAACATACACCTATATGCGATGGTTGCTTGTCTCTTATAGCAATTTTGTAAGTATAATTTAATTTTGATTTTGACATTGTAGCATGATTGTTATCTATTTAATTATTTAGTTTGATATAATTTATTAGGGACAGTTAAGCCTATAAGGAGAACTTCTGCCATTATGACAAAATTGACATTAAGAAAAGCTTTAGTATTTATAATGCTAGCATGAAAAATGAGATAACATTATTGTCTCAATAAAATAATATCAGTTAAAAGCTAGTTATTAAAAGTACATAAAGAATGGAGCAAAGTCAATGGTTGTTAATAGGCTGAGGGACATATTTAAAAATTCTCATAAATGTTATTGCATTGTTTTATTGACTATTAAGTGATTCTCCATTATAGGGTAAGATGTCTCCATTAATTTTGGTGGAATAGATCTTCTGTTTATTATCTCATGAATTATTACTCATTTTCATGAATACATCCATAGATATTAAGTATTCATTGTAAATGTGTATATATAAGTTTTGCTCCTTTTTAGAAAAGTATGAGATTTTAAATGAGGACCATCAAGCTACCAACCCTAAAGCCATAAAGCAATAGACATATCAAGTTTAATCTGTCTATGATTAGTGGCTTGATTGGAGGCAGTTGTAGATATACACTTGCCATTGGTTTTTGTTCTAACAGATGAAATAGTTCATCCTGGTTTAGTTGACTCTTCAAATACCTGAACATCTTTTGCTTTATAATTAAGTAGTGTCATTTGACACTTTTAGAGAATATAAAGTAGAAGTGGGTAATTTAATCTGGTAAACAGATTAATATATTGAAGTCAATTAGAAGAGATGGATGACATGATGGGTACATGGTTAAGGATAGTAATTTAGCCTATATGTTTTCCTCTTAAAGAATACACTCAAGACAACCTTATATCTTAGACGAGTTTCCAACAAAATCATATTTAAACTCTTTTAAAAATCTGAAAGTTGGAAGCTCAGTTTATATAGAATTGTCTTATAAATATAAGAGTATGGATGGAAAACATCCTAAAGATTAAGACTGCATATTTTGGTAAAGATGCAAAGGGATCTTGGGAATTCTATTAAGCTATCCTTTCCATTTTAGAAGTTGTGTAGTAATTTTGGAATGCCAAATTATTAAGAAATGGTATGATTAATGGGAGTGGTCAAACTCATTCAGGATGATCACACATAACAGATTGTAACCTCTAATCATGATGGAACATTGGTTTTACATGATACTCTTCTCCTTGAGGTAGATGTGAAACATAATGAAGTTTTGAAATTCTCAATTGGTCAAGCTTGAAATAAGAAGCATCAACATTAAGCACTCTATCAATTATTAGGAAAAATATCCCGAAACAAGCAAGGGATATTCTAAATTGATAGATGATAACTTATTATACAACTTCAATCTGTTAGCAGATTGGGTTAAGACCAAATGACAATTTAAATTTGGCAATTGCTACCAACAATACATCATGTATTTCAAGTAATCTGACTAGAGTATAAACAATGAGAGTGACCCTAAATTCCATTAGCATCTTTCCATTATAGTAATAAGGAGAGATGTGTGTGAACTAAAAGAAAGGTCACGTAAACTATGAGGAGAATTTAGTTAGCAAAATTGAGAAACCGTCCTTACATGCATTTTCACATTAGTGGTGAATAATGTGTTATGATGCAATTACATACATGATAATGTTGAAAGCATCATAGTACTATTTATATCATTGGATTAGTGGGAGTTGAATTATCTATATTGAACAAAATAATGATTTACTCATTGCTTGTGAATTTTGACATAAAAGTGTTACACATAACAAAATCATCATTGTTCAAATTTGTGATTGGACTAGGTTAAATGTAGTATTCTTTTAGAATACATAAGGAAACTATTCTCAAAACACTTGAGAATATCATAAGAAACCTATGATCACATGTATTTTAACATTTAGAGATAGATGGTAGTTGTTATGAAAATACAATTAGATTCTCCACATGTCTCTAATATATATATATATATATCATTGTATTCTTTCTAATCCAGTTTCATAGGTGCAGGCTTGCTTGAATGTGCATACAAACTGGCAATGCCATTGCAAGAAAATTTTAGGAGGATTATCAAGCATATTCTTACTTGAATAATAATTGAAAAGTTGCAAGTCATGAAGTACATTTTAAAATGTACATTAAGTCTCATGCTCTACATATAGGAGAATGATTAGATTTGTTTGGTTTAGTATGATGTGTTAGCCATAAAATGGTTAACATTATGATGCATATTTACGTTTACTGAACAAATTGCATTATGGAGGAGTACAAGATTGCTAAGTAGTCACTGATTGCTTGGTTCCACCGTGAATTGCTTAATCTAATCATTCTTGGAGGCAAGTTATAAGATTGCCGGTTAAAGAATTTCATCATGTGGTTTTAAATTAATTTAAACCCATTAAGGGTGTTGTGTGACCATAAAGTCAGTGGGTCATAAACACATAAAGTAAAGATCCTTAAATGAACTGCATGCATTTAGAGACATTCAAGGATCAAATACCTTATTTGTGACTTGGATCACATTGAGTGTTCTAAATAAGGTATTGATAAATGATGAAATTCAAGTTAGAGTTTGTTGTCTCATATTGGTACCTAGTTATCGAGATTGACAAACATTCGAGTAGGAACCGAATAAACATTTAAGGTTTATTCATACAGTTTTAACCCATTAAGTAAGGGTGTTGCTATGTAATACATGGAAGATAATACTCGACTTAAGGGGACTTATCGCCATGATTCTTGTAGCATAGCCTTAATTAATCTGAATAGGGCAACTGACGTTAGTTACGAGCCAAGTGGGAGAATGTTAGATATTTTAATATATATTATAATTATTATTAGTTATTAATTAGGTAATTAATTAAAATATCCAGAGTGTGGCCCGTTAGTCAGATTTAGGCCCAATTCATGATTAGGGTTATTGGCTATTAATGTGGTTTTTCTGATGGTGGAAAATACACAATTAAGTTTATAGCCGTCTAAATTGAGCGTACAAGGAAAAACCCTATATGCTCATATGAGGTTCCCTGACTGGCGACGGCTCTTAACTCAGTTGCCATCGCTGTGCCTACAGCCAGTCAGAAAGAGACCTGACAATCATATCCTGTCTTCAATTCTTTTGCAGCTATCTTTCATCAGGATTCATGAGTTCTCCATTCGATCAAAGCTTAGCAATGGCGAGAGGTAATTCTTATAAGTCTTCCGCTATTGATATAGGAAAGTTCATGTACTCTAATTTGTGGTTTATTTGGGTATTCATGAGTTTTGTCCTACATTACCAAATTGTTAGACATTCTAGTTAGGAGGAAGTGTGTTAACGGTAATTTATGTCAGGTGTGTAGGGTAATATGTATATTCCAGAATTTACACTAATTAATGAGCTCCATAATATGAAGAAGAAGAAAAAAATAAAGAACAGCACGTTTTCAAAGATATTTATTTCACCCAATGTTTTTATATGAAAAATATAAATAACTTTGAAAAATGGGGTCGAAAGCACAAACCCAATGCATTGTTAAACTGATACAAGTAAAAATATGTATGGAAACATCAAATGTATGGGCAATTAACCACAAAACATAGCAACATACATTAGGAACACTTCATCTTTAAATATGTTGTCCACAACAAGGCAAAGCATGCTGAGCAACAAAATTTTTTTTAAAAGGAATAAGCAGATACGGAAAAAATAAAACAAAAAATGGGTGCTACGTCCTCTAGTGTTTAAATTTATAACTCCTAGTATATCTTTATTTCTGCAGGAATCAAATCAGGACTAAGTTAATTTTGGACTTCATGGAAAAGCATTCTATATACAAGCTTAAACTGTTAAACAATCAACTTACATGAACTAAAGAGAACTGCATTCAAATTGAAGACAAATATGCTACCTAAAAAATTAAAACATGATATGACCAAAGAAGAGCGACAACAGAGAAGATCAAGCACGCCTCCAAAGTCTCTAGAAATCCATTCTGCCATGCTCGTCAGTTGTCAAAGAGAGAGGGAAAAAGAGGGAGCTGCAAAGTCAGAGGAATGGAGGGAGTGAGAAGAGGAGTGATGAAGCAAACCCCAGGAGAGCACGGTGAAGGTTGGAGAAGATGCCGAAGGTCCGTCTGGGGTTGGAGATAGGGCCAGAGATGGAGGTGCGAGATAGACCAAAGGAGAAAGAGGCGGAAGCTTGAATCGAGAGGATGAGAGTGTGCAAAATAGAAAGCTACCCTGCGGAATGTGAAGAACTTTTCAACGACTGTTTCTCAAAAACAAGTCATTAAATGGTAACTCTTCAACTTTCCCCGACTGTTTTAAAACCTGTTGTTGAAAGTTACACTTTCAACGAATGGTTTTTAAAATCAGTTGTTGAAAATGTGTTTCAATGACTGTTTTCAAAACAATCGTTGAAATGTTAGCTTTCAACGACCGGCTTTTGTAGAAACAGTCAGTGAAAGCTAAGTCATAATTTTAAAAATGCCACCGCTTTTTTTTACTATTGTTTTCTAAAAATAGAGGTTAAATCGTGTCGTTAAAATAACTTTTTGTATTAGTGATAGGTGCCTAACTACATATCATTTTATATTATTAAAAATAGTTTTAACAAATAAACTTGATTCGATAATCGTGAAAGAGGGATCTAAACCATTAAATGTGTTGTCAATATACCAATATGAAAGTTAGTTTAAGTAAATCAGTGGCTGTTTATTTTAAATAAGATGGTTTGACTATTGTATATTGAAAAAAATCAATTTTAAGAAAACTTTGCACTCATATATTCTAAAAAAAATATGAATTAATTGAAAGGGTAACGACAATTTCAAAATCTGACCGTAGACACACATGCTAGTACCATACAACTGATACGAAGGTGTTTAAAAGTTTGATTTGACTAGAGTTTGAGCAACGCTTAAAACTTGTACAGAAGTGAAATCAAAGGTTCTCATTTAATGTAATGTTATGTACAACTATATATACACCAATATAGGGACAGAGGAAGAGTGATTATAGGTGAGGTAGAGAAACGAAAGTCAACAAAATTGTGCCACCGTATATTGCTTCTTCAACCTTCTCATGCGACCGTATTGACTATCTATATTTCTAACACTCCCCCTCAAGTTGGAGCATATATATTGATCATGCCCAACTTGTTACAAAGATATTTAACCTGTGTTCCATTTAAAGCTTTTGTTAGAAGATCTGCCAGCTGGTCGTCGGATCGTATGTGCCTTGTAGATACAATATTTTCTTTGATCTTATCACGAATGAAATGACAGTCAATCTCAATATGTTTTGTTCGTTCATGAAACACAGATTTTGATGCTATATGAAATGTTGCTTTATTGTCACACCATAGTTTTGCAGGCAATGTCGTGGTAATGCCAATTTCCTTCAAGAGTTGAAATACCCACACAATTTCTTGTACTGACTATGACATGGCTCTGTATTCTACTTCTGCACTTGATTTTGACACAACTAATTGCTTCTTACTTCTCCAAGATATCAAATTTCCACCAACAAACACACAATAACCCGTAGTGGATCGTCTTGTGGCTTTAGATCCTGCATGATCTGCATCACAGAAACACTCAACTTTAGTGTGTCCATAATCTGTATAAAGAATACCAAGACCTAGAGAACCTTTCAAATAATACAAGATATGTTCTAAAGCTTCCCATTGTGCCACTGTTGGTGATGCCATGAATTGGCTGAGCCAGCTGACTGAGAATGTTATATCAGGACGAGTTACTGTCAAATAATTCAACTTCCTAATGAGTCTTCTATATCTTTCAGGAAATGCAAACGGATTCAGTTTCTCTGGATCAATCTTCTTCTTCAAGTCATCAGGAAGTTCATCAAACATACTAGCATCAAGATCCAGGAAAGGATTCGGAATCATGGGAATGCTGCTTGGTGCAGATCCAAGCTTTCCAGTGTCTTTTAAGAAATCAAGAACATGCTTCCTTTGAGTTAAAAGAATACCTTTCTTGCTTCTCAAAACTTCAATACCAAGAAAATACTTTAATGACCCTAAATCTTTTGTCTAGAAATGAGAGTTCAATAAAACTTTAAGTTCTGAGATTCCGGAAATGTTACTTCCTGTAATCACAATATCATCAACGTATATTACTAAAAGAATCATGCCTACATCATATTGCTGGTAGAACACAGAGTGATCACACTTACTTTGACTTAATCCAAACTTCTTGACTACACCACAGAATCTATCAAACCAGGCACGATGGCTTTACTTTAGATCATACAATGACTTCTGGAGATAACACACTTTCCTATTCTCCCCCTGAGCAACGAACCCAGGTGGTTGCTCCATATAGACTTCTTCAAGGAGATCTCCATTCAAAAAAGCATTCTTAACATCTAACTGATGTAAATCCCAATGATATGTGGCAGCTATGGAGATAAGAAGACGAACGGATGTGAGCTTAGCAACAAGAGAGAAAGTCTCAGAGTAATCAATACCATAATTTTGTTCATACCCTTTAGCAACTAGTTGAGCTTTTAACCGTTCCAAAGAACCATCGGCCTTAGTTTTAACAACAAATACCCATTTACATCCAATGGCCTTCTTCCCAGGAGGTAGATCAACAAGAGTCCAGGTACTAACTTTTTCAAGAGCCATAAGTTCTTCTTCCATTGCTGTACGCCAACCAGGATGAGTCAAGGCTTGGTGAAGGGTAGTAAGGGTGGATATGGAATCAAGGGTGACCACAAGAGAAGAAGAAGTAAGTGACAAATTTTGGTAAGACATAAAGGAGGATATAGGATAGGTACAATTGGCATATCTTTTGGGAGGACAATGAGGACGGGTGCCTTTTCGGAGGGCAATAGGTAGGTCATGGGAGGGATCAACAGCAGAATTAGGAACAACTAGATCAGGTACAGTAATTAGAGGATCTGGGGTATCAGGAACAGAAACCAAGGAGTCATGACCAGAATCCGTGGGCGAAGCAGTGACTAGTGACGGCGAAACATTTTCGGCATCAACATCATTAATGATATCAGGTTCTGGAACAACAGCCTGTACTGGTGAGAGTGGGACACGATGAACCAGGACATCATCAGACTCAACAATGATAGATGGAGAGTCAGAGAAGGTCGAAGATGTGAAGAAGGGAGAAAACTCATGAAAGATTACATCAGTGGACACAAGGTAACGACAAAGATCAGGAGAGTAACATTGATAACCTTTCTGAATTTGAGAATAACCAAGGAAGACACATCGTAAGCACTTTGGATCGAGTTTAGTGACATTTGGACGAACATCCCGAACAAAACAAACACAACCAAAGATTTTTTGATCAATAGGAAACAGCTTAGTGGTGGGAAACAGAATGGAATACGGAATATCCCTACTAAGAACAGCCGAAGGCATGCGATTTATGAGAAAACAGGCTGTAGAAACGGCATCGACCCAAAAACTTTTAGGGACGAAGGAATGAAACATGAGAGCTCGGGCAGTTTCTAATAGATGTCGAGTCTTTCTTTCAGCAACACCATTTTGAGCGAGGGTATCAACACAAGGAGATTGGTGAAGAATACTATGACTTTGCATATACTCGGTGAATGGGGCAGAAAAATATTCTTTTGCATTATCACTTCGTAAGATTTTCACAGGAGTGTTAAACTGGGTTTGAATTTCAGCATAGAAATGACAAAAGTGAGTAAATAATTCAAAACGCTGTTTCATTAAGTAAAGCCAAGTGGTTCGAGAAAAATCATCAACAAAAGTGACAAAATACCGATAACCAGATTAAGATATGATTGAACAAGGACCCCAGACATCAGAATGCACTAACTCAAATGGGGACGCAACTCGTTTATTGACGCAAGGTGCCAAATGAACACGATGGTGTTTTGGCAAATTGACAGGATTCACAATTTAAAGCAGACATAGAAGAGAATTGAGGATACAATTTTCGGAGAGATGACAGAGACATATGACCTAGACGACAATGAATTTCAAACAGAGATGACCCACCAGAACAAGCAATAGAACGTGGTACCTGATCATCAAGGATGTAATGACCACTGGATGCATAGCCCTTACCAATAACATGCTTCATTATGAGATCCTGAATCAAACAATGGTTAGGAAAGAGTGTGATAAAACAATTGAATTGTTGAGTAAGTTTGCTTGTAGATAAAAGATTAAAAGCAAGATCAGGAACATGAAGGACAGAGGATAAAGCAATAGATGGGGTAGGTCTGATAGTGCCAAATCCGAGAACACAAGAATAAGAACCATTAGCAATTGTTATACTAGAGGGGTTGGCATAAAGTGTATATGAGGAGAACAAATTTTTGTTACTTGTCATATGATCAGTTGCACCGGAATTGATAATCCACTTTGACGAACAAGTGGCAAGGCTAGAAGTGATGTTACTTGTAGCAAGAGCACCTGAAGATCTAGACTTAATTTCCTCCATCATCAAACAAGGAGATGTACCAAATAGCAAAGGTGAAATGACAACAAACTCTCAGAGCAAGAACAAGATAATTGCACAATCATAAACTGCAGCAACAATCTGAAATATCCCAAACGAGGCTTTAAGGTCCTCCAACTACAATAACAAACGTCACACTAGTGACCAAGTGGAAATTTCTCACAACCAAAAATATCCCAAACGATGAACAGAAGCGTCCAGATGAACAGTAACAGTGCTAGATGAATAGTAATCGTGAGTGAATAGTACCTCAGATGAATAGTAACCGTGAGTGAATAGTACCTCAGATGAACAGTAACCGTGAGTGAATAGTACCTCAGAGATTTTTTTTAAAAGGGACCCACACGGAAGAAAAACACTGAAAGAGTTTACGTACTACCACTTTCTCAGCAAATATCCAAAAGTGATTGCAACCATAGGTGTAATATCCTAATTTATGATTAAGGGCTAATGGCATTGGGATTGATTATAAAATTGTGTAATTAAATATTTTGGAAGTAATATGATGTAAATTTGAGATGAATGTGTGTGGTATTTGAGATCAATGATTGAGATTCATTATTGATGGGTCGGAATCCTATACATTATGTCTATGTGAGCTCATAGTGGAAGTGGATGAGATGGTGACATGTGGCATAGTGGAGGCCTTTGGATGAGGCACTAGAGGACAAAATACTACTTTTCCTCTCTTTTCTCTCTCTCTTGATCGGTAGAGTGTGTGTTTGTACAAGGGAAGGAAAGTCTCATTTCATCATCAGCCCTTCCATCTCACCATTTTCTCTCTCTTCTTCCTCCATTTTTCTGGCGCACAAGCTTGGGAAAGAGAAAAGGAAAGCTTGATCTTTGAGTAGGTAAATGATCTATATTGCTCAAACTCCCTTCATCAAAGTTGATCCTTGAGTTAAGAGCTACATTTCTATGGCTGTAGCTTGTCCATTGGTTGTGGTTTGTGATCACTCGAAATTCTGAACTTGGGTGAATCAAGAACTCTTTTTGGAGAAGTTGATAAGGTGAGTGAGACCTATCTATCTATCTATGTTTTATGCCAAATGGATTAACTTGGAATTTCTGGAATTTTGGACCCATTTTTGAAAATGAGGGCCATTGAGAGTTTGGTATATGTTTGATATGGAAATTGTATGTTGTAATGCATTTTTGATAGATAGATTTGATTGGGTTGAAATTGTTAAGTTTGGAGATTTTGGAAGTTGGTGTTTAATGTTACCCCAAAACCAAAGCAAGATAATGGAATAGGATTTTGGTGATTTTGACATTTCCATTGGATTCCTTGAGTGATTTTGTGTGGGAATAAGCTTGGTTATTGATTTTGGATTCATTGGGATCACTTGGGAAAATCTATCTTGTTTAAGCTCTGTTTTGCACAGTCTATTTGCACGAGCGTTTTGAGTGACCAAATGTTATTGGAAAATTATGAAACTTTCCAATCTTAAATTTCACATCCCAAGCTTAAAAATGGACATATATTTTGTGTCATTTCGTTTAGTATTCTGTGAGTTATGGTTGTTCAAAGTTTGGGATTGAAACAGAACTCTGTTTTGGAGTAGTGTTTAGTTTTTGGTGATTCTGTATTTGTGCGGTGATTTCCAGTGAAGGGCTATATTTTTCCTTGAAATAGGACTCATATACCTTTCATTTGGCTTTGGAATCACCTCGTTTCGATTTTTCTAGAATTAGTTATGGTTTTTCGAAGTTCAGCCCAGAGTCAGGAAATTTCTGGGCCACGGCCCATGAGTGGCTGGCCGCGGCCCAAACCTTTCTAACCTGTTTCGGGCCGCAGCCCACGACCTTCTGACCATATTTGGGCCACAGCCCAAGGAAGGGCGGGCCGCAGCCTACCCCTATGTTCCAGCACTTAGTGTTTTCGAAAAGTGACCTTCAACCTATTGTTTCCCAACCTTTTAGGGCTTTCATTAGAGACATTTGTGGCCTCTTAAGAGTCCTAAATGATAACCAACTTAGTGTATTATGGATATAAGTAATTGGAAAAGAGATTGATCAATTGTCCCTAATTTGGTATAGGATTTGATATCTGCCGAACGCGTGAGCCCACTGTGCCAAAGATTGTCAGGAAAGATACAGGTAGCGACTCCTCTCTTATACTTTGTGTAAATGTATTGTATGTTTGCTTGTCATTCATTGTGTGGATGCTGTTGCTACTGCTTTGTGATACCCTGTGCATTGAGATACCTTGTGGAGTTTTGTGATACATTGTGCTTTGAGATGCTTTGTGGTGCTTCGTACTTCGTGTTGCTGCTACATAGTGTTCACCGCGAAAGTGGGCGTTGTGCATAGTGATTACAGTGAAAGCTGGCATAGTGTTCACCACGAAAGTGGGCGTAGTACATTGTGATTACAGCCGTGAGTGCTGTCGTATGTGGCGCAAGCCAAAGATCATTGTGAAGCTGCTGAACATGATGAACATACATGCTTTGTGTTTATATATTGTATGAGTGACTTGTTGCTACTGGGATTATTTAGAATCTCACTCTTTCCATATGACTAACCTTTTCAGACAGGGCAAATGGCTCGAAGGAGAAGCGACCAACCCGGAGTGTTTAGGACCTCTTAGGGACAACCAGGATTTTAGGATTGTTGGTTATCTATTGTAGGATTGGGATTACTGTATATAAATTGTTCATAGTGAATTTTTTACTTGTAATCCCCATTTGGGAAAATAGTAAACCCATTCGATATATAGAGTAACCCGGGGGTTTGCCGGGATTTTAGTTCCGCACTCTGATATTTCTTATGTGATTTGATTTCTCAAGTAATTATATCCGCACGTGAATATGAGACCCGGAATTATTATGTTTTGAATTGATTTTGAAATACCTCATCCCGAGTTGAGGGATTATAAATGGTTGATTTCATTTTATTGGTCTCTATTTTACTTAAATTTTGAAATCCGGATGTGATTACCATGAGGGGGTTACAACAGGACCCGCAGAGATATATTAAACCAAGATATATTGTACCTTAATCAAGGCAAGGGACCCACAGGTAATACTAACTCAACAAAGTAGACGTAGAGGCAAATTGCAATTTGGAGATCGTTGAAGCAGAGGCAAGCAATAAGGCTCAAAATTCAAACTTGATCGGATGACCACACAACTTCAGGGGTAGATAGAGCCTAAAGAGTCGATCAGGGCGCACAAATTGTCGTCGCAAACGGAGACCGGAGCCGCCATCACGCGTTGAGCGTGGAATGGAGCGCCAGAGATGGGGGCGGCGCGTGGATGGCCACGCGCAGTCGGAAGGCTGCCGGAAATGGGTGTCTGGCCGATCTTGAGGTGGAGAACACAGTGATGTGGCGCGTGTGGAGAATGGGAGCGTGGACAACAACGGATCTGAGAGGGAAGAGAGCTTGCTTACCGGAAAAAATGGAGTTTCAACCGGAAAAGAAATGAAGCAAGATGCAAAACGAAGGAACGAGGCTCTAGTACCATGTACAGAAGTGAAATCAAAGGTTCTCATTTAATGTAATGTTATGTACAACTATATATACATCAATATAGGGACAGAGGAAGAGTGATTAACGGTGAGGTAGAGAAACGAAAGTCAACAAAATTGTGCCACCGTATTGCTTCTTCAACCTTCTCATGCGACCGTATTGACTATCTATATTTCTAACAAAACTGAACCAAATTAATCGGTTTGCACAAAAAGATCAAACTTGACCAATATGTTAATAAAGAAGTTTGCTCTCATCAAACTCGGGAACGCCTCTTACATTAATATAGACCTAAAGAAAATCCACTTCTTTTGAAAACAATAATGTAAATTATATAAATGGTTAAGGATCTTCTTTGCCCAGAAAGTTATCACAGTGGAGCAATTTTGCTATCAAAGCTTTTTTTTGGATGCAATGTCGTCCCGGGAAGTTTCTAAATTGTAGCAATTTTGCCACGGTTATTATCCCAGTTAAATTTGACCGTTAGTTGATCAAATATGCTGAGCTGTTAATCCATGTGTCATCCACATCATAATCCTTAAACCTTTACAATGAACTCTCAAATGTAGATAACTTCAGAATATCAATAATATACCCCTAAACTATGTTTTGAGTGTATATAATCTCTCTAAATTGAGTTATATGCAGAAAAGATTCTTATATTTTAAGTCATTTACATATAAATGATGAACAAAACATATTAATCAGTAGTAAATCTTACTAACTAGGTCATCACCCCTCTTTAGCCTTTGGCAAGATATATGTTATTGTAGTGCTAGTACTTAGTTGGGTTGTGTGATGCGTAATTACTTGCCAAACTAAATTATAGCGTCAGCAATTAGTCAGTACTAAATCAAACTTGCTAGGCCATCACCCCTCTTTGACATATACTATGTGTATATATCCAAGAGGCATGTGTTCTGTGTGATTGTCTCTCTTTGAAGATTAATGCATGTAACTGAACTCGATGTTTTTTTAAATAATTTTTGGGTTTAATAGGGATTGCAGATCCACAAAGCACGCCATGCATGACTCATCAGACCAAAATGCAATTATGGTTTTTAATTCCCACAATTAATATTCAGTGTTCCTCAATATCTGACACTTAGACGTCTCTACAATTAACCGTTTTCCAATTATATAGTTAGAAGTGTTAACACTATTGTTGGTCCTAATTGAATTTTGGGTTTAGTACATGTAATTTCAAATTGTGGTTTTTGGTTCCTATAGTTCTATAAGGCTTTAATCTGAGTTTAATGGAATTAACTTTTAGTTAACGCCATTAAGTATAGAGACCAAAACCAAAACTCCTTAAAAGTTTTAAGGAGGGACCAAAAGTTAAAAGCAATCAACTTTGAATGATTATGCATATAGGCTGAATCACATCATGGTAAACTTGTATGTATAAATGCTAACTAATTAAAAGAGTGTAAATAAAAATGCGGGGTTTTAATTGAGCAATAACGCAGAACCAAAAGAAGTAACAAAAGCACATTGCTTTGCCTCAACAGGAAGGTAGAGGTTGCAACTAGAGTGCTTAAACTGCTAAATAATGTCGCCTTTTTTAATCTTGCACTGTAAAAATAGGCGTATCTGTAGGGGTTATTTTGTTGAAATTATTGCAGCGATAACGCTTATGAAGGCTATGCGAAACAGTTCGACCAACCAAGTGTTTTAATTTAGAGAGTTGTGATAGTTTGGATTTTCTATATATAGTTCAGCATTTTCCATAATACGGGAAAATTACGGAAGGAATAAAGTATTGTCTCTGGTTTTTAATATAAGATTGAGTTTGTTATACAAATTACACTAAAAACTAGATCTTATATTAAATACCGGAGGTAGTATAAAACTGAACATTATAAATATTTTGTGTTTCCCTCTTCCAAAATATAATTATTATCCATAATTAGATTGGTTTTATCGGATTTCATATGTCAATAATGGGAGAGGGGTGACTCCATTTATTTTCCTCTTCATTTACTCTCCATTAAGGATATCTACCATTAGATCAACTTTTAATGGTTGATATTTAATAATATGTAAATAATATCATTATAATAAAAATCTACCATAATAAAAATCAACCATTGAAATTTGATATAACGGTAGATACCTTCAATGGAGACACCCCTCTCCCATCGATAATATGGCTTCTTATGAAGTTATTACCTCTTTTTGACAATGCATGACTATTGGTAGAGTTCAAGTATTATTAGATTTTGCATATTTTAGCATATATGGGTGTTTTAATTTATTTTAAATACCATTAGATTTATTAACTCCGGCAATATTACTATTTCCCAACTGTGATGATTTCATGGTTTTCATCAGTAAGCAATATTGATATAGCTCTGCAACTGCAAGTAATACGCTGCACATTAATACTACCCTCTATTCTTAATATAAGTTTTCGTTTGCAGTGTAAATCTCATTTTATCCCTTAATCTTTCATGTGGCGCAATTAAAAAATAAAAGTCAAGTCATAATATCTGATAATCTTTCATGCGGTGCACTTAAAAATGTGGATGGCAACTTGTTATATTTTATGATTCACTAGCCCATGTATATTAATATTAGAATTTGTTGTCCAATAATTGTTATTATGCATATTAAAATTATAAATGACAACTCATTTTATTTCATAAGGCTAAATTATATAAAGTCTCTCTGAACTTTGGGTAAGTTACATATAACCCCTGATATTTCAAAGTTTAAATTTAATCTTCTACCTTTCATTTTTTACTATTAACCTCCTGCCATTAAGTGGCTGTTAATAGCCTGTTATCCTTTTAATGGAAATTGTCACGTCAAATTATGAAATGATACGTGACATCATATATGGTATCCTATGTAAATTACTAATATCATAAAACCCCCTAACTTTAAACAGTTGCAGATAACCTCCATGAACTTTGACCAGTTACAAATAATCCCCTTGACATTTCAAAATTTAAATTTAACTCCCTTAAAATTTTGATTTGTAATATTAAACCTCAAGTTGTTACTTTTATCATTTTAATAAATTTACTAAGTTTTTTACTATCGTTTGTCAACTAAAATATTTTTCTGGTATGGCAAAACCAAAAAAATTAGAAGAATAATATTTAAAAAATATAAAAAATAAAAATGTCATCATTTGTATCAAGGTTTTGAAAACTGAGCCGAATCGTGGCTAGACTGTCGGCCGGACTTCAAGATGACTCATACCTTTGGAGAAAGCTGTTTTGGGAGTTGAACAATTTTAAATCGCTTTTTGACCATTATTAGGCCGGAATCCGCTTTTAAGCCAGAACCCATCCCGGATAATCAATAGCCGGACGGTCCAAGAGCCCTGAAACAACCCAAAGATGAGAAGAGGCGGCGGGAATCACTAAACAAGTAGGAAAGAACAAGTAGCCTAGATGAAGAAAATATAAAAAAAATTAGCAACCTAACAATAATAATAAGATGATACCATGGAACCCGAGCTTCTATAAGAAAAACTTTGGATCTGTGTTTCAATTTTTAAATTAGGGAGATAAGGAGACGCCAAACTGCAAAATGAGAGAAGAAAGGCGAAAGCTAAATGTGAAGGATGAAAGTTGAAGTGAAAAAATGCCTAAATCAGTGAGAGAAGCATTTAATTATCCAATGTACTATTGTCTATTGGATAGAGGAGTAGTTAGTGAGTTGTCCCTTCTTTTATTCCCAAGGTGCAGTCACCTCTTCCTCCATCCGTTGTGAACCATCTTTTAGATTTTAGCAGTTAGCCCAATATTTTCTCTTATAAAATGTTAGAAAATAATCTTTTTACAAAACGTACTATTCCCAAATCCCAACTTCTTTTACGGTTTTACCTGACCATAATAGTACTCTGCTTTTCATTCAATTTACTTTTAACAAATAAATAAAAGCTCATTTATTATTCAAATTACTTTTACATGAATATATTAGTACTAATAAGGTAATTACCTCCTTATGAAATTAGATTATTTAAGTTTATTTTAAAGTTATTTAAATTTTAACATTTTATTTTGTATGCATATTATTTTATATATACATATAATATAATTTTTATTTAATTATTATGTTCCGGTCCAACCAAGCGACTTAATCGATCTAACCGTTTGAACCATGACCCGCTAGTTTTTCTAGTTCAACGTCTGGTTCGGCTGTTATAACATTAATTTGTATAAGATTTACTTATTTATTTGGGATAATTAAGCATTGATAGTATAAAAACATCATCATTTGTATTAAATATATTATTGAGATGATTGAGCATTGATAGTTTAAATATTATGTTTTTCTTATATAATAGCTTATGCCAACATTAATTATTTATTAGTAATGCATATTTTTTCATGAATCAAAGGTTCAATGTGTATTTTTATAATTTTCTAAATATTATTCTTCTAGTTTTTGCCATATAGAAAGGAACTAATAGTATTTTAATTGACAAATGATAGCAAAAATCTTAATAAATTTATAAAAATGATAAAAAGTAACTACATGTGGTTTAATATTTTAAATCAAAATTTTAAGGGAGTCAAATATAAATTTTGAAATGTCAGGAGGTTATTTGTAACTAATTTAAGTTTAAGAGGATTCTCTACAATTGTTTAAAGTTCAGGGAGTTCTCTGTAACAGTTTAAAATTCAGGGGAGTTTTATGTAATTAGTAATTTACACAAGATGCCGCGTAGGATGCCACGTGTCATCTCATAATCTGATGTGTCATTTTCTATTAGAAAGATAACGGTCACTTAACAGCAAGGGGTTAATAATTAAAAAATGAAAGGTTAGGGGGAGTTAAATTTAAACTTTAAAATGTCATGGCGGTTATATGCAACTGATCTAAAGTTTAGGAGAGTTTTGTATAATTTAGCCATTTTATAATGGATTTGCAACTAATTATTCAATAGTTCTCTTCTTTATGGTAGGATTTTATTTTTTTTTCAGTAAAGAACCAAAAAATTATAAAGAATAAATTTTATTATATTTTTAAAAGCTAACAACTTTCGAAAAACCGCGTCTTGCGGCGAAATCTTGTTTGCAGTGTAGATAACCACCAAGTGGGGCCTTGGGGGACAAAGAGTAGTCCAAAAACGCTTGTGTCTCGTCCCAATCCTTGGCGTCCGCAAAACAGACTACACTGGAGGCAACAACACTGATGCAAGGAGAAGAGGAGGGTGATATGCAGGCGACAAGCAAGGTATAGCTAATTTGTTGTGGGTAATAATAATGAGATTGCAGCAAAGGTTTTGTACAAGTGAGCCGGTTTCTTCATTGTGAATAGCTTTTCCTAGTTAAATTTAATTTATTTCTTGGGTTAAGACGCATTCACCATATATTTTTCCATATATATCCAGTATCCTAAAATATTCTTTTGTGCACCAACGCACTAAGTATTTTTTCATATGCGTCTAGCACCATAAAATATTTTGTATTGTTTCAGGTGTTTGGTGCATCTAGCACTGAGGCACAAAAATATTTTAAGGTGCTGAATTTATCATTGAATACTTTCAAGTATTGGATGCATCCTAATCCATATTTCTTTGTTAGGACTCAAAATACTTTCCTCTTTCTATGAAATCTTGTGCAATTTTGAGACAAAAATATAGAGGAGTACGATGTTAAGTAGTTAGACTGTTAGTGTTTGTTAGTTAATTTAAATTTATTTATAAAGCTTTATGTTTACAGGTTAAGACTGTGGAACTACCTAAAGATGTAATAAACGAAATATTCCCATGGCTGCCCAATCAATCTTCAGGCTTAGGTCATGTTCTAAATCTATAAGTGAGTTCACAAAGAAGACAAGTTTTGCATTGAAACAAGCTCAAAATTTGATGCTAAAAGATGATTCATCATTTTTCATTCAAAGACATGATGATATTCTGAAATTAAGAATTGAGTTACATGCACTGCCTGGAAATGAGTCATGTTCATGTTAAGGATAATGGCATTAAGATTGGAAGAAATGGGGGTGGAGAAGAGTTCTATTGTTCTTGGATTTACAGTAATGAATGGAGATTCTTTGGTCTTTACTACAAAGAGGGAAATCTGTAGATATGATTTCTTTCGTGGAAGAGAAACAAGTTTTGACAAGAGGGAGATCTATAGATATGATTTGGTTCGTCTCAGAAAAACGAGACTTACAAAAATCAGTGAACAACGTGTTCGTTGTTCTGAATATATGGATATCAAGCTCATTCCTTATTCTAATACTCTTCGGTCATGTGAAGCCGATGCAATTATGTGAAATCAGAGGGCAATTATGTCATTTAATTTACATGACATTCGCCATGTGTGAGACGCCCCCTAGAAAAAGGGAAAAACAATATCTCCATTGATGTCTCCACCATAGAAAAAAAAAAAAAGGCTCACAGAGTAGGTGGCATTCAACTTCCAGGTGGCGCATTTGGAGAAGAAGTGGAAAAGTTCATTTTATTTTTATTTTCTATTGTATTTTTATTATTTAAAATATTTATTTTGTATTTAGTAGATAATTGCGAAGATTTGAAGTATCTTTTAGATATTTCCAATTATCTTAATGATCTTTCAAATCTATCACTCACTCCATCTCTTATTAATTTTAAGATCATAGTATTTGAATTAGTCAATCCCCTCTTATTTTGATAAAAACAAAAAAAAAATCCCCTCTTATAATTCTAAGTCTTTTCCTAAATATATGATCCAATTGACTTTTTTTTAGAGATTAAGGAAACTAATTAAATTACTTTAAAGTATTTTTATTTTTATTTTTTTTCAAAATAATTTGTCTAACTTATAAATTAATATATAGTCTATTTTATATTTGTCTAAATATCAAATGCATTTTTATTCATTTTACCCTTAATTAATATATTATCTCTCATTAGCTTGTTTTCCTTACATTGTCTCTCATCTTTTTTCTTATTCTTCCTTAGCCACTTATAAATAAAGGCATATTTAAAAAACAAGTACAATTTTTTTAATTCCTAACTATTTATTACTTTTTAACTCATTGTAGCCGTTTTCTTAAACCAAGCAATTTGGTTATTAGGATTTTATGGGAGTAGTAATTTATCTTATTTTAATGGGATAATTAATTTGCAAGTCCTTATTTTCAACTTATTTTTAATCAAGTTCCTATAATTTTTTTCTTTGAAACATGTATTTGAACAAGAAGGATGGCAAGGATTTATTCAACAATTAAATACATGTTTGTATTAGCGATAGAAGCTGTTTTTTCAATGTAATTTACTGTATATGAGATAAATTTGTGAGAGGAGTTTTGTCTCGACTTGCATGAACTTATTTTTTCACCACTTTCTCAAACATGCCCTAAGCTGTGATTAGCTTGATAATATCATTATTAGCCTTAGTCATAAATATAAGACTCAATTAAATTTTTTTTTTCAGAGATTAAGAAAACTAAATAAGTTACTTAACCATATTATAGGTTGTGTATGATTAAATTATATATAAGTCTATAAGTTAGACAATTTAATATGGAAAAAAATAATAAATATAAATATTTTAAATTAATTTAATTACATTCAACATCTTGGTGACATGACAATGATGATGCCATTATCAACCTACAAAGTGGTTATAGTTTATTTCAAATTTTAAATTTTCGTATCCACAAGTTATCTCTCCAAAAATATGCCCCGTCTCGGAGCGAAGTTTATAGAAAATTGTTTTTGATGATTCAGACTAATTATTGTTTAAATATCAATTTAAGCTCCATATTTTAAGTTTTTAAGTTTCAAGCCACCATCCATGTCATCAATATTAGTCAAAAACTTTTTATTTAACAGTCAACATGTTGCTTTTAACAGAATATGAGTTCTGCACCAATTTAGGAAACTCTTGGAACATTTCCCCCTAAAAAAGCATTACCGCAATTAGTAGGCAGTAGAAGGCACAATTACAATAAATAAATAAATGGAATTTAATTTAAATTGTAATTAAAAAATGAAAAAAATGAAGTTTGTGTCAAAATAGCACTTAAGATATTGAGGGAAATTTGAAAATTGAAAAAAAAAAATGACAACAAAATAGTAATGGAAATTACTAAAATTTAAAGCATGGAAAAGGAAAATTGCAATACCACAAGAAAATTGCATGAGAGCTTAGGTAACAAATGGCAAAGGAAACCCATGGAGGAAACACACGGATGCGGGAGGAACCAAAAAAAAGAACAGGAAATGTGAAGGAAGAAATTGACTGAGCAAATCGTTGAGGTGATCATAAATAATTTTTTCACAAACAAACGAATAATAACCAGTCAACTATATTTCAATGACATTTAGTTGGGAAAAAATTGAAATATAATTACGATAATTAATCTTAATTATATATGTACATGATATTGTAATTGATGGTAGTTGATGGAGCAGGCAAAAAATCCGGAGAAGAGATTTCGTAAGAGTACCGCCACAAAAATTCAATAATATAGTTTTCAAAATCAAGGAGTTAGGAAAAACATATGAAATTATCATAAATAGGTAATTAGAATTAACTCTAATAAACGTGACAATATCAAAATCATGACCATAATATAGGAGAAGAAATCAATGAATAAATCGATATCAATAAATCAACAAATAGCAAAGAAAAAAATTAATCAATAAATTATAATAAAATCGCATAAAAATATCTTAATATAATAATATAATATAATGGCGTAAGCAGGTAATATAACATTCGGGTATTGGGCCAATAACAAATAACGTAACATTAGCATTGAATGCATTAGAGGAAAGAGAAAGGGAGGCAAGAAACAAAAAAGAATTCAAATTCAAATGTAAAGAAGAAGAGATAAATCGGTCAAGGCAATGAATGCAACATTTTTTTTAGGGGAAATTAAAAGTAAAACAAAATAGATCAATAAGACAATACAGGTGGACCAATCACTAAAAAGCCATCAGTATTGATAGTATATATTGATTCAACAACACTTTATTAGATTTAATTGATTTAAATCTATCATATCTATAATTGATTGCACTTGTTACTTTTAAACTTGATTGTTATCAAAAACTTCATAAAAAATTCATATAATAAGTATAAAAATTTCACATGTATAAAAGATTTATCCACATAGTAAAAGATCTACTATGATTGTTTGTATTTAACAGACAAAATCAAAACACATGTTGAATATAGGGACTAAACCCCAACTCATCCTAGAATAAATCTACTCTTATAAACTACGACTCTAAAATCACAATCACTTCAGTTCATAAATCGGGATTTCGGACGGCTAGGGTAGCTTTAGGACTTTGCTTGTGGCTGAGTCCTTCTGCACATTTGCACTGCGGGGTAGTGCGTAGGGATTGCAGATGAGCCATGGCGGCCATTTGGGCAGCATCCTAATGCAGCCATTTAGAGGTCGGGCCACGGACACTCTTTGATTGGTCTCGTGGTGGACGTTTGGAGGTCGGGCCAAGGATCTGCTTTGATCGGTCTACTGGTGGACGTTTGGAGGTCGGGCCAAGGATCCGCTTTGATCAGTCTACTGGTGGACGTTTGGAGGTCGGGCCACGGATCCGCTTTGATTGGTCTATTGGTGGACGTTTGGAGGTCGGGCCAAGGATCCGCTTTGATCGGTCTACTGGTGGACGTTTGGAGGTCGGGCCATGGATCCGCTTTGATAGGTCTTCTGGTGGATGTTGGGAGGTCGGGCCACGGACACGCTTTGATTGGTCTCCTGGTGGACGTTTGGAGGTCGGGCACGAAGGAGAAAATTTATTCGCTTGAGGTTGAGTCTTCATGGCCATTTGAACGGTGGGCAGCGGAGAGATTTTTTCTTGTGGAGCTAGTTTGTTTGCTCGTGGTTGAGCCATGTCGGCCATTTGGACAGCAGGCAGTGGAGGGGTTTTGCTTGATCGAAATGGATTTGGGTCAGATGCTCTGGAGACTGTGTGCTGATTTGGTGATTTATATAAGCTGTTATGAGTGGGTGTGTTCAATCCATCGCCCTAACATTCAATCATGCCAATAAAAAAGAATTATATGTCTCAAAATTGTATACTTGTCATATATGCTTAGTTGATAAATTTATTTTTAATGTTTTTGTGTTGTACTAGTTAGACATGTTCAGATAGGTAGATCAGGTTCGTGTAAGTGGACGAAGAAATTGTAGGAGACTAGTGGACCTGTGTTTGATTTGGGTTAAAGGAATTGGCGCGGGCCTACGAATTTGTAGTCCATCAAGCCAAAATTGATCCACACCCTTCCTAGACTTGGGAGGTATCATTCCCTCCCTCTTAAATGAGGTTCATCCTCAAACCGTACTAGCTCTTATATTAAATCTTAGGAGATGAGCGCATGCCATCATACTTAAGGTTTAAGCTGGTAGTAGAGCCCAATAGAGCCCTATCCCAATTCCTTTAACCCAGATCATACACAGGTCCATCACGACTTTGTGATTCACCAAGACCAACGCAATTCACACCCCTCAAACTATCACCCAAACTTTATCTAATGATAAAGTATTTCATGAAATGGTGAAGACATGTACACAAACTTATTTGCAATCTATAACTAGAATCTGAATCCTATAAATTTTTGTCTGTGTGTATATAGATAAATCATGACATGAAATACTTACTTGCTGCCTCTCATTGACTACCGAAGAAATGTTACTTCGTGCCGCACTGGACTCAAAATTTGATGCAGTTCCTACACAAAACACATCCATTGGATAATGAACAATCAACAGACAATGAACCAGGAAGGATCAAAATTTTTTGGGAATCAAAAGGTAAACATGTCCCGCTAGTGTATGAGAAAGATTGAATTTGATTCTAAATATAAGATATGTCTCACATATTTATCATTTTTCCCAAACTAATTAATATATAATCCAATGTTGTGACCACATCATATTTGTTTCAAATTAAACAATTTATTTTATGTCCTTAATTAATCTACCAACTTAAGCCTTTTTTGTCAATTTCCTAGCCCTTCGCATATAATTTATTTCTGTTCATGAGACAGGGGTCAAATTTTCTAAGAACTCGGTAGACGCACATTTGCACAAAAGATTCTTACCCCCAGTTTTGCTGCCACAGCTAGTACCAGAGCCTTTGCGTCCACGTACATGAGAGCATCCACCATTTTTAACCTTCATGAAAAAAAGAAAAATATCAATAGGAATTCATTTTGAAATTGGCAGTAACATCTGTTAAATAAAATATTCACGCATTTGAATGAATAGTCAAATTTAATAATAATAGTTCGATAAACAATTACCTTATAGCATGAGAATATCCATTTGAACAGCCTATTCAAGGTTTTCTTTGATTTATAATTTTGACCTGTAGAGAGAGCATTAACAAAATCATTAAAACAATAAGTTTAAAAAAATTTTAACAAAATGAGGGATGTGTAATAATATTTTAAAAAAAAAAAAACCTTTCGTGCCCATGAAATGAGATGTCCGAGACGTCAGGTTAGATTGTTTGGGTTAAACCAAAAAAGATGAGGAAGAAATTTCTTGAAACGATGTAGCTTAAGCGGAAACGAGAGATCGACGAAGCTTTGAGCACTCTTTAACTTCTTCCCTTCTTTCCGTCGATTCAAAAAATAACGACGAGCAAATGGTAGCAGATATGGACACAATACCATGAAAAGAGGAGGGTAAGTGAGGGTTATTTATAACAATTTATTTATCTTTTAATAGTTGTATTATTGTCCCGATAAAATAGAATATCAAGATTATTTTATAATTATCTTCTTTATCCTAGGATCATGATTTGATTTAGAACTGAATCTGAATTTAAAAATTATTATCCCTAAATTCTATAAATAGAATTAGTTTCTCATTTATGTTCAGTTTTGATTTATAAAGATATTCACAAAATATTTGAAAAGTTATATTTTTAAAACAACTTATTTCCTTAGTAGATTTAGTTTAATCTCAGAGATAATTATATAAGATATCCTTTAGTTGATTATTTAAGTGAGTGTTAGATAAAGACTCACAAAATATTTAGAGAATACCAACGGAGGTTGGCGCAGATGGAAAAGGCATCTGCGCCCCACCCCTCCATTCCTGGGTTCGATCCCAGAGAATGGAAGGTGGAAATAATTTTCGTTGGGAGCTCTCTCCCCCGCGATTCCTCGAAGAGGTGTTCAAATCGATCGGGCCTTATAAAAGGGGGGCGCCAGGACTAGTCGGTTGTCGGGGGCCCATGCTGGTAAATCCGGCGTTGGCCTTCAGGTTAACGCCGGATACCTGGAAGGTGGTGCACCGAAGGCCAAAAGGTCCAGCATTCATCAAAAAAAAAATATTTAGAGATTTAAATTTTTAAATAAATCAATCCACATCAGAAGGTATTCAGTAATTAGTAAATATTAATAAATGTATAGTATAAGAAGTTATCTTACGGAATAATCTGGAAGCCTTATTTTAAATTTGAGTAGCATGTTTCCCATAATAAAAACAACAATAATAATTCATTTAAATTCTACTTTATGGTTCACTCCTCAACTTTAGCGGGCACTTACGCACTGTTTTTTTTGTCATTCTTTTGCCTTTTGATTACTTCTTCCAATGCGTTGGTTGCGGGTGAAAATATGCTAGGCTTTACCTAAACACCTCTGAGCCTATAATAGATATTTAAAGTCTGAGCCTGGGTTTTCAAAAGGGCTGACAAGGCCTAAAACCTATTTAAAGGCATACTTAAAATGTTGGCATTTAAAATCTATACCTCTAAATTCATATATAACCAACCCTCCAATTTATTTACAATCTTACATTATATCGTAAAAGCCTAACATCCATTCTCACTGTAATATGTGGTTCATGATGTGACATGGTCTCTATGTGAAGGAGGTGGTTCTAACATGGGAAACTAGAAGGATCCGAAAGGAGTGGTCGAATTTCTGTTTTAAGCTTTAGTTATGTTTGACTATGTATGACGATTCATTTAGGTTGAAAATCTAATTCTCTGTTGTTTGTTCAGGGTGGGAGGCAAAGTTCACTGCGTTTTACGTGGACTGACTGTTGATATTTTAAGAGAGAATAATGAAGGTTATTGCGAGTTTGTTCTGGTGCAACACTGCGTGCGTGGACCGACCAATGCTGAAGGTATCTGCCTTTTTTCCCTGTTGCGAAGGTATGTCTTTTTCTCATTTATATAATAGAACAATAGCAGCATTTACCTCCATTTAAATTGCATCTGGGGTTTGGAACCATGCTTTCTCACTTTACACTACAAGGTGTTGGTTGATCCGGATTTTCCTGAGCTCCAGCATCTGTAGAATGGACAGATTTTCACCTGCGTTGGGAGTCTCAATTTGAAGCATGAAGTCATCTTCATGAAATAGCTAGCATATTTTCTTTCTAACTCCTATGGACCAACTTTTTGTCTTTACGTTTTTCTTCACCGCGCATGGTATATCGCGTGGTTTTGATGGACTTTTATTTTTTGTCTCTGAACTGAGTCTGAATGTGGCCTCTATGTCAAAGAGGACTGTTATGGTGCGGGCTATCTAAGCTTAATGTCATTTTCTACGCTCCCATATATGTCTTGATATATTAGTCTTCTTTTTCATAAATAGGTCTTCCATTGTTATGCTTTCAGATTTGGGTTATATTGTTTATGTTTAATTAAGCTAAGATTTTTAGTGATAAACGAGGATGGTTAATCGATAATATGAGGAGTAGTGGTTTTTGTGACAGATCGAGATATAATTATTTTGCATATACAGATTAGTTGCTGTTTTTTTCTTCCTCTTCAAATAGGCTATTTTGGTAATATTATGCAAAGTGATCACGCCACATTATGTCATCGTCCCTTAGGTGCCAACTCTTCAAATAGGGTATTTTGAATAAGCAATTCAAAATTGTTGAGTGTTATATAATTAGTTACACATGGTTGTATATCTTTTGTATCGCATGCCTGGACTAGACATTTTTCGTGAAGTGTGCCAATGTCGAGAGATAAGGCGGTTAGGCAAATATCAATATAATTACTTACGAAGACCTTTGTTGCAAATGGTTATTTTTCTGCCAAAGTGGAGCGATGAGGTTGGATAAACCTATATTTTTATGTAAAAGAGAGGCAATTTGGTCACAAAACAGCTCATTATCCAAAGGGACATAGAAGTAAATTCCATATAATATTAAAAAAAAAATGTATCATGCTGCACCATAAGACTCATGTAGTGCAATTTTTCCTATAATAATAGGTCTGTGTAGGTTTTAGAAATTAAAAGAAAAATGATTGTAATGGTTAAAGCAATATAGAGCAAAAACGAAACTCCGTATTCCCACAAAAAAAAAAAACCATACCCCTGCCATTCCGTTATGTTGTAGTAAAAGAATTAGACTGAAGCCAAATCTTTCACAGCTATCATCCTCAAAATCAATAATTACAAACAGAGAGTGCCATGTGATGATTAATCTTATACAACTATCATGCATACAATCACTTGCTAGATCATGCATTAAGAATTAAAATATGCAGATCTTTTCTTTCTCTTTTGTTCATAATCTTAAGAAAGAATACATTTCAGAAAGTACCATATGTAACTGCAATGAAGTGAATTGATCAAAATCCAGATGAGAAAAAACACGTTAAGAAGAAACGTAAGATGATAAAAAAACCTGACCCAATAACCTTTAATAGTTTCACTTCCGAACCAATGGCAGTTTTAAGAGCAATAAGGTTGGCAAGTCAAAAAAGTAAAATGAAAAAAAATAAATGAAGCTAAATAAATTTGGCGAGAAAAAGATGTAGTTGCAAGAGAACTAAATTTGATCATTGAATCAATGTGAGAACAAAACAGGGTTGGAAAGAACATTTGAAAGTTTGGAAGTTATGTACTTTTGTATCGGGATTGTGTTCAAATTCTATGAAAAGTAAAAGTGGTCAGATTTATGCCACATATTCAATTGGAAAGAGTATTATACATCATGGCCATCTCCCTTCGCAAGCATGAGTGCAATTTTTCTAAACATTTTAAGGTTAAATGTATTTGAGCCACCCTATGATATAGGGGATTTAAGTTCTAATCATATTAAAAGCTTTGTAAACTTCTTGGTCGACGTTTTCTTGATTACATGATTATCACTATTCATTCAACAAAAAGTATTAGGTGGCTTTTTTTTTCAAAAAAAAAAATAGAAGATTTGAAAAAACATAAGAGAATACTCTATGGCTTCCCATTTCCACTTCTGCTTCATCATATTACTCATTTTGGTCAATGTCAAAACAGAAAAATAGTGACTAACGCTACTTAACAAAACCCAAAAGAAAAAATTATTCACTTGGAAAAATCTACTTAACAAAACCCCAAAAAGAAAAATATTATTCACATGGGAGAATATAACATTTGACGACCAGCATAGTGAAGTCGCTTAAACCTTAACATATGAACAACAGACGTAAGATTCATTAACTCACCTTAGTAAACTCCAAAAAAAGAGATTAAAGTACTTGAGCTCAAACCTGAACGTATAAACAACAGGCCAGGGGTGCGAGAGAACTAAGAAAATAATATGAAGAGGAAGGAGAAAGATAATTTCGAATAATAGCACGGATGGTTTAAGAACTGAAATAGCCAGCTAATGTTCCCTCTAGTAAAACAACGCATGATCAGGATTTGGGAAAATGTAGAGTTTCTAGGATGGGATAATGGGATACGAAAATTACCTCTATGGGTCACCACATGAGCAGCCCAAAGAAAACAGCGAGAACGAAGGTGTGTTCATTTAGTATGTTGTTTCGATTTGATCTTTGCTTGGCGTCAAAGGGGAATGAGAAGATTGCTGCGAAGACTAAGAAGAAGGAATCAGGGCATAGAGTTTATGTAGGATTTTACCAGAGATCTCAAGGAAGAACAAAGGGAAAAAAAACAAACAAGGAGAGAGGGAGGTGATTGGTAAATCATACCATGGATAAATGTGAAGAAATATATCTCGCTGAATTGGCCCTCTCAACCTTAGAAACCTAGGACAATGCCTCCCCGTCTGAATTGTTGGAAATGAAGGATGCTACAACATTGGACAAACTTGACGGGAAAGACAGGAGATCGACAGAGTTGATGGAGGAAGCTTGGCTTCGGCAACAGAGACCACAAATGGGAAGCGCATAGAACATTGGAGGGGGAAGGGGTTTACTGGCGGGATGGTTCAACAAAAAAAAAAAGTAAATCCATTGCATCCCATAGAAGATTTTACCCTCATTTATGTCAGTCTGAAAGGATAGAAGGAATTTGGAATTTGAATCTCATGAATCTAGAATGGATCCAGCTTTCATCCTTTTTCTTTCCGTCCCTTTCTCAATTTGGACCGTTGGATTAAGATCTCAATGGTCTAGATTTTTTCTTTTTTATAATAATAATAATAATAATTTTATATAATGAAGGAAAAGTCTGAATCACTGAGATCTTAATCCAACGGTCTAGATTGAAAAAAGAACAGAAAAAGACGCCAAGGAAACGGATGGAAGCTGGATCAATAAATATAGATAACAAGGGGAAAGGATGAGAATTGAGGCTATACGGGGAAGGAGGACTCATTAATAGCGCAATAAATGAAATAAAGGGAATAAAATAGATTTTGAAGTACACGTGAAACAAATTAAAAAATGTTAAGTGAAGCAAGTAAAAGAAACGAGAAAAAAAACAATGAAACAAAAATCTCTCTCTTTTTTTTCCCGGGAGCTACTTAATCTTTCAAAGTTTTAACAAAACTACTGGTTCAAATTAATCTTGGGGCCTATTTGATTCTGTTTTCTATTTTCTTACTAAAAAATTGTTTTTGAAAATAAGTTTAAAAAAAATAAAAAAAAATCTGTTAGGATAGCTGTTTTAAAATATTTATTTTTGAAGTGACGTGGTGGCCGCCGTCGTTGGTAGTGATGGGGCGGTGGCTGTTAACATTGCTGTTGTGTGGTGTCAATAATAGATAGATGGTGACTTCAAAAAATAAAAAATAGAAAAACAAAAATAAGAAAACACCTAAAAACTGATTTTTTTTGTTTTTAAAAATAAATTTTTGTTTTTTAAAAAAAAAACAACTTATTAAAAACAGTTTTTCAAATGAATTTTTTAATTTTTTTGTTTTTAAAAACAAAATAAAACAAGCTCTCCTAGTCATCCCCTAAAATCCTACTATTTATCATCCATCCTTTTTATATTAAACACACAATTCCTGATTCTTCTAATTCTATTTTCATCGGGTGCGGGATGTTATGGGTCCTGTCAGATTACGGATTCGCGGCCCTTAATGAGGTTATTTATCTAATTAAATATAATGTAAATAAATTATGGGATTTAATTTATATTACCTCAATAACCTAAATATCGGATAAATAGATATATATTGGCCAGTATGTATATATATATATATGATTTATATTAAAAATATACATTTTCTTTTGCGAGAAAGTAAGAGTATACATTTAATTCATTTTAATATGTTTAAATTAAAATCATATTTAAAAATTAAATTAGAATTTAATTCACTATCAAATATCCCAATGATCCGATAAAGATTTCAAATGCATTTATATTATCCCGACGTAAGGGAGAGGGAGTGATAGATCTACTGATTGATGAATATCTTAGGACATTTTATCTTCCAAAAATATCTTCCACCTAAGCTGCCCCATCTGTTATGAGAACTAATAACTTGTAACTGTTTTGCTTTTTGGTTAATCTCATCTTCTCTCATAAGGTGCAAGCCACTCTGCCAAAGAGAGACTGATAACCCAATTCAAATCCGAACATGGTAGCCGCCGCCGCCTCCAGGTGGCATTCCGACTATCTCCTCCCATCACATGGCGGCAGCAAAACAGACATTAGTGACGGCAACCGTGATGCAAGAGGGTGACAGGGATACGACCAAAGTATGTTCTTCAATTTATTAGGAAAGATTTCAATCTATATATCTTTATTCAACAATTAATACTACCTCGCATGGTTAATACAAGATTCACTTTATAGTTTAATATTTTTATTAAATTGGGCATAATATTTCCTTATAAGCGTGCGTCCCACCCAGTCTTTAATTCTTTTGTGTATATGAATAATATAAGTCATTGGACAAGTAGTTAGATCATTCCAGGCAAAGAGAAATACAAGAGTTGAGTAAAATGTGCTAGGTTACCAAATAACGTACCCAGGCTCTGGCTCAGAATAATGGTAAATAGCATCACAAGGAGATCCACACACATGTCTAGACTAGGGTTGTACAGATTTAATTACTCTCTAACACAGGCTCAAGTGTTTGACACTTTGACGTAATACAGGGATAAGCTATGTGTGTATATATATATATATATATATATGTATTATAGCTATTTGTTGTGGGTAATAATAGTGAGATGACATGTAGGTAATGTTCAGGTCCAAACCCTTCTCCGCACTGATTGGAAAAAACAAAGAAAAAGCACAGATACTCGTAATACTTAATTATGTGACAAATCGAACTTGAGATTGCACCAGCTTTGGTACAAGTGGACCGGTTTCTTCATTCTGAAGAGAGAAAATGGCTTCTACTAACTGAACTTAACTTATTTCTTTGTTAGTACTTAAAATACTTTCCTCTTTATTCTATGCACATCAAATCATAGTAATATATATGCTATCACTTATATCTTGTGCAATTTTGAGAGAAATATAGGAGAGTGAGGTTACGTAATAAGAGTCAAAGTGTGTGTTCCTCATTTTAAATATTCTCATGACTACGGAAAACTTACTTTATGTTTACAGGTCAAGACTACGGAGCTACCTGAAGATAGACTATATGAAATATTCTCATGGTTGCCTGCGAAATCAATCTTCAAGTTCAGGTCATATTCAAAATGTACATCTGAGTTCACAAAGAAGAAAACTTTTGCAATGAAACAGGCTCAAAATTTGATGCTAAAAGATGATTCTTTCTAAAGAATAATAATATCAAATACAAAACTGAACTGCATGCACTGCCTCGAAATGAGTCATCTTCTGGTATTCCTATACGCTTTCTACACTCTCTTGATGATGAAAGAATAACGATCATTGCATATAGCAATGGTTTGGTTCTTTGCGGGGCCCTTGGAGAAAGTTCTTGTAAGTAATGAATCTTCATCAGGTTAATAAAAGTTATTGATTTCTCTGTCAAGTCTGGGCCTGTTTTAACATGGCATCAGAGCCCACGGGTTCAAAATGAGAATTTGGTTAGAGCTGGAGACCCGACCCGTACAGGGATTCTCTCAACTCTTTTGTTTCCTTCCTCGTGTCTGAAGCGAAATTAGGGCACGAAACACACGATCTCACCGCAAAGAAAAGGGCGAGTTCCTGGCACCATGATTCTTCCGTGATTCTTACGCATCCTCAAGCTGTGATTCTTGCGCGTCTTCAAGCTGTGATTCTTGCGCGTTTAGAGTCGGCGATCAAGATTCTTGGAGATTTCAGGAGCCGATCTGTACAATTTCTGCGGATTCTTGGTTGATAGATCGAAGTTTTTGAAGCCACAGCACCGAAGGAAGATACGGTATGGGAAGTTCCTGGTAATCTGAAATTTTCTGGTATTTGGCATAAATTTCAGTCAATTTGTCTTGTTCATCATTTCGAAGTGAATCCACGATTTCAAATGGACACTTCAGCATTCAAATTGTGATTCTTGCAATTCCGACAACTCCTTTCTCGTTTTCTGATCTTTTCCATTGAGACTCGTTCAACGTTGAGGAATTTTCCCCTGCCCTCTACGAAATCTTGAACGAGATTATTTTTGGATATTGTTTGCCACACAAAAATGGGAGAATCGACTGAAGCAAAATCCACCACTGTAGATTTTCAACACCCTCTGTACCTACATCCTACGGACACCCTTGCGGTTACTCTGGTGTCACAAGTTTTGACTGGAAGCCAAAATTATCTAGTTTGGAGCAGATCAATGAAGCTAGCACTTCATGGTAAAAACAAGCTAGGCTTTGTTGATGGGACTTGTGTTCGTGAAGACCAAGAACCTTCTCATAGGAGTAAGTGGGATCGTTGCAATTCAGTAGTATTATCCTAGCTCATTAACTCTGTGGATAAAGATATTGCCAGTGGAATGGTATTTTCACAGAATGCACACCTGGTATGGGTAGATTTAAAAGAGAGGTTTGATATAGTAGATGGGTCAAAGCAATGCATAGTGAAATTAAGGCCTTGGAGGCTAATAATACATGGAAAATAGTTAAGCTTCCAAAAGGTAAGAAGCCAATTGGTTGTAAATGGGTGTTTAAAACTAAGTATAAATATGATGGTACATTGGATAAATTCAAAGCTAGATTGGTAGCAAAAAGGATACAATCAAAAGGAAGGTATTGATTTTTACGAAACCTTTTCTCCGGTTGTAAAAATTGTAACTATTAGAACTATTTTGAAGTTAGCTACTGTCTATAATTGGTCTTTACACCAAATGGATGTAGAAAATGCATTCTTACAGGGAGATTTGCATGAGGAGGTCTATATGACTATACCTCAAGGTTTAGAAGTTAAAGGAGACCACTACAAGGTATGTAAGCTTGAAAAATCATTGTATGGTTTGAAGCAAGCCTCAAGACAATGGAATGAGAAACTAACTCAGTCCTTAATCAAAGGAGGTTTTAAGCAAAGTAAACATGATTATGCTCTTTTCCAAAAACAAACTAATGATTCTATAGTGTTGGTGCTTGCTTATGTTGATGACTTGATGATTACTAGTAATAGTGTAGAGGCAATAAACAATGTAAAGAAGTTTCTTCATAATGAATTTAGAATAAAAGACCTTGGAACATTAAAGTATTTTCTTGGCTTAGAAATTTTGAGATCCAAGTATGGGATTCTTCTTAATCAAAGAAAATATGCAAGTGAATTGATTGATGAGATATATTTAGAAGAAGATGATATTGCAGCCACACCTATGGAACAAAACCTGAAGCTCTCAGCTGCAGAAACAAAGACAGATCACTACATACGGCATCCTGGAATCTACCGACGGCTGGTTGGTAAGTTACTCTACTTAACTTTGACCAGACCTGACATTTCATTTACTATGCAGGTGCTGTCCCAGTTCATGCAAGAGCCTAAGGAGTCTCATATGAAGGCTGCATTGAGATTGGTAAGGTATCTCAAAGATAGTCCAAGCCGAGGAATATACATTTCAGTAGAAACTCCCCTGAATGTTGAATGTTTTTGTGATTCGGATCATGGAGCATGTCCTAATTCGAGAAAATCTATCACTGGCTTCTTGGTAAGGCTGGGAGGATCATTAATTTGCTGGAAATCTAAGAAACAAACTATTGTTTCCATATCATCTGCTGAGGCAGAGTATAGAGCACTAAGAATGGCGGTAGCTGAGTTGACTTGGATTGTAGGACTATTAAAAGAATTGCATATTCAGCATGTAGAACCTGTAAGAGTACATTGTGACAGTAGATCAGCTATTCACATTGCAACAAACCCTATTTTTCATGAGCGAACCAAACACATCGAGATAGACTGTCACTTTGTGAGGCAGAAGTTGATGGAAGGCATGATAGAGTTCAAACATATTCGTTTAGAAGAGCAACTTGGAGACATTTTAACAAAGGCACTTGGAGGATCACAACATGATTACATATTGGGCAAGATGGGTACTTGTGAATATAAAGTCCCCAACTTGAGGGGGAGGGTAAAATAAATAAAGTCATTTTTGTGTACATTTGTTGTTGGACTTTGGGTCCAAGTCCGCCCTTGATGGGCTGGACTATTTGATTAGGAAATAAGTAGCCTAATCAAATAAGAATAAAATCAGCATAAAATGCAGATTTGGAAATATTTAGCAATAATTATGGATTTGTTAAAAGAGGAACAAATCAACATAATTAGGGAATTAATTGAGAGACAATTAATTGCTGTCTTGGAGGGCAAGAAGGATGCACACGTTTCCTAATTAGTGGCCTCCATAAACCACTATAAATAGGGTGTGCCTCCTCAATTGCAATTCACCCCGCCATTGAGTTTTCTGGCAATTCTCTTCTCTCCTACCATCTTTCTGGTTCTGGTGATCTGCTGTGCAAATCACAATTAGGCTCTAGTAGTCTAATAATTGTGTGGGCACAAGTATGGAGTATTGGAGTTTTGACCCGGATCCGAACATGGATTCGTCCAGGTACGCCTAATCTCCTTTTTTAGTTAATAATATTTTTTCCTACATTGGCATCAGAGCCATTTGATCCTTGAGGCTGTGATTATTCTATGTGAATAATAATGTGATATAATTTGTTTATATCTCTCCATCATATTTTCCGCTGTGCTACTGTTTTTTTCAAGCTTTATATCTGTAGCCTCTATTGCTTGAAATTTCTATCATGCATGTTCTCTGGTTCATATGTGAATACTTTTGGGAATCTGGGTCTATGTTTTTCCAAAATGTGAACATGTATATATATATATGTATGTATATATTTTGCTTTTGCTTTTGCTATGTATATATGCGTGTCTGTGTGCAACCAAAGACGTGTTCATTTAAGCTTCCGCATGATTGAAAAATCCAGACATGATATATATATATATATATATATATATATTTGTTGCTATGTGTTTTTGATTGCGTTCTCTGCTCCTCTGACTATTATATACATATGCGCATGTATATATGTATATATTATGACACAAAATTCCTTCACCTTCTCCTCTCTTCTTCGATTTCTTAAAGTTGCGTTTTTGGAACCTATGTGGAACCAAAAACAAGAGACTTTAACTCTCAAAGGTTAGGAAAGCTTATGAGATACACAGAGCCACACATCCGATCCGTTTTACGTCGCGCCGACAACGTCGAGAAAAATTGGGTGTTTTGAAACTCGGTGTTTTTGCCCAAAGTAAGGACATGGATATGTAGATCTCGAAGAGACGATTCCAACGATGCTTAGAACGCGTCAAATAGAGTCCGGATGAGGGAGAAACAAAGGAAAGAAGTTCGCGGGTCGTTAGTCGCCGCTGCAACTTCACTCGTGATTTGATCAATGAAACAGAGGTTTTAAGATCCAATAAATGCCATGGATTTATAGTTCGCTGAACTATGATTCCAACGACACCAAGAACGTGAAAAACGGAGCTAAAACGAGGGAGATATGGCTTCCCGAAGTTGGCGGGTCGCGATGACCCGTCGGAGCTCCAACCGGGTCGGGTTGACCCGGCTGGAGGTTGAAGATGATGACGTGGCAGTCAACGCCACGTCATCAGTCAACCATTGACACGTGGCACCAACGAGAGGTCGCCACGTCAGCATCGGTCAACGAGGCCACGTCATCCGTTGACTGCCACGTTGACGAGACACTGACACGTCAACGTTGACTGTTGACCACAAAAAGAGGACACATGGCGCGTGGGGCCCACTGGGGTCTCCGTTTGACACGTGGCAAGCACCGTCGGAGAGAGGACGGCGCGTGGAGTCGTTTGGGCTGGTGCGTGTCTCCGGCCGGTGGCCGCATGGTGGCGAGTGTACGTCACGCTCCACCGCCGAGAGTGGCCAATTCTAGAATTTTCTAATTTTTCAGGATTTTTCCATCCAGACACCTTCTAGGGGCGTGTGAGAGCGCGTGGGACCTCCGATTGAGATGTGGTTGGTTCCTAAAAATCCCTAAATTCGAGAGCTTCAATTTGATATATAATTTGCATATATTTGAAGCACGTTTGGATATGATTTGAGTCAAAAGGGTGCTTATGTGCACTTAGAGATTCCCAAAAATGTTGGAATTGAATCAATGTTAGTTCTATTTTTTTTTGGGGACATGTTGGCTTGTATTTTTTAAGAGTAATTTCAGCTGCAACATAAGGTTAATGCTAAAAGATTCTTTAAAAGTAAGGGATTATTCAAATAAGTTTTTGAATATAAAATCCTATCCAACCTTGACTCCAACTCTTAGGAATAAAATCTGAAAAATTGTAGCAACTTAAAATTATTCAATAATTATTGAATAATAATAAGTCTTCCCATGCTTCTAACCACATTGATCCACTTGGATTGAAGCAATGACTTCTAAAAGCCAACCTTTTATCACATATGTTGTGACAAAGGACAAGAGAGATAGAGATGTGAGAATCATCTCATCATGTGGGAGGTATGCTGCAAATACATCCAAATGAGTGGATGTAAACATGGCAAAGAGGAGCTTGACATTGTAACTAGAAGCTACATGAGTTAATATGGTCAGAAGGGCCTATGAGAAGGAGAACCTAGTTAAGAGACAATGATATGAGGCTTAAATTTTTGAATGTTCTTGTTTTTCCCATTGAATTTAAAATTAAATTCTCTATTAGTTTATAGAATTGAATTCAGTATATTCTCTTCTTGTTTTCTTGAACATTCATGCCAGTTAGATGATAATGTGTTATTATCTTGTTAATATAACTGCTCTTTAATTGAGTGGGAGTTTTCTGGAATGCGTCTAGAAATCCAAAGGGGAAAGCGTTCAAATGAAGACTGTGGTTAAAAGGGTGATGAGCTAACTAGTATGATTGGGATGGGAGTCAACATAGTTGTCTCCTGAACATGAAACTAGTGAACTTATTATCTAATTATCCTTTGTCTTATTTGAACAAATAAGATTTGTATACCATAATCGTCTAAGTGACCAATTATGACCAAGTCTATTTGACTGAGCTTATGAAGACAAGCTCAATAGAGATATCTATGGAGTTAAAAACTCTCAAATCTCTTTCATTCAAGAAGAATGAGATGTCAGGGACATCCTGCCAACTAGTCTTCAGCATTTAGAGGCTGAAGCAACTGAAGGATACAAGAGGTTTATGCTATCAAGCATAGAAAGAACAACATTGCTTAAACTTATGTTGGTTTGAGCAATGTAACCTTATCCAAGCCGTGTGGATAGTGTTGGAAGATAGTGAAATAAGTTATCTTCTTCCATAAAGTTAAAACTAAGTTAAGTTTTAACATAGTGTACTAAGTCCTAACATGTTGTTTAGGCAACACTTGAGGCAGATGTCAAACTAAGAAGTTGAGACAAAACTAAATGCCAAGTTCTTTCTAACAAACAACAAATGTATGTTGTGATAAGACATCTCCCAATGAGTGGGAGGAAGCTATGTCTCCCAGTGAGTGGAAGTGAGCCATGTCTTCCATTGAGTGGGCGTATACGAAAGTAAAGATTGCCTCGGATATGCATATTGTAACCTTCAGCAATGTGATTCACCACATTGAACTTGAATGTGAAAGACAGAAGGATTCAAGATCCATCAGTCAGACGAACTTAGCTAAAGAGTGGGAGGATTCATCCTCCATGCCTAAGGGCAAGGAACCTATGAGGAAAACTTGATCTAGAAGAGATCAAATGGTTTCTGCAAAAGATGAAATGCTACATTGATAAACCATTAAGGGTTGTAAAAGTAGCAATCCACATAAGTTGTGGATGTTTCACAGAAGCATATGGCTTCATGTCAAAAGCAAAGCAATAAAGAGATAGAATCAAGGGATTGAAACTTGCACATTAACTCTGCATAGATAAACCACCCTAATTCACTCCATGCAATTGCAACTGACAGAATCACATCTTTGCTATCTCTTTAGTTAAGGATCAATGGGACTATGATTCTCAAATCCTTTGTTGGATTTTGATGTTTCTTTTCTAGGGATAAAAGATTGCATTTCTTGCCACATGTACACCTTGATCAAAGAGAATGATCAAACTAGCAAAAGAGTATTTGCTAAATAACGTGTGCTAAAGGGTTAATACCCTTATGAATAAGTTGAAAACTTATTCTACCTGGCAAGAAAGACAAAGAAACATTTTTTGAGAATATCCACTGTAATTGGCAAATTATGACATTAGTGAACCAATGAACGTGAGGGCAAAACACAGACAGCTTGGTGTTTCGTTGACGTTATGGACGTTTACTTGAAATACAGTAATATTTACTTGATTTTTGGCAAGTGTGAAGCTGTTAGATAATGGTTGATCTAGTCAGAAATTAGTGAAACTGAAAGGATAAGACCTTTTGAACTAACAAGGATTAAAGACACCCATGTGCTTAGTTTAAGCTATTTTGTGTACAAGAAAGGCATTGTTAGGCAACTATCAATACCTAGAACCCTTCAACATAATAGAGTTGTTGAAATAGAGAGATAGACATCTCCTTTGATTTGGTTGTGAACATAATGGCATCAATAAGGCTATCTTCCATATGTTGGTAGGTAAACTTGCATCTATTATATTCACACTTAACCAAATGCCCTCTATATCAGTCACAACCTTACCCTATGAATTGTAGATGGGCCTTAGACCAGGGCCAAGCTCGTTAAGACCATAAGGGTCATCAACTTTGTATTCACAATTCTTCCTACGAGTAAGGAAGATTGGGGTCAAGGTAAATAAAGTATCTCTTTATGAGATGACATGAGAATTTGACATGACACGTCTTCATTAGTGAAAATGATGGCGATTCAGTGACTGAGAGAAAATCATGGGACACAACGTTCATAAAACCCAAATTTCCTAGCAGGAAATGAGCATTAATCACAATAAATCTCTTTTAAGAGGTTCACAAGTGACAAGGAATAACCAAGTGTTCCTAAGTTCACTTATCCGAGTGGGAGAATTGAGACCATTTTCACAATGAAAGAGGTAAGAGGTAAGTTACGAGAGAATTACCTCACTCATACATAGGAAAAGAATCCTATGAAATCCACCTCGGCAAATTGTCATCTAGCCATGACTATAAGGGATAGATTCCCTAATGGATTGAATGCTCTCTTCATCATTTAGAAGGTGATGATAAGTACCTATAAGTGTTTGAAAGACACTAGAAGGACCTGCTAAGATGAATTGCAAAGTGTCATGTAGGAGAATTTGGATTCTTTTTAAGCCAAATACGTGTTTGGGTAATTTGTCACCTAGCCGAGAGGCGATTGGGAACAAGTAGGTTCTCAAATCTGTTGGGGACATACAGAACCTAAAACACTTAGTGGCTAGGGGTAATACAATGGAAGGTTGTCCATTGTGTGTTTTAACTCTGAACTTTGGCTATGACAACAAGCTTAGTCTTGAAAATTGCATCAAGATGATGTAAAGACCACCTTCCAATTTGGAATTTTGGAAATTGGATGATGAACTCTACATTGAAGCAGCTTAAGGGCTTCGTAGAAACAATCACCTAAATAGTAGTATATGAGGTTTTCACAAGGTGAAAGCCCCACCAACTTTGAAATAATCGAAGAACACTACATAAGTTCCAAATGGTCTAGTGATGATTCTTTGTGAAGTCATCCCTTGTCAAGTGACAAATGAAACAAGCGTCAAGGGAGTCAAAGGAATAAAGGATCAGAGAATCCTTAAATTCTGAGTTGAGAAAGTCATGGGTTGAACAATTATCTTGATTGACAAGATAAACAGAGTTGCACAAGAAAGATACAGTCTTTTCCACCTAAGACATGTACAAGTGTAATCCTTAGACATCTTAGGAAGTCAAGCTGCAAACCCATGGACACCCTGAAGTCGAGGGCATAAACCTAAAGAGGTTATATGTCCTATGAGGAATCCAACATAAGAAAGGTGGATAGAGTTCCATGTGAGACTACAGTTGGTAATATGAATGTACACATTGGTGTACATAAGACCAAATATTTTTTGTCAGACTTAGAAGTTGCTTTTTTGTCCTGCTGTGAAATAGGTTATGAGAATAACCATGGATTAAGTTGTCAAGATAACAACTTTCCTTTTTGAAAGGATACTCCAATACAAGACCTAGGCAAATGGTGATGGAGTAAGGAAATATACAAAGTATTTTTTCCTGTTATCCATGGAAATAGAACGCAGGGCGTGTTCTGCCATCATTCAAAGTGCCATATGGCTAAAGTAATTCCTATGAGAGATTGGGAATGAATGGTGGATAAAAGGATCCAAACGATAATATCTTATGATGAGGATCCTAAGTATCACAGCAAGGCGAAACATACCTTTTTGATACATCTCTATGAGAGATATGCTTTCAAAGAGGGAAAGCGATAGTTCAATGACCTTCTACTGACAGAATGTTGGTAGATCCCCTTATTGAGCCCATAGCTTGATTTTCATTGAGTTAGTGAAAATCTAGGGGCGCAAATAAAATATAAAGTCGTGAACTTCTTTTATATGAAGATAAAAGAAATGGTATGTATGTTATGAGTAAATACATAAAGGTATACAGTTTTGTATGTCGTACAGGTCAAAAAAAAGGTTGGTTCACTCACACGAACAACCGTCTTCCCATGTTTTTGCGGGGGCATGGGAAGGTAAGACGAGCAAATGATCACCATGAGATGGTTGAGAAGAATCTTTGCGTTTGAGTCGCCTCAGTTAGACTGAGATGAGATCTACATGTGTGCATATACACAGAAAATGGATCGAAGCATGAATATAGACCTGTAGCCAGGCAAAGAACTCTTTTTCACAAACGAGATTGTAAAAGAGATATTGTGAAAAAGGAAGTTTTGGTTCGAATGTTGAGTACATTTTGGAACTAATGTCTGTACGGTGAAAGATAAAGAAATCGACGTACACCTCAAACCATTTACCGTAGCATGCAATTCATACTGCATGTGCTTGAGAGTTAAACTGCAACATGGGATGTGGGTGAAAGATCCCTAGTTCACCACAGTGTGAGTCCCAGGAAGGAAGAATACTTCCACGATGCCCTTAAGACTTAGGCGGCATCATGAAAGCTTGGTTTGGTGACAGCTACTTTAGCTGAAGCTCCATGATCACACTCGATTCGGTCAGACGAGTGAAAACTAGGAAAGCGACCAAGTCAAGATGGACTGATGTTTAGTCAAAAAGGAAGATTTACTCCTAGATACATAGGATGTACTAGTATCTGTGGTCGACCCCTTACTAGCTCTATGTGTAGCTAGTAAGTGCGGATACTATGTACGTGGAAAGCAATCTGAGTTAATCAACATATTAACTCGAGAGGGATTAGATATGCCATGAGTAATATGTATGGGAGAATATGGGGCATATGAGGCAATGAACATATAGCTTACGGTTATATATAAAGGGTGTCCTTGGATGGTGGTCCGATATAAAGGATTTCTAGTATCACAAGCACCAAATCTGAAAGACGTTTTTGCCCACACAAACACGGCAGACGCCAAGTATGAAACAAGAAAAAGTAACGCACGCACGATGGGAGGCCCATCAAGTGCGAGTAGGAGATGTTGGACTTTAGGTCCAAGTCCACCCTTGATGGGCCGGACTATTTGATTAAGAAATAAGTAGCCTAATCAAATAAGAATAAAATCAGCATAAAATGCAGATTTGGGAATATTTAGCAATAATTATGGATTTGTTAAAAGAGGAACAAATCAACATAATTAGGGAATTAATTGAGAGACAATTAATTGCTGTCTTGGAGGGCAAGAAGGATGCACACGTTTCCTAATTAGTGGCCTCCATAAACCACTATAAATAGGGTGTGCCTCCTCAATTGCAATTCGCCCCGCCATTGAGTTTTCTGGCAATTCTCTTCTCTCCTACCATCTTTCTGGTTCTGGTGATCTGCTGTGCAAATCACAATTAGGCTCTAGTAATCTAATAATTGTGTGGGCACAAGTATGGAGTATTGGAGCTTTGACCCGGATCCGAACATGGATTCATCCAGGTACGCCTAATCTCCTTTTTTAGTTAATAATATTTTTTTCCTACATTTGTATATTAGTTAAATATAGGATAGAAATGTGTAATTACGTGAATGTCCTAACTTGGGACAGTTTCAGCTTATATATATACAAGAGGGCTGTGATATGTTGTAAGTAATGAATCTTCATCAGGTTAATAAAAGTTATTGATTTCTCTGTCAAGTCTGGGCCTGTTTTAACAGTTCTTCAATAAAAGAGTATTTTATTTGCAATCCAGTGACACAATTTTTTTCCTCCATTGCAAACCTATATAGTTTCATCAAAATAAATCAGTATGCACAAGTCATGTTTGCCTTTGATTGCATCCATAACGAGGAATACCAGTTAATTCTTTTTCAAAAGGATTTCGGTGACTCATATTATGTGTGCAAAGTTTACTCGCCTAAAGAATGTGCATGGAGAGAAACACAAAAGGGATTATTTCTAGTTGAGGATAATTTCAGCAAGTTATCTGGCCCTCTTGTATTCTACAAAGGAAATATTCACTTTGCCACATCTCTTTTTTCTTCAAATAGACATGATACTTATTACATGTCATCATATAATCTTGAAAGTGGCAAGACTAGAAGCTTTAACTTTCCAAAAAAGCTTGTGGAGGCAAAATTGTATGTCACGATTACGTGCAAATTTGCAAATGGGGTAAAGTTGGAAGCTCAGATGAATCTATTTGTCTCATGAATTTTGTAGATTATTGTGTTTTCATCCTGTGGGTTTTGACTGATCACGAATCAAGTTCTTGGTTAAGGTTGATGTCATTAAGCTTGGAAGAAATCGGGTTGGAGAAGGATTCGATCGTTCTTGGATTTACAGTAATGAATGGAGATTCTTTGGTATTCGCTACAAAGAGCAATGTCTATAGATATGATTTGGCTAGTGTCAGGGAAACAAGACTTGAAAAAATCGGCCAACATGGATTTCCTTCTCAATCTTTACCTGTCGATTTCACTCCTTATTCTAATACTCTTCGTTCATGTGGAGCCGATGCCAGTGATTTGTCCTTTGTTTTAAAATAAGAAATGCACTTGGCTTTTTGTATGAAACTTGTCGATTCAATTTATTTGATTGATGACGGAAAAAATCTTGTAGTTGGACTAAGAATCTAATTTTTTTTTTCAATGTGTTGCCATAATGAGAGCGAAAAATTATAGCACTTGGACTAAAGTATATACTAACAATGAAATTTTGAGAAGCAAGGTATGTTTTTTCTACCAATGGGCTTGTAGCCTAGTGATATGAGAGCTCCCCAAAATAAAGAAGTTGCAGGTTTGATACCGCCTCTAACCTCGATAGTGCTTATCCCTTTTAATTTTTTTTTTTTAAAAAACTATCTTCTTTCTATCGTTGCTTATCCAAACTTCTTTCTATATATCTTTATTCAACAATTAATATATTGAGTCTTTCATGGCATCTTATATCAGAAGTCCTCTGTTAAATGAAACATGCGTTGGTCCGGATTAGTCTTTCACTACTGGAAAAATCACTTTTAAGACCGGTTAAAAAAGACATTTTAGACTGATTCTGAGTCCGGTCTTGATACAGCCCGTCTAAAAAGTCTTCTACTTTTCAGACCGGTTATGGAACCGGTCTTAAAAAAACTTTTTAAAACCGGTTATTATAAAACCGGTCTAAAAATAAATATTTTTAGACCGGTTATAATAGGAACCGGTCTAAATTAATAAAATTTTAGACCGGTTCTTTATAAGAACCGGTCTGACAATTTAACTTTTTAGACCGGTTTTATAAAGAACCGGTCTAAAAAGTCAAATTTTCATACCGATTTTATCCAAAACCGGTTTTGGATAGAACCGATCTTAAAAGTTGAATTTTTTTTTTAAAAAAAATTTCGTTTAAAAGTTATACCCAGCAAGTCATTTCCCCTGTTAAAATATTTCACTCAGCAAGCAACAGCCAGTTCAACGACATTGAAATAAATAAATCTTCTCTTACAGATTATATAACTAACATCTTAATGATATTTGAGAGACTTAAAACTCATTAAAACATATTAAAACTCAACTCCCTTGTGCTTAAACAGTGCTGGCCGAAATAGAAGCAAAGGAAAACAACCATGAATAATAAACTCACAACCATAGACAGAATCATAATGCAAGGAAATCATACAACCAGACAATGTTATTTTGACCAAGTTCCTTATCTTTTCACTTACATACATACATAAAAGATTATAAATTACATTAATGACAATTCTGTAATTCATTAGAGCCAAAATACTTTATACATACACACTCTTCTCAGGCTGATGATCACTAGCTGGCCTGGCTTCGAAGAATCTACACTAAGACGTACACCTCATATCCTTCATTTTCCTGTGACGACAAAAAAAAGTAGTTATATATATACACCAATAATAATATACATAATTCAAATAAGTTCATGATAATTATTTTAGCTAACTAACCTTCAATGTAGTTTTATAAAGGGATATCCTCCCATATCCCTTCATGATGATTGTTTCTTGTGCTGTGTTCATTGTCTGCTTCATCTTCTTCGTTCAATTCTGATCCATATATATCTCAACACTTCCAACACTCTATATCCAACAACAAAAGGATAGACAAAAAACAACAACAATAGAGTTTTAGATATTTCAACGAAATTAACAAGCACCATTTGAAACTAGTATTGTTTTAACAAACCAATAACACTGACAATAATCAAACAACCACACTAAACTAAAACAGAACATAAAGTGGTATTAATTCAAGCCAAATATCACAAGGATATAATTAAAAGTCAAAGCATATATCTAACAAGAATGTGTAGATTTAATTTTTTCCAGATTACGTTTAAGTGCTCAAATTAAAGCAACAACAAGAACTTTTCATTGAACATTATTAATTATAAAACAACGTACAACTAAATAACAGATCGATCGAACACTAACCTGAATGAAGACCAAGGAGTGAGCTTCAACCCAAACTCACGGTGGCATTGACTGAGGTTAAAATGAAGTCCTCAAATTCACGGCACTGACAAAGGGAAGTCAAGTCAGAGGAGAATGGTCACTACGCTGCGGAGATTAGAGGTGGCGGCAGAGAAGACTGACGATAATCAAAGAACAGTGACGACGAACACAGCAACGGAAGCAGTAATGACGGAGGAGACTTGAGCAAATGAGGGATGGCACGCCATGGACGAGTTCAGAACAAGCACGAACAGAGGTCACAAAGAAATAGCAAAGAGAGAAGAAAGGGTTCACAGAGCACGCGATCTGGGCGCGGGAGGAAAAATAAGTGTGAAAAATCTTACCTTTAAGACCAATTTTTATTAAAAACCGGTCTTAAAAGAGGGAAAATTCACATTTAAGACCGGTTTGTACAAAAACCGGTTTTAAATGTGTTACATTTAAGACCAATTTTTCCCACAACCGACCTTAAAAATTTATCGCATTTTGAATTTAAAATTTTTAACATTTAAGACCGGTTTACATATAAACCGGTTTTAAATGTTAAAAATTTTAGACCGGTTTTAATACAAAACCAATCTTAAATATTTTACATTTAAGACCGGTTTATATTTAAACCGGTCTTAAATGTTAAAAAACTTTAAATGCATAAAATTTTAAGACTTTAAGACCGGCTTTATTTATAACCGGTCTAAATAATTTTTTTAAGACTGGTTTTTTTAAGAACTGGTCTAAGAAGTTCAATATAATTACAAAACTGCCACCACGCAAATTTTTAAAACCTTATCCGCCAAAACCGATCTAAATATGGCGGTCTAAAAAGGATTTTTTCCAGTAGTGTTTAATAAATTTAGTTAATTATTGACCTATTTCAAAATACAGGGAAAAGGTATATATAGCTAACTTGTTATGGGTGGGTAATGTGTGGTACTGTGTGGCTGTGTGGGCCCGACCAGCCACTATGTGTAAGTTGTTACAGTTTTGGGTAGAACCACTACAAATCACATGGCTATATAAATGTCGCCACCCCTCATTTTACCACTTTTGGCAAAATCATTTCCCACACTCTCTCTAAGAAGTTTTCTTTAGATCTGAGGTTTTGTTCAAACATCTAAAGAGTTAGGTACTTGAGGTTAGTAAAGTTACCTATTAATTTCTTTTTTGAGCAAAATAGATTTGTTTATACTAAGTTTTGGCAAAAAAAAATACTAAGTTTTGGCAATATTTATGAGTTCCTGAGCCTATTTTTAAGCCTCTTTTGTTCATGCTTTTTTAATTAGGTTTTAGAAGATATTGAATTTTTTTTATTATAAGATTGTGATTTTACATTATTTATGATGTTGGTTATTGTTATTATAAATTTTTATAAATACTGATAAGTTGTCATTGTAATTTATTTTTAATTGGTTAATAACTATAGTTATAATCGCTTCTGGGAAAGAGAAAGGGAAAGGGGAGGCAGATGAGCATCCCCGCAGAGGATCTATTTTGCTGGGGAGCAATAGTCGAAAGGACAATGGTCGGGGTAGAGGTCACCCACCGCAGCAAGCAACCCTACCACAGTAAGGGTAAAGGATCCCATAGCAAACGATCCCACCAGAGGTGCCTATTCAACCAGAAGGGGCTAATATTAGTGTTAGCGACTATGAGGAGGCTGAGGAATTTGATTTCAATATTCCCATGTGTGAGGTGGAGCAGTTCCTTGACTATGAGGAGGCTAAGGACCATAATAACCCAAGACGGTCATCTTAATGGTCGATCGGGTTTGAGGTGCAATTTCAAGGTAAATAATTGTTTTAATAAATTTAATATTTTAATTACAGTGATTTAAATGTGAAATTAAATTTAATTAAAATTTGTGATTAATTGTGTAGATGAGCAAAGGAACATCACCACCAAGAAGCTAGACGTGGCCACTTTAAATATGTTAGGGCTGGGGCTACATGTAAAATTCTGTGAAATGAGGTCATAAACCAGCCAATTGAGAATGGTGGTCATCTATTTAACCGCTATCTGTACAAGCTGGGCATGAATTAGCTTTGGTTCCCTTTCCATTGCTAGAACTGGAAGAAGGTTCCCTTGACGCCCAAAGATATAGCGTAGGATGAGGCTGTGAAGGTAAACAATTTAATTTACTGAATCAAATGTAAATAGTTATAATTTATCTAATTTTTATTTAATTAATTAATTATATTTAATTGTTACAAATTTATTTAAATTTGTGATACAGGATATGTTTACCGTGCGAGACAACAAGAAGCGGTATACCTTGATAAAGATGGGGGATGAGTGGCAGAACAAGAGAAATCATCTCTACCACATCATGAATAAGAATGGGACGATGCCTCTACAGTAGTTGATGGAGGACATGCTTGACGGCATCCCACCCAATGACTGGACAAGATTTGTCCAATACAGGAGGAGTCCAGAAGGATAGGTAATTTTTTTTCAATAATTATTATTCATAAGGAAATATACAAAAAGTATTAAAGTTTTGTTGTTTTTGTAGGCTCTTTCTATGAGAAACATTGGGAGCCGAGGACACCAGAGGATCCATCACACGGCAAGATCGAAGACATTAGCTGTCACCTTCAGAAAATTGATATTTTTTACAATTAAATTAATTTTAGCTTTATATTATAAATTTATTTTTTTATTGTTCATAATAATAATTTATTGTTTTAATTCTTTTAGGAGAAGAAAGCTAAGCAGGAGAACCGTCAGATAGACTATGGGGAGTTATTCACTATCACTCATAGACACTAGGATGAGATTGCAACCTCTCAGTAGGCAAAGGAAGCCATTGTAGGATATAGACATTGTTTGTTTTAATATTTTTCTTATTTTAGTTAAATTAAACTGCTTAATAATTGTTTCATAAAATGTGTGCGGCAGGAGCGGATTCAGCAAACACCGGGTTGAGCTGAGAGAGTCCAAGACTATAGAGTCACAGGGGCCAGCTGTGGATCCTATTGCACCTCTGAAAGCTGCTACGGGGCCAGTTGAGTCCCTTGACTCTATAATGGTATAGGGTTAGGCGCCCGCCTAGTATGGTTTATGGTAGAAGCGAAGCATCTAATGTTGGGTCCTCTCGACCAAGGACCTCCGTTGTAACCCCCTCACCGTAATTACATCCGAAATATGAAATGAAAGTGAAATAGAGACTAATAATTACCGATTATCATTTAGAATCACCTATCCTAGAGATAGGGTGTTTACAAAAATAGTTAAAAACACAGGTAACCTGGTCTCTCAATCATATTCAAATAAAATTATCTGAGCAGTTCAATCACATTCATACATATCAGGGTACAGAAATAGAAATCCCGGCAACTCCCGGGTTATATATATATAGGGTGTAACATTTCACAAAAATGGGGATTACAAAATCAAAACAATATTTACAACCCCAAATATATACAGTAATCATGTTCCAAAAATAGATAACCAACAGTCTTAATCAAAAATTCTGTCGGTAAATACTGACGGATTACCCATGGAATTTTTTCTGTCGGTAATTACCCACGCCTTACCCACGGAATTACTGTATATATCTTTAATAATTTATATAAAATAATAAAAATAAAAATAATCTATAAAAAATAAAAATTTAAATATAATAAAATTAATATTTAATATAATATATTAAATATATATATATAATATTAATAATAAAAATTTGAAATGAAATAAAAAATTAAAAATTTTAAAATTTATATCATAAAAACCAAATATATAATTATATATAAATATATATTTAATATTATATATATTAATATTAATATTTAATATTTAAATGAAATAAGAAATAAAAAAAATTAATTTTATATTATAAAAAACGAAATATATAATTATTTATAAATATATATGTAATATTATATATATTTATATTAATATTAAATATTTAAACGAAATTAGAAATTAAAAAATTTTATATTTTATATTATAAAAAACGAAATATATAATTATTTATAAATATATATGTAATATTATATATATTAATATTAATATTAAATATTTAAACGAAATTATAAATTAAAAAATTTTATATTTTATATTATAAAAAATGAAAAATATAATTATATATAAATATATATTTAATTATATATATATTTATCTTAATATTATATTTGTGTTTTAATTATTATATTATATATATTATTACGTGAACAAATAACGCAAGGTTAAAGCAGCTCAACTGGCAAAGGTATCAAAACACATACCAAAGGTCCAAGGTTCGAATCTCACCTTTGTCACAAAATGCAACAATTATCTCACAAAGACATGTGGCGCAATATTAGAGGGACACGTGGTCCTTGCTTAGGGGCCAGATGCGGGGGCAGGTGGTGGGAGGTTTTCGGTGATGTCCATGTGGCCTCTTTTAAGATCGTCATATGGATTTTTTTTAAAAAAACATAATATTAACTTACCGACGAATTACCCACAGAAAAATTCCATGGGTAATTACCAATGTATGGAAAACCGGACCGGACCGGCCGGTTCAGACCGGAAACCGGTGAACCAGTCACTGGTCCGGTCCGGGTGAGGGGGAAAAATCAGTGACCCGGTGAACCGGTCAACCCGGTCTGACCCGGTGTGAACCGGTCTGAACCGGGGTGAACCGGCCTGACCTGGACTAGTCACAGTTTGCTCTTTTTTTTTTTTTTTTACTTTTTTACACTCCAAATGAAGTCATTTTGGCTTTTTTTAAATAAAAAAAAATTTCCTAATAGTTTTTTATTTATAAAGAGGTTTAAAAGGATTGTAAAATACTTTTGGCATTGGTTGGGGAAAAATCCTTATATACTTAATGATATTTTTGTAGGTATTAGGTTCAGGAGGTTATATTGGACTATTAGTTGAAAAATAACTCTCATATAGTTTTTTGAAAGGTATGTATGAACATTTAAATTATATATATTTTTTAAATTGACCCCGGTCTGACCCCCGGTCTGACCCCCGGTCTGACCCCGGTTTGAACCACTGACCCTTAACCCAGTGCCTCGACCGGTTCAATGCCCGGTCCGGTTTTCAGTACCTTGGTAATTACCCACAGAAAATTTCCCATGGGCAAATTCCGTGGGTATCACTGACGGAATATTTTCCATCGGTAATTACCCACGGAATTTTTTCCGTGGGTAATCTGTCAGTAAGTCAATTTGCAACGGATTTTTTAGAGACGGAAAAAATTCCTTCAGTGATCCGTCGGTAATTCCATTTCCGTCCTTAATCCGTCGATAATTTGATTTCAGAGGCAGAATTCCGTAGGTACTTTCCGTGAGTAATATGCTGTTTTTTGGTAGTGAAGCATATGGCTTGGTATACATATATGATTCAATGGGATTAAAATTACATTAATACATTACATATACAAGTATAAGCTTTTGACTATATCCTTATAAATTTGATATAGGTAGATAAAATATTTAATAAGTATATATTATGCATTATTCTAAAAAAGTATTAAAAATCATATATGTACAAGACGAACTAGCCAGCTTTGCTCCTGGGAGCTCTATTGATATTTTACTCTTTTGTGTAACCGAGTTTCACAGCATAGGCCCGTACCATTTTTAATTAGGAGGGATCCAAATGAGTTTATCATATAAATATAGCATTAGGAGGGATAAGAATATTTAATTATTTCAGAAATAATATCATCAGGAAGCAAATCAGGGAAAGGGAAATGGTTGCAGCTACCATTAATTGACAATATGATCCTGACTCTACTATGTTGCATAATACAATCATGATTATCCTCAGGCTTTTTGGGAAAATCAACGTTTGGCACCCAATTGTCTCCCCAGATTTTAATAGAAGTGCTAGTCCCTATGTTCCCAAGAAGATAGGTAAAATTTTATTTTTCTTGATTAGTTTAAATCACTATCTTGGCTAAAACTTCACACTGGCTCCGGCAAATAAATAAATAAATAAAACTACACACTAGCCAAGTAATATGTATGTATCCCTCTTTTCTTTATTCTAAAATATGAAGCACAATGACTCTTTCATTAATTGCACATGATTCTACTCCCTCTGATGAGATTTATTAGTAACAATCTCTCTTATAGAATTGGTCATCTATATAAGCAACAATTTCATTTTATCTAAAAGTTTAATGCACTTCTTCTATTTTTACCCTCAATTAATAACATATCTCTCTCATTTTTTTTCCTACTCATTCTTTCTCCCACTTATTATCTTTATAGATAAGGGTATATTTGGCGGAAAAAAGTATATCTCTTGCAAATTTTTTGCTTTTAACTAATTAATTTAACCAACAATTTGTTTTGAGTATTGAGTAGTTGTTGTTACTAATAAAAACATCGAAGGAAGAACTCTCTTTGTGCCTATATATAGTGTCTTTTCAATTGAATTGCGGGATTCTAAACAAACAGTTAACGATACTACATAATTGTACATACATGACACTTAACAAATAACAATTATAGCAAACAGATGTCATGTATACGAAACAGAGATTGTGTAAGAATATATAACGCTAAAATTTAACAGTTGAATATACGCACCACCATATATTGAGAGACGGAATTCGCAAAAACAAAAACGTAACGATTGTAATTATTAACCGTCATATATTTAGTAACAAATATGATGGTTCTTATGAAACAACCGTCATATAACACTTATAAATGATTTGTCTTTTAACCTTATATCAGTGAAAGCTGATAAATATATATTTTATAATTAAATAGGTATATATTTTGAATATATTCATTGGATTTATTAATATTTTATACCTATTTAATTATCTTTTTATATATTTTCCTCTCTTAAATCAAATATGAGTTAATAAGAGATTTTAATAGAAGATCTACTCATATCCTATTTGATTTTTGCTGAAAATATTATTGTGAGAATTAGAAGGTGAAAAGTTAGAAACATAATAATATATATATATATATATATATATCACATTTACATGAATCCATGCGCATTTGAAGATTGTGTGTGTGTGTGTATATATTATATTATAAGATGTATTGCAAAGGAGATCTTTGATTAGAAAAGAAAAAAAACGTGGACCCCACGTTTTGAAAAGATAAGCTACAGATATTGGAAGAAAGAAAACAAATTGAAGGCATAAGGAGATGCGGGGCCCACATGAAGTAGAAAACGAGCATGCAGATCAGATCTGAAAATATGATATATTGATATCATATCTTCAACTGCTGAACAGAAACACGTAGAGGCCGCAGAGATAAAGAAAAGCCGTAAATTATATCTATAAAAAGGAGAACGCTGAGACGCACAGAAGGGAGCACGCCGACACAGATAGCTAAGACGCACAGATCTGGACGCGGATACAGCAGAGACGAGAACGCTGAGACGCAGAGCTGAGAACGAGGAGAGCTGAGAACGCGAGAACAGAGCGAGAGGCAGAGTTTTGGAGAATTGGGACTTGAAGATTCAAAGAGATTTGGAGCTTTAAAATTTGGTTTTCCATTAATTTTCTTCTCTCTTTTTGTTTAGTTTCTGATATGAACAGAATTATTATTTATGGTTTTGATTTGTTGAAGAACATGAGTAGCTAATTTTCTCGTTCTAGGATTTTCTTGAACCTATTTATGGATTGAATTAGTTATTTACTCTCTTTTTGCAACGAATGAGTTTTTGTATTGATTTTATCTTACTCTTAATGCCTCTAAATGCCTGATCACCATTTAGTTGTCTTGTTCATTTAAAATTAATCTTGAGAAAGATAATTTAAGTGTAGAACTTGGGTAAAATCATGTTAGACTTGAAGTTTAGATATATTAAACGGATGGTTTGTTAGTATCATAGAGATATAGTTACTAACCTAACATTGTCAGATTAAGATTGGTGTTTAAAGTTAGTCCTTATAAATTAATACAAGAGATTGATTAGTTTATTAGGATAAATATTTGATTTTGACTCGAGAGAGCGTTATCGAATACTTTTGAATCTTAGACAAATACATATCTTCGTTTGATTGCTTATTGAGAGTAAATTAATTAGTTCATGAAATAAATAGGGGATAGATAATCCTAGGTTCCTCCTATCTTGAAGTTCTCGATTTAATTAATTAATTCTTAAGTATAAAATTTCTTTCAAAATATTCTCACTTAACCTGATTGATAATTTAATTGAGATAATTAATTCCTTTTTTGTCATAGTCCTCGTGGGAACGATCTTTTTATATTACTTGCGACCCGTACGCTTGCGGTAAAGCTAGACGGCTAACAAGTTTTTGAAAGAGAATTAGGATTCACAATTTAATTGAATTTTTTCAAAAAAAAAAAAGAATATAAAAAGGGAACAGAGGTACTTTGTCTTGATTTTGAGATTGTTGAATTTGAATAGATATAGCTTAGTTACTAGTTGCATGAAGGGAAGTTGATTACATATATTGCAATTTATATGATGATATATTGTTTAACTTGATTAAATTGGGTGAGATAGTATAACCCTGTTGGAAGGAAATTTGAGCCTAAAACATTCAATTCTAGTGTGATATTTCACTTGTCTCAACTTACTCTTCAGAACTTGTCTTATTTCTTTTCACTGCTACCTAATACATATGCAATTCTTTAAGAGGATAGAGGCATTCATCTTTATACCCTTGAATCCTAAACACAAGCTACAAACACTTCATCCATTGCAACCCCTTTGAGCCCATCAATTTTTTTTCTTTTCATCTATCATATATATATTAAGTTAATATGCATGTACAATCATTATTACAGCAGCTTGATCATGTATCAAATCACAAGATGTGGTATTATTGCTATTAGTGCTTTATGTTGGAGGGTATTTCAACAAAAAAAAAAGAGAGAGAGTAAGAAAAAAAAACACAACTCCGATGGCTTCTCTCGACCTCACTTAGTAACCGGGGGCACTTCATCACCAATGTTGGCACTCGCGTCAAACGGTGAAGTCAAAGAGGGCTATGAGTTGGGCTAAAAGCCTCTTGAGGCACTTGTTGGAGTAACTGAGTAACCGGTGCTGCATCACCCATGTGCAAGGTCGCATCAAAAGGGAACCTACAACAAGCTTAAGATGAAAAAAAAAGAGAAAAAAATATAGAGAGAAAGAATACCCTTCTTGAATCTTGAAGAATAGCACACATATCACTATTACATTAAATTATCTGTATAACATGATCTACATGCATATTACTTAGTATCCACTATCCACTCCACGTAGCCTATATTCCAACATTACAAGCCATAAAGTCCTCTTGATTTTTGAATGCACATGTGAATGGTGGTGGAAAATTAGAACTATTACAAGCCTATGGTAGGGTGATTGAGCAAATGAACTGAGCGAAAAAGAACCCATATACTAGTGAGTTGAGTGATACACTTTATACCCTTGTGTGACTATTTTACCTGAATTTAATCTTGTTAAATTCGTATCTTAATATAAATTTCTTTATATGTGATTGACAACCCATATTGTACACTTAGTTCCGAGGTTATGTTTACTTGAGTTCTCACAATTTCTTAGTTAATTCAATTTGTCTCTCTTCTTTCTTCAACCTATCTTCAAAGATTGATTTTTCTTTGCCCAGGAGTGCAAAAGATTTAGTGTGGGGGAGTTTGATAAATATATATTTTATAATTAAATAGGTATATATTTTGAATATATTCACTGGATTTATTAATATTTTATACCTATTTAATTATCTTTTTATATATTTTCCTCTCTTAAATCAAATATGAGTTAATAAGAGATTTTAATAGAAGATCTACTCATATCCTATTTGATTTTTGCTGAAAATATTATTGTGAGAATTAGAAGGTGAAAAGTTAGAAACATAATAATATATATATATATATATATAAGCAAAAATAAAATGGTTATAAATATTGACCGTAATGTATGAATAATAAAAATAATGTTTCTTAAGAAATAACCATCGTGTAACACTTTTAAATGATTTGTCTTCCCCAACTACTCTTTAATTTCTCTAACTACTCTTATTTAAAGTACATTTTCATAAATCTCTAATTAAACTCAACTATTTAAACCTCAAGGAGCTCTTCACCCACAAGGTCTTCCTCCTTTATCATATTATTCTTTCTAGTTGTTGTAGTCAATGGAATTCACGATTATTGGATTTTCGAACCTTTTCATATGAGAATGATCTAATGAAATTACATCATTTTCATAATGACAATTTTCACAAATGTCCTCTCTCTCTCTCTCTCTCTCTCTCTCTCTCTCTCTCTCTCTCTCTCTCTCTCTCTCTCTCTCTCTCTCTCAAAATGTTGGCCGAAGATGAGCTCAAATGGGAAGAGAAGAGCTTTTGTGAAAAAAAAAAATATCCTACAATCTCCTTTCTTTATGTTATTTTATTCCAATAAGCACATGCTCTTTTAAATTGATCATCTCTTTTTCCCTTGGTCAATACTTGGCCGAAAAGCACTTTGCAAATGGCCAACAATATGCTCTTCTTTTTTTTTGAATACAATGCTGGATATCATTTCTCAGTAAACAAGGGCACAACAGTGATTATCAAGACATTACATTCTTTCATCATTTTCCACCTCCTAGTTGTTAGGTGGAGGATGATTAAAGACACAAAAATTACCCGTAATAGTATGAGATAGTTTAGCTAACCTATCAGTAAGGCTAAGTTCCTCTCTAGGAACAATAACAAAAGTAACCTGCCAATCTCTATAAATTAAATTCCCAACCTCTTCCACAAGATCCCTAAAGGGATAATCAGGATCACACCCTCTAGTTGCTAAGTTAATAGCCTCTATACAGTCAGAGAGAATACAAACTTTACATATACCTCTACTCCAACTTAGGTACAAACCATGTATCATTCCTATCATCTCAGCAATGGTTGGTGGAACCCTAATGAGTCTGCAAGAAAATCCATAAATCCATTGACTATATGGACCGCAAGCATACCCACCACATCCACTCCTGCCATCACGTAACACTGACCCATCCACTGCCAAGGTGAAAGAATCATTAGCTTTGCTGGGTAGGCTATCTTGGTATGGACGTCCTATAGTAGCAAGTGTTCTTGTGCACATAAGGTCTTTATCCGCACTGGCTCTGAAGAAACTGGAGTTAGCATTCTGGTCTTCGCAGTTGTCTGATCCACCAAAAAGTGTGTTGCATCATGCCACCCAAATATCCCAACATACATAACCAAATAAAGTCGACCAAGGAACCTTCTTTGTATATTCTTTACCTATTTCATGAGTTAGATTCCATTTAACCCAAGCAATGCCCTCACGAGAAGTAAATGTGCCCCACTGATTCTCAACTACTACTGCTCTCCATTTATCCACAGCATTAGAGCAGTCTCTAAGGAGATGCATGGAATCTTCTTGTTGGTCACATGAAAAGGGACAAGATGCTGACTCCTAGATCGCTCTACTTGCTCTCAACTGTACTTGCTCTCCATGAAAAGGGACATGAAAAATATGCTCTTCAATTAACTTAAGTTCTCCTCCACACATATTATTTTTTAGTTGCAAAATTTGACTTTTAATTTGCCCACAGTTTTTTACTTTTTCACTCAATTTTTCCTTAGTGTTAAATGCTTCATTTTTGGCATGATGAGTATTTCAAATATCCATTTCCCTTCTAACTTCCTCATTTGGACGTCCAAGGCTATGGAAAAGAAGAAAATATTAGATTTTAAATTTTTATTTGCTAAATGACCATTTTGCCCATACATTTTTTTAATTAAATTGGGCCTTCTTCTTTTTCCTCTTCTTGGGCAGAAATCACAATTAATTCTGCCCAAGACTTGTGTTCTTTCATCCATTATGTTGGGATTCAATAATGGGTTTTTCGGAAGACAAAAATTGCACTTTATGTTTTGTTTTAATCCAAATTTTGTGTAACCTCAAATAAGGGTGTTTTTGTCATTACAAGTATTTCAAAATTCACTATTTCATTCCTTTTAATGTTACAAATATATAAGGAGTATTAGTGAATAAAAAGTGGGGTGTTACAAAAATCATGGAAAACATCATCATCTAGAAAAAAACCAGTGTTCAGGGACCCGGACCGGACCGGCCGGTCCGGCCCGGAACCAGCCGGACCGGTCACTAGACCGGTCCGGTTCCCGGTCCGGTCCGGGTCCCAAATTAAAAAAATATATATATTTTAACTTTTTCCTTTAGAATTTTATACTATAAGTCTAAAATTTTCAATTACTCACCGGTTTGGTCCCGGTTTAGCTCCGGTTTGGTCCCGGTTTGACTCACTGACCCTTAACCCAGTACCCCGACCGGTTCAATACCTGGTCCGGGTTTTAATACCTTGAAAAAAACCGAAAGATGAACTCTCTCAATCAATTAGTATTGAAGAGCTCGTCCACAAGACCTATAACTATTAATATCATAATTTTTATTTTTACAAAGATATTATCTTTCATATAAAAATTTATTACAAAGCAATAATTTTTAATCTTAGAGGCAGAATCACCAATGGAATTTGCCATAGAAATTAATCACCAAAAAAATTCTATGGCTGAAAATACTCTGTATGAAATTAACAAAAGAATTTGTCACGAAACAATTATGTGGCTAAATTATTCGCTAAGAAATGAGTAACGGAATTAGCTATTGGATAACTTTCGTGGCTAATTTTGCAGGGAAATTTTTATGGCAGAATTAGTCACAAAAACTAATTTTGTGGCTAATTTCGTCAGGAATTGGATTTTTTTTTAAGAATATTCGAATCTAACTCATTTAAATAGTCGTGTGTGTGTGTGAAAGAAGAACCCAGTGGCCGCACAATATATTATAGTTTTTTTGCCAGCACACATAATATAAATATTCCTTTTTAAATAAATTTAAGTACATTTTCAGTGCGAGCAGCCACAGATAAATTTTTTTCTTTTTTGGGATTAGCAGCCACAGGGAATATTATATTGTACAATGATAAATCATACATGCGCACTAATTCATGTAATGTTCCTTTTTAAATAAATTGAAGTACATTTTCAATAATTGCAAGGAGCCACAGGTAAATTTTTTTTCTTTTTTTTGGATCAGCAGCCACAGGAATATCATATTGTCCAATGACACATGCGTACTAATTTATAAGTAATTAAAACCAGGATCGGGTATTAAACTGATTGGGATACTGGGTTAAGGGTCAGTGGGTCAGACCGGAGCCAAATTGGAGCTAAACCAGGACCAAACCAGTGAAAAATTAAAAATTTTAGACTTAGTATGAAATTCTAAAAGAAAAATTAAAAAAAAATTTAAATAGTAACCCGGACCAAACCGGTTTACCGGCCGGTTCGCCGGTTTCCGGGCCGGTCTGGTTCGGGTTACATAACCCTGCTAATTTATGTAATATTCTTTTTTTAAATAAAGTTAAGTAAAGTTTCTATAATTTATGCATCTAATATTATCATGAGAGAAAACTTGAGCATTTTGCTTTATATACTTAATATATTTTTCTCCAATTTTCATTTTAAAATTCATATAAATATAGGAGACTCACTTAAATTTTATTATTAGTACTAGTAGAATGTTAAAAAAAACGAATACAGATATCATTGACAATGATCTTTCTTGAAATTCAATTTAGATATAAATAATTATTTGTAAACGATAAATAATGTGTGCAAAATTTATCTAAAATTTATGTAAACATAACGAATTAGTTAATAGTAGAAAAATTATTTACTTAAATTTAAAAAAATTAACAAGAGTTTATTACATTGTAATTTTTGTTAAAAGTAGAAGGACTAAAATTAAATTTTCTCAAAAGTATAAATAAAAAAGTCAATTTAAATGCATGATAGAGAATAAAGAAATTGATTTTGAGTGGAAAAATTTTTTTCAACAATAAAATTATATTTCTAATATTTGAATTCATGCTTTCTTTTCTTATTGCAAATAGGCCTGAGCAAGGAGCCCGCAACCCAATAAGCCCGCCCACACCCGTAATAAATTTACCCATTCTGGGCCCGCCCATAATGGGTGGGCAAATTACCCGCCCCTTTAAGCATTAAACGGGCGGGCTATGGGTACCCCTTCGGGCTGCCTATACCCACCTGTTTATTTTTTTTATTTATTGGTTTTATTGAAGATTCAATAGAAATGCAAGGATGATGCATGTTAAGAAGACTGATTATGGAAAGATGCCAATGCTTTTATTGAATGACTTTTGTTAATAGTTTTGTTCCTTTAGATTCAAAGTTTGAATACTCTTTTTAGTTGTGATTTAAGGCTTAAATTCTGATTGTGAATGTTACTATGTGATGTTTTAATTTAAATTAAAAGGTACATTGCAAACAGTTATATGAGTATTATGTGTTTGTTAAATGCAAAAGCGTAGTACTGTAGGACTTAAAGTATGGCAATGAATTGTTTTACACTTTACAATAACATAGATTTATTTAATATCATATGCTAAATGGGCTGCCCATTACCCGCCCCAATTTGGACGGATATGTCCAACCCATTTATTACCGGGCTATCTCAGGTACTTAACAGGTACGGGCTAACCCGTACCCATTAAGACATAAAACGGGCGGGTAATGGGCTACCTTCGGGTCAGCCCAACCCGCCCATTACTCAACCCTAATTGCAAATTTGATTTTATCAATTTTTGAAAGGGCAATCTTTTCTAACAAGTACACGCTACATACATGCAACGCTCGTCAATTGCATACCAAAAAAAAAAAAAAGACTTCCATAATGAGGACTTTGACATATAGTTAAAGATATGGCACACACAATTGAAGACGATTGAAGAAGATTAGATCCGTTCAGAATAATTGCACCAATTCCATCGAAAAAATTTTGCCAAAATGTTTCCCTTGACAAATTAGAAAACTAGCACAATTTTTTAATATTTTTAATAAGTTTTATTTTTAGTCTCTATACTTTTAATAAATTTTTTATTTTAGTCCATATAAGTTTTGATTTTTGTTTATATATTTTTAATAAGTTTTGATTTTGATTTCTATTTATATTTAACAGCGTTAACAAAGTGAACATCATTAATTCATTATGCTCAAATCAAGTACTTACAAAATTATATAGACTAACAATTTAGACGAAGAAACTATAGGACAAATAATCACATCTTAAAACTACACACACACATATATATATATATATATATATATATATCAGAACTAAAATTTGATCAAACTGTAAAAATAAAAAATGTTATTAACCCTTTTTCAATTATAGATATTGGTGCCTATATTAATGATTTGCTAATTTATAAGATAAACAATGTTAGTAACTGATGACATGACTTTCACTCAGTATGCACCTAGATTAATTTTATTACATAGTTATAAATAAAATCAAAATTAACCAGATTATATACAAGAGATGGCTATGAGAATAATAATTTTTTTATGCTAATAATAAATGAAGTTTGTTTCGTCATTTTATTTTTTTAAAAATCTCTTTTCGATCTTATATTTTGCGACAACTTACACGTTGTTTAGTCAAAATCCACATTTGCTACAATTAACATACTATAAGCATAATAAATATGCTTATAATTGAAAAAACTGCAAAAACCCAATAAAAATTACAATGATCTAATTAAAAATTAGATAAAATTAAATAGACTAAGGAATTATTTTTTTTTTCTAATTTTTTATTTACAGAATTTGATTATAATCATTAGTAACATAATCATTATCATTATAAAAAGATTCTAAAAGAGGAATATATTTTTTTCATTCAACATAGTCATTATCAAAAATAAAAAGAACAATCTTGCAAGACAAAGCAAATTGGGATGGGCGGCACACTCCGTAATACTTTATCATAAACATCTTCCATCAACATTTTTTTAACTAAAAATTTTGACCCATTACATTGCGATTGTTCGATTATTTCACTTAACAAATCTAACCCAATTGAATAACTGAATATTCATAATTGCCTTTAGTTAAGTACAATTTTTAATGAATGGTTCTTAGTTATCTTATAGAAAAACCATTTTGCAGGTACTCACGCATTCCCTCAATTTTTGATTCGATAACTATACATTTTTCTTTCTCTAATAAATTGTTTGACTTTACTATATTAATAATTTAATATTATTAGCTCATGTAAATGAGCTAACAATACTAAAAGAACAAAGTTATAAAGACTAATAATGCTCATAGAGTACAGTTAAGTGATTTAATAAAGAAAAATAAAACGTACATGTATCAAATTAAAAAATTGAGGGGAGGTGTAGGCAATTACAAAATGGTTTTTCCTTATTTTATAAGATTAAAGTGTAATTTTAACAATAAAATTTTTCACGATAAATATTTGACACAATTAAGAAACACAATTAACAACATGTGGTATATACTATAACAATTGAGAATTTAAGTTATCAATCTTTATATCTTAACTTATCTAACACATTAACTTTAAAATATCATATTCCTACTGGATTATCAATTTATCATTTTCCTAATTTAGTATAGATTTGGGGGATTTTTTTTTTAATTAAAATAGGATTTTGATTGTAATAAAAAATGCTGAATACATGTGAATATATGATTGTACATTCGAAACAATATGAGCAGCGAATTGAATTTATGTTCTCTGCAAAGTCGTGTGGGCTTCTGTTCCCCAAGATCTCCTCTGCTTCCCCTTCGGTTTCTTGCAAGGTATCGCCAAAATCTTTGTTTTGAATTATATTTATTTCTCCAGCTTCAAAAATTCGATCGCTTTCGTTTCTTCTTCTGTATCTTCGCTTCTGATCAGATTGAAAGAGAAACAGAGCATCTCAAACCTACTATTTAGCTTCTAAGTTCTAGATTTTCCTAACTTTGAATGAAATTTCCCTCATTGGGCCAAATTTTATATTGCGACGATGGTCTTCTATGGAAAATAAATCCCTGAAGAATTCTATTTGATTAACTTCTACTTTTTTGTTGAATTGATCCGCTGAACAAAAGTCTCAGTATCACTTCCTTTCTCAGGCTGTGCCTACGAAGTACCAATACCTAACTCATGTCTTCTTCGACACTTAAATTGGATATTAAACATTATAAATCTTGTTGTGGGATGTCTGTATTGTGTTGTATCCTGAATTATTAGTACCGGTGTTTCTTAGGGATGTGCATATTTTGAGTGGAAATTAGATTTTACCAAGGTTCTGTCAACTACATCATTTTCTTCTAATTCTCATGTTCCACTAAATTCAAATATGTAGATCCTTTAGGAAGAGTTTGTTTAATCATGGAGTAAACGAATAAGGAATATATTCATGAAATTAAAACTAAAATCTTAACTGGAATTCGTTGTTTACTAACTAACTTGCCTCTTTTCTGAACTTAATCTGAATCTGAAGTCATTTAGTGTGTAGGCACTGTGGGCCTAACATATAAAGTAAAGCATATCAGATCTTGAAGAAAATTATGTCATTCTGATACTTCAAAAAAAAAAAAAAAAAATTGTTGATTGATTGATTCTTGATATGTCTACTGTCTAGTTTGTTGTTAAAATGGCACGATCTGCGTTGGATGAGATATCGGACTCTGGCGCTTTTGCCAGAACTGCTTCGACATACCGAAACTTCATTTCAAGAGACCCAAATTCTCAATTTCCAGCAGAATCAGGAAGGTATCATCTGTATATATCATATGCATGTCCTTGGGCTTCCAGGTGCCTTGCTTACGTGAAGATCAAAGGACTTGACAAAGCCATCAGTTTCTCGGTTAGTTGTCTTTGTGGGGTGTGTGTGTGTGTGTAAATGTTTAAATTAGAATGGCTAGACTAATTCCAAATTTTCCTATTTTGCTCGTTTGAATAATTAGTCTGTCAAACCCATTTGGGGAAGAACCAAAGAAACAGATGAGCATATGGGGTGGATCTTTCCTGATTCAGAAACTGAGGTGCCAGGAGCTGAACCTGATCCCTTGAATGGAGTGAAGAGCATTAGGGGACTTTATGAAATAGCAAGCTCAAATTACACGGGAAAATTTACGGTTCCTGTATGTTTCCTCTTTGTTTTGGGCAATATCTTTCTTGTGTATACTTTAATGAGCAGTATTTATGACCTTTTGTTGGGTTTGTATCTGTATAGGTTCTCTGGGATAAGAAACTCAAGATAATTGTTAACAATGAGAGTTCAGAGATAATCCGCATGCTTAATACTGAATTCAACGATGTAGCGGAAAATCCCACCTTGGACTTATATCCCACTCATTTGCAAGCCGAAATTGAAGAGACTAATGAGTGGATATACAATCGTATAAACAATGGTGTTTATAAATGTGGGTTTGCGAAGATGCAAGGGCCATATGATGAGGTGTGTAGTTTTTCTTTTGATGATGTTTCTAGGAATGGCAGACTATGTGGTATTCACATCGTTGAATTTGTTTTTATTGGTCCTTCTGCAGGCTGTAAAAATATTGTACGAAGCTTTAGACAAATGTGAAAATATACTAAGCAAGCAACGTTATATTTGTGGCAGCACACTGACTGAAGCAGATATTAGGTTGTTTGTCACTCTTATCAGATTTGATGAGGTATGAGGCTGTTACTCAAGAACAAGCATCATTGAATTGATCTAAGGTCACCATTTAGACATAAATCTAATGAAATCATGGCGTGTAGCATGTTTTAGACCATGTTTTTACTACAATAGACAATGTTTGCCTATGCAATCTTGAAATCTCTCTTTCTCTCTCTTTTTCCCCTCTTGAAGACCCATAATTGATTCTTTCTTGATCTCTTTATCAGTCCAGATCTCTACCACCTCTCAAAATATCTTCCGATTTTAACCAACATTCCTCTAATATCATCTCTTGTCAATTCAGACCCATCTGGCTCTTGCCAGCCTCCCAAGTGTCTTTCAATATTTAAAAAGAAAAAACTGTGTGTTCATACAAGATGATAATGTCTATTATTACTTGTACAAAAGTGTAAGTTGTTCTAATTTTATTTACTTCTTTATTTGAAATTTTAATGGAATGCAATGAAGAATGGTGAGCAACAGGAATCATGCTGCAGTTGTTGCTTGTTGAATTCTTGATGGCTCACCTTATAGTAATGATCACAGGAAGGGAAAACTTTCAAATATGACTGAAATTTTGAAGGATTGTAGATATGCTTTGTATTCTTTTATCATTGGCATGATGAGCTGTGGCTTGTTGTTTTTAAACGAACGCATCATCATAATTTCTTACAATCAAGAGCAATTAAAAAAAGATAAGGGTTTGAAGTGGTATTGTGTTTCCAATATCTGTCTCTGCTTTCCCCCCTGTTCTTTAATTTTTTTTGTCTGTTTCATATCATTAACTTCGCCATTAAGTTGGCATCTGATGTCAAGGATATTACTTCAGATATTGAAATAAAACGATTCATGCGTCTTGGTTTTTGATAGTTGTATTTTTTTTTATTGAATTAGTCCGTGACATGTTAGTGTCATAGCCCCTGACCAAGTGCTCAGAATTAGTAAACAATTTCTTAGCCTTCATTTAATTGTAAACTTTCATGTTGAATTGGTTCTTAACAAGGGCATTCTCGCATTCTATTTTTTGATATAGATTGCATTGTAACATTTAAGTTTTAGCGATTAACCTGTGCTGTAATGTAATTACAGGTTTATGTGGTTCACTTCAAGTGCAACAAAAAGCTATTAAGGGAATACCCAAACCTATTCAATTATACCAAAGACATCTACCAAATTCCAGGCGTCAAAAGTACAGTAAACATGGAACATATAAAGTTGCATTACTATGGAAGCCATCCTTCTATCAATCCATTTGGGATTGTTCCTGTTGGGCCAAATATTGATTATGATGCCCCACATGACAGGGAGAGGTTTTCTGCGTAGGTTATTCATTTGTGCAGTTGTACTTGTAAGAGATTTATGAGAAATATTCTGTTGTGTGTTAAGGGCTTTTTTTTTTTTTTTTTTTTGAGTTGAGTATTGCTGAAATGACCATGATTTGGGGGATTATGCTTGTTCAAGATGAAGTTTGAAAAATGTGTGTAGATATCCTTTTAAGGCATGAATAATAACATGTTGGGTTGAATTGAGGGTTGTTGGTGGTGGCTGAGTCTGAAGTGTTATTTATATGTATCTTGATTAGAGACTCCTGAGAGTGCACTGTTGTAATTTCAAGTATTTGATATATACTTTTTCAATATGTATATGTATGGCAATAATCAAATCACCCTATGGTTTTCATAAAAAAAATAAGGAAAAATTACATTCAAGTCCTATACAAAAGAAAAAAAATGAAAAAATGGTATCTTCAGATTTCAAAATTACCAATAAGTCTCATTGACAATTATAGAAGTGCATCATTGACAAGTGTAAGAGTGTCATTAACAAATTCATGGAACTTATTGGTAATTTTGAAATCTAAAGGGACCATTTTTTTTTCACCTGGGATCTAAATATAATTTTCTCAATAAATGATCCTCCATAAGTGAAAGGTCGAGAGTTCAGTTGAGTTTATAAACCTTCAAGCCTTTAGTACTACCCATTTTTTAAGTTTCGTCCTCTATGGATGTGAATTAAGAAAGTTGATTGGGTGGAATACTTTCGTTTTATGCAAAGATGACATCCATAGTGATGGCAATCTCTCCCTTAAAAGGGATAAAAAAGAGGTCACTTCACTCTTAATCAACAAGTTTTATCCTATTATATGAAATCAATAACATAGATTGCATAATGACATTGTGTTTTATTTATGACCAAAGTTTTAGAAAACATGTAAACTAAAATGCCCCTCCAAATAACTTCATTATTCAAGGGGACTAAAATCTAAAACTATCTCTAATGATATCAAAAACTAATCTCCTCTGAAATGATAAACCTTAATCAACTAAATTTGATTCATATACAAGAGACTAGATAATCAAATTTCAAACAACTTACTTAAGGGATGTAGAGCACCCCAACTAGAATGGTTAATTTATATTTTTAGAGACTATCAAATTTAACAAACTCAGAAAAATGCAGCAATCTCTATTAAACTGTTGGTAAAAAAAATTAAAAAAATCCCCCCATTAAACGGAGAAAAGCCACTTCGCCATCATTCAATAGGAGCAGCTTGATTAAGCATGTTTGTTTCGACTTAAAAAAACTTATAAGTTGCTTTTTACGTAAATCGAGACACAACTCCTCTCACATACTTACTTCGTATACCGTAAATCACTATTAAAAAATAACTTATAAACAATCAAATCGCTCAACCAAACATACCCATTGTTTACTCAACTTTTGAAAGTCGCTTGATTGTTTACTCAACTTTGGAAGTCAAGCTGCCTCGTTTTTGGAGAGTTTATTTATAAATGTTTATAAGTCATTGTTTATTAAATATGTAAGAAGAATTTTATCTCGAATTACGTAATAAACACTTACTTTCCAAAAAAAACGCTATATCAATCAAACATAGCTGTAATTGATTTCTTAGTTCAATGTCTACACACCAGTACAGAAGGATATATTTACTTTCGTTTAACTCACGGTTCCTGAACAATGATCAGTTGCATCAATCTCATGAAATCGCTTCAACTTGCAGAAACGAGTTTCATCTAATGAAGGTAAAATCCATCAAACTAAACGTAATAATTTTACTTATTTTTTGCATCATACAACTCTGGAAGGTTTAACTATGTAGCAGCAATTTCTTAGAATTCAGTGCTTATTTTTCATCAGCAAACAAAGAAATACCAAAAACATAAAAATATTTTTACAAAGATTGGGGTTAGGGTTAGGTTTTAAGAATCATGAGTTTTGTTGATGAGCAGAGAGGCAGACGGAGAGAGAAAGCCGAGCCTGTTGGCACTGAGAGCGTTTGAGGGCGGTGCCTCTACTGGAGCAGAGTGCCTGAACGGCGTCGGATTCTTCCCGGCAGGCCAAGGAAACGATGCACATGGCGAGTGCGTGGTTCAGGTGCCGGCACGCCGTGTCGCGGCCTGGACCGGACGGTACCCGCCGGTGACATTCCGATAGGGCTCGCTGTAGCCGCTCGCAGGTAGATTCCGACGACATCTTTGTGGATCTCACGGATTTGTTGCCTGATTCATTTCAGATTCCCAAATTTCTGATTCTAATTTCTCACCTTTAAATTGGAATTCCCCGCTTTTTCTTGGGGACTGATCGGATGATCAATATTGGATTTGAAGAATGATTTCGGCAACATATATACAAACACATTCATTGATACATACAGTTATACAAATACTCGCGTCCATGGGTTATAAGATGTATGTTTTTTTTCATGGCCAAAAAAAAAAACTTAAACATATATATATATATATTTAGGTTTTTTTTTTTTTTTTTGCCTGGAGGTTATATGTTGTATAGAGTTTGAATAATATAGATTATTCAGGCCCAAAAAAAAGAATAATATAGATTATTGTGGACAACTTAAAATTCTATAAATATCAATATTGGTATTTTGGTTAAATATTATTTCTTATACTTGAAAGTTAAGTTGGGTATGTTGTGTCAGTGCATCACTAAACTCAAAAAAAAAAAAAAAAATTGAGGCAGAAGGGACTAAGGAATGGGGATATACACTACAAAAAAAACGTGATTTAGTAGCGGTTAAAAATAGGTATTCGTAGCGGTTCTAACCGCTACAAACTAGGTTAGTAGCGGTTATACAAACCGCTACTAAATCGTACGTTGCAAGAGATTTTGTAGCGGTTATATAAAACCGCTACTCAATCAAAAATAACCGCTACAAAATTTGTAGCGGTTAATAGTAACCGCTACAAAATCAAGAGATATTTGTAGCGGTTATATAACCGCTACAAATATAAAAAATTTTATTTACGTCTTAAAAAAAGAATTTTTTTTTTGTAGCGGTTAAAAAACCGCTACAAATATATAAAAATTAAAATTTGTTAAAAATGACTTTTTTTATTTGTAGCGGTTAAGAAACCGCTACCAAATTTGAATTTCATGAAATTAGTAGCGGTTCTTAGAACCGCTACTAATTGCATGAAATTCAAATTTGCCGCCAAAAAAATTAAATATATCTTTAAAAAGGCGCCTTATTTAGTAGCGGTTTAATAACCGCTACAAATATTTAAAATTTTTTTTGATATTTTTCTTTTTTTTCAATATTATATTAATTAGTTTAGTTTGTTATTATTTTATCTATTTCAATTAGTTTACTATTTAATAGTTTAACTTATTAATAAATTAAAAAGAAAAAATGTAATTGAATATGATTAGTATAAAATTATATTAATAATATTATTAACGATAGTTAAGTAATAAGGAATTATTATGTTTTATAATATAATGTAATTGTATATGAAAAATAGATGAAAATGAGATAGAGTTAAGATATATGTAGAAAAAAAGATGTTTAAAATAAATTTTATAGAAAGGAAAGAAGTATTCTAAAAGAAATTGAAAATGTTGTTACCATATTTGATCGTATTATTCAGCTCCTCTACTCATACGAAAGAAATTGTAAATGAGAGGAAATGAAAGAAGGGTAAGGTGAAAAGAAATTGGGGAGTGTTTGAAATGAGTTGTGATAAGGGTATTTATAGGGATTCACGTATTATTTGTAGCGGTTAATGTAGCGGTTAATGTAGCGGTTACTAATTAGTAGCGGTTATTTATATTTTGTAGCGGTTTAATTATTTGTAGCGGTTAATGTAGCGGTTATTATTTAGTAGCGGTTATTTATTCTTTTGTAGCGGTTTAATAACCGCTACAAATATTATATTAATTTTTTTTTTAAAATTTTTTTTTACATTTAATTTTAACACAAATTTTTTGCATTTTTTGTAAAGAAAAAATTTTTACACTTGAATTCTACAAATATTATTTTAATTTTTTTTTACATTTTATTTTAACACAAATTTTTTGCATTTTTTTTAAAGACAAATTCTTTACAATTGAATTTGATCACTCATCGTCGCCATCCCTACAGAAATTTTGTAGAAAAATTATTGTTATTGATGTATTATTAAATTTAAAAAATTTAATTGAAATGACGTGGACTTAAAAAAACTCACCGCAGTAGAGGTAAATTGTCATCGCCTTCAGGAAAGTAGTTTTCAAAATCAGCTGGCTGAAATGGCTCACTCTCGTAGGCGATGTTATCGCCTTCACCCATGTCGTAAAGGTCTCTTGGCTTTAAATGAACGACCATGTGCCAATCCCTATGCCGCTCGTCCTCGACATAATAAACCTGATGTGCCTCTGAAGCTAGAATATACGGCTCATCATCTTGAGAAATACCAGTATGAATCGGGCGTGAGAAATTGACTGATGTGATCCCTAGGTCGTCAGTTGTCAGTCCCCGAGAAGTCGTGGTATTTGCCCACAAACACTTGAACAGCGTCACGGTGAAACGGCCTTGATAATTAAGCTCGACCACATCAAGAAGCTTGCCATAGTAAGGGACGCCTCCGAACTGCATGTTGGCGTCACTGCTGCTCGCATAACTCCTTGTCCCAAATGTGCCATAAACACCCGAATTCTGTGTTTGCAATCCCTGATCCCGTGAAACCGTGCAAAACTTAAAACCATTGACATTGTATGCTGTAAACCGTTTTGCATGATCAAGAGGGCCGATTGCGAGAGATCTGAAATCCGGTGAGTGTGGGTTGTGGTCATTTAGTATTCTGCGCGCAAACCAGGCCGGGAATTCTCTGTGGACCCTCCTATCAACTTCCGAGGATGTCTGTGTACGGATCCTGAGCTGACGCTTGACATGACTTCTGAATTCCCTGCAATTAATAATGGAAAGGCGTTAGTGAAATGAAAGTGAGAAATGTTACGAAAGATATAGATCGAATAACATACATGTGAGTGTACAATTCTTACCGTATGAAAGGCTCAACTTGAGTGCAATTAATCAAGACATGTCTATGTGCTTGGAACTTCTCAGTTGCCGTTAGTTTGAAGTTCTCAGTTGCTCCAACTGGTTTACCAACACGAGGGATAAATTCTCCTGATGTCGGCGCAGGTTCAGGACAATCATCAACACGAGGCGGGCGGTTGAAAGCCGTCTCAAGATCATCAAAGTACCTTGAGCAAAAATATAGCACCTCATCCCCTATATAGCCTTCAGCTATAGAACCTTCTGGCCACGCCTTATTCCTCACGTAAGATTTTAATTTCCCAAGGAACCTACGAAGTACATAAGAGAAAATTGATATAAAATGATGAAAAGGACAACGAGCAAACATTAAATACGGACAATAAATGAAAGCACATATTTCATAAGAGTACCTCTCAATCGGATACATCCAACGATATTGTACTGGTCCAGCGAGCTTCGTTTCATGAACGAGGTGGACTGTGAGGTGAACCATCACAGTAAAAAAGGACGGAGGAAAGATCATCTCCAAGTGACAAAGCGTAAGAATGATTTTCGACTGCAGCTGATCGAGCTCCTCAACGATCAATACCTTAGAACACAACTTCCGAAAGAAAGAACAAAGTTCCACCAAAACGATGGAAACATCGGGAGGAAGTGTATTCTTTATAGCCAGAGGGAGTAACTGCTGCATAAGAACATGTGAGTCGTGACTCTTCAGGCCAGTAACCTTTCGAGCCTGCAAGTCGACACATCGAGAAATGTTGCTTGAATACCCATCAGGAACTTTTAATTTCTTCAAGGTCGCGAGGAACACATCCTTGTTCGGTTTTGTGAGGGTAAACTTTGCCGGTGTAAATCTGTCATTCTCATCTGGCCAAGCGTCTTCACGAACTCCCATGTCGCGTAAATCTTTCCTCGCTTGAAGGTGATCTTTTGTCTTGCCGGGTTCGTTAAGCAGCGTATACAGCACATTGTCGCAAACATTCTTTTCAATGTGCATTACATCAAGACTGTGGCGCAGTAAATTAGATCTCCAATACGGAAGCGTGAAGAAGATACTTATCTTCTTCCACTGCTGAGGCGCCGAAGTCCTGCGCGTCTTTTGGCGAGTTTGTGCTGAACCGTCGCTTTTTCCAAACTCGACGTCAACATGCTCAAGCTGCTGTAAGATATCTGTACCGGACAAAGTCTGAGGTGGTTCTCTTTTCTCTGGTTTCCCATTGAAGCGATTCCGTTGCAATCTGAACTTATGCGTTCCATCGAGAAACCTCCGATGCCCCATAAAGCACCACTTTCGGCTGTGGGGAAGGCGCAGTGCGTCAGAGTCGAAATTGCAAGCCGGACACGCCGACCCAGTGTGCACGTTCCAACCAGATAATGTGCCAAGGCCAGGAAAGTCACTGATCGTCCACATCAAGGCTGCACGCATGTTGAACAAAGTCTTGCTGTGAGCGTCGTACGTCTCCAAGCCGACATTCCACAGGTCAAGCAATTCCGCAAAAAGCGGTTGGAGATACACATCGATGTCATTGCCCGGTGCCTTTTTGCCTGGAATGATCATAGACATAATGAAAGAGCTTTGTTTCATACACATCCAGGGGGGAAAGTTGTAGGGAACTAAGACTACCGGCCAAATGCTGTAACTTGTGCTAAGATTCCCGAAAGGATTGAAACCGTCGGTCGCCAACGCAAGCCGGACATTTCTGGGGTCAGTCGCAAAATCTGGAAAGTCGTTGTCAAACGTTTTCCAACCAGCTGCATCCCGCGGATGTCTTAATTTACCGTCTTCGTTTTTATCAACGGCATGCCACCTCATGTGCTCAGCAGTTTTAGACGACATAAATAATCTTTGTAGACGAGGTTTCAAAGGGAAATACCTGAGAATCTTTGCAGGTTTCTTCTTCTGCTTTTTCCCCTTCCGAATTGTCTTGTACCTCGATGTGTGACATCTCTTGCACGTCTCCCTGCTGGAATCGTCTCCCCAATACAGCATACAATCATTTGGGCACGCATCAATCTTTTGATAATTCAACCCCAACCTGTTGATGATCTTCTTGGCCTCGTAGAAGGTTGTGGGAATCTCGGCGTCGGGGAATGCATCTTGTAATAAGTCGAGCAACATCGACATTCCCTTATCCGTGATCCCACACAAGCACTTGATATGATACAATTTGACCAAGAAAGATAATTTAGAATATTTGCGACAACCTTGATATAAAGGACGATCTGCCTCATCCATCAAGCTGAAAAAATCCCGAGCTGCTTCATTCCCCATAAAAGCCGGCTCAGAGCCGTGCACTTCTTCGTTGAAGTTATCGCCTTGAAATCCAAACGCATCACGCACAGCGTCATTCACAGGATCATCTTCATCTACTTGAACGCCTACTTGAGAACTTCGAGGAAGAGCCTCGTCATATCTAACGCCGGCCTTCTCACCATGAACTGCCCAGAACGTATAGTCCTCAGGGAAAGGCTTCACAAGCAAATGTTCCTTCACAACATTTCGTGGATGCCACTTCTTGAACTTGCATTTCCGACACGGACAGACGATCTTGCCGTTACAGCTGGCGTGAGTGAATGCGAAATCTAAGAAACTGTTTAATCCGTACAAATATTCAGGAGAATTGCGCGGCAACCTTATCCATGATTTATCCATAGCTACAAGTGAGAGAGAAGAAAGTATAGAGAAGAAGATGAAAGAAGATGAGTGAGAAGATGATGAAAGAATGCCTAGAACCTTATATTCTGAAAATCCAACGTTTATAACTTTGTAGCGGTTATTAAACCGCTACAACAACCGCTACAGAAATTCCAACGTTTATAATTTAGTAGCGGTTATATATATAAAACCGCTACTACTATTCAAGCCGTTAATTGGTGAGAAATTCAAAATGTACTTGTTGAGTATTAGTAGCGGTTTTATATCTATAACCGCTACTAATGTTCAACCTATTAGTAGCGGTTATCTATATAAAACCGCTACTAATATTAAAGCCGTTGGACATTAAATATAAAAATAATTTTCTAATTTGTAGCGGTTATACATAAGATAACCGCTACAAATGTGCACAGAGGCGGCAATTTTGAAAATTCAAATGATTTGACTATTTGTAGCGGTTATCAGTGTATAACCGCTACAAATTTACTTATATATTTGTAGCGGTTTCTGAAGAGAAACCGCTACAGATATATAAGTAAATTTGTAGCGGTTATCGTTTCAAAACCGCTACAAATATACATTTATAAATGTATATATAATTTATTTTTTTTAAAATATATTTAAAAAAATAAATTATATATATATTTAATTTATTAAATTATTATATATTTGTAGCGGTTATGTACTAATAACCGCTACAAATATATAAATTTGTAGCGGTTTTAACCAAAAACCGCTACAAATATATACATTTGTAGCGGTTTTACCTAAAACCGCTACAAATATATATATAATTTATTTTTTTTTTAAATTTAGATTTAAATCATTTATAAATTATTTCAATGCGATATAATAATATAAATATAATTATATAAAACACAATAAGAAAATTCTGAAATAAAATCTCATAAATATTTACAAATGTTTAAAAGAAAAGAAAATGTCCTAAACTAAGGAGCTGGGGGCTGATCCTCTGGTGCTCCCTCAGGTGGGGCTCCCTCAGATGCCGCTGGATCGGGCCGCTGCGCAGACTGAACCGCACCATCGTCATCAGCAGGAGGAGGAGCAGTAGGAGGAGGAGCAGTAGGAGGAGGAGCAGTACTCGGGACGACGTAGTGAGGGACAGGGGGGACCGCTGGATGCTGCTCGTCCGGGAACAGCCGACGCCAGGCTCCCTCGAGCATATTGTTCGCGATCTCACGCCACTGCGTCTGCTGCGCGTACATAGTGTCTGCGTGCACCTGCAGCAGCTGCTGCTGCTGCACGTTCATCTGCTGCATCTGCTGCTGCTGCTGCGCCATCTGCTGCTGCGTCTGCTCCAGATCTGACCGCAGCTGGTCAATCGACTCGTCCCTCCGACGTCTGACCCCTCTAGAGCTGCCAGCCTCAGAGGCGGCGCTCCTGCCGTAGATCATGCTGGGTCTGGCGCCTATCCCCATCCCCCGCACTCGTCCGGGGTGCTCAGGCTGACTAAGGCCCGCCTTCAGAGGAGCCGTCGGGTCCACTGACCCCTGTGACTCCTCAGGCTGGGTCTGTCGCAGCTCAGCCTGCGACAGCTGCATCCGCTCCTGCCATTTTATGAAACAATTAGTAATGACTATTTTTCATTAATAACTTGATTTTATAAAAAATATAATAATAAAATAACTTACAATCGCCGCCTCTGCCTGCTGAGAGGTCGCAGTCCCGTCACGGTGTCTGTGTGTGATGGCGTACAGCTCCGCATAGTCCGTCTGACGGTTCTCCTGCTGTGCCCTCGTCTCCTGAAACAATGAGAAAACAATTAGTATTATGAACTAATCAGCTAAAAGTAAGTGAAGCACTTGAAACGTTACCAGCTCGCTGTAGGTCACAGCAAAGGTCTTCGATCCTGCTGTGTGGTGGATCGTCTGCTGCGCCCGGATCGCGGCGTTCCTCTGAGAAAGCTCCTGGAAAAACAAATAATTAAATGTATTATAAAATTTGAAATTAAATACAAATTAAATTGAAATTATAATTTAATATTTAACAATTAGAAAATTATATATCAAAAATATAATAAATACATTACCTGCGCCTGAGGGCTCCTCCTGAACTGGACGAAACGCGCCCAGTCGTTCGGCGGCACGCCGTCCGGGACGCTCTCCTGCAGCTGCTCCAGAGGCATCGTCCCGTCCCCATCCACGCTGTGGAAGAGACGGTTCCTCCTGTTCCTCCAGGCGTCGCCCATCTTCACGAGGGCGTACCTCTTCCGGTTGGCCCGGACGGCAAACCGCAGCTGAAAAAAATACATTTAAATATCAATAATACTAAAAATCATAATTTAAAAAAAATAATTAAATAGAATTTATTACAAAATATATTAATTAAATAGTTTTAATTACCTGAACCACCTCCTCCCAAGCCTGGTCCTTCGGCCCCTTCGGAATGTGCTTCCACGTCGGGAAGTGAAGGGGGAACCGCATCCAGTTCGATCCCAGGTCGCTCAGGAAGCGGTTGAGCAGGTGACCCCCATTGTGGATCGGCTGGTCAGTGCCCTCGTTCCACGGCACTACAACTCGCAGGGACCGGTCCATGCTGTTCAGACCGGCCACATCCAGCCTCCTCGTCGACACGTTCCCCTGCTCATCTGCACAGTTGACCGCACGTTAGATAAATTATAATTCCAAGTTAAAAAGTTAAAAAATTAAAAAATTAAAAAATTTACCTTCGACCTGCACCTCAAACCCAGTGGACCGCGAAGACGACCCTCGTGGGTTGTTCTGCTCCCGAGCCTCTTCCTCATCGAGGAACTGCTCCATCTCCCTGAACCCACTAATCGGGATCTCGAACTCCTCCTCGTTGAGGAAGTCCTCAACGCTAATCTCTGGCACCTCCACCTCAGGCACCTCAGCTGCGGTCGTCGCCTGTGGGATCGTCTGCGGTTCCTGTGGAGGGTTGGGCTGAGATGCCTCGGTACCCCTGCCTGCGCGCCGCCCCCTCCCTCTGCCCCCTGCCCGGCTGCCGCCACCCCGCAAAGTCGGTCTGGGGGGCATAGGGGCCTTCCCCTTATCCCGTCCTGAAGCCATATCAACTGTACAAATTAAAAAAAAAAATTAGTCCATTATTATACAAAAATATAATAAAAATACAAATACAAATAAAAATACGTGTTATATACGTACCTCAAGTGTAAATACTGTGGAATACTGACCAAAAACTCCTATAGACTCGTCTGAACGCTCAAATATCGAATAAACCACTCAGAGAAACCTCAGGAAACAAAATGAGCAAAATGAGAAATGGAGGAGGTGAGTGGTTTAAATAGGCAGATATTAGTAGCGGTTATTCAAAATAACCGCTACTCTAACCGCTACAAATAATTAAATTTGTAGCGGTTCTACAATAACCGCTACAAATATTCACAACGTTTAAAATTCTGTAGCGGTTATTGCCCAGAACCGCTACAAATTTGGAGTCTCTTGAAATTCTGTAGCGGTTTTTGGGCAAAAACCGCTACAAAATCTGACCTTTGGTATTTTGTAGCGGTTTATGTGCATTAACCGCTACAAAATAACCGCTACAAGTTTTGGCGGGAATTTCGCGCCAAACTTGTAGCGGTTTTTTGTATGAAACCGCTACAAATATTCTTGCCGCTACAAATTTGTAGCGGTTTAGGTAAAAACCGCTACAAATTTCATAATTTGTAGCGGTTTAATATAACCGCTACAAGTCCACCGCTACAAAATGCCTTTTTTTTTGTAGTGATAGAACTAATATGTCAGTTTTATAGAAAGAATTATGTAAGTATAATTAGAAAAAGATGGAAGAAACATTGTCCTTCTCCAAGTAGGCTGAGTAGTGAGTATGTCCTTCATCTTATATAATTGTTCATTTTATAAACAAAAAAAAAAATTGAATACAAGAGATATAGAAACTTATTTTTTAGGATAGTTAACAACTATCGAGACTCTCCTTTAACAATATTGTTGGAAGTCGCACAAAATAAGTTTGAATAAGGATAAAATTGAAAACTTATTTTATTTGAAGACAATGTCAATGAAATTTAAGTTTCTAAACCCATCGCTCCCTAATAAGGTCTCTCCATCAATAGTATGATTCTAATGACTTTGTGTTATGTACCAAATTTTCACCAATTGCATTAACTTTTGATAGCTTGGGTGAAATATTTTTATTGATAATTCATATTAATATGAATTATATTGATAGGTAAATGAGTACTTTTTTTTTCTTGACATCTGATAGTTTTTTATTAGGTACATGTATCCTCTTATTAGATGTAATCCTATTTGTGGTACTGTCGGGCATTAAAAAATTTAAACCTTAATTCACTACGTTGTGAGAAACTAACCCAATCTATTAGACCAAACTCCAACACCATTAGTTGACATGTGATAGTAAGATACTTAAATCAATGATAATGCCAAGCCCAACAATACAATTCGGCATAAAAAGGCTGAGCAACTTGCCATCACGATACACCCAATTAGCCCAATTGTTTTGGGCTAGGCAATACGACAACAATGCTTAACTTGGGCGATCTGCATTGAGAGAAGACCCTATTTGAGGGCTACGATGTGTACCGTACAAAAACAATTTCAATGGTTTAGATTTAAAGTTTTTAACTAATAATTTTTAAATAAAAATATTTTTAAAAATTGACAGTTAAGAAATTATCCTTATTTTATATTTTATATACATTAATATACTTTTTTTAAAAAACTTAAAATTAAACCAAACTCTAAATCTAAAGTTTCCAAATTATATCTAGACGGCCCAAATTAGGTGCTCATTACTAGTGATCTATAACATCCCAAATTTATTGTACTTATCTGAGAAATTCAATAAAATGGTGAATATTCATGAATTTGGAATTTATGAATTTTATAAATGTCCGTTTTCATAAGAAATTGGGCAAAAATAATTATGGAATTAATTTGGGTAATTTCAAAAGCCCAATAGTAAGGTCCAAAAATGGAGAAATATTAGAGAAAATATTTGATCCAAAAATATACGAAAATTGGCCAAATAAAATTAAGAAAAGAAATTGGAATAAAAAGGAAATGGCAAAATCGTAATTTTGTCAAATTAACACAAAATTAATTATTTTTCGATTAATTGAAATTAATTTCAATTAATTAATAAAAATAAAGGAAAAAAATATATTTGGAACATTTTGGTCAATTAAATATGAATTTATGGAAATTTTGAGCAAAAATGTAATTTTGATCAAAATTGAGACTTTACGTGTATATGTAACTGGAACAAGTTATATAGCCAATTTGAACCTAAAGGAGGGGCCCTTAGGTGTCTCCTACATGTGGCATGAAGAACAAAATATTAGTTTGGCTTAATGGCATGATTGCATGTACATAGAGTTATTGTACATAAAAATGGATTTTGGTAATTTTTAGAAATTATTAAATAAATGAATTACGACATAAGATAATAGAATAAAGCTTCATCTCCTTCCTTTTGCTCCCATAAACCAACGTCCACAACTCTAAAAGGAGAGAGAAAGTGCAAATTTTCTTAGAGAGAGAAGGACGAATAAATCTTGTATGGTAAGTCGATTTCTTCGGTAAATTGGCTTCTAACGTATATACTCCGTTCCTTGGGCAAAAATATGTCAAAATAACCCATGTCAAAATTTAGGGAAAAGTACAACTAGATCGGGTACAACAGGGCCGGCCCGGGTCCTCGGGGACATTTTGGTAAATTTTTATAATAAGCTAATATGACCACTATAAATACTATGTAAGTGCCTAAAATGGCGCATGAATAGGTTTTAACCTAATTCTTGTAATTTGACATTTTAAGATCAAGTAGAAAGCCAGTCGGTGGCATGTATTATGAGGAATGCTATTCGAGGATCAGGGAAAAGCGATTAAGGTAGGAAAGTTACCTCTCTTGCATGTATTTGATATTTTTTCTGGTGTATTGATGCATGTTATTGCTTTTCTTGATTATGTGAAACATATATGAATGATTGAAGCTTTATTCTGTTTATATGTGGCCATAGTTTTGTTGCATGAAACATTAAGCATGCAGATATATCATTGTGTTATCATGAGTTTATATAATGCAAGCATGTCATGCATTCTTATCTTGCATGCATATTGGTATTATTTTCCTACTGAGATTCTTTTGAATCTCACCCTCCCCTATTAACAATTTAGACAAGTGAATACGGAAGGTATGTAGAGATCAGAGAAGAGAACTACATGAGAGGATTGTAGTGGTGAAACGAAGATGAGAGGATATTTTCGTTTCACTAGGACGAGTTTAGACACCCAAGTAGCCCTCTGTGGCTACATTAATGGTAATTAGTATGTACGAACCCTTATGGGGAATTTCTGTAATCATGCACATATTATCATTATAATTATGGTATTGATGTATTGTCCATCGAACCATGCATTAATATTCGCTGCAAGTCAAAATAACTAAGGGTGTGACATGATGAGAAGCCAAATTGAATATATTTCATGTATCTTAATATGGCATTATTTAATGTACATTCTCCTAAATCAATACTCATAATATGACATTATTATTATTAGTAATTATAATATACATACTCCTAAAAATTTATTGATTAAAAAATATATTACAGTACTTAGGCTATCATTTAATGCACTAGTAACTTCTATTGAGGCAATTAGTTAAAGGGCTGCTATTTTAAAATTATAAATATGCATAATTAATTCTAATTCATCTAAAAGATCATATATGAATATAAGTTGGTGTGGCATATGTGTAGAAGAAAATGATAGAAAATCATTTAAGATAATTTGATTATATGCAAAGATGACACTTAAAGAAGCAATTAATTAAGATCTCTTGGCTTGAATAATGCTTCATTGGAAGAATTAGTTTCATGCCCAACAAAACGGTGTTGTGAGATTCATATAAGCCACCTCAAATAATGGGATATAAGACCTTTTACTAAGTGATTGTCATACAACATAAATTATATCTCATGAACCATATGCAGCAAAGCTTGGACAGAAAGACCTGTGAGAAAGTCTTGAAGAAATTTTCTGCATAAAGGTGCAAAAGTTGGGTCAAAGATTTTTTCAAAATTTTCACAAATCATATCCATGATAAATATGATAAATTGAAATGGCAAATCATGTAGCATTTTAAATAGGATGCTAGATGTCTCAATAAGAAACAAAGAGTGGGAAACTATTACTCCACATTCTTTAACTTTAGGTTGTCACTCGTTCCATCCTCAGTACTCCTAGAAAGTTTTTTTGATCTAAAATATAAAACCCTATTCAAAAAGTCCATAGCATTAAATTATTCTCTTTCATAGATGCCATTATTAATGATAACATAGGGAGATAATGTAAAAAAAAAAATTAAAGGGAATTGAGATAAACAGGTTGAATTTAATTAGAGGATAATATAAAAAGATGGTGATAATTTTTTTATTATTTCAATGATACAAACGACCACTTCTAGCTACTCTACTTTTTAGTCTCTTTAAAGTAGTTAGATCAGAGATCGATCCTATTCTACAGACTGGAGGGAGTACTTCCCAAGACTCTTTTCGGCTAACGCTTCCCAAGACAAAAATACCCCTTTAACCCATATATTTAAAAAAAAAAAGCAAAAACTTGTGAAGGCATCCCACATTATATTTAATCATGGGTTCGGTGTATTCCTTCTTAGATCCCATCCTATCGGATGGAAACCTTATACATTGAGCTACCCTCATAAACCATATGTTTAATGCCGGATGAAACAAATACTTCTGTAATGAAAATATGTTTGTTTAGATGAGCGATTGGAACGTTTAAAAGCAGCTTTTCATTCGTAATTTGCAGTATACAAGATAAGTATGTGAGAGGAGTTGTGTCTCGATTTACATGAAAAACAACTTATAAGCAATCTAATCGTTGAAACAAACATACCTCTTTAACCCATTAAGTCAATCATGTATTCATATTTATATTTTAGTAGTTCCTCCAGTCCTATATACTCTATAAATTTTTTTTTTCAGGTGTAGCTTGTTTCTATTTATAACAATTGTCTAAAAATTTTAATTTCAATATCATTTTCCACTTGTTCTCTATTAATTATTGATTGGTCTCACTGTATTAATTTCTGCATCTATTGTTTTTATAAGATACAAATAACCAAATTATATAGATAAAAAAGTTAGCTAAAATTGGTTATAGACAATAAATATGTAAAAAAAAAAATGCACCTTATTTTCTAAATATACCCTTGTTTATAGAACAGGTGAGTGAGAGAAAGAATGAGTGGGAAAAAAGGTTAGGAGGGAAATATAATTAATTGAGGGTAAAAATAAAAAAAATAAATAAATGCTTATACATCTCTAAAAACTATTTTATAAAAAAAACATACCTATTCAACAAATACTATCCTATAAAAGGGAGGGAGTAAATTTTTTTTTGCTCATTCTCTTTCTCTCTCTCATACTCAAATACTATCTCATAAATGACTGTGGTTTTCTAACATAAGTTGCATTTTTCACATATTTATTATCTTTAGCTAATTTTAATTAACTTTTTATCAACAAAATTCAATTATTTATATCTTATACTTCCTCTGGTCCACAAGCTCATAGTATAAATCATTTCTAACTATCATACCATAACTAACAAAGAAGTCGTTAGCTTAACTTTCTCTAATAATAAAACATTTTTCTTACTTTGAGTATATTTAAGAGTACAGAAAATTAGCACTACATGAAACTTTAAGTTTTCTTCTAATAAATTGTAATAGGGGTAGGAAAAAAAGAGTTTACCAATTACCCATAAAGTATGCCCTACTATATCTAAGACATTAGGAGTACCACTCTATACCTAAATGTAAGTCACTTAAAAGAAAAAATTTTATTTAAAATATAAGTTACTTGTAGAGTAATCAATGACATTTTCTTAATTTTATTCCTATTTAAGTCACTGATAAGAAAAAATTTTATTTAAAATATAAGTCACTTTCTCTATTGGAAAGAGGGAAAGAGGGGAGAGAGGTGTGAAAACCATTAGCAAAGTAGAAAGAGATAAAAAAGTTAATAAGGGCAAATGCAGAAAATTTTGTCAATTTAATATTTTTTTAGCATGCAAGAATAAGGGACTTACATTTAAAGTGATACAAATCACAGTACATGACAGCAGCATAAATTATGTACTCTCTCTGTTTCTTTTTATAAGATATGAATAATCGAATTATGTTGATCAAAAAATGGTTAAAATTGGTTAAAGACAATAAGTATGTAAAAAATACAACTTATTTTTCAAAAACACTTTTATTTATAGAAAAGGTGGGTGAGAGAAAAAATGAGTAGGAAAAAGTGATGGAAAAGACAATATAATTGAGGGTGAATCCTTGAAAAGGAATCTGAAAATTGAGAAATGATATATGAGTGTTTTTAACAAAAAGTTGATTAGAAAATGTCAAAATGTGATAAGGAATTCATAACTTTCTTCTTACGAAATAATTGATATGTCATTTCCCAATTTTCAGGTTTCATTTCAGGGATTCTCCCTATAATTGATTGAGGGTAAAAATATTAAAAAAATGTATTAAATATTTAAACATTTTCAAAAACTATATTATAAAAAGGAACATGCTCATTTGGCAAATACTATCTTATAAAAAAAATTGATATATTAAGTCATCAATAGGGTAAATAATTTAATGTGGATTGGAGTTGCATGCGCTTTTTGTCATTTCATGAGTTTCTGAATACAATAATGAAAGATTCCATAATGAATAGTGATGCATGCGCAGTACCAGCAAGAGGCAGCTCACATGAGACAAGACCCTTCTGTTCATTTTCCCAATGCTCCTAACCCTAACCCCAAAAGTCAAAACCATTATTCCATGCACCTCCCAGCTCATGTTCATCTTCTCTTGTACAACTTGTCCCCTTCTTCTTTCATTTTCTTCCATTTAATTTAGATCTATCTGTATGGCTTTGAAAAGTAAAATATTTATTTTGCATGAACGTATACTGACTCCAGTCTGAGATATTAATTCCCTTTTAGAAAGATTCTTTGATCCGTATATAATATAAATCAATTAAAAAAATAATTAATTCTGATTTATCAATTCTTTTCCATGAAATTATTGCCTAAATGTGGTTCTTTGTATTTAATCCACATTCTTTAACAGGGTTATAATTGAAAAAAAGATTAATTTGGGACATATTTAACGAGTTAATTGCCCTTACTTGATTACATTGAGGCGGCTGAAATGATGACTTATATTTTGAACTAAAAGGAGTATATAGATTTAATTTTATGCCTCTTTAATTTCTTCTTTTGCTTTCATGCTTTGAGCCATAAGAGATCAAATTAAACTACAAAAACTTTAAAATATAAGAAGTATATATGGAGACGGTTGACTCTTGATCATCAACTTTAACGTAACGTACGCACGTTTCAGTTAAAAATACTATTTAAAGGAAATAATACAATTCAAAGTATATTGGAAGAAAAACTGAAAATAGATTTATGTGGTTGAGTGAATAACACATAAATAGGAATAAAAGGTATACATACTACATTTTGTATTGCTGAATTGAAGTGTCTCTATTGATATTTAGTTTGCGTGGCCTGCATATCGTTAGAATATCGATATCAACGCTCGACACACCATCAACTTGAGCATATGGCATGTGAAGAAAGCTGTCATTAGAGGGTCCCTGTGTTGGAAGGAACTCATAATCTTAAATATAGGTCACTTTGCTTAACTTTATGTGGTATTCAATGCTTTGTTCGATCTTCCGTTAGGAAAAAAAAAATTAGGTTTAGTTTATTATATCCGTTATATCAAGTTTTTTTTTAAAAAAAAAATTATATTTGCTTGGTTGTGTCCTATTTATTTCGAATGAATTTATAGCTAAATGATAATATTTAAAAATAGGACACATAATCATGTGTGATTGAACAAACCGATATGATGAATAGGAGCAACTTGTCCTAACTATTGTCCTTTTAAGATATACTCTTTTGGTACTATTTATAAAACATTTCTAGCATATTTCACACATATAATAAAAAACAGTTATGAAAAACAATTCCAACTTTACTTCTATAAATGAAGGGTAAAATTGTATATTTATGTAAAAAATTTAATGACGTATCTTATAAATAGAATAAAAAAATACATGTTTTCTTTGTCTTATAAATAGGAATAGAGGAGTGGTACTTTTGTTGATTTTCAAGCTATGTCCTTTATGTATATTGGACGATGTTAATTAGGAATAAATATAAAAAATTAATTTTAAAACCAGTTTAATGAATCATCTAACTTTTGAGCAAGAGTATAATTCCTTTAGAGGCTTAGGGTGCAAAGGATTTTTACACCTTCCAGCCACTTACAACCTCAACCACCAGTTTGTCAGTTATGGGATATGAGTTTTTTTTTTTTTAATTTGGTCAAGGATATAATTCTTTTTTAGATTTAAAGTACAAAGGGTTTTCGTCTCTTCCAACGAATTTCCTAGAATATGAAATTTTAATATATGTTATTCACGTTCTCTCCACCAACTAATTTTATACAATCTCTCTCGTTCTCTCCACCAACTAATTTTATACAATCTCTCTCTCTCTCTCTCTCTCTCTCTCTCTATATATATATATATATGCGTTTTCAATGTATGTTATTCGCAATTTTTTCAGCTAGGTAATCTTATACAATCCCTCAAATTTCAGTGTTAATTTTACTTTATATCCTAACATATTTTGAGTTGTTACAATTAATAAAATATAATGAATTGGGTTTAGTATGTTCTCATATTGAAAAATCGGCATAATTAGAATTCGAATACGTGACAATATGGTTTAACTATTCATTACTTCCTCTGGCCCTATTTATAAGCAACTTTCTCTTTTATGGAGCTAATCCCTTTTATAAGCAACTTTCATTTTTTGTCTAAAAATGTAAGCTTTTTGTTCCTATTTTATCCTTATCAAATATTCATTCTTTCTCATATTTTATACTCATTATCTCTCATACTTTTTATCTATTCTCTCTCCTATACTCTTTTCATAAATGGGGGCATATATGAAAAAACAAATATGGCATTTTTGACATATTTATTCCCTTTAACTACTAGTTCATTTTGTACAATCAAGAGAAAAGTTGCTTATAAATAGGACTGGAGGAAGTATAAGATTTGCATCTCGCGGTCCAAAAACTATTCATTACAGCATTCTTCCTTCACTACTATTGCAGCCACAAAAAAGAACAAATCATTAAATATGTGTTGCTTGAGTTATTCTTCCGGAGTCCTTGGGGTGTTTCGATTAGCAGTGATAGAAATGCCTTTTTTTAATATGACTTTTGTAAATGTAAGATAGGTTAAACATTAGATTGTGTTATATAATTTATGTTTAGAAGAAACTTGTTTAGATGATTAATAATGTAAAACTAAGTTTGGGTGTATATTGACTGAAAAGGATATAAATTTAATTAAAAATAGTTATTGTATTAATGGGAAAAATTTGAAAATACTAACTACTTAAATTTTAGGAAAAATTGGAGACAAGTCCCTCTTTAAAAATTTAATTGGTGAGAATGACCTTAATCAGAGTACTGTCATTCTTCATATATATAAATTGATCAAGTTATTCATGCCAATTAAATTTATAATGGGGGAGTTCTTCTCGATTTTCCTTAAATTTTATTATTATTTTTTCTTTGAATACTTTTATAAATAAAGATAAAATTGGAAAACAATCATTATTAACCTTTAATTAGACTTATATAATTAGGAACAGACTTTTCATTTACAAGTGGATTTACAATAGGGACCATAATAGTATTTTAATAAAAGAAGGTGGGACTCAGTATTCTGTTTTCATAAGGTATTTAATTTCTTCTCCCTCCATAATAGAAACTTCTCTCTCTACGTACCGTGAAAAAGCCAAAAGTATGAAATTTTGACTTATGCCTTAAAACAACTTTTTCTTCAAAAGTTCACTTGAAAAAAAGTTGATCCAAGTAAGATTGTCAAACTCGCAAGTTTAAGCAAACTCGTGATAATGATATAAATTCGTATCGTAAACTCGTAAGAGTTTAGTTTTACCATTAAATAGATATTATTAGTATATAATTAAACGATTAAAATATAAAAAGTTGACAACAATTTGATTTAAATATATTTTAAATCCAAATAACTGAAATTAAATTTATCAACATTCATAATTTATCGCATTTAATAAACAATTTCTATAAAATTCATATATAAAGCCGTTGAGTATAATCAAATTGAAAAAGTTAACACGAGTTTAAGGGTGCGTTAATACAGTTTTGTAAGCTATAAACATAAAAACGATAGACTCGGTATATAAACTCGTGAATTTAACCGAGTTTACAATGGTCACGAGTTACTAATGACTCGACTCGATTTTAAAAGTTAGAAACGTAAAAACGGTAAACTCAGAGAGTCAACTCACGAGTATGACAACAATGGATCCAAGCATCACAAAAAGCCAAAAAAAAATGGCTTTTGACTATTGGGATGCATGTTTGGGCCTCCAAACATGGTCTCCAACACACCCTTAAATATTCCCTTTTTGCCATAGTAGTGTCAAATATTTATTTAGTATTATGTATGAAGAAAATGAAGAGAAAATGGAGTATTTTTTTTTTTAAATATCAAAGTAGTACTAACAAAATAAGAATCAACGTCAATGAAAATTGTGCTTCATGATTGAGCATCATAAGTTTTCAACAACTTATCTTATTTAAATATATATACACATTACGCAAACATCTAACCAATAAAAATGTTTTGATCTGAAGTGTGCTCAAGAAAAAAACATTTCATGATTCCAAACAGCACGACTTTACTTTTTATAAAAATGCATTTTCACCCAAATCAGGGAGATGATCAAGGGATCAAAATTTGAGATTAATAAAAATGGAGAAAAGGAATAGACATATGAAACATCGCATCAATAAAGAAATTACTTAAATGTGTGTAATCAAAGCCCAAACTAGGACCACAGACAGAAAATATAAAAGAGGGGGGAAACTACAATAAACTGAATACTTTTTTACAGCTATTAAATCATGTATTCAGATGGATGCTAATAAAAATAAAACAATTTCTTTGCTCCGATCATAAATGTAGAAGTTAGGGAGTTAAGTTAAAAAGATTTAGAAAATTAGTTAAGTTAGTTATTTATAAAAAAAATACATGTAGGTTTACCTAAAGTATCCATTTTGATTATTTGCATTGGAAACTACTCTTGATGGAAAATCCTCTTAAGATCTGCAGTTAATGGGGAGTGTTTAAAAAATTATAAATTTGGTACTCAAAGTGAATTGAGGCTTTGCATTTCTTTAAGATCAAGCCCTTTACTAACACTTACGCGTTTAGGACGAGAGGGAGTGCATATGAAATTGATAAGTTTTCTCTTTGCATATTGGTTTTTTTTCCTTTTTATTAATGTCTATTTGTCACTTTTTTTTTTTGTCAGATGTCTATTTGTCATATTTGTCAATTTTTTTTATGTAGTTAATGTTTTAATGTGATTATTTTCCTATTTTATTCAAAATTTTATTTAATATTGGTAAAGTTAGAATCTTTTTTTTCAATTCAAGACAAATTTAATGACCCAGCTTTTAGTTCCCATAAACTAGTTGAGATGACTTATATTATAAAACGAAGGGAATATATCTTCTGTGCGAGCATTTGAGAGTAACTAAGAAAAAAATATTAGAGGGAAACCCTAATGAGTTTGAAAATTTGTAGGGGGGAGGCCGGGTGGTTAAAACTAGGGTTTATGTTTCTTTATCCTAATCAAGGAGATGATATTGAGGGGAAAAGCAATAGGCATCAGAAAAATCTTATCATAAAGGAGTGTATATATATAATCAGAGGCTCAAAGTGGGACCCAATTAAAAGAAAATAAAAGAAAGAGAAACCCTAATGAATCATCAGATTTATTTCCTTTTCAATCATGCAATCATATATTTAAAAGAACAATGACGTCAATGATATGTTTTTTTTAAATCTTTTTATGAATATATTACTCCTTCCTTCCTTATTTATAAGGTCCTATCTTTTGAATTATTCCATCATCTTTTTATAAGATTCTCTTTAGGGTTTCCTGAGCATTAAATGTATTTTTACCAATATTACTCCTAATTAATTTTTCCCATACACCCTCTTTCATAATTTTTCTCACCCAGCTTATTCTCTCATTTACCCACTTAAAATAAGGGAACATTTGTAAAAACAAGTACTTCCTCCGGTTCACAATATAGGGCATTTGTAGAAAAAAAGTATGGTCCAGAATATAAGTTACCTCTAGTTTAATTAATGCTCTTTTCCCTATTTTGCTTATGTAATTAATATTCACTTTCCAACTTTATCCATCCCATTCATTATATCCCCTCTCTCTAAAATAACATTCCCAATGCAATTAAACACATTTCTCAAGAAGGGTAAAAGAGAAAAAAAATTTACATCTTAGGACATATTACTTAATTGTCATTTCTTGTTTCCCGTGATATAGTTTAAGTGCCCTATATTGTGGACTGGAGGGAGTATATTAATTTCTTACTGTTTATTACTTTTAACTGTTTTCTTAAATTATCATAAATAGGAACTTAGGGAGCAGGCATTTAATTCATAACCGTAACAAATAATGGTGATTGAAAATTGAAATAGAGGCTATATAGTTAATTAATGTGTTTGGTAAATTAAAGGGAAAGGGGACAACACTAAAACAAGGGTTTTGAATCACAACCACCACATATTACAAGGGCCTTAATCAGTGGAAGATATTGAAGCGTGATTGAGAGCTAAATTACAAAAAGAAAAAGCATGTGATTCTTATCCACTAGTAGCCTACACACACACACACACGAACATGATCACTCTACTAAAAGGAGCATTATGTGTTTGTGGTCCTTTTTGCTTCCATTTTGGTGTGTGATCGTGTATATGTCTTCGTTTTGTCAACTAAATGCTCCAAAGTTTAAGACAAAACTTGCAGGACAGCTGATTCTACCAATCTTTTCCCCCAGCTGTTTTCTCTCTCTTTTTCTTCTTCTTTAGTTATATTATACAGTCAATTAGTATTGTTACACACACACGTACACATTGTTCAATCTCTATTTTCATCAGTAATTTCCCCATTATCAGGATTTAAATCTGTCGTGCTGGGCTTTGAGCTAGACAACAGAGACTAGTTTCCTTTCAAGCAACTATGGGAAAAACAAATATCTCTCAGTTAATTTGCTATATATATATATATATGTATGTATGTATGTATGTATGTATTAAATTTTCCATATGAATGTGCATTTTTGCCTTCCATTTATTATTGTGTTGACTTTGTTTTCATGAGGTATAATGTATACAACCTCAAATTCTTCTTATAAGGAACAACTACCCAAATTACGAAAAATAAACTGGTGGTTAAAATTAGTTAAAAGTAATGAATATGCAAGAGATACCATTTTTTTTTCCAAACATGCCCTTATTTATGAAGATGATGAGTGAGAAAAAGAATGAGTGGGAAAAAGAGATGAGAAAGACGACATGCAATTAATTGGAGGTAAAAAAAAAAAAAAAAGTACATTAAATTTTTAGACAAAGCAAAATTGTTTCTTACAAATACAAACAGATGGAGTATTACATAGGGATATAAAGTTGAAAATTTGTTAAATTTCATGGCAGGGTTATGAAGTTTAAGGTTTTTCTTGGTTATTGTGACATACATTGGAAGTTCCTAATAAATAGAATCAGAAGAGTAATTTTAGAAAAATTCTTCGGTTCATAATATAAGTCACTTCAAGAGTAACTAATGTTTTTATCACCTAGAAACCAATGCTTAAATGTGGCTCTTTGTATTTCTTTCTCTCCTTCAAAATCTCATTTAATATGAGTAAAGTTAGATACTTCTCTTTTAATTTAAAATATATTTAATGAGTTAACTGTATTTTTTCGATTCTAGTGAATATGTTGAGAGTGACCTAATTTTTGACTAAATTGGAGTAGATAAAGTTAGCTGTATCATCCAGGAACGAAATAATCTCAAATCACATGGGGACAGGATCTTTAATAGATGTTTGGGGTAAGATTAAATTAAATCAAATTGGTCTAATATGAGCCAAAAGGCCAAAAGTGTGTGTGAAGCTTTTTAGTGAACAGTGACGCTTCTATGGTTGAAGGACCATGTCTTGCCTCTATGTTTTAATAAACATTAGGCATATGACAGTTGTAGCACATGAGAGGCAATAAATTTTGTGTTTTTTTTTAAAGTTTTGGTGGGTCCCAAGGTTTATGATTTATTTTAGTTAAATATAAAGTAATTAATTATTTGTTAAAAAATATTTGATTTCCAATGTTCAATAATTAATTGATTTTCAGTGTTTTTTTAGCAAACAATTGATTTTCACTGTTGACGGTCTAATTTTTATTGAATTTAAATTGTTTGTGGTTGTAGAAGTTGTTGAACTAGATGAATAATCAAGTCAACAGACCTAGCTGTTATTTTTATGATGAATAAAGACCCAGATATTCTAGTTAATTAATATAATTTATCTTTAGATTAAGATGCATTCAACATCCTAAAGTATTTTTTCATGTGCATCCAGTATAGTAAAGTACTTTGTGGTATGTCCATATCGTACAATATTTTTTTAGGTGGGTTTAACAACTTACAATTTATTTTGAACATGTATTTAATATTCTGAAATATTTTTTGTGTTCTTCCAACACCTTAAATTTTTTTTTTTTTGGATGCTATGCTTGATGCACATTAACCCTTTATTTTTCCCCCATGAGATTTAACACTTGATGAACATTGTTTAACGACACAAACACACATTCTAGAACAGAACCAATATTGTTTCTTCACCATCATCATCTACAAAAAATACTACTTGCTACAACATCTTAAGATATTAAATCATCATTTTAAAAAAAATTAACTAATTGATGACTTCTCGAAAATTTAATAGTATAGGTTCTGCAGTAAACTTTCATAATAATGTTAATGCTTAAAAAATTACAGGCGCCCGCGCGCACACACACATTTTAATCTTTTTAATGTTTTCTCTCAGATTTAAGTCGTTAACTATAATTTTAGTTTTTTTTTCTTTGTTATTCTCATTCCCCCCCATAATTATCTAATATCTGGTAGTCATATTTGTCGATTAACAAGTTCAATTAGGTTACACTCTCTCATAACTTTTATCATCCGCAAAGTATATAAGCTAGTTTATTTTTGCTATTCTCCATGTTCATGGATCCAAATTAATATATACTATAATCAAGCAGTGGTCCCCCTTAGATTAAATTATAATACCATCTACCGTAACTATAAGAGGTAGTAGAATGAGTTGGTAAAACAAAGAGCTAGTAGAATGGTTTATTTTGGTTCTAAATTTATACCTCAATCCACTTTATTGTTATAATTTTTCTCCTAACCTCTCCTTATTGATTACTCATATTTGGGGGGGTCTTTCATCTAGGGATTAGCAAGGTTATTAAACCCAGACAGACCTCTGAACCGATCTAGGAATTGAGTCAAGGGTTATTGAGTTAAGTCGGAGTCAACCCGGGGTCAAACTAGTGAGGGGTAAAAAATTTAAAAATAATTTAAATACTATCCAAATACTTTTTTTTTTGGATAAAATGACGATTTATATATATTAAAAAGAAATTATAATTGGATATTAGGGAAAGCTGGATAAGGAGCATATTGAAAAATGATTGATTTTTTTACTCCAAATATTAAATATCAATTCAATATCATGAATTGATATAAAAAAACCATATTATATATTATGCAAACATATTTTTAAATATTTAAAACATACATTCTCATTCGATTTTTTTTTTTTAAAAAAATCTTTGCAATTTTAATTTCTTTTAGAAAGAATGGACCCATACCCATTTACACCACCCAACTCAACCCTAATTATCAATCCTAGTGTCGTTTAAACCTCACTCACTCTTTCGTGTCCTCTCCTGCTTGCCGCTTCTATCTCTAGATGAAACATACTTTGAGAAGAAGAGGGGTGAGCTTCACAGATTTCAGATCTCTGCAACTTCGTCTTTCCTTCTCAGATCTCTGCAACATCACCAATTGTTCCTCCTCTCTTCCCTTTCGTGTTCATCTCTCCTCCCTCCCCTCAATCTGAATCTGGATTGCCCCTCTTAAGGGGAAAAAACTAATTTAGAGTTGGAGGCTCAGCCGGACTGACCAGTTGATCGGTTCGCCTAGTTCTGAGTCAACTTGGCTGGTCCGGTCCAAGTTTAATAAAACTAGGGAATAGTATTCCATGTAAATGATTAGAATAGATATTTTACGGAAACACACATTTTTTACAAATAATGTAACTAAATTAATTTTTTAACCTATGCAAATTAGTTATCTTGCAAGTACATTTAAAAGATACTGAAGGGAGTAAGTATACCAATATAAAACCTACATAGTAATCTTGGGTCACCTTTTATCTTTGGGAGGGAGGTCACAAGTTCCATCATGTGCTTCTGTGCGTGTCTATGTGGAAATAGTCTTGCTGCTAATCATGGGTGATGAGTACCAAAATCTTCAGAATGGTTTAGATTTAGTTTTTTTACTTTTATTTTTTAAAAATTATTTTAATATGCATAGAATTTAAAATAAAAACAATTTTTTAATTTCTAGTTTTCAAAAAAAAAAAAAACTTTTAAAAATTACCAGTCGAAAATTTTAAATATGTTGAAATCGTATTTAGATAGTGCAAAGGTCACCGTAAGCACCATGGATGACACCAAAAACTAATCTATATTTGGGTATGTACACATGTGTTAAATTAGATACACTCCTCTATTTTTTTTTATAAGGCATTCCCAACATATTTTACATGGATAAAATAAACTTAAATTTCATTAACTTTACATTTAAAATTCAACACCTTTTCAATTTTACTTTTTTTTAACTACACTCTTTCTAAGAAAATAACAATCTGCAAAATAATAAATAGAAGGTAAAATTATATATTTATATAAAAATTTTAATGATGTGTATTCTTTCTCTTTTTTATACTGGGAGAGGGGTGTTTTTATTGATTTCTCTCTCCATTTTCTCTCCATTAAGTATATCTACCATTAGATCAACTTTTAATAATCAAGATTTATCTGGTAGATTTTTATTATAAGGATATTCTTTATATATTATAAAATCTCAACTATTGAAAGTTAATCTAATGGTAAATACCCTCAATAAAAAATAAATGAAGAGTGAAATCAATAGAGACACCCTCATCGTTCATATATCCTTATACTATGAAATATGAATAGAACTAGGAGTATTTTGGAGATAGAGAGAGAAAGAGAGAGAGGGGAAGAAGTCAGTGTCAAGATAGCTGTAAGGAAAGAATGGGAAGGACCAAAAGCCACCATTAAATACCAACTCTCTCTCTCTCTCTCTATGGCACAGTGCCACAAAATAAAAAGCCCTTCTTATGGATCCATCATCATCACCGCCCAGAGAAGGATCAGAGAATCACGAGAGACCCTTTTGTTATAATTCAAGTTCCTTTCCTCCTCTCTCAACATTACCCTCTCTCTCTCTCTCTCTCTCTCGCTCTCTCTCTCTCTCTGTATGTTTTACCTTAGATCGATTTCCTCAATCGCCATGAAAATATAGGATTCTTGGTCGCTGATGATGATATTCTTCAATCAATTATTCTCAACTTGTTGGTCTGAGAGGTTGAAGCTGCCAGCATGATCTGGTAATTGGCCTACCACACTACTTCATAGATCTTCAATATAAATAATATACCTCTACTATATCAATCAATCAGTATATATATATGGTTGGTGAAGATTCGGTGGGTTTTGGATTTTATGTTCAAGGTTCGTAAGTAGTCTAGAACCTTGATTCATTCTAGTGAAGAATTAAGTTACTGATTTCTGAGAATAAATGAGTTAATTATTGTATGTATATCGAAAAGGGTTGTATAGATCTCGTTAATAACCTAGATTTGGTTCTTTGTGGGGATTTTAATCAATTTTAAATGCACAGAAATTTGTCCTTGGAGATTACTGGGAAGGATATTAGCTTTAAGAAAATGAGGATACACAATAATTCAAAACATTTGGAAGGATTTTGATAAGCCGTACTTTTTTTTGTTATTTATAATTACTAGGTCTATGAAGAAGAAAAGAAAATTAACGCAATAATTTAAATTAAAAATGATTCTGATAAATCATGAAAAATAATACATTCACGTTTTCTTTCTCCATCCACAAACCAAATGACTTTTTTTTCCCTCTTCCCGTTTGAAGTGGGTTTTATTGAGAGAGGCAAGGCTGATTTCATAGAATTAATTAGAATAAATTAAATCCTAATATAAAACCACTAATTAAGGAGCAAACTTGGTAATTAATTAATTATGAGAGATGAGGTTCGATCAGGTCATCTAGCAGCTTCAATCACTCAAATACCAACAGATCCATTTCTCTCAACTTCTGAGTTCTCAGCTGGGATTCTTCTCATGCCCTCCACATTCATTAATTGTTTCAGGTATATATATACAATTCTTTCAGACTTATATGTTTTAATTTATTCTTTTCCTTTTCTGCCAAATTAATTTATTCTTTTCCTTCTTAAATATGACTAGCTACATGAATATGTTATATATTAGATACCATAGTGTTGGCAATATAATAATATTACTCACAAATTAATCAAGATCAAGATATTGAACATTTTTTTATACATATAGAGATGAAATTATACATAAATGCGTGCGTGTGTGTGTACAAAGAGAGATTGGAATTAATGATGGAAATTTGAAAAAGTATATATGTAAGACAAAGTTAGAGGGTAGTTGTTATATTTAAGATTCCATGACTGCAAACGGATTTGTCTGTACAAGTGCATGTTAGGTGAAGCTGAAAGTGTTCTCTGTCCTGAAAAATATTATAGTAATTTCTTATTTATTACTATTATTTAATGTTTTCAAGCGCAATAAATACTCTGACTTGTATCCATTTCATCTAGTCCTTTCCCTTTTAGGTTAGGTTCTCTCATAATCCTTTGTCTCTGTTTTTTTTCTCAGAATTTCATCTCCACCCTTATTAAAAAAAAATAGATGGTTCAGATTTCATATTTTATAAAATTATTATTTTAAACATAAATAAATAAGTTTAAACTGTTAAAATTTGATCTACACAATTCATAACTGCGACACAAACAAAATTTTAAAAAAATTAAGTTATAAAATACTGTAGTAATAGTTTTAAGAGATATTAAATCTGAACCTTTAACATTTTGATCTGAGAGTGGAGATGTAATTCTAAGAAGAAAATGAGAAAAATGATTCTAAGAGTATCATTTTCCATCCATTTTAAGGTTATTGCACTTGGCAAGTAAGTTAAGAAATGTAATAAACATGTATTTTACTAAAGCTGCCCCTCATTTATTGTTAATAGCAGTACTTTAAATCCCTTTAATTTTAACATTTTGTTTGGGTTTGGGTTGAAAATAAATAGCAGAACCTACAGTTTTGAATTGTCTAGAACAAATTCTGATAGTTTTTTTTTTTATGTATTATTATAATATAATTTTATGATATATCAAAATCTCAACCATTCAATTTTTAATCCAAAATAGGGGATGGGATAAGGAGAAGAAAAGGAGAAAAAAAGATAAGAGGGTCCATATCCTCTTTCAAGATTATTCCTATTTAAACTTAAAACCTCATTAATTGTAACTTCTATGACTTTTTTGATGTAATTTTTGGTATTAAATATTGGTAAATTTATTTATTTTTTTTTAATTTTCAGGTAAAGTTAATGATTTATTCCCATATAATAGTTCGGTGGCCATACAAGAGAGGGACAAGAGGAAGTATAATAGTATGAAACTAACAACTAACTTTTTTCTCTTGAAAGGGCAAATATAATAAAAATACAGAATATATATAGCTTTATTTTGCTTCTTTTGGGAACATTTATTATGAGTGAGATGAATGATAAATCTGAAACATAAATAAGCATCGTGTATATATATATATATATATATATATATATATATTTAGTATACTCACATGTTGATGTGGTCCAATTCAATATCCCCTCACAGCCTCCACACACACACACACACAGAGACACCCACGAACACAAAAGTACCTACGCGTGCGCATACACTGTTGAATTGACCTCTCAGTACTGCTAAATTCAATTTTATTATTAATTCAGCATTTAGAGAGTTTAAAAAAATTCACATGCACATAATTAAATAGCCCAAATCAGAGCCAATTCTTTCTGCTTCTCTTTCTTCCTTCCTTTTGGCCTTAATTTTGGGTTAGGCCAGCTAGCTTGCATGCAAGTTTTGACAGTGAAACATTGTTTTAATCATTGTGATGTGTTTGTAATTCTATTTTCAACATATTAATTTATGCTCTTATAATCTCTCTTTTAACTGTGTCCTTTCAACAGATTTCATAACAAGAAAATTAACGCTAGTGCCAGGGATCTGAGTTAAACTAGCTAGCAATATATATTAGGGTTAGTACTCTATTTTTGTTTTTTTTGGAGAAAAAAAATTTATATATATATATATATATAGGAATGGTAACAACAGAAACACTTTTAAGAATTGAGCGATGACCACTAAATTTAAAGAAAAGTCTAGGGAGAACAAAAGTTAAAACCGCAATTATCTGTCATGCATAGATGAAAAAGTAAAGGTTCTCCTTTCGATATATATATATATAGTGTGTGTGTGTCAGGCACAGATGCACGACCAACTTAATTTTTAAAGTTGTTCCTGAAGTTTGGCATTGGATTATTGCTTCTTGAAAATGTTTATATTACTTCACTTAATCTGCTATTCTTTACAGACAGATTATTTGCGTTTTTTAAGGATATGATGTGCTTCAACTTCTGGTAACTTAAATAATCTGATATTTGTTATTCCCTTAAACATCAATGATCAGCTTCCTGCTTATTAATTGGTACGTAAAACTATGAATATTACCATGAACTTTTTTCCTTTAGGGTTTAATTTGGATTTTCGATCAAACTGAGATGGTTAGATCTATTAATCTTTAAAAGTGATGTGCATGCTTATATGGTTAAGCTGGAAACAACTTCAAAGTCAGGTAGGGTTTAAAAGAAAAGAGAGAGCTTCAAATACTACTTCTTGTCTATTAATTAGTTTCATCTTATTTAAATTGAATGTTAATGAATGTATGTAATTGTATTGTTTAAACTTGTGGCCAGTTTATGTATGCTTTCTTAACGGTAAAATTCCAGCAATCACATAGCTTGGCCTTACTTTTGACTGTAAAACAACTAAAAGTGCATTAATTGGCTTAATTGTCATGATAAAAGTAAGGCCAACGATTTATATGAATTCAGTACTTTGGCTGGCTAGCTAGTGTTTGTATATAGATATTGACCTCCTTAGAAACAATGGGATTTAACTCAAATCTGCAGATGTGTGTGTTTTTCCCTATATTACATAGAGTTTAAGAAATGAATAGCATCATTATTAAAAAAAAATCGGGAATAAAGCAAATTCTTATAAATTTGTTATTTTAATTTGATGAACCAGGAGTATCCTTTGCCAACAACAAGGATTAAATTCTCTTGGGGGATATGGACTGTGAAGGAGAATCTGAGTTGAGCTTTATAAATATGTTTTTCCTTTGTTTTTTACCCCAATCTTCTTCACTAAAAGTATATTTGCACTGTCTTTTTTTTAAAAAAAAATTCTAATACAATAACAATTGCTCTAAAACAAACTAACAAATTAAAAGATCAGGCTATCATCTACGTACCACCCTTACCTGTGTTGTACTGCCTCAAACCAACATGGTGCCACCAGCAAGGTTGATTCAGAAGACAAGGAAGGAAGATAACGATGAGGCAAGACAAGAATATATATAAGCAAAGAGATAATTAATGTGATAAAGCCATTGGTTGATTCATTACAATAAAAGAATATAAGGTCTTGCAAAAGGTTAATTAAGATTTCATATAATCTGTGTTTGAAATGATATGTTGACTTTCTCAAGAGGTTTTCCCTACATTTCCTGGCATATATGTTCTTTTGTAATTAGATATACAAACTGTAAGAATTTTGGGTGTACCTGGAATCCGATAGACTCACTGAAGTACCCACACGAAACCAGTGCACTGATGCGGACCCCGATTACATTACACAGCAAATACACCAAAGAGAGGAAGAGAAGAGAGAACATTCTCATGAGAGAATCGTTTAGAGGGAGAATTGTGTATTATACCATCATTAGCCTTCTCTCCTAATCCCACACATTATATATAGTGTACGTACGGTTATATAGGAATAGAAGTAACCCTTAAACGTACAGTTATATAGGAATAGATGTAACCTTTAAAATACAAAGGGAATGACTCTTTATAACCCATGTCTCTCCATTAAGCCCTTCTTGACTTGGGCTTGGGCCCTAATCCACCAAGGGTTGACTAGTATATTCTAACATCTTCCACTCACACTTGGTGGATTAGATGTTATGAGTCAAGTCTCTTTCTCTTACTTCTTTCATACTAGGTGTTTTGCTTTAACCGCGTGGGCATGACGTCTCCATCTGGGAGCTTTGTACTAGAAATCCCTTTTTACAAAGATCAGCACAAGACAATCCTGTAGTGCAGCTCGATATTGATATAATGCCCGAATATCCTAGATTTACTAATACACACTTTACTCATAGCCAATCTAATCCCTCTTGAGTTAGTATAAAACTCAGATTACCTTTCTCATATGCATAGTGTCTGCACTTATGAAACTACAAAATAATATCATAAGGGACCAGTCTTAGATGTAACCCCTTCACGGTAGTTATATCCAGATTATAAAATTTAAGTGAAATAGAAACTAATAAGACAAAAATCACATTTATAATCACTCATCTCCAAGAGATGGGGTGCCCAAAAAAAACGTTTAAAAACAGAATTCATATGTTCTCACATTCACTTTCGAATACAATTACCTATGTAGTTATATCACATAATAAATATCAGAATGCATAACCAAAATCCTGGCAACCCCGGGTTACTTGTATATATACAATGGGTATAAAGTTTCCCAAAATGGGGATTACATAACCAAAATTCATATTTACATCTCATATACAAAGTAATCCCAAATTCCAAAATCTAAAACAGATAACCAATGGTCCAAAATCTAATATGTCCCTACTAGCCCTAACCACTCCTGGTTGGCCGCTTCCCTTTCAAGCCACTTGCCCTGTCTGAAAAGGTTAGTCATTTGGAAAGAGTGAGATTCTAAAGAATCCCAGTAGTAACAAATCACTCATACAATATATAAACACAAATCATGTAATGTCATCATGTTTAGCAACAACACTATGAGTCATGGCTCACGCCACAACCGACAGCACTCAAGGCTGTATCACAATGCACTATGCCTGCTTCGCGGTAATCACAATGACAGCTTTCGCTGTAATCACTATGCCCGCTTCCGCGGTAATCATTATGCAGCAGCATCATAATGCACAAAGCATCTCAAAGCACAACATATCACAAGACACAAAGCTCCACAAGGCACAAAGCAGCAGCAGCACAATGCATGATAGGCAAACATACAATACATTTGCACAAAGTATAAGAGAGGAGTCACTACCTGTATTTTTCCTGACGTTCTTTGGCACAGTGGGCTCACGCGTCTGACAGATATCAAGTCCTATACCAATTTAGGGACAATTGATTAATCTCTTTTCCAAATGCATATTTCCATAATATTCTAAGTTGGTTATCATTTAGGACTCTTTTGGTGGCTAATAGAGGCCTAAACATATGCCTAAAGGTTGGAAGAAACTACCCTGAAGACCCCTTTTTTGAAGGCAAAACACAGATTTTAGGCTGACTCACTCGAGTGTAGATGACCTCACTCGAGTGATGAAAGACTCGTGCCCGAGTAAGAATGGCTCTCACTCGCGAGTGTTTGACAGTGAGCAACCATCATGGCCAGAAAGTGCTCACATCACTCGAGCATAAGACTTTGCACTTGGGTGATGATTCTAAATTCACTTGATTCCCCGAAAGTGCAACATAAAGAGTGACAACTCGAGAGCACATGCAACATCAGAGGGACAAGCTCATCCGAGCACAATCCCTAGCACTCGGGTGAGAGGCCTTCATTTGTGAGTGTCATAGCACACTCTTGAATATCAACCAGTGAGTGACAACCTGAGAGCAACCCTAATTTTTGAACACACGCTATTACTCGAGTGATCCCATGCTCACTCGAGTGATCACCAACATCACTCGCGGTGAAGGAAGTGTACTCGAGCCTCCTTCATGAGAACCCAAGCAAAACACGAAGCAGAAAGACAAAACACAAGGAAGCACTCGAGTGAGTTCCTCCCTCACTCGAGTGAGGCTATTAGATTGCCAGATCGCATCAACTGACAGAAATTCCCAAATTGGTCAAAATCATACCCAATGGTTCCCAAACTCCACACAAAGCTCATACACACTTAAAATGACATAGGGAACCCATTGGTAACCTCCAAAACACCCAAATACCATTTTAACCACAATCTATGACCTTGGGTCTCTATGACACACATACCCAATTCTAATCAACACACTTTCAAACTTCAAAACTACAACCACCATTCAACTAACTTCACAATGAACTAATCCCAACATCAATCACTATGAAGTTTACACATTCCAAAATGGGCATAAAACATAGCACATTTCTAGAATTTCAAAAACTTCATAAAAAATCACAACATATATATCAAAAAAGCATCAAATGCTTGCCTCTTCACTTTGCCAAAGTTAGAATCTTGATTCTCCAACTTTCAAATTTCTCTAATACTCAAACCACTACCTTTCCAAATTCTGAAAACACCAAAATGGAGCTCTTAACACTATGAACAAATTTAGTGAAGAGGATCTAAGCATAAGAGGATTATTACTCACCAAAGGTCAAGCTTTTCTTTTCCTCTTCCCTTGCTCAAGGTCACCGGAAATGGAGAAGAAAGAGAGAGAATATGAGAGATGGAAATGATGATGATGTGTACTCTTCCCTTGTCCATGCCCCCAAAATCGAATAGGAGAGAGAAGAGAGCGAAAAAGTGAGTTTTTGTCCTTTTTGTTTCATCCATTAGCCCTCACAATGCCACATGTCACCATCTCACTTACCCCCTCTATGAGCTCACACAAGCTTAATGCATAGGATTCCGACCCATATGCAATAAATCTCTACCCTTGATCTCTAATCACCAATTACACTTATATCAAATTTACATTACATTTCTCCAAAAGTGTTTAATTACACTGATTACAATCAATGTCAGAGTCATTAGCCCCTAATCCCAAATTGGGTCATTACATTAGACACCAATATAGGCGTGTATATTTCAGGTAATAATCTTTCTTTCGCCCATATATCACTTTGATATGTATCAACCGCTTTCCTAACATAATGCCTTTAGATCGTATCAATCATGATCATAGGACAAAATGCTAAAGTAGAAGACGTTGAAACATATTTCCATGATCATGTCAAAGTCAAAGGACTTCAATGAAGGGTTAACCTTTCTGGGACTCACACAGTAATGAAGCAGGAATCTATTCACTTACTTCCTATTTGCGGTTCTTTAGCACATGTGGTATGAATCACATGCTACGGTATTACTCTTATACTTTAAGAGCGTATGTCGTTTGATTTTATCATTAACATCATACAAACTTAAGTTTGGACACTCTTAGTATCTAAACCCAAATTCCTCAACTCCACTCATATTACATGACATCAATTTTGAAGAATTTGTTGTCTTGCAACAGGTATCATGGACGTAGGTTTCCATGATTTGATCCACATTTTTACAATCAAGGATCTCTTCTTGACTTACTGCACTTTAAGTCGAGGTGACATAGTTTATGTTTCTTCTCTACCATATTAGCACTCTTGCTACTTTACTGGTGAACACAATTATCTCATCTTTGCACACTCCTCTTGAATGTCAAAGGCGGTCGCTTGTGTGAGAAAGTCGACCTCACCAACCTGTACGACATACTAGACATTGCATATTTACACACACATTAAAAAATCAAAATGAAGTATTATGACTTCATACCATATGCATACCAAAAGACTTATATGTTTCTCATACATGTCCTTGGTTATTAGGCTTAGTTAGGGGAGTTTTCATATGAATATGTTGTTCAACAATAACTTTTTGTGTTATAGCATCTCTTATTTAGCTATACATTTGCATATAGTCTATCTATTATGCTTAAAGTCTTTTATTTAGGCAATGGATATGCGCATTTATAATACTTTGACACTAGATTTGAATTCTCCTTTTTCAAAATCTCTCATGTTCTATAAACATTACTAGCCATATAGCCTCTTGTACTAACACATACTTTGAACGTGCATAATCAAGGTACTCTACAAGTATCTCAGGACCCTTCTGTGAAATCACCTAATGTTTCTCACAATGGTTAAACTAGTACCGAATTACAAGTCCTACCATGAATATATATCTGGTCTTATATATATCATTGCATACATCACACTGCTAACAATGTCATATGGATATTCTTTTCTATTATCTTCTTGGTTAGCTTAGTTAGGGAAATTTGTCAAGACTCAAACTCACTCCTAAAGTCACTTGGGTATCCATGGGATTGCATTCATTTATTATGAACCTCTTAAGGATCTTCTTAATGTAATTCTCTCGTAAAAGAGAGGAGTCTTCTTAAGCTATTTCTTTGGATTTCAAATCCAACTGCTTTACCCATGAAACAACATCATTCTTTAACAGGCACTACCAAATTCAAACTATGTATGGCCAATAGTATATTATCCACTTAAAGGAATAATATCACAAATCATTTATTAATAATTCTCTTCAACCATTTAAAAACCACATTAATTTACCGCTTTTTTGAAGCATTAAACATCACTATATGGACAATTGCATCAATCCATAAAAGGACTTTCGCAAAAACACATGAAGTTACCAGCATGTAAAACTTCAAATACTGCTTTTAGTGAAATCTAATAGTCACTGCATATAGATTTCTTCATCCCGATCATCACTCAAAGTGTATGTTTTACATCCACATGATGTAAATTTAAATTCAAATAATTAACTATTGCCATATTAAAACTAATTTAAATGTACAAAAAGTGAGAAAAATGCCTTCATATTATGCATACCCCTATGTAACAATAAGTTTTGTGCAGTCAATCGATTTACCCACTTTTCTCCTAAACCTATGAAACATACTAGTCCTCAATAGCCCTTTTGATTTGGTAGTAGATCAACTGATTCTCAACTTGATTCTTTCTCAAAGAATTCACTTCCCTTTCCATTGCTTTCTTCCATTCTTCCTTGACATGGCCTCTTGTACAGAATGTGACTCACCATTCTCCTGTAGAATAACCATAAACATTTTTCTCGGTTATCCCTTTTCTTATGAGCTTTTTGCATTTCATATTTATTTTGTTTGGTCTCTTTATAGACTATTCTAAGCTCCCACTCTAAAAAACAATTGAGGATTATTGGCATGTCTGTACTATCTGTACTATCTTGTCCTTGCATCTTGCAAAGAGATGCAATGTGATTAGTTTCACCCTTAATTGAAAACTAATTCACAATAAATATGGTACCTTTCAATTCTTTGTGTCATAATTCTATCATCATTTTACTCTTGAAAATGTAACTCTTATGAGCTCTCACTTACAACCACTATGGGAATTTGCAACTGACCCTTATGGTCTATGAAAACTCAAATTTGACTTTTATTTAGTCAAACTTTATAGTGTATACCAGTGACTACTTTAGAGGGCACATGGTTAAACTCAAATTGATGAAACCAAGAATGTGTGCATATATACTAATCTATCAAAAGTGGACTAGATAATCCTCTCCTACTCACATTTGGTGGGTTAGTATGAGTCATAATAAGTTTAACCATGTCTAATAGCATTCCATTATGCCTTTATAAAATCCTTGTTGGTTATGGAGTTCCTCGGATAGTTATCTATTTATTTATCCCTTTATTTCCATAGAGCTAATTGAAAATAGTCAAATAGATGCTCATTTCTTTGATCAGTTCGTGAAACTTTTAAAATTTCTATCCAATCGATTCTTGAACTTTATTCACATATTGTTTAAAACAACAATCTTCAAACTTGTGTGAAATTAAGTAATAACATGAGAAATCATCAACAAAGGTAATAATTTACCTAGCTCTTTGTCTTACCCTCAAACTTATAGGACCACATGCAATAAAATAGAATAATTGCAATGTAAACTCAATTCCAGTATCTTTCTGAAAAATTTTCATTATGCTATTTTTTAGAACCAAATACTATGCCTTTGACTAGTAAGACATATATTTAAGTCAATACTTAAATAAGAAGAAAAGGCAATGCAATTATGCACAAAGTTGAAAGAAAGATTGAATCACAACTATACAATTTTATAAAGCAATTCATACTATTTTGTTTCCCTTATCAAGCCATATATGTCTCGTAATCTTTTCTATTCTAAGTTGACATCTCAACTTCAGTATTGCCATACCATTTGTCAATGGCTTATAAATACCAAATATTTTGATTGTCCCCATTGGGTTTATAAAATTATGTTCTTGGCAGCCTCTCTTGCCTTAGCCACTCAAATTATCCCACACATAGGGTTATTCATAATTTATTTAATCCAAGAACTTATCAATAATATAACACATTAAAGTATACAATATCATATACTTGTATTATTCTTAACTAGAAAAATAACAACGTCATTGGGTCTATGATTAGGAGAATACGTTTGTATCTGCCATCACACAAATTCTAACTATGTCATTATTGACTATCAAGAATTTTATACAAGTACCTTAAATAACATGCTCAATTATTACTCTTAAAAGACTCATTTTCTAAGAACTCCCACTTAGATAGAGCACATTATGCTCTTCAAAAACTCATTTTTCAAGAGCTCTCACTTATAAAGAGTGTTTGACTTTTACTTATTTGTTTATCCAAGTTCTCTATTGAACACAATTTTTCAACAAAAATATATCTTCTAAAGTGCTAAGTCTTCATGATTCTCAAACCTAGTCTAATTGGTTCTCAGCAGCTATTGTTTTTTCTAAAATTGCAAGAATTTTCATGTATTCTATCATTTCAACAATATCCCAGAGTTTCTCTCTCTTTCTATATATATATATATATATTAGACGATATATTCCAAATTTCTTATTCAAATCATATTTTGTTTCCTAATAGAAACATTTAGTATTTCTTCTTAAAACTCTTATAGTTTCAAGTATTGGGAATTTTGACTTGGCTTAAGAGTTTATTCTTCACTTAAGATAGGCCTTTACTCTTTACCCAAGGAGTATTATTTCCTGAACTCCACCATGATCTAGAGTTTGGACAATCTCTCCATTTGAGATTTTCTTTCACTTTGATTTGACACTGCTGCCTCAGTATCTTATCCTTCACTTTTACCTCCTTTCAGATTACTCTAGATTCAAATCTTGACATCTCAAGATTCAGGAGATTCAAGTTCCTCTTAGGACTGATCTTCTCATTTCTCTTCTAGTTGCTCATCTTATTCCATTTCAGGATTAATTATAACCTTACTCTGGATTCTTTCATCTTGATCTTTTATCAAGATATTCTCCTTCTAGGTTGTCACTCAAAATTTCATGTTCCAATTGAAAAATCCCTATCTCATCCGTTACTCAGAGGCTCACATTTCTCTAAGTATTTATGTTTGGATCAACACTCAATGGCTTTTAACTGAAAAACTTGTTTATTTTCTAATTTAGATATATGTTTTTCAACACAAACATTCTTCAAAAGATTAGAAATAATTTAAAACAGATCCAAACATATTTAGGATAGAAAAATTATATGTCTAAATATGGATCATGAATTTAGGAATTTTTTAGAAACAAACTGCATCTCAATCGGAGCTTAAATGATCCCTTACGTGCCCTTGGAAGGAAGAGAAATAAAAAAATTCTGGAAAAAAAAATGCTAAAAACACCGACTCTCAATGTAATGGTGTGTAGTACATGCACATCTTTAGCACCTTGCAAGAGATGCCTATATCGCATTGGGCTTTAGCCCTTTAAGAAAAACAAAAAAAAGTGTTTTTTTTAAAAAATAACTAGGACAACCTAAATCCTACAGTTGAGCTCAAGAACCTTTTTTCCTTTTATAAAACTCAAAAATGAAAAAGTTTGGCCCAGAACCCTTTTCTTTTCTTTCCTTGATAATTCTAAGCCAAGCCCATTAGTCCAATCCAGTCTCCCTTTTTTTTTATATATTTAAATAGTGAAACACACCACTTTACTTAACAATGAGGGGTGCCATTTTAATCAAAACGGTTCATCGTCTAAGCTTGGGACCAAACGCACGCCGTTTGGTCCATCTTCACCCTCTAGCCGGGTTGCGTGACATGGCTGAAGTGCCAGGTCGGGTCTACACCTGATTTGTTCTTCTATCATTATCTGGTGACTCTGACCTCCTTTTTTGGTGTTCTTGATGTCTATCTCTTCTTTTTTTTAGATTTGCACAATGACACCAATTTCATGGCCTAAGAAAACTTTTTTCATGTAACCCAATCTCAGGGATTAAAATCATTCATGTCCATTTCAAATAACAAGTTTCCAGCAAGGATTCTACAATGTTTTGGGTTGGTTTTCCATGTTTTTCCCTCTACAGATTCATTCTAAACTAATGGCTTAAAACTCATTATTCCCCTTGTCCCAATCCAAAATCATTCAAAAAAAAAATAATGTTAGGCAATGTTTTTCTTCATGTTTATTGTGTTTCTGAACTCTTTTTCACAAAATTTAACACTATCACACCAAATTTTCTGCCTAAAACTACATTTTCCAATTGAAACAATATAAACAAATTAAACTCTCGGGGGTACTGTTTCTGTTTCAGGCCCGTGAAGAAAGTCACGAAAGAAGAGGAAAATTTTTCATGTAATTAAAGTGCTAGAATTAGGAGAACAAGCAAACAAAAAAAACTATGAACCATATATAACATATCCAAAAATTTAAAATGCAACTCATATATGCATCAAGGCTGTTTCAAGAGAAACATGCAGTGAAAAATATGTTCTCTCAGGCTATCATTAAAAAAATAAATGCAGGGCATTAACATAGTCTATATATACTAGTGGCAGAATATAATATATATACACACTTATATGTTTTTGAAATTGGGACATATAAACAATCGAGAGACTATCAACAGATTAATATATACTGATCACACCTCTAGAAGTATGAGCAAGAGATATAAAAATCTTATAGGTGTATAAACGCATAACAACATGTAAAATCATAATTTTGTCATCAACAACAACCAGGCTCTGATACCATGTAAGAATTTTGGGCGTACCTAGAAACCGATAGACTCGCTGAAGTACCCATATGAAACCAGAGCACCGATACGGACCCCAATTACGTTACACAGCAAATACACCAAAGAAAGGAAGAGAAGAGAGAACATTCTCATGAGAGAATCTTTTACAGGGAGAATTGTGTATTATACCATCATGAGCCTTCTCTCTTAATCCCACACATTACATATATAGTGTACGTACAATTACATAGGAATAGATGCAACCCTTAAACGTACGGTTACATAGGAATAGATGTAACCTTTAAAACATAAAGGGAATGACTCTTTATAACCCATATCTCACCATGAAGCCCCTCTTGAATTGGGCTTCGCCCTAATCCACCAAGGGTAGACTAGTATATTCCAACATATACACATATATAGTAAGTGTGTGTTAAGAGTCAAATATAGATAGCTAATAATAACGAGAGCAATAAGGAGAAGAGATTGACACAATTAACTACCTGGTTTGATCCCCTAGCTATCCTCCATCCGATTCCCTCAAAAATCACTTAATTATAATCACCGTAGGTTTTACAAGTTTACCTATAACTCACTCAATCTTTTAGAACTAATTCTCATAATTAAGGTTTTTCTCACACATTACCTTAAAAAATTACTAGTACAAAGAGATAATTTGATTTTTCCCGGGATGCTCTTTGCTAGTTAGAAGGCAATCGATCTATAATAAGCACACAAGTTCACAATATATATATGGTGTTGGAGGTTTCTAAAGACAAAGTCAAGATATGAGGGCCTTCGACAGAGGAGGATAGTTATGATATTATATTGATAATATATTATTGTTATGTTGTTGTACAGTTAGAGAGAGATATGGAGAGATAAGCGATATTCAAATATCTAATGTGTATATATGCATGCTTCACGTATGAATAAGATTAACAGTTTTCTCCCCAGTATCTTAGTTTTCTCATGGTATCAGAGCGAAGATCCATAAAAACCTACTCTAGAGCTTAGGTTTCGAAGCCATTATTAGATCCCATATGTTTTGATGATAACAAAGATTGGATTAATAATATGGAAGGATTTGACAACAAACAAATGGATTTGAACAAAGTAGCATAGCATCACTTGGAGTCAGCACTGGAAGTAATCAACAATTTTTATGAAAGCTTACTCGACTAGCCACTCGGGTAACAGAAGCCATTACTCGAGTAGCCACTCGAGTAAGCAAACAGAATTTCATCCAGTGAGGCACTGCCAAATTTTGAACGAAGTTACTCGAGGGACCACTCAGGTAATCTACAAAGTTATATAGACCATTACTCGAGTAGCCACTCGAGTAATAAGATTTTCACAGGCATCACTCGAGTGGCCACTCGAGTAACCAGGTCCAAAATCTTCCAGTTACTCTCGGCCAAGAAATGCAGCACATCACTCGAGAAGCCACTCGAGTAACCGGTGAGAAAATAGCATTACTCGAGGGACCACCCAACTAATCTGCAGAGTTATTTGAAGTGCCACTAGAGTAACTAGATAGTACACTTTCGACCAAGAATTTGATGCCATTACTCGAGGGAGTAATCGAGTAATCTGCCAGGTTATTTGAAAGCCACTCGAGGGACCACTTGAGTAAGGTGTGAAGAAAAATGAAGCCCACTCGAGTAGCCACTCGAGTAAGCAATTTACCACAGTGATCACCCGAGTAATCTGTGAAGGTAAAGACATGGCCACTCGAGTAGCAACTCGAGTAATCAGGTATTCTCAAGGTTTGTAATATATCACTCCATGTCTTACCCGAGTGATATCTGATGCAACATGTTGATTTGCTCATTGCCATATTTTTGACAGGTTTACTCGAGGGACCACTCGAGTAACAAACTTGATCACTCGAGTAGCCACTCGAGTAAGGCAGTCCAGAAATTATATTTTTATCGAATATCTCTTGATTTGTTATCTATATGATTAACTCTTCATTGTATTAGTATTCTAAGTACATTTGCAGAGAAACAATGAAAGAGTATGACAAATTTGAGAAGTCAAATAAAAGTCCGAATGTTCACCGAACGCTACCTACCGCCAACGGATAGTTTTCAAATACAAAGAATAGTCAACCGTTGCTGCGCGACTCTAACGGACAAGTTTGAAATTGCTTCCAACGGACACTACAAATCATCTATATATATGGAGCATTCAAAGAGAAGAAAACAAGGAGACACGAACTGAGAACACACATCGATCAATACACTTAGTACTTTGTTTTCATATACTGATTTGTACTTCAGAAATTATATATTTGCTATGTGAAAAAGTTTTTCATTATAAACTCAATATTTGTTATTGAGACAACTCAAGGTAGTGGAACCTTGAGTTGGAGATTTGATTGCAACGTGTAAGGGGGAGCGAGTGCCCAGGTGTAGGAACTTGCTATGTACAGAGGTGCCAAGAACCCACTGAATCTTGGAGAATATAGTAAAACTCTCATAGACGCTCTGAGGACTGGATGTAGGTCAAAGTGGTTGTGGCCGAACCAGTATAACTCCCGGTGTATACTACGGTGATATTTCTCCTTGCTCTTAACTGTTTTTAATATTCCATAAATTTCCTTATATGCAATGAAATTTTTGGAATCACCTAATTCATCCCCCCCTCTTGGGTGAAATGCTTGAACTAACAGCCACAACGTCATGAGCGGAGAAACGATGAACAATATATCAATCGACCTAATGTTGCCCTATTTCAGTCACCCTTTTAATAGCCTGGGGCAAGTTTATATTGGAGAACTTCTCAGTTAAAACAATTATGGTAAGTGGGTCACTGATATGAGTAATTCTCTCTTCACAAAAGATAAGATCCGATTTTTCAATTGAACGATTGCCATGCCAAAGGTAGATTCGCCGTAGTTGAATCATTGGTTGTGTTGTAATGCGATGGTGACTAGATGGTTGAAAAGTGCCATGAACAAGAAGGTGAGAAGTAGCGTACGTTATGCAAAAATGGCCTAAGAAATATGGGTTGATCTTAAGGAATGATTCATAAAGGGTAACACGCTGGAAGCGTATGAACTCTGATGAGCAGGGGCACACATAAGGCAAGACAAGCAATTTGTGCCACAATTCTTTAATAAACAAAAAGGCTATTGTGATGAAATTGATTCTATTGCAACATAGCCAAAGTGTTTATGTGGTTTGCAGAAGTAGTTGATAGAGATGAAGGAACGAGACCATCTTTATGAGTTCCTTATGGCCTTAGAGGACACCTACACCACAATCAAGAGCCTGATCCTTAGTATGACACCACTGCCAAAGCTCAGAGTAGCTTACCATCTCGTTGCAGAGGATGAGTAGTACTAATAGATTTCAGCGATGTCCTACACCACGGTGGCACTACTATAAAATAAAGATACTACCACCCCAAATGACGTCCCTTTTTAAAAAAGGGAAGTAAAAAATAAAGGCGGTGACATTTTTGCAAATATTGGAATGAAGTGGAAAGTTTAGGCTTCCCAAATTTAAATTGGGATGCCTAAAGTTCAGTTTAGAGATCCCAAATTTCAATTGGGACGCTTAAAGTTTCCTCCCTGGTGCTAAAAATAAAAATTCCAAATATTTGAGCATACTTTTGGGATGCCTCAAGTGGAGTTTAGGCGTCCCAAAACAATTTTGGGACACCTAAACTTACCTTTAGGCATTCCAAATTCAAATTTGGGACACCTAAAGGCAGTCCCATGTGCATCTCAAACAAGTGTGTGACATGCTTCCCCTATCTTCCTTCTCTTTTATTTACTCACTCACCATTACTGTCACTCCCTTCTTCTTCTCTCTTCACTCACCATCATTTTCTCTCCTCCTCATTCCATTGTCGGCATACACGTGCACTGTCTTCTTTCTTTCCTCCACTGTCCATCCCTCCACCTTGGGCACACCAACACCGTTGGCTTCCTTCCCATCTTCACCATCGTCCTCCTTTCATCCTCATCGTGGGTCTAGTTTAATTTCCTTTTGCACATCAACACTGTTGGCCCTCTTCCTCCTTTCAGGTTAGTTATTTTGTATTTTAAATATAATGCCTTGTATTAATTTACAACTTGTTAAAGTATAATGCTTTGTTAATTTATTTTACATGATTCTAGTTACATTTCTGAAGTGTCTTTCCCTCTTTCATTGGTTTTTTTGCCAAAATCATATACACGTAATCTGTTAATTAGGTTGGTATGAGTGTGTTGGCTAACAACGTATAAGTTTCCACAAAGTACAAAATGAAAAAGTAGTATGATGAAATTTATTTATTATTAATATAAATATAAAAAATTTTATAATTCTCTCATTGCATCCATATGTAATATGCAATATGGTTGTTTTTATTTTTTTTAGATTATATTAATATGATTAGTAGTGTAGTTTCCTCAATATATTCGTTCCCTAAACAAAAATTGCTAGATTAAATTGTTGATATTGTTCTAAATTGCATCAATTAGTTTGTTTGTTTAAGTTAAGCTGAAATGATTTGTTATTGAAATTTTGGGATGTCTTACTTTTAAGGGGAAATGCTGCCAATTTTGTTTTTTTAAAAAGTGAAAAAAGGCAATCACATCATTGACAATTGTTCTAAACTTGAGTGTTATTGGGAATGGCTTAGGTGGGAATAAAATGGATCAAAGTTGGATGAATGCTTTGAGAACTAGTGAAGAATATGATAATGGGGTGGAAGAGTTTATTGAATTCGCTAGAAAGAATGCTCCAGCAAAAAATGGGAAATATTTTTGTCGTTGTGTCAATTGTTTAAATGAGAGTCAACGGGATGTTGATGTCATAAAGGATCACCTACTTTGTGATGGAATAAATCTTCAATACACAAGGTGGATATGACATGGTGAGGAAGTAACTAATTGTCCGTCGTACAAGAAGGAAGATGTGGATGTCATAGATGAAGATATAATGGAGAAAATGATTCACGATGTTGAGGTAGAATCCTTTGCTCAATCGTATGAGTATGATAGCCTGCGGAGTAATGTAGAGACACCGTTGTACCCTGGAAGTAAGTACACACGACTAATAGGAACATTGCATTTGGTTAACCTAAAGGCAACTTGTGGGTGGACCGATTGTAGTTTCACATTGTTGCTTGACTTATTGTGTAATATGTCTCCAGATTATAATGTGTAACCCCCTCCGTAATTATATCCGAAATACGCGATTAAAATGAAATAGAGACCAATAATAAACAAAACTCATTTACTAACCCATCACATGACGGGGTTTTCACAAATACCTTTCGAAATCATTTATAAACTTGGTCTCATATTCACATTTCGAATACAATTACTACGCGAAGATAAATCACATTCATATAAATATCAAAGTACACAACATAATCATCCCGGCAATCCCGGGTACATACCTTCGCTAAAGATACATAAGGTACAATTGCCCATTACAATTCTTCAAATGGGGATTACAGAATCTCATCTTAAATTCATAACACTATATTCAGCAGAATCATATTCAGTTTTCACAATTCATTGATAACCAACTATCAACTCTCATCTTGAAGGAGTCCTAGCCGCTCCCTCCACGAGCCATTTGACCTATCTAAATTGTTGGTAGGGGAGGGTGAGATTCGAGAGAATCTCAGTAGGGAAACATTATCAATATGCAGGCAAGATAAGTGTTTAATGCATGACATGCTTGCATCACATAACTTATGCACACATACAATGACAAATCTATAAGCTTAATGATTCGAACGATACACATATGGCCATAGCATATATTGAAACATAGCTTTAAATCATTCATACATGTTCCACATAATCAAGCAAAGCAATAACATGCATCAACACATTAATACAGTTATCAGAGCATGTAGGAGAGATAAGTTCCCTACCTCCAGTCTTTTCTCCTCGATTTGCGTGCCAGCAACTCGGGGCTTCACATTCTATCCTACAATGTCAAATGTACTATTTAGACACTTTCATAGTGTTTCTGGGGGTTATATGAGGCTATATTGAAAATCTACTAAAATACCCCCGGGGACCTGGCCCGGCCCCGCTGTACCCAATCCGACTGTACTTTTCTTGAAATTTTGACATGGGCTATTCTGACATACTTTTACCCAAGGAATGAATTTTCGGACTCGGAATTATCAAATTCAATGTCAATTTACAAATTTACCCATGGCAGCCCCACTTTAAGGGTTTCAGGGGCGTTTTCGTAATTATGCTTTTTCGGCCTTTTCCGAAAAAGTGACCAACTGTAACCCCACCTAATTTTCGCTCCTGAACTCAATGGAATCATCAAATCATTGAAAATCTATCTCTAACCCCTCCAAACTAGGCTTGGCCAAAATTCTCAATTCCCTAGGAAAAATTGGGGTTTTTCGGTTTCAGCTCCGTAAACGCGTTCCTTTCTACTCCTAACCACTTTATTAACCATTACATTGGGTTAGAACTACCATTTAGTATCAATTTGGGCAGCATAACACCTAGGCCAACCCATTTTCCAAATTTACAAACAAAGACAATCCGGTGAAATTTCACCGATTAAATCAACCACAGCAGCCAGAACAATCAAAGATTGAAGTTTCGGAAGCTACCTCAAGCTCCCTTTGGCTTTTACTCAATATGGCTGAACCCTAGCCCCTTTTAAACCATGAAAATTGATCTTCCAACACCTTAAAGAACATGAAAGAGAAGCTTAGAAGCAAGGTTATACGAGTTAGGAGCTAGATCGTCGGAGAAATCGGCTTACCTTGCGAGATTTCTCCTCTTTCTCTCTCTAAGAGCTCTCAACTTTCTCTCACTAGTTTTAGCTGGTTCAGCACGACAGAAAATGAGAGCTGAAGAAGATGAGAAAATATTTAATTCCATGCTGATATCATCTTTTATTGAGATGATGTCATAATTCCCATTTTCGGATTTTCTGGCAGATTTTCTACCGAAACTTTGAAAAATCATAACTAATTCTAGAAAAATCTAAATGAGGTGATTCCAAAGCCAAATGAAAGGTATATAAGTCCTCTTCATTGAAAAAATATGAGCCATTACCAGAAATCACCACAAAATTTCAGAATTACACAAATTTCATCACTGCCCCAGAACAGAGTCCATTTTCGACCTCAAACTTTGGACAGTCATATCTCCCAGTTCCCAAAACGAAATGGCACAAATTATCTATCCATTTTGAAGCTTGGGAAGTGAACTTTAAGACTGGAAAGTTTCATAATTTTCTGACATCATTTGCCTAGTCAAAATATCCACACGAGAAGACTGCCCAGAATAGAGTTTCACTAGACAGAATTTCAGATTTTGCATCTTTGCTTCCAATGGTTCCATTTTCATACCAAACATCATTCCCACATAAATTTTCACAAGGAATCCATTGGAAACACCAAATCAATCAAATTCACATCTCATTGACATGTTTTCACAACAATCTCAACATGTCAACACAATTCACATTTCAAAACCTAACATTGCAACATTTCCATTCCAAAGTTCCAAACCAATTTCAATGACATCAAAACACACTATAACACCATTTCCAACACAATACCCCATTCAATTCTTCCCTCTATTCTAAGTCAATTTGGATGTTAATCCACAATTGACACAGGGTTTCGGCGCTGCTCACAACACACACGAATCACATTCGAGTGCCAAGTCATATCATATTCTCCAAAAGGGTCCATTTATCACTAATCACATCCGCTTTTGGAGTCATCATCCCTTAATCACAATTTGGGATCTTACTAAACCGGGGCTTAGCAATCCACTTATTTCATGCTTATTCTCTAGCCTCAAGTCTCAAAAATTCGGGGTATTACATAATGAACATTCAAATCGTATGTATGAGGCCAAGAAAATCTTGTCTATGATGGGTATGGAGTATAAAAAGATACATGCTTGCCCCAATGACTGCATACCATACAGAAAGGAGTATGAAGGTCTTAGTGAGTGTCCTAAGTGTAAAACTGTAAGATACAAAGTAAAGAAAAATGGTGGTTGTGGCGATGGGACAACTAAATGGCAACCTTGAAACGTTTTGTGGTATCTTCTAATAATAACATGTTTTAAGCATTTGTTTGCAACTACAACAAAAGTAAAGAAGTTGAGATGGCATTTTGGTGAGAGAATATCTAACGAAAAATGTCTCCAGCATCCGGCTGACTCTCCACAATGGAAGAATATAGATGAAATATTTCCTCAATTTGGTAGTGAGCCGAGAAACCTTCGGCTTGGGCTTTGTACAGATGGCTAGGGATGAGCAACGGGCGGGCGGGGCCGCCCCGTGGGTTAACCTACTGTCCACCCGTTTAAGTTTCACGGTAACCCGTTTAACCCATACCTAAACGGGTACGGGTTAAATGGGCTGAGTTAAACGGGTATAGGGAACACTCACTGATTTCTTTATTTGGCCTCCAAAATCCACAGTCCTGCCTGTCACTATTGTCACTTGGTAGACTTTAACATAAAAACTTGGCAGATCAAAACAGCTCAAACGTGAAAATTTTTATAGAGAAATAGTTTGCTAAGTTATATAAACAAGTCTGCTTCACTAGTTCACTTGGCAGAGAGTAACATAAAAAGGAGACCTTCAATAAATTTATTTTTATTATTTAAGCAACTCAAATGTGAAAACTGAAAACGAACGAAGATAAATAATATAGCTTAATAGCCTATTATCACTTGGCAGAGTTTAACCATGTTTAATTGTCCATAGGCTATATCCATATGACCATATTAATATTCTAATTTCTAAAGTATTGACTACTGAATACTAATATTTGAATTTCAAACTTTAATAATCACAAATTCACAAGTTACAAGTTTGAAGATATTGATCAAGCATTCAATTGCAACTCTACAAGTATGAAAATCTTCATTTTTCTGTCAGTTCAGATTCACCTCCTGCTTCTGCTTTTGCATCTTCCTCTACAAAAAGAATGAATACAAATAATATATCATAGTGATCATTGTGTATTAACTTAATAGAAGATGAAATGAAATATTAAATATTGAAGATAGAGAATGCAAATTAAGATACCGATAACAATAGTTGCAGTCTCATCAAAATTATCAACATCAAAGTCATTCAAGTTGGGCAGTTTCACTTATGGCCAATTTTGTACACATATCAATGCCTCAACCATCTTCGAGGATAAAGAGCTCCTGAAAGCATCTAATATTCTACCCCCTGTCCTAAAAGATGCTTTTGAAGAAACTGTAGAGACTAGGACAACTAACAAATCATGTGCCATCAAGCTTAACACTTTATACTTTCAAGCATTCCCTTTCCACTATGACAAGATGTCAAATTTTGAATCACGATAACCAACTAATTCAGCTCTTAGGTATTCATCCAGTTTTAAAAGTTTCTCTATATTACTCTCTGCATCTACCTTAGCTAAAAACTTTTGGTATGTAGCATCAGCAAATGACAAGGCCACTTCAAGATGAAAACTAGTTGAATAATGGTCATATAAACGATGCAACACACCCATAATCTTCCTTATCATAGGTTCATACTTTGTTGGTTCTTGAAAAAGGTCAACAAAAGCGACTTTGACATATGTTAATTTATATCTGGGGTCCAGTATCAAGGCCATAACCAATAATGGATTCATTTTCTCAGCTGCTCCCTAGTATTTGTTAAACTTGGACAACATTCTTGTTGACATGTCATCCAAGAGAGAGTAGGAGCTACTTGCACTTGTATTGAGGCTTGTCTGAATTGCAACAATGTGCTGTAAACAAGTGTTACTTGTAACATAGTTTGATCTAGAAAACTTCAATGTCATGTTGTAAAACAACTTTAAGAAGCCAAGAAACTTCTTTGCAGTGCTCCAATCATATGCACTAGAAGGTAAAATTGTAGGCTCTATAGTCCTTTTTCTACTTGCATCATCAGATACATCATCAACACCTTCAAGATAATCAATCAAGGTATAAGTATCTCGATTGGACCCTATTTTAATTTTTCCTTAAAGTATTCTTTGTAATCTCCATCCTCCTCTTCCATTCGAGTAAAGACTTTAACAAACTTAATAGCACTCTTAAGCATAAGGTGTGTTGAATTCCACCTAATCACAACATATAAATGAAAAACAATTACACATCAATTATCAAAACATAATCATATTTCATATCAAAGCTCATTCAAACTAATTATAAATAAATTACCTCGTGGAACAATCCAAGGTAAGTAGACTTTTTAATTTGACTTGCTCTCTTTTAGCCAGTATTATGAATTTATGCTTCCTTGATAAAAAGATTTAACAAATTTGACTGCATGTCGGATGAGCTCAATGGACTTGTTCATTTCTTTCAGACCTTCAGAAACAACCAAATTTAATATGTGAGCAGCACACCGTATTTACAACAGCTCTCCATCACATACTAAACCATCCCAACTTCTGAAATGCTTTTTTAAGATTGCAATTGTAGAATCATTGGCAGAAGCATTGTCATGTAAGATGTTTAATAAATAATTGCTTTGTCATCTAACTTTATTTTAATATGTACTTGTTATAGTTACCATTGGAGTTTGTGCGTTCTCTGTCCTCGGCTCAATGCAATCTATTGGTTTCATTCCTTTCGTAAAAAGCCAGACAAAGAAACAAAATCGTCTTTAACACGTAAGTTATTTTGTTTGTATTTTATTGATTCTTGAAAAAAATAAATAGTTCTAATTTCTGTTGATTTTGATTTTCATGATAGTACGACCCAGACATATAGAATCCTTGACGGGTCACACGAGCGTAAAGTTCTTAAAAACCCAAAGTGGTTTATCCTAAAGTAAGTATTTTCAATTCAAGTTCTTTTATTGATGATCATTTTAGATATACCTTAATTGATTTTAACAACTATTTGGCTTTGATTTATAATGCCCTCAACAACCTAGCAGCACTAAATGTGAATACAATGCTATACTTTATATGTATATCATTCAGAGTGGAATTACAAGCGATTTTGAACAGGAAATTGCTTCTTCATTCTCAAATGATAATATTTTTGGTGTTGTTATTTTATTGCTAATTAATTCATTCACTTGATTCATTTCATCTAAACTAATTTTCTAATTTGCAGATTTTTTATGATGAATATGCCTATCAATATGAAGACATTAATTTGATCTGAGACCTTTTGCTAGACATCTTCAACATATAGATCAGTAAAGTTTTTAGGGCAAAGGTGCTAAAATGACCACAAACTTTTGTCAAAAGGGCAACTGTAATCATGAACTTATTTTTGATACAAAAGTAACCACAAACTACATAAAAAAGTGCAAAACCCAATACAGAGTTAAAGCCAACCAACGTCTGTCATTTAGGTCCTAAATGTGTGACTAGGACGCCGATGTGGAGGTTGAGGTCTTTAATTGATGTATGTGTAGCAGCTGATGTTATTTCAATTTTTTTTCCAACATAATGTTACAGACTAGAGAGCTTTGTTGAAAGGGAAACCCTTATCTTACAAATTAGAGAGCGAATTGGAGATAAAATTTGAGAGGGAATCTGGGCGAATCATGAACGGGAAGCACGTCACAAAGAGAAGTCAGAGAACGTCTATGTGATTGTTCGACAACAAAGCATGATTCAAGTGAGGAAAACAGCGTTGTTTTGAAGTTTGGTTGAGTGTGCGACAGCAAAGCTCGATTGGGGGAGACAACGAAGCTCCATTAATGTCACGACAGGAAGGATGCCAGGGTAACCTAGGTCAAGAGCTATTGGAATAGAAGGACTCTGGGGCAAGAGATAAAGCGAGCCAAGTATGTGTTTTGCCTAAAAATAGTTGGGAACACCAATGTGGTATACCCGAAACTAAAATTGAGAATGATAGTGGAGTGCGTACACAAGATGTAATTGAGGACGTCTAAGGGCTAAATGTGTTTGATAACGTAGATGTAGGTGATTGTGATGAGATTGAGTATCTGGGTATTGAAGGTGTTGATTTCAGTATTGTTCATGAATGTCATAGTGATGTAGGCAGAAGTGAAATTAGTGATAATAATGAATGTATTGATGATACTGGGTCACATAATGGGAAACACAAATTGTGTGGGGTGTCTGAGGATGTTGATGAGGAAGAGGATGCTAGTAGGGATAATGAAGCTATTTGGCTAATTCTGTAGGCTCGGATACAGAAGAGAGTGTTGATTATGATGTTGAAGTATGCGATGAGGATGAAAGAAGTGACTGTGAGGAGGATGATTTGGCACTCGAATATGATAATGAGCCTCCTGAAGAGGTCACTCGTGTTGGTGAAGGATCGATTACCAATAAATTGTTAATGCTTGGCACGACATTTATTGATAAAGAAGAGCTAAAGAGAACATTAGATAGGTATGGAGTAGAGAATGGTGTTAACCTAAGAGTTGTTAGAAGTACCAAGAGCTTGATTAGAGTGGTATGTGATGAGGGATGCCCATTTGTCTTATTCGCCTCTAGGGATGGGTCAAATATAGAGTTTAAGATAAAGACTTTGTGGAATGAACAACTGAACATAGCTGTGTTAGAGTGTATAAGAATAGGAGAGCATCTGTTAATTGGTTGGCATCTCAATTTAAGGAGAAGGTGCAAGAGGATCCCAAGTTCAAGATTGCTGAGATGAGGAAAGAGATTGAGAGAGAGTTTAAGTTGCATGTAAGTTCACACAAGTGCAAAAGGGCCAAGAGGAGGATAATGCAAGAAATGGAAGGGAGCTTCAAGGATGAATTTGAGAAGTTAGAGGCTTATTATATCGAACTTAGAATTTCAAACCCTGGTTTTGATGTTAGTGTTGAATTGAGCAATGAGGCACTAGAGAATGGGAGGCGCGTGTTCAGAAGGTTGTATCTTTGTTTTCATGCATCGAAGGTAACTCAAATCTGCAATTTTATTTTAGTTTTCATGGTTTTCTGTGGTTATTGTATTGTAATCTAGTTTATGTAAAGAAGGTTGGGTGGAGACAAGAATGCAGACCGCTTATTGGAGTAGATGAGACATTTTTAAAAGGGAAAGGAAAAGGAATTTTGCTAATAGCAGTGGGTATTGATACCAATGACTCACTCTACCCTTTGGCTTTTGGTTTTACACAAAAGGAGAATAGATTGCATGAACTTGGTTCCTACAATGGTTGCAACGCTCACAGGACTTAGAGGAAGGTCACACAATTACATTAATGTGTGATATGCAAAAGGTGAGAAACAAATGTACTTGTGCTCTTTGACTTTTTAGTTTACCTTCTGTCCATATATTTCCTTATGTTCTGTTTACAATAGATTATCTATTAATATTACCTTATGTTCTATTTTTAAGTTATGTTTAGATGTTAAGTTCTGTTTTTAGATTTTAAATTATGCAGTATGTTAAATTTTGTTTTTAAGTTATGTTTAGATGTTAAGTTTTATTTTTAGATGTTAAATTCTGTAGCGATGTTAAGTTCTGGATATTTGATGCTAGAGTACTGTTTGCTTTTACATTGTGCTATTTTGGCACTGTAAGCAACGTATGTTTTACTATTTGCTTTTACATTGTGATATTTCTGGATATGTTTTCACTGTTTGCTTCTATCATTGTTTTGTTTCTTCTGTGTTTTATTTTTTTGAATGAAGAAGATTGAGTGTTCTCAATCTTGGACTCTGTTGAAGTAAGTAGTTTAACTTGATTTAGGTGTAAATCCCCTTCTACCTTATCTGCCTTCTAACTTGCATCATGTATGTGTAGATTTATTTGTCTACGCTAACAAAACTAGTTTTCATTTTGTTAGGGTTTATGTCAGGCTGTGGAAGAAGTTCTCCCACATGCTGAGCACAGGCTGTATGTAAGGCACATTTACGCCAATTGGAGAAAAAAATGGAGAGGTTTGAAATGAAGAAGTCCTTCTCATGCGCTTGGAGTACATTTGAAGAACAATTCCAAGATAATTTGAAAGCACTTGAACGGTTGAGCAAAGAAGCAGCTAGGATGGCAACTTCATATCATCCAAAAGCATAGGTAAGGGCTTACTTTTCGACTAGATGCAAGTCATGGATGGTAAATAAGTGAGTCACTAAATTCTTGGATTGATGAGTATAGATTTCTTCCTATAATTAAAATGTTTGATGGAATAAGGACTAGGATGATGGATAAATGAGCTGATAGTGAGCACAATGTGAGGAGTTGGAAGAGTAATTACAATCCTAAATGTATGGAATTGTTTGAGGTGAATAGGTATCTAGCTATTCATTGTAGAGTATAATTTAATAGAGATGAGGGATATACGGTCAGTAAGGGGCAAAATAGGCATTTGGTTTTTCTGAACAAGACAATATGTACTTGTAGGGTATGGGAGTTAACAGGAATCCCATGCCAACATGCTATTTGTGCCATGTACCATGTTAAAGTTGATCCAATAACTCAAATTTCCCATTACTACCACAAAGACACATATATTGCTAGTTATAGAACAAAATTGCAACCGGTTAGAGGGAAGTAGTTTTGGGACACTAAAAATTTCCCCCTATACTACCCCCACCTGTACCTACTTTGTCTGGAAGGCCACCTAGTAAGCAGGTTAGAACTAAAAAACCTAAGCAGAGGAAGAATGCGATTTTGGGGCAAAATGCACATCAAACACACCAATCTGTAGCTTCTGCACAACGGCCTATGCAAGGGGGAAAATTAAGCAAGCTAGGAAAGAGGATGAAATGCTCAATATGTCATTAAGAAGGACACAACAAGGCTACATGTAAAGAGGTACTTGTCTATGGTTATAATTGTTATTATAGTTACAACTAAATGTTTTTATGACCAAGTATTTGTTGTTTCATCTTTGTAGGCACCATCAATAAGTACAACTCGGCAACCCAGGAAGAAGAAATGTCAAGATACACCAGTACCCTCACAGATATCTCAAAAGCCACCACCACCGACACAACCCTCTCAAGAGCCACCTGCACCATCACAGCCCTCTCAACATGCACCAATTACCAGAAAAGGAGTTACTACAAGTAAAAAACGTGTGTTCAATTCTGCAAGGCCACATGGGATGGGTATACGTGTTAATGAAGACAGTGGAAGAACTATGTATAATGTACATATGAAACTATTGCATTTAACATTTAAATTGTCTGGATTGTAACTAAATTTAATTAATTTACTTGTGCAGGCTGGTCTTCATTCAGAGGTTGTTATTGAAGAGGGTTCTGCACAAGACTACATGCATCGCTATGTTGATCCTCAAATCAAGCATCCCATACCTAATGAAAAGGAAATAAGGAAATCCATAGCTCCAACCTCGACAGCAGTTGAGGCTTCCAGAAGGATCAAACTCCATGATGAAGGCTCAAACATGTCTATTCCCTATACACCTGTAGGTTTGCAGTGGCGAGGCCTTCCTTCTATCAGTACCTCTTAATTGTTGGCTCAAAGGCAGAGCATAATGGCAAACATGAAGAATAAGGGAAAGAAGTCTATCACATAGGATTATCAAGTCTTTGTGTGTTTTGATTGTAATAACTGGGTTGTTATGTCCAATTTAATGCCATAGGGACCATTTAGGTTAATGGATAATTATTTTGGCCTCTTTTTGTATCCAGTAATGGCATTATGACATTTTGTGTCAACTTCTTTGCCAATAAGGTTTATTAGGTCCCTTTTGTATACATTTACGGGCTTCTTTTGGTTTCATTTTGTATCCACATATTGGCATTGTGACCAATTCAACTACATTTGTCTCCTTCCTGTTGGGGTAATGGATATTTTCCAATCAATGTTCTTCCTCTAAATATCTACAAGTTGTTAACAGTATACCTTCTTTTGGTTACATCTTGTTTGGTATTTAGTTCTTCTTTTTAATCAAGTCCTTCATGTAACATATACCTTTTTTTATTTTTTATTTTTTTTATCCACTGTAACATATACCTATTTAACATGTACCTTTTTACACTTCACTTGCTTGATTCTTACTGTTATAATCATATATAAGTGCTTCAAGTAATATATAACTATTTGTAAATTTAAGTGCTGTAAATAATATATAACTATTTGCAAATTTAAGTACACTAGGTTAAGTTCTACAAGTTGTAATCTCTCATACATTCCTCCAACATTAAACTAAACACAACCCATTTAAGTCACTCCACCAATATTCACCAACAAAACCTTACAAAAGGCCACTCACTAAAAGATCAACGCCTTATGTACACAATCAACAACCATACCCAAGTCAACAACAAAATTCCTATTGCAACTTTATACTTTAGCTCCCAATTCCTTCGTTCTCTTTGATTTTTCTTATACATGGCTTTTAGCTGTCGCATTTCCCTATGAATTATTCCAAACTCAGCATAGCCCCTGTCGTCTTCCGTCCCTCTTCACAATTTTGTATTCTTATCATAAAGCTTGTCTATATCATCAAGTAGCTCCTTTATCACAACGTTCGCCCTTTCACCAAAGTCATCATCATGCCATGCAAAGAAACTGCAACCCCCATCCTTAAAATTTGCAAAATGAAATAGTTCACTGACACTAACCCATCAACCATGCTCGGAATTGTTGACATGCTCGGAATGCAACAAATCTTACCTCAAAATACTTTCGATAGCCATAACACCTCCTCCCTGGGTTCCCTTCACTCCAAGACGTCCATCAGGGTGCCAATATTTGTGATGGTAGTACCTTCTTCGACCCTCGTATTCTTCCTCATGGTTGTGCTGCCTAATCAGAGTTACCCTCCTTTTGCTTCTTCCCATCATTGAATTAGAGGATGACGCCATCGACCTCCTTCTTTAGCTACACTTGTCACTACTTCTGTCACATTCTTCTCCGCCTTTGTTGCTGAGCTCTTTGTCGATGGAGAATAGTTTCAGTGAGGACAAAGTATATGTCATTTATTTTCTTCCCCCCCCGCCAAATTTATTGTTAAAATATAAACATTTATCTCACCTACCACATCACCTAATTCATTAAAATGCCAAGTTTCGAAAAAAAAATTTAAATGCCAAGCAGACTCCACTGTGTACCACCTTAACATTGAACTAACGGACGTTTGGTTGGCTTTAACTCTGTTATGGGTTTTGCACTTTTTTATGTAGTTTGTGGTTACTTTTGTATCAAAAAATAAGTTCATGGTTACAGTTTCCCTTTTGACAAAAGTGTATAGTCATTTTAGCACCTTTGCCCAAGTTTTTATTTATATTAGTTAGTAGTTGTGTAATAGATAACTTTTTGACACTTTGTGGGTGTTATTGTATATAGTATAGGTTTCAGGAGTTAAAAATTTAATGAGCTAGTGCTGGATGTTTACTTACCATTTTATAAAAGACATTATGGTTTATAAATCATTCTTTGATCCTGTTTCTGCAGTTTTAATTTGTTGGGCAATTAAGAATATAAATAATCATTTTTTAAAAAAATAAAACATTTTAACATCTATAAAGAAAAAGAGACGTCTAAAGTGTGTACACGGACACTTTAGACATCCCTATTTTTAGAAAGGGACGTCCAAAGTCTGCACTTTAGACATCCCTTTTCTATTCTGAAAAAGGGACATCTAAAATGTCGTGTAGAGACTTTAGACATCCCTTTTTTTAAAAAAAGGGACGTCTAAAATCCACACTCTAGACGTTCCTTTATTTACGGACGTTATTACCATAGTTTACTACGCCACTCACAGAGGTGTCCCCCTGTTTTCAAACGATAAAAGGGCCAAAAAAGGGATGTTAAAAGGGGCCCATCTAGAGTAGTGTAGAGGCTACGACGTTTCAATTTCATGGTGATCGAAAGAAAGAGAGGCCACGATGTGCTCACTGCAACAAGCTTGGTCTGAAGAATAGTGGTATGAAGAAAAACAAAGCACGTGCTTTGATTTCAAAAACAAAGACAATAGTAAAGTTGCATTGCCATATAATTAAGAAATCACTTCCAACAAGAAAACTATAATGGTGTGAGGAAAAAAAAATCTAAATTTAAGAACTCCTATATACACTTGGACATGGAGTCCATGACTGAAGGCACCCACAGATATTCCATTAGTAAGTGCTACCATTAGAAAGAAACCCAAAAAAAAAGAACAAGAAAAAGAAAATTACAATGAAGAACACTTAAGCTATAAAGCATTGGAAACATTAAAGAGAGGAAAGGTCATTAAATTTTTGTGCTATTTCTCTTGCTTTGTTTTCTTGTGAACACAAATGTTGTGAACATGACCCTATTCTATGATTGTGTCCCTGGGTTCTTCGTCTGCTAAAACAACATGTGTAGGGATGACAGTCAAAAGCAAACTTTCCTAGTAAATTAAACTCAGTTAGGACAATTCCCGAAGCTTTTTCAACTCAACATAGTTCAAATTCAGGTCGCGATTACTTTGGGAATTGAATCGCTGAGGGTTGCTTTTGATAAGGGGATTTGATGTGAGGGGATATTTGTTTGTTCTTCCCACACCATAGTGAAACGGAGGAAAAAAGGAAGTATGAGAGATGAGGGAATTTTATAACGGTATTTCTACTTATTTAATGGTAGGGACTAACAGATCTAACCATGGAAAGTTCAAGGACCCAGTAAAAAGGGAGAAAAAAAGCTCAAGGACCTAATTCAAAATTAAGGAAAATTGTAAGGACCTCAAGATTAATTTTTCCAATATATTTTATATTAAGGACCAAAGGGAGTAGCATGATTCAAAAGCATGGATCAACTCTTTTTTTTTTTGTGCTGGAAAAAAATATTTCATTAATAGATTAAACATATCCAGAAGTCTATATATGGTTACAAGATAGATTTAAACCTTAAATACAATTAACATAAATTTCAAATTAAACCAAGACATCTAAGAAGCCTAAGCCCAACACAACAACCCTAAGCCCAAAACAACACCACCAACAAACCCTAACCCTATCAAAGATAGAGAGCTACCTGTGCCGCCGCTGCCTAAAAAGTAAAGAGACATTGATAACAATGCCAAAAATAAGGGATGTGGATTCAAAGAACCACTCTTTTAGGCTCAACCCTGTTGTTTTTGTATCTGCAACTACCAAAAGAGAAGAGACCCAATTCCACACATCCACCGCCATGCAGAAGGAAGAAGTAGCAACAACAACAACATCAATAAAGAAGCCCTAAAAAATTTCAACCAACACCACCAACCACCACCCAGCCCTAAGCCACCAGATCTTAGAAGACCACCCAAAAACCAACCCATCCACCTAGATCAAAGAAGAGGAGACAAGATTACAAGCCAAAACTGCATGAGAAAAAGAGAACCCTTTAGTGCCAACATAAAAGTGAACACTGATCTCAGTTTTCAACTCGTCAGGGAAAGGCATAAAGAACCGCAACTCATCAACAAGCCTTCAACTTACCAGCTTCATTGTCACCATCAATCCAAGTTCCTAGTCTGACCTAACCCCTCTTCCCTTATAGGGCACCCCATAGGTCATGGCAACTACCAACAAACACAAAGAAGCAAAAACCACGAGCTGTCAATAAACCCATCCCCAATCCTGATAACCTCCCCTCCGACAAGAGCCCGAGAAAGAGGCATCAGCACCCCCAACACAAAGGGAAGAAACTCTCATGAAGGGAGAAGAAAAGACTCCAAAGAGGAGAGAGAACCGTAGCCGCTGCTCTAAACTGCGTGTGGATCAACTGTTTAAAGAAGTGTGAATTGAGTTTACCTTAAATATGAAAATAGAGTACAGTATATGTATACACCGATATGTCTTGAAGAAGTGAGGTGTGTGTGTGTGTGTGTATAAAAGATACAAATGCTACTTGGAAAAACTACTTTTTGATTAATGTTCATACAGAGATTCTAAAAATCTTACATATAAGTTAATTGTTTGTCAAATATTCCAAATAAATCTCACACCACATAAAAATAATTTTGAAATTTATTTGTGTTTTTTATAAAATAGAATTTTTTGATTTTAATTCACAAAAAGTGGATCAAAGTTATCTCTTTTTTTTTTTTTAAAAAAAATCTAACTCGGGCAACTCGATTGGGCTCCCTTTGACAAATCACAAGGAAACACATATGGATTATGACCATCTTGAAATAACCAATCATGAAAAAGCAAACACTTAATTAATTCAAATAAAAATGGGTAGCATAGAATAGGATAAACTAATTAAAATGAGATAAAATCTTTGGCTACATATTCTCTATTCCATTCCATGAGTGAAGGTAGCCATATGAGACCACAAAATTTAGGGATTGTTTGATTCTATATTCTCGATGTTTACCTTCTTGGAAAAATTTTAATTTGCAATGTAGAATAGTTTTTAAGAGCAAGTTTGGAAAAAAATAATTTTGAATAATTATTTTGAAAAACATATTTAAAATAATGAAGTGAAAAATAATTTGCTTTCTTTATTAGCATAATTATCATTAATGAAAATACAATGTTCTATCTTTTCTTTAATTTGATAAGACAAAAAATAATAAAACATAAAAAAGATATTTTGACTTGAATTTTTTAGAAAAATTATTTTTTTTTTTTTCAGAACAAATAACTACAAACACATTTTCAAACATTCTTTTATCAGTAAAAAGCCATTTTGAAAATAGAAAACTAAATAGAACCCTTAATTTCTGTCTCTTTTTCCTCAACTTTCTTGCATATATTGCCTCTTCCACTCCCATCCCGTTAGTACACACAAAAGTAGGGTTTATCTCACTAACACCACCCAATCATATCACAATCCCCACCAAGGTTATTAGGACATATTTCAAGGCTCAAAAAGCATATATAAAGGTACTTATAATTCAATTGCTCATTAGGTTTGCAATAGGCAATGAGATTTAAACTCATGGTCTTGTAGTTAAAAATTAATTCATTGCCAACTGAATCAACATTTATTAGAAAAAATTAAAATTTAAAATTAATCAACACTTTCCTCCCATGTTTGCTTCAACGGAGGGGACAAGAGTGGTTAAGATTTTGATTTTCTTCCCTCAACAAAGATGTGCTTGTACGTATAAGCCCACTCTTAAGAATTTTGTAGAAATATTTATTGTATATTTATTATGGATATTTTCAAATTATTCAATACTTTTTTTTCCATAACACGCACCTATATATAATTGAATTAAATCCATTTTATGTTGCATTTGAATATTTGAATAAATATTTGGGGATTTTTTGAATCAAACTATTTAATTATTTTAAATTTAATTAAATATTAAAATTTTAATGACAAAAACTATAAGGATTAAATTTTTTTTTAGACAAAGGTTAACAATACGACACTTTATTTGAGCCATAAGGCCGAGAAAGGTAACAACATTCAAATATTTTTGGCCTGGAAAATATAATTTTATAGATTGAATTAACAATACAAAAACTAATTCACATCCAATCATCTAATTAATATTCAATCTCATTTTTTTTATAAGAACTCGATAACTGAATTACTTGATTTAAAAAAGTGATTAAAATTAATTAAAAATAATAAATGTGTCTGATATAAATAAGCCCCTTTTTTCCAAATATACCATGGGCCAAGTAAAGGAGAAAAATAGAGTAAAAATAGTTATCATCATCCTTTGAATCAATGCAATTCATATAATTAATATTGGGCAAAATGAAAAAGCTCATTAAATATTCAAACAACTCTTATTAAGCTCTTATAATTCAATAACTAATTTGTAGAGATTAAAAATTAAGTTAAGTTTATTATTTGTAAAAAGGGTTAGGATACAAATCTACCTACAACTATTTCATTATTATAAGCACTTGGCACTATAAACTTTTCGTAGGCAAAAAAATACAAATCAAGAAATATTACAAAAATACACATGAAATTTCTAAAATAATACAAAAATATTACAGTCATTAAGTCAATAAATATTAATCGGCTAACAAATAGTTCCCACACATGATGCACAATATTTTTGCAAAGTGGACTTGTTTGGCATTGTGGGTCTCTCGTCTTTTGCAAGACCCAATATCTCCTTTTCTTTGGTTTTTTCGCTGTTAATGGATATTATCAAATGATTAGTTTGGTTGCGTTAAATTATAACGAGAGTGCCTCTAATTTGTGGTTGCGTTAAATTATAACCATTGTGTCGTGTAAAAGACCTCATAGTAGCAGACACAAATGTTGGAAGTGAAAATGTTGTGCAATGCGTGTGGGAACTATTTGTTAAATGATAACATTAGTTGATTTCATGATTGTGATATTTTTACACTATTTTAAAAAATTCATATATACTTTTACACTTAATGAAAGGTTATGGTAGATGTTTATGAAAAAATACTTCATGGATAGATGTGTACCTTAACAACTTAACCATATGTAAAAGAAATGTGTGTTTGAATTACCCTTTTAATATTAAAAACTATTCCCTCAATGAAAAATTCCCTTAATACATGTAATCAATAGGGATAATTTAATAAAACAAATATATTATAATAAAAAACGGTTGTTTTTTTGAACCAGAGTCTGATGAGAGGCCCACGTGAAAATTTATTGCCCATGATGCCCTTTTGCCCAAGCTACTTTATTTTTTTGGGTGGGAAATTGGCCCAAGAGCTTCTTCAACCTGATGAAGCACGCCTTCATCGTGCTTTGATACTGTTTCTTTCCTAATAAAGAGTTAATACAATTTTGATATTTCAAGATTAACCTAATCCTTTATATTTTATTATGTTTAAAACATTGATTCCTATAATTTAAAAAAAAAGCTTAACTATTTTGTTTGTGGAGGGATTAAAATCTATAATTTGAAATGTGATGAACTAAAACTAAAATGAGGGAAAACTTAAATAACTAAAAATTATAGTAACCATTTAATAAAATACTGAATTCCATAAATGATGAAATTAACAACCTAGATAGCTTTTTTCCCTTCATCAAACTCTACTCTTGGTCTAAAAAGGAATACAAAAAATACACTGTTCATATTTTCAGACTATGAGATACAAATCATTAGGGTTAGGATAAGGGTCGAGTCCATCAGGTCGGCTTGTTTATACCCTAAATTTATAAGAGTTGGACTTAAAATTTTTGTCTCAAAAGTGAAAGTGGGTTTAAAATGACCTGCCCTAAAGAGCCGATAGGCTAAAAGGGCCGGCCTGGTAGGGTCAAGTGCCAGCCCTTTTAGGCTCGTATGTTTTGTTTTATTTTTTAAAATTATTTATATAATAATAATAATATTATTATTATTATTGATTTTTTATATTTTTTTAATGATATTGCAAATATTTAGTTGTTAGTATCTTTTTTAGAATTAAATCATAAGTACATCTTATATTAAGAATCTTACAAATTAAAAACTTATAAAAGATATTTCTTATTTCATAAGTATTCTTAATAATTTTGTATTTTTTGACTTATTTTCTTGCTTATTTTATGTTGTTTATTTTGTTAACTACTTACACATTTCAAAACATATTTATACGAAGTATTTTTAATTTTGTTAAGTCTTCTCATTAATTATTTGAAATTATGGTATGTGGATAATAGTTTACTTTTGATTATGATTTATTGACTACATTTATTTGTTGTATGATGCATACCATTTACACATTAATTTTAACAACATTTATATGTTAAATTATGACTTTCATTGTTGTAATTTTATTTCTTTAAAAAAAAGCTAAAAAAAGTAGTACAATATTATTAAAATAGCTTCGACTCTATAAGGCTGACACTACAAACCCTTATGCTTAAGGGCCGGATCTCAAAAAATGACTTTTTTTTCTTGAGTCAGGTTTAAAAGAGCCGGCTCTTCTTACTGGCCCAGCCCTCTAGACCCTTATGCTTAAGGGTCGGATTACGAAAAATGATTGTTTTTCTTGAGTTGGGTTTAAAAGAGTTAGCCTTTTTTACGGGCTCTACTTATCATAGTATAGTACAGGAGAATTCATAATATGAACAATAAATTTTATATCATGACTTCATGTGGGACTTTAACTTTCAATTAATAAAATTTTATTTTCTTAGATCTTATAAATCAATTTCATCCAAACATTTATTCAGCAAATCCAAGAGACCAAAACACATGTAATTTTCCCTACATACATGGATTCATGATTTTTTTTTTTGATCGAGGATTCATGATTGAAGTCACAGCCTACAATATTTTTTATTTGTGTTTGGTTAAAGTTCCTTCATGTATGCTCTTCATCCCCCAAAAAATTTGGGGAAAATCCCATATAAAGTTGCCTGAAATAGAAAAATTTTAAATCAAATTGCTAAATTTAACAAATCCCTAATTTAGTTATTGACCTGATTTAGGATTTCAAAATATGGATTAAATGATTTTATTGTCCTCTCCAGTTTCTTCTCTCCTATTTAAAGAGTTTAATTACTTTGTAAATTATTTTTTTCAACAAATACACACACACACACATATATAAAAATTAACATATAATAAAATAAAATATGATTAGCTTGAATCAAAGAAAATTTTTGTGTTCCAGAAGGATTATCAAGAATAACTCAAGTGAAAAAAACAAGAAGAAAGGTTTAAGTAACCCCAATATCATTTAAACAATTTTTAGTTTAATATTATTAATAAAAAAATTATTTTTGAATTGATTTTTTATGAAAAGAAAATCAAACTATGTTAATCCCAAGACAAAATGCTGATGTGTGTGATTTATCAAACTATATATTGAAGAGTTCATCAACTACATATAATAAAAAAGAGTTTCATTAACAACGTAAAGAAAGTGTTTCATCAGCATTAAAAAAAGTAACATATATATCACACAAATCAAAATTGTGTGATTAATGTAGTTTGATTTTATTTTTCATAGAAAAAAAATAAACTCAAGTTTTTCCAAAAATAAAATGTACTATTCACAATATTTAACTAAAATCATTTAATTAATATTTGGGGTTATGCTTTTCTTTTTACTTTTTGGCTTTAATTATTCTTAATGATTCTTCTAAAACACAAAAAATTCCTTTAGTTTAAGCAAGTTATATATATATATATATATATATAATGTATTGGTGTTGATACATATATGTTCATTGAAAAACTAAGTTACAGAGCAATAAAATTCTTTTAAGAGTAGATTATGAGAGGATAATAAAGTTATTTTACCCATATTTTGAAATTCTAAATTGGGTCAATAGCTTAATTAGGGATTTATTAAGTTTAACAACTTGATTTTGAATTTTCCTAATTCAAGCAACTTTATATGGGATTTTCCCAAAAATTTGTTCATATTTTATTTTATGTTTTGTGAAAATATTTAACTTAATTTTAATTACTATAATATCATATTTAGAATGAATAAGTCAAAATACCGTAATTTCTACGTTACTAATTTTCGTCTCCTTTTTTAAACTGCAAAAGGTTGTCTCGTTTGACACGAGTGCTGTTAGCTTCACTCTCACTTTCATCATCTCACGCAACATTTTCCCCAAATCCAAACCCTAATTCGATCACATTTCATTTTGTTCCACCTATAGCCTGTTGATTCTGCAATTCGGTTCCAAAATCTATCATCCATTCCAGAAAATTTTGAATTTGATCGCAATTTTGCGATCCTGACATTGTTTGCTTGATAGATTTCTCATTTGGCCATGGCTATACTGTTGGAAGATATTTTGCAATCGGTGGAACTGTGGTTGAAGCTCATCAAGAAGCCCCAGCCTTACGTGAATCCCAATCTCGACCCTGTTCTGTTGGTGCCTGGTATTGCTGGTTCGATTCTTAAGGCTGTGGATGATGAGAATGGTACAGAAGAAAGGGTTTGGGTTCGGATCCTCTCTGCTGATTCTACGTTCCGGAGCAAGTTATGGTCTCGTTTTGATCCTGCTACGGGTAATTGAATTGTTGATTAAGTTTGAAAGTGCTCCTTATCCATTATAAGCGCCTTTTGTTCTTTTAATTAAGCTTTTATAAGCAACCCCTTGGCTTAGTGAAAAAAATGCCTTCGTTTAGCACTTATTTTTTTTAGAAGCAACATTTCGTTAAAAATGGTTTATACGATCTAGAAGTAAACTTATACTAGTCTCCTTCACATCTTTCCCTATCCATGTTTACTTATGCTTATTTACATTAACTATAATGTTGTTAGTTCCAGAAGTTGTTCATGTAACTATTGCGTTCCCTCCTTTTATCTGAAAGCCATTAATATGCAACGGGCTGTATTAGGGTAAAAATATTAATGAATATGATTAATACCTTTGATCTTTTCAATATATGTGTTAATACTAGATTAGTAAATCACATAATGGAAACATGGAGATTCTAATCACTTGGTTGTTTATATGGAAGAAGTGAAGGTGGTGCAACAAGAAGCTTAATATTCAGAAGGCTGAACGCTAATAATTTCTTTTTGGAACCAGGTAAAACTGTTTCTATGGACCCAAAAACAAGTATAACAGTTCCAGAAGACAGATATGGACTATACGCAATTGATGTTTTGGACCCTGATATGGTAAGCTTAGTTCTTGAGACAAAATTAGGACCCGTTTATTCCTTTTGTTCGAAGTTTATTTCATATTATCCTTATTGATGCATGAGCAAATGTAGTGGAAGCTTTTTTGAACACTAGGACACATGGTATTCCAAGCTGCTAATGCTTTTTTATCATATGTTTCAAATGAAGTTTGTACTTCTCTGCAATGATTCCTCTCTCTCTCTCTCTCTCTCTCATGATGAAAGAAAGCATGTGCATATAGTGCTCTTTTTCCCTGCTAAATAATCCATATGTGAATACTTGTAGGCTTTTGCCAATGTAAACTGAGAATGTGCAGCAGGTGCCTGTAGCTTCTTCTGTCTACTGGTTTATGGTGATTTCATGCAGTGGGATTACTTTTTTTAAATCAATATATATTTAATGAGTAGATAAGTACACTTTGTTGGCTAATTTTACATTTTATGATAAATTTAGTATTTATGAGCATTAATTAATTTGCTTCAAAATCCTGTGCGTTAATGCAATTGTATAACCTCTTTGTGCACCCTGCAATCCAAATGAATCAACTGTTGGTTATTGATTCCTATTCAAATTCAAATTTTATGATGCAGGTAATTGGACGTGAGTGTGTTTATTATTTCCATGATATGATCGTTGAAATGATTAGATGGGGATTTCAGGAGGGAAAGACCCTTTTTGGCTTTGGTTATGATTTTCGCCAAAGTAACAGGTACCATGTCATTGCAAAACTAAACCTGTTCAATCAAATTAGTTATATGTTAAAAGTCATGGGGAATTCCTTCCCTTTGTTGAAGCATGATCAAGAATGTTATTCATTTTGGTAAAAGAAAAGGAAAAAAAAAAAAAAGAGAATGATATTCATCAATCCACCATTGAATGAATTGTGGGATTTTTTTTTTTTAATAAATAAACTCTACAACAATACTTTTCATACAAGTTAATATTCATATTAGTTTATTAGATTTTTTATCCTGCTGTGTTTGCATGGAAACTATGAGCATTGTTTGCCATTTCTACTCTCTTAATCCATTGGCTTTATGCTCCTTTTCCTTCATGATTATGGATGAAGAAGAGATTATGATTTTTCTAATGCAGACCTAATGGATGCATATAATGGCTTACAGAAAATGTAGAGAGCATGTTAAATTGGTCTTTTCTTCGTGCCCTTCCAATTGGCTTTCGGGTCTTGATTGTTTAACTTACTTGAAAGGCATAATTAGAAACATTCCTTTGTTCATCTGATCCGTACCTCTTATAGTGTCACTGAGGATAACATGCTATAATGATTAATGCCTTTTCTCCAGGTTCTGTTTGTTCTGCTGGAAGTTTACTTTTGAAAAAATTTTCTGTGAAAAAATGGGTGCCAAAAACTTTTAAGCTCCATGTGTTGATGTTGGTTGCTGGTTGGTGACACATGGTTTTAATTCGAGCTGCTCTGCCCTAGAGGGATTCATTTGCTTTACTCTTTCCTGAGCAAGTCCTCATTTCCTTTTTTTCATAATAAATGAGCAGAAAATTTCCTAGGAAGCTACTTGATGTAGAAGAAAAGCAGAAAAGAGAGAGGAAGAGAGGGAAGCGGGAAATAGAGGAAAGGGAGAGAAGAAAGATAGATAGAGAGAGAGAGAAACACTCTAATCTTCATTTTTCCCAAGCCTGTTTACAACCTAACTCAACCTATCTATGTATAGCCTAATACGTTGGGCCCTAATTAAGTAACTGATCCTAACTACTGGTAACCCCTTAACTTATTCTCTCTTTGTTTATTTATTACATAATAATACTCCACTCTGAAGAGACCCTTTCCCTAAAGAAAATTGTACCAAGCCAGACCCTGAAGCGTCCTAATTAAATTCTCTCTCAACCAAGTCAGAACATGCAGCTGAGCTTGAGCAGCCAGAACTAAAATGTAACTGACTCCCTCTGTGTATCTACTACATAACACTATTCTTGTGAGCTAAGTATAGCTAAAACTAAAATGTAACTGAAAAATCAAGGTGTAGATTACTGCTGAAGGCTCCATGTTAAAAATGTCTAAACTGAAGGACCTTAATTTGAAAATCATTTTTGAGGACTCTAGAATAAAAAAAATTTTAACTTGTGGTTTGAACTGTAAGTTTGTGCAGTTTAAATTTTTGGTCTTAGGATCCATTAAAATAATTTCAAAATTTAAGGTCCTTCAATAGAAATATCTTCAACTTGGGGCCTGTTTTAACCCGTCTTAACAGTCAACAAACAACTCCCGAAAGTACAATAATAAATAAGAAGTGGAAATCTGTAGGCTTTGATATTAATACTCAAAATACAGAATCAGAGGTACAACACACTACAGTGATTCTGGACAAAGCCCTATTCCCCTCTTAACAATCAAAATACAACTTCAACACGATACTTAAAGCAATAACAAAGACACACACAGAAACACAAGGAGTTTCCCTGGCTTTCGAGAGGCCAGAGACTCTCCTCACGACACTCAAATCTCAAAATAAGTCCTACCTCCCCTTTTCAGCTATGCCCATACATAATAATATTCAAAGAGTGGCTCTCCATACCCCTATCTAGATAACCAGCCCATACCCCTCACATTAGAGTGGCTCCATTCTGGAACCTCAGGACAATTCCTCAGACCACCAGATTCCTCTTCTTCTGTCCTTGCTGGTTTCTTAACTCTCCTTTTGCAAGTGTTCTGAAATTCAGTATTCCCATCAGGGCCTAAACTGTAATTTTGTCAAAATTGAATTTAATTGGACTGTTTATTCTTAATATGCATCTGTTGGGCACTGTTTTCCAAGTGGTATGATTGGCCATTTATTCAAGGATAACTTTTTCAATATGTATTTGCTTTTTAGTAAAATTAAATTGGCCATTTATTTAAGGATAACTTTTTTAATATGTATTAGCTTTTAGTAAAATTAAATTAAGTGCTCTGACATTTGTATCGCTTATTGTTGTGTAGGTTGCCTGAAACTTTAGATCGGCTGGCTGCAAAATTAGAATCAGTGTACAATGCTGCAGGAGGGAAAAAGATAAACATCATAAGTCATTCTATGGGTGGCCTTTTGGTGAAATGTTTCATGTGCCTGCGTAGTGATGTAAAGAATCCATCAGGCCTCTTAAGTTTGTTTAAGCTTGTTTCTATTTGTCTCTCCAGTTTCCTGTAATCTTTTAATTTATGTATCAGCTTGTAGTCTGTAGATGCGTATCTTACAATTTGTTTATGGCTGTTGGGCAAAGTTTACGAGTTTGTGCCTTTTGTTTTGCAGATTTTTGAGAAATATGTTCAGAATTGGATTGCAATTGCTGCTCCATTCCAGGGTAAGTAACTAATCTTATATTTTCTCTGAGGTACCAGTAATGATACTGAATGAAATCATGCCATGTGATTTGTCACGCTAGGGACTGTTGTTAGTTTTGAAGGAGATATTATAATAATTTGATAAGCAAAATTTGTTGCTGGGCACATAAACAATGGTCATGCAGAGGTTATTAAATGATCAATAAATAAAAAGAGAACATGGTCATGATATTTTATGCGGCTCGGGGAAGGAGACAAAAGGAAGTGTAAAAGCTTATTCAGTGGCGAATAGTTAACGTAACTTGATCTTTATATTAATTCTATTGCTCTTACTGCGGCTCTAAAACCAAAAGCTTGATTAATGTGGGTAGTAATAAGGTTTATTTGTTTTTAATATGATTATTTCAAAGTTTGTATGTTTTTTCAATCTCCTTTATTTTTCTTTTGTTTTCATTCCCTTGTGTTTCTTTTTCATTTCTCATTTCATTGTCTATAGAGTTTTGCATTCCAGTTAGGGTTTATATTTGTGTAGGAAAAAAGTGCAGATGGGAATGTGGATGGAATGCATACCTGGAAACACATTCTTCACGTTCCTTTTTATTCTGTGACTGTGATGGCCTAAACTAAGGGCCCGTTTGGGTTAGCGGTGGCAGAAGTTACTTTTTTTTAATCTGACGTTTATAAAAGTAAGATAGGATAAAAGTCAGATTGTAAATGTGACTTGTGTTTGGATTGGCGGTGGCAGAAGTGACTTATTTTGGAAAAGCTAGATTTTTGAGCTTCCTCTCAAAAAGTTGCTTTTGGAAAAGATAGAATAAATTTTTTTATTTATTACAATCAATAGGGGAAAAAAAGTAAAAAAAGCATTTATTATCCTAAAATTAGACTTATAAGGATCTAAATTTTGTCAAAATAGACTTACATATAGGACCAGAGTGGTACCATATATCAAGAGTGCTCCCACTCTCTTAGCTCCTATTTACCAAAGAGCCTTTTTTTCCCCATAATCACCGCTTTCTCTCTCCACATTCACCATAAAAGCACCAAATTTGAGCTTATAAGTTACCGTGGCTTTTACAATAATGCCTGATCATGCCCATCGTGAACCCAAACGGGCAAATTGCCTTGATGTGCTTTTTTCCACTCTTATCGTATGTTTGGGGCCCTCCACCGCACTGCCAAACATGCACTAAGATATCCAAACTACTACAGTCTGCGTTTCTTTTTTGTTTTTATTTATTTATTGGGTGGGTGGGTTTGTTATAAAGGAGGCATAAGGCTTTGGAGAGGGGGAAGGACCAGCATAAGAATGAAACCTGGGTATGTTAGGTTCTCCTAGGAAGGTCCCGCCAAGGATCATGTGCTGTGTTATTCTCTTTAGAGTGGTTAAGCATATCTGTATGGTTCACATCTGACTCTTTGAGATGTGTTTGGATCATCCGCATAATAATTTTGTTTTCTTTTTCTAGCTTTAATAATTAGGTAAATCAAGCTGGTTCAAATCTCAGAAGACATGGAGCTCTTCTTTTCTTTCATTTTCAATGTTATGTAAGGTGAAAATGATCATAAGGATTTTAGAACTATGCTCCTTAATCATTGTGTAGGCTTGGGGTATATGGCTGGAAAATAGTGCTCAAGTATTCAGAGTTTTTTCTTTTACCTTCTTTTGGGTCAGGGTTGATTATAGGGTGTCCTATGGGCACAACCTCATCAGTTCTAGAGGAGAAGGTTATCAAAATGGATATATCCCTATTTATGCTTTGCTTTTTCATTGTCTTTCTTTTGGAGGATGCCATCTAGCTTTGGCCTGGAAAGTTGTAGCTTGCATAACTTGCCTTAACGTATTTTATTTAGCTGTAAGAAGTCCAAGTGCATAATAGCGAAGTGCATTTTTTGACAGGTGCACCTGGATACGTCAACTCTACCTTTTTGAATGGAATGTCGTTTGTTGAGGGATGGGAGCAGAATCTGTTCATTTCAAAATGGAGCATGCACCAGTTGGTAGAAATCAGTTATTTGCATATCTTAAAAATATATTTGAGTTTACTTTTTAATCATCTTCAATTATAAAAGCTTTTGAAATGAACCATCTTTCCCTTATGGTCATCATTGTTACTTATTGCATGCTGTCTTTGATGCAAAACTTTAGGAAACTAAGCAGTTCTATGTTTTTTTGTGTAACCGTTCACACTGCCATAGTTGACCATTTTATACAAGTGAGGTATAGTATCTATGTTGACAGTATGATCTGTTCATAAATGAGAATGTATACATGACATGTAATGTAGTCGTTTGATATTGCATATGTCTATTGGGTTTTGAATACAATATTGAAGATATTCATCAAAATTTCTGTAAAATGCATCCTAATAATGTTTTCGTTAGACTCAATTTGAAAATTTCAAAGTTAAAGTCTTGACTTCCTTCCATTCAAGTTATAATTGATAATAAACAGAATTATTTGTAATATCTTGAATATTATTAAAAAAATGATTGATTTAACTTGAATGGAAGGAAGTCAACTATGAAGTTTTACTATGTTTGTAAACAAGATTGCTTAAAATTAGAAAAACTGTGAGTAAAACAATTGCTTAAAACAGATCTATTATTGCTACCAAGAAAAAAACAATGTTTGAGTGATTAAACAAAAAAAAAGTTTGAAAACAAGATTCAAATTGGCTGTTTCTGAAACAACCAAGTGGGTTGGGTATTTTTTTTTTTTAGGGTTAAGGAGCAAATTTACCAATGAAGTTTTAAGGAAGGAGCGTCTGGTACAATTATGTTTTAAAGGGGGCAAAAATACACATAAGGTTTTAGAAGTAGAGCATCCAGCACAAAACCGTTAAATTTGACCTAACGCCGTTAATGGTTTTCTTTTTAAAACATAATTGTGCCAGACGCTTCTTCCTTAAAATTTCATTGGTAAATTTGTTCCTTAGCCTTTTTTTTTTTATTATATACAACAAATCACTGTTAGTATGATTTAATTGTTGCAAACATAAAAGCTTTTATTTTTTTAACTGATGAATGATATAAATAAAATATGAAGTTTTAATATGTTTGTAGAGAAGTAGAGGTGCTAAGTTATCAGTGTTTCTCTGAGAACGATCCTTTAAGATCTTTTTCAAATGACATATAGTACCCAGATGGTTTGCAGTCAGTCTTGAGATGTATTTTGAAGTTGAAAACAAATGTATGAATTGGTGTATACTAACAGATATGAAAAAGAGGGTTTTGACTTGTAAATATCGTCCATAGTTGTGAACAAGTTAGCCAATAATTAGTTGCTATGATGACAAGAATAATTGACTACATGATTGTATCCAGGTTTTACTGGGTATGTATTGCTGGATGGGGTGTTCTACTTTGTTTTATTAGGGTTATTCCAACTTATCTTGGTATGAAATATTTAAAGCAATGTCATACACCTGGCCTTGTTTACTTGTGTTTCTTTTTTGTTTGTTTTTCTTTCATTCTGATGCTGTGAAATTTATAAAATTATTGATTAGCTTCTCACAATGTTACAGCTGGTTGAATGTCCATCTCTATATGAACTTATGGGTCGTCCTGATTTCGACTGGGAAAACCCTCCAGTTCTAGAACTGTGGCGTGAGAAGCATGATTCTGATGAGAAACCTCATGTTATCCTGGAGTCTTATCATCCAGAAGATAGCATTGAGATTGTAAATGAATCTCTTGCAAATAACAAAGTGAGTTGTCTGCTTTATTTGTGCAGCAATTGAAATCCAATTATTTCTGTATCTTTTATGAATTTAAATATATTATTTTCTAAACTTTGGTGTCTGGAGCATCTTATAAATGTTCAGTTTACAAATCATATTAAATATTGTGAATAACCCGACAGAAAAACAATTAACCATGTCTATAATATGAGATTTGTGTTTCTTAAAGTTGATGTCATACTTGGAATTTGATCCCGTGATCTTCCAGTGTTTAAGGAAAACTGTTTACTCTTTGATTTCTGTGAAAAGAAAAAGGGAAACTGGCGTTACCAAGGTTTTGTTGAAGAAAGGCTATGTAGTTACTACAATGCTTTTGACAGTTACAAGTATTTCTATTCATTCAAGGTCTAGTATGATTGTTAGTACATCTTAGGTTGATATAATATTGTTTAACCATGATCTAGATCAACTATGATGGTGAGGAGTTGCCCCTTCCCTTTAACATGGACATCTTGAAATGGGCAAATGAAACACGCGAGATTTTATCTGGTGCGAAACTTCCCTCTCAAGTCAAATTCTACAATATTTATGGGATCGGTCTTGAGACGCCCCATACTGTTTGGTAATGCTTCCTACAATTCCTTGGATGATTTTCGGTTTACAGCTCTGTTTGGTAATGCTTCGTACAATTCCTTGGATGATGTTCGGTTTACAGCTAAAATGGATCTTATTAGATGGGTTCTGAATGTTCTAATTCTTTGCAATTGTAAAATAACTCATTCTGAAGTTTAAATTACTATTCTGCAGCTATGGAAGTGGAGAGAAGCCTGTTTTAGATCTACAACAGCTACGTTATTTCCAGGTCATTGCTTTTGTACCCATATTTGTTTCTTGATGAGAATTTCACCTCTATGGTGCAGAGGATATACATATAAATCTGGCACGTGCAATGTTGATTGATATATTTCACTAAACATGTTTTATCTATGCGAGTAGCTAAAATAACTCTGGATACTTTTCCATCTGCTTTGTTTTATCTGTGGTTCTGAAAACATATTCAGTTGAATTTTTTTCAATAAATACGTGAATAGTTACAAATAAGCTATTTTCCTTGAGGCCCTTTGTGTTTTTTCCATCCCCAAATGCTGACTTTTTTTAAATGAATATTTTCAGGCTAAGTACATATGTGTTGATGGTGATGGAACAGTACCAGCTGAATCGGCTAAGGTTTGACAACTTAGACGTTATTAATCTTTGTGGCATTTCAATTTATTGTTTTTATTTTCTCAGAAACACTTAACATCTTCGATGGTGTGCTAAAGGCTCTTGGCATGGTGCTACTTGAACTGCATCGGTTTGACCACTATTCATTGATCGTGATGGATTAGATGTTCTGTAATATAGGTTGACCAAACCTATTACTACTTCTGGTCTTTAATATAAGATCTATTTAACTAATTTAGATAGATTAAGGAAATTAACTATTTGTTGAAAATTTGTATTGGTTTTTTTTTGTTGTTTTGGGGGGGGGACAAATTGGATAGTAGTCTTATATTTAGGACTGAATTCTACCCCGGCTAACTCTTATATTAAGGACCCGAGATAGTATTTTGGTACTTTTTCTATGATACCATCTTGTCTATGGCAATATCGTGATACAAATTGGATAGTAGTCTTATATTTAGGATTAAATCCTGCCCCGGCTAGCTCTTATATTAAGGACCTGAGGAAGTATTTTGATACTTTTTCTATGATACCATCTTGTCTATGGCAATATAGTGATCCGTGGTTGCCATTGAGCTGAATATCTGCTAAGCTGAAGTTGTTCGTTACATTTGTTGATTCCAAGATTCTTTACTATGATTACTCTTGTGCCCTTGTCTTAATTATTACCCACACTCTAATTGCCATGGCCATTGCCATTCTTTGGCTACCATCTCACTCATTACTGATGCAATGAGACCATCATAATCATCATTGCATCCTATTTCAGTAGAAACCGGCCGTCACAATGATGATTGCCATTTCATGATTCCCCCATTGCTGTTTCTACCTTTTTATGAACTTTAGGTGATTTTGGCCTGCAACATTGCTTCATCCTTGTTTAACTTACAGGCTGATGGGCTCAAAGCAGAGGCAAGGGTTGGAGTTCCGGGCGAGCATAGGGGTATTCTTTGCGAGCGTCACGTATTCCGAATTCTCAAGCATTGGCTGAAGGCTGGAGATCCAGATCCATACTACAACCCAGTGAACGATTATGTGATTCTGCCCACTGCGTTTGAAATGGAGGAGCACAAAGAAAACAATCTAGATGTCGCATCCCTTAAAGGGGAATGGGAAATAATCTCTCGTGACCAAGACGAATACAGCAATTCCGCCGATAAGATTTCTCTGAGCGCCATATCTGTCTCTCAAGAAGGAGCCAATCAGTCTTGTTCTGACACTCATGTCAGCATCCTTGTTCACTCTGGCAACAATGGCGAGCAGCATCTCCAAATGAATGAGTTGACTGTCTCAGTCGACGCCTGATAAAAATCAGCTCTCTTTTGAAGTGTTGTTGCATTGGAAGTGGGTGGTAAATTATTCTGTACAGCTTATACATTCGTTGGTGGCATCTTGTGTATACAGGAAGTTCTCATTCGTAATGTTTTATATGTATGTAAAGAATAATGTCATGCGTGAGAAATTTGCCGTGGTTCTGATAAAACACACTGGTAAATAAGATGATGCGCTATGTACAGATTTCTGTAAGATGTGTCTTTGCTTATATGAAGCTAGATTTCTGAGCTAACAAGCTCTGTTGAACCCACTTTTAGTAATGATTACGTAAATGTTAGTACTCTTCTGATCCTTATTGGAACACCGATTTATCTAATTTGGGGAGATTAAAAAAGATAAATGAATTATTTAATTATAGTATGTGTGACATGATCTCTATAAATTTCTTCTATTGATCATTACTCAGTTTATAATTAGTGACAAATTAGTTTAGATAATAATGATAAATATAAGAGATAAAATGGTAAAAGTATTAAATTTAGGATCAAAATTTATCCCCAAATTAAGTTCTATATTTGGGACCGAAGGAATATTAATAATTGTATAAAAGTTTCTGTTTTTTATTTGGTCAAGGGTGTAGTAACCTGTTTTAGGACTAATGTATAAAGAATTTTCTCTTCCAACTCCTAGTATTTGAATTTATGTTATCCTATTTATAAGGGTGAGGTTGTTTACCATTTTAACTAACAACTTGTTAATAAAAAAGTAATTCCGATTTTGAGGGACAAAACAAAACTATTCTTTCATTGCTTCAATCAAAACGAGGTTTTAACCCAATATCAACATATTTCTAAACGCATGAACTTGAATATGGCTGCTTAAGGAGACTTAAATTCTTTCCTTTGTTTTGCGTTTGTGTGTGGGGTAGAGAGAGAGAAACGGGGGGGGGGGGGGGGGAGAGAAGAGCACTCAATGACACAAGTAAAGTACATATGCATATAGAGAAAGTATTACAAATACATGTATATAGCAAGCGATAAAACTGCAAACACATTATTCATTACGAATAAGACACTCATGCTGTTATTGTCCATAATAATGATACTAACACACCCTGTCTTAATCGTTGGCAAAAAAAAAAACACACACACACATAGTGTCTTAATCAGCAAGAGCTCTAACCAGAGCATGAGATCCACAACAACACACAATCGTACGTACGTTCATTGGTCAATTGACGACGTCGATGTTGACCTTGCTGATCTGAAGGCCTCCCTTCCATTTCCCACTCCAAACTTCATAGAGGCCAAAGTAAAGCTTGGGATCCGGTGGGTTCTGCGGCACCTCCACGATCACCTGAGTGGACTCCGGCGACGGGATTGACATGTACCCATCGGACTGGGTTAGAGAGATCTCGGAGAAGGCGTACTTTCCCTTTTTTCCCACCTTGGCCATCACCAGCACCGGACTTCCGGTCCACCCGAAGGCGTCCGGCTTCAGCTTCACCTCGAACTTCACACTGTATTTCTTTCCCTTTTCAACATCCACCACGCCTGATACGTCTAGCCATGAGACTTGTATCAGTGTTGCAATACCTTCATTTGTACTCTTGCTGAAATATCAATATCAATATCAACCCTTCATCAATTATATTCCCACTTGTAATTGCAAACACATACACAAGCCTCAAAAGGGGAAAAAAAAAAAGGTAAATGTTTGATTCTCTAAATTTATTTCAAATTTCATTTTGGTCTTTCAACTTTATAAAGGGTATTTTTAAACCATTTATCTGAATACCCGTTAATTACTCTCACTTAATAGAAAATACTAACTCAACAAATTCATATGGAAACTCCGCAGTTAAATGGTGATAAAGCATAGTCTAAATTTCAATTCTGTAATATAATCATTCTTATGTTTTAAAATTCAAGCATGCTTTTGTTATCATTTAATTGATGATACATCGGTTAAATTTATTAAGTCAATATTTTTTATTAAATAAAGGTAACATAGTTAATATTAAGGGACTAAAACTACACTTCATAAATTTAAAAAACTAAACTGAAATTTAATGTAAATTTAGAGAATTAAACGTATACTTTAGACAGTACATATATATAACAGAGAAGAGAGCAAGTCCTAACATACATATAAACATTCTTTCAATCATGATAATTTAATTAACCTGACTCTGATTTGTATTACTTAGTTGGAGTCTCCAAATTAAGGAATCTGACTTAAATGTTGTATATAATTAGAGGATGAAATTGATAATTTTACCAAACTTTTTTAAAAAAACTTTAAAGAGAGCTAAAACACCAAAAAATGCTTTTACCAAAACTAAAAAATTAGGTTGTAAAACTAGAAAGAACTAATAATTCAATACTGTTTATTTCACTTGAGAGTCAGGACATTTTAATTTAACATTCTGTTTGGTGTGAGGGATTTGGAGGAGAGGGGAGGGAAAATTTTTATAAGTTAAATTTTAAAAGATTGAAGAAGTGGGGTAATAAAATTTTAATAAAGAGAATATATAAGATAAAAGAGTAAGAAAAATTAATTAAAAAATTTTAATCTCACTTCTCTAATTATTTTAAATTCAACTTAAAAAATTTTTCCCTCCGCCTACTTCCCCTCCCCTCCCCTCAAACCAAACAAGCCCTAAATGATCGCATATCTAGAATATACACATACATACATGTATGTATGTATGCATGCAACATCATATACTATTGTTTAAAACAGAAGCATAAATTCATTTACCATCCCTTTGCTAAAACATTTTATTATTCAAAATACATATAGATCGATCCGGTAATACGAAATCAGTTAATTATTAGACTTACTTATTTTTCTATATGTGAATTAAAGAAAGGAAAAAAGATAAGAAAATATCACTTAAACTTTAAAATTCAAAATCAATGATTTTCTATTAAAATGAGTTGTCAATTGCTATAGTCTTATAAGCAACAAGACTGATTTGAGATTTTGAAATTTAAGTGATATTTTCTTGTCATATTCCCTTAAAAGAATTATAGAGTTTACTTGTGATTACATTAAAGTAAATAAATAAATAAATTTGATACTCACTCAAGGTTCCAATAACGAGAGTCGTCCCCCCAAACAATGTTGAGTCCTCTTGGAAAAATTGCATAACCACCATTCTGCATTATTATTTTTACAATATATTGATGAGTGCATGCATAAAATAATTATAATCTCTCCTATAAATACTGGAGTAGTCTCCTCAAAATTTCTGAATAATATTTATAAAATAAAATACTGATATTAATTTCTTAAGTTTTTCTAAAAATATATAAGCATATTTTATTTTCCTATCATTTTCAACAATACATAATTTGTCTTAATTAACTTGTAAAGAGTAAGGCTCATAAATCTTTCATTAATTTAATTTGTTGAAAATATACAATATTTCTCTTCATATTGTCCTTTCAAAATATAGACGAACTTCCATCATAAAACGAAAGAATGTGTCTGTGTCATTTCAATAAAAAAAATGGAAAGATTTATATAATTTACCCTTAGAATAATATTTCAAAATAAAATTATATTTATACAAGTAAAAACCTGGTTTTTCTTTATAGAATCTTTTTCTGCGAGGTGATGAGGCTTCTTCATCTCTAAACCAGCTTCTTCTTCTTCCTTCTTCTTCTTCTTTCTTGTTTCTCGTCTCCCTTTGCTCTCTTCTTTGATTTGGTCTCTCTGTGCTTTTCTTTTGGTTGATATAAATGAGCTTTGATGGCAATTTATGGAGGGAATTAGGGTTTTATAGTGTTGAAGGTGGTGATGATGATGATGAGAAAGAGAGAATAACGTGTTGCATCAAGACGCGAAGAATAAAGTTGCTATCTTGCTCGTAAAAAAGGAGAGATTAGAGAATATAATATTCTTAAAACAACTTGACAACAAAGGAATCCTTACGTAGTGGTGCCCACTTTCGAAAAAAATGAAGGTTCTTTTTTTCGATACAAAGTTTAGAATTAATATGCAAAGTTATGTTACAAATTAAAATACAAATACGTACAAACATAGTTTGAGCATTTAATATTACTAAACCAAAAAGTTTAATAAACAGATTTCAATGCATGCAATTATAGAAGAAATAATGACTCTAAATTTATAGGTATAACCTATACCATTGTGTGAAGATTAAAAAAAAAAATGTCATAATAATTCAATAAGTTAAGGTGCAACAATACTCACAGTATTTTTATAAAAAGCTGTTGGAATCCTAAACTCAACTACATGGTGCAATTTTGCCCATTAACTCTCAAACAATACAAAATGACAGAGGCTAAATACCTATTAATTAAGGAATGTGGGTCCCATGTGTTGTGTCACATATAAATAAGTTGGGGGCAAAATACCTTAAAGTACTGTACTAGAGTGCAATTATGCCCATCAACCCTTAAAAAGGGGTTAAAATCCACAATCAATAATAGAGGCATATGTACTACTCTAGTCTTAAATATAGAACATATTGATTTAATTTGATTAATTAAGGAAGTTAGTTAATATGACATATATTTTCTAGAACACCTTAGACATTTTTCTTAATTAATATCATAAACATTGAAATTTAATTTGACATGTAGTGTAGACGTGAAAACGCATACGTTCAAATTTGTCTTAACTGACAAAAAGCCATACACAAGACTTTTTTTTTTTTTGGGTGACCATGCAAAGTATCTCTAAGTCACTTTAGTCTTAATCCTAATCTCTGTTGGGTTAAGAATGTTAAGATTAAAACCTCCCAACAAATACGCTTCATGAGATTCAAAATTGTGTTATACTCTTTACGGGTTTACGGGGTTGAGAGCGCTTTATCCATCATACTCACATAAACACACTTTGATTTGGAACCCAATGGATCCATTGGAAGCCGCTTTGACTTCCCTATTTTCTCTTGTCCCTTCTGCCCAATTAAGCTCGCCCCCTGACACTCTTATAAGGGTCAATCGCATTACAATGGACGATGCAGAAGAAGGAAAGGGTGAGAGAGTAAGAGAGTAGGGATCGGATCAACGTAGCTTCCAAAAATGGATTTTGACTCAGTGGGTTTATGTGGCTGTAAAGTGTAACAAAATTAAATGTTATGCCTAAGGTTTTAATCATCTAGCTAGGACAAATTTGAACACAAGTATTTTCATTTTTGCACGGGTCAAATATAGTTTAATATTTCATTCATTCGTGATCTATAACACTTGCCAACGGTTGTCTCTATTGTGGTTTAATGAGCAAAATTGAACTATAATACTATAGCAGTATATTATTTTAAGGGTATTTTTGCCCCAACCCATTTTCATGAGGCACAACCACGAAACCCACATCTAGTACTTAATGGACATTAGACCTCCATTATGGATTACTCCTCATATTCTTAATATAAAACATATTTATCTAATTTGATTAGATCAAGAAAGTTGATTAAGTTAGTTAATATGACATATATTTTCTAAAACACCCGAATCACCTTTCTTAATTCCCTCATTCCCTCTCTTCCTTGATTGTTGTTGAGGGAGCTTCAATAAAGGTAAATTAAGAAAAAATTAACAAATATGAAAATATTTTCTTACATTTAGGACCAGTATATCAACTTCCCAAATATGTCTTATATTAAGATAAACTTGCCTTAATATTTTTGCTTTTTTTAAGGATTGATTAGAAATATTGCACCATACTTGAGTTTAGGATGTCAACAATTCTCCCAACAATTTTAAATTATCATAATTAAAATTTATAATTTTTTTAATTAATTAGTTTATTTTTTAATAATTTGATATCTTATTAATAATTTTATAAAACATTGAATTTTAACTGCTCAAATTTCAATCTAAAAGTTGAGGTAAACGGTAAAAAAGAAGAGAAAAAGAAGTAAATGGTAAGAGCATTAGGTTACCAATACCATTAAGTCAAAGATAAAAAAGCGCTGAGGTGTAAAAATCCTCAAAAGTGTTTTATAGAGAGTTGTTGGTATCCTAAACTCAAGCCAAGTATGGTGTAATTTTGCTCATCAACTCTAAAAAAATGAAGCAAAATGACGAAGGCAAACATCCATTAAGTAAGAAATGCGGGTCCCACATGTTGTGCCACATGTAAATAAGTTGATGGGGGCAAAACATAGGCCACACAAAGTATTTACTATGATGTAATTTTGCCTATCAACCAAAAAAAACGGGGTAAAGAAATGGAATCCGGATTCTCTCATAGGCTGCTCCCGTCCCTTACGCCTCTAATATTCAAAATGGTGACGTTTTGGGTGTTTTGGATGTAATTAGGAGGGAGGTTCCATTTTTTTTTAATAACATTGAAATCCCTCAAGTATTTTTTCTAGTAGTACGTAATATTGTAAAATATTTTTTTTGTCCATTATATAGCAAAAAAAAAAAATTTCAGGAGGACCCAGTATCTGGTAAGAAACAGCCTAAACTATTTTTTTACTGACACTCTGTATCTTAAGATATGGAATGCTACTAGAAAAATAGTTCATGATGCATCTTGTCAGATACTAGGCGCTCCTGAAAACTTATTTTATGCTACATAATGGACAAAAAAATATTTTAGAACATTAGGTACTACTGAAAAAAAATACTTGAAGGACTTTAATGTTATTAAAAAAAAAAAGTGGAAACGCCCTCTCCAATTACACCCAAGACATCACCGTTTTGAGTAAGGGAGGCGCAAGGGATAGGAGCAGCCAAGGAGGGAATCGGGATTCAAAAAAATCCATAATCTGTAACAAAGGCAAGCGTTGACCATTAATGTTAACATATTGAAATTTTATTTAACCTGTAGTGTAAATGTACAAAATATGCCTGTGTTCAGATTTGTCTTAGCAGGCAAAAAAGGTAGGCTAGACATTTATTGTGTCATTCATAGTATAAACTCAAAAACACACTTTGATATGAGAGAGTAGGGGTCAATGTAGCTTCTAGATGAGTTTTGACTCAAAGTGTTGTGTTTGTGTGTCTGTAAAACGCAACGAAATAAAATGTTATGCCTATGAGTAACGATAGTCTCTGTTTTTTTTTTTTTTTGATCAAGATGGTCACTGTTACATATTGACATTTTTGCATTTTTTAGGGTTGATGAGCAAAGTCACACTATTGTATAGTATTTTATGGTGGGTATATTTGTCCCTAAATCATTTGCGTGTGGCACAATATATGAGACCCATATACTATACTTAACGAGCATTAGGCCTAACCTATATTATAGATTGGAGATTTTCACATCTTATTTTAGAATTGATTGACAAAATTGCACCTTACTTAAGTTTAGGGTGCCAACGATTCCTCACAGGATACTATATTGATAAGATTGCCCCTTAACTTTATACCAACTTAAATTGACGTGAGTGCACTTTAACAAGTAATTAATAAAGGATTTGATTCTCTTCTTTTGTAAATGTAGCAAACCAAAAGGTAATTGGGAGGAATACGTTCTTTGCCTTCAATAACTCCAAGGATAATAATTTTTTGTCATTGACGTTTTTATTAGAATTCTTACTATTCTTCAAGCTTTAATTTTAACCATTAAATTAATCCTTAAACCAAGGGCTGAGAAAGAATGAAAAATATTATAATAACATCGAATATGGTCCCACTCGTATTTATTCTGAATTTATTTTTTGTATTCTTTTTTATGTACGTACCCCTCAGGTTGAGTGATGCATTACAAAAAGAAATATTCTCATATATCTTCTTCAAGGAGAATTTCCTTATTTTTTTTCCCTTAGGCCACAAGATTTTTATCTTTCTGCATCAACACGTGTGATCATTGGATTACTCTATGCATGGAATATGGAATAATCAACTTTTACCAACATCGGCCACGAACCCCTCTCGATGTTGTAAATGTTATTACAGTAAAATTCTTATATATTTTAGATTAAAAAAAAGAAACATTCATATATCATTCAATGCATATAGAATCGTATTTTCAGGCCAAAAAAATGTAGAACCGCATTTAGAAACTATTTATATATATAAAGCTTATGTGATGGATTCAAAGCATTTGATGTAGGATAACAATAGGGTGCTAGTTGTTAATTTGAATTTGAATTTGAATTTGTTCAAGATTATAATTCATTCAGACCAACTAATTTTAGTTGACTAGGGCTTGATTTTGTTCAGTGCATTGTATAAGGTGGGAGGATTCAATGTATAGGTTAATACAATGCATATTGTATAAATTATATGGATTATATATTAGTTTAATAGAAATAATTAATTCTCATATTTATTTACTAATAGGTGTGTATATATATAGTTAATTTGAAGGGAATTTGTAACCTGCCAAATTTTGACATTACATAGGTGCCAATGGCTCTTATGAATAGTCAATATTGCCAAATACTTGATTCAATCAGTAAGGAGTTATACTGGCTTAACTAGAGATTTTGAGTGTGAGCTCTGAGAATGTAAAAGTATTAAATACTTAATGGTAGAGTTTTGTCATCTTTGTAGTCCTAGCCAGCTCGATTCCAACTAGCCTGAACTCTAATAAATCCTTCAAATTAAAAGGCAGTAGGTCCAATTAGATATAGTGAAGGAAAAAAATATGACTAGAGAGAGAGAGAGAGAAAGAGAGAAGAAACACGTACTAGGTCGGATCAAACCCGAATAGTAAAAGCACACAAATATTATATTACTAGAGCCTAATTACAGTTAGTACATCATTGCACCAAGATAAGTAAGATGGTAGGAGAAAAGAGAGATTGCCATGTGGTTCAATGGCAGGAATGGATTATAATTGAAGGAGACACATCCTATTTATAGTAGTTTAGGGTGACCACTAATTAGGAAGTTAAGTGTACTTTTTCTTACCTTTCAAGTTAGTAATCAGGAAAATTAATTATTAATTAATGTTGGGTTAAGGTGCAAATTTAGCAACCGAGTTTTGTCTAAGGGGCAACTGGCACAAATAATTTTTGGAAGAGGCAAAAATAACAATGAATATTAAAAAAGGGTGCATATTTAATAAAATCGTTAAATTAGACCTAACGCCGTTAAGGATTTTTTTCCTCTTATAATTTAACGTCATTAGGTCAAATTTAATGGTTTTGTTAAATTTGCACCATTTTTAATTGTTCATTGTTATTTTTGCCCTTTCTAAAACCTATTTGTGCCAGACGCCCTTAGAATAAAACTTCATTGCTAAATTTGCATCTTAACCCATTAATTTTCTAATATATGATGATTTGTTTCTCAATTAACAATCCCATAATCAATAATAACTTATTTTTCAATTCATAATTAATGCTGATTTGTTTCTTATTTGGTAAGGCTACTTGTATCATAATCAAATAGTCCAATCTATCAAGGACGGATTTAGACCCAAAGTCCAACATACTGAATGTTCCAAAAAAAAAAAAACAGAACTAACTAATGCTCCTCACGAAATAGCTCAAGCACAAAAATATCATTTAACCCTATATTGTTATATCATGTTATTCATCTTGTCTTTAATGGAAGACCTAATTAACTAATTTCAGTCAATTAAGAATGTTAATTAAATTAGTTAATATGATATTTTTTTTTATAAAATACCCCTAATCATCTTACTCCCTCTTCTACTTAATTATTATTGAGGGAATATTAGTAGGGTTAATCTGGAGAAATTTGATAAACATGTGAAATGGGTATTATATTTAGAACCAACATCAACTCCTCAAATAAGTCCCACATCATACCACTTTGATCTTATTTATAAGTCAAAATTACCTAATTCTTACATACTCAGGAAAGTAATTTAACTCAATAAATATAAACTAAATTGATGAATTTTTTTCAATTTTGCCCTCATTTATAAATGGTTATTTTTCATCTCTTTGTTCTTTTTCTTCTACCTTTAATGGGGGAAAAAGTATAACACTCTTATTTATTATTCTGAAAGTAGACTTATTAATAAGGATAAATTTTTTTTTCCCAAACTAGAGTTATAAATAGACCTGAGGGATAGATTCAAGAAGCTGGTGGGCTCAAAGAAATTAGAAGCGTGAAATCGTTTTGACTTTGTTCAGCTGATTTCACATTGCCCATTCCGCAGAAAAGAGATTCCATCCCCACAGAAAATGACAAGTTATAAGGCATATCTTCTTCTTATTCTGCTCTTCATGTGACCTGTGGATCCTATCCTATCAAAACCCTAATTAATGGCCACAAATAATTCAGACGATATTGATAAATGACACAAACTGATTCCAGAAAATTAAAGGCGCAGAATCAATCCACTTTCTTCGTGGACGTACAGCTTATTCCTTCTTTTTCTTCAAATCCGATCCCTTTTCCATTGCTTTTCAATATTTCCGGTGCAGCAAAAAAGGTGAACTGCCCATTGGTTATGGCATGTGACATGAAAAATATTCCCATATGTATATTAGATAATCACTATCTGTCTATCTCCATGGAATCAACTTTTATCGACATCAAAACCCCGCCCATTGATTAATGTTCAATGTTTTCATTATTGAATTCCTATAAATTTTAGATTAAGAAAACATGAAATATTCATATATACTACTTCCAGTTCTAAATATAAAATATCTTATGCAGTGTTATTACAGTACCGACGATATCGTATAAAGGTAGTATATATATTATTCTCTTTCAAAGTAATTAATGAAAACTAATTTGTGGGTTAACCATGTTGTGGTTTATAAATATAAAAATATAGTCCTTGTGCTTAATTTCGTCTTAGCAATTGCATGGACTCATCTCAGAACTTCAACCCTAAAATCTAAAGACGTTATTGACTCGTTTAAAATGCAAATCTATCTATAAAGCTTTTTTCCCCCAATGCATATGATACCATAAAGTTTCTATGGGTTCAAAAGTACACATGAAGTCTGTAAAATGGTACCAAAATACCAGAGCTGTTAAATCAATTAACACTCCCAATGACCTTGTTTGCAACTACGATTGATTTTTGTAACTATGATTAGTGCCCCTAATCTGCAACTTGTTATGTCGGAGGAAAAACCATTGATGAAGAAACTAAAGAAAAGAATGTTGAATGATGCGACGGGGGACTGGCAACTCTGACACCAAGAAGGTGCAACCATTGTGTCATGTGGAAGACCCCGCAGTAGCAGACGGGGCTGCTGGGAGCTGAAATGCTATGCAAAACGTGTGGAGACTTATTGGTAAACAATTGACGTGACTTGAATTAACGACCGTGACATTTTTGCACAATTTTGAAACCTTTATATGTACTTTTACCCCATTGTACGTCTTGACTGACATGTTTGTTAAATGATCAATGTTACTTGACCTGATGGCGACAACATTTTTACACCATTTTAAGATCTTTATGTATGCTTTTACAGCTAAGAAACTTTATAATGTCAAGTGTGCATGAGAAAATATTTCATGAGTATATTTGCAATTTAACCCAAATAAGAAAAAGAGCTATTATTCAATGAATGAATGCGCGTTTGTGCGAATGACATTAGTCTAGCATCACTATTATATTTAGGTGTATTCTTAACATTGTGGATATTCTCTTCCTCAATATTCTGCTGATATCTGACGAACATCATATATAGAAAAGTTGTATTTAAAGACGTAATTATTTTCTTGTTTTTATATTGTCAAGTTTAAATAAAGAAATGGTAAAACAGGCAAAATAGGATACTTGAGAACATACCCATGTCAAAGGCTCAGACGTTGCAACAAACCCACTCAATAAAAGCTCAGCATCATCCATTTGGATCTAACATTAGAAACTCAACTTTCAAGAGGTATTTAATAGCATTTTATTAATGAAGATCTGTTTCCCAGTTTTTAAAGTTTTGCAGCAACCTCTTTGAAAGCCATATTTGAGCCCAAAAATCAAGTGTCTAGTATTTATTTGCAAATGAAAGCCATATTCGGTGTAACTATAAAGATCAATTAATTAATTTTCTCTAGAAATTATTATTTACCACTTTAGGGGCTAGTATTTGGCAACACTGCAGGATAGTAGATAATTTATTAATAGTATGATTTATTATTTCATGGTTAAGGGAGACAGATACCCGTGGAGTATTTTGTGGTGTTACAAGCATTTTTTTTTTTTTCGATTGAGGTGTTACAAGCAGTTTAAAATACATTTATGGAACAATTTCACCCATCTTAACAGGGCAAACATCCATTAAGGAAGGATTGTGTTTTATGGATCTCATATATTGTGCCGTATATAAATGGGCTAAGGTGCAAAAATATCCATAAAATAATTTGTGAGGAGATACAATCATCATCGCAAACTATTTTATTGGGCAATTTAGTCCATCTCCAAAATACCCTTTTTCCCAAATAATTCTCTTCACACCAGCAACAGAGCTCCAATGACCTGTTGCCAAACTTTGGAAGTTGACAATGGAGGAATTTTTTTTACACAAGGGCAGTAAGGTCATTTGAAAAAAAAAATTCCTGATCTCACCTTCATTAAACCATTTCGTAGAATCATTTTTGGCATTTGCATAATTCGATGGTGCTGATGTCATTGTCCCTATTTTTTTTTTCTTCTCATTTTCACAAAGAAAACCAACGAGCATGCTAGGAAAAATTATTCAAGCTACATCTCCCAAATATGTTGTATTTTCTTTTATCTAAAAGGGTAAAAAGAATCTCTTTATCTTTTATATAACCAAAAAAGGTCCCTTTTTTCCTTTCTTTTTCCCATGTTTCACTGACAAATGCTTTTTGTTCTTCCATTACTGTGTCTTTCAGGCAAACTTTTGGAGAATTCATGCATGCAAAACTTTCTAACTTGTGATACAACTTAGCCTATAAGTTGATGTCCTACAACAAAACTGATGTGTCCTATTGAATACACCACAAATCATAACCTCTGATGTTACAATCTGAAAGTTATGAACAGAACAGATCAGCCTTCTAGGTTACAAAAATTGAATTAGCTTTCTACATCAGACGAGCTAGATGGGCTTTCGAGTTCAGCCATGCTAGCACTAGCAGAAGCAAAGGACTCAGTAGATTCCATTGAAGAAAGGGAAGATGCAGTATCTGAATCTGATACAACTTCTTCATCCAAAATTATGTGATCTTCATCTATATCAGATGTTTCAGACCCAGACGCCCCCAGCAAAAACTTGTTTATTGCAGACTTTGCAGTCTCCACAAACCATTCATCCTCAGGAAGTGCACTAACCAAAAATTCACAATTATATACAATCAGATCCCCAGACCCCAGTGGAAGAACATGAGGTTAGGTTCCTCTCATGAGTAAGATATCAAATAATAGTGTCATTTCTTACTGGGAGAATGACAATTGAAAAACTTGCAAGAAGAATAATGTAAAATAAGGATTTTCAGTTTGTAAATATAGAAGTTTAAGTTGTAAATTTCAAAGTGTTTAGTCATATACAAATACCCAATTTACATTAAATCCCTTGTAAGGTCCATCAGTGTTATTTTCCTCTCTTTTTTCGTTTTTGAGATAGAATGGTGAAAATCTCATTCAACATCAAAGAAAGAATACAACAATATACAAATGGCATCAAGCTGGAAGAACCAAGCACAAGCAGGTAGGTCAACCAGAAAGGAGAAAATAAGAAAACAGAGGCCATCACAAATCATTAGGACCCCATAATAGCCATTTTAGTCACTTCTCACACTATTCACAAGCTATGAATAATTCAACGGCACTATTCATAAATCATGAACAGCATGACTCATTAGGTAAAACTTCATGTAATGCACATAGCCCATACAATCCATGATTCATTTTATATGTTGATTTACTTTTGGTGTTGATGGCAAAAAAAAAAAAAGGATTTACTTTTGGTGTAGAATGCACGATGAACTAAAATGACAAGGATATTATGTCATCGCGTGAGAGGATCCTCATCCAGTAGAAAACAGGTGAGTAAAGGAAAGAGGCAGGAACATAGGCTAAAGAAATGAAGAATACCTCTGTAAATCTATGCCCCTAGCAGAGAAGGTCCTGATGGCGCGAGCAATTATAGCCGATGCTATTTGATGGACATGTCGAGATGAATAACCCGCAAAGCTTGCAATTTCAACAGTGAAATGCATATCAAGAATCAACTGCCAAAACGAGTCAATTATGATTCAGAGGACCCAAAAAACAACGAAAAGATAGCCAAGGACTCGTGTCAATGACATTTAAAGACTTTAAAAATCAAGATTTTTGCTGATCATATAAATAACCCAATAAGCTATCATAAGGGCTTGTTAAATTTATTATTCAGTTCTAGAAAGTTACAAATAAGTTATCCAAAATTTAAAATGGCACTTTTACAACGTCCCCTGAGAAATTTATTAATGATCCAAGGAGAATAAACAGGGGAAAACTTGTTTATTTAAGCTTCAAAAGCGTTTCATATTCATGAAACTCATATTAGTCAAACTAATGGATTTTAATATGGTAACTTATGACCCAATCTGAGGTATGAATCTTCAACTCAAACACCAATAAGATGAGAAAGATACGGTAATCTGCATTTAAGGAATATTTAGATTGTATCTAAAAGTCAGGGTAGAAAATGGAGGAAACCCTTGATCTTTAGGCCACTTGCAAAAGACCTTCTGAACTTTCACAACCATAAAGTAAGTCCTTCTATCTACTTTACCCATAACGAAGTTATCTCATACATTATGTGGCAAATTGTTCTGGTTAAGAGTGTTGTCGGAGAATTGAAGTGGCAAATGGAAAGATGGTTTAATAGGAAAATAGACAGAAAAACCAATTTTCCAGAGTAAAAGTTGATATCTATTTTCCAGTTTTGAAAGTTTATGGGCATATATGCAATAATGCAAGTGACGAAAAATTTAAAGGATGTTTTTGCATTAATTTGCGGCATAATAACATGATTATTCATATATATAATCTAAGAAAACGAAATTATTAGAACTTGTTCCGGAAGAAGATAAGGAAATAGAAAAGGCAGCTTTTAGATATCAAAGTACCTGCTGCAAGCCAAGTGGCTTTAGAGGTGCTGAATTATCTTCCAACACACCCCAGAACTCTTGCTCATCTGATAACCACATAACAACGGTCTCTGTTAACCTAGCAAGTAAAATTTTCTGTATTTTTTCTTTCCCAAGTAATACATCTCCAGCCACAGTGGCTAATTGTTGTAGTTTTGCGAATAATGCCTGCACATACCAGCAGGAAACCAACAAGATAACAATTATTAACTTTGATAGGAAAGAGAGCAATCACACAATTTAATGCCCTATCCAAATCCAATACATCTCAATTCAATCCTTATCCGGTCAGTCTTCAGTTGATACCATCCTAACACTGCAATACAATCTCAAGCCGCCAATTTTCTATGTGCGGGCTTCACAAAAGAATCATTGATCAGTAAAAAACAGATGTTCAGTCAAAAAAGCTCCCATTTTTCAATTATTGCCCGAAAGTCATGTATACACTATCACTTAAATTAAAAATTGTGCTTAAGGTGAAAAGCTAATTAAAGACTCATAATTGTACAACAAAACGTAAAGCAACTAGCAACATGTATATATGGTAAATTTTACTTATGAAAAACACAACATAGACACCACTTATTCATAATCATCAAAGTTGTTGCAAGATGGAGACCACTTGTAAAATTGACATGGATAAGGGAAAAGAAGAATCAAAATTCAATACCACCAGAAAGTAAGCATGGAAATACAAAGGGAACATCCAGCCACAAAAAAACCCAATAAAAGAAAATAGAGAACCAAAACCAGTTCAGCAGCTAAAGCTGAAGAAAAAGTGTAACGACCTGAAATGGAAGCGAAGGCAGAGGCTCAGAGTCCCCATAATAATCCTCTCGGTTTTCACCTAAGTAAATTTGGGCATTCAGTCGTGTTTTTCCTTCTCGTGAATAAATGAAACTCAATACATACTGCCTGCAAAAGTGATCCCTAAGCTTGTCAAAAGAGTGCTGAAGATGTTTTCTCCAATCTTTCAATTCAACACTGGTGTTAGGAACAACAGCCTCAGCATTTGCACTCTTTGGTTCATTGCTTTCATTTTGTTGTTTCCACATTGATAATACAGCACTTGGTAACAGTTCATCTAAAATGGTAAATGCAACTCCCAGTACTGCAAGTTGTTCTGAGTCTGTCTCGGCTCGGAAAGGCATAGCCTCTTTCAACTCTGGAAGATTATCATCATCAGAAGGACCTGGCAGGGCTTTGATAAGAGCATCCATGTACTTATCAAATAACTGAGAAATTCTACTCAGTATACTTCCTCCAAAATGCAAAATGGCCAAGGGCGTCAACTGTCCCAATATCTCCTGTAAATTGGACCATAGGGGAAATGAATCCATACAAATACATGTATTATTCGTAAGGCATATTATAGATAAAATATTAACCCAACTTTCAGAATGTAAATTCCACAATTGGCACTTGTAAAGCATCAAAAGATATAAATGCAATAACCATCCCTTATGCATTACGGAAGAACCAAAATAAGCACTTAAAAGCATGGCTATCAAGGAAGCTTTACTAAAACCTGATACATTGTCATGATTTATTTTTTGACACACTAGGCCTAAGAGTATCCTCCATCGGTAAAAGAGATTAATCTCCCTTGGGGGATGGAGGGCAAAGGCTAAACCCCTGCCAAACCAGGTTTGCTCAATACATAGAAGTTGGGAATCAAAACCCAACCATTCATTTAAGGAACGATAGTCTTGAACACACGCTAATTTGACTGTCTCAAGACACTATCTTGTTAAATAATAAAAAAATTCTTTCAACAAATAACAGAAACAACGAGGAAAATAAATAACGAATTGCTTTTTTTTTTTCATTTTTTTCGGGAGGGGGGGGGGTGGCAAAGGTTTTTGCTGGTCCTACTACAATGTTCACATATTATTGCATGTAAAAGAGAGGCTCAGGCATCATCTCAAACATCATATAAACAAAGTGTATGTCTATTTGATTAGCCATATTATGAAACCAGCTTACCTCAGTTATGTACATAAAACGCATTCCACTATCAACAAGAATGCTACTAGATGATGTTACTATTGCAGACAATGAAGATGCAAATTGTGGTGACAATGCGAAGCACTCATCAGATTCAGTCAAGCCAAGAATTACTCTTCTAGCACGTCTAAAATTAGATTCTAAAACTTCTTCAACAGAAGGACGCAAAAGCACCAATAATAACTTGGACATTTTCAGTCCTTGGGACTCTAGCATTGAGCAATAGTTCAGACTAGCTTGAATGCCATTGCTTGCAGCATGTATGGCAGAAACAGTCTCAGATGGGGGTGAGTTCTCCTTTACCAATCGCACAAAATATTCAATTTCCCACTCTGCCCACTGAACAACCCTATTGGTATAAACAGGATTGTCTCCAAAAATTGAAGCAGATTCCTTTGTTGTCATTGAGATTACAGAAAAAACAAGCCTAGCTAATGTAGAAGAAAACGTTTCAGGACAGAGAGAACAAGAGGGAAGCAAGGCCTCTATCCTCTTTTGGAGGTGAGACCCATAAAAATTCAGCAGTAGTTGGTGAGCCAAAGGTCCTTTTCCAAGTTTGATTAAAGCAGACAAGGCTTTCTTCAGCTCATGAAAGCTAATTGAAGGCTGTTCGGCAATTGCAACCAGCTGGTCCTCAAGCATTGCCTTTCTTTCCAAGAAAGACAACTTATACAAGGACACTTCATCTGACAAGTTCTCCGAGCCTTTTAGCTCAGCAGAATTCTTTTCCTCAGCATCCATTGCCTCCAATGCTTCTTCCAACTTATGTTCAGCCAAGAGCACATCCATCTTCTCCAAAAATACTGTTTTGTGGTCACATCTGTCATTTGTTAAGGGCTCAAGAAGTTCACATATTTCAGGTTCTTGCTGAATTTGATCAACATCATTGCTTGACTGGTTCCATTTTTCTAATTCATGGCAAACACCGGTCATCAAATCCTGCACAAGAATACCTTGAGCCGAAATATGCTTTCTCAGCTCAATCAATTCATGCTTTACTTCCACTGCCTCTTCAGATATCCTACAATGACCATGAAAAAATGAAAAAGAGTCAATAATATATGATATTGAGAATGGTGGTCTTAGATATATCACAAAAAGAGTCAATACTATATTTCAAGAAGTAACAGCTTGTAACTCATCTTTCTATCTGGCTTCCATATTAGATCAAGTATCAGCATGCTAAGCCAGTACTGTGATTCTCACTTCGGAAAATAATTAGTACTTTAACATTAAATTTTGAAATACATTACCACACCTCAAGCTAAATATCATGAAGATTGAAAGCAAATAAACCAGCATGCTACACTATGGTTCTTACCCTGGATATGATAGCTCCACATCAAAAATTTTCACTAGAATTCTGTTAGAAGTCAGAAGGGATTTCGGTGCAAGCCTGACATTTTTTACTTGCACCGAAATCTCTCTTCCATTTTCCTTCAATCTCTCCGCTATCTCTGTTTCATTCCCGCGTCATTTCTCATTCTGTACCTCTATAAATACATGTTTGTAAATCTAGTTTATATATCAATGAAAAACATGAGCTCTTAAGCTCATATGGTATCAGAGCTTAGGCATAGAGTGTCCGGCGACCAGAAACGGTGAAGCGAGAGAGAGATACCCGCTGTAGATCGGAAAACAGAGGAGGTGACGATGTGCTTCGATCTCAGCCATACCGGCGCGTTGAAGCACACCGCCACCTCATAAGCGTTCAGACAACGCCGACCGGCATAAACCCAGAGTGCAGGGTCGATCTGAGCAGCGCGTGCTCCTCACGCGCCGCAACTGTTCACCGGTGCATGACCCCACGCGCCGCCACTGTTCACCAGCGCGTGACCCCCGCGCGCCGCCGTCCAGAGAGCTTTCCGACCACCATTTTTCCAGAAACCAATCTGCAGTGTTTCCGGCCACCATTGTCTCATGGATTCTTCCAAATTTCCTCCTCTCTTTGGTTCTTTTCCTGAAAATTCATCCATAACTAGGGCTATACCAATGACACTCATGTCAGGTACAAATTCTGAGACCCAAGACTCATCTTCTCATTCCTCCACTGCTAGCAAAACGGTGATGGCTCCAGAACTCTCCGATAGTCAGATTATGGCTATTAACCACAGGTTCAATGGGAGAAACTACCTCCAATGGTCTCAAACTGTGCTAAGGTATCTTTGTGGAAAGCGAAAAGAGAAGTATATCAATGAAGCAGTACCCCAGCCTGCCCCTGATGACACCCATTTTGATACATGGTTTGCTGAAAACAATCAAGTTATGAGTTGGTTGTGCAATTCCATGACTGATGACATCAGTGAAGGATATCTCCTCGCAACTACTGCAAAAGAAATCTGGGATGAGGTAAAACAAACTTACTCGTCACTTGATAATACTGCTGCTTTAATCCACCTTAAACGACAACTTAGAGATCTGAGACAAGGTAACTCAACAGTTACTGATTATTATAAAATGTTGCATAAACTATGGCAACAACAAGATCTCTTTGAATCACTTCCATGGGAGACTACCAAAGACGCCCAATTATATAAGAAGACAGTGGAAGAAGGACGAGTATATGACTTCCTTCTGGGACTCAATGACTCGTTTGAAGAAATAAGAGGCCGTATCATGGGCCTTAAACCATTGCCACATCTGTTTGAAGTAGTCAACCATGTGCAATTTGAAGAAAGCAGAAAGCTCTTGAATCAAGGTAGATTAAGCCCAATTGAAAGGTCAGCCCTGGCAGCAAACCAAGATAGTTCCAGCTCAATTGAAAGGTCAACCTTGGAGGCAAAACGACCGCAAGACGAACAAAGAAACAAATGGTGTAGTTATTGCAAGAAGAAGAGCCACACTAAAGAAGAATGCTGGAAGCTTCATGGAAAACCAGGAGGTAACAAACAAAGCCATATCTCTGCTACTAAGCCAGAAACTGAGGATAACAATTCCTTGACTAAAGAGGAACTGCGGATGTTTCGTAAAATGCTAGACAGACAGAATAAGACTAATTCTACACCCAACACCAACCTTGTACAATCAGGTAACTCTATTTTAGCTCTAAATACTGCACGAGCTAGTGAGAATGCTTGGATTATTGATTTAGGAGCAACTGATCACATGACTGGTAATCGCACATTGTTTACAACTCTTAATTTGATTCATGAGAATCTTAGAGTTAAAGTTGCTAATGGCCTATACACTAAAATTGAAGGAATTGGCACAGTCGTACTCTCTAATACCCTGAAAATTCATAATGTTCTATTTGTGCCTGCACTCACTGTCAATCTTATATCTGTGAGTCAATTAACTAAAGGCCAACTATGCCGAGTCATTTTTGATAACGATGTCTGTACTGTTCAGGATTTAAAATCGAGGAAGAAGATTGGAACTTCTAAAAAATGGGATGGATTGTTCTACCTTGAAGATTCAAACCTGAAATCAGGAGATGCAAGAAAGGCAAGAAGAGCACTGGTTAGCTCTAACTCACAAAATCATGATGTACACTTGTGGCACTGTCGCTCAGGCCACCCTAGTTTTGATTATATGAAGCATTTGTTTCCAAATTTATTCAATAACAATTCTGTTCCTTTTCATTGTGAAACTTGCCAAATTGCAAAACAAACCAGAGCTTCTTATCCCAAACAATCCTACAAACCTCTTCACCATTCGCACTAGTCCATAGTGATATTTGGGGACCTGCACGAATAAAAACACTTCCCAATGCCAGATGGTTTGTTACTTTTATAGATGACCATACCAGAACCACATGGGTTTATTTAATGAAAGAAAAATCCGAAGTAGCCAAAATCTTTCAAAACTTCTACACCTTCGTGCGCACTCAATTTAATATTTCCATTAAGGTACTACGAAGTGATAATGCCAAGGAATACATGAGCAACACCTTTAAAGAATTTCTTGACCAACAAGGAATTCATCACCAAACCTCTTACCCGTACACTCCTCAACAAAATGGAGTAGCTGAGCGAAAGAACCGACACCTGTTGGAAGTAACCCGAACCTTACTAATGGAACGAAATGTTCCTACCATCTTCTGGGGCAATGCCGTGCTCACAGCTACCTATCTCATCAACCGCTTGCCTTCCAAAGTACTCAAATACAACACCCCTATCCAAACATTCCTAGAACACTTTCCCACTTGCTCCATCATTAACTCATTGCCTCCTAAGGTATTTGGTTGTGTTGTCTTTGTCCACAAAAATGATGGCAACAAGCTTGGTACTCGAGCTGACAAATGTCTATTTCTTGGTTACTCCCCTACTCAAAAAGGGTACAAATGCTATTGCCCTACTTCCAAGAAGCTTATTATCTCCAGGAATACAATCTTCTTAGAAGAAGAAGCATATTATCCAAAATTACCCATTCAAGGGGAGTATATTGACAATAAATGACTAATCTTGGATGCAGAACAACCATCACCATCACAACCTAATCTCATACCTATCATTGAACCCTTACCTCTCACAAACCAACCTAGTCCTACCCAACATAATCCTGAAACCGAACAGAGTTCATCTCAACCTCCCTCATTGAATGAATTGGAAACAAATGTTGAAATCAATTCAGGGATGGATGCAGAATCAGGACAAGAGGAAGAATCCAGACTACAAGATGAATCAAACACTGGTAGAACTATCTCTCCTATTCGAAGGAATGACCATGACTCTAATCCGGTATTAAATCCTGAAGAACTGGGTTGGCCTATTGCATTAAGAAAAGGGGTAAGATCGTGTACTCAACATCCAATTCAACGTTTTGTTTCATATGGTAATCTTTCTGCAAAAATGCAAAGCTTTGTTGCAAACAGTGCACAGATGAAAATTCCAGACACATTTCAACAAGCTATGACTTATCAGAATTGGAAACAAGCTGCAGAAGAAGAATTAAGAGCACTTAAGGAAAATAAAACGTGGGAGATTACAACTCTTCCTAAAGGAAAGAAACCAGTAGAATGCAGGTGGATATTTACTCCTAAATTCAATCCTAACAGCACAATCAACAAATACAAGGCTAGACTTGTTGCCAAAGGATATACCCAGACATATGGCATTGATTATCAGGAGACATTGCTCCAGTAGCGAAACTTAATACCATCCAACTGCTACTATCAATTGCAGTTAACTTGGATTGGTCATTGCATCAACTAGACGTGAAAAATGCATTTCTGAATGGCAACTTAGAGGAAAAAGTATATATGGAGATTCCAGATGGAATTTCAGCTCCTAACAATTCTGTGTGTAAACTCAACAAATCATTGTACGGGCTCAAACAATCACCTAGGGCGTGGTTTGGCAGGTTTACTAAAACTATGAAAAGACTTGGGTACACTCAGGGACAAGCAGATGACACTTTCTTCATTAAACGTGATAATGACAAAGTCACTATCTTGATTGTCTATGTGGATGACATAGTCATTACAGGAAACGACGAAGGATCCATTGCTCAACTAAAACAAGATTTGTCAACTGAGTTCCAGGTGAAAGATCTTGGACAAATGAGGTATTTTTTGGGCATGGAAGTGGCAAGAACTCAAAAGGGCATCAATGTATCTCAGCGAAAGTATACTCTAGATTTGTTGCATGAAACAGGAATGTTAGGAGCAGAACCTGTAGGAACACCAATGGAAGAAGGGTGTCACCTCAGAATCAAACCAAATGGTACTCCAGTCAATCCAGAAAGATATAGAGGACTTGTTGGGAAACTCATATACTTGACTTACACACGTCCAGATATTAGTCATGCAGTTGGAATAGCAAGTCAATTCATGCATCAACCACAGGAAGAACACATGGCGGCTTTGTATAGAATCCTAAGCTATTTAAAGCTTAATCCTGGAAGAGGGATCTTCTTCAAGAAAGGCACTATCAGAGATATTGAAATCTACACTGATGAAGGTCATGCCAGAGACAGGGAAACTAGAAGGTCAGTCTCAGGATATTGCACATATGTGTAGGGAAATCTGGTTACATGGAGAAGCAAGAAACAGACTGTGGTGTCAACAAGCAGTGCAAAAGCAGAACTGAGAGCTGTTAACAATGGAGTACGTGAAGGACTTTGGATTATCAGATTACTGAAGGAATTAGGAATTCCACATGAGGGACCAATGCAAGTGTGGTGTGACAACAAAGCCAGCATTGAAATGGTAAAAAACCCAATGTATCATGATAGGACAAAACATGTTGAGATAGACAAACATTTCATTAAAGAAAAGATTGAAGCAGGTATCATGAGATTGTCCCACATACGATATGATGACCAAATTGCGGATATTATGACAAAACCACTAAGCAGAGCCAAGTTTGAAGGATTTAGGTGCAAGCTGGGAATGATCGATATATATTCTCCAGCTTGAGGGGGAGTGTTAGAAGTCAGAAGGGATTTCGGTGCAAGCCTGACATTTTTGACTTGCACCGAAATCTCTCTTCCATTTTTCCTTCAATCTCTCTGCTATCTCTGTTTCATTCCCGCATCATTTCTCATTCTGTAACTCTATAAATACATGTTTGTAAATCTAGTTTATATATCAATGAAAAACATGAGCTCTTAAGCTCATAAATTCTAACTTTGTTGGGAAGACATCAAAGATGATGATTTATTCAACGGGTTTTCCATTGTTTCTATAGGGAAAGTTATGATCTAAACTAAAAAACGCTTAAAAAATTGAACTATATGCATGCCCAATCCAATCAGGAAGCTGAAATCACCAGCTTCAGTTTCTACTGCAGAATAGATATTGCATGTTTTGTGGCATATCTTATTGGGTAACATCATTAAATTTAGTTGGCACAACAACGCTACCTGATTAATAAGAAATAATAGATGGAAGAGATTCCAATAACAAAGATAATACATATTACCTCAAGAAAGCCAGGAACTTTGAGTGCATATTGCCACATAAGTTCTCCACAGCATCCTTCAAATCTAAGAGCTCACAACAAAGCTTTCTGATCCCCTGCAGGGATGAAGAAGTTTCTTCACAATCTAAATATAAATTCACCGTGCTACTTAAGATGATTATGCATTTGTTGCAATCCTTAGAAATGAACTCACCTAACATATAAACAATTTAATAAACAAAGATTGGCATTATACACCCTACAAGGTGAAGCAATTTGAAAGCATTTAAACACATCAATTTTTCAAAAGCACATTACTGGCATCAAATTTAAAATGGGATGGATTTTTTATTGTAGTTTATAACAAAGACATTACAAAATTATAATTTCAATTCTTCATAAATAAAAAGCTGCCCTCTGTATAGAAGCGCAACATTAAAAATATTGACAATTCTCAGATTAGTTAATTTATTTTATCACAGTATTTGCCTAACTAGATGAAAATAAGAATATAGGTTTCTTGATGACAAGAACAATGAGTTTTTATGGCCATATACATCAGCTCTACATGGATTAAGTCATTGGAAGCCTGATTAGAAGCTCATGTGCAGCTCATTTTATTTACAATCATGTTGAACAACATTACCAGGTATGTCAAATCCAAAATCAGGTTTTGCTCAGATAAAAAAGGCCTTAAGCAGGGCCGCATAAGCATAAGTTTACAGCATAAATCCCAAAACAAAGGAACATATGTGGAGAGGGACAAGCGGCCTCCCCCGGCCCAAGGGGAAATTTTATGTAGCTTTTACTTTTGTCCCTCTATATGTTTAGATCTAGATCCTTCTCTGCTAAACCATGAATACAAAAACTAAAATTACTGAAATTTTGAAAGTGAATTGGACAATTCTTTGTAAAAAATAGTTTCAAGGTTTTGGAGAACAACAAATGTGTCATAAAACATTGGAATAAAATGAGGATAAATCAATGTGGTAATGTGCAGTATTATGGTGCAGTTGGTTGGAGAGGAATGCTCAGGTTTTAAAGGGTATTTCTTTGTCTTTGGAGCTCTTGTGGGAGAAGAGTATTGATGTCCTCAATATGGTGTTTCCAATCAAATTCAACCTACATCCTTCCCTAAGAGAAGGATAGGAGGTTGTGAGGCAGCTTAAGAGAGTTGGCTTAATCAGAAAGCCATGTGAATTGTATTGAAGGGTATTTTTCTTTCTCTCATGTCGTGGACATCTCTTATGGATAAAGATCACAAGGGATTTTATTTCATAGAGTAGTGAATCTCATATGCATTGATAGCTTGAACTATAAAATTCACGCTCTTACAAAGAAAGGGATGACCAAAGAAAGGAGGAGGGCCCCAAGTCCAGATAAAGAAGGAGGGTTGTATACGGCCCTCGACAACTGACATAAAACTCTGCCAAATCTTTATGAACATGGCTCCCTAGAGCTCAAGAGGATCAAAAACATATCCTGAAGGAAGCCACCCAGGGTGGTTCATTTCAGAGGTTGAAGTTTCAAAACAGTAAGCAATGGTATGTCCTATATTGGAAAAGAAATCAAGATAGATGACACTCAAGGCTTTGAGACATTTCAAGATAAGTTCTTCTTATCACATAATATCATAGCATTCCACTACAATCACAGCTGCAACTGTACAGCCTCGTTATTGACGATGTTATTGAATTATTTGCCCAAGGCTCGAATGCAGCACAAAGCCAACCTATATGGATGGGCGCACAAAGTGCAGGTGAAATGTTAAAGGTCTGGCCTGGCTCGTTTCATAAGTTCCCAACAAATATACAAAACAAAAATATTGGAATTTTTCCAAACTAAGGGAGAGACATCCCAATGCTTTTGTCCAAACCCCAAAACTTCAAAGGCGTTATTCAGATAGATAGCATTAAATCAGACACGATCGGTAATCCATCACAATGGTAGAACCGGAGTCGTCCACTTTATCAAAATGCGGTACATGAGAATAAATTGAAGAGGCAGCTATAAATCCCCCCTTAGTTCACAGACCAAGTGAACAGCAACAAACCAAGTCTAACAACTCAAAATTCCAATTTTTATGTAGAAAATTGAATTCATTGTTCTTGGAAACTAACATTTAGCTAATGCACTTGCAAATTGAACGGTTGGGAGATTAACATTGGATAAGCTAGAAGAAGAGCGAACCTTTTCAGTGTGGGACTGGTAGAGGGAATCAACCTTGCTCTGCGGGATTATGCTTTCAATCGAAGGAAACTCATCTTCTTCCTCGCTACTCTCCATTGCTGTGTTTTCCTTTTTCACAGATATATACGACACAATGATCTCGTTTCTGGATCAGTGAGTACAAGCAGCAGCAGTGCAAGACAAAGGAAAGTGGCGAAGCGCCGAGAAAAATTCTTACAATTTTGGATTTTTGGTTGTGACTTTGTTACATTTAGGTGAGAATTTTGAGAGAGTATTCAAATTCCAAGTTCAACACCCCCCTGCGAAGAGCTAAAATATATATAATTTTTACTGCATTCCCACTTTTGTCATCTATTATTATAATATTTATAGTTACTTTTGCATAAAAAAAAATAGAGTTATTTTTTTTTAAAATTCCAAAAAAAAAAAGCAATAAAAATTGGGAAAGGATGATTCAGTGCTCTGAAATTGGAAAAAGATGAATCAATTCATTGTCAAATGGGAGTAGAAATCTGGGATTTTGAAATCTCAGTGAAAAGATGAAAATACCATTCATCCCTCCTTCTGAATAACAACACGGGCCTCTTAATTAACAAGTTGGGATTCTACATTAACAACTTCATTTTCTTCTGTCACAATTAATAAGTTTCAAGGCTAATAACAACACATATCTCTTTACTAACAACAACGTATTCTATATTAACAACTCTACTTTCTTCTTTCACAGTTAACAAGTATGGACTCTTTGGGGGATTTTGATATTGTTAATGTAGAATTCGAAGTTATTAATTAAGAGGCTCGTGTTGTTATTCCGAGGCAGAGCTGAAAGGCATTTTTGTCTTTTAGTCGAGATTTTAAAATCACAGATTCCTCCTCCCGTCTGACAATGAACTGATTCGTCCTTTCCCAATTTCCAAAGTACTTTTTAGAATTTTCCCTTATTTTTACACTTTTGTATAAAGTTAATTGCTATTTTTACATTTTAACCCTTCTTTAAAAAATATAGAAAGTCTTTTAAATTTAACACCGTTAACTTGATTAACAAAATAAATGAATTTAAAATAGTGATTCAGTGTTATTAATCTTTAATTTAAATTATGTTTTAAATTAGGTTTTGTAACACCCCAAATTTTATTCTCCAAAAATATATTATAATTAATTGAGAAATTCAATAAAATGGTGAATATTCATGAAATTTAGAATTTATGAATTTTGAAATATTCATATTCATAAGGAAATGAGCAAATTAATTCAAGAAAGGAATTAAATTATAAAGGTGATAGCAAAATCATAATTTTGCCAATTTAGCTCAAGATTAATTATTTTCCCAATTAATTGGAGTTAATGTCAATTAATCAAGGAAAATAAAGGAAAATGCATAAGTGGATTATTCTTGATGGAATAAATCAAGAATTGTGAAATTAGAGAAAAGAAATGGGTTTGGTTAGAGTAAAGAGAAGGGGGATGGTTTGTGTACCTAGAAGGGAATCTAGTCCAAATTCAATTGAAGACACATGATGAGAAGGCATGGCATAAAGTTAAAAGGGTATGGGAGGAGGGATGGTGTGTATGATAGGTTTTGAAATGTCAACCCTTGATTAGATCTATGGCTAGGAAGAAAGGAGACCAAATTAATAACATACATTTTCTCCTTCCTCTTGACCATATTTTGTCCAACCACAGGGAAAAGAGGAAGAGAGAGAGCTCAAGGAGGAAAAAATCTAAGGTGAGTATTGTTGTTCTTGTGTTCAAGCTTCCTCTATTGCATAATAGTTTCTCTAATCCCTTTTTTTCCATGAATCACCATTTTTAGCTCAAGAAGAGAGAGAGAGGAGATGTCTAGAGAGAGAAGATTCAAGAACTCAAGAGATAACCTCACAAACCTTAGATCTAAATTAGTATGGTGTTGTTGTTAAGGTTTGTGTGTGGTTTTGGTGATTTTTGTCAAGTTTGTAAATTTGAAAAGTCCTAACCCTAATGGTTTATGCTGCCCAAATCTCTTTGAATCATGATTAAGAAGTGTTTAAATGAGTTAATAAAAGATTAGAAGTAGAAAAATATAAGTTTTGGAAGCTACAACACAAAACCCCAATTTTTCCGTTTTTCTTTAATATTTCGGCCAGCAGTGTTTTAGGGGGTAGGAGCTGGATTTTCATGAAATAGATAGTTCCATTGGACTCAGTGGGCAAAAATAAGTGGGGTTACAGTTGGGCACTTTTTCGGTAAAGGCCGAAAAAACATAATTATGAAAACACCACTGAAATCCCTAAATAGGGCTGTCAAGGGCATTTTCATAATTTTACAGTGAATTTGGTGATTTTGAGCTTGAAAATGGATTCCTTGGGCAAAAATAAGTCAGAATAGCCTTAGTCAAATTTTTGGGAAAACGTGCCATCAGACCGAGTATGGCGGGGCCATGCTAGGGTCCCGAGGGCATTTTGGTAAAATTTCATCATAGACTAATATAACTACCAGAAACACTATGGAAGTGTCTAAACTGTACATTTGATGTTTTAGAACCGAGTAGAGAACCCGATGGATTGGCACGCAAATCAAGGTATATTATTTGAAGATTAGGGAAGGGCGATTAAAGTAAGGAACTTACCTCTCCTGCATGTATTTGATATTTATGCTGATGTATTGATGCATGTTATTATTTTGCTTGATTATGTGAAACATATATGAATAATTGAAGCTTTGTTTCTGTTTATGCTATGGCCATACGTATGTTGATTGAAACATTGAGCACGCAGATATGTCATTATGTGAGCATGAGTTATGTAATGTAAGCATGTCATGCATTAAGCACTTATCTTATATGCATATTGGTATTTCTTTCCAAATGAGATTCCCCATAATTTCACCCTCCTCTACCAACAATTTAGACAGGAGAAGACAGAATGTATGCTGAGAACAAAGAAGAGACCGTACGAGGGGATTGTAATGGTGGAACGAAGACTAGAAGATGTCTCCGTTTCACTGGGATGGGTTTGGACACCCAAGTTGCCCTGTACGGCTACATGAATTTTAATTATCAAGTACGAACCCCTATGGGGAATTTTCATAATCACGCACATAATATCAGTATTTCTATGTTATTCCTGTATTGCCCATTGAACTGCGTATCGTTTTCCGTAAATACTCTGAAATAGGTAAAAATAAGATGAGGGTGTGACAGGTTTTACTTTAAATCTTTTTACCATGCTTTACTCATGCTGCTTTTTTTAAAAAAATAAAATAAAAGCAAAACAAACAAATAAATTCCTTAATAGTTTTCTTTTAAAAAATAAACAAACTAAAAACAAACAAATAAAAAGCTCTATAGTTTGTTTTAAAAAAAAATAAAAGAATATAAAAGGAAAAATTTTAAGAAAATACCATTTGAACTTTAAAATCATAAATCAGTGATTTAACAAAAACATGAGTTATCAATCACATTATTCTTTTTTGTCAATCTTATTACTCTTATTATCAATAAAACTAATTTAGGATTTTAAAGTTAAAGTAGTATTTTTTTTTGGATTTTTCTAATATAAAACAAACAAACAAACAAACAAACAAATCCCTCTGTAACTTGTTTAAAAAAAAATGAAAACGTCAAACAAATAAACAAACTAACAGGAAAGGAAAAAGAAACAGGAAAAAAGACATAAAATATAAATCTTGAACTTTTAAAACCCAATATAAATCTTGAACTTTTAAAACCCAAAAGATCTGTAACACTTGTAAAGGATAAATACTTGTAACGTACAAATTTTGAAGTTCTGATTGTCATTGAATTGATTCAAGACCAGCTAGAAAGGTTGAATAGCATAAAGTGAAGCTACTAGCTGGGATTCGGTTTTTTCTTTTCCCTATCATTATGAACTTGAAGAAAGTCGAGATGTATCATTTTCATGGGCATAATATTGCAAAATCAGCTTCTTTACTAGAATTATACAGTAACCAAACTTTACTTTAATATACTACAACCAGATATTTTTTACGAATTATGACAGTCTCTTAGGATTTGGAATTGGTGAAGCAGCTGTGAGCTTCATTATTAGCACATTAGTTCTGCTTCAGGTTGTATAGGCGACTATATTGTTAAAGGCTTCCACTATGACATTAAAAAGAACCAGAAAACATTCCTCCCTCCCTGGGTTATGTAGATGTAAGAGTAGAAAAGGAAGATTTATGACATTATGAAAACTAGTGATGCAATAATAGCTTGTTAGATAGATGTCTGATTATAGATAAATTATGCAATAATGACTCTTCAATGACAGATCTTTAGAGTTAATATGCTCCTCAAATTAAAAATGATAAATAGTTTGTAAGTAGACAGTAGTATCATAACTGCTCTGTTGTACAACATTTTGCTGAGTTCATGGTGCATTATAAAGCTTATTATTTTGTTTCTGAGCACCATATGTTACATGTCTTTTAACTTCTTTATGTCTGCCATTGTTTTTTTTTTTTTTTTTGTATTACTAAGGGCATCCTTCTTTATGTCCAGTTTTCCTTTCTTTTGTTCCTTTGGTTTTCTTCATTTCCCATTATTTTTATGTTTCTTAAAATATCATTGCTGGGTTTTTCAGATACATTATCAAAAACATTGTTAGTACAGATGCTTGTAATTCTTTGTACATTTTCTAGTGCCACTTTACAAGGGTAAAGAGTTGTTGCTTAGTTTTGTTGCATCTGTTATTCAAATGTGCCCCATCCATATTGGGAGACTAGGTCTATAGGCCTTTGAGAAATTTTAATAAATCATGTTATGATATGCATCATCTAATTTTGAGTCTGCCCCTTGAGAATTTGTCCTGGTTGCTAAAAATTAGTGTCATATTGCTTTTCTAGTGATTGAAGGTTAAATGATTGAGTAAGTGATGACAATGAAGTGTTTGTTTTGCCAGAGGAAAAATGTGGACTCCAAAGCCTTGACAAGAAAAGAGGTTAGGGGGCAAAATACAGAGATGGAGGGGTAGAATGAAGAAGGGGGAGAAAAAGGAGGTGAAACTTGATGTGGTGGCTAGTTAACCATAAGATGAATAGAAGGAGAAAGGCTGCTTTGGGACTCATTCCTTCACAATCGACCAAGTACAAGAAGAAAAGATTGAGTTGATTATGTTCAAAATTTTAGCTTGTATTTTTGTAGTAAAAACTCTGTTTTAGGTACTAACCAATCTTGTAAAGGGATTGATAACTGTTGTTGAACTTATTTACCAATTATAGCATTTTGAGGTCTTTTTGTAGTTAGGCAGGTATTTGCACAATCAATGATCTTGTAAAGTGATTCCGACTTGTGGTCTTCTGGAATGCACTGTTAGTGAATGTTGGATGACTAAATTAAAGCTTTACATATGTGCATGTATTCCTAAATTATGTCATTGTACACATATTTTCTAAAGGAATTGACTAAATCAGTCGAGACTAAATTAGTAATGGGTTTAATGAAATTTGTAATGGTCTGGACACAATGAACGATTAATGACAAAATGAGTAAATAGATTGACTAAGGGTCTGTTTGGTATGAGGGATTTGGAGGAGGAGGGAGGGGAGGGAAAATTTTTATGAGTTCGATTTAAGAAAATTAGAGAAATGAGATTATAAAATTTTAATATAAAGAATATATGAGATAAAAGAGTAAGAAAACTTAATTAAAAACTTTATACCCTTTCTCATTTTTTCAAATCCAACTCAAACAATTTTTTCCTCCGTCCACTTTCCCTCCCCTCTCCTCATACCAAACAAGCCCTAAGAGTTTTGGGTTATAACAAATTAAGTAATGGGTTTGACTAGATGTATGACGAGTTTGACGAAATTTGTAATGGTTTTAACACAATGAACGATTAATGACAAAATGAGTAAATGTATTGGCTAAGAGCTTTGGATTGTGACAAATTGAGTAATAGGTTTGATGAAATTTGTAATGATTTTGACACAATGAATACATGTAGTGAATGAATCAGCAAATTTACTGACTAAAAGGGTAATGGATTTAATGAAATGCATAATAGTTTTGACCAAATGAGTGATAATGTTCATGAAATCAGTTATGTTAATTAAGTTAGAAGGTCACATGTGCCTAACATTTGGGAAGCTTATCGGCCCGTTGGGTTCGATCCCATTACACCCTGCAGTGCAGTGCAATGTGATGTAATGGTAATACAATGCAATATTAATTACAGGGGTAGTGTTTGGTTTGATTTTTAAGCAACGAGTAATGAGTTAATATTTGAACAATTATTTAAAATTAATATATTACATAAAGTCTATTTTACCCTTTAATATAATCTTTGTAGAAAAAATAGTTAAAAATCAACGACGGTGGGATGGAGGAGGAAGTAGTGGCGGCGGTGGGCGGCGAGGGTGGAGGAGGAGGAGGTGGCGGTGGGCGGTGGGGCGATGTCGGGGCTGGGGGTGGCGGCAGAGGAGAAGGTGGCGGCGGCGGCGGGGGGCTACGGGTGTGGAGGAGGAAGTGGCGGCGATAGCAGTGGGCGGCGGGGTGAGTGGCGGCGGCAGAGAAAGAGGTGGTGGTAGTGGCTGTGGTCGAGTGGTGGCTGCAAAGGAGGAGGTGGTGGTGCCAAACGGTGGGCGATAACGGGGGTGGAAGAGGAGGCGGCGGCAGCGGCAACGAGGGGAGGTGATGGTTGTAGAGGAGGCAGTGGCGGCGACAGAGGGTGGAGGTGACGGCGGTAGAGGAGGAGGATGTTGTGGCGGTGGCAGTTGTAGCGTGATGCGGCAAGTAAAATGAAATAAGTAAAACAAAGATAAGGGAAACTAAAGGGTAAATTGGACTTTTTAAACCATGCAATGAGATGGTAATGAGGATTCATAAGGGGTGAGGTATGAATGAGGATTACCAATTTTTTGGTTATCATCATTACCATGGTAAAACCTATTACCATGCTAAAGAGCAACCAAACACTCTTCTCTTGATAATGCAATCATGATTACCATTGCGGGTATGCAATGAGATTGAACCAAACAGGCTCTAAGTTTCACGCTTTTGACTAAACGTGTAATGAGAATGATAAGTTCGGTAATGGCTTTGACAAAAAAACTAGTTGGTTCATGACAAGTAGAATACAAATAGACAAATGACAAGTGAACATTACGATCCCACATACACCTAATGTATACAAGCCATCCACCATAGAGAACATATTCCTTTAATATACATTACTTCCAATAAATTGTCATCATTAACAAAATTAGTAATGGTAATGACAACTACAATAATGACATTTACAAAAAAAACCAGATTCTGCATGAAAGCAACTACAATATATATTATCCAATGACAAGTGAACAAAAAACCAAATTCACTTCTCAGAGTTTATCTCGAGCATCGGTGTTGATGCACTCTAGACTGCACATGAATGGCTTTGAAGATGTCTTACACTGCATTCATTTCTTACATATTCATCACCCATTCTGTAACACACATGCTCAGCAATGTAACATATTTGCTCTGCAAGTCCAAGAATTGATCAATCTTGCATGTATAAGGACAAGTGTTGTAAACATATTACCAATAACAGTATAGGAAATAACTACTTCCTTAATTACAAAAACTGTGACTTACCTTTCTATACCATCCATTTCCCTTCCCACATTATCACCACCTTTACATGATGCATACACATATGCACTATTGTCATTATTCTCAAATAGATTTTTCAATTCAGAATTATCAATGAGATCTACTAATATCTTTTTATCAAAACTCACAGAGTATTTAATGTCACACCAATTACCTTCTATACCAAATCATTCTCCTATAATTATCCTTAATTCTTCAACTATCATTCCCTCCTTTATTGATTTTACCCTCACACTCCCACCATTATATTTAACTTCACATTCAATATTAAATGTCATCTTTCATGTTATCCTACAACAAAAAATCAAGAATTCATCACCATGTTAGTTCTATAGCAATCATATTTTATTGCTATACCAAATCCCTACAACACACCCACTTGGACCATTGACTACTTCCTTAAAAGGTTTGACAATTCCAGTTTCACAATTAACAACTAAATTTGCCCTTTCCTAATTATTTAACCTACAATTGCACACCCACGTCATTACATCACAACTTCTTCAATTTTTCCCTCCAACCAAGCAGTAACCTATTACAAACTAATAAGCTTTTCATTATACTCCCTATCACAGCTAACACCAACAAAATAAATAAATAACCAACACCACAAAATCAATGCCGTCCCACTTATGTAAAGTCGGAACCTTTAACCCCCCCTCCACCTACAAACCCACAACCAAGACCCACATAAAACACCCACAATGACAACACTATGGTCATTATCCGATCCCCTCATTGACAATGTCACATCCCCCCCTTCAGCCAACCGGCCTACCGCACCACTGGGCTCCAACCCAAGTGGAGTGGGCAAGGATGCTGGACCCACCGCAGCGCGGTCCATTGGGCTCACCACAGCTCGCCCAAGACTCACAAGAGTCCCTCGCTCCCCAAGCGAGATTTTTCGCCTCCGTGGGAATCGAAGCCGCTACCTGGGGGTAAGTAGCGCCTCAATGCATTCCCACTACCACTTGAGCTAGTAGCTCAAGTGGTAGTGGGAATGCATTGAGGCGCTACTTACCCCCAGGTAGAGGCTTCGATTCCCACGGAGGCGAAAAATCTCGCTTGGGGAGCGAGGGACTCTTGTGAGTCTTGGGCGAGCTGTGGTGAGCCCAATGGACCGCGCTGCGGTGGGTCCAGCATCCTTGCCCACTCCACTTGGGTTGGAGCCCAGTGGTGCGGTAGGCCGGTTGGCTGAAGGGGGGATGTGACAGACAACATCCACATAAATGATCTCCAACACCCCACGATGAAGGTTGTCTTGTTTACGTAAAGCCCCAACTTTTTATTCTACCTACGCCTTCAAATCCATTGAACCACGCCCAAAACCCAGCAACATGAATAATGGGAAGAAGATGGTGATGGTCAGATTAATAAGGAAAAAGATAATGGTTGTCAAAAAATTACTTACACTTTACTCTTTTCTGAGCTTCCCTTTCTTCGACATCGATCAGCTCCCTCCTTCGCCACCTTCAATTCTGCTTGGCAGCACTCCTTTTATGACAAAGGAGAGTTTAACTCATCTTTTATATTAAAAGGGGCATTTTTGTCTTTTCTCTAAAACATAAAAAAACACAGATTTCCACCACATCCCTTCTCTGTCATTTACAAGTATTAATAAACTTTTCTAGATTTTAGAAGTTTAAGTGGTATTTATAAGTCATTTTCCCAAGAAAAAAGATATCAATTATTAAATTCAACTGAAATCATCAAAATCTAAATAAGTTTTGCATCTATCTTCAATTTTTCTTTTTTAAGTAAAGGCAACTTCTAGCCTTTAGGCTATGTTTGGATGGGGAGAAAAATGAAGAGAAAATAGGAGGGAGAGAATACTAGGAATGAAAGCTTCAAAAAATGGTAAAAAAAGACTTTACTATTTAGGGGAGTTTTCCCTCCTAATATTCTTTCCACCCAATTTTCTCTCCATCCAAACATAAGTTTAAACATCACTTAGAAATCCCTAATTAAGCCTCTTAACTTGATTAGAAAAAAATTTGTTAAACATATAGGTATGATGGTATTTCTTCAATATTAAAATGTGTGTTTTAATGCGCCTCCCTACTAAATAGCCTCTTAGTTAATGAGGTTTGTGAGAGGAGTTCTATTTTGGCTTGAAATTTGTTAAACAAATAGGAGCCTATTTGAATAAATATTCAAAAAGTACATTTGAGGAAATCGAGACAAAACTCCTCTCATATACTTACCTCGCATACCATAAATCATATTGAAAAAGTCTCTTCTACCATTAATTCAAACAAGCATTAAATATGATTAAAATTTGTTGCCCTTTTGGTTTAGCTTTTTAAGAGTGCTTTTACAATTTAAGAGATAAAATGTAAGAAAAATTTTGTTTTAACCAGTGATTTAAGGCCCGGACCGGACCCGGCAGTCGGATCGGCCAGATCATCGGCCGGAGTTCGAGGCGGTCTGTTTTTAGGATAAGAGCCGCCTACGGGGTTGAACCGGCAAAAGCCGGTGTTTCAGCCGGAAACCGGCATTAAGCCGGAAGCCGGAGCGATTTTTTAAAAACCGGACGGGTGAGGGATGAGGGTCAACCTATACTGCAGAAGAAGAAGCAAGAAGAAGATTGAAGGAAAGGATGATGGACCAAAAAAAAAAACTAGACCTACCTGTGTTTTCATTAATATCGACAAAAATAATGGGAAAAAAAATTGACGGAGAAATTAAAAATACGATGCCTCAACCCTGCTAGCCATGGCCCTTGAAAACATCCCAGAGTATTTAAATGGAGAAAGCAGGCGAAGGTTGACGAAAATAGGAGGAGGAAAGAGAACTTACAAAGAAATATGAGAGGCAATAGTACCCCACCTTCTTCCTTCTGCATTTTTTAATGCCACACGTTCTCTTTTTCCAATGTCATTAAATTACCATCACTCCCCCATTTCAAATACACTACAATAACCAATGCAGCTTTATTTTTGATGATATGACCAATGCAGTTGACTATTTTAACTCTTTTTACTTTTTTTTAATTATAATTGAATTGCAAATGGCCCATCTGGAAGATGTTTATAATAATGCAAATCTCGTACTAACATTTCCTAACGCCATTAAAAAACTTCCCTTTCTTGAGCAAGAAGGATGAGCGAGAGAATCAGTGAGAGTATCAGAGCACACACTTTTCCTATGCTAATTCCTTTACTGAATGCTGAATATAATTCAGATGGAGGTATAGGAATTTCTAAGGAAGAAGACGATTTGATTGGAAGGAGCATCAAAAAAATGCCAAAAGAAGGAATGGTGCAGGAGGAACAGGTAGGTGAGAAGGCTGGAAGGAATAGTCAAGAAGTGATAAGGGTGAGTAAACAAAAACAGGATACTTTGTTACAGACAGAGCAAAAAACACAGAACGAGATGAAGCAGGCTAGATGCCAAATATCTTACAAAGCGAAGTTACTAGGAGCAGAAGAGAAGAGCATAGAAAGGAGTTTTGAGGATCAAATGCTAGAATGGCTTCAAGAGGAGGAAGAGTTGGCCCCTGTGCTTTCGGAGGAGCAGAAGCAATCCTTGGGATCAATACCTGCACTGCAACTAACAAATGAGAAGCTAAGGGAGTTATGTTGGCCGTGGAGAGAAGCATTAATAGTCACAGTCCTGGGCAAAAATATAAATCTCCATATGCTGAAAGATAGGTTGAGGTGGCTGCTCAGATCAGACAATTTTGAGTTAATTGATCTCCCCAATAACTACTTTGTGTTTAGAACTGCTGAAAGTTCATTATACTCTAAACTTCTTTTTGAAGGGCCATGGCTAATACAGGGACACTATATGGCAGTACAAAGATGGAGTCCAAACTTTAGTCCTCATTGCAACAAAGTGAGGAAAGTGGCTGTTTGGATTAGAATTCCCACACTTCCATTACATATGTATTCGGAAGATTGTATGTTTGAAATCGGAAATTTGATAGGGCGAGCACTTAAAGTTGATATGAATACTCTGGCTCATCAGGGTAAAGATAAGCAAGCAGTTGAGAGGGGAAAATATGCAAGAGTAAGTGTGGAAGTAGACCTAAACAAAAAGTTGCAGTCCAGATTCGTTTTACGCAATCATGTGTACCCGATTGAATATGAAGGACTAAACACTATCTGCTTCTCATGTGGAATATACGGACATACATCAGAGAATTGTAAACTAAAGTTAGCTCTTATGCCGGAGATCAACGGTGAGGGAAAAAATAGCACGCCGGTGGCGTCTCCGATGAACGTTGACAAGGAAGAAGATAGAAAATTACCGTTGGTCTCGGTACCGGGAGTCAGAGTAGAAGAGGAATACGGTGAGTGGATGAAAGTCAAACATAGGGCTAGGCCTAGACCAAATCCTGCTGGAAGTGACAAGAAAATCCTCTCCAAAACGTCAGTAACGAGTCGGATTAGCGGCAAGGAAATGGAAAAGGGAAGGGGCTCGAGATTCATAGCCCTGCAACAAGAGGAGGCGGACGTCTTATCAGATGGGAAAGCAGCAGCAAGTAAGAAGAAAGGGCAAGTAACTCAATGGAAAATTAAGGATTCGGGGAAACAGAATACCAAAATCGGGAGTGAGAAGACCAAACAACGGCTAGAAGGAGCGGCATCGGTTTTCGGAATAGGTGAGACCAGTGGAACCAAGTCAGATCCGATGGTTCAAGATTTAGAAAAGGATGTGATAGAGGGAAAGGGAAAGGTGCAGTCAGCAGAGCAGGTGGAAGGCGCTGGTGCGGAATTTCTGAGTTTGGGGAAAGGGAAACAGTCACGGACTGAGGAGGGCGTAGAGGGCTGTGAAGGTTTTGAGAAGGATGGTGTAGTGGGCTTTGAAGGCAAGGGAAGTGGGCCTGGGAAAAAGAAAACCAAGTTGAGCCCAATGAGATACCTTTCAAAATGCAAAAAGGGAGGGCAATCTAGTGGATCAAAAAAGGCTATGGGCCTCTTGAATAAAACGAAAGCTGGGCTTGGAAGAGAACACAAAGTAGTGTGTGGATCCATTATTAATAATGGGTCGGAGGAACTGAACAGGCTGCTGGAGGCCGTGCATCACAAAGGGAAAATGGATTTGATTGAGAATATTGAGTTAGTTAAAATGGGACCACAGAAACATGGGATAGATGAAGAGAATAATAATAAATGCAGCGAATTGAAGGAGGATGATGGGGTTCAATCAGAATATAGAGTGGATGGAATAATAGATAGTAACATGTCTGAGTCCCAAAAAATGCAGAGTTGCACTGAGGATTCTGTTCTAATTGGGAGGAAGGATGATGCTATTATTGCGGAGACCTTAACAATGCAAGAAACTACAGAAGTTATGGTAGCCGGAAAGGTGGTGGAGCAGTCCGACTCTGGCAGTATGAAGCAGTAGTCTTGATCAGGTTCGTCTCTTTCCTTCCTTATTTTTATGATTAATACAAATATTTTAGCTTGGAATTGCAGGGGAGCGAGTGCCAAACATTTTCCTGGTAGGATTAGGGATTTGATTCGGGGGAAAGATGTTAAGATTTTAATTCTTACTGAAACTAGGGTGAGTGGTATTAGAGCTGATAATATTATTAGAAAGCTGGGTTTTAATACCTGGATTCGGCTGGAGGCGACGGGTTATGCTGGGGGAATATGGGTTTTGTGGAATAATGAAGAATTAAATCTGGATTATATCTCTTCTTCAACCCAAGCTGTGCATGTTAGAGTTAAAAATTCTCAAGATGACACTGTTTTTGTTCTTTCATGCATCTATGCTGAACCCACTCGTATCCTTCGGCAATCTCTGTGGGATGAAATCTATGATTTGAGCCTAAATATAAATAATCCTTGGCTTCTGATGGGTGATTTTAATGCCTACCTTTATTGTATTGATAAAAGTGGTGGGTCGGAGGTAAATATGAGTTCAATGAAGCAGTTTCAAGATTGCATCTCTAGGGCTCAGCTCATTGAGGCGGATACGGTAGGGGATCATTTCACGTGGGAGCGAGGTATGCTTAAAGAAAAAATTGACTGGGCGTTCATGAATGAGCAATGGAGTAATGTTTACCCTAGTACGAAGACGTACCATTTGAGTAAATTTGGTTCGGATCATCGTCCTATTCTGGTTAAAACTACTCATACTAATTCCCAGCACAAAAATAATCCTCCTTTCCGGTGTCAAGCGGGCTGGTTTCTTGAAGAAGATTTTGGGGATCTTGTTAAACAGACTTGGAGCAGGGGAAATTGGAATGAGAAAGTGGGGAATTTTTCCGCGCAGGCCCGGGACTGGAATACTCAGAGAGTGGGTAGTTTGAAGGGTAGGAAAAAGAAGATTTTGCAAAGAATTGAAGGTGTTGAGAGATCAAGAGCAAGACGAGATAGTCAACATTTAGCCCAGACTGAAAATGAACTTTGGAAAGAATATAATAAGGTGCTGGCGCAAGAAGAGCTCATGTGGTACCAAAAATCCAGATGTAGTTGGTTAAAGTGGGGAGACAAGAATAGTAAGTTTTTTCATACGGCTGCGGTGATAAGGAAAAGGAGGAATCGGATTGAAGGCCTTAGAAATGAAGAGGGTGATTGGATTTTTGACCAAAGTAATTTAAAGAACATAGCGGTAAGCTATTATAAGGATCTTTTTAGAACTAACATGTCAAACTTCAGACCCCTTACTACGCATCATTGCTTTCCAACTCTATCCAACATGGATTGGGGAAAGCTTCATGCCAGTCTGTCTAAGGAGGAAATCAAAGAGGCGACTTTTGATCTTGGGGCGTTTAAAGCTCCTGGCCCGGATGGATTACAGGCGGTGTTTTACCAAGAATACTGGTCTACTCTCGGGGATCACATTATTGAATTGGTTACGAGCATTTTCCAGGAGCCCGAGCGTATTAAGGACATCAATAATACTAATGTTGTTCTTATTCCGAAGCTGGAGAGACCGGAAACAATTAAGGACTTCAGGCCTATATCTCTTTGCAACGTTAGCTACAAGATTATTACAAAAATTTTAAGCCGTCGTCTTCGTACGGTTATGGGGAAAATGGTGGGTGAGCATCAATGCAGCTTTATTGCTGGGAGGCAAAGTAGTGATAATATTATCATTGCTCAGGAAATAATACACTCTATGAAGACTAGATCTGGGAGAAAGGGTTGGATGGCGATTAAGGTGGACCTAGAAAAAGCGTATGATCGCCTGGAATGGCCTTTTATCTATGACACTCTTAGATGTGTGGGTATTGAGGAGGGAATCTGTGAAATTATTATGGCTTGTATCACTACGCCATCGTTTCAAGTCTTATGGAATGGGGAGCCTACGGAAACTTTTAGCTCTTCTCGTGGCATTAGACAAGGGGATCCCCTGTCTCCATACATTTTCACCTTATGCATGGAACGTTTGAATCATGTTATCCAAGATGCTATTGAAGAGAAAGAGTGGAAACCTTTTAAGCTGCGCAAGAATGGCACTCAGGTCTCTCATCTTTTCTTCGCGGATGATCTAATTCTGTTTGGAGAGGCTTCTGAGAGGCAAGTGGAGATTATTATGAAATGTATGCAGATCTTTTGTAGAATGTCGGGGCAAAAAATGAATAATGACAAGACTCGTGTTTGTTTCTCAAGGAAAGTTCATTTCTCAAGGGCAATTGATCTAAGTAGGAGGATGGGTGTGAGACTTACGGCGGATTTGGGGAAATATCTGGGGATTCCTTTGCATCACAAAAGAATCACCAAACTCACTTTTGCGCCCATGATTGAAAAAGCCATGAAAAGAATCTCTGGATGGAAGAAGGGTTGTTTAAATTTTGCAGGGAGAACTACGCTCATTAAAGCTGTCCTATCAGCTTTACCTTCTTATCAAATGCAGACAATGCTGATTCCTAAAGGTATCTTGGGGGATTTGGAGAAAAGGAGTAGAAAATTCCTTTGGGATGAGCAGGAAGACCAAAAGAAGTTGCACCTCATATCCTGGGACCAGATTACAAAGCATAAAAATCACGGGGGTTTGGGGATTCGGGACTTGTGTAAACAAAATGAGGCCTTTATTATGAAACTGTGCTGGCAGGTCCTGACAAATTCTAACAAACTGTGGGTCAAGGTCCTGAGGGAGAAATATAGATGGGATCGGATGAATGGTCCTGTGCCTAAAAGGAATGCATCTGCTACCTGGAGGGGTATTTGCTCTGTTTGGGACAAGTTCCAGAGAGGAGTGGGAGTTAAAATTGGTAATGGTGCCTCGACTTCTTTCTGGATTGACAATTGGTCGCTAGTGGATAGTCCGTTGATTGATTTAATTCCTGGTCGGGAGGCGTTTGCGGAGCAAAATGATAAAGTTCGGGATTTTATTGATTCGGGCGGTCAATGGGATATAAATAAGATGGGTAACTGGCTCCCGTATCATATCATTCAGAGAATCGTGAGTGCGAATCCTCCATGCGAGGACAGAGGTGAAGATAAGTATTACTGGAAACCTTCTTCTGATGGGTGTTTTTCTGTTAGTTCTGCATATCACTTTATTTCTGCAGGGATACCGAGATCGGAAACAACTATCTGGAGAACCATATGGAGATGGCAAATACCTGAGAAGATTAAATCCTTTATGTGGATTGCAGCACACGGGAAAGTTCACACAGCCAAACTCAGAGCTGGAAAGGGAATTGAGGTAGACACTTCGTGCCCATTCCAATGTGGGCAGGAAGAAGACATGATGCACCTTCTGAGAGATTGTACGAACGCGCGTGAGCGGTGGATCTCAATAATAAAGCCAGGTATGTGGAACATTTTTAATAGTTTGCAGGGTGCGGATTGGATTCACTGGAACCTTAAGCATGCGGCAGGCCGAGATTTTACAAAGAAGATTAGTTGGCAAACCTTGTTCGGTTATGTTTGCTGGGACATATGGGTGAATCGATGTAGGAAGCTATTTGGGGAAGGGGCCGATGCTGATTACCAGAATGCTCTTTCGAGTCTCTTTCGGGCAACTTGGGATAGGGAGCTGGGCAACCACTGTAGTTTCTATTCCCAGGCTACTAATGGAAACACTGAGCAGAAAATGAAAAGACAGGGTTATTATACCCTTCAAACAGACGGGTCCGTTCGTGAGTCGGGTCAGAGTTCAAGTGCGGGTATCGTGAGAAGTGAAGACGGTAGATGGGTGTGTGGTTATTCCGGCAAGCTTACTCCGGTGCCGCCGACTATTGCAGAAATTATCGCCATCCTCCAAGGTTTACAAATATGTTGGAATAGAGGTTTTAGGAAAATGCTGTTATATACTGATTGTATTGAAGCTGTTAATTTGCTCACTAGGGGGTGTGATTATGCGCATCCTTTTAGAGATGTTATTGATGAGACTAGGTTATGGCTATGTAGAGATTGGCATGTATTTATTAGTCATATCCCTCGCGAGGAGAATCAACAGGCTGATTGGTTGGCTAGGTTAGCTCATACTAGTAGTGAGTCTTTTGCCATTTTTGAGCATCCGCCTCCTACTCTATTGATAGGCGGCGGTTGAGGGAAATCCTTTTGCGGTCCCCTTTTGGGGGTGATTGTATTAACCTCTGTTGGTTTAATGTATTCCAGATTTGAATTCAAAAAAAAAAAAAAAGATGTTTATAATGTCCAAAAAAGTAGAGGATGTTTATCAATGTCTTTTTTTTCGTTCTTTTTATTCTTTATTTTTTTTTGTTTTATAAATTTTTTTAACTTATTTACATATTTTTTTATTTATTTTTATATTTTTAAAATAACAAATATAAAATTTATCATATAAGTTTAATAATTTATTATGAAACTAAATTATTTAATTTTATTTTTTAAATTATTTGATAACTCATAATATTTTAACTTTGTACAAATATTATTATATAAATATAATATTGAGTGATGGATATTTTAAGCACTTATCCTGTTGGGTGACAATTGATGAGGTTTTTAAATAGTGTTTTGTGACTTTACTAGCTTTATATGAAATTAGACTAATGACTAATTATTGTAATATATATATATATATATATATATATTATTTTTAAATTTAATTATTACGTCACCGATCCGACTAAACGGTTCAACCGTTCCAACCGGTTGAACCTTGACCCGCTGGCCTTTCCGGCTCGACTTTTAAAACATTGGTTTTAACTTGCGAAAAAATGCTTAAAAAGCACTTTTTAGAAATTCCTAAACAAACACTTGAATTCTTTTGTTTTGTGTGCGAGCGTGTGGAAGAGAGAGAGGCTAGAGAGAGAGAGAGAGAACAGCACACAAGTGCATATGATATGGATATAGAGAAAGTGTTGGCATTGATTCGTGTATAGTATAAATGCATGCAAACGCATTTTTGATCACAAACAAAACAGACATGTACGTAAATGTTTCTCATGCTGTTATTTTCCATAATGATAATAATAAAAAACAGTGTCCTAATTAATTACTGTGGTAATTAAGCATGAGATCCCATGAACAACAACACAATGGTAATGGTAGGTTCAATCAAGGACACGTGTTGACGTAGACCTTGCTGATCTGAAGCCGTGCCCTCCATTTTCCGCTCCAAACTTCATAGGCCGAAGAAAATCTTGGCCTCCGGTGCATTCTCCGGCACGTTCATGACAACCTAACTCTCTGATTCTAGCGTCGAGATGGTAACGTAATCATTGGATTAGCTCAGAGCGGTCTCCAAGAACATGTACTTGCCCTTCTTCCCCACTTTAATATAAATCCATAAATTCGAAATAGGTCCAAAATGGAATAGATATATCTAGGGATTAGTGGTTTCATAATGGCTCCGTTGAGTCCCATATCACTTATAGAACAAATTTCTATAATTATGAAACTCATATAAGATATGGAGGAATAAGCTAGGCCAACACTAGAACGAGACTTCTGATCCACCCAAACGCATCAGGCTTCAGCTTCACTTCAAACTTCACACTATTTCTTTCCCTTCACAACATCCACCACTGCAAAAATAAGTAGTGTATGCATTTTTCCCAAGCTTAAAGTATTGACATATGTCCTTGTTTATCCCCCAAAACAATGTTATGTATAATTTCTTGACTTGTGATGGCATAACACAGTCGAGAAATAAGAAAAATCTTTTATTTTTGGCAGCATAGCCAAACAGCATAAGCATTGAAAATGAACAAATTATTAAGCCACTCAAAGTCACGAGTATATGTGTATAGTCCGTAATGGAATCTCTAACAATACTCATAACATCTTGTTCAAAATCCATACAGCTTGAGCTCTACTTTGTCCAAATTCAGAAATGGATAACACCCACAAGTCATAAAATCTTTACATCCCAAAAACAAAAATTACAAACCAACGAATAGATCACCAATAAAAAATTTGGGACCAAAAGACACCAACAATGGGTATGACAGAAAAGTCAAGGTTTTCAGTTGTAGTTGCACCTGCAATGAGAAATTCCTGCATAGTGAGGATAAACGACATCAATTTTTTTTTTCATTACTTTAAGGCCGGATTTACAACAATAGACTTGCAAGTGTCTATTATGTTAAAATGCTTCTCTACATGAAGGACATAGACATATACAACACACACAAGAACAAAGCTTACAAACAAGGAAGGATGCGGCTTAAACTGAGTGTTTGTAAGACTTTGATATGAAGATATAACTGCCCGGAAGCTGCTTGGTCGAAACTGAACATGTGCAATTGTTGAAGTTCTATGTACATGGCCTTGTTAGATGGGAAAGAGGTTTACTCAATGTAGTATTATAGACATGGGCAAAAGAATGTTCAAGAGCATTGGACATTTCACCAAGAAAAAAGCGGATGCAAATTTTTAAACATGATCATGAATTCATCCTCCTTTTTTCATTCAACCTGTTCATGACTCGAGAAGCATCATTAAGTCTATTTGCTCTTTCATAAATGCTGGCAACAACAAGATGCAACTCCTTCTTGTTGATATTGGGATTGGAATCCAGCTTCTCAAACAGCGACTCCACCTTCATAAAATCCCTTCTTGCCCCGTACAGACTGAGCATTTGGAAGTGCACTTCATCTGGGAAAACACAACCTTCTTCTTGCATCTGTACATATAAAAGATCTGCTTTCTCAAATTCACGCAACTTTCCAAAAGCATTCAGCACAAGAGCAATAACATTTGAATCAGGAAAATATCCCTGCTCTCTCATCTTCTCAAATACTTCAATGAGATTTGTATACTTCTTGTTCCTTGAGAAAAGATTAATCATGCAACTAAATACAAATATATCTTTTATTTCTCCAGCATCAAAAGCCTGGCGAAAAACCCATGTAGCCTCTTCAATTCTACCAGCTCTAGCAAGAATCGTGATTGCTGTCTCCCTTGGAATATTGTCTGTTTGTCTGAGGTCAAGAAGCAGGCGCTTAGCATGAGCAACTAAACCTGCCCTTTCATAAGCTACAATCATTGTTTGGTATAGAATCTGGTCAATCTCAACCCCTGAACTCCTTAATTTCTGAAACAACATTGCTGCCCTGTCCAATTTCCCTGCCTTACCCCAGATAGATATTATTGTTGAATAAGTAATGGCATTTGGTTCAATACCTCTATTCTGCATTTCTTGAATAAGATTTGTTGCCTTCTCATGCTCAAGAGACTTCCCATAAATCTTAATCATAGTATTGTAGGTGATAACATTCTGTTCAACATCCTTCCTTTGCATCAAACGAAATAGATGGATGGCTTCGCCAAATAACTCTGCCTCTCCATAGACCCTTAAAAGGGTATTGTAGCTAACCACATTGGGCTCAATCCCTATTTTCCTCATGCTCCAAAATAGCCTATCAGCTTCCTTTGCCATGTCAAGCTGGCCATAAACATCAATCATGACATTGCAAGTTATAAGATCAAGGGGGCACTTTACCTCGTTCATCTCTGAGAAAACAGAAAGTGCTTCCACAAACTTTTGATTTTCAACATAGATAGTGAGAAGCGTTGAGTAGCTTACTGTATCAGGGCAAACCCCAGCTTCCTTCATCTCTTTTAGAAGAAGACGAGCTTCTTGGAAGAGCTTAGCTTTCCCAAATACATTGATCATCGAGTTATAGGCAACAATGTCAGGAGTAATACCACACCTTTTTAATCTCATGAAAATAGATATTGCCTTGGAATAGTCACATAACTTGCGTGAGAGCTCAATCAAATTACTATACAAGACAAGGTCTCCAGAAACTTTGTCTTGCTCCATCTGCTGGAGCCAAAACAAAGCCGAATCAAACATACCTTCTTTCCCAAAACAAGTTATAAGTGTAGAATAAGTGTACCTGTCAGGGGCCAGCCCTTTCTGACGCATTTCATTGAACAGGCCATGCGCAATCCCCCACTGCTTTGCTCGAAGCACATTACGCAGCACAACATTGTAAGCAAACACAGAAGGAGTGTAAAGAGCCTTGTCATTAATCCAATCTAAAATAGCAAGTGAGCGTTGCCAATCAGGCTCCCGTGAGAGGAGAGAAACCATAAACCGAATGGAAAGTTGCCTCCCACTGAAACGTGACAATAAAGCATAGAGTTCTTGCTCATTTTCAGTCTGCCCAATTGATGCCATCAGCTCATCCCTGTCCACACTATGATCCAAATAAGTAGGTTCTTGGTTTCTAGTGCGATATAGTCTGCTAGATGATGAGGAAGAAGAAGAAGGTGATGATCTCTTCCAAACATCTTTGGCTATCGAAGAAGCTGTTGCTACAGCTACATGTTTAAACCTCTGTGCTGAGTACCTTTTTCTCTGATTTTTCTTGGAGAATAAAGTGGAAGTATACCAATAATTTGCGGACTTGAAAATTGAAGAGCATGTAGAAGATGGGCACAAACCCAGAATGAATGAAGTGTCAGAGAATGAGAGTGTGCACATAACTTGAAGGATTTATTACCAATAAAAAGGTCGTGGTTATGAATAAGTAAACCCCTTTACTATCTGCTGATCCCTCTGCACTGTCTCTGCGATAAAGGAGAATCTGTTACTGGCACAAATAGTTTGCCTCTGTGAAGCAGTTATTTAATCACTAATCAGTATAATGGCCTGTTTGAATTATAAACCCAATTAGAAAAATGAGTGAATTTTAAATTTTATTATTGAAATTAATTGACACAGTAAAGTGCTTGTATAGAAATTAAAAGCATATCACCAACGTTTTACAATTAAGGAGGCATAATATTAAGAAACCAACTAACACATTTTTATCCTATATTTAGGATGAAATAAAATTTTAAAATTTTGTCCTACAATAGTAATTAAGAATTTAGGGAGTAATGGATCATTCAAACTTCTGGTAAAAAAAATGGAGTGTTCAATTACTTTATTTTATTCACAAGACTTCTAATTAAGTTTCAATGTCCAATTCAAATAAGCCTACTCTATTGTAGACAGACAGCCATAGCTGCACGAACAACATAATGTTATCATACACACACACATTAATACATATGTTCCTATGCTTGTAGAAGCATGTGTTCTTTTATTTATTTATTTATATCTTGAATTAAAGGGGCAGGCATTAATAGCATGAGGTTACAAGTCGGACTGAACCCGCAAGATCCCTCTTACAGGGGAGCTCCCGTGCAATTAGGCTAGAACTTATTGGAAGCGGAGTGTTCATATTTAGTACTTAACATGCATCAACCAAGATTGCCTCCAATAAAAAAAAGACCGAACATAAGAAAAAAAGAGATAAAAGGAAAACAAAATCATCCTAAAACTATCTTAACTAATCTTTCTGTGTGAGTAAACTATTTGGGGCATGCCCTTATAAGTCACCACCTCTTTAGTATACTAATCCAGAGGCTATTATTCATGTTAGCGTCATATATGATTACCACTTAGCATCAAGTAGCACAAATCAAACATAAAAATACACAAATCAGCACCCCGATACTGATTTCACGTTAGCAACAATATGAACATACACATACATATATCAGTTCCCTATTTCAGAAAATTTTTCCCAGCTTTAGCACCCCATCTTTCCACCCCCACAACATACATTTACTCAATTAAACAATTGCTAACTATTCCAAAGAAACAGACAGCCATTACCAAGAGCACTCCCAGTTCCCAAACGCTGAACCCAACGCCATCTCGCACACGAAGAGTCAGCAAACCAGATTCGGTCATCACAAAACAAGCAACCCAAACGCATGTAACTCAGATTATCATGATTATAAGTTTTAATCTTCCCACAGACACCATTATAACTCTTAGTCATTGATTCCTGCTCCTCCGAACCAAATTTCAATCACTCCTCACACTCCCCAAACTGAAGAAATTGAAGGAATAGGAGACGGAAAAAGGTTTAGGGACCTACCTTGGTTCGAAAATCAGCTTGCACGTGACTGATTTCCTCCTTCATTGCTTCTTTTTCTTCGATCTCTCTCAGCGTCCTCACTCTGTTCTCTTCCTTCTCGGTCCCTCCCTCGCTTCCTGGCTTCCTCGACTAGCAGCGTGTCGGAAAGAAGATGGAAACTGTGCCACACAACTGACACAAGAATCAAGTGAGGCGGGTCGAAGAGATGAGGGGTAAGAGAGGAAAATATCACGTGCAAATAAAAAATGACAAAAAAAAAAAGAAGGGGCAAGAGGACCTTTTCCTTCGTAAAAAAGATAATTAAATAACATTTAAATTTTAAAATCTTAAACCAATAATTTTTAAAAAATCTGAGTTGTATATTACTATAATTTTTTTTGTCAATCCCATTATTCTTATTGTCAACAAAACCAATTTAAAATTTTAAAGTTCAAATAGTATTTAAGTATTTTTTTTTTAGAAAATCTCCTTTTTAAAACACAAAATTCTTTTTCAGTTGCTAAATTGAAAAAGTTATTAATCAAGTTGTATGACCCAAACTGGATTTAGAAAGCTTGTCAATTTATCTCTATGCCCGTTAATAAAATTATTTGGTTTTCAGAATATCAAAAATAGTAGAGAACTTAAATTTTTTTAATCCACGTATATAATTAATTTTAAAACGTGCAAGGTCAATGACTCAAACTTAAAGTATGGCGAAAAAACTCAGGGAGAAAAGTATGGATAAATTTCACAGACATAATAAGCTCCGAAAACAAATTTGAACAATACAATTTTGATAGGCATGACAACGCTTTTCTCTAATGGATTAGTCCTTGTAAATCTCCAACTCAAGAATGGTTTTCGCTAAATACGACCTTTCAGTGAAAAAATTCCAATAGAAATGAGAGGGATATTTACATACTCTAGGAGCACTACCTCATTTATATTTTAAATAATTAAAATATTATAACTCATCTTATTTTTATTCTACATGACTGATAAGCCATCTAAAAAAAATTCAAATTTTATGATTTTGAAAAATAACAACTCAAGGGAGGGAATTTCAACTTTTGTTTTTCTAAATTATGAAGTTTATGTTTTTTAAAACTCTAAAATTTGAATTTTTCCAAAGGACTCATCATCCACGTAGGATTAAAATGAGATGATTTATTGTATTTTAATTAGTTTAGAGTACAGATGAGGTGACGCTTTTAGAATATGCAAGCATTTCTCTTAAAATGAACAAACTAGCAAAGTAATACACTAATAAGTAGCGTGATGGGAAAAAAAATACACTAATAAGTAGTGAGGTGGCTGAGGAAAGAGGTGTAAATTTACAAGATTTTGAAATCTCAGGACACTGAACTAATTAGAGGTTTGTTGAATTGAGTGAATTGATTTTGAAAAGATTTTCCTTTGATTTTATATAGTGTTTTAGATCATCAGGTCTTTGAAATGATTCTGAGCATCCAGGGAATTCATGAGGAAAAGGAAATATCTGAGAAACAACATTAAGTATTCACAGAAAATACTTCCTCCTGTTGTTAATATAAGATATAATTATCTAATTTGATTAGATTAAAGAAGTTTATTAAGTTAGTTAATATAACATATATTTTCTAAAACATCATAGTCATCTTCTTTCATAAATAGGGATAAATTAGAAAAAGAATGACAAATATAAAAAATATATATTATATTTAAAATCAATATCAATTTCTCAAATATATCCTATACTAAAAATTGGATAAATATGTCATTAAAGTGATTCCAAGCTAACATCTGAATTTTTTCTGGATTGCCCGTTCAGTGACCTAAGCTTTTCTTAATGCACCTGACAAAATTACTAGCTTTCCTTCTACAAACAATTTTATGAAAGTATCTTGTATAGAAAAATTGCAATTAAATACCTTCAGAATTTCAAAAAAAAAAAAACGTGTGGTCAATTACTCACCAAGTGTGGTAAATAGATAATAAAGTTTAGTAAATAAAACTAATTTGGGATTTTAACAGTTCATGGTATTTTTATGAAATTTTCTCGTCCTTTTTATTCCTTTCACCTTCCACTGTCCACACAAGTCTGACTCAAAAACTACTTTGGCCATCATATAAGCACTCAAGAAGGTGTTGCTTTTGAGATAATTCCTCCAAATCATATTCAGAAATAGAAAATGGAAGCTTCCCTGACAACCAGTGATCTGATACAATAGATTTAGGATTTTAACATTTCAAGGCATTTTTATGAAATTTTCTCCTATTTTTTATTTCTTTCACCAACCACTTTCCACACAAAGTCTTTGATACCAAAACTACTTTCACAATCATATTAGAGTTCAAGAAGGTGTTGCTTTTGAGATATTTCTTCCAAATCATATTCAAAATTAGAAAATGGAAGCTTTTCTGACAACCAGTTAGGATATCTGATATAATAAAGATAAAAGAAAATTACTAAAACACACCATATTTGGTATTAAACCAACATAGAATAGATTTCTCAAGTATATATCCACAGAACCATATTATATAAATAAATATACATAGTAATGATTTCATTATTCTCTTCCCATGTCTATAAGCAACACTACAAGGGAATTTGCATGAAGATACTCATTGACTTCCCGGAAGCCTTCCCCTGGAAACCATGTGCTCTGATTTCTGTGCCCATCAAGAAATTCCAAAGGTACATAAAACATTACTAAAGGACATTAAATATATAACAATATTAGTGTAAATCAGATGCATAATTGTCAGTATACTTAATTTGCGAACTGATGATGCAAACGCAATTGATGAAGGAAAAAATAATGCATTCTGATATTCTTATGCAGAATCATCAAGAAGCAACGAGTCTAACACAAACACTCTAGAGCTGAACACCAGATTCTAGTGGCTGTAAAAGCTTCAGTTAAAAGTGAATTAAGATACTCCCTATGGAGTCTGGTCCTTAATACAAGACATATTTACCTAATTTGATTAGATTAAGGAAGTTGGTTAATATGACATGTATTTTCTAAAACATTCAAGTCATATTCCTTAATTCCTTCCTTACCTCTTCTCCTTGATTATTATTGAGGAAGTATTAATAATAGGGATAAATTAGAAAAAGATTGACAAATATGAAAATTACGTCTTATATTTAGGATTAAGATTAACTCCCTAAATATGTCTTACAGTAAGGACCAGAGGGAGTACTAAGATTGACGGTCCATTTTTCAACATGAAGTAATTGACAATGAGATGTTTTCATTCAGTATGGTATAACATCTACTTAACTTTCTGCATCAGCTTTGACTAATTGTCAAGGAAAGAAATTTTTTATACTGTATTTTTTTATCGGTCTTTCAATAGATTTTTGTTCTCTGCAGCAAAATCCATCCACGAAAAATAAAAGTGCAGCAACAGACCTGTTCAGTGTATGGCAAATATTTCCCATCAAATGTTACCACCACACGATCCTTCCCATCGACTCCTTTAACTTTGTCAACCGAGCAGTAGAAATCTATAGCTGACATACTGCATAATAAATGAACAGTAAGGAAAAAAAAATTTCAAGCTAGCACTTGCGGACAAGAACAGTTGATGAATTGGTCATGGCGTGTTTTACCAACTCCAACATTATAAGTATTCTCAACATCATATTGGGATAGTGGTTGATAAACTCAACAATATTATGTTCCATCAACCCTATCTTTTGCAAATTGTTCATATTTTTTGAAAATAAAAGGAAACTGGAGAAAAAAAAACCCTAAATTATGGAGACACTTGGTTACATTTTAGAATCCGTTATTATATGTTTGCTCTAGTTTTTGCTGTCTTTGATGTTGAAATGGTTTTTTTTTTGTCCATGAGCAATGAGTTTTGATGTGTCGGGGGTAACCATATTTATAGAAGTTTTAATTGCGTGCACGTATCCTAATTGTTGGTTTAATTTATGCCTGGCAAAAGGGAGCACTAGAGTGGTCTTAATTCTTGAATATTTAGACAATGAAAAAACACATTGAGACAGTTATGAATTCCAACGAGTTTCCCTTATTTGATCGAACAACCCAAAATTTTATCGTTTCAACTACATTAAATGATCTTTCAAAGTGGTCATGGCTGACAAGCAAGAGCCATTCCTACATCAAGCACAAAATTCACATAAACATAAAAATCCTAAAGAAAATTGAATCATCATTTGCCCCATAGATTACAAAACATGACACAGACATGGACAGTCAAACTTCAATAAAGATATATATACACATAAACATATACATATATGTGTGCGTGTGTATCTTCACCTGAATCACAACCAGAAACCATGTTTTCTCACCAAGCAACATCTCTTGTACACAACTGTATTTATTATTTAACAACATGCTTACTATATGCAAATTCCACAGCAAGATCATCATATAAAACTAGGTAGAACAGGAAAAGAGCCTAACTAACAGTGATAAAGTAATTCGGATTGGACCTAGAAGGGATTAATTTCTGGAACTAAAATGAACATTTCTTAGAAACTAACAATTCCGTTATGATATTTACCTATAAAGCAGGAGCCTCTTCAATGATAGAAATATACAGAAAAAAGTAATATAAAATATTCATCAGATGTAATAGAAAAAAGGTCATTGTAACATAGATCAAAACCACACCATAATATATAGATCAGAACTTACATCCCATCTCCAAACTCCTCATTGATGATTTCCTTGATGCTTTCACCAAAATGCATAACAGCTTCATTCAACCTAGAAAATAGGAGATCAACACAACCCAACAACAAGAACTAAAAGAACCAGAGCTTATAATTCAAACTATCAGATTGCTCAATGCCCTTCAGAGTAACCATTACTTTACTAGTATTATTGTACACATTTATACCACAGAAATGGTTTCCATCCAATACATCAGAAAAAACTCATGATAATTATTTCCTACATTTTTAACCTATCAAAATACTCCCTCTGGTCTTTAATATAGGACATACTTGGGAAGTTAATCTTGGTTCTACGTATAAGACATAGTTTTCATACTTGCCAATCTTTTCTTAATTTACCCTATTGATACTCCCTCAACAATAATAAATGAGGAGAGCAAATGAGGAAATTAAAGAAGAGAACTATGGTGTTTTAGAAAATACATGTACTCCTCCAGTCCTTAATATAAAACATATTTGGGAAGTTGATCTTGGTCTTAAATATAAACCATTGTTTTCATATTTATCAATATTTTCCTAATTTACCCCTATTGATGCTGTCTCAAAGCCTCAATATAATCAAGGAGGAGAGGGAATTAAGAAAAATGGCTAGAATGTTTTAGAAACTACATATCATGTTAACTAACTCAACTAACTTCCTTAATTTAATCAAATTAATAAAATATGTCTTATATTAAGGAAATTAAGAAAATATGTCTTATATTAAGGACTGGAGGAGTAATATTAACTAATTTATCTAACTTTCTTAATCTAATCAAATTAGCTAACGCTTAATCTAATCAAATTAGGTAACCCCGGAGGGAGTAATTTGTCACTGCCAATACTCACTTCATCCACAAGAACAAGAGTATGTTCACTTAACACCACCTTGATCATTGATTAAGACTGATATTTGACCCAAACAGCTATCTTAAGACTTGTCGCAAGAATCCTATGAGTAAAGTTCTATATGTAGCAGGCTTGTTTAAGATTAAATGGGCAGATTATTAAACCCAATCAAAATCCAGGAATACCCCTAAACCTAATAACTTAAAAAAGGACTCAAATTTGACGGCTAGGCACAATACATTAGGATTTTCATCTCAGAAGGGAAAAATTCGAGGAGACCCAGAAAATCTAATAAAGGGGTTTGTACCTGTAGACAGTGGGTTCTTGGATAAGATTAGGGTCAAAAGACCTCTTGGGGGGTTTCATCATCGCATGAACAAGATCATCGGGCAGGTCAGGCAACGCTGCCCGCAATTTAGGGGCAGTCTCGGGCTTGAGCTGAGCTTGACGCCTGAGAAGTTGAGCAACATAGACATTGGTGAGTCCCGTCTCCTCAGCTAAGTGATTATAGGACTTGCCACTCTTGTGCTTTACAGCCTGAAGGCGGCTCGTTATGGTGCTTTTGTTCTCCTCCATTTCTGAGAAACCGATATGAAATTGAGAAAGGCGAGTGTGCTTGTCCAATTAGCGAACACCCTGTTTCTTATTATAGTTCCCAGGTAATGGCTAGTAGTTAGATAGTAGTCCCCTAATAACTACACAAAAATTGAAAAAACGAAAAAACTAAGGGTGTGTTCTTATTAGCTTTTGGAGAATAGATTCTGGAGAGAATAGATTCTGGAGAATAGATTATAGGAAAATAGATTATGGGAAAAAGTGATTTTGATAAAATGAGAGTGTTTGGATGATTTTATCAGAATAGCTTTTTTCATGGTCAAATAACTAAAAAGGACATTAACTTTTATGATAATTACATGTAAAGAATAAGATTATATTTTATGTATTATTTAAGGGTTAAGGTCCAAATTTAACAGCCAAGTTTTTTCTGAGGGGCATCTGGTACAAATAAATTTTAGAAGATGAAAAAATAACAATGAACAATTAAAAATGAACAATTAAAATGTATATATAAAAAATAACAATTAAAACCCCTAACGGCATTAAAAATGATGCATCTTAATCCATTATTTAACATTAAATTTCATAATTAATATAAAAAATGAAATAAATTTGTTTATATGTAATGTTAATTAACTTAACTAATTTTTCTAATATAATCAAATTAGAGAAATAGGTCTTATATAGGATAAGAGGGAGTATTAAAATTTTAAAATTCAAAAAAAAAAAAAAGATAGAAAACGTTGAAATTCAAAAAAAAAAAAAAAGATGAGAGAGAGTGTACATGGGACCCACAAACAAGAAAAGAACCAATAAGAATGAGAGTGTGGGGTCCACAAAGTGCAAAAAGTAAAAAAAAATAGCTTATGCCCAAACCATGGTTTTGAGGTCCAAAACCATGGTTTGGGGGCCAAAATAGCTTATCTAAAAAAAAATGAGTGTTCTTATATTTTTTCCTCAAAACCATGGTTTTGAGGAAAAAGCACTTTTTTTAAAGAATGCCGAACACACTCTAAACCTATGTTTGGTAATCTAAAGTTTTGAATTATACTTTAATTCTGTCCTTTTTTTTTTTTTTTGGCCAACAGAACCTTTCGTTATAAAGTAAACACATACATAAAGTCAAGTACAATCCATAATCACCGCAATACTATTAACTATTACATTCTATACTATACTATAATTACACACCCCTCCCTCCTATCAGCAACCAGGGGCTCTAAAAAAACTGCCAGCGTCCTTCTCCAAAAGCCATTGCAAATGCTTCGGCGATTGTGTTACCCAGTCTAGCAGGCAAGACCAGCAACCCAATCGGTTACTAAATTTGCCTGCCTAGAAACCCAAATATACGAATGGTTTTTGATTAGTTTCCTTGATTCCATAATGTTTTCAAGAATATTACAACATCTCCAATCATTTGGATTAGATTCCTCTGAGAGATACTTTATCAGATTTTGGTTGTCTGATTCAAATTGGACATCTGAGAGTTGATTCACCTGGGAATACCGAAATGCATCCAGTAATGCTATACTTTCAACCATTAGTATAGATTTAGCATTTATTATCCTAACACCACCATCTAAAAGCCACCCATTAGAGTCTCTAACTGTAAAGCATACTGCAGCTTTATTATCATCACTGGAAAAGGCACTATCAGTATTAATTTTTATAGAGTTACCTTCTGAAATTTTCCAGGATTCATGCTTCTCCCTTTCAGTTTCCACTAGCCGAGGACTCACCTCTTCCCCATGCTGCCATCCACTCGCTCTCCAATACTTATGCAACAGGTTGCCAACCTGTGAAACAATTAAGATTGGATCAAGTTTGGTGTTTTCAAATATGAAGGAATTTCGGCCTTTCCACATTGCCATAAGATCATAGCTATCATTGCCTTGTGCCAATCAGAAAAGTTTTTTTCACATAGACACCACACTACCCATTGCTTAAAATTCAGATTGTTAAATTCTTCCATTCTGCGCAAAAACATACTACTAAACCATGTTCTTTTAGCCCATTCGCATCCAAAAAACAAATGTTCAACAGTTTTAGCATTGTCTTGACAAATCAAGCACAGATTCGCTATGCTACAATTCCTCCTACACAAGTTTTGAAAGGTTGGAACAGCATTTGAACTTAATCTCCACATGAAATTTCTAATTTTTGGAGGCACTTTCAGATTCCACAGCTCCTTCCACATCCTCTTATCTTCATTGTTGGATGATTCTGAGATGTTCTCTGCCCTTCCTAATACATTCTTTTGGGCATTCTCATATCCTTCCTTGACCGTGTATTCACTCTTCCACCCCCTTCCAAATCCATCTATCTTCCCGGTTCCTAGGGCCTAGGATTGTGTTGACTACCGCCTCCTTCTCCACCGGTGTTATCCATCCCTCAATTGATAGTAAATTCCAACCCTCTCCCTGTATTAAGTCTGCCACTTTTAGATCTTCAAAACTCTCATGTGGGCATGGTGATCTTAATCTATTCCTTGGAATATCCCCAAGCCATGGATCCCTCCATACCTTCGTTTTTTCCCCATTTCTAATCCCTCTCAACACCTGATTTTCAATTACCTTCCTACCCTCAATGATACTTGCCCATAACCAGGATCCTGCCCTCCCTTTCTTTGCCTCCAGGAAAGCATTTAGCAAAATACTTAGCTTTCAGCAGTTTTACCCTGCTCTGATCCAGGAATTTTAATATTCTCTAACCTAGCTTAGCTATTAAAGCTAAGTTAAAGGCCTCAAAATCCTTAAATCCTAACCCCCTTCCCTTTTATGCCTCTTCATTTTTTCCATATATACCCAATGGATTTCCTTTTTTTTTTTTTTCTGTTTCCTATTCCACCTGAAATTGGCTATAATACCATTTATTCTTTTTAACACATTTTTAGGATATAAGAAGCAAGACATTGAGTATACAGGTATGGAATTAGCTACTGATTTGACTAGGACCTCCCTACCCGCAGTAGATAAGAATTTTTTTCTCCACCCTTGGACCTGTTTCTCCACCCTATCTAGCATAAAATTCAATGCTTGGGATTTGGATCTACCCCAAATGATTGGTAACCCCAGATAGTTCCCAAGTGTGTCCACTACATGAATCTGAAATATATGCCCCACTTCTTCTTTTATAATTCCTGGGGTGTTCTTTGAGAAGTATAAACATGATTTGCCCAAATTTATTGCTTGACCAGAGGCCTCACAATATTTGGTGATTATATTTTTCAGATTCCTACAGTAGTCCAGGTTGGCTTGGAGGAAGAAGACTAAATTATCAGCAGAGAAACTATGAGTAATCTCAGGGCTTTTTCTATTAACAAATATTCCCCTCACTCCCCCCTCTCTTTTTCTTTCTCAATCATTTTAGATAAGACATTATTAACAATAATAAATAGATAAGGGGAAAGGGGATTACCCTATCTCAAACCCCTCTGTGGCTGCACTCTCGATATTCTTTTTCCCGACATCATAATCGAAAAATTGACAGGAACACAATCGTTGGTTTAAATTTTGCACATTGGAACTTTAAGTTTCGGACTGCCAAGGTAAGTCCCCAAACCTTGGTAGTTGCATCCTAAACAACTCATATCTCCCTAGTGGCTGTTTTAGGCCAGCCACCACCACCCTCAGCCTCTATACCCACCGCCATCTCTTCTTTCTCCTCCATAATTTCCCCATCCCTTAACCTTTCTGGTTTCAAGATTATTTGCCAATCATGTTCATTAGAGGAAAACAAAGCTCTTTTCGATTTTGGTCTAATATGCCTTACTTCTTTCAGCACCAACCCATATTCAAAATTTAAATTGCCATCATACTTGTAATCAAATATCATTAGGCTCTCAGCTTCACTTATTCTTTTTAGCTTCTTCACTGCCCTTTAACATTTTCCAGCACTCTCTGGCTAATCTTGACTAAAATCCCTTCTTCTTTTGTTTGCCAGTACTTCTGCATCACCTATTGCTTTTCTCCTAAGAGAAACTTCGCTGATACCTGATGCTATTTCCCCTATTTCCATGGGTTAAGTTGGCACTATTGCCTTTTTGGGCCCCTCCTCCTTGTCCTCTACAAGCTCCACCCAGTATTTGATCTGGCTTTTCAACAATCTCTCTTTTCTGGCTTTTAATAAACTGATTGATCCATCCATCCTTCTTATCATTTCATCTAGCCCATCATTTTGGGTTTCTTTCATTATAACCTGAAAGCCCACTCATTGGGCCCATTTGGTCTAAGCATTTGCTTTGTGCGGGAGCTAGATTGTTGCTTTTCCTTTTTTGAAAATTCCCTCTATCTCCTTTTGACTCAGCAATTAATGATTTCGGCTCATGTGGGCCCCTATACCTGCTACCTCCACTCTGCCAACCCAAACCTTCCCCTCTTGCTTTGGAACCATGTGATTGTTACCCCTTCCCATAATTATAATGATTGCCCTTACCATCCCCTTGTATTATTGCCTTCTCCATTGGCCGGTTTGGGCTCTAAATACCGGCGAACTGTTTTGGTTTCTAAGAGCTTGAATGCATAACCCAGCATCATACCTTTTGATTATTCCATTAACAGTAAATTCCACAGTGCTTTCCTCACAATTTTTACTCTCATGGCCCAATTTTCCACAATTAAAGCAATATCTACTAAGCTTTTCATATTGAACTTGTATCCAGATGTCCTCAAGATCCTTACCTGGCCGCGAAGCTAGAAACCCAGGGACTAATGGTCTATCAATCTCTACTTCTACTCTCGCTCTTCCAAAACTTCTTGTTATGAATTTGTTATCCTCTGGGTCTTCAACCTCTATCACCTTTCCCACAATGCTTGCCATAAGTCTGATGTTAGTGCCAATTCTCCCCTCCAGCAGCAAGTTGTGGAATTGCACCCAGAACTCACACGTGTTGATCATGATTTTATTATCACTCAGGAAAGGTCTTCGTCTCTGTAGACTTAACATATAGTTCCTGACCAACCAAGGATTTTCCTTCAGTATTTTGTTAGCCTCCTCTACTTCCTTAAACGTGAAGGTGTATTGATTAAATCCTATCATTTTCACATTCACATTTCCACATCCCTTCCACGCTGCTGCTATTGTATCCCTTACCATTGCTAGCCCTACTCTTGTGCTTGTAATTACCTTCCCGATTAGTTTCCTTCCCTCATCTACTCTTATTTCTCTCTTCTTCCATTGTAGCTGGATATCTAAACGCTTGCGATCCATTAGGACATTGTTTAGTTCCCTCACTCGAGATCATTATTACGATAGCATCAGTGTTTTATCCGCAGCACTCAGGTTGATAGCACCATTCCAGCAATGTTAGAAGGATGACCTTATCTCACTCTCACTTGGGAGAACTACAACAACTCCTTTAATTTAGTTCCTTAAGGTTATAAAGGATATTTTTTGGGGAAAAAGATAAATAGATACCACTTAAACTTTAAAATTCTAAATTAGTGATTTCTCAAAAATTTAAGTTGTTAATTACTATACTCTTTTTATTAATTTCATTACTCTTACTGTTATCAAAACTAATTTAGGATTTTAAAGTTTAAGTGGTATTTAAATGTCTTTTTTCCTATTTTTTATCCCTCAATCTTAAAACGAGCCCTTAGACAAAGATTACTTTTTGGCAAAATCGTAGTTTAGAGCTTAAAATGTTCTTTTTTTATATTACCCAAACACATATTTAATCTAGTTGCAAATAATTTCCCTCACCTTTAAAAGTTTAAATCTAGAACCTTAATGTTTAATGTTTTTATCCAAAGACACACTTAGACAAAGATTACTTTTGTGCTCCCTCCATTACTTTTTACTTTTTAGGCTAAAATATCTTCCTCAATTTTAGAGTGTATTTAGATTAGCTTTTAGAAAATAATTTCCAGAGAAAAAGTGATTTTGGAGAATAGCTTCTGGAAAGAAAAAAATGTGGTGCCTTTTTGGCAAAATTATGGTTTGGGGCTCAAAAAGTGCTATTTTGATGTCACCCAAACACACTTTTAGTTTGCTTATAGATAATCTCCCTCACCTTTAAAAGTTTAAATATAATGTTTTATGTTTTTATTATTAAGTATAGCGGTTGTGAAAAAGATTTTTTCATTGGGGGCGTTTGAGCAGATTGTCCTCCTAAGAATCGTGTGGATCCCATGGGAAATAAGATCAGAGGAAGAGCTTGAAGGAAAATAGTTGGAGTAGAATAGTAAGTTTGAGTTTGAGTTGCACTATATTACTCTCTGTATCTATATCTATGTACATTTGCTGTTTGTTTTTCATAATATGATCCTTTTTCTTCCTTTCTTTTTGTTGTTAATTAGAATGTTAGTGGTCAATAGTGCATTTGCCTTGAGGCTCTACACATGACAAAATTCAACTTGTCCCTACTTTTTTCTATTTTTTGCTAGTGCACTTCTGCCTGTCTCTTGAGTATAAGCAACTTATATTCCAACGTATTACATATTTTAATAAATTTTTGTCCGATTTTAACAGCATTTGGTTATAATGTATCCAACATTATGCCTGAATGCCAATAGGCCATGGAGCTTAAGAGAAAAATCCGTGCTATATATATATTGAATTAAGGGTGAGGTAGCTAGATGTTGAACTTGATTGATTTTATTCTCTATTTTTTATCCTCAAAAATAGTTTTATAAAATTGTTTTTAGAAACAAGTTTGGAAAATTAAGAGGGAAAAACAAACAAAAACTATGTTTGCATAGTTATTTTAAAAAATTTGTTTTTGAAGTCATGTAGCGACGGTTGTCGCCTGTGGTGACATGGTTGTAGTCGTCACCAATAGTATGATGTCGATAGTGGATAGGTGGCAACATCAAAAAAGTAAAAAATAGAAAAGCAAAAATAAAAAAACAAATAAAAACTATTTTTGGTTTTTAGTTTTTAAAAACAACATTTTGTTCTTTTGTTTTTAAAAGCAACTTATTAAAAAATATTTTTAAATAAGTTTTGTTGTTTTTGGGTTATTATCCAAGTTTGCCTTGGAAGTTGTCCAAAAAGAACAAGTTTGCCATGAAAGTTTTTTTAGATGCAATTTCACCTTGGAAGTGTTAATTTAGGAGCAATGTCGACCTTGGAGTTGGGGAACCAATATCCCATTTTCCACTCAGGAGATTTGGCCACATTGGAGTCCATGTTTTCTACTTATTTTTTTGTGTTTCTAGTTGCTTAGTTCGGTGAAAACGATTGAGACAGAAAAAAATACCAAAATTGGCCAAAGTTAATAAAGGGGCAAAGGTGCTAGCAAACAAAAAAAAAAGAACAGAGGTTGAGGACGATTATGGTTCAGCGAGAAAGGAGAAGGAACCAATGGGGGACTTGACCACAACATCTTCATCAACAGGAAGCAAGAGGAGGGTGGCACTTCTCAGGCGCTACTGTAGTGAGGTTCAAAATGAGGGTTCGGCAAGGATGTGTGGTTGCGGTGTGGTGGCCTCTCTCAGTACTTCTTGGATCGAGATCAACCCTGGTAGGAGATTCTTCGATTGTTGAAATTACCAAAAGGTAGGTACTAGTAGTTGCAAATGTGGGTTTATTTTTTGTTTACTATGAGTTTATTGGTAGTTACGAATGATGAGCTTTATTTTTTTGTTTAAATTGTTCTTATCTGAATGTGCAGGGAGGATGTGGGTTTTTTCAATGGCATGATAAAGAAATGAGTGAAAGGCTAAGAGAGGTGATAAATGAGTTACTTGGGCATGTTGATAGGTTGTACGATGACGATATTAGGCATAGAGTATTTGATGAGAAGGGATTGAGTGACGTTGAAGCACACATTGGTGCCATATACATGCAAATGAAGAAGACCAAAAGGAGGATGAGGCTCACATTTAAAGCTTTAGTGCTTACATGGTGTTTTTTTTTAGTTTATATTCTATTATGATGTAATGGGCATTTTTAAGATGTTAAGGAGCTGTGGTCTTCCTTTTTAATAGCCATGGAGAATCTTAGCAAAGTTCATGAATGATAATACCTATGACTCGTTACCTTTGACTATGCTTATCGTAACCCCCTGCTTTATACTAGTAATTACAATTTGAAATTTCATAATTAAAATGGATTAGCGACCAGCGGATAATTAAAATTCATTTCTAATCCCTTCCTTCCAGTAGGGTTTTTACAAATTCTTTCGAAATTTTTGCCTTCCCTGGTCTCAAATTCCATATTCCGAATATAATTACCTGTGCAGTTAATTCACATTTATATATATCAGAGTGTACAACAAAAATCCCAGCAACCCCCGGGTTTTATATATAAACTAAAGGTTTATAAATTCCTATTAGGGGATTACCCAACTGTCTCCAAAACAATATTTACAAGATATACAGTGATCCCTAATCAAAATATGATAACCAACACCAAAATATAAATCTCCCTAAGGAGTCCTATCTGCCTTTGGTTGTCTCCTTCTCCTTGGAGCCACTTGCCTTGTTTGAAGGTTAATCAAAGGAAAGAATGAGATTCAAAAGAATCCCAATAGTAACACATTACTCATACCATACCTAATCATAAAGCATGCAAGCATATCATCATGCAACACAAATACAGTGTACCAGCTGTTACATAATCACATAGTCTCATCCCTTGGATTCCACCAGCCCAAAGGCACGATCCTCCCACCATCAACACTGATGGGCTGCAAGTGGAGGTTCACAAATAGCTTTTCGGCTTTCACATATAGCCTCATGACTTCCACATATACACATCCCCCGTATTCCACCGCCCTAAAGGCATAGTCTTCCCACCGTCAACACCAATAGGCTGTGGTTGAAGATTCACAAATAATGATAAATCAAACATACAATGTATTACATATAGTATAAGGAAAAACGTCACTACCTTGTTCTTTCTTGGTGTGCTCCGGCACAGTCTGTTCACGAGCAGGGCAAATATCAAAGCCTATAAACCAAATCAAGGATGATAGGTTATTCTCTATTCCAAATCCTTATCTTCGTTACACTTAAAGTTGGTTATCATTGGAACTCGTTAGGCGGCTACTAGAAGCCTAGACATATGCCTAAAGGGTTGGAAGAAACTACCCTGAGGATTTCTTTTCAGAAGTGAACACGCTAATTTTTGACTCAGACACTCAAGTAAAGAAGACCTCACTCGGGTGTTGGAGTGGCTTGCACTCGAGTAGTGAAGATCACTCATGCGAGTGTTTGGCCTAGAGCACAAACTGATACAGAAAGTTGTCACAGCACTCGATTCCTGACCTCAACACTTGAGTGATAGCCTTGAACTCACCCGAGTCCTACCGAGTGAGGCACTAGAAGTGACTACTCGAGAGCAACAGAAACCCTAGAATGAGGGGTGCACTCGAGCACTAGCTTTAGCACTCAGGTGATTACCTATCACTTGTGAGTGCCAGAACACACTCTTGACAATTTGACCACGAGTGTTTTCCCAAGACGACACCTGAAGGTACAAAATACATATTCACTCGAGTGAGACCCGACGCACTCGAGTGAAAACCCATATCACTCGCAGGTAAAGAAGTGCACTTTTGCTTTCATGGCGTGGAAGCATGACCAAAAATGAAGGAAAAGGGAAAACAAAATGCAGCACTCGAGTGACACCCTAGTGTACTCCAGTGAGGCTTATTAGAAGCCAAAACTGCAGCAACTGACAGAATTTGCCAAATCCTCCACCAAAATGTCCAATGGTCCCCAAACTTCACAAACGGCCTTTTCCCACCCAAATTTCCATAAGGAACCCATTGGAAACATCAAAACAACCAAATTCTCACTCTAATAACAAGTTTTTGGTTTTTGGTCATCACATCCTCATACATTAACCAATGTTACCAATTTTCCTTCTAAGGTTCTAAATAACTTCTATGGTACCAATGACACAACATGACACTAATTTCACCACAATACACTAGGCTATTTGTCTATTTCAAAATAACTCAAAATCAGGGCAAAATCCACCAACCTCAAAACTTAAATAATGTTCACAACAAATATATCAAAATATAACCAATACTCACCTCTTCCTCTTCCCAAGGCTCTTTTTTTTATTTCTCAACTTTCAAATTTTTTCAAGTGCTCCAACACCACCTTTCAAAAATCTAAAACCATCAAAATGAAGCTCTCATCTAGGTGGTCAATATTAAAGAAGAGCATTTGAGCATTTGAGAACCATAATAACATCAAAATCTCACCTTTCACTTTCTCTTTCCACCTTAGTCTTGTAGGAAAATGGAGTTTGTGAGAGAGAAGATAATATGATGATGATGTTTCAGATTTTTTCCCTATTTCCATGCCGACAACCAACTTGGAGGGAGAGAGAAGAGAGGAATGAGTGGTTTGAACTTTTGACTTAATCCATAGCTCTCATGTTGACAAGTGGCATGATCTTGTTTCTCCTTCTATACACACACATGAGCTCATACACACACAATTCCATTCTCTTAATCACTTAATCTTAGCCATTGATCCTTAAATTACCAAGGAGTTTCCTCTTCGGTACCTGACCAATTGGTCGATAACTTTACGTTTTCCCATTTTGCCCCTGATGATGACAATTCCACTTGAATCACCACTAAGCACATTTATATCATTCATACCACCATTCATGCACCCTCCGCTACTATTAGAATTCATTTTAAGCTTTATCACACAATTAAGCTTAAATGCAGGATTTAGGCATTGATTAGAACATATTTAGATCGAATCTCATATCATATTCTTCAAAAGTGTTTATTGACAATAATTACATCTACTTTTGAAGTCATTAGCCCTTAATCACTTTTTGGGATATTACACTTATGACATGTTTTTATGATTAATAATAGATTCTTTACTTAAGTGCTAAGATATATTCATTGCACAGCCTCAAACTCCCATTATTTAATGAACATGATATAGTTTAAGTTAAAGCCATAGTCATCTCCACTGACAAATGAAAGCATGTTTAGTTTTGAGAAAATTACACCATATACAAGAGCGCGCTTTTACACTGTTGGACTCCTTTTGTATCTTTTTTACTTTTAAGATTTTAGTATGTGACTTTTCATTCACTGAGTCAAATTTGTATTTGATGAAAAATGAATGCTTATGATCCCCCATATGTTGTCAGCTGGCTTCCTCTATAAAGGCAAAAGTTAACTCATGATGGAAACCAAGTGAACGTACAGACAAAAATTTCATAGCAGCTAAGTGGATGAGCATATGCGGTTAAAACCTTTTAGGCAGCCTAGATATGCTTTTAAATTCCACAGCACTGAGTCATAAACAGACAATGTTGAAGCACGCATTGGTGCCATAAACAACCATAAACAATGTAATAGCCATAAATTTGTGTGACTTGAGCATCATACCTAGAAAAATTGCGTTTGCACTCCAATACAAAGATTCACATGCATGTTACATTGTGGTCATTCCAAATAAGGATTGGTGATGATAATAATCAAATAAAAAGGGAACCTCTATATTTAACAATGAGTTAAACCTATGCAAATAATGTTATATTGTGCATCAATACAAGTCTACTTGGCATAAATATAAAATATCACATATGGTAATAGAACACGTCTACTTGGCCATATTGTGCACAAAGATGGCATCCTAATACAAGTCTACTTGGCCATCAATACAAAACAACACATATATGTTGACATAATTACAAAATATGGCAAATAATTAAATTAACATAAGCCATTTCATGGCAACTATCCCCTACCCCTCATCACGGAGGCTTTCTTTTGACTTGTGGAAGCAATCAATGACTTGTCCCTATGTGCTAACAGTTGTGAAGTTGTCAATACTTGTTGTCCCTTCCACATGAGCCCGAGTGGTGTGAATGGCAAGTCTAAAAGTGTTGGTCTAGCTCCTTTAACACTTTGAAATCTAATTTGTCGAGGCCCATTTGTGTTTGAATTCACAGACTTGCTACTTGTTATTCTCATGTCTCTCATTAGGGATAGGAAACTTAATCTTCACATCCACATGTTGCTGCATATACTCTTCTGCACTTCCTTCATTAAAGACAACCTGTGAACTCATGCCAAGCTAAAAAAAAATCAAGTTACATGGTGCTTCAATGTCTTTATCAAGTTAATTCAAAGTGAAAATGAATGAATTTCAGTGGCTAAAATTAGTTTTCAACCCAATTTGACATATAAGAATTGTGTAAGACAACTGAAATAGCAAATTAATTCAATTACAGTAACTGTCAGCAAATAAAGACAGCAAACAGAGAGTCTAAGGATTCAGTTCAGCACTAAATGCATGCTAAAACAACTTGGAATTTGACACTCATTAATGGATATAAAGCATAGTTAGACACCATACGTCACAAATATCACCAACAATTATCCTCACAAATATGCAAGATAATAGGACTTACTGTATGAAACAAACTGCGTGAGAATAAGACTTACTGTATGAAACTATTCCTTCATAATGCACAATTTGCAGAATTCAGTTGATTGAACAAGTAAAGGTATAAGGATGGCATAGGGAGCATACACATCAAAAAGTTCATAAAGCAATTAAACATAACCTAACTAATGTCAAGTTAAAAAAACATCAAGTAACATATATTATGGACTGTCATTCCTGTGTCTTCATCTATCTAGACCCCTATGCCATATTCTGTTCGATTCCTATAGAAAGCTTATCCCCCTCTTGGTCTTTTAGTTACTTGAGATTGTTGGGTGTTTGTTTCAAATTGTGAGGTGCCCTAACATTAGTGGACTGTCACTAACCAGTCCTATAAAAAGCCTATCCCCCTCTTGGTCTTTTAGCTGTGAGCATAATGCCTCTTGATATCCCTTTTAGAAAAGTTCCATCGAACCTATTATGGGTCTGCATCCATCCTTCCATCCAGTCAAACGAAAAACATATTACTTATCCATCAATTAATATATAAATAAATTCATACAAAGCAGAAATGCAAACATAAACTAAGTCTTACCTTTGATGCGTTGAAACATACATACATACAACTGAACACCCTCCTATCATTTTCTAGAGCATCCTTGCTTATTTCCATACTCACATCTGACCCATTATTAGATGTCCTCAACTTGTGACAATATGCTTCCAGATTGTTGAACTCATTTATGTAGCTACCTTCCATCTGTTGCAAATCATTATTTTTACCCTTTTGCACTTGTGCAAGCTTACATTTAACTTAAACTTCTCAGCTATGTTCTTCTTCATGTCTTTTGTCTTGTATTTTAGCCTCTCTTGGACCTTCTTCTTGAAATATGTCACAAACCACTTCATTATGGCCCTACGGTTATTAAAAACCCTACTGTATCTATGTTCCAAGTACAAGGTCTTCACAACTAACCTCATGTTACATCCAACTTTAGATGCATACAAGAAAAATGACACCCCTTATGACAAATTGCATGAACTCTCTTCGTTTGACTCTTTTTCAGGGACAAATCCACTCCTTCATTAATTGCATATCTACTTATTGCAGCAACAAATTTAGCCTTATTTGCATATGACCCATCTACCATAAAAAAGGGCCTCTTTCTTGATAGACCAACTTATCCTTAGGCCATTACTAAAGCTAAGTGTTCATTACTACCAAATAGGCCCAAATTGTCCTCTACCACATCCTTATTGTCATCACTACCACCATCATTATGATCCACTAATGCCTCATTACTAGCTTCACTATCACTATCATTACTTTCATGTTCATTATTACTGTCACCCCTTTTAACTTTACCCATGCTTACATCATCATTCTCTCCATTATCATGTCTTGCATCTATCAATTCCATATCAACATGTCCATAAAACCTACTCATATACATACTATCATGCAAATTCAGATCACCATCCTACCATCCCCTTCAGTAACCTCAATTCCCCCTTTTACAGTTTCACAATCATTTAAAAACTTATCCAAATCACAGTTACTATCAACCCCACCATTTCCACTCCTTTTAGGTCCACCTTTAGGACCACAACTACACATCCCATCTGAGGACATCTCACCAGAACCTTTAATAAAGTAGTACAAAATCAAAATTACTTTAAATTCATAACAGAAAAAGGGGAGAGCCTGTGATTACACAGTGCACAAGATTCAAATAAACCAATGATAGGCACGATTGACTATGCAAAAGCAATCAGAGATTCTGAACCTGCTTATATGTGACAACTATTTGAGGAACACAAATCTTTTGTCCATTTCAGAGCTGTACATGAATCTCTTGTCACATGCACCCTACCTCCATGCCGATTAGCCTTAGCAAACACCTTTCTTCAATCTCGTTAACTTCGTTCGCCCATTTGCTCTTCCAGCCATTTTTTTTAAAACAACTTTTAAGGTTTGTTTAACATGTTTATGTGTTTTATTCCTTCTCTCCCCTTGATGTAAAACACGTGTCTCATACATAAGCAAGTTTTAGCCACAAACCTTGACATCATGTTTTTTTTCCTTGCTAGGCTGTAACCTTAACGATGGCCGTTAGCTCTCATTCCCCTAAGGTTGACATTGCACCTAAAATGACACTTCCAGGGCGAAATTGTACCCTTCAAAACTTTCGAGGTGAAATTGCTCTTTTTTGACAACTTCTTGGGCCAAAAAGCACCTTTACCCATTTTTTTTGTTTTTTCAAAAAAAACCTATTTTAAAAACAAAATAAAAAATACCTTACTATAAGGAAAACATAAGAAACCAGGGATATCTTTCCAACAAAAGAACACAAAAAAAGTACACAGTCTAATTTAAGCCACACAGAGAGTACAAACACTTGATGATGATAAGGCATTTCCAAATTACACATGGTCATATCTTCATACATTAAATCTCAACAAGTTAAAACCTTTAGCATTCAATCCCTCACAATCATAGTCCCATTTAAGCTCACATGGGGAACCACCTTTCTTTCTTTCTTTTTTTAATTATTATTATTAAAAATACTTCTCTGGTTCTTAAAATAAGAGACATTTAGGGAGTTGATCTTAGTCTTAAATATAAGATATAGTTTTCATATTTATCAATCTTTTCTTAATTTATCCCTATTGATGCTCCTTCAACAATAATCAAGGAGGAGAAGGAAGGAGAGTATTAAAGAAGATGACTAGAGTGTTTTAGAAAATACATGTTATGTTATCTAAGTCAACTAACTTCCTTAATCTAATCAAATTAGATAAATATGCCTTATATTAAGAAGTGGAGGAAGTAGCAAATTAAGTTTTATTGCAATCAAACTTGATAGGTAGTTCAACAGCAGAAGCATCTTTATTTTCTTAAAAAAAATTCTTTAAAAAAAGCTTCAAAGTGGGTCAGAAGTGACTCATTAGAAGCACTATGAAGACAAAAGAGTTGAATCTCTTGAAACCCAAATGTAATACTCGTCAGCTGGTAGCTTCGAAAATCAAATACAACTCCATTACTAGAAAAAATGTAATAATGATACTACCTTTAGTCCTAAATATAAGACCTATCTAATCTTTTTTGGAAAGGTTAAAGAAGCTAAATTAGTTATTTAATTATGTCATATGTTGTATATTTATTAGTTTATAAGTCATACTAACTAGTTTGGAGAAAAATGGTAAATATAAATACTATGAAGTATTTTAATTTGCTTCTTTAATCTCCTAAAAAAGGTCAAATGGGTCTTATATTTAGGATCAAAAGTGATGTGTGTGTGTGTGTATATATAGAGCAGAAATATTACTCCATTACAAACTGCTAGTAAAACGTTTTGACTGAAATAGAAAGAAAACAAGAAATCATGAGAAAGAGGGAAATTTTTTTATTTCAAAATTAAAAAAAAACAGCTAGTAAGGACCCTCAGGGCAATAAAGAATTGACCGTTGCCTCTTTCCCTCTAGAGATGCTTGGTCCAAGCTTGTTTGGCGCAGATATGGCTACCGAAGCAAAAAGGTTTTATCAACTACAAAAAGGTATGCCATCTTCTTCTTTTCATTTCTTCTTTGTCTGTTCTTATCACTTTCTTAGGGTTGTATTGATCACTTCAAATTTGAATCTTTCAAGTTTCCCTTTACTTTCATTTGGAAACATATACTCCTCCTGTCCTTAATATAAATTATATTTGGAGAATTGATCTTCATGCTAAATATAACTATATAAGACATAGTTTTCATATTTGTCAATTTTTTCCTATTTTATCCTTATTGATGCTCTCTCAACGATAATCAAGGAGGAGGGAGAAGATGAGAATTAAAGATGACTAGAGTATTTTAAAAAAATATATGTCATATTAATTAACTCAACTAACTTCCTTAATCTAGTCAAATTAAGTAAATATATCTTATATTAAAGACTAGAGGATAATCTATTTTGTGTTTGTTATAATGGCATACAAAGTCTTGTATGAAGCAATGCAAAATATGCAAAAGGAAGAATATTTATAAACTTAGTTAAAAGCCATGAATGTATGAATGTATAAGAGTTGTAATTTTTTCCAAACATACCTTTATTTATGAAAATGATAAGACAATGAGTGGGGAAAATATGAGAGAGAATAAATGGGAAAAAAGATAAGAGAGACATATAACTAATTGAGGGTAAAAATAGAAAATGTGCATTATATTTTTAGCCAAATCAAAATTGTTGCTTATATATAAAATCAAGCTCATAAAAAAGAATGTTATTTATAGATAGGGTTTAGGGGCATTTTTGCTTCAAAAGTTTTCACCTAGGGGTTTGCCCTGAAAGTTTTTTTAGGGCAATTTTACCCTGAAAGTGTAAAAAATGGAATAATTTCACCTTGGTTGTTATCTTAATTAATTTTGACTGTTAGTTGACTAAATATATTGAATTCGTAGTCTATATGTCATCCATGTTGTTTTTGTTAAGGTGCAAATTTAACTTAGAAGTCTTAAATCTAGCTTTAAAAAAATCTATTAACATTAATGATCCCATATTGCCAATGCTTTGAGAAACGAGCGTTGATATGTGCGGCGTATCACCTTCGCCCTCGAACTACCATGCCACACAATTTCTTTCCCCTAATTCACCGCACCCTCACTTTATCACATTCATTCCACACTTACATTCACAATACATAAATCACTTTTTATTTAACAAACTCATACTCAAATGTCCTACTCTATCCAATAATGACCATTTCAACTATGTCGATCCACATATTGCTTTCATCAATTACATAAATAAGTTTCAGCATCATTACAATATAAGCATCAAACATAAGTCAAAATGAAACATGGGCTCCAATTCACTTAAAATCAGCATCAAACATCACCCTAGTTGCATCTTAGTATGAGCATATCGGAGGACCACTTGCATCACAAGCTACACATGTCATAGTTCTAACTAATAATTAACATTTCCAATTAAACAACACTTCACATTTTTCCTGCTGCCATTACACCAATACATTATCCTTACCTATGCCCTTAAAAAGCATCCCAACGACATGCTGCACAATCACAAATTCAACAGCTTTTACTCCATGGGACTCAATTTTAGCTAATGTTGTACAAGCACACTCATCATATCCTATTATGGATATCATATCCAAAAATTCGCCAAGAAGCTTCGCAAGTTGAAACATAGCAGCAATTATAATATTGTTGTATCTCATTTGTGACTTTTCTACCAGTCTTATCATTATTGCTATCAAATAATCCCAAAACAACCCTATCATTCCCTTTGCTAACGTACTTGAATAAGTATTTAATAGCAATTGAGTGGTTGAACTTTTTAACATTTATATGTGCTTGAAACATTTAGAGTAGAATAGCATTATATGGAACAACGTACCAATTGTCTAACGGGATACCCTGTAACTGGATTGTTCTTCCATCATCCCTTCATCTATATGTGGTAAAACCATCTTCATCTATTGTTATATGTTAATTGAAGTGCTTTGGGAAATACTTAATGAATTTTTTCTCCTTCATGCATGGAGAATTAGGCTTACTTGCTCCATAAGATCCATAGATCATGAATTTTTTAACTAACTCATGAAGCAATGGTGAAGAATCATTATCTAGAATTTCTACTGCAATCATCTTGTCAATTGACTCAGGATCTGACATTTAATCTTTCACATCTAGAAATATAAGGATATGTGCATGAGGTAAACTTCTTTGTTGGAACTTAATGGTGTATAGCTCTGTTTCATGGATAAGATAATGAAATGGTTAGTACATGATGGTAATAGAAATTCATACCAAGCATCTTGCATTTGTTAATTGAAAAGTTTATGAAACCATTTGCAATTTGAAATACATTAGTAAACACTATACCTAAACGAACTCTTCCAAATATGTTTATGCTCTTTAAAGTCTTCAACAATGACCTCAACTTTATCTCAAGAATTCTGGATGGTTGATGTGGGCAATCTAAAGGATGTAGATTAAGTTATTCACAATATCTAGTTATTTCAAGCCATGCTAGATTACAAGTAAATGTAATGAAAAGATCTATATAACCAATAGTTTTGCATATAGCCTTGCATCTTGGTAATTTCGGATCATATATCTTACTCCTTTAGTGAAAGATGCAGGTAGAATAATCCGCTTGCCATTGAAGAAGCACCTCTCTGCCCACTTATCACTACATCTGATAATCCTTAATACAAATTTTCTTAGAGGTCTTTTTGGTGAGTCTTAATCCATAACAATCTTTATGACTCCATTATGGTGTACCTATCAACAATAAATTGTTGAAGCAACCTTGATGCATGTTGTAGTATCGATAGTTCATTTTCTCTGACCATAAACTGTGCAAAACGATACAATATAATGTAAGAAATAATGGCAAGGAAGTTTTGGAATTGAAATTACTTAATAGAACATCAACTAATCCTAGTGTGGAGAGGAAAGGGAAATTACATGAACAAAATGAAGACAAAATGAGACATAATTGTGCTGGTTAATTGAGCATTACTTTTCTTGCTTAATAGTCTTAATCAATATGGCATCATTAATTGGATTAGCTTATGATTGGGCATCCTTAGAAGGTTTACCATTATTGATAGTCCTCTTGATGTAGTTTTTGCTTTTCCCTTGAGATACTTGCTACGAGATTGTTGCTAGGGTATTCTCATCAAGATTTATTGCATCTTTGATAACTGGAATAGATGGGTGTACTTGTGGTTCAATGAACATATCATGCTGGTATGGAAGTGCCTCATTTGTAGATTCTTTTACCTATTGCAAGGTTAGGTGAGGAAAAGTTGACAAAGTACCAGAATGATTTACGAAGAAGATGGTTTTTTGCATATGCAGTTAGATGTTGGATTGAATTAATATGACTTATTCTGGATGAATCTTATATAAGACAAGGTCCTGTAAAATGAGGTTATTTAAATACATTAGTAAGTATATATATGGGTGCTTTTTAGTAATGACTATATATTGAAAGATATTGAGATTCCAACCTTAGCATATGCAGCATTAAACTGGTTGAGTAAGTCTTCACACAAGTAAATTCGATGGCACTTATGCTAGATCCTGGATTTTTCCTATTGTAGTCATTTAGCTTGAGCTTTAACGATATCTTCTTTCCAATAGGATCTTCAAAGCCTCTTGGGAAACCATCCTTTCATTTATCCTACAAACAATAAAATGGAATACATTATCAATTACAACTATAAGAATTTAATAAGTTATAATGGGATAAACACATATTGATGTTATTTGGTGCCTCTGGAAGAGTCATCTTCAACTGTAATGCAGTCTTGTCCAGCAATTATAAGGCAAGCTTGTCCCAAAATATAACAGAAGTTATATTAGAGTCATCTTTTACAATGTAGTGAAGTTTCATTCTATACAAATCCATGTAAGCACTGTAAGATAAGTCCATAGTTGAAAGTGAATGATCAATAAAGAGTAAAATGAATTATTGAATGGCATAAGTTAGTTGCAGCTATTAAAGTATGAAACTTTAATAATATGTTCAGTAAAATTACTGAGCCTAAAAAATCTGAGGTATGTTGAATGAGGTGGGGGTTTATAACTAGGGAAGATCAGTAGACTGTTTGATTCATTTTCATCCTTAAGATTTGCCTTGCAAGAACACTTGGAGCACCCTTCATAGGTCTAGCCATGTTTGGATTCAAACTTCTCAATCTCAATATCTATAATGAATATAGTTTCCTATGGGAGACAGGAAAACAAGTTAATAAATGATATCATATCCTAATTGTCTTTTGGTTGTAAAGTAATGCACTGGTGCTAGTTCTTTAATGATTGCTATCTTGAGCTTTGTTTGATTAATAAGTAAAGTGCCAGTAGAAGAACAACTAAGCTGTGTAGGCATTGACTGAGTTATGGCTTTGAGCAAAGGGGAGCCTCAATCTTTAGCCCTTTGAGATGAATGAAATAAATCATAAATAAGATTTGGGCAAGTATAAATGGAATTAAAAAGAAAGAATATGTACATGCATTGGATAATTTGAAATTGGTTGGACCTGTTTTCATATATATGTAATATCTCAAATTTTAGGATTAGAGGCTTGAGAATAAGCCTGGATTGAATGAACTATTAAGCCTTGATTTAGCAAGTGTCCCAAGAATGAATAAGAAGTATAATGGCTTATAGAAATCACACTCAGAATGTAATATGAATTTCGGTGCGAATTAGTCAGAAGAAAATACCCGATTCCTTTAGGGTGTGTCAGAATGACATAGAACCTAACTCGAATCCAAAGGGAAAGGAAAATGGTGTCTAGAAAGAGGTAAGAATGAGAAATAAAAGAAACAACGGCACAAGAAATAATATTTCCATAATCAAGGGCAAAAGAGACAATTGCCACTTGATCTTGAGGGTAAGATTGGAAGACAAAATGAAGGGTTAGGATTTGTTCTTGAAAAGCAAGAGTAATTATGAGGTTGAAAAACAATCAATTCCCTCCTCTTATATTATCAAAAACGTCCAAAAGAAGGGCAAGAAAGGAAGAAGAATAGTTAGTTAACAAATCCTAACCGTTTGGTCAAAAAAGGTGGCTGGAACATAAGAGCTTTTGGTCCACATTTTTCCTCCTCTTTTTATTGTGCAATTTGGTCAAGAAGTTGAGAGAGAGAGAGATTGATTAATTGAATCAATTCCTTTATTCATGCAAAAGTTGGTCAAGACACCAAGTGAAAGAAAGAGAAATGGAATAAAATATTTCCTCACTTTTTGGTTCATTTGGACGACCTAAGAGCAAGAGAGAGGGAGTAGATATTTAATTATCACACATATCCTCACTCTCACTCATTTTAAGGTCGGCCAAATAGAGAAAAAAGAAGAAGAAAATAGAATGAAAATGAAAAAGGAAAGAGAAAGGAGCAAAATGGAAGACAAAGAAGCAAGGTATGTCTTCTAGCTTCATTTTCACTTGGTAAATCACCTCTATTGCTCAAAACTTCTTCATAAACATTATTTCTCTTACTAAGAACTTTAATTCTATAGTTTTTGTTTTTGAAGAAGAGTTGTTTTGAGTCATCTAGCAAGAGCCAAAGTTAGAGAATCAAAGAAAGAGCTTGGGAAAGTGGAAGAGGTGAGTAAAAGCTTCATTTTGAGCTTTATATTGTGTTCATTGGTTAACGATTTTGGAATTTGAATTTCTACCCTAATTTTAGTTGTCCTAGGGTTTTGAGGTTTCATGATGTTTTGATTGTATAAATGGTGTCTTGCAATATTTAAAGAGCATATGAAACTAGTTTGAGGATTTAATTGGAAGTTTGGTGATTGTCGGATTATGTGTCTAATTTTTGCCAAATAGGACACATAGAAGGAGTAGGATTTTGGTGTTTTGAAGTCTCCAATGGATTCCTTGGGCAAAATTGTGTAAGAATAGGTTGTTGGTATGATTTTAGAAAGAATGGATTTGAAATCCAAAATTTAGAATTGAATATAATGCTGCTAGTTTATGTTTTCTTGGAGAGCGTATTTGTGGCATGTTTTCGAATAACAAAATATGATTCAATGGCCATGATATTGTCCAAAATAAAAGTAGACTAATCAAGCTTTAATTTGATTGATTATTTGTGCCATTTGGATGGGTACATTAGGAATTATGAATTTTTGAAAATAGGCATTGAATTTGAAATGAATTGTGGGGCAGTAAGGCCTTAATTGTGATTTCAGAATTTTGTGGCTAGAATTGTCTTTGAGTAATATCTTATCTTAAAAATAGACTCAAATTAGTTTAAATAGGAATTTGAACCACCCTAATTAGAGTTCTATGAAATTAATTATGATTTTTCAAAGTTGGGTTAAAATGCTGGTAGCTTTGAGCTACCATGCGAATTTAAGGAAAAAAAAAGGGGCCAAATTTAATTAGTATGAACTCCAAGGGTAAAAGTGAGTATATAGGACTAATAAAGCCCATTAAGACTTCATTTATCATGGCCCTAATTATATGATGATATATCTAGGGCCATGAGGTGACAAAGAAGGAGCAACTTCAGTGGTTGGAGAAAAGGTATAAGAGAAGGACTCAAAGACAAGAGGTAGTAAACTTACTTAATTGGCATGTATTTGATAAGTATTCTGTGTATTGATGTGGGGTATTACTTTTCTTGATTATGTGAAGCATGTATGAATGAATGAAGTTCTATTTATATTTATACTATGGTCATAGGTATGTTGCATGAAACATTGAGCATAAAAATGTCATTATGTGAACATGAGCCTATGTAAGGCAAACATATCATGCCTTAGCATTCATCTTACATGTATTGTTAGTGCTGTTTGCTACTGAAATTCTCCCAAATCTCACTCTTCCTCACCCAACCATATAGGTATATTGACTACAGGAGAAGAATGCATGAAGAGATACAAGAGGAAGATTTAAGTGTCAGTGTTGTTCATGTATTTGATTCAGACACTTTGGTAGCCCAGTCTGGCTACACTGTCTGTATATTTGTATAAGAATGAGCAGAGAAATGAGCAAAGAATCACTCTGATTGAATTAAATAAAAGTGATAAGTCATAATGAGATGGGGACCACTATAAACGCTTTCAAAAGTTTTAAATTAAGCAGAAAAGCCCATTTAATTACAGGTTCTAATCATGTCTTGAGGTAGGGATTTGAAAGATCTTTACAAAGAATATACCATAGTGGTTCGAATTCGCTGTGTAAGACTCATCAGAATGATTACAAAAATAAGGTGTTACAATATATGTCATATGTAGCCCCCTTCCTTAATAGCCGTGATTATAGTTTGAAAACGCGTTATGAATTAAACGGGAGGCCAACGGTTAACTTAAAACTCATTAAACATCCTAAATTCAAGACAGGGTTTGGTCTTGTGATAAATCTATTTTCAAAAAATTTCAAAACCTGTTTAATATGGTCTCACTGCCACTTTTTGAATCTATTTTTCCTGTTCGATTTGGTTCCATTCATAAATATCATAGTATTCAACAAAAGTTCCTAACGACTCTCGGCTCATATTCAATATCTAGTAAGGTCTACAAGAGTTTCCTATACTGGGGATTACAAAACAATATACAAGTTTATATCATCTATCAATATATATATATATATATTGTTCCCAAAAATTGATAACCGACAAGAGAAGCTACATCTCCTAGCTGAGAGCACTAGCTGCCCTTAGTTACCTGCTCCTCCTTCGATCCGCTTGCCCTAGCTATATGTTAGTTATTGGAAAACGTGAGATTCAAATAAATCCCAGCAGTAACATTTCACTCATATGATATATAATAGCAAAGCATGTAAGAAAATCACAAAACAGTATCACAATAGCATCCACATCAACAATCATATTTGTGACTTTCGTCATATTAACAACAGCTTTCACAGCTGTATGTACATTCATGACTTTCATCACAATAACGATAGCTCTCATGGCAATATTCACAATAACGATAGCTTTTTCATTTATGTTCACAATAACGACAACTTTTTCAGCTGCATTCACAATCATGAAATCTTTCACAGTTGTATTCACAATAACGACAGCTTTTACAGCTGTATTCACAGTAGCATACACAGCAGCATTCTCGTGCGTCATAATTCAATGATAAGCACAAACACACAAGGCATTATACATGCTATAAGAGAAATAGTCACTACCTTATTCTTTCTATTTCTTCTCGGACACCGGTTTCTTATGCTCAAGGCAGATATTAAATCCTATAAATCATAATCAAAGACAGTGAGTTATTCCCTATACCAATTCTTAACTCCAAGACACTTAGGGTTGGTTATCATTTGAGACCTTTAGGTAGTTACTAGAAGCTCAAACAAATGCTAAAAGGTTGGGAAGAACTAGACCAGAGACCATCTCTTAAGAACTCAAAGTGCTGAAACTTGGTGGTTAAGCCACTCTCTGGTCGTGGCCAAAAGATGGTAAAAAATATTTGGCCTGCAGCAAAAAATGACAGGCCACGGCCAAGAACAAGACATAAACTTTTGGGCCGCAGCTAAAACCCTTTTGGCTGTGGCCAAAAAATGGTCAAACACTTTTTGGCTGTAGCCAACATGCTTGGCCGCCGCAAAACTTTGGCCTGTTTCTTGGCTAATTTCCAACGACCATAACTTTATTTACACATATTGAAATGACCCAAACTCTATATCATTTTAAAGCTTGTTATGTCCATTACACAAATGTAAATTTTCACAACTTTTTTACATCATTTGCTATTCCAAAACACCATGCAAAGTAGCTCCCCTACACAAAATTTTTACTTGACAAAATTTCCAGTTTTTCGACAAATGTTTCCAAAGGTTAGAATTCACAACCGGGGCTACTCCCCATACAGTTTTTCATATAGAATCCAATGGAAACATCAAAACAACCAAATTCTCAATCCTTTCACATGTTCTTTTTTGGGCATCAATTCAACATAAAACTCACTATTACTGACATCACATTCAAGACTCCAATCAATTCCATTACTAAACACAACATAAGAAATAATTACAACAATCAAAACACCACAAACTCACCACACCCCAATATACATGAACATTAGGGCGAATTCCACAAGCCAAAGTACTCAACCAATAATCATAACATATATGTTAAAAGGTTGCTTTTGCTTACCTCTTCTTCTTTCTCTAGTTGGTTCTTTGGTTCTCCAACCTCTAGTTTTCTTGATTTCACCAAAACACCTCCTCTTAAAAATCTAAAACCATAGGAATGAAGTTCTCATCAAGATAAACAAGATTAGAGAAGAGGTTTTTGGCACTAGAGGTCATCTACATGGTCAAGATGTAAGAAATGGAGCTTACTTACCTTGATTCTTCTTTCTCTTTCCTCCTCCTTCTTAGACGACAATGAGATCTTGAGAGAGAGAGATGATGATGATGATGATGATAAGGATCATATTTTCAACTCCTTCCATGCCCATATAGCCGACTTTAAGAGGAGAGAGGGAAGAAAAAGTAAGTTGAAATGTTGACTTCTATCTAATGGTGCTTATGGTGCCATGTGTCATGATCTTGTAACTCAACTTAAAGGCATGTAACCATAGGATTATTTCAACTAATTCATTAGACATTTAGTTACACCTCTTACTCTTTTATTTGATGGTGAATTCCCTCTTCAGTAGCTGACTAATTGGCCGATAAATTTCTTTCTTCCCGTTTTACCCCTGATTATGGCAATTTCTATTGAATTACCACTTAACACATCATATAGCACTATTAACTCATGCCTTGTGCTCTCCCCCTTAATTTTAATTCAATTTTGGCTTTGACACCATAATTGAGCTTAAATACAGGGTTTGGGCATTGTCTACTGCTAATTCAGGTCATTCGGTAATAATTCACATTGTATTCTCTGAAAGTGTTTGTCTAAAATTAATTTCACTTTTGGAGTCAATTAGCCCTTCTACATAATTTGGGGCATTATAATTCTTGCCCCATACAATAAATTTTATCCCCAAAATTTGTTATACAACTTGAGCCATAAACTCTGGATAACGCATCTACATGTCAGCTTCTGCTTCCCAGGAGCTTCGCTCTTAGACAGTCCCTTCTAGACCACCTTCACAAACAGTATGCTTCGTGTCTGAGCCACCTTTCTTGTCAATCAATGATTCATTCTAGCTTTACCATATAAGTAAAGTTGTCTTGTATGTCGACATCTCCATACTCAATAATGTGCGTCGGATCTGGTTGGTACTTCTTTAGTTGCAAGACATGAAACATGTCATGGAGCCTACTCAAGTTTGGGGCTAAGGCTATTCGGTATGCTATAGGTCCTATCCTCACAAGAATCTCAAATGGACCAATATACCGTGGGCTCAACTTTTTTTGCTTGATCACTCTACCAATGCCCGTGACCGGAGATACTCTCAAGAAAACATGATCTCCAACTTTGAACTCTAGAGGTCTTCTCCTTTTATCAGTGTAACTCTTTTGTCGAATTTGAGTTGCAAGGAGCCTCTTTCTGATAATTTTAATCATCTCTATGGTTTGATAAGCAAGATCTGGCCTATACAATCTTCTCTTAGACAGCTCTATCTAGCACAAAGTTAATTGGCACTTCCTCTCATATAGTGCTTCATATAGAGCCATCTGAATGCTAGCATGATAGCTATTGTTGTAGGCAAACTCAACAAGTAGAAGAAAGTTGTCCCAATTCCCTTTAAAGTCTAGGACACATGCCCGCAGCATATCTTCCAGTGTCTGAATGGTCCTTTCTGACTGTTCGTCTATTTGGGGATGATAGGCCATACTAAACCTCAATTTTATACCTAGAGCTTATGTAGAGCCCTCCAAACCTCAAAGTAAAACAAGGATCTCTATATAAAATAATGTTCTTTGGTGTACCATGAAGTCTTACTATCTCTTAAATATAGAGTTCTGCTAGTTTGTCTGAAGAGCAGCTAGTGCTGATTGGTATAAAATGTGCCGACTTCATGAATCAGTTAACAATCACCCAAATTGCATCATAGTTTCTGATCCTGGGTAATCTCACAATGAGATCCATAGTCATACTTTCCCATTTCTATTTTGGAATCTCAGGGCTCTATAGTAATCTTGGTAGCCTCTAATGTTCAATCTTTACTTTCTGACAAGTAAGAAATCATGCCACATATTTGGTCACATTACTCTTCAACCCTGGCCACCAATATATAGACTTCAAATCGTGATACATCTTGGTAATCCCTGGATGAAGAGTATACCGGCTCTTATGTGCCTTATCCAAGATTTTCTATCTCAGGTCAGACTTTAGTGGAACACAAATTCTCTTCTTATAATAAACTAATCCATTAGACGACAAATCATAATCACAAGTCTTAGCTCATTCGATCATAGTTTAGATGGACTGCAACAGATCATCTCACTTCTAAGCCTCTTCAATCTCAGCCCTCAGATTACTTTCCCCTTGGGAAACACCATAATTAGCACATAAAATCTTATCTAAGAGACTAAGATCCTGAAAATCTTCTATCAGTTCCCTTCTTATATCATCATTACTGCAACTAGCACCGCCTTTCTACTAAGAGCATCCACAACGACATTAGCTTTACCCGGATGATATTTAATCTCCAGGTTGTAGTTTTTCAGTATCTCCATCCACCGATGCTATCTTATTTTCAATTATTTTTTATTATATAAATACTTGAGACTTTTATGATCGCAGTACAGTTCTACCGTCACACCATACAGGTAATGTCGCCATATCTTTAACACAAACATAATCGCCGCAAGCTCCAGATCATGAGTAGGGTAGTTCATTTTATGAGGCTTCAGTATCGAGAGGCGCAGGTTACTACTTGTCCCTGCTGCATAAGGACACACCCCAACCCTTGCTTACTTGCATCACTGTACATAACATAAGTCAAGCTGGGATAGGATATAATCAACACTAGTGTCGTAGTCAACCTCTCCTTCAGCTTAGTGAAACTCTTTTCACAACTTTCATCCCACTTAAATGGTTGTTCCTTTCCTATGAGCTTGGTTATCGTCAAGGCCATCCAAGAGAAATTCTAAATGAATCTCTAGTAGTAACCAGCAAGACCCAGAAAATTGCATATCTCATCAACAGTTTTTGGCCTCTTCTAGTCCAGTACTGCTTCCACTTTACTGGGATCCATTGAGAGCCCTTCTTGCAAGATAACATGGCCCAAAAAATTTACATCTAGAAGCCAAAACTTGTACTTGCTCAACTTAGTGTAGAGTTGCTTTTCAAGCAAGATTTCCCATACTATTCTCAAATGAAGCACGTGCTTTTCATTACTCTTGGAGTGAATTAGAATGTCATCGATAAACACTACCACAAACTAATCTAGATACTGTTGAAAGACACGATTCATGTAATCTATGAATACAACAGGTGCATTAGTCAATCCGAAGGGCATTACCAGAAACTCGTAGTGGCCATACCTCATCTTGAAAGCAGTCTTCAGTATATCTTCTACTTTCACTCACAGTTGATTCTCAGAAGTGGATACTTATTCTTGATGGTTATCTTATTTAGTTCTCTATAATCCAAACATAATCTCAGACTCCTGTCTTTCTTCTTGACAAACAATACTGGAGCTCCCCACGTGAAATACTGGGTCGAATGAACCTTTTTTCAAGTAGCTCTTCAATCTGTTTCTTTAGCTCCGCCATCTCATTATGGGCCATTCTATATGGGGCCTTTGATATAAAACCAGCTTGAGGTATAATTTTAATAAGAAATTCCACTTCCCTTTCCAGAGGCAATCCACTAAGATCGTCCAGAAACACCTCAAGGAACTTATTTACAATGGGTATACTTTTCAGAGTTTCTTCTGTCTCTCCTTGCATGGAAAAGAGTACCAAATATCCTTGGCACCCCCTTTCTAAACATTTTTCAGCTTTAGCTATTAAGTGGAAGTTCAAATGAGCACTCATATTGTCATCCTTCTGCAAGGTAGGATAAACTATTCTCTTATTTCCACAAACCAACAACAATTATTCACTGTTAACCAATCAAAACCCAATATGACTTTTAATTGATAGAGTGATAGGCAAATCAAATCGATAGCGGACTTATGCCCCTCAACGGTTGTCACACAATTCAAACAAGTATCTGCAGTCATGACCTTGACACCCATCGGTGTCGACACAACCAAATCAAATGGTAGTTTATAAATAAGCAATCCCAGGTGCTCCACACAGTCATAAGCATTGAAGGAATGAGTAGCACCCGAATTAAATAAAGCTTGCAGTAAACTACCATTGAGAAGAATTTTACCTTAAATCAGATCGAGGACTTTCGTGCTTCTTCATGTGTCATGGCAAATACCCTACCCTGATTCCTTATCCTTTGGTCTATTGGCGGCTACTTGTATTTACTAGCAATATGTCCTGGTTGCTTGTAGTTATAATAAATCAATTACCCCAAACACATTCTGCCAGTATGTGCCCTACCATAATGAGAGCATATCCAGATTGTTGAAGGTTTCTGATTGTCATGATTCTCAGGTTGATAGGGCTTTCTAGCCCTGCCCTTAGATGAGGTCCATTAACCCTTCCGCTTCTGGGAAAAAGTTCCCTTATTGGGGTCACCGTGACTGCTACTACCCTGGCTAAGTTCAAATCCCTCAGATTATTCTCAGTAATTAAACTCGGTGAACTATTGGGAGGCCAATCTTTTCCTTATTTCCCGCCTTAATCCCTATATCAACATGTTAGAGCTCTACTCCTCATCATCTATCGTCATAGATAGGAGGAGTATCGGGCCAGTTGGATAAAGTGAGATAGGTAATCATCAAAGGTTTCTTCTCTACCCTGCTTAATTAACAGGAATTTTGATTCTTTTTCTATTCTCATAGATCTTGGAAAATACATATCATTGAAATTTTCCTGAAAAAACTCCCAGGTTACCTGCTCATTTCGGGTCCGCAATATCGTAGCAATATTCCGCCACCACCTGTTGGCATCCCCCTTAAGCTTGTAAATAGCCAATCATGCCTTTACTTTGGTTAGACAATCTCTCACCTCAAAGATCTTTTCAAGTTGGACTAACCAATCTTCAGCTTCTTGGGGATCAAATCTTCCCTTGAACACTGGAGGCAAATCTTGCAGAATTTGGAGACCCAGAATTGTACATCTCTCTTATTTTGAGATAGCACCTCATGTGACTCCTAGTGGGGTTCAGTGTATGGTGGTGACTCCTAAGGTCGAGTCGACCCTTGTGCCATTTCTTCCTGATCTGTCTCTTCCTGTGTCGACTAAACTCTATTTACATTCTGTTTTGCTTTCACCTCTTGAAGTTCATCCCTTAATTCATATGTCATATCTCACTGTTCCATCAGTAAGCCCATTATCTGTTGCAGATGATTAGTTAGATTGTCATTTATCTCTTCCACCTCCAGTTCTACCCATCTAATCTTTGGATTTACTATAGCTTCTTTTCACTCTACAAATGATTCACCACAATAATGCCATATTGAATGTATACACCTATTCCTTAAAACTTAAATACCAATAGATAACAGGAACATTCATGTATATACAACAAACAATTATAAGTAATATAGTATCACTAAGACAAGGAACTATGGCAACTATCCTAGCAAACTCTACCCTTGCTAGGAACTTCAGCTCTGATACAAAAAATGTAACCCCCTTCCTTAATAGCCGTAATTATAGTTCAAAAACGTGTTATGAATTAAAAAGGAGACCAACAGTTAACTTAAAACCCATTAAACATCCTAACTTCAAGATAAGGTTTAGTCCTGTGATAAAGCGAGTTTTCAAAAACTTTCAAAACCTCTTTAATACGGTCTCACTACCACTTTTTGAATCTATTTGGCTTGTTCGGTTTGGTTCCATTCATAAATATCAGAGTATTCAATAAAATTTCCAATGACTCTTGGGTCATATTCAATATCTAGTAAGGTTTACAGGAGTTTCCCATACTGGGAACTTGTAACCCCCTACCTTTAAACACGTAATTATAATTCGATAACACATATTTAAATCGGATTAGAGACCATTGGATGCTTTAACCTCGTTTTAAACTTTCTGTCTCACAGTAAAATTTTTACAAAACTTTCAAAACTCTTTTTTTTCCATCCAGGTCTCAATTTCAATATTCGAATATAATTACCTGTGCAGTTAATGTACATTCAATCATATCAGAGTGTATAACCGCATCCCCGGCAACTCCCGGGTTCTATGCATAAAAACCTGAAGGTTTATAAGTATACACTAGGGGATTACACAACCAAAATCGAATGTAGTGTTCCTGATTCAGAATATAAAGTAATCCCAAGTTCAAAATACTTAACCAACGTTTCCAACTCAACTATATACCCCCAAGGGCCCTAATTGCTCCGGGTTGGCCGCTTCTCCTTTGAACCACATGCCCTGTCTGAAATGTTAGTCATAGGAAAGAATGATATTCGAGAGAATCTCAGTAGTAACAAACCACTCACACAATGCATAAACACAAAGCATGTATATAAATCACAAACAGCAACAGCAGCAGCAATCTCAGAGATACATGGTTTTCACCACAAACGACAGCACTCACGGCTGTATACACAATACGACAGCTCTCGCTGTAATCATAATCACGATAGCTTACGTTGTAATCACCATCACGACAGCTTACGCTGTAATCACAATAACGACAGCTTACGCTGTAAACGACAGCTTACGCTGTAAACGACAGCTTGCGCTGTAAACGACAGCTATCACTAGCTGCAACCGCAGCAGCATTAAAGATTCATCACAGAATAGTGATAACACACACATACAGAGCATTACACATAGTATAAGAGAGAGAGTCACTACCTTGTCCTTTCCTGACGTCCTTCAGCGTAGTTGGCTCACGAGGGCGGCAAATATCAAAGCCTATAAACAAAATCAAGAATGGTGGATTAATTTCCTACCCCTAATTCCTACTCTCAAACACTTAGAATAGGTTCCATATGAGTCTATAATGAAAATTTACAAAAATACCCCTGGAGACCCGGCCTGGGCCCGCCATACCCGGTCCGGTTGCACTTTTCCCGAAATTCTAATCTGGGCTATCCTAACATATTTCCCCCCAAGGAATCCATTTCCGTACTCAGAATTATCAAATTCAATGTCAAATTACGAAATTGCCCTTGGCAGCCCTACTTTTGGGTTTTAGGGGTGTTTCCGTAATTATGCTTTCTCGGCCTTTTTTGAAAAAGTGCCCAACTGTAACCCCACCTAATTTTCGCCCTTGAACTCAATGGAACCATCAAATCATTGAAAATCCAACTCTAAGACCCATTTCTAGAGCTGGCCGAAATTTATGAGTTCTCCGGGGAAAATCGGGGTTTTACGATTTCGGCTCCGTAAACGCGTTCCTTTATACTCCTAACCACTTTATTAACCATTACATTAGGTTAAAACTAACATTAAAACCCAATTTGAGCAGCATAACCCCTAGGCCATATCATTTCCAAACTTTAAAACCAATGGCAATCCGGTGAAATTTCACCTATTAAATTGCCCACAGCAGCCAGAATAAGCAATATACGAAAGTTTGGAAGTTACCTCAAGCTCCCACAAGCTTTTCCCAAATATTGCTGAAAACCCTAAGTGCTCAACAACAGATTTTGAGCTTCCAAACCTTAAAGAACAAAGAGGAGTAGCTTAGGATCGGAGTTACACGCGTTAGAAGCTAAATCGTCAGAGAAATCGGCTTACCTTGTGATTTTTCTTCTCCTTTCTCTCTCTACAAACCTCAACGTTCTCACTCCTCATTCAGCTGCTGTGTGCGACAGAAATGAGCTGAGGAAGATGATAACATATTTAATTCCATGCTGATGTCATCTTTTATTGAGATGATGTCATAATTCCCATTTTCGGATTTTCTGGCAGATTTTCTGCCAAAACTTTGAAAAATCATAACTAATTCTAGAAAACTCAAAATGAGGTGATTCCAAAGCCAAATGAAAGATATTTAAGTCCTATTCATAGGAAAAATATTGGCCATTACTAAAAATTACCACACAATTCCAGAATTACATAAAACTCATCACTGCCCCAAAACAGAGTTCAGTTTCCATCCCAAACTTTGGACAGTTATATCTCCTAGTTCACAAAACGAAATGGAACAAATTATATGTCCATTTTGAAGCTTGAGATGTGAACTATAAGACTGGAAAATTTCAGAATTTTTAGATACCATTTGGTCATTAAAAACGTTCACACAAACGGACTGCCCAGAATAGAATTTCACTGGACAGAATTTTAGATCTTGCATCTTTGCTTCCATTGGTTCCATTTTCATACCAAACATCATTCCCACATAAATTTTCACAAGGAATCCATTGGAATCATTAAAATATCCAAATTCCCATCACACATTCTTCAAAAGTGTTTATTCAACAATAATTACATCCACTTTTGAAGTCATTAGCCCTTAATCACTTTTTGGGATATTACAGAACTACAAAACAATATACAAGTTCACATTATATACCAATATATACATTGTTCCCAAAAATTAATAACCACACTAGAAGCTAAATCTGTTAGATTCCAAGTTTTGATGATAACAAAAGGTACTTATATGCAAAGTATGTTTTTACAAGTCTAGAGAATGATTGCAAAGTTACCAAATGCATATGGCAAAGTTTAGAGATGTCTGCTGTCAGTTTTTGCTGATGCACTCGAGCAATAGAGTTAACACTCAAGCATAAACCACTTTTGCACTCTAGCATATGCAAGTGTTGGACAAGAAGTGTTTGACAGAGAGCAAGTATTGTCCATTTTACTGATGCACTCGAGCATTATAACCAATACTCGAGCATGAAGTTGTTTTGCACTCGAGCATATGAAAGTGTTGAACTAAAAGTGTTTGACAGAGAGCAAAGTCAGAATAAGATATCAACACTTCACTTAAGCACAGGTTCTGTACTTGAGTGATGGTAATATCTACACCCGAGTCCTAACGAGTGAGTGACTGCGAGTGTTTGGCCGAGAGTCATGTAGAATAGAGAAGCACAAGCATTCCCGAGTGAAAGTTCATGTGTCGAGTGATACATTAGCACTCGCGAGTGAGAAATCTAACTCTCTCAATTCTGATGCAAGTGCTGAAGACAAAGAGTATATTATAGAAGAATATTCTTCTCACTCGAGTAAGAGTATGTATGCTCGAGCGGGGCCCACATCACCTGCGAGTGCAAAATCACACTCTTGGTAAAACTGGGTGCGAGTGTTGTCAAGAGACGTGGCTCATAGTGTAAAATAAAGCAGCACTCGAGTGAGGGGACCAGTGCTCAAGTGAGGACCCACATCACTCGCAAATGTGAAAATGTACTCTCTCAAAATCCGTGGAAGTGCAAGTGATAAAACTGAAGCAAAAGGTGAAAATATGGTATTGCACTCGAGTGAGACATCACAATGCTCGGTGATACTCTGCCAGAAGCCAAAATGCACCAGTCTTACAGCGTTCAATCTGAATATGGTTTAATGATATTTATTCATTATATTTTCACTTATTATTATTATATAACATCATTTAACATGTATTATGAGTGTGATACAGGAGTTTGAACGTTTGAATTAGAAAGACACAGAAGAAGTCAAACAATGGCAGACAACATCATTATGACCATCCAAGCACGTACCTACCGCGTTCAAAGATTTCAAATGTACGCAAGCCGTTCTACAGTAACATGCCCAGCTCCACAATGATCATTATTCAAACGGGAAAAAACAAATGTCTATAAATACAGAGTTCCAAAGACCATCAAATAGAATGAAGTGCAAGAATTCACACAAGCAAATTCATGAGTCTTTATTATTCACATTTTCTCTGTATTCATATTATTCTTCAGTGTTTATTATATTTGCTCTATAAGAGAGTCTGTATACACTTCAAATTCTATTTTCATTTGATCTCAAGGTACTGGGACCTTGAGAGGGGAGATTTCCTTACGAGAGAAGCAGTAAGAGAATTCCTAATAGGACTTTCTACTCATAAGACTTACAAGATACAAGCAGAAGATAACATTGTTGCTCGTAAGACTTACAATGGTGTAAGCAGGAGAGAACGTTGCTGCTCATAAGACTTGTATACATAAGCAAGAGAGAAAGGTCATAGGTTTGTTTTTCTGCACATAAGACTTATCGTAAGGGGGAGAGAAATTTCTAGTATTTATACTCGTAGTCCTTTCAAGGACAGTTGTTGTCTTGCGGCGTTCCGAGAGCCTACTGAATCTTGGAAGAATAGTGAAAATCTCAGTAGGTCTTAATCTCTGAGGACTGGATGTAGGCCTGGTTTTTTGCTGAACTAGTATAATTCTCTGTGTGCGTATCTTCTCAACTCTACTCTAGCTACAACTATTACCATATCACCACTCAACCGAAAAATTTATCACATAACCCAATTCACCCCCCTCTTGGGTTAAGCTTGCCTCTTTCAAAATCTCCTAGCCAGGAGCACTAGCTGACCTTAGTTATCTGCTTCTTCTTCGATCTACTTGCCCTGGCTATAGGTTAGTCATTGGAAAGAGTGAGATTCAAATGAATCCCAATAGTAACATTCCACTCATATCATATATAACAGCAAAGAATGTGAGCAAATCACAAAATAGCATCATAATAGCATCCACAGCAGCAATCACATTCATGACTTTCATCACATTAACGACAACTTTCATAGCTGTGTGCACATTCGTGACTTCTGTCACAATAACAATAGCTCTCAGGGCTGTATCCACAATAACAATAGCTTTTTCATCTGTATCCAAAATAATGACAGCTTTTTCAGTTGTATTCACAATCACGATAGCTTTCATAGCTGTATTGACAATAACAACAGCTTTCACAGCTGTATTCACAGTAGCATACACAACAGCATTCTCGTGCATCACAATTTAATGATAAGCATAGACATATAAGGTATTATCCATGATATGAGGGAAAGAGTTACTACCTTATTCTTTCTGTTCCTACTTGGACACTGATTCCTTATGCTTAAGGCAGATATTAAATCCTATAAATCATAATCAAAGACGACAAGTTATTCCTTATACCAATTCTTAACTCCAAGATATTTAGGGTTGGTTATCATTTAAAACCTTTAGGTAGCTACTAGAAGCTCAAACAAATGCTTATAGGGTTAGGAAGAACTAAACCAAAGACCATCTTTCAAGAACTCAAAGTGCTGAAACTTGCGACCAAGCCACTCTCTAGTCGAGGCTAAGAGATGGTCAGAAAGATTTGGGCTGCGGCCAAGAATAGGACAGAAACGTTTAGGCTGTATCCAAGAACCCTTTGACTATGGCCAAGAACAGGTAAGAGAGTTTTGGGTCGTGGCCAAGAATTAGTCAGACACTTTTTGGTTGTGGCCAATATGCCTAGTTGCATCCACAAACTGGCCTATTTCTTAGCTAACTTCCAACAACCATAACTTCATCCACACATATCAAAATGACACAAACTCTACCATTTTAAAGCTTGTTATGTGTGTGTTTGGTATACCATTTTTGACCAAATAAGCCTGTTTTCAATAGAAATAAGCCCAAATGAAACGGATATGTTTTTTTCTATGTTTGGTTCAGCTTATCCGAGTTGCAACACAAGTGGAACAAGTAGCTTTTTTAATAAGCCCCAACTAGGAACTTATTTTTGAAAAAAAGCTACAGCTTATTTTTTTTTTGGGTCTAGAAGTTGCAATGTGTTCGAGCTTTCAATGCCAGCTCACATTTCTCTCTCTCAATAGGTCCTGTGTTGTGGGCTCCACGTACTTCTCAGATCTCATATATATATATATATATATATATCCTTTGCAATTTTCTCCATATAATATATATAAACACATACATATATATATATATATATATATATTATTCTTCTCCCATCTTCACACTCCTTGTGTATATATTCGTCTAATTTTTCACCTCCTAAATATCATAATATTTCCTACAAAATAAAATAGGATATGAATAGATTTTAAATTGAAATATCCTTTTATCCTATAGTTAATTAAATGACTGAAAAATATATAGAAGATAATTAAATAAGTATGAATCGCATTCGTAACATGATCAGATATCAACTTGTACGAGATATGTGATCCAATTAGTTATGTATTTTTTTTTGTGAAATTATGTATTTTGGCATCACATTTTCTAACTTCACTTTTCCATTTATTTTTAATTTTAAATATCTTTTTTTCTTATAATTAACACAAGTTTTAACTTTTAAAAAAGCACTTATACAATCGCTCATCCAAACAAGTTTTGACTTATTGAAAATCACTTATTCAATCACTCATCCAAATATAAATCACGTTACAAAAACTGACTTTTTTATTTAGTCATTTTTAATAAGTCAGAATCATAATAAGTCATTTTTCCTACTGCTATCCCAAACACACACTATGTCTACTACATAACTAGAAAGTTTCACAACTTTTTGACATAATTTGCTATTCCAAAACACCATTCAAAGTATCTCCCCTGCACAGAATTTTCACTTGACAAAATTTTCAGTTTTTCGACAAATGTTTCCAAATGTCATAATTCATAACTGGGGCTACTCTCCACACAATTTTTTTTGCATAGAATCCAATAGAAACATCAAAATAATGAAATTCTCACTCCTTTCACATGTTCTATTTTAGGCATCAATTCAACATCAAACTCACCATTACCCACATTACACATTCAATACTCCAATCAATTTTATTATCCAAAACACAACATAAGACACTATTACAACAATCAAAATACCACAGACTCACTAGACCCCATTATACACAAAAATTAGGGTAAATTCCACAAGCTAAAGTACTCAACCAATTATCATAACATATATGTCTAAAGGTTGCTTTTACTTACCTCTTCCTCTTTCTCAAGTTGGTTCTTTAGTTCTCGAACCTCTAGTTTTCTTGAGTTCACTAAAACACCTCCTCTTGAAAATAAAAAACCATAAGAATGAAGCTTTCAGCAAGATGAACAAGATTAAAAAAGAGGTTTTTGGCACTAGAGGTCATCTATATGGTCAAGGTGTAAGAAATGGAGCTTACTTCCTTGATTCTGCTTTCTCTTTCCTCCTCCTTCTTAGACGACAATGAGAGCTTGAGAGAGAGAGATGATGATGATGAGGATCATATTTTCAACTCCCTCCATGCCCTTGTAGCTGACTTTGAGAGGAGAGAGGGAAGAAAAGTAAGTCAAAATGTTGACTTTTATATAAAGGTGCCTATGGTGCCGTGTGTCATGATCTTATAACACCACTCAAAGGCATGTAACTATAAGATTATTTCATCTAATTCCATTAACAATTTAGTCACACCTCTTACTCTTTTAGTTGATGGTGAATTCCCTTTTCGGTGGCTGACTAATTGGTCGATAAATTTATTTCTTCTCGTTTTGCCCCTGATTATGGAAATTTCTATTGAATTACCACTTAACACATTATATAGCCAATTAAATCATGCCATGCACTCTCCCCCTCACTTTTAATTCAATTTAGGCTTTGAAACCATAATTGAGCTTAAATACAAGGTTTGTGCATTGTCTACTTCTAATTCGGGTCATTCGGTAATAATTCACACTGTATTCTTTGAAAGTGTTTCTCTAACATTAATTTCATTCACTTTTGGAGTCAATTAGCCCTTATACATAATTTGGGGCATTACATCATATATATGAAACAACTCACCTATTTGCAGATTATAGATATTAGAACAAAAGTCCCATTTGAAAGAAGGAGGAGAAAAATAACAAAAGTGAGTCTAGCATTCAAATCAAAGGGAAATGAGGATTTAAAAAGATGTTTGGTATAGTCAATAATTAATATTTAGTTCTATTAAAACACCGCACGAAGCACTAGATAATAAGGAGATGGTTTATTGCAACCTTTGAATTTGAACCCAAACTTCCTTAACTTTAGGATTTAAGTAAACTCTAGTGGCATTGAAAGAGTTTGACAACTGACATTTTTCTAATATGTGTAAAAGTTGTATTGGATGAGTTAGGAATTATATTTGAGGAAAAAACTTGGAGATAAAATATGTGAAACTTCATATTATGGCAGTATTAGATGAGCTATGAAATTACTATCTTGAGTACAACTGAGCTTAGCCAGTTTTATGAGGACCAAAACTGGCATTTCAGTTTTTTGAAGCTGATCCATATATGCATCAGAAGCACATTTGTCAAATAAAACACATTCAATCTCATTTTCACTATAAAGAATCAACATTATTGTTAGTAACTAAACATAAATAAGTGTGTTTGGAGCCCCAATTAAAGGAGTCAATCAGGCTTAATTTAGCCTTAAGCCCAATAGGTGGCTGAAAAAAAAGTTTGGAGTATTTAGTTGATCCAATGAGCAATTGAGCTTGTGAAAAAAAACGAACTTATATAAGAAGCAAAATATTGAAGCTTTTACCTCTTTCAATCAACCTTAATATTACCGTTATATGATAATAATTATGTCATAACTCCTCCCCACCTAATTTATTCTTTTCTCTCTCTCCCTTGTGTCATCCTCTTCAAACACAAATCGAAGAGCTTCTTCTTTATCCTCCAGTGATCTCCGTCTCGGCTCTCCTAGTCTGAGCTTCATTTCCTCCATTCCCTCTCTCGGCGTCTGTCCAATCTTCAAGCTGAAGAGTTGCTTCATCTTCAACTTGGATCTTTCCTTCATTCAATCTATCCTTTGAAGTCTTTGATCTGTCATCTCTGATCTGGTGCTTCAGCCGTGACTCTACAGCATGAGCTCTTGAGGCGTCGTTGGTTGAACTTTTTTGGAGGTAGGTGCTCTTTTGTTCACCGTTTCCAGCTACCTGAAGGCTAAGCTTTTCAAGTTGGCACTTGCTCTTGAAGTCTGATGGTGTTTCCTGTGGTGCCGGTGTCGCCTTTCATTTTCTCTCTCGCCATAGATATGGTCTTTGGCAGTGTCATCTTTTAGAGGTAAGGTTTAACTTTATTTATTGAAGATCTGTTATTGTTGTAGTCCAGTTGGTTTGTGCAAGTTGATCCTTTGCTTTGGCCTAGTTTGCCATTAACATACACGCACACACATATATATATTTGTTTGCCTTCAGCGATCTGTTTCCCTTCAGTGATCTGTACGCTGTGATTTTTTTTTGTGTAAAGCAGCAAAAGAGACATTCTGATTTGGTAGAAAATGAGCACTAACATTTTGTAACTTTGATTTTGGTTTCGGTTTAGGATTTTTTGACCCATCTAAACGTTCTATTTTTTTTGGTATTATTGTAATGTGGAATTAAACCTGTGGCTATTTGAAATGCCTACTTCATCTTTCTTAATGGTAGAGCGAGTTGAGAAATTCGATGTCTTTGGCTTTTTTCTTCATATAGAACTTGGACATGCATCATTGTCATTAATCATCTTAGCTTTGGTTTATTTTTAGTAATATTTAAAGTGAGAATGAAAATGAAGTAAAGAAAAATTGTTTGAGTTTTAGCTTGGAATCTGGGTCTTCAAGTTTTACTCTGTTTTGGTGTCATTTTGCTATCTTCATGATATACTGTGGCCAACAGTTATGACATTTAATTTGTAGTCATCGTGATGAATGAATTGTTGCAAATGCTTGCTTCATATCCAATTTATGTGGTATTAGACGATTGCATTTCGTAATTGAAACTTTGTTATACATTGGGCTATATTTTTGTTGGAACTAAAACATATTGGGAAGTGGCTTTAGGCTACTATTGTCCTTACTGTACGATATCCTTTATCATGTTAATGAGTTTGTATAAGAAAATGCTTATTTCTAGAAGAATAAGAATACTTGAGAAATAGCTCTTGGGGTTTTAAAACGGGAAATTTATAAACAAAATGTTGGTTTTCTGTACTTGATTGTTGGCAGCGAGGATGTTAGCCTGCCTCCATTTTTTTGGGACTTAATATCAAGTTCTCCAACTAATTTTTATGATTATTGATTTGAGAAGGGTCCAATGATGCTTTGTGGCTTTATGGGCGTTGACGACTTGAGGTTCTTCAACCAATTTGTGTGCTTATTGATTTAAGGAAATAAATGTGTGCAATTGTCCCACTGATATTCTAGCTTTCGCAAATTCTCATTTTCTTTGATATAAGATGTTCTTTGGCAAAATCACTTGCTTTTTTAGGTTATGTAGTTTGAATAAAGAGCCTTTTATATTTTCTATTATTCATTACATCCTTTAAACCTTACAGGAGAACAAACTTCTTGGGAGGTGTTGCCTCTATTAAGGGAGTTAAAGGATTTGACCCAGAATTTGCAAAACAGAGATTATTTGAAATTTATTTAGATAAGGTACATAATCCATACTTGATAATTCTTTTGCTCTGAACTTTGTCTAAATTATTGTGTCTTCTCTCAGTATGCGAAACCAGAGTCTAGAATTGGATTCCCTAGTGATCTTGAGCTAATTTCTCAGGTATGTTGTAACTAGCAATGATTGACATTTTCTAATCACCTTGTCTCTCATCAAGTGGTTTAAAGAGGACTTGCCACCATATGACTATACAAAGGAAAAAGGCCTTAAAGTTGTTGTTGCATTAAGCATTGACCGTATAAAGGTTGATGCAAATCTAGCTGCTGCTGCTGCTTTACCATTGTCATTATAAGAAAACACACTGAGTGACTTGTTAAGTGTTCAAATCTACTATTTCCTTCTCCGTCTCTGTCAATATTTCAGTGATCTCTTTTGGCCAGTTGCTTTGGTTTCCTTCTCCATCTTCGTCAATAAGCTTGATTCATAATTGACCAAAACTATTAGATGTTATTGGTTGCATGTAACATCAGATTTTTTTTTATTCTGTTGCCTGGAATTTTGCATGTAGAGAAGAGGAATTTTTTAGTGCTTTGTTGTTGATTATTCCATAGAGTTTTTGGCCTTGACTTTGTTGATAAAGTGTGTATGAAGATTTGTTGTTGTGGTAAGTTTATGCTCATCATTTTCATGTATTAATGTATAGTCGTTGCTCTTTAAGTGAATTTTGGTTTCATTGTTTATGCTTTATCTTCATTATGGTGGTTATTGGTATTTGTTAAATGAAAATTTCCTACTTTGTTTCCTAGATCGGTGGGAGGCCTTTGGACTTGGAATGCATGCGAAGTGATGAAAATTTTGTACTTTATTACTTATGTACTTCTGTGTTCATTTTCGGATATGGTTTTTGTTTAATGCAGATGATCTGTTTTAGCCTTGAATGCTGCTTTTAGTGATTATCATTCCTATTACGGGAGTGATTATGGTCATGATTGAATGTTGCTATAAATGCTGTGCTGATTGAATGCTGCTGTGTTGCTGTATTGTGATATTTGCTTACATACTTTGTTATATTATACATCATATACGTGAAATGTTACTACTAAAATTATTTTGAATCTCACTCTTTCCATTAACCAAATTTTTGCTAGGGCAAGTCGATCGAGGGACAAGCAAGTACTTAAGGGCGACTAGGATTGCCGGTGGTAGTCTTTAGTTTTGGTTTTTGGTTATTATATTTTGGACAAATGTATATATTGACCAGAATAGTGTTTGCGTTGTAATCCTCGATAAGGGAAACTAAGATGGACAATAATGCCCAATAAAACCCTTTAGTTAATGAATATATATCCTGGGTGAATGTTGGGAATTTTGTCCAGCCACTCTGATATTGTTGTATGTAATAGAACCGAATAGGCCAAATAGTTTTTACAAATGAACGGAGATCATATTATACAGGTTTTGTAAAAAGTTTTTATTTGTTCTTGGTCTCCTATTTAACTTATGAAATGTTTTCAAACAGTATTTACGGCCTCTTTCTGGTCGGGGGTTACTTTTGGCCGCGACCAAGAACTGATCAGATACTTGTTGGCTGCGGCCAAGTAATGACATATTTCTTGGCTGACTTCCACTGACCATAACTTTTCATACACACATCAAAATGACATAAACTCTATATCATTTTAAAGTTTGCAATGTTTACTACATAACTGAAAAGTTTCACAACTTTTAGACACCATTTGTTGTTCCAAAACACCATGTAAAGTAGCTCCCCTGCATAGAATTCTCACGTAACAGAATTTCCGGTTTTTTGACAAATGTTTTCAAAGGTCAGAATTCACCATCGGGACTACTCCCCACATAGTTTTTCACATAAAATCCAATGGAAATGTCAAAACAACCAAATTCACACTCCTTTCTCATGTTCTATTTTGGGCAATGATTCAACACAAGACTCAAAACTTCCAAACTTCATATTTAAGTTTCCAAATCAATTCTATTACCCAACACACAACACAAGACACCATTGTAATCAACTAAACATAATGAACTCTCTTTGAAACCCTATATACATGAAAATGAGCAAAAATCCACAAGTTCAAATACTCAACCAATGGCCATAATATACATATCAAAATATGGCTTTTGCTTTCCTCTTTATCTTTCTCTAGTTGGTTCTTTGATCCTCCAACCTAGTTTTCTTGAGTTCAAAAAACACCTTATCTTGAAAATCTAAAACCATAGGAATGAAGCTCTCATCAAGAGGAACAAGATTAAAAGAGAGGCTTTGAGCAATATAGACCATGTTCAAGGTTAAAATCTCACCTTGAGCTCAAGTCTTCTTTCTCTTTCCTCCTTCAACTTAGACATAAATAGGAGCTGAAGAAAGAGAGTATGAGATGATGATGGATCAAATTTTTCAGCCCCTCAAGCCTCTTGGCCAACTTAAAGGAAAGAGAGGGAGAGAGTTTAAGTGTTTGAAACCTTGACTTAATCCTATGGTGCCTTGTGATGCCAAGTGTTACTATCTCATGATTTCTCACCAAAGCATGCAACTAGTTAGTTACTCTAACCAATTCCATTAGCCACTTAGTCACATCTTTTGTTCATTTAGTTGATAGTGAATTTCCTTTTCGGTAGCTGACTAATTGGCTGATAAATTTCTTTCTTCCCGTTTTGCCCCTGACTATGGCAACTTTTACTGAATTACCACTTGGGGTGTTATTTAATTTCTTTTTCTCCTTCTATGCGCCATTCCTATCTCGTTTAATTCAACTTAAGCTTTGTCACCATGATTAAGCTTAAATACAGGGTTTAGCCATTTTCAACTGCTCATTCGGGTCATAATTCACACTTTATTCCCTGAAAGAGTTCATCCATATTTGTTATGTATTTTGGGGCATTACAATTCTCCCCCTATATAATAAATTTTGTTCTCAAAATTTGTTACACAACTTGGGACATAAACACATTTTGGAGCCTGCCCAAGTTTGGGGGGTAGGGCTATCCAATATACTACAGGTCTAATTCTCACAAGAATCTCAAAAGGACCATTGTACCATGGCTCAACTTCATTCTTTTAACGCTTTACCGATTCTTGTAACTAGAGATACTCTCACAAACACGTGATCTCCGACTTCAAACTCTAGGGGTCTTCACCTCACTCGATTATAGGTTGAATGAAATACACTCGTTCATCCCGGCTTTGAGCCTCCTCAAAATTAGACCTCAAATCACTTTCCCCTTAGGAAAACACTATACATAGCACATAAGCTCTGGGTTGATGAGTTTGAATCCCATAAATCTTCAATCAATTTCCCTTTATGTATCATCAATGCTGCAACTTGCGCTGTTTATCAACAAACACATTAGCAACGATATTAACTTTACCCGAATGATATTTGATCTCCAGGTTGGAGTCTTTTAGCAACTCTATCTACCGGTACTCTCACATATTCAAATTTTTCTAATCATACAAATACTTGAGACTCTTGTAGTCACAGTACAGTTCCACCATCACACCATACAGGTACTATCACTATATCTTTAACGTAAACACAATCGCCGCAAGCTCCAGATCATGGGTAGGATAGTACATTTCATAAGACTTAAGCTGTCGAGAGGCGTAGGCTACCACTCTACTCAATCTAGTCAGCCCCTCCGAGAATAACTCAAGGTGTAATCCCCTACCTTGATAACCGTAATTAAGATTAAAAAATGTGTAATTTAAAGGAATTAGAGACCGACGAATACGTTTTTCTCAAATCTCTTTTCTAAAATTCATTCAACATGGTCTCAGATTCATCTTCTGAATCTAATTACTCTACACAGTTCAATCACATTCATGCATATCAGAGCACATAGCCAAATTCCAGGAAACTCCCGGGTTTCATACATGTTTAAACTAAGGGTTGTAAGTTCCAACTAGGGGATTACATGACCAACATCAACGTAATATCTACATTTCAAAAATAAACAGTAATCCCAAGTCCAAAATAGATAACCAACAAACTAACAACACATCTCTACAAGATCCTAGCCGCTCCTGGTGGTTCGCTTCTCCTTGGAGCCACTTGCCCTGTCTGAAATGTTAGTCAATGGAAATAATGAGATTCAAAAGGATCTCTGTAGTAATAAATCACTCATATAGTGTATAAACACATAGCATATATGATCATGTTAAGCAGCATCACAATGTATCATGGCTTTCACCACAAACAACAGCACTCATGGCTGTAATCTCTATGCGTCAGCTTTCACTGTGATCTCTATACATCACAAAGTATCACTATGCATCAGCTTGCGTTGCGAACTCAAAGCATCACAATGTATTCACAAAGTATTCTCAATGCATGACAAACATACATACAATGTTTCACACACAGTATAAGAGAAAGAGTCACTACCTGGTTCTTTCTGAACGTGCTCTGGCACGGGTCGTTTACGAACAGGGCAAATATCGAATCCTACAATTCCAAATGCACCATTTAGACACTTCCATAGTGTTTTTTGGGGTTATATGAGTCTATAACAAAAATTTACAAAAATGCCCCCGGGGACCCGGCTCGGGCCCGCCGTACCCGATCCGATTGCACTTTTCCCGAAATTCTAATTTGGGCTATCCTAACATATTTCCGCCCAAGGAATCCATTTCTGGACTCAGAATTATCAAATTCAATGTAAAATTATAAATTTACCCTTGGCAGCCCTACTTCAAGGGTTTCAGGGGTGTTTTCGTAATTATGCTTTTTCGGCCTTTTCCGAAAAAGTGACCAACTGTAACCCCACCTAATTTTCTCTCCTGAACTCAATGGAACCATCAAATCATTGAAAATCCAACTCTAGGACCCATTTCTAGAGCTGGCCGAAATTTATGAGCTCTTCGGAGAAAATCGGGGTTTTACGATTTCGGCTCTGGAAATAAGTTCCTTTCTACTCCTAACCACTTTATTAACCATTACATTAGGTTAAAACTAACATTAAGACCCAATTTGGGCAGCATAACCCCTAGGACATATCATTTCCAAACTTTAAAACCAATGGCAATCCGGTGAAATTTCACCGATTAAATTGCCCACAACAGCCGGAATAAGCAATATACGAAAGTTTGGAAGTTACCTCAAGCTCCCACTAGCTTTTCCCAAATTTGGCTGAACCCTAGCCTCTTTGAACCATGAAATTCTTTGCTTCAAAACCTTAAAAAATAAAGAGGAGTAGCTTAGAGTCGGAGTTATACGCGTTAGGAGCTAAATCATCGGAGAAATTGGCTTACCTTGTGAGATTTCTTCCCTTTCTCTCTCTAAACTCTCTCACCTCTCTCTCTTGTTTCAGGTCTGGAACAGCACGAAAATGGCTGGAGAAGGAAGGCTGATGGTATTTAATATCATATATTATATGATATTTAATTATTGATTAATTTCCAACAATTTCGGATTTTTCAGAAATTCTGGCAGATTTCTGCCCAAACTTTGAAAAATCATAACTAATTCTAGAAAAATTGAATTGGAGTGATTCCAAAGCCTATGGAACCATTATTGAGTCTAGTTTTAAGGAAAAATATATAATTTTTCTGCATGGAATCACAAAATTCCCAGAATTTCAATCTTTGCATGCTGTTCCAGAAAATAATTAATTTCACTAGGCAAACTTCAAAAATCCATAACTCTTAGCTCAAAAATCAAAATGATACAAATTATATGTCCATTTTGAAGCTTGACATGTGAAATTTAAGATTGGAAAATTTCAGAATTTGTAGACACCGTTTGCCTATTTAAAACGTTCATACAGATAGGCTGCCATGTACAGAGTTTCAACTTTTGCACAATTGTTCCCAATGGTTCCAATTTCACAATAAACACTCTCCCCACATGAATGTTCACAAGGAAGCCATTGGAATCATTAAAATATCCAAATTCCCATCACACATTCTCTAAAAGTGTTTATTCAACAATAATTACATCCACTTTTGAAGTCATTAGCCCTTAATCACTTTTTGGGATATTACATTTCTCCCCCCGTAAAATAAATTTCGTCCTCAAAATTTGTCACACAACTTGAGCCATAAACTCTGGATAATGTCTTTGCATATCCCCTTCCGCTTCCCAAGTTGCTTCCCTCTGAGTCATTCCCTTCCAGATCACATTCACAAATGGAATGTTTCGATGTCTGAGCCGTTGTTCTTCTCTATCAATGATCTGTTCTAGCTCTATCGCATATGTGAAGTTGTCTTGTAACTCAACTTCTTCATACTTAATGATGTGAGAGGGATCTGGTTGGTACCTCTTCAATTGGGAAACATGAAACACGTCATGATGCCTGCTCAAGTTCGGGGGTAGGGCTACTCGATAAGCAATAGGCCCAATCCTCTCAAGGATTTTAAGAGCACCTATGTACCTTAGGCTCAGCTTCTTTCGCTTGATAGCTCTCCCGATGCCAGTGACTGGTGATACTCTCAGAAATATATGATCACCAACCTCAAAATCTAGAGGTCATCTTCTCTTGTCAGCGTAGCTTTTCTGTCGACTCTGCGCTGCAAGAAGCCTCTTACGAATAATCCAAATATGTGCTGAGGTTTGATCAACAAGATCCGGTCCATACAGCTTCCTTTCTGATAACTCATTCCAACACAAAGGCAATTGGCACCTCCTTCCGTACAACGCTTCATATGGAGCCATCTGAATGCTCGCATGATATCTATTGTTATAGGCGAACTCAGCAAGTGGAAGAAAGCAATCCCAATTCCCTTTGAAGTCTAGAACATAGGCCCGTAACATGTCTTCCAGCGTTTGGATTGTCCTTTCTGACTGTCCATCTGTTTGAGGATGATAAGCCGTGCTAAATCTCAATTGAGTACCCAGGGCCTCATGCAACGCCCTCCAGAATCTTGAAGTGAATCGGGGATCACGGTCATAAATGATGTTCTTTGGTACACCATGGAGTTTCACAATTTCTCGGATATAAATCTCTGCTAGTTTATCCGGAGAGTAACCAGCATTGATTGGTATGAAGTGTGCTGACTTCGTTAATCAGTCCACAATTACCCAGATCGCATCAAAATTTTTGATCCTGGGTAATCCCACAACCAGATCCATGGTTACACTTTCTCACTTCCATTCCGGAATCTTAGGACTCTGAAGCAACCCAGGCGGTCTCTGGTGCTCGATCTTTACCTTCTGGCAAGTAAGACACCGTGCCACGTATTTTGTTACATCACTCTTCAAACCTGGCCACCAATACATAGACTTTAGATTATGGTACATTTTAGTCATACCAGGATGAAGAGTATAACGGCTCTTGTGTGCCTTATCCAAAATTTTCTGTCTCAACTCAGCCTTAAGTGGAACACAGATTCTCTTTTGATAGCGAACCAATCCGCTAGGCGATAGATCATAGCCCTAAGCTTCTCCCCATTTAATCCGAGCTAGATTACGATGTATCCAGCCATCTTGCCTCTGAGCTTCTTCAATCTCAATTCTCAAGTTACTTTCCTCTTGGGAAATAGTATAATTGGCACAGAGGATCTGATTTGACATATTCAAATCACAAAAATCTGCTATTAACTTCCCCTCTTGAATCATCATTGCTGCCACCAACATTGTCTTTCGACTAAGAGCATCTGCGACTACATTTGCTTTACCCGGATGATATTTGATTTCCAGGTTATAGTCCTTAAGCAACTCCATCCACCGTCGCTGTCTCATATTCAATTCTTTCTGATCATACAAATATTTGAGACTCTTGTGGTCACAGTACAGTTCTACCGTCACACCATACAGATAATGCCTCCAAATTTTCAAGGCAAATATAATGGCCGCAAGCTCCAGATCATGTGTAGGATAATTCATCTCATGAGGTTTGAGCTGTCGAGAGGCATAGGCCACTACACGTCCCTACTGCATAAGGACACTCCCTAATCCCTGCTTACTCGCATCACTATACACAATGTAGGTCAAGCTGGGATCAGGTATAATCAACACAGGTGCCGTAGTCAACCTCTCTTTCAACTCCACAAAGCATTTTTCACAATGTTCATCCCACACAAAAGGCTGATCCTTCCTCGTGAGCTTGGTCATTGGCAAAGCAATACGTGAGAAATTCTGAATGAATCTCCGGTAGTAACCAGCAAGACCCAGAAAACTGCGTACCTCTACCACAGATTCTGGCCTTTTCCAGTCCAGTACTACTTCCACTTTACTAAGATCTACAGAGACCCCTTCTTACGAGATAACATGGCCTAGGAATTTTACTTCCGATAGCCAAAACTCGCATTTACTCAATTTGGCATAGAGCTGCTTCTCACGCAATGTATTCAATACAATTCTCAAATGATGCTCATGCTCTTCTCTTCTCTTAGAGTATATCAGAATATCATCAATGAATACCACAACAAATTGATCCAAATATTGTCGAAAGATACGGTTCATGTAATCCATGAAAACTGCATGTTCATTGGTTAGCCCAAATGGCATCACTAAGAACTCATAATGACCATACCTGGTCCAAAAAACAGTCTTTGGAACATCTTTTGCTTTTACTCGTAGCTGATGATATCCTGACCTTAGATCAATTTTTTAGAATACACAAGAACCAGATAGTTGATCTAAAAGGTCATCGATTCTGGGAAGAGGGTACTTGTTCTTGATAGTAATCTTATTCAATTCTCTATAATTGATACATAGACGAAGACTCCCGTCTTTCTTTTTCACAAACAACACTGGAGCTCCCCAAGGCGACACACTGGGTCTAATAAACCCTTTCTCCAACAAGTCTTCTATTTGTTTCTTTAACTCCGCCATTTCGTTTGGGGCCATACGATAAGGACCTTAGATATAGAACCAACTCCAGGCACAATGTCAATAGGAAACTGAACTTCCCTTTCTGAAGGTAATCCGCTAAGATCATTCGGAAATACCTCAGGGAATTCATTTACCACGGGTATACTACTCACAGTTTCACTAATCTCCCCTTGCACAGAGAAGAATACCATATACCCCTGGCAACCCTTTTCAAGATATTTTTCAGCCTTAGCCGTAGAAAGGAAATTCATACTACCATTTACAACTTCAACCCTCTGAGAAGCAGGATATACTATCCTCCTATTCCCACAATCAAGCATCATATTATTTGCTGTTAACCAATCAAAACCCAAAATGACTTCCAATTGGTAAAGCGACAGACAAATCAAATCCACAGTAGATTGGTGCCCTTCTACAGTTATGACACAATTCAGACAAGCTTCTGTAGTCAAAGCCTTAACACCCATCGGAGTTGACACTATCAGATCAAATGGTAATTTATGCATATGCAATCCCAGGTGCTTCACGCAATCATAGGCAATGAAGGAGTGACTTGCACCTGAGTCAAACAGAACTTGCAATAAATAGCCATTAAGAAGAATTTTACCTTGTATCGACTTAGGAGATTTATGGGCCTCCTCGTGGGTCATAGTGAATACTCGGCCTTGAGTTTTCGGCCTCTGGTCTGGTCGTGGCTCTTTGCATTCAATAGCAGTATGCCCTACACGTTTACAATTGAAGCATATTATTCGACCCTCACAAGTCTTACCATGATGTGACTGATTACAACGAGGATAGATCCAAGGTGTAAAAGGAGTTTTCTACTGATCACGGCTCCCAGACTGGTAAGGCTTTTTACCACTCCCAGATGAAGATCCCTGTCCCTTTTGCTTCTGTGAAGTACCACTCTTACTAGGTTCACCACGGTGGCCAGTAGCTTTAGTAGGATATACTTTTCTTAAGTTGTTCTCTGTAATCTTGCATTGTTCCACTGTTTTGTTGAACTTGGTGAACTGGTGAGTGACCAACCGTTTCCTCAACTCTCGCCTCAGGCCACGAATGAGCATATCTGAACTCCATTCTTCGTCATCCTTGTATCGGAGATAGGAGGAATATTGGAACAAACGGATGAAACGGGACAAATAATCATCAAAGCTCTCAGTGTCCCCTTGTCTAATGTTAAGGAATTCTGTCTCCTTCTCGAGCCGTACTGATTTGGGAAAGTATTTATCATTGAATTCTTGCTGGAATAATTCCCAAGTCAATGGCACGTTTCTGCTGCGCAGTGTGAGAGAGATATTTCTCCACCAACGGTCCGCATCACCCTCGAGCTTGTAGACTGCCAAGCGTGGCTTCACCTCATCCAGACATCCAAGGACCTCAAATATCTTCTCGAGACGGTTCAACCAATCTTCCGCCACTTGAGGATCAAACCTCCCTTTGAACACTGGAGGAAGATGTTTGCAAAATCTGGTAACCCAAAACTGAAGATCCTTACCCTCTCTTACAGGTACTCCATATGACTCTTGGTTTGGAATAGTGTGAGGTGGGGACTCCAGCGGTCGTGCTGACCCTTCAGCAGTGTCATCATGATGAGTTTCTTCTTGAGTTTCCACTGGAGTAGACTGAATCGGGTCCTCTTTGTTCTTTGCTTTCTCTACTCTGAGCTCTTCTTTTAGCTCAGCAATCATATCTCTTTGATCCCGGATTAAACCCATTAGCTCTTGCATTGGATCTGGTGGATTGTCATTGACTACCTCCACCTCTGGGTCTACACACGGAACATTGGGGCGTCCTCTAGTTTTCTTCATTCTACAAACAACTTACCCCATTAATATTACAAAGATAGAATGCACATATATTCACAAGTCTCAAATATATATCCATATCAATATAACATACATGTGCATACACAACAATTATCCACAGATAATCTTCTATCCCTAAAGCCAACTAAGGGATCTATCCTAGCAAACTCTACCCTTGCCAGAAACTATAGCTCTGATACCAAAAATGTAATCCCCTACCTTGATAACCGTAATTAAGATTCGAAAATGTGTAATTTAAAGGAATTAGAGACCAACGGATACGTTTTTCTCAAATCTCTTTTCTAAAATTCATTCAACATGGTCTCAGATTCATCTTCCGAATCTAATTACTCTACACAGTTCAATCACATTCATGCATATCAGAGCACATAGCCAAATTCCAGGCAACTCCCGGGTTTCATACATGTTTAAACTAAGGGTTGTAAGTTCCAACTAGGGGATTACATGACCAACATCAACGTAATATCTACATTTCAAAAATAAACAGTAATCCCAAGTCCAAAATAGATAACCAACAACTTAACAACACATCTCTACAAGATCCTAGCCGCTCCTGGTGGTTCGCTTCTCCTTGGAGCCACTTGCCTTGTCTGAAATGTTAGTCAATGGAAATAATGAGATTCAAAAGGATCTCTGTAGTAATAAATCACTCATATAGTGTATAAACACATAGCATATATGATCATGTTAAGCAGCATTACAATGTATCATGGCTTTCGCCACAAACAACAATACTCATGGCTGTAATCTCTATGCGTCAGCTTTCGCTGTGATCTCTATGCATCACAAAGTATCACTATGCGTCAGCTTGCGCTGCGAACTCAAAGCATCACAATGTATTCACAAAGTATTCTCAATGCATGACAAACATACATACAATGTTTCACACACAGTATAAGAGAAAGAGTCACTACCTGGTTCTTTCTGAACGTGCTCTGGCACGGGTCGTTCACGAACAGGGCAAATATCGAATCCTACAATTCCAAATGCACCATTTAGACACTTCCATAGTATTTTTTGGGGTTATATGAGTCTATAATGAAAATTTACAAAAATGCCCCCGGGGACCTGGCCCGGGCCCGCCGTAACTTGTCCGGTTGTACTTTTCCCGAAATTCTAATCTGGGCTATCCTAACATATTTCCGCCCAAGGAATCCATTTCCGGACCTTGAATTATCAAATTCAATGTAAAATTATAAATTTACCCTTGGCAGTCCTACTTCAAGGGTTTCAGGGGCGTTTTCGTAATTATGCTTTTTCGGCCTTTTCCAAAAAAGTGACCAACTGTCACCCGACCTAATTTTCGCTCCTGAACTCAATGGAACCATCAAATCATTGAAAATCCAACTCTAAGACCCATTTCTAGAGCTGGCCGAAATTTATGAGCTCTTCGGAGAAAATCGGGGTTTTACGATTTTGGCTCCGGAAATGCGTTCCTTTCTACTCCTAACCACTTTATTAACCATTACATTAGGTTAAAACTAACATTAAGACCCAATTTGGGCAGCATAACCCCTAGGACATATCATTTCCAAACTTTAAAACCAATGGCAATCCAGCGAAATTTCACCGATTAAATTGCCCACAGCAGCCAGAATAAGCAATATACGAAAGTTTGGAAGTTACCTCAAGCTCCCACTAGCTTTTCCCAAATTTGGCTGAACCCTAGCCTCTTTGAACTATGAGATTCTTTGCTTCAAAACCTTAAAGAATAAAGAGGAGTAACTCAGAGTCGGAGTTATACGCGTTAGGAGCTAAATCATCGGAGAAATCGGCTTACCTTGTGAGATTTCTTCCCTTTCTCTCTCTAAACTCTCTCACCTCTCTCTCTTGTTTCAGGTTTGGAACAGCACAAAAATGGCTGGAGAAGGAATGCTGATGGTATTTAATATCATATATTATATGATATTTGATTATTGATTAATTTCCAATAATTTCGGATTTTTCAGAAATTCTGGCAGATTTCTGCCCAAACTTTGAAAAATCATAACTAATTCTAGAAAAATTGAATTGGAGTGATTCCAAAGCCTATGGAACCCTTATTAAGTCTAGTTTTAAGGAAAAATATATAATTTTTCTGCATGGAATCACAGAATTCCCAGAATTTCAATCTTTGCATGCTGTTCCAGAAAATAATTAATTTCACTGGGCAAACTTCAAAAATCCATAACTCTTAGCTCAAAAATCAAAATGATACAAATTATATGTCCATTTTGAAGCTTGACATGTGAAATTTAAGACTGGAAAATTTCAAAATTTTTAGACACCACTTGCCTATTTAAGACGTCCATACAAATAGGCTGCCCTGTACAGAGTTTCAACTTTTGCACAATTGTTCCCAATGGTTCCAATTTCACAATAAACACTCTCCCCACATGAATGTTCACAAGGAAGCCATTGGAATCATTAAAATATCCAAATTCCCATCACACATGCTCTAAAAGTGTTTATTCAACAATAATTACATCCACTTTTGAAGTCAGTAGCCCTTAATCACTTTTTGGGATATTACACAAGGTGCCGTAGACTCAAGTTTTACGTACTCCTCTCGGCCTAGGGTTATTACTAATGCAACCAGCCTAGTAGCTAGCTATGATTGCCTTGTTGGGTAAGCCAAGATTTCATTCCTCACATCATCCAGTGAGAACCCCCAATCATGTAGTCGAATTTGCCATCAGCTAAGCTAGCTTTGTGCTACTGCATAAGACACACCCCAATCCCTGCTTATTCGCATCACAACATAAAACATAATTCAAGTTGGAATCGGCAAGATGGTCCAAAAGAAATTATAAATGAACCATCCGATAATACCCAGTAAGACCCAGAAAACTGCAAATCTCAATAACAGTTTTTGCCTCTTCCAATCCGGCATTGCTTCCACTTTACTGAGTTCCACTGAGATCCCTTCTCATGAGATAATATGGCCTAGAATTTTACTTCCAGGAGCCAAAACTCTCACTTACACAATTTGGCATAAAGTTTCTTTCCACGTAAGATTTACAGCACTATTCTCTTGTTCCCATAATCCAACAACAAATGATTCATCGTCAACCAATCAAAACCTAGTATAACTTCTAATTGATAAAGCAGCAATTAAAACAATCAACCTGGGCTCATGCCCCTCAACTGTTATCACACAACATAAGTAAGCATCAACAATCATAGTCTTGACACCATCAACGTCGACACAACCAAGTCATATGAACAGAGATCGTATTATTGACTGATTCTTTGTATAGTAAGAAAAGTGAGTTTGCCATCGTTTCATGCTCTCTAAGCCTTAATACCGTTGCTTCCTCACTGCCTTACTTCAGAGCATTGGGTGCAATTGTTGCTGTTCATGGCGGTTTTGTCATATTACTGAAAGGGTTTAGTTGGTGGTGATATTAGTGGTAAGGTGGCATTCCTTGCTTTGGACTTTAAATTTTCACTTTTATTTCTATATTCCTTAATTGCTATTTGTATTGGCTGGTTGCATTGTTGTCATTATATTTATTTGCTTGATAATCAAATGCAAATGGATGATGCTCTATTTTTTTCCTTACTGGTTGGTTGGTTTTTTGTTTTATTGTAGCTTTGATAGTGATTATTAATCAACTGGGTGCTTTTAGTTTATGAATTGAAAGGGTTTATTTTCTGTTTGGTTTGGTTTTGGTTTGCTAATTGAAGGGATTAGTGAAGCACCTGAGAATGATGTTGCCACCCCCAATCCTCCTAACAATTGTTTATCCCCTCCACAAACATCAAGGACTATAAAAAATAGGCCCAGCTTAGCAATATGTTTTTGTTAAGAAAGAGGGGAAAATAAATGTTTTTACTTGCCTCTTATGTGCTTCAAGTTGTAGGGAGGTGGGATAAAAAGGTTGAAACAACATTTAGATGGTATGAGTGGTCAAGTGAGTTCTTGTAAAAAGGTTTCTCATGATGTGCATGCTAAAATGAAAGAATCTTTGTTAAAAGGTTCAAAGAAAAAACAATTGCCAATAATAAAGTAGAAGACATTAAAGCTAGAGAGGACAAGAACCACTTGTGTCTTTAAAGAGGAAAGCTCCCATGGTTGGGAAGGTTAATTGTTATTTTGCATCTAGGACAACTCCTGGTGCCCAACCAAGCATCAAGAGTGCATTGGCAAGTCAAGAAGCACAATATAATGCAAAAATGGCTTTTGCTCATTGGGCTTTGTTCACTACCACAAGTGCATGGATCACATCAAGTAATAAAGTGATAAGTAAAGTATCATTCCCACGAGGATTTGATTATAAAACCCGGTCAAGTATCAATTATCGCACTTTCACTTAATTTGAATTACACAATTATCAATGGTGGAGAGAACCAAATTTTGAAATTAAAAAGAAAATAAAAACAAGTGATTCATGAACTTCAAGGATAAAATGGGAGTTAGGATTATTTATCCCCCTTGTATTTCAAAAGTACTCAATCGAATCCCTACAATATATGCTTCTTAATGAAATATTATGCTAGCCAAGGATACTAAATTACCTATAAGTGGTCTCTTGAGTCTCTAAATAGGTGTTTATTTTAATTAATTTATTAATATCTTAATTAATTAAACCCTATTTTCATTGCAAATCCTATATGGTTATGTGAGGTTAATGAGTGTATCTCTACCTCATTAACAAAACCATCCATTCAACTCACAAATTTCAAGTTCTCACATGATTAAACTCAAGTTCTACACTCAATTTAGCCTCTCAGGAATCTATCAAGTGAACCCAACAATCTCATTGGTAGCTAATCAATAAGAAGATTAAGCAAAGAGTAAAATCAGCATAATCTAATCATTAATCACAAATATAAAGGGGAAATGAGTACTTAATTCATACAAGGGTTCAAAATAATCCTAACATCAAAGATCTAGCTACACATGTTCATACAACCTATGAGAAAATAGGGATAAACCAGAAAAATAGCAGAACATGAGGAAATAATAGCAGATGGAGAGGAAAAACCAAAAGGAGAAGCTTAGATCTCTTCAAATTTTCAATTTCTAGATCAATCTCCACCTCCAACTCCAAACCCTAACAGAGCAAGCCTCCAATATAGCCTCTAAAGTCTAGAATGACCTATTTTTGGCCTATCCCTTGCTTAAAACCCCCCACATGTGTTTCAGCAAGTAAAACACATGGTTGCATTTTTGGTCGTGTGCTTCATCACACTAATGTATGCTGAAGCATATGACATAGTAGGTTCTAGTCCTCGTTGGCTTCAGCACAGTGCCAAGTGTTGAAGCATATAGCACATAAAGTAGAGAAAGTCCATTGGTTTCAGCACATGTATTATTGGCTGAAGCCAACAACACAACAACTTCTTCTAGGCCCATGAGCTAGCTCTTAACTTGTCATCTTCCACCCTCTTGATCTTCAATCCTTTAAAACTTCCAAACTTGTCTCTATCCTCCTACAAAAGAGAGGATGCATAAGTTCTAACTTTTCCTTTGAACTAAAGCCCACAAATATGTTGTTCTACTTCAACTTTAGCTTGTTACTCTGATATGCACATTTTCTTCTATTAACCCTTTTTATACTCAATTTGAATCCAAAAAATAGTTTAAAATAGAAGAAAATATGCTGGAATATTATCAATTTCTGAGGGTTAACAGGCCTATGTGAATTGTGTTCCATTTAATGCAATGACTTGTCCATTATTTCAAAAAGTTATTGATGCTGCTACTACAATTGGGCCTCGCTTTAAGGTCCCTAGTCTTCATGAGTATAAAGTTAGCATGTTAAGAGATTGCAAAAAGGAACTTCAACTATTGTTTGATAGCCATCAAGCAAAATGGAAAGAAAATGGTTACACACTCATGGCTGATGGTTGGACAGATGTTAGATAGCAAAATTTGATTAATTTCTTAATTTATTCATTATATGGCATAGTATTTGTGAAATTAGTTGATGCTTCAGATTTAGTTAAAGATGCCAACACTTTATTGTCACTATCACAGAAGTTATTAAGTAAGTTGGTCCTCAAAATGTAGTCCATGTGGTGATTGACAATGTGACTAATTATGTAGAATGTGGTATATTGATTAAAAAATATAAAAATATTTATTGGTCACCTTGTGCATTTCACTGTTTGAATCTAATTTTGAAAGACTTTGCATCCATGCCTCATGTGTCAAAATTTGCAAAGAATGCATCTAAAATAACTATATTTGCATATAATCATATGGTCTTCTTGTCATGGTTAGGGAATAGTCCAGGTTGGAAGGAAATTGTATATCCTTGTGCAACAAGATTCACTACCACATTCATCACCCTTCATAACATATATTTGCACAAACATGATTTACAAGCTTTGGTTGTTGATCATCATTTTGTGCAGCACAAATTAGAAATCATTAAACTTGGGAAAACTTTCAGCACAATCATTCTAAATAATCAGTTTTGGGATAATTGCTTTGAAGTTGTGAGACTTGTGTCTCCGTTGATAAGATTGTTGAGGATTGTGGATTCAGATTAGAAACCTTCAATGCCTTCTGTCTATGAAGGCATACATAGAGCTGAAAATGTAATCAAGGACTTGTTTCAAAGGAAGAAGGAACTATACAAGCCTTACACGAATATTATTCAAAGTCTCTGGGATAAGCATTTGAAAAATGAATTACATGTAGTGGCATATATGTTAAATCCTACATTCTTGTATAGTCTTGACTTTGTTTGAAATCATAGATAGATAGATGTTGTTTTAATGCTGTAAAATGTGATTAAGGGTTGATGACTCCAAAAGTAAATGTAATTAATACTAATAAAACACTTTCAGAGGTTTTCATGTGAGTAATGATCTGAATGAGCGGTAGATGGCGCCCAAGCCCTATATTTAAGCTCAATTATGGATTAACACCTAAATTAAATTAAAATATAGGGGAGGATGCATAGTATAATGTAATGGAATGAGAAAATGTGTATAATGGTGATCTTAAAGAAATTGCCATAGTTAGGGGTACAATGGGAAAAAGAAAAGTTACCGACCAATTAGTCAGCAATCAAGGAGGGGATTCACTAATCACTCAAGGATTAAGTAGAGAGATTAATGGCAAAGAGAACAAGTGAGAATAATCATGTGATTGCAACCTCATGGAAGAAAAAGCAAGATCATGACACATAGAACTAACTGGACCAATAGATGAAAGTCAACATTTCAACTCTCTTTTCCGCCCTCTTTCTTTTATAGGTCGGCCAAAGCATGGGAGGGAATTAAAAATCTGCATCATCATCTTCATCTTATTGCCTCTCTCTCCCAATAGCCATTTTTGTCTAAGTAAAAGAGGAAAGAAAACAGAAAAGGTTAGATATTGACTTAGTAGTAGTCCTTTAACGCTCAAATCATCTTCTTTAATTTTGTTCATGTTTATGAGAGCTTTAATCTTATGGTTTTATATTTTTGAAAGAAGGTGTTTGAGTGCTTGAGAAAACTTGAAAGCTGAAGAATCAAGAAACAAGCTTGTGAAAGTGAAAGAGGTAAGAAATAGCTACCTTTTGACATATATGTTGTAACTATTGGTTGAGTTTTAGAATTTTTGGATTTTACCCTAATTTTCATGTAATATAGGATTGCATGAATTTCATGTTGTTTTATGATGGAATGGGTGTCTTGTTGTGTTATATGAATAATGGAATTGGTTTGAAACATTGAATAGGAAATTTGGCAATATTGGGATTTTGGTGTTGTGACATTGTGTTGTATTGCACTAAGATCAAAATAGAACATATTAATGGAGTGTGAATTTGGTTGTTTTAGTGTTTCCATTGGATTCCTTGTGGAAAATTATGTGAAAATAGGTTTGGTTGTGAATTTTGGAGCCATTGGACACTTTGGTTAAAAATTGGAAATTCTAGAAAATTGCCAAGTGTAAAATGCTGTGTAAGGGACCGACTTTGGATGGTTATTTGAAATAGCAAATGGTGTCAAAATATTGTAAAATTTTCCAGTTTTGTAATTTACATTGCAAGCTTTCCAGTGATATAAAGTTGGAGTCATTTTGATGTTTATGTAAAGAGTTATTGTCGTCTAAAAATCAGCCAGGAGATAAGTCTATGATTGGCCGCGGCCAGTGATGTGGGCCGTGACCCTAAACCTTCTGACCAATTCTTAGCTGCAGCCCAAAGGGTGTTAGCCGTGGCCCAAAAATATCTGACCTGTTTCTGGCCGCGGCTCAAAAGTTTCTAACCTGTTTTTGGCTGTGGCCAGTAGATCCTGACCACAGCCTAAAACTTTCTGACCATTTGTTGGCTGCAGCCAATGGATGGCTTGACCGCGGCCAACCTTTGAAAAATGGCATTTTGAACTTTTGAAAGATGGTCTTTGGTCAAGTCTTTCCTAACCCTTTAGGCATTTTTTTAAGCTTTTAGTAGCTACCTAAAGGTCTCAAATGATAACCAACCTTAAGTATTTTGGAATTAAGAACTTGGAATAGGAAATAACTCGTCGTCCTTGCTTATAGTTTATAGGATTTGACATTTGCCCTGTACGTGATCAACTGGTGCCAAAGCACACCCGGAAAGAATAAGGTAGTGACACTTTCTCTTATACTATGTGTAATGCATTGGTTTTATGTCTTATCATTAAATTGTGTTGGTTATAAATACTACGGAGTTTGTTGCTGTGAAAGCTATATGTATACAGCCATGAGTGCTGTCGATTGTGACGTTGGTCACGTATCATGTGTAAAGAGCCGTGAGTGATGTTGATTGTGACGTTGGTCATGTTTCATGTGTATACAACTATGAGTTCTATCGATTGTGACGCTGGTCACGCATAATATGTATACAGCCGTGAGTGCTGTCGTTTATGACGAAAGTCACGCATCACTGTGAACATTGCTACTTGGTGATTTTCATGCATGCTATGTGATTATATATTGTATGAGTGATTTGTTACTACTAGGATTCTCTTGAATCTCATTCTTTCCATTGACTAACCTTCAGCCAGGGCAAGCAGATCAAAAGGGGAAACAAGCAACCAAGGGCGACTAGTACTCCTCTAGGAATGAAATTTTGGTTGTCGGTTGTTATATATTTTAGTTGGGATTATTGTACATATTATAAATGTAAATTTTGGATAGTGTGTTGTAATCCCCTGAATAGGAAATTGATAGGGGCGAAAATACCCTGTAAACCCTTTAATTAATATATGAAACCTGAGCGTTGCCAGGAATTTTTGTTTACACTCTAATATGTATGAATGCAACTGAATTACGCAGGTTAATTATATTCAAAATGTGAATATGAGACCGGATTAAACAGGTTTTGAAAGAAATTTTTGGAAACCGTGTCTTACAGATAGGATTCTTAATAAGTTTTAAACTATCCATTGGTTTCTAATTTAACTTAATGACGTATTTTTGAATTATAATTATAGCTATTAAGGTAGGGGGCTACATTTGTGGTATCAGAGCTATAGTTCCTAGCAAAGGTAGGATTTACTAGAATAGTGGCCGAAGTTTATTGGCTTAGTGATAGATGATGACCTATAATTACGTGTTGTGTATACACATGAATGTTCATGTTGTTTATTATATATGAGTTTAAGGACTATGTATATATATTAATTGTCATATTGATGTGGTGAATCATTTATAGAGTAAAGAGAAACAATGGTTCACCCCAAAGTGAGACGTGTAAACCCAAAGGTGGAGGAAATTCATGACAACCCACCCAATCCAATGTAGGAGATGATGGGTCTGATAAGGGAACAGAGAGGCATGATGAATGAGCTAAAAGAAGTGCTAAGAGAGGAAAGGGTAAAACGCAACGAAGATCGAGGCTAGTCTACTCACAAAGAGACCCAAGAGGACACACATTGCAAAGAAACTGCTGAAGGGTCAATTCGACCAAAGTCACCTTCTTACACTGAACCAAACCCAGAGTCACATGGGGTACTGACCAAGATGAGAGAAATCTTTAATTTTGGGTCTTAAAATTCTGCAAACATCTACCTTTGGTGTTCAGAGGGAGGTTTGATCCTCAAGCAGCCGAGGATTGTTTGAATCATCTAGAGAAAATATTTGAAGTGCTTGATTGCCTGACAGAGGTGAAGGCACGTTTGGCTGTTTACAAGCTAGAGGGGGATGCTGACCGATGGTGGCAGAATATCGCCTTAACGTTACAAAACTGGAATGTGCCACTGACTTAGGAAGTGTTCCAAGAAAGATTCAATGAAAAATATTTTCCCAAGTTAGTGTGGCTCAAGAAGGAGTCTGAATTCTTATCAATTAAGCAAGGTGACACAAAGACCTTCGACGATTACTCGTCTCGCTTCATCTGATTGGTCAGGTATTCCTCTTATTTGCGACGAATGGATGATGAGGAATAGAGCTCAAATATGCTTATTCAAGGTTTACGGCGTGAACTGAGAAAAAGGCTTGCCACCCACCAATTTACTGTATTTAATAAGGCTTTGGAGTAGTGCAGAATAACCGAGAACAACATAAGGGATCTGTACCCCGCTTAGGGTGGAAGTAGTAGCAATGAACCAAGTAAGGGGAGTATTCCTCAGAAGTGTAATGGACAAGGATCCTCGTTTAAGGGTAGTGGTAAGAAGCCCTATCAATTCAGAGATCGCAAACCTCAGAGATCTCCAACGGTGTGGAAATGTCTTCGCTGTGGTAGGGCACATTATGGTAAAACATTCAGGGGCAAGTGCTCTATTATAACTACAAACAGCCTGGACATATTTCTAGCGAATGCAAGCCGTTGAGGGCAGAGCAAAGACCCAGGAATTAGGATAGGGTATTTGCCATGACAATGAGGAAGCCCGGAAGTCTCCCAACCTAATCCAAGGTAAAATTGTTCTTAATGTAAATTTATTACAAGCTTTATTCGATTCGGGTGCAAGTCATTCTTTCATTGCTTATGATTATGTGAAGCGCCTGGGATTGTATTTCATAAATTTCCATTTGATCTGGTTGTGTCGACGCTGATAGGTGTCAAGGTTATGACCATTGAGGCTTGTTTAAACTGTGTAAAAACTGTTGAGGGCCATGAATCTACTGTTGATTTGATTTGTTTGCTGCTTTATCAATTTGAAGTCATCTTGGGTTTTGATTTGTTGACGGCGAATAATTTACTAATAGATTGTGGGAACAAGAGAACAGTGTATCCTACTTCCCAGAATGATATAATGTGAATTGGAGTTTGAATTTCCTATCAACGGCTAAAGTTGAGACATATCTGGAGAAGGGGTGCCAGGGGTATATGATATTCTTTTCCATGCAAGGAGAGACAGAAGAAACATTGAGTAGTATACCCATGGTAAGAGAATTCCCTGAGGTGTTTTTGGATGATCTTAGCAGATTGCCTTAGGAAAGGGAAGTGCAATTCCCAATTGAAATTATGCCTGGAGCTGGTTCTATATCAAAGGCTCCATATTGAATGACCTCAAATGAAATGGCGGAGCTAAAGAAGTAAATTGAATACTTACTTGAAAAGGGGTTTATTAGACCCGGTGTTTCATCATGGGGAGCTCCAGTGTTGTTCAACAAGAAGAAAGATGGGAGTTTACGTTTGTGTGTAGATTATAAAGAATTGAATAAGATTACTATCAAAAACAAGTATCTTCACCCTAGGAAGTCTGTGCTTATTTTAAAGTAACTAGCATGAACTCCCTACGCGTTGTGCGAGGAGCAAACACTCAAGGCAAGATAATTAAATTCTACGTGAGAGTATAAAATCATATCCACTCTAAAAAACAAAATGCTGCCACTCCATAATAGAAGGAAAATTACATACAGTTCTTCCCTACTAACATATCCACTTATAAATAAACATGACATGAACGCAAGTTTCAATTTAAGATGCAAATACATTAACAAAGCCTAATAGCTACCATTCAAAATCTATTATGCAAATACATTAATAAAGCACGTGTACCTTATTTGCTTATTTGGGTAGTCTTTTTTAGTGATGCAAATGTATTCACCACTCTTAAACTCCCCCCCGCACAAAACACACAAATGTACGTTGACCAATTATTTTTTTCAAAAGTTTAAACATATTTCATGTGCCAAGCATTTTTAAACACATGCCAACACCATTGAACTTATTAGAAGTGAATGGAGATGATAAGATAATATTAAATAAAACTGGATGTCTATAACCTTCTATTCTTTGAAAGTAACTAATGTGTAAAGAGTGCACAAGAAATGAAGCAATTGGCAGCAATGATAGACGCGGAAGAACTTTTTTCCCCCCAAAGGAGGAAGAATTGAACCTAATAGAAAAATGTATTGTATTAGTTGGAGGAGAGCTAAGCCACTGTGCCTAAAGAATGCAATTGTATGAAGTTGTCACATTCTATAAAAATAAGCATGGTTTGAACCTTGTAACCAGGTAAAAAAAACCCTTGTGCATTTGTCTATAACCATTTGATAATAAAGAATTTTCATAGCTAAGTTATTAAGCATCATTTTATCTTTTGGGCAATAAGCTGTTCAGATCCTTAAATTGACATGGACACATCAACTTCAAATATAGTATTCTGATTTTTAACTAAGAAAATCAAAAGGTGCAGCTTTTCTATTGTGTAACAAAAAAAACTTATTAAATATATTCTTTTATTGCCCTCTATTCCTTCTTCTTATAAAGATTGTTAACATGTAGAGTTCTACACTCTTCAAATGCATTATGTACACATGTGATCTTTTTATCAATCATCCATAGTGTAATTCGTCCTAGTATATATAACACGACATCAAAAAAAATATAATATAAAAAATAGAAGCATAAAAAAAGTTAAATAGGAAATCCATAAGGCTTAAAAAATTAATTTAAAGTGAGCATTCTATTTTGTGGCTGTTTCTATGGTGTGAATTATTTATTACTTGAGCCTCTTCCATAGGAAATCCCTATAAGACCTGCAACCCAGCCATTAAACAAAGGTAGGGAAACATAATGAACAATGAGGATTTAAACCATAATGATTCAAGGAAAAAAATCGTCCAAAGTTTGACCTTACCCATTGACTGCCAACAAAATTTGCTACATAGCCATTACCATTTCATGTAACATTTTGCCTTTTCAAAGCTCTTCTCACCATTTAAACAATTACTTTCACATGTTGATGGCTGGACCAATAAAAACTCTGTTTCTTAGCTAAGTGTAGTCAATTTGAGAAGATGACCTTTTAAAGCACATTACATGTCACAGGTTGGGTCAGCCTCATTTGTCAAATGCTGCTGCAATTAAAAGAAGAAGTGTAAATTACTTTTGCAGTCATTCAAAAGCATGAATAATACACCTCTAAAAATATAACAGATATTTATTATATTGTAAATTTATATAGCACTCAGCTAGGTTGTAACCAATCAATGCTATAAGTAAAGATTTGCCCACAGGCTTCAGCCCCTCACTTTCCCCCTTTCTACCTCATTTTCTTCTTCAAACTATACTACCATTATTTCCACTTTATTATTTTTAGGTCATAATAGGTGTAGATGTGGAAATAATGCAGTGTTTTTGTTCTTATTTGACTAAGACCATGACTTTTTCTCTCTCAAGTCGAAATGCTCCACCTCACACCACCCCATGACTTCACAACCCCAATGCCTTTTTATAGCCTAACGATGACTTGACAATAATAAAGTAGGAATTATGCCTTAAAGTATAGTTGAAAACAATACTTTGGAACTGGAGAAGTCCTAACCTATCTTAAAAGCATGTCTTACAATAAAGCCATGTGGTCCTTGATTGGTTGCCTAGAAGAAATCATATATCCACCCTTGAACTACATGAACTTAGCTCTCTGAGCCCTCAATTTTTCACTAACAATAACCTAGCACAAATCAAGTAATTACCATCTATCTAAAGCAACATTGCTACGAGGCATAGTTCAAAGATGGGTACTCCAGAGCAAACCTCATATCCCTTGGCACCACTTTCCATAACAAATCTCAAAATACCATAGCAAGCCTTGAAAACAAATAGTTATTTAGTTATTTATTTTAAATTATGGAGAAGAATCCTATTAATGCGATGACGGTTAAAAAATGCTATACCCAGACATAAATTATTGCAACTACAGAGGGAATTCAAATGATAATCAAGCAGCATAATGAAAGATAATTACATCCATAATCAGGTGCAGACATGTAAAATATTAAATCTACAAGGTATCCAAGTCTAAGTAATCATTAACTACTAATCTCTTTGTTTCTAGACTAAAAATGATTTAAGTGTTTGAAAAATGCACACCCCTAAAAAACAAGTACACAAAAAACACAAATGTATCTTTACCAATTTTTTCTTTAAATTTATACATACTTCATGAACCACACATTTTTAGACAACTATACCCCCACTGACTTTTATTATCAAGAACCGAGACAAAAGAAGTGCTTGTAGCAACAATGGCTAATGAGAAAGAACTAAACCTGACAAATAAAGAATGCAGTATTGGCTAGAGAAGAGCTGAACCACTGTGCCTAAAGAGGGAAGCTGGGCAACCATGGCTTTCAATGACAATTCGAGTAGAAGAATTGTGAGAAGGAAATGAATGTAATACAAATATGGGTTTAACATGAAAAAGCCACAAGGCATAGAATAAGCAAAGTTTGTTTTGTTAAGGATTACTATATATCTAAAACGGTTCATATCTCTAAACCTTTTTGGTTAAGGATAACCATATATCTAAAAGGGCTCATCACATACTTGACAAATAATGATTGAAACCGTTAAATCCTGTTAAAATTTTTTAGAAAAATTATAAGAGCAGGAAATTCATCTTCAAAACCGAGTTGAATCATAAAGCTAAAAAAGGAGGAAAGGGGACATCCAAATTAAATAAAAAAACAGAGAACAAAAACTTTCCCACATGCCTTCTTTCATCTTTGCTCGTCCGTGTACACCTAAAATACACCGTCAAATCCTCTTTAAAATTATATATAATCTAAAAATAATAATAAAAGCAGGAAATTCATCTTCAACCCAACTAAACATACAGCTTAACAAAGAGGAAAAGGGAAATCCAAATTAAATAAGAAAAAGTTCCACAAAAACTTTCCTACCTGTTTTCCCTAATCTTTTCTCATCCGCATATACCTCAAAATGCATAAGAACCCCTGTTGTGAAAATGGTGAAGCAATACGGTGGGGATTTTATTGACTCATGAAAGGACTTGTGTAATACCCCGAATTTCGAGACTCGAGGCTAGAGAATAAGCCTGAGATTAGTGGATTGCTAAGCCCCGGTTTAGCAAGATCCCAAATTGTGATTAGGGGTTAATGACTACAAAAGTGGACATGGTTAGTGATTAATAAACCCTTTTAGAGAATATAAAGTGGATTGTAGTCACTTGTGTTATGAGCAACGCCAAAACCCTGTATTTGAGTTCAATTGTGGATCAACATCCAAATTGACTTAGAATAGAGGGAAGAATTGAATGGGGTATTGTGATGGAAATGGTGTCATGTTGTGGTATTTAATCATTGGAATTGATTTAAATTGAATTGGACACATTGGTTGCAAAACTGGAAATGCTGTCCAGTGTGAATTCTGTATGGCCAGTCTTCTCGTGTGGATGTTTTGACTAGGCAAATGATGTCAGAAAATTATGAAACTTTCCAGTATTAAATTTCACATCCCAAGCTTCAAAATAGACATATAATTTGTGCCATTTAGTTTTGGGAACTGGGAGATATGACTGTCCAAAGTTTGAGGTCGAAAATGGACTCTGTTTTGGGGCAGTGATGAAATTTGTGTGATTCTGGAATTTTTGGTGATTTTTAGTAATGGATCATATTTTTCCAATGAATAGGACTTAAATACCTTTCATTTGGCTTTGGGATCACCTCATTTTGATGTTTCTAGAATTAGTTATGATTTTTCAAAGATTGGGCAGAAAATCTGCCAGAAAATCCGAAAATGCCAATTTTGGAATTATGACATCATCATAATTAAAGATGACATAAGCTAAATGTTATAAAGTCATCATCATCTTCCTCCATCAGCCAAAAACCGTGCAGCACCATGGAGAAAGAGAGAGAGGGAGTTTTAGAGAGAGAAGAGGAAGAGAACTCGCAAGGTAAGCCGATTTCTCCGATGATCTAAGCTCCTAACGCGTATAACTCCGATCCTAAGCTACTCCTTTATGTTCTTTAAGATTTGGAAGCTCTTCCTTTGGTATTAAAACAGCTAGGGTTTCAGCCAAGACAAGGAAAAGCTAGTGGGAGCTTGAGGTAACTTCCAAACTCTTGTATATTGACTATTCTGGCTGCTGTGGGCAATTTAATCGGTAAAATTTCGCCGGATTGCCATTAGTTGTAAAAATGGAAAATGGGTTTCCCTAGGGGTTATGCTGTAACCCCCTGCCTTAAATAGCGTAATTATAATTCGATATTACGTAATTAAATTGGTTTAGAGACCGTCGAATAGTTCAAAACTCATTTAGAACTCCCTGTGAAGTAGGGACTTTATAAAATTTTCAAAACTTCTTTCCTATTCCGGTCTCAAGTTCAATTATCGAATATAATCACCTGTGCAGTTAATTCACATTCATTCATATCAGAATATCTAATAGCAATCCCGGCAACCCCCGGGTTCCATTCATACACAAAAAGGGTTTACAACCTCCATATAGGGGACTACACAACTACGTTCAACTATTCTTTACAACCAACATAATATACAGACACCCTGTCCAACAGGTTTAACCAACATAACCAAAATAGATGTCCCTACAGGATTCTAACCGCTCCGGGTCGTACGCTTCTCCTTAGAGCCACTCGCTCTGTCTGAAAGGTTAGTTAAAGGAAAGAATGAGATTCAAGAGAATCCCAGTAGTAACAAAACATTTATACCACACATAAGCACACAGCATGTAAGCAAATCATCATACAGCAGCAGCACCACAAATCACACTCCACCCTCATCCCCTTTCTCCGCCGGGAAGGCACACCGCCTAACCCGAACCGTTGTTAGCTACTCAGGGACTATTGGCGTGGCAGTGCATACATATAGCCTTATAGCCCATACAGCTATTCGGCTTTCACAAATGGCCCGTCGGCCTCCACAAATAGCCTTTCGGCTCACATAATCACATATATCACACCTCATCCTCATCCCCTTTCTCCGCCGGGAAGGCACACCGTCCTAACCCGAACCGTTGTTAGCTACTCAGGGACTATTGGAATGACAGTGCTAACACAAATCCACAGATGTCGCAGCATACGAATTCATTACAAATCAATGATATAACACACATACAATGCATCATACATGGTACAAAAGAAAAGTCACTACCTCGTTCCTTTCTGACGTTCGCTGGCGTAGTTGGCTCACGAGGGCGGCAAATATCGAATCCTACAATTCCAAATGCACTATTTAGACACTTCCATAGTGTTACTTGGGGTTATATGAGTCTATAATGAAAATTTACAAAAATACCCCCGGGGACCCGGCCCGGGCCCGCCGTACCCGGTCCGGTTGCACTTTTCCCGAAATTCTAATATGGGCTTTCCTAACATATTTCAGCCCAAGGAATCCATTTCCGGACTCGGAATTATCAAATTCAATGTAAAATTACGAAATTGCCCTTGGCAGCCCTACTTTTAGGGTTTTAGGGGTGTTTCCGTAATTATGCTTTCTCGGCCTTTTTTGAAAAAGTGCCCAACTGTAACCCCACCTAATTTTCGCCCCTGAACTCAATGGAACCATCAAATCATTGAAAATCCAACTCTAAGACCCATTTCTAGGGCTGGCCGAAATAATGGTCTTCTCCAGGGAAAATCGGGGTTTTACGATTTCGGCTCCGTAAACGCGTTCCTTTCTACTCCTAACCACTTTATTAACCATTACATTAGGTTACAACTAACATTAAGACCCAATTTGGGCAGCATAACCCCTAGGAAACTCAATTTCCAAACTTTAAAACCAATGGCAATCCGGTGAAATTTCACCGATTAAATTGCCCACAGCAGCCAGAATAAGCAATATACGAAAGTTTGGAAGTTACCTCAAGCTCCTAATAGCTTCTCCTTGACTTGGCTGAAAACCCTAGCCTCTTGAACACCAAATTTTGAGCTTCAAACACCTTAAATAACATAGAAGAGAAGCTTAGGAACAAGGTTATACGCGTTAGGAGCTAGATCGTCGGAGAAATCGGCTTACCTTGCGAGATTTCTCCTCTTTCTCTCTCTAAGAGCTCTCAACTTTCTCTCACTATCTTCAGCTGGAAATGGCGTGGAATGGCTGAAGAAGATGAGCAATTTGATTAATAATCCATGCTGACATCATCTTTTAATGAGATGATGTCATAATTCCCATTTTTGGATTTTCTGGCAGATTTTCTGCCCAAACTTTGAAAAATCATAACTAATTCTAGAAAAATCGAAATGAGGTGATTCCAAAGCCAAATGAAAGATATTTAAGTCCTCTTCATAGGAAAAATATTGGCCATTGATAAAAATCACCACACAATTCCAGAATTACATAAAACTCATCACTGCCCCAAAACAGAGTTCAGTTTCCATCCCAAACTTTGGACAGTTATATCTCCTGGTTCACAAAACGAAATGGAACAAATTATATGTCCATTTTGAAGCTTGAGATGTGAACTATAAGACTGGAAAATTTCATAATTTTTAGATACCATTTGGTCATTAAAAACGTTCACACAAACGGACTGCCCAGAATAGAATTTCACTGGACAGAATTTTAGATTTTGCATCTTTGTTTCCATTGGTTCCATTTTCATACCAAACATCATTCTCACATAAATTTTCACAAGGAATCCATTGGAATCATTAAAATATCCAAATTCCCATCACACATTCTTCAAAAGTGTTTATTCAACAATAATTACATCCACTTTTGAAGTCATTAGCCCTTAATCACTTTTTGGGATATTACATTTCTCCCCCCGTAAAATAAATTTCGTCCTCGAAATTTGTCACACAACTTGAGCCATAAACTCTGGATAACGTCTCCGCATATCTGCTTCTGCTTCCCAAGTTGCTTCCCTCTTAGTCATTCCCTTCCAGATCACCTTCACAAATGGAATGCTTCGGTGTCTGAGCAGTCGTTCTTCTCTATCAATGATCTGTTCTGGCTCTATCGCATATGTGAAATTGTCTTGAAGCTCAACATCCTCATACTCAATGATGTGAGACGGATCCGGTTGGTACTTCTTCAGTTGGGAAACGTGGAACACGTCATGAAGTCTGCTCAAGCTCGGAGGTAGAGCTACTCGGTAGGCAACAGGGCCAATCCTATCAAGGATTTCAAAAGGACCTATGTACCTAGGGCTTAGCTTCTTTCTCTTGATCGCTCGCCCAACGCCCGTAACTGGTGATACTCTCAGAAAAATATGATCTCCAACCTCAAACTCTAGAGGCCGTCTTCTCTTGTCAGCGTAGCTTTTCTGTCGACTCTGCGCTGCAAGCAACCTCTTACGAATAATCCGAATCTGTGCAGAGGTTTGATCAACCAAATCTGGCCCATAAAGCTTTCTTTCGGATAACTCATTCCAGCATATTGGTGATTGACACCGTCTTCCATACAATGCTTCATACGGAGCCATTTGGATGCTCGCATGATAGCTATTGTTGTAGGCGAACTCAGCAAGTGGAAGGAAATGATCCCAACTTCCTTTAAAGTCAAGAACACATGCCCGCAACATGTCTTCCAACGTCTGGATTGTTCTCTCAGATTGTCCATCCGTTTGAGGATGATAAGCCGTACTGAATCTCAGTTGAGTACCTAAAGCTTTATGTAATGCTTTCCAGAATCTTGAAGTAAATCGTGGATCTCGGTCGGAAATGATGTTCTTTGGTATACCATGGAGTTTCACAATCTCTCGGATATAAATCTCTGCTAGTTTATCAGGAGAATAACCAGCATTGATTGGTATGAAGTGCGCCGACTTCGTTAACCGATCCACAATTACCCAGATCGCGTCATAGTTTCTGATCCTGGGCAATCCCACAACCAAATCCATGGTTACGCTTTCCCATTTCCATTCCGGAATCTCAGGACTCTGAAGTAAACCAGGCGGTCTCTGGTGCTCGATTTTCACTTTTTGACAAGTGAGACACCTTGCAACATATTTGGTCACGTCACTCTTCAAACCCGGCCACCAATACACCGATTTCAGATTCTGATACATCTTGGTCATACCAGGATGAAGAGTATATCGGCTCTTGTGTGCCTCATCCAGAATCTTCTGCCTCAACTCTGCCTTAAGTGGAACGCAGACTCTTTTCTGGTAACGAACCAATCCACGAGGCGATATGTCATAGCCTGAAATTTCTCCCTGTTCGATTCGAGTCAGATTGCGCTGTATCCAGTCATCTTGACTCTGAGCTTCTTCAATTTCCGCCCTTAGATCACTCTCCTCTTGAGAAACAGTGTAATTGGCACAGATGATCTGGTTTGTCAAATTTAAATCACGGAAATCTTCAATCAATTTCCTTTCTTGTATCATCATAGCTGCAACGAGCACAGTCTTTCGGCTAAGAGCATCAGCGACTACATTAGCCTTACCCGGGTGATATTTTATCTCTAGGTCGTAGTCCTTAAGCAATTCCATCCAGCGACGCTGTCTCATATTCAGCTCTTTTTGATCATATAGATATTTAAGACTCTTGTGGTCGCAGTACAGTTCCACAGTCACACCATACAGGTAATGACGCCAAATCTTTAAAGCAAATACAATGGCCGCAAGCTCCAGATCATGAGTGGGATAATTCAATTCATGAAGTCTGAGCTGTCGAGAGGCGTAGGCCACCACACGTCCCTGCTGCATAAGGACACACCCTAATCCCTGCCCACTGGCATCAGAATACACAACGTATGTCAAACTGGGATCGGGTAAAATCAACACAGGTGCCGATGTCAACCTCTCCTTCAGCTCCACAAAGCAATTTTCACATTTCTCGTCCCACACAAACGGCTGATCTTTTCTCGTGAGCTTGGTCATTGGTAACGCAATACGGGAGAAATTTTGGATAAATCTCCGATAATAACCAGCAAGACCCAGAAAACTGCGTATTTCCGCCACAGATTCTGGCCTCTTCCAGTTCAGTACTGCTTCCACTTTGCTGGGATCCACAGAGACCCCTTCTTGCGAGATAACATGGCCTAAGAATTTCACTTCTGATAGCCAAAACTCGCACTTGCTCAATTTAGCATATAATTGCTTCTCGCACAAGATATTCAATACGATTCTCAAATGATGCTCATGCTCATCCTTATTCTTGGAATATATCAGAATGTCATCGATAAACACAACAACAAACTGATCCAGATATTGCCGAAAGATACGGTTCATGTAATCCATGAAAACCGCAGGCGCATTGGTTAGCCCAAATGGCATCACCAAGAACTCATAATGACCATATCGGGTCCTGAAAGCAGTCTTTGGAATATCTTCTGCTTTCACTCGCAGCTGATGATACCCTGACCTTAGATCAATCTTTGAAAACACACACGAACCAGAGAGTTGATCTAAAAGGTCATCAATTCGGGGAAGAGGGTACTTGTTTTTTATAGTAACTTTATTCAGCTCTCTGTAGTCGATACACAAGCGAAGACTCCCATCTTTCTTCTTTACAAACAACACTGGAGCTCCCCAAGGCGACACACTGGGTCTAATAAACCCTTTCTCAAGCAAATCTTCTATTTGTTTCTTTAACTCCGCCATTTCGTTTGGGGCCATGCGGTATGGGGCCTTGGATATAGAACCAGCTCCAGGTACAATGTCAATTGGGAACTGAACTTCCCTTTCTGGAGGTAATCCGCTCAGATCGTCCGGAAACACCTCAGGGAATTCATTTACCACGGGTATATTATTCAAGGTTTCGCCATTTTCCCCTTGCACAGAGAAAAACACTACATACCCCTGGCAACCCTTTTCAAGATACTTTTCAGCTTTGGCTGCCGAAAGAAAATTCATACTAGCATCCACATCTTCAACCCTCTGAGATACAGGATATACTATCCTCTTGTTTCCACAATCAAGTAATATATTATTTGCCATTAACCAATCAAAACCCAAAATGACTTCTAATTGACTAAGAGGCAAACATATCAAATCTACAATAGATTGATGCCCTTCCACAGTTATGACACAACTCAAACAAGCTTCTGTGGTCAAGGCCTTAATACCCATTGGAGTTGACACTACTAATTCAAATGGTAGTTTGTGCACATGCAATCCCAGGCGCTTCACGCAATCATAGGCAATGAAGGAGTGACTTGCACCCGAGTCAAATAAAACTTGCAACAGATGGCCATGAAGTAGAAGTTTACCTTGTATCAGCTCAGGAGATTTGCGGGCTTCCTCGTGGGTCATAGCAAACACTCGACCCTGTGTCTTCGGCCTCTGCTCAACTCGTGGTTGTTGACAATCTCTTGAAAGATGTCCTGGCTGCTTACAGTTAAAACAAATCATTTCTCCCCGACAATTCTGGCCATAATGTGATTTGTTGCAACGACGGCATTTCCACTCGGTCGCAACTCTCTGAGGTTCACGGTCTCTAGGCTGATAGGGCTTCTTATCACCGCCCTTATATGAAGAAGATCCTTGGCCTTTCCGCTTCTGAGAGGTATTACCCTTGCTGGGTTCATTACGGTGACCAGTGGCTCTAGCAGGATACACTTCTCTTAGGTTGTTCTCTGTGATTCGACACTGCTCCACAGCCTTGTTAAACTTGTCAAATTGATGAGTAGCTAGGCGTTTCCTCAACTCTCGCCTTAGACCGCGAATGAGCATGTCCGAGCTCCATTCTTCATCATCTTTGAATCGGAGGTAGGAGGAGTATCGAGCCAATCGAACGAAACGGGACAAATAATCATCGAAGCTCTCTGTGTCCCCTTGCCTGATGTTAAGGAATTCTGTCTCCTTTTCAAGCCGAACCGATTTTGGGAAGTACTTCTCATTGAATTCTTGTAGGAACAATTCCCAAGTTAGCGGCACATTTCTGCTCTTCAGTGTTAGGGCGATATTCCGCCACCAACGATCCGCATCACCCTCGAGTTTGTAGACCGCCAATCGTGGCTTCACCTCCTCTGGACAACAAAGCACCTCAAATATTTTCTCCAGCCTATTCAGCCAATCTTCGGCTGCTTGAGGGTCAAACCTCCCTCTGAACACCGGAGGCATATGCTTGCAGAATCGGGTGACCCAATACTGAAGGTCTTTTTCCTCCCTGGGTGGCATCCCATATGATTCCTGATTCAAGGTAGCACGAGGTGGGGATTCCAGAGGTCGTGCTGATCCTTCTGCAGTGTCCTCATGTCGAGTCTCTCCTTGAGTCTCCTCCGGAGTGGATTGAACCGGACCTTCCTGGTTCTTCGCCTTCTCAGCTCTGAGCTCTTCCCTCAGTTCAGTGATCATATCTCTCTGATCCCGAATTAGACCCATAAGCTCTTGCATTGCATCCGGTGGGTTTTCATTAACAACCTCCACTTCAGGGTCTACACGCGGAATATTGGGGCGTCCTCTAGTTTTCTTCATTCTACAAACAACTTGCCCCATTAATTGAGCAGAAATAGTATGCACAATAGTCATAAAACCCATATATGTCCACATCAATAAACATACATGTGCATACACAACAATCGTTCACAGATAATCTTCTATCCCTAAAACCAACTAAGGGAGCTATCCTAGCAACCTCTACCCTTGCCAGGAACTACAGCTCTGATACCAAAATGTAACCCCCTGCCTTAAATAGCGTAATTATAATTCGATATTACGTAATTAAATTGGTTTAGAGACCGTCGAATAGTTCAAAACTCATTTAGAACTCCCTGTGAAGTAGGGACTTTATAAAATTTTCAAAACTTCTTTCCTATTCCGGTCTCAAGTTCAATTATCGAATATAATCACCTGTGCAGTTAATTCACATTCATTCATATCAGAATATCTAATAGCAATCCCGGCAACCCCCGGGTTCCATTCATACACAAAAAGGGTTTACAACCTCCATATAGGGGACTACACAACTACGTTCAACTATTCTTTACAACCAACATAATATACAGACACCCTGTCCAACAGGTTTAACCAACATAACCAAAATAGATGTCCCTACAGGATTCTAACCGCTCCGGGTCGTACGCTTCTCCTTAGAGCCACTCGCTCTGTCTGAAAGGTTAGTTAAAGGAAAGAATGAGATTCAAGAGAATCCCAGTAGTAACAAAACATTTATACCACACATAAGCACACAGCATGTAAGCAAATCATCATACAGCAGCAGCACCACAAATCACACTCCACCCTCATCCCCTTTCTCCGCCGGGAAGGCACACCGCCTAACCCGAACCGTTGTTAGCTACTCAGGGACTATTGGCGTGGCAGTGCATACATATAGCCTTATAGCCCATACAGCTATTCGGCTTTCACAAATGGCCCGTCGGCCTCCACAAATAGCCTTTCGGCTCACATAATCACATATATCACACCTCATCCTCATCCCCTTTCTCCGCCGGGAAGGCACACCGTCCTAACCCGAACCGTTGTTAGCTACTCAGGGACTATTGGAATGACAGTGCTAACACAAATCCACAGATGTCGCAGCATACGAATTCATTACAAATCAATGATATAACACACATACAATGCATCATACATGGTACAAAAGAAAAGTCACTACCTCGTTCCTTTCTGACGTTCGCTGGCGTAGTTGGCTCACGAGGGCGGCAAATATCGAATCCTACAATTCCAAATGCACTATTTAGACACTTCCATAGTGTTACTTGGGGTTATATGAGTCTATAATGAAAATTTACAAAAATACCCCCGGGGACCCGGCCCGGGCCCGCCGTACCCGGTCCGGTTGCACTTTTCCCGAAATTCTAATATGGGCTTTCCTAACATATTTCAGCCCAAGGAATCCATTTCCGGACTCGGAATTATCAAATTCAATGTAAAATTACGAAATTGCCCTTGGCAGCCCTACTTTTAGGGTTTTAGGGGTGTTTCCGTAATTATGCTTTCTCGGCCTTTTTTGAAAAAGTGCCCAACTGTAACCCCACCTAATTTTCGCCCCTGAACTCAATGGAACCATCAAATCATTGAAAATCCAACTCTAAGACCCATTTCTAGGGCTGGCCGAAATAATGGTCTTCTCCAGGGAAAATCGGGGTTTTACGATTTCGGCTCCGTAAACGCGTTCCTTTCTACTCCTAACCACTTTATTAACCATTACATTAGGTTACAACTAACATTAAGACCCAATTTGGGCAGCATAACCCCTAGGAAACTCAATTTCCAAACTTTAAAACCAATGGCAATCCGGTGAAATTTCACCGATTAAATTGCCCACAGCAGCCAGAATAAGCAATATACGAAAGTTTGGAAGTTACCTCAAGCTCCTAATAGCTTCTCCTTGACTTGGCTGAAAACCCTAGCCTCTTGAACACCAAATTTTGAGCTTCAAACACCTTAAATAACATAGAAGAGAAGCTTAGGAACAAGGTTATACGCGTTAGGAGCTAGATCGTCGGAGAAATCGGCTTACCTTGCGAGATTTCTCCTCTTTCTCTCTCTAAGAGCTCTCAACTTTCTCTCACTATCTTCAGCTGGAAATGGCGTGGAATGGCTGAAGAAGATGAGCAATTTGATTAATAATCCATGCTGACATCATCTTTTAATGAGATGATGTCATAATTCCCATTTTTGGATTTTCTGGCAGATTTTCTGCCCAAACTTTGAAAAATCATAACTAATTCTAGAAAAATCGAAATGAGGTGATTCCAAAGCCAAATGAAAGATATTTAAGTCCTCTTCATAGGAAAAATATTGGCCATTGATAAAAATCACCACACAATTCCAGAATTACATAAAACTCATCACTGCCCCAAAACAGAGTTCAGTTTCCATCCCAAACTTTGGACAGTTATATCTCCTGGTTCACAAAACGAAATGGAACAAATTATATGTCCATTTTGAAGCTTGAGATGTGAACTATAAGACTGGAAAATTTCATAATTTTTAGATACCATTTGGTCATTAAAAACGTTCACACAAACGGACTGCCCAGAATAGAATTTCACTGGACAGAATTTTAGATTTTGCATCTTTGTTTCCATTGGTTCCATTTTCATACCAAACATCATTCTCACATAAATTTTCACAAGGAATCCATTGGAATCATTAAAATATCCAAATTCCCATCACACATTCTTCAAAAGTGTTTATTCAACAATAATTACATCCACTTTTGAAGTCATTAGCCCTTAATCACTTTTTGGGATATTACATATGCTGCCCAAATTGATACTAAATGGTAGTTGTAACCTAATGGAATAGTCAATAAAGTGGTTAGGAGTAGAAAGGAACGTGTTTACGGAGCCGAAACCGAAAAACCCTGATTTTCCCTAGAAAACCCATATATTTCAGTCTGGGCTATAAATGGGTCTTAGAGTTGGATTTTCAATGATTTGATGATTCCATTGAGTTCAGGAGGGAAAATTAGGTGGGGTTACAGTTGGGCACTTTTTCGGAAAAGGCCGAGAAAGCATAATTACGGAAACGCCCCTAAAACCCTAAAAGTAGGGCTGCCAAGGGCAATTTCGTAATTTGACATTGAATTTGATAATTTCAAGTTCGGAAATGGATTCCTTGAGCGAAAATATGTCAGAATAGCCCATGTCAAAATTTCAAGAAAAGTACAGCCGGACCGGGTACGGCAGGGCCGGGCCGGGTCCCCGGGGGTATTTTAGTAAATTTTCAATATAGCCTCATATAACCCCCCAGAAATACTATGGAAGTGTCTAAATAGTACATTTGACATTGTAGGTCAAATGTGAAGCCCTGAGTTGCTGGCACGCAAATCGAGGAGAAAAGACTGGAGGTAGGGGACTTACCTTACTTGCATGTATTTGATATCTTTGCTTGTGTAGTGATGTATGTGATTGCTTTACTTGATTGTGTAGAGCATATTTGAATAAATGAAGCTCTGTTTCTGTTTTGCTGTGGCCATAGTTTTGTTACATGAAACATTGAGCATACAGAAATGTCATTATGTGGCATGCATCTAGATAAAGCTAACATGTCATACACATAGCATCTATCATGCATGCATTATGGTATATGTTTCCTACTGAGATTCTCTCGAATCTCACCCTCCCCTATCAAAAATTTAGACAGGGCAAGTGGCTCGTGGAGGGAGCAGCTAGGACTCTTTCGAGATGAGATTGTGTAATGCCCATTTGAAGAATTGTAATGGGCAATCTTGCCCTGTGTATCTTTAGCGAAGGTATGTACCCAGGATTTGCTGGGATGATTAAGTTGTGCACTCTGATATTTATATGAATGTGATTTATCTTCGCATAGTAATTGTATTCGAAATGTGAATATGAGACCAAGTTTATAAATGATTTCAAAAAGTATTCGTGAAAACCCCGTCATGTGATGGGTTAGTAAATGTTATTTGATTATTATTGGTCTCTATTTCATTTTAATCGCGTATTTCGGATATAATTACGGAGGGGGTTACAACTTGTGAGCTTGATTGGAGAAGGAGATATCACCATCATCATCGCATTCATCTCTGAGAGACATTCATGGCATCCCTTTGATTCTTAACTGCATCAAACTCATAAACTTTAAAACCTTTAAAGCCAATACAACAAATTTGGGAGAGGAAAATGAAGAATGTGAAGGGAAGGATAAAGAGGTAGGATGGAGAAATAAAAAGAATGAAATCTGTTGGAACCGGCTGACACCCAAGAGGGGGGTGAATTGGGTGTAAGATAAAAACTTAAGAACTTTGAAAGTCTTTTCGCATCTTAGAGGAAGCAATAAATATGAAAGTAATGAATCATAAATCACAGTTAGATATTTAAATGGTATATGCTGGAAGTATAAGAGCATAGGGAAGAGTATATGCAAACTGTGATTTATCCTGGTTCGGCCCAATCCACGATGACCTACGTCCAGTCCCCAGGCTCCTCCTGAGATTTTCAAATCCACTATTTTCTTGTTTAATCCATGCACAAGAAAAGCCTTTACAAAGTTCTCACCAAGATACTCCCCCTTACAACAAGTCTTACGAGCAGAGCAATCCCGAAGACCTTTCCCTCCAGCTTACCTATGCAAGTCTAACGAGCAGCAACGTTCTCTTCTGCTTACACCACTGTAAGTCTTACGAGCAGCAACGTTCTCTACTGCTTGCACCTTGTAAGTCTTAAGAGTAGAAAGTCTTACCAGTGATTCTCTCTACAGTTTCCCGTAAGGAAATCAACCCACTCAAGGTCCCTCTACCTTGAGATCATTTCAGAAATACAATTGAAAGAGTTTACAAACTCTCTCACAGAGTGGATATGATGAACACTGAAGTATAATACAAAAACTCTCTCTCTCAAATGTAAATGATATAGAAAGTAGAGAAACAGAGAGTATGTGCGATGGGCAATGATGTCAGGATGTTGGCATTTAGACGATGTATATTCTCTGAGTCTTTTTTCTGTTTTGGATGATCTTATATTTATAGCTGATGAGGATTGATGACCGTTTGAGCATTTCAACATGTCCGTTAGAGTGATGCAACTTTGTTTGACCGTTCTTCAATTTTGAAAACTAGCCGTTGGAACGTTGGCCGCTCCGCTCCGTAAAGTCAACTTTTATCTCTTCTCATCATCTCTTCATTGTTTTACTGGAAAAATGCATTAAACACTAATACAATGAAGTATTAGAGTGATTAGAAGCAAGAAGAATGAGTTATATGATCATTCCATTGATTTCCAGAATCTTCGGACGCTGTTCTGTTTTTCTGGGAAGCATTACTCGAGTCCTTACTCGAGTAAATATCAAGTTTCTTCACAGGTTACTCGAGTGGCTACTCGAGTGACCTTCTATTTTCTGCATAGCTTACTCAGATAGTGACTTGAAGTTCTCTCTTCATGCACAGTGATTTACTCCAGTAGCGACTTGAAGTTTTCGTCAATAACTCTTCATGTACAGTGATTTACTCCAGTAGCGACTTGAAGTTTTCATCAATAACTCTTCATATACAGTGATTTACTCCAGTAGCGACTTGAAGTTTTCGTCTAAACAGTGCTTTACTCCAGTAGTGACTTGAAGTTTTCGCATGGTTACTCGAGTACCTCCTCGAGTAACATTAGCAGTCGTACAAAATGCCGAGAGCAACTGCAAGTGACCTACATGGTTACTCGAGTACTTACTCGAGTAAAGTCTTTTGTTTTCAACCAGTTACTCGAGTAGTGCCTTCAAGTGAATTCTTGATTTTGACTCGAAACATGGCAAATTATATATCATCGGAAAGCCCTCATTATCTACATTCCAATGCAACAAAAATCAGCTCCAAACTCGTTGTGTATAGAAAGTTATGATCCAAAGAGTATCTACTATTCTTAGACAATCCTTAAATCACGAGCAGCAACTTCCAGAAGTCATAGCTCTTAGGATATAGCTTCAAATGTAACAAATTATATATCCATGGAAAGCTGTTTGAGTCTTCTTTCATATGCCACCAGTTTTGTCTCAATCCGATATGTATTTTGAGAGTTATGTCCAAAATACCGAAGCTGTCCTGGAATATGACGGTGATTCATGAGTCAACTTCAACAGATCATATCTCCCTCATCTGAACTCCTTTGAATGTGATCTTGGTGTCAAAAGTTTGTGTTGGAAGTCTAGTTTCATATGCCACCAGTTTTAGTTCGATCCGACATGTGGTTGGAGAGATATCATCAAAATACCGAACCTCTATTCTGCCGCACGAAAAACAGAGTGCCCATTACTTCAAGTTCCGCCTCGAGTGATTCATCAAATAACCCGGCAGATTACTCGAGTAAGGCCTCGAGTAAACACCTCCAAAATCAGACAATACCATATTACTCGAGTGATTACTTGGGTAATCATCCCCAAAGGTACCATAGCTTCCGTATACATCATTTTAGCTTCGTATGGACCCATTCCAACTTCCGTATGATCATAGAAACCTCCGGTATCACTTCTAGGAGCTTGAATCTTGATATTCTCATGTGATCTTGCAAGTTCTTCTTTCTTTAATCTCTTTCTTCTTGTTTTTCCTCTTGATGATCATTCTTCATAACCCAACTTCAATCTTCTTGATGAATATCTTCAATCTTCTTCAATCTTTGCTTGATATTCCTATTAGTTCTTGCAATGCCTTCTTTCTTCAATCCCTTGTCTCTTGATTTTCTTCTTGAGATCATTCTCCACATATGAGGCATTATAACATCAACCCACAATGATGTCTATGACTAATCTACAAGATATACAACATTAAATATGGTAGTTAGTCAATGTGGAAGATAAGTATATTATACAAACTTTTTGCTCATATTTGACATTTATATTTAACATCATCAAAACTATTCATATATAACAAAATCTTGAGAGATTCATGAGAAAAGAGGGTTCGCAGGTGAAAAGTTTTACCTTGAAGAGCATAAACTCCTCCATCTCAAACTCCTCCACCATCACCATCACGTCCTCATCTCAATGTCCACTCTATCATCGCCATCCTCATGGATGCTTCTCTACCAGTATCATCTCCAAATCTACCCACTGTCCATTTACTTAGGGAAAACTTGGGAAATGACAAAAAAAAAGAGGCCAAAGATAATGGTGGGGAGATCAAGATAGAGCAATACCCAAGTTGAAGAAATAAGTTAGAAAAATAGAAAGTGTGGGGTAGTGGGAGGTTAAGAAAATGAGAATACATCGTAATAAATGAAGAGAGAGGATGGGGCAGAAAAAGGTAGATTTTAAAATTTGAAATTTAAAATGAGGAAAGCAAAGAAGGACAGAGAAAACAAGGAAGAGAAATTGGGGGGATTTGAGTCCAAGCCTTTGTGTAAGAGCCATTTAATACTCTGACAGCAACATGGATATAAAGCTTTTTGACAGAATGAATTTTCGTGGCGGGAAGGTTAAATCATATGCTCCTTCGGCGGGCACGGAGTTATATGCTCCTTTAATGTAGCATTCAGCTAGTCCTCAGCCTAAAGCTTTTTTTTAAAAAAAGCAAGCCGAATCACTATTATGAACAGTGATTTGTGAGTGTATCCATGAGTGAGCCGTTTATGAGCATTTGGCTTGATGAAATAGCATTAATCCATGTTTTGAAACCCAAACCGAACCGGCCGGTCCAACTAGGGAATCGGCAAACCGAGCATGGAACTGAACCAGACCAGTTTAATATTTAAAAAAATGATTTTTTTTTTAAATTTTTCTTCAGAATTTTATATTAATAAGCCTAAAATATTTAATTTCTCACTGGTTTGGCCCCTAGTTAGCTCTGATTTGACTCCAATCTAACCCACTGACCCTTAATCCAGTATCCCGACCCGTCTTGTGACCGGTCCGGATTTCAAAACCTTGGTATTAATAGATATATAGATAGCATTTTCTGTTAGTTTTTTTAAAAAAATAAACAAATAAACCTATTTTCTCCCTCAGGCCTCAAGTTGGACAAAACAAACAAGCCGTGGCCAGGAATTTATTAATAACTTAGATTCTGTGGCAATTCGCGTTCAGAGTTCCAAACAGGGCAGAAGATGATAATGCAATGCTTCTCTCCCCCTAATTCAACCACCTTTCTTTTGCCTTCTCAATCTGCTCACAACCTCGTTCCCTCTGCATTTTCGCCTCTCTCGTCTTCAACCACAACAGGAAGAAGAGCTCTTTCTCTCTCCCTTCTCTCCGCCGCCTCTTTCTATGGCTTAACCTCCTCACTTCCTCCTCCTCCTTCTTCGGCGGCGTCATCTTTGTCATCTTCCTCTTCTTCTAAATTCCCCGTCTCCGACTTCTCTGAGCTCCCCAATTCTGGCGGCGTCAAGGCTTTGGACCTGCTTCGTGGTTCCGGCGAAGTTCCCACCAATGGAGACCAGGCATTTTTTTTCTCTCCATTGATTTCCAATAATTTCTGCTTTCATTCTGTAGAGGAGTCCTGAAATTTTCCATGTTTTAGCATTTGAGCTGCTATGATAATTATAAATGAATACTTGATTCTCGTAACTCTAATTTATGCAACAATCTCTGTTACTTTGAAGGTTGCAATTCATTACTATGGACGGTTGGCAGCTAAACAAGGATGGCGTTTTGACTCAACATATGACCACAAAGATGAGACTGGTGAACCAAATCCTTTTGTTTTCGTCCTTGGTTCTGGGAAGGTAAGCTATTGAATGTCAATGATTATGTTGGCCTCCTCATAGTTGTCAGATCAAGATATTAACAGTAAAGAAATTTGAAGCTATTTGGTCAGAATTGACGAGAACTAAGTAAGATTATGCAGAGATTTTATTATATTCTACCCCTTTTTATAGTATGGATTTTAAGAGCTTCACAGAGGCCAGGGTAGATTATATTATATCTCTGTCTTCTTATAAGTTTAAGTTTGACAAAAGCCGCTTGTTCATCAGTTGAGAGACATTTTAGCCTGGCTTGTGATATAGCCATTTTTAAGATGATGCTTGTCACTCATAAAGAAAATGAAGTTTGATTGAATAAATATGCATCATTTTGTCCTTAACTCCAGTCACATCATTTAACCTGGTGTGTCAGAACTTCACTTTCAAAATCAGTTTAGTAATTTGTAGTTTCAATTAAAAAAATGGTACTGTCAACAATGTGCGTAGGCGGATTTGAAGAAAAATAAAAATTAGCATGTTTTGGTTGGTGAAGGAACTTGGCAACATGAACGTCTGAATTGTTTGCCTACACATGCCGACATAGTTTGCTAAATTAGGCAGGTTCATTCTGCTTAGACTGGATGTTGAACCTAGTTTTTGTCTCTCTAAAACATAATATTGTCATATGCAGGTTATTCCAGGAATTGAGGCAGCAGTGAGATCAATGAAAGTAGGAGGTATCCGTCGAGTCATCATCCCTCCATCCCAAGGATATCAAAACACATCACAGGAACCCATCCCACCTAATGTAAGCAATTTTTTTTCATACCTAACTTTATGATGATGCCTTAACTTCCTAGTTGCATAGAATTCAAAGTTAGTTCTTGTTTGATTAAAACACATGTAGACCTAGAAAGGTTGCAAATTGTTCGTTTGCTTGTCTAAACCTCTGTGTGGACCCGACTCTTGAGCTGCAAAGCTGTTCTCATTGTGAATATTTCAAAGGTGTGGTGGACTAAAGAATCCCATCAATTCTTGGAACTTTAAAACTTAACTCCAGAATTGAAACATACATCAATATCAACATTGATATGTTCACAACTAGAAAGGTGACCAAAATTCTTCTGATGTGTTTATGGGAGACTGGAAAGAACTTTTAAGGCACTTGACTGGGTTGTAATCTATTAAAATGTACAATTGTAGCTCTTAGAAAAAGGTTAAAGACTAAAATTCTATTCAGCATAAGAACTGGTGTAGTTTGCCCTGCAATAATTTTCAATCATTCTCTTTTGGAGTTTGTCTTGTAGTTAATATCTGTTTGAAAAGTATTATTAATAAGACAAGAGAGCGACCACCATAGTACAAAGGGTATTACTGCAAGCCTTTCTATTTAACATATTCATATTCTTATTCTAAATTTTGCAATAAATGAAGTTATAGAGAGCTGTCCGTGGGTTTCTTTTCAGCCCCTAAATTCTTCCAGATATTTTCACTTTAACCATAAATTTCAACGGAAACATTGTATTTAATCCTTTAACACTGCATAACGTATAACTTAAACAAATCTATTTGAATGAAGTCGTCCTAAAAATTTATTGAGAAACTTATCTTCTGTTTTTGAGGTAATCAGCTTTATTAGTTACTTGTGATGCTGAGGTGATCCACCTTTGGAATATTTTTGCCCCCAAGTTAAACAATGTAACGTCAGCTGAGTATGGTGTTACTCCCTCCGGTCCTTAAAACAAGATCTATTTACCTAATTTAGTTTGATTAAGGATGTTAGTTAAGTTGGTTAATATGACATGTTTCTTCTAAAATACCCTATTCATCTTATTTAATTTCCCTCCACCTCTCTCTTATTTGATTATTGTTGAGGGAGCATCAAAAAACGTAAATTAGGAAAAGATTGACAAATATGGGAAATATGTCTTACATTTAGGGCCAATATTAATTTCCCAATTAGCTCTTACATTAAGTAACGGAGGAGTAATACATGCTCTTGTGCATGTTTCTGATGTCAATGAAGAGTAAGTTGGCTCTTGCACCATAAACTTTCAAATCTGAACAGAACTGAAAGAACTCAACATCCGGACACAAGTTGTCTGGTTTCTATTAGCACTAGGATCAACAGGGCCAACAAAACTCTAATATCTTTGGGAACTAGCCTAGGGAGGCTTACCCAATACAGATGCCAAAATCACATTTTACCCAATTTAAATGGAATTTAGATTATAAGACTCCAAACACCATGTTGAAATTTATGATTGAAGCAAAGATACAATCAAAGCATAGGCTTGCTCAGTCAGTAGCAGGTCCCTCATATTTATAATAAATATGATCAGATAGAATAATCCATTAATCCTTCAAGGGGATGGTGATTCCAAGGATGATGATCAAAATATCAAAAAGTGTGTGTACACATTTAGTCCTTTAACTTATGTAAGGTTTCATTTTGGTCCCTTAACTTTATGAAGAATCTTTTTAGTCTTTTAACCCTAACGCCATTAACAAAAGATACTGATATCAAAATTTTAAATATTGAAAAATCCTTTTCAAATACTAACATGTTAATTTTAAGGGTTAATATAACTTTTAGTCCCTAAAGTTTGATTCAATTTTGGTTTTGGTCCTTCAAATTTGAAATCAATGGTTTTGGTCCTTGAAGTTTCACCCGATTTTGGTTTTGGTCCCTGAAATTTGAAATCGGTGGTTTTGTTCCCTGAAGTTTCACCCCGATTTTGGTTTTGGTCTCTCAAGTTTGAAAAGGACTTGGTGGCCCGATTATAAAACCTGACCCGACCCAGAAAAAAACCAAGTTCTTTTCAAACTTGAGGGACCAAAACCAAAATCAGATGAAACTTCAGGGATCAAAACCACCAATTTCAAACTTCAGGGACCAAAATCAAAATCGGTTGAAACTTTAGGAACCAAAACCACCAATTTCAAACTTGAGAGACCAAAACCAAAATTGGATCAAACTTCATGGACCAAAAATTATATTAACCCTAATTTTAATTTTCAAAATAACAATAATTGTTTCAAAAAATTGTCATTTGAAACTAACAATGTTAGGGTTAAAAGACTGAAAACATGCCTTTTAAAATCAAGGAACTAAATTGAAACTTTGTATAAAGTTAGAGAACCAAATGTGTGCTTTTGCCTATCTAAAAAGACCCTAAGAGTATGGTCGGTACACACAATACTGAGGTATACAAGTTTTCTTTTCAAAAATAGAAGGAATACGGATGGAATGGAAAATGACCCTCAGATCTTGATTTGAAAAAGTAATTCTCACTCTGGTTTTTAATATAAAAGCCAATTGACCTTTTTAAAAAGATTAAGGAAGTTCAATAAATTACATTAAGATATTTATATTTATCATTTTTCTCCAAATTAATTTGCTTGACTTATAAATTGATATATAATCTAATGATACACAATATATGTTATGATTAAGTAATTTATCTAGTTTCCTTAATCTCTCTGAAAAAAGTCAACTAACTTTTATATTAATAATCAAAGTAGTAATAACAAAGGACATTGTTATTAATATGATTTACATTTTACCGTGGAATTTTTTTTTTCCCTTTTGTTCAAGTAGTACTGATAATTGTAGTAAATAGTAATAATCCTTATATTCCTCCCCTGTTATAAAAGTTCTTTGACAGGCAAAGGCTGTTCACTACCATTTTTAATCCAACTCGTCTTGCAAATGGAGAAGGCTCCACCTTGGGAACACTCATATTTGATATTGAATTGGTTAGTCTGAGGCATCAGTGAAGTCCACCAACATGAACTAGGCCTGCAAAACACAAAATCACAGTCACAGTCCACTTTCAAGTATTTTATACTGTTAAATGTCAGAGACAAAATCTCTTCAAATTTCTTGTTATTTGACTTTAATATGTTGACTATCTCATTCTCATCTATCTCTCCATCAATCTCTGCACCTCTCCTTCTTTGTTTTATCTATATATATCATGTACTCTTCCATTTCAACATATGAATAAAACCTGAGCTTATTGCTCCAATATGGTATCAGAGAGTCCGTGTGAGAGTGAGCCCTGGCCGGTCATTCACTGCCAGAAGCCATAGCTGAGCGACGGTGAGCGATAGAAACAGAGAGAGAGAAAGGGGCATCGAAAAACTAGAAACCGGTGTAGGGCGGCGAGTGACACTACACCGCCGGCACAGGGAGGACCAGAGACCGCCGATCGGCGGAACCTAGAAGCCTGGTGACATTCCGAGACACGCGTGGCTCTCACGCGCCACCATAGTGCCGGCGCGTGAAGCCCACGCGTCGTCGCTACAGTGACTTTTCCGGCGAGTCCAGCTTTTCTTCCAGAACCATGAACCGCTCCGAATTTCCTCATCTTTTTGGCTCTATCCCTAGACATTCATCTAAGATTGGACCTCATCCCGCTGCACTTATGTCCGGTACCAATTCCACCACCTCCTCTTCTTCCAATCCCTCCTCTTCCACTACCAATAGTACCTTCATGACCTCAGAATTTCCAGTACCTCAGAGTATGGTCATTAACCATAGGTTTAATGGAAAAAATTACCTTCAATGGTCTCAAAGCGTGCTAAGATGTATTCATGGAAAGCGGAAGGAGAAATATATCAATGGGGCAGCACCACAACCTACCCCGAATGACCCAGACTTTGATACTTGGTTTGCTGAGAATAACCAAGTTATGACTTGGCTATGTAACTCCATGAATGCTGACATCAGCGAAGGCTATCTCTTGGCAAACACTGCAAAAGAAATTTGGGATGCAGCCAGAAGAACCTATTCCTCTCTTGATAATACTGCAGCCTTGATCCATTTGAAGCGCCAACTTCGCGATTTGAGACAAGGTACTCTGACCGTCACTGATTACTATAACGCGTTGATCCAACTCTGGCAACAACAGGACATGTTTGAAGTACATCCATGGAAAAATGTGGAAGATGCTCAGTTATACAAGAAAATAGTCGAAGAAGGACGAGTCTATGATTTTCTCCTTGGACTAAATGACTCATTTGAGGAGATACGGGGCAGAATAATAGGCCTAAAGCCTTTACCACATCTCTTTGATGTTGTCAACCATGTGCAGTTCGAGGAAAGTAGGAAACTCTTGAATCAAAGTAGTCCTGATCCAATTGAAAGTTCGGCTCTTGCAATAAAAGGACCAAAAGACGACCGAAGAAACAATAAATGGTGCAACTATTGTAAGAAAAAAGGGCATATCAAAGAGGAATGCTGGAAGCTACATGGCAAACCATCAACCAGCAAACAACACCCAACTCCTAATATCAACCTTAATACATCTGAGCAAAGAGCAGAAGAAACCAATTCTCTAAGCCAAGTAGAAGTACAGATGCTTCATCAGCTGCTTGACAAACAGAATAAGTCAAACTTTTCTCATAGTGCCAATCTGGTACAATCAGGTAATTCCATCATAGCTCTCAACTCTGTGCTGACTAGTAAAGATACTTGGATTGTTGACTCCGGAGCTACAGATCACATGACTGGTAACAAAAATTTGATTCACAACCTAAAATTCTGTCATGAAAATCTTAAAGTAAAAGTAGCTAATGGAGTATTCACAAGGGTAGAAGGAATTGGCATTGTCACATTATCTGAACACCTAGAAATAAAACATGTTCTATTTGTGCCTGCACTCACTTGTAATCTAATATCTGTAAGCAAGTTAACTAGAGGACGAACATGCCAAGTCATTTTCGATAATGATCTTTGTATTTTCTAGGATTTAAAATCGAGGAGGACGATTGGGACTTCTAAAGAATAGGATGAACTATACTACCTTGAAGGATCTAACTTTCAAACTACAAAGGCAAAAAGAGCACTGGTTAGCTCCAACTCTAGTCATGATGTACACTTGTGGCACTGTCATTCAGGTCATCCTAGTTTTGATTATATGAAGCATGTATTTCCAACTTTATTCAATAAAAATTCCGTTCCTTTTCATTGTGAAACTTGCCAACTTGCAAAGCAAACTAGATCTTCATATCCCAAACAATCCTATACACCCTCCTCACCATTCACACTAATTCATAGTGACATTTAGGGTCCTGCACGAATAAAGACCCTCACCAATGCTAGGTGGTTTGTTACTTTCATAGATGATCACACTAGAACCACATGGGTTTATTTAATGAAAGACAAATCCGAAGTAGCCAAAGTGTTTCAGAACTCCTATTCCTTTGTGAGAACTCAATTCAACACTTGCATTAAGGTACTACGAAGTGATAATGCCAAAGAATACATGAGCACTACCTTTAAAGAATTTCTTGACCAACAAGGAATTAATCACCAAACTTCTTATCCTTACACCCCTCAACAGAATGGAGTGGCCGAGCGAAAGAATCGTCACCTCTTGGAAGTAACTCGAAGCTTATTAATGGAACGAAATGTTCCTACCATCTTCTGGGGTGATGTTGTACTCACTGCGGCTTATCTTATTAACCGCATGCCATCCAAAATTTTCAATTATAATACCCTTATCCAAAAACTCCTTGACCATTTTCCATATTGCCCACTGATCAATTCCTTACCACCCAAGGTATTTGGTTGTGTTGTCTTTGTCCACAATAATGATGGCAACAAATTTGCTGCTCGAGCAATCAAATGTATCTTTCTTGGCTACTCCTCCACTCAAAAAGGGTATAAATGCTATTGTCCTTCTTCTAGGAAACTTATTATCTCCTGGGACACTGTTTTCTCGGAAGACGAAGCATATTATCCTAGATTACCCATTCAGGGGGAGTATACTGACATGGAATGGCTAATCCTTGAACAATCAAACTCCAAATCACCACAACCTCATCCTATAGCCACCATTGACTCACTCACTCTCGCAAACCAACCTAGTCCTATCCAACTTGAGTTTGAATCACCACAACCTGATCCTACACCTAATGAACTGCAAACAAATGTTGAAATCAATTTAGGGATGGATATTGAATCACGACAAGGGGACGAGTCGAGATTACAAGTTAGCGATGAATCAAACACCGGTAGTACTATCTATCCCATTCAAAGGAATGACCGTGACTCCAATTCGGGATTAAATCCAGAAGAATTGGGTTGGCCTATTTGCATTGAGAAAAGGGGTAAGATCTTGTACTCAGCATCCAATTCAACGTTTTGTCCCATATGGTAACTTGTCTACAAAAATGCAAAGCTTTGTTGTAAACAGTGCACAGATAACAATTCCATACACATTTCAACAAGCTACCGCTGATCCAAATTGGAAACAAGCTGCAAAAGAAGAGTTGAGGGCACTCAAGGAAAATAAAACGTGGGAGATTACAACTCTTCCCAAAGGAAAGAAACCAGTAGGATGCAGGTGGATATTCACCCCAAAATTCAAACCTGATGGCAGTATCAACAAATATAAGGTCAGACTTGTTGCAAAAGGATATACCCAGATATACGGAGTTGATTATAAGGAGATATTTGCTCCAGTAGCCAAGCTTAATACCATCCAAGTGTTACTATCAATTGCAGCCAACTTAGATTGGTCGTTACACCAACTAGACATGAAGAATGCCTTCTGAAAGGAAACTTGGAAGAAGTTTACATGGAGATTCCAGATGAAATTCTAGCTCCTAACAACTCAGTCTGTAAACTTAACAAGTCATTATATGGACTTAAGCAATCTCCTAGGGCATGGTTTGGTAGATTCACCAAAACAATGAAAAGGCTTGGGTTTACTCAGGGACAAGCAGATGATACATTGTTCATCAAACGTATCGATAGCAAAGTTACCATCTTGATCGTCTATGTTGATGACATGGTCGTTACAGGAAACGATGAAGAATCCATTGCTAAACTAAAACAAGACTTGTCAACAGAGTTTCAAGTCAAAGATCTCAGACAAATGAGGTATTTCTTGGGCATGGAAGTAGCAAGAACCAGGAAGGATATCGATGTATCCCAACGGAAGTATACTCTAGATTTATTGCATGAAACAGGAATGTTAGGTACACAACCTGAAGGAACACCAATGGAAGAAGGGTGTCACTTGAAAATCAAGCCAAATGGTGTCCCAGTCAACTCAGAAAGATACAGAAGACTTGTTGGGAAACTCATATACTTAACCCACACACGTCCAGACATTAGCTATGCAGTTGGAATAGTAAGTCAATTCATGCACCAGCCACAAGAAGAACACATGGCGGCTGTGTACAGAATTCTAAGCTATTTGAAGTTTAATCCTGGACGAGGGATCTTCTTTAAGAAAGGTACTTTTAGAAATATTGAGATCTACACTGATTCAGACCATGCAAAAGACAAGGAGACTAGAAGGTCAATCTCAGGGTACTGCACATATGTGTGGGGAAATCTGGTTACATGGAGAAGTAAGAAACAGACTATGGTCTCAACAAGTAGTGTGGAAGCTGAACTGAGGGCTGTTAATAATGGAGTACGTGAAGGAATTTGGGTCATCAGATTACTGAAGGAGTTGGGGATTCCACATGAGGGACCAATACAAGTTTGGTGTGACAACAAAGCCAGTATTGAAATGGTCAAGAACCCAGTTTATCATGATAGGACAAAACATGTTGAGATAGATAGACACTTCATTAAAGAAAAGATTGAAACATGTATCATGAATCTATCTTACATCAGATCTAAAGATCAAATTGCAGATGTTATGACAAAACCAACAAGCAGAACTAAATTTAAAGGATTTCGGTGCAAGTTGGGGATGATTGACATATACTCTCCAGCTTGAGGGGGAGTGTTAAATGTCAGAGACAAAATCTCTTTAAATTTCTTGATATTTGACTTTAATATGTTGACTATCTCATTCTCATCTATCTCTCCGTCAATCTTTGCACCTCTCCCTCTCTGTTTTATCTATAGATATCATGTACTCTTCCATTTCAACATATGAATAAAACCTAAGCTTATTGCTTCAATATGTACAGACAATTGGGAACCCATCCACTTTCTGCAGCCTGCCCAAATATCAGAAACCTTGTTCTTGAGGTTTGTCACCATGGACTTTGATATCAAGTCTCTGCATAAGCGTAGTCCTATAGTTTTGCCTAAATTGTAACTCATTCTTTAAACTCGGTGCAATTTAGTCTTTCGGAATTTAATCATTGAACTTTAACTCGGCGCAACTCAGTGGTTAAAGTTTACTATGTAAAATATTAGTCCCTAAGTTTTAAAAGAAAATAACTTTAGTTCTTGTAATTTTATTTCCTAAAATGTAGGGACTGACATTTTAAAGGTTGCATTGAATCAAAGTTCAAGGACTAAATCTCAACCAAATTAAAATTATAGGGATTGAATTGCATTAGGGTTAAAGTTTAAGAACCAAATTACAACTAAGTTAAAAATACGCAGGCCAACAGAAAGAAAGAAAGAATGAATGAATGATAGACCTGAGGCCATTGATGTTCAATGGGGTGGTCCCCCTCTGTTAAATTTGTTGTCTTTAAAGCCTCATGATGATGTTTAACAACTTGGTTTAGTTAAGCTGGAAAGCATTAGTTAAATTCTAAATGCTCTGTCATTTGATGTGAGGGAATGCACTTTTATGATTGTGTTGTAAGAATAAGCCAAGACTAGGTCGAAGGATATGTTAAAAGGAATTAGTTTCTTGATGATATTCGGTATCTTGGTCAATAAAGTTATGTTGCATTGTCCAATTTTAGTTTTGTTATTGAAATATATTTCGTTCGTATAAATATAATGTTTTTGGTTAGATTTATTAATGTTTATTTGTACCACTTATTATATAATGTTTAAAGTTGTTCAAAACTTGGACTAAATCAATTGAATCGATATAAACTATATGAGGTCATTGGATGCGACAAATACACTCTAGAATGTCCAGGAAGGATCGGTTTCTTGTTAACAAAGTTATGTTAAATTGTCAAATCTTAAAATTTCTTTATTAAATATCTTTTATTAATATAAATATATATTTTTTAATTAAACTAGTGTGATCTTATGTATTGCTTGTCATGCTTATAAGTGTTCAAGTTTTGACTAAATCCATTTAATGTATATAAACGGAATAGAATTGACTAAGATCAAACAAAATGAAATATGTCACAACTAATGTCTTACCCATCAAAGCCAGTTTAGTTGTCTGATGAACTTGACTTAATTCAATCAAGACTAAACAAAAACCAAACGTATTTCTTTTTGTTGATAAATGAAGAAATCATTTGGTGAAAATATAAAGATGTTTATGAAATTAATTTTGGCTGTTGTGTTCTTGAAATTGGTTTTTTTAACATCTATATTTACATAAGATTCCAATTGAAATAATTACGATTGAATATATAAAAATTTTAAAAATTAAAAACAAATCACTTGAAAGAAATATGAATCAAAATAGTAAAATTAAATCAAAACAATGAATGTTACATCTGAAATTTAAAAGTTTCATACGGAAAATGAGACTCCTGAATTTGTAATTTTTTTTAATTAAAATTTGTAGCTTATTTATCAGAATTTTTTGTTGATGAGCTAATTGTCATTAATTCTTCTTTTTTGATCAAACTGTTATTTTCTCTCTTATATTATTTTATGCTTGTGAGGCTACGTGAGATTGATTTAGCTTAACCGATGGGTTAGCCGTTACTCAAATTTAAAATTCTCATAAAAAATATAAAACAAAAGGCACAAAATTAAATGAATCTATTACATAATGTCTTCATTCAAAATCAAGTCAAATAGTCGAATTTAATGTAACCTATAGGCATAAATAAAAGGCCTGCCCTCTGTTTGCGGAAAAGCAATAGAAGTTACTCCTTCATGTCCTTAATATAATCTTTAATATAAGATCATTTACATATTTAGGTTATACTACTAAAAAAGTTAGTTAAATTAATTAATATGATATGTATTTTTTTAAACACTCTAATCATTTTCCTATATTCTCTCTTCTATTCTCTTTGATTATTATTGAGGGAGGATCAATAAGGGTACATTAGAAAAAATAATAATAAATATGAAACACACGTATTATATTTAGGACCAAAATCAACTCCCAAAATATAGTTTCGAGTTCAGATTTTGCACGTTTGAGACCTAAACATTGAGACTTCTCATGGTCATTTAAAAAGAATTTTAATAGGGCTATTTCTACACATGCAAATCAGGGTTTAAATTCTCACTAGAAGTGGTGTTTACATTTAATGTCTGATATTGCCTCAAATTGGATTATCCATAATAAGAGGATACATGTTCTTATAAGAAAATAAAAAGAATTTTTCTTTTATTTTTTCTAAAAATGGGACTTCCTCATTCTACTTTCTGGTGAGGATGAGGCCACCTATCCTAAATTATTGTGGCACAGAGCAGTTGGGGCATAGGTCAGGTTTATTTAACTTTTGCCCATTTTTTATTCCTGTTTTTTTCCCTGAAAAACAAACACTTTTGTCCACTTTGGCCTTTCACATTTTATATTACCAACAATAATATGTCTTATCTATTTTATTTATAGATCTATGTCTGACTCAAGTCACAATATAGTATTTTATACCACAAAAGTCCCTTGCATCACTTCCGTGTGGCATTAAATCATGAGAGCCATAAATAATTTAACCATGTCAATTCCATCATGGTATGTCTACTTTATCTTTTGGAAATTATATTAATTTTGAGACAAAAATATTCATTAAATTTCAACTTTCATAGTAATTGATATGGCTATTATCTCTCATGATGAATCTTCAACAAAAAAATGAATATCATCAAATACAAAGAATTACAAGAAGTCATTCACAATATAACTTATTTTAAATATATTATAAATGTATTCTAACCAAGGTACTTCCTTCAACTCTTAATATAAGACATATTTACCTAATTTAATTAGATTAAGGAAGTTAGTTAAGGTAGTTAATATGATATGTATTTTCTAAAACTCCCTAATTATCTTCTTTCATTCCCTCTCCTCTTTGATTAATGATTATTGTTGGGAACTATCAATAAAGGTAAATTAAGAAAAAACTAATAAATATGAAAATTATGTTTTATATTTAGAACCAAGATCAAATATTTGAGTGTTATATTAAGGACTAGAGCGAGTACTACAAGTCGAACCAATAATTAAACCAACCAAATCAAAGGTTTAAGGGCCAGTAGTTCAATTATGATTAAATCAACACCGACTCTATTATGATTAAACTAATTTAATTAAAATACACAAAAATATTCAGCTATAACCTTAAAAAAAATCATATTTAGATAAAAGGCATTAATCAACAAATAAATGGAACACTCATGTATAAACAATGCAATCTAACAAAACATAATTACGATGTCTTACTACCATTTTGTTTCTTTTACTTTTAACTCAAAATGACGTCATTTCAAGCTAAGTAAAGGGGGGAAATAAAATAAAATTCAACCCAGTAAACCTGTCAAAAACCCTTAACTATAATAACTAAGAGATTGATTTACCAGTTCACTGATCTAACTGGTCAATCCACATTGGATTTTAGTACTATGATTACCACCCATTTGTGATTCATAGCTTTTTCCTACAGTCAATTACATGAAGGTGTGCCTTAAGGAACAGGGTCAACATCATCTCACTACCAAAGAAGCAAGAATCATCAAGACGTCAATCGCATGCCATTAATAATGAGGCCATCGAAAATACCTAGTTTGCAAGAATGTTGTATAATTTCAACTTCCATTCCAATCACCTCATCCATCATTAATGAATGCTTCGTGTTATAGCTATCACATTATTAACACCTTAGGCCTCAATGATGGTACAATCTTAGCCTCTTACATAAACATTGGAACAATTTTGGAGGTTATCAATATCATCCATTGTTTGTAACTTTCACTTCTCAATCCCTTCTTTCTTTATTCAACCAATTGAGTGAAAAAATAATAGTACCTCCGGTTCTAAATATAAGGTCCCACTGACTTTTTTAAAGAAATTAAGAAAGCCAATTAAAAAACTTTAAAGTATTTATACTTTTATTTTTTTTTCTCCAAATTAATTTATCTGACTTATGAACTGATATATAATCTAATAAACATAACATATTATATAATTAAATAACTTATTTAACTTCATTAATCTCCTTAAAAAATCTACTGGATCTTATATTTAGGATTAGATGGAGTAATAATTTTTCATTTTTTTCCACCGTCATTGGTTGTCAGAGATCTGGCTACTGACCAGGGCTGGGCAGCCAAATCCCTGACACCAGTGAAAAAAAATTTATTGAGAAAGGGTGATCAAGATGGGATTTAATCCCAAAAATTTTGGTTCTTAGAAGGTATTATGACCACTATCGCTCCTTAGAATCATAAGGCCAAGTTTTATATAAGAGTAATAATCAAGTTTTAAAATAAATAAACAGTTTTGTTTTAGGAAATGACAAGTATACACTCATGAATGATAACACTACAATCCAAAAATTTTAGCTTAGGGATTTTAACTCAATAGAAATTTTTATGGCCGGTTTGGTTTAATCTCATTGTACCTCTACAATTCAGTGCAATGCAACGAAATATTAATTACAATTCTATTGTTTGGTTTGATTTTTAAGTAATGAGCAATGGGTTATTTTTTTTAATAATTATTTAAAATTAATATATAATGCAAACTTCATTTTACCCTTAACATAATCTTCTTAGAATAAAATGATGAAAGCCATCACGCTGCCTCACCATATACTATCACACTACCTAGTTGGGGATCGTTCAGCAGAGCACACCACCACTGCCCCTAAGCTCTATCCGTCATAGTTGTCTTACATAAACTTTAATTCAGGAAAAGAAAAGGATCAAACAAGATATTTGCAATGGAGGGATAATGAGTATCCACAAGGAGAATAAAAACTTGTGAATAAGTTAAAATTTCATCCAAATTACCACTAAGTTTTTTCCCCACCAGAATGTTACTCCTAAGTTAAAATCCCCAAATTGAATTTTTTTTTGTGTGGGTATCATAGTTATCATTCACGAGCATGTACTTATTATTATATAAAAGCAAACTTGTCATTTGTAATAATTGGTATTCACTAGCATGTACTTGTTATTGCTCAGACAGAAATTGTTAATCTTACACTGGTGCCGGAGGTTAATCACCCTCTTTCTCAATAAAATTCTTATTATTGATGGCGATGATAAGGATTTTAGAAAGGTGAAGATATATTTATGCCAATGTGTTTAAAATTTTAATTTCATTGAAGTGGTTGGGAACTTTAATGGTATTAGGTAATTTCGATTAGTGGTGGTCCTTAGACGTCATTTTCCTTTGTTTTTTCCCCCCTTCTTAATTCTAAAATGTACTGTATCATTTCATCTTTCTAACTGTGAAAGCCATAAAATGCATTAAATTTTATAAGACGCATGAATCCTACGTTCTTCCTTTTCCAATTTATGGAAAACATTGCTTGTCTCTCACTTTTCCTCAGCTTTGCCTTGTACGGAATAGGGCCTAAGATATTTTTTAATTCAATCAAAGGAAGGGACCACGAAATTAATGATGTCATGTAGCCAATAATAGATAATCTAATGAGTAAGAAATAACTTCTAAATTCACAAAGTTATGAGTTCAAATTTCAATAAGGGCCTTGTTGGTATATTATCTATAAGTAGATCTTAAGCGTTTTTTGAGTTTAGAGATATGTCCTGACCATGATGAGTTCTAAATCCAACTCACTTAAACTTTGTATAAAAAAATGATGGCATATACTTTCTCCACTCTTTAATGCAAAACATATTTAGTTAATATGATATTTATTTTCTAAAACGTCCGAGTCAACAACAACAACAAAACCTTTATCCTACTAGTTGGGGTCGGCTACATGGATTACATGATGTCATTGTGCTCTGTCGAAAACCATATCTTTATGTATATTATTAATCAAAAGATCCCTCTTTATGACCTTATTGAGTGTTCGATTCGGTCTTCCTCGACCTCGTTTTACAAGACTCCATACTGCTTGATCAACCCTTTTCACCGAAGCATTCAATAGCTTTCGTTGAACATGTATAAGCCACCTCAAACGACTTTCTACCATTTTTCCTTCAACAGAGGTCACTTCAACTCCGTCTACGTTTATAGCTAGTACCAAACCTGGTTAAAGGAAGAGGGTTGTGTTAAGCCCCGACAGCCAACGTAAAACCCTATCGTATATCTTATAAAACACCTGAGTCATCTTCAAGTCTTGACAACCATCGTAAAACCTTATCGAATCTCTTATAAAACACCCGAGTCATCTTCCTTAATTCCTTCATTTACTCTCATCTTTCATTATTGTTGAAAGAGAATCAATAAGGGTAAATTAGAAAAATATTGACAAATATGAATACTATATTTTATAATATTTAGGATCCAAACTAACTTCTCAACTATGTCTTATATTAAGGGCAGAAGGGAGTAATTGATCTAATGGTTGATTAAGTTTATTAGTTAATTATTTTAGATATTTAGATGCTAGAAAGTCTTATAAATCACGCAAAAATGTTTATGTCTTACTCTTAATTGACTTAGAGATAATGATGTCAATGAATAAGATTAGATTGAGTTAAATTGATCTAAACAAAGAAATAAGAGCATATATCTATCTAGAGTAGAGTCGGGAAAACGAGTCGATCCCGTTGAGCCAGTACGTTTGGGCCTTGGCCCGTCAAGGGCCGAGTTTAAAAATTATAGCCTCCAAAGAAAGTCGGGCCTAAAAGGGCCTGCCCTACAGGGCCTCGAGCCAGCCCGTTAAGTCCGTTTATTTTTTTTTTTGCTTGGGAAGGGAAACCGTATTGCCTTTTTGAATTGCCTTATTAAATCTATATGTCACTATGTTTTCATATTATATAGAGCATGATTTTTGAGTATACTATTTTGCCTAATTGAATTATATTGTGTTTTTTGAGTATATTATTCTGCCTATTTAAAATAAAATCATATTGTATATTGTTCTGCCTAATGGAGTATGATTTTTGATAGATGTTGTGATTATTTGACTACTTAAACCTACTACTCAAAATGAAGCGCAATCAAATGTCCTTGAAATTGATGATAGTGGTGAAGAAGATGAAAATGATAGTTTTCATATTTATATTGCTTAGAGGTTAGAGTGTTCAGCTTATTGCCTTCTTATGCTTTGACCTCTATGTGAGTTATTTTTGGGCATGATTTCACTTTTGATTATACATTAGTAACTATGTTTGTTTGTTGCATAAGATGTGTTGTTTAAACCTTAATGTTAACAACATTTATGTGTTAAATTAGAACTTTAATCATTGCTATTTTAATTATTACTATTTACTAATTATATCTCTCTGGGGGAAAATAGTTAAATATTGTGAAAATAACTTTCCGACCCTGCGAGTCATAAAAAACTGCAATTTTTTCTAACCCCAGCCCTTTTAAGCCCTGACCCGTCAAGGGCTAACATTATAGGGCTGGGCCGGCCTTAATTCCCAACGCTACATATATCAAAATAAAATGTCATACTGAATTAATAACTTTGACTCCAACTGATCAGTGTACTCTCAAACTTCATATTATATGATCTTCATTTAGTAATTATCATAAAATTATGCCATCGATTGTTGATCGAAGTGGTGTTCTTTTATTATTATGAAATAAAGAATATATTTTAGTGAGTTTTGTCCCAAAGCTTAGCTTTAAGAATATGAACATGGACACTTACATCTTATTTATCAAAAGAAGTTAAGCTTTTATATTAGACAGACGCCAATTTTAGTTAGAAGTAATATTATTATCTTTCAACAATTTTAAAATCCGCCCTTAAAAATTTTTTATCTAGCCCTCACAACGTTTCGAAATTACCAAACAAAAGTATAAAGGAAATAATAAATAGTTTATTTACAATCACTGATTATCACTCTATCCTTCTTAATTTTTAATAATATAATCATAACATCTAATACATATTATATATCACTTTCAATGAGCAGTTTTGATGTGTTAAAATAGGTTATATTTATTTTGATTTTATTGAATTTCTTGAACTCTTTAAATTTTTTTATTTATTGTATGTGTAATGTTTATTTTCCAATAAATTTTAATATTATATTAATTTGATAAATAGTTGATTAAAATTTACATAGGAGTATAATACTTGATCCAATCCTGTTTATAAGCTTCAATTTTTTGAATGAGCTTAATCCTTTTTATATACTATATTTTTGAAATATCTAAACATTATCGAGATGATGAGAAGTTGGTTACAAAATATTTTAAAATCTTAAATTTAGAATGTGGAAAATAAAATAAAGAGAGATAATAGGGGTAGTTACCAAATATTTTAAATTCTTAAATTTAGAATAAGAAATTTGTTCAAAAAAAAAAGAATGGAAAATAAATGAAATTTATAAGATAATATATTTTAAAAATAGGCATATCAAAGCTAAATTCACAATAGTTTTTAGCATATAATCATAAAACGTGGGCAATTGGTGCAATGATAAAATTTATTTATTTATTTAGGATAGTTTTTAGCATACAACCAAAGAACGTGAGCAATTGGTGTAATGGTAGTTATCATCACTTAATCGCAAAAAATCTTTTTTTCTCATGGAGAGAAAAAACAGGGATGATGTGGTAACTGTAATGCTTGCTTTCAGCCCTGCTTTTAAGAATAAGATAAACTAGTATAGATCCCGTGCAATGTACAGATGTAAAAAAGATTTTTCATATTATAAATTATATAACATTAAGCTGTAATCAAATATTGAGCTCAATCGCTACTTCATATAACTTATATGTTTCAAAACAATCCACCTGTAAAAGAATGCCAATAAGTTAAGTTAAATATTGAGCTCAATTGCCACTTCCCATAACTCATATGTGAAGGATATATAGTTGAAAATCATTGTTAAGATCAAATAAAAATAATCAAAACTTTTTCTGGTAAGATGAACTTGAAATGAAAACGTGAGAAGTATCTAAACCCGCTAATCAGCCTCTCACTTTTTTGACCACCATATCTATTTTGAATTCTTCATCATCTTCACCTTTGATCAATATTTACTATAGTATCGGAAATAAATAGAAGCACAAAAATGAATTGAACAGGAAAATATAGGGGAGAAAGGGAGTTTTTAAATGTTGAAGAAGAAGCATCTTGATAGAGAGCTGATGATGACGGTGAAGGAAGCAACAACAGGAACTGCAAACTACACGATCTCTAGCAAATAAGGAAGCTTGAAACTCCCTCTCTCTTTGGGTTGATAGTACGTAATTTTGAAATTTGGAGAAAGAAAATTAAATCATATATATTATCGATATAATAGATATAAAGGGAGATAGTGGGAAGTTAGTTACAAAATATCTCAAAATCTTAAACTCAAAACATGAAAAATAAAATAGTCTCAAAATAAATATATCCTAACAAAGGTGTGAGAAGTTTGTTAGAGAATATTTTAAAATCTTAAATTCAGAAGGTGAAGAATAAAATAAAATACCTCAAATTTAAAAAGTGGAAAATAAAACAAAGATATACAAAATATTCTTAAAATAAACATATCGTAAAGAATAGAGATTAGGAGAAGTCGGTTACAAAATATTTTAAAATCTTAAATTTAGAATGTGGAAAATAAAATAAAGAGACATACAGGGGGGTAGTTAACAAATATTTTGAATTCTTAACTCTAGAATAAGAAGTTTGTTCAAAACAAAATTAGAATGTAAAATAAATGAAATTTATAAAATAATATATTTTGAAATTTGTACCGTTGGACAATTTTTTTTTTTTTTGGCTAAATATGACCGTTGGACATTTGCAATGTTATGTATATATCGTTTCCTCTTCCTTCTTTACGCTCTGAATCTTCATTTCACAATCCACAATGCACGCATCGCTTTCTCTCAAGCCTACGTTTCGGGTCACCCCTTCCAGAATTCGTGTGCCAGTTCAAGTGAATTCGTGTGCCAGAAGACACTCTTTTTCCCCTTTCTCTGTTCGATCCCAGGTCCAAATTTCTAATTTTCTTATTTTCTTTCATCCACATAGTTATCATTCTCTTAATTTCCATATTTCATTAGCAATAGAATGTGATGAAATAATAGTTTTGTTTTATCCATATTCGACTTCATTTTTTAGAGTAAAGATGCGATAGTGTTATATAATGTGGAAACCTATACTCTTTAAGCTCATGTCATTTTCTGGTTCGTTTTCATAGATGTCATATTCTAGTGAACCTTTGGAAGATGCCCTTAAAATTAAGGAGTGGGAGGTGGGCATGCTACAGAATGAAGTTGCCGCCAGCCAAGGTATAAGAATACGGAGAAGACCGCCAACTGGGCCCCCTTTGCATTACGTAGGTCCCTTTGAATTCCGGTTGCAGAATGAGGGAAATACTCCTCGTAACACTTTGGAAGAGATTATATGGCACAAGGATACAGAAGTCACACAAGTAAAATGACTGATTGATTTTCCTCTTATAATTTGCTTAAATATATTTATTGCACAAGTAAAGTGATAACTGCTTGATTTTCAGATGAAAGAGAAAATGCCTATCAGTGTACTGAAGAAAGCTCTTGAAAATGCTCCTGCTACCAGGGATTTCATTGGCTCCTTAAGGGCGGCCAATGAACGAACTGGACTTCCAGGATTGATAGCTGAAGTGAAGAAAGCTTCACCAAGTAGAGGTGTCCTGAGAGAGGACTTTGATCCAGTAAGCGTGTCTTCCTTTTAGTTCTGTTATGTTTTTATCTACGATTGTGATTTCTCAACATTTTTAGAAAATGTGTGAAGTTATTATTGTTGCCAGGGTGAATTCTTATATCAACTGGCTGGCACCATTGCTAGTTTTTTTTTTTTTTTTTTCCCTCTTCCTGCCAGGATTGCAAATGTTGGATGGATACTATTCTATTTTATATTTTGATTGGGCTTCCTGCAACTTACATTTTACCCCATACATTGATGAAAAGTGAGGTTTGCATGAAAAAGTCTTGTATAATTGCTCACTAAAAAATTGCTTTTACCTTTCTGAGCATCTTAAAATGTTTTTCATGCCTCCTCCCGTTAATTGGTTATTTTCTCCTCATGTTCTCCAGTGACCAAGAAAACTAATTCTTGCTGCCACCATCAGAAGGCTCCCTTTTCCTATTAGTTCAAATAATATGGCCAATTCTGTAGTAATTATGAATTTTTAGCTTATGTTCACTCAATTTGAACCGATTGTAATCTGCGATTTTCTTTCTGATGCACCTCTCCACCATTTCTTTTGCGCCACCAAATTTTTCATAATTTCTATTTTTAGAAGTATACCACTCTCCTAAAGTAACAGCTATGATATAAGTATGAAAAGTAAAACAATTGAGCCTGTGTGTATTATTATATCTCTTTCCTCGATGTCTCATTTGTTTCTCCTATTCATAGTTTCAAGCAAATGGCTGCTTCAAAGTAAGGACCTAATCTTAATTTGTTGTTTCTGGAAGATTTCTTCTTTTCTCATTGAATGGATTATTTTGTCTGCCAGTATTTTCTAAACATCCTACGTAATGAGCAATAATCAGCACAGTCCTGTAGTTTGTTTGTTATTTTTTCTTCACAGTACATGGCATTATTCCGGAGGTTCTTTGTGATAGGTTGAAATAGCTCGAGCTTATGAAAAAGGTGGAGCAGCATGTTTAAGTGTTTTGACAGACGAAAAGTATTTCAAGGTACACTATCTATCTTGTATTTTTTGTGAATCCCTGTTCAACTTGATTGTTGCTGAGTGATATTTGGTAGTTGATAAGCTGGCAATATTGCAGCTCAATGTTAGCTATCTCTAACATTCTGTTCATGCTAACAAAACAGGGGAGCTTTGAAAATCTTGAGTTGATAAGGAAGGCTGGAGTAAAGGTTCACTTGCTGACTTGTTTTGCTCTTTGATATTGGTTTTATTTTATTACCTAAAGCTTGGTGTATGTCTTGTGTCTTAATTGCCTTAAAATATGCAGTGCCCTTTGTTGTGCAAAGAATTTATAGTAGACGCATGGCAACTTTACTATGCTCGAATTAAAGGTGCAGATGCAGTTCTCCTTATTGCTGCTGTTTTGCCGGATCTTGATATTAGTTACATGATTAAGATATGCAAGATACTTGGGCTGACTGCTCTTGTGGAGGTAGAGTTGATGCTTCTTTGTTTGTTCTGTTACTTTTGGTGCGCTTTAATTCTGTTTGCTATAATTAAGCGAATGTGTGGTAAAAGTCCATCATTTTGATGCTCAGATCTGAAACATTTTACTTACCACCTTGCATTGGCAAAGAAACCCAAATCTATTTATGGATGAGCTCTATGCTATTTGAGACGAAGAGCTTTCCACTTCCCTAAGATATTTTTCCCTTCATTTAGACTGCAAAGAAATTACACACATTATCATTTTGTAAATAACTTCAGTTCAATTTGCCTAAATCCTTGAATGTGCATGGCATGTTTTCTTCTTTCGTTACTGCCAACTCAGAATTTTTTATAACCAGGAGAAAATGTTGTTCACTTATTTTGAATATTTGTGCTGTTTGCCCCTAGGTGCATGATGAAAATGAATTTAATCGGGTTCTTGGAATAGATGGGATTCAGCTTATTGGCATCAATAATCGTAATCTTGGTATGTCCTCTTTCTGTCTCTTAATAAAACAATTATGCTCTTTCTATTACTTCTTTCTCTAAACAATTACCTCTTTCTGTTATTTTTTAGGTTGATTTTCCTTTATGTGTAAGCCTTCTTGTCCATGAAGTCTCTTATTCCTTCTTGAATTTTATTCACCAGCTTGTTGAATTCATTGTTAGTGTTGGATTTGCCTTAAATGTATTAACCCATGAACTTGATTAAATTGACATTTTTAAACTGACTCGAAACTGACTGGTTGAGTGCCTGATTCAGAAGTCCCATTTAGATTATTGCATGATATATTAGTTTTATGATGTTAAAAAATTGTTTTCTTGTTCAAATTTCAACTCATGTGTGACTAAAATGTAAACAATCTTCTACTTCATCTTTGAATATTCTCAATATTGTCATATTCTGAATGAGTGCTTGACTGATGTGTTATAACTTTGTTATTTTTGGAGTTGCAGGAACATTTGAGGTGGATAGCAGGAACATTCTGAATTCACCAGCTTGTTGAATTCATTGTTAGTGTTGGATTTTCCTTAAATGTGTTAACCCCTATACTTGATTAAATTTACATTTTTAAACTGACTCGAAATTGACTTGTTGAGTGCCTGATTCAGTAGTCCCATTTAGATTATTGCATGATATATTAGTTTTGTGATGTTAAAAAATTGTTTTCTTGTTCAAACTTCAACTCGTGTGTGACTAAAATGTAAACAATCTTCTACTTCATCTTTGAATATTCTCATTATTGTCATATTCTGAATTTGAGTGCATGACTGACGTGTTATAACTTTGTTATTTTTGGGGGTTGTAGGAACATTTGAGGTGGATATCAGTAACACAAAGAAACTTCTTGAAGGAGATCGAGGTAGAATAGTTTGTGAGAAAGACATAATTGTATGTTCTTAAAACCTTTACTAAGACATCCTCAAATGAAAGATTGCCTATGTATGTTTTTGGTGGTAATTATGTTGATAATGATAATCTTGTTCCATAAAATGTTTGGTTAGGTTGTTGGGGAATCTGGTCTGTCTACTCCAGACGACATTGCCTATGTACAAGAAGCTGGCTGCAAAGCTGTAAGTATTGTGGATATTACTTCCATATAATTATTCCTGATGTACAAATTCAACGTTACAGTTGATTCGTTCTTCTACTTTGTATTACCAATTCTATCATAATCATGTCCTCTATTGTGCTTGAGAATATAGTTATTCAAATTTCAATAATTGTAATATTGCCCCTCCATCTCTATATATAAGAGCCTTTTAACCGAATTGCAAGATTTTAAAATACAGGTTTAAAGTAGTTAAATGTAAAAATTATGTAGGAAGTTTACTTTTTTTTTCCCAAAAATGCCCCTATTTATGAATGGGTGTGAGAGAGAGTAATAAGAGAGAGCAATAATGTATATAGGATAATAATTAATTGAGAGCAAAATGAGAAAAAATGCATTTATTATTGAGACAAACTTAAAAGGAATCTTACATTTAGAGATAAATATATTAAACAAAAGGCTCTTGTATATAAGGATGGAGGGAGTAAGTGAGTGTTTGGATTTCTTCTAAACCTAAGTTTCAAACCTAAGTTTGCACAACCTGAGACAAAACTCCTCTCACACACTTACCTCGTAAATCATAAAAGTTATTCTCAAAAGCTAATCCAAACACACACTAAGTAGTATCAAACTACAATGTAATCCAAACACACACTAAGTAGTAACATCAAACTACAATGTTGTAAGTGAGTGTTTGGGTTTCTTCCAAACCCAAACACTCACTTACAACATTGTAGTTTGATGTTAGTACTTTGTGTGAGTTACAACAATGTTGTAAGTGAGTGTTTGGGTTTCTTCCAAACCTAAGTTTCAAACCTAAGTTTAAGACAACCTAAGACAAAACTCTTCTCACACACTTACCTCGTAAATCGTAAAAGTTATTCTCAAAAGCTAATCCAAGCACACACTAAGTAGTAACATCAAACTACAATGTTGTTTGTTTTTGCAGGTTTTGGTTGGAGAGTCTATTATAAAACAAAGTGATCCTGGGATGGGAATCAGCAATCTTTTCGGTAAAGATATATCCGTTCAAGTCTGAAGTCAGCATTTGAGGTTACAAATTGTTGGAGAAAATGCTTTTTTTGAATCATATTATGTACGACATTTTAAATTGCTATGAGTCCATGTAACAGTTGTGCGTTGTTTGCAACAATTCTTCTGTTTCCTTACTCATCTTTTTGGTGATTAGTTTAGAGTTGGGAGATTTATTTGAAATTTGTAATTATGACTTTCAATGTTTATGTTAGGTGCTGCTTGGTTTGTTGAAGTAGAACCCATACTTTTAGTTTCTATGTTAATTTCAGTTTTAAATTTACTGTTAATTTTAACTTCATGGTTTCATATAAGTTTTTCAACCTAATGCGACCACCTTCTGCAGTAGATTTGGAAACACTGCAACTTAGATGAGTGAAATTGACTAAAGTTCCCTTTAGCACTTGCAACCACTTTTAATCTTTACTTGATTGATATTATTAAATAATGGGGTAAAGAGAGAAGTAACATAGATTAATAGATCAAAATTTTGAAACTGAAGGCCGAGACTAATTCTGATTATAACCATATATAATCAGAATTATTAACACTTGATGCAATTCCAAGTTGTGCTGTTGAAGTAACATAGATTAATAGATCAAAATTTTGAAACTGAAGGCCGAGACTAATTTTACTTATAATATTCCCAACAACACCTGGATAATAGTGAAGTGTTGAAAGATATGACAATGGAGTTATACTACCTTTGTTGAAAGACATGAGTGGTATACTTTTAATCTTTGCTTATAACCATATAATCAGAATTATTAACACTTGATGCAATTCCAAGTTGTAATATCTCAATTTCTGATTAAGGGATAATCATGATTATTAATGATAATTATGAATTTATTGGAATTATTATGTATTTTATGACTATATTAATTAATGTCATAATTAGTGGAAATTGGAAATATTGGTGCATGTGAGTGGTATTTAAGATCAAGGGTTGAGATTTCCTTGACCGTGGGTCGGAATCTAGTGTGTTAAGCTTGGGTGAGCTTATTGTGGGAATGATCGAGATGTTGACATGTGGCAGTGTGGAGGCCATTGGATGAAGTTGCTAGAGGACAAATGACCACTTTTTGCTCCTCCTCTCCATTTCTTTCTCTCTCTCGTGCTCTCTCTCTTCTCTCTCTCTCTCCATTGTTGAAGGCAAGGAAGAAGGGGAAAAGCTTGATCTTTGGGTAGGTAAATGATCTCCTTTGCTCAAACCCACTTCCTTAATGTTGATCCTTGAGTAATGAGCTTCATTTTGGTGTGTGTAGTGTGGCCATTTGGTGCTGATTTGTGCTACACGAAAATTTGGAAAGTAGTGAATCAAGAACTCTCTTTGGAGAAGTTGATAAGGTGAGTAAAACCAATCTATCTATCTATGTTTCACACCATTTGGAATAGTTTCTAAATTCTGGAAATTTGGGCTTGAATATGAAAAATGAGTGTCACTGTTCATTTGGTATGTTTTTAGTATGAGAATGGTGTTTTGGAATGAGTTTATGATAGATAGATTGATTGGAGGTTGAAATGTTAAGTTTAGTAATTTTGGGAAAATTGATGATTTGTGCTGATTCAATCCAAAACATGATAATGGAGTTGGATTTTGATCATTTTAATGATTCCATTGAATTCCTTGGGTGTTTTTGTGTGGGAGTAGCCTTGGGTTGGTATTTGGGGTCATTTGGATCACTTGGAAAAGTTTCTGGAAATGCTGTTATGCCTTCTCGTTTTTCTGGTTTCTGATAATCGTGCTTGAGGTGAGAATTTTGTGCTTGAGGTGATTTCCGTACTTGTGCTTGAGGTGAGGATTTTGTGCTCGAGTGATCCTTTTCTGTGAGAATTCTTGTGCTCTCGGGCATGTGCTTTCTGTCGCGCTTGAGGTGAATTCCGTACTTGTGCTTGAGGTGAGGATTTTGTGCTCGAGTGATCCTTTTCTGAGAGAATTCTTGTGCTCTCGGGCATGTGCTTTCTGTCGCGCTTGAGGTGAATTCCGTACTTGTGCTTGAGGTGAGGATTTTGAGCTCGAGTGATCCTTTTCTGTGAGAATTCTTGTGCTCTCGGGCATGTGCTTTCTGTCGCGCTTGAGGTGATTTCCGTACTTGTGCTCGAGTGAGAATTTTGTGCTTGAGGTGAGGATTTTGTGCTCGAGTGATCCTTTTCTGTGAGAATTCTTGTGCTCTCGGGCATGTGCTTTCTGTCGCGCTTGAGGTGAATTCCGTACTTGTGCTTGAGGTGAGGATTTTGTGCTCGAGTGAGCCTTTTCTGAGAAAGTTCTTGTGCTCTCGGGCATGTGCTTTCTGTCGCGCTTGAGGTGATTTCCGTACTTGTGCTCGAGTGAGGATTTTGTGCTTGAGGTGATGTCCGTACTTGTGCTCGAGTGAGACCATTTTCACTCGAGGTGAAGCAGTGAAAAATGAGTTTTTGTGCTTCCAAAAAGGGATCTTTGGGATAGTTCTTCCAACCCTTTAGGAGTTTTGTTAGGAGTATTTAGTGACTCTAAAAGAGCGATAATGATAACCAATTAAGCATTATAAAGTGAATTAAGTCTTGGAATAGAGAATAACTCTTCGTCCCTAATTGTGAAAATAGGATTTGATATTTGCCTTCCTCGGGAGAGACCGGCGCTAGGACACGCCCGGAAGAACTCAGGTAGTGACTTTTCTCTCATATCTTGTATGATGTTTTGGTATGCATATCTTATCATTGAACTTGTGAAATGTGTGCCATGGTCCATTACGGCGCGAGCAGGTCAACGTGAGCCGTATAGGGAGTGACAGTGGTCATCTCTAGGTCGGCCGTTGGACTGCCGTCGTAATCGACATGGATCTTTGTGAATCCGACCCGTGGGGGCGGCGTTTGTGAAACCAGCCGTGGGCTCTGTGTGTGTATCTTGCCTATGTGGCTTGCGAATATGATATGCTTTATATGGATCCCAGCTGTGGTGAATTATACTGTGTTGATTGTTGTGATGCAATACAACGTGAGCAATTCAGCGTGAGCAATCGTCAGGGATGACGTGTGTCATACTAACCATTGCCGTTGTAGTTGCTTGTGTGGATAATGATTTGATTACATGCATTATTATTGTACACTATATGATTGACTTGTTACTACGGGGATTCTTTAGAATCTCACTCTCCCAAAATTAACCATTTTAGACAGGGCAGAAGGATCGAGAGGCAAGCGGGCGACGAAGAGTAGTTAGAACTCCTGTTTAGGAGTATATTTTGGAGATTATGGTTATCATTGTATATTTTGGAATGGTATATAGTAGATTTTGTGTAATCCCTAAGTAAAAGGGTATGAATTGTAGGCTTTGTGCCTTGTGTAAATCCCTTTTATTATGAATGGAACCCACCTGTTCAGGCCATTATTATTTCATATTGGGAATTTGAGACCATTGTGAATATGTTTGAAAAAGTTTTTGCAAATCCGATTATTGGGCAAATGAGTATCTTAACGTGTACAGGCCATATGGTATTGAATGGGAATATGAGACCATTGTAATTGAGTTTAGAAAAGTTTTTGCAAATCCGATTTTGGGCAAAATATTTCTTTAATAAGTCCCAAATCAATTGCGGTCTCTAATTTCATGTTTATGAACTAAATCTCGGCCTTAAGCGTGAAGGGGGTTACACAAGTTGTGTTGTTGAAGACAATAAGTGTGCAAAATGACCTCAAAACACTGCAACTTGGTAAATAAAAGCACTTGTCCAATTTGACAAAATACCATATCTGATATGATCATCTCTGAGAGTGATTCCCATATAATGTATCTAATATTTACATGTGCATGAGCATAATGGTTTCATTTTGAAGCACTTGTCCAATATGATGTGTGGTAGCAGTGGAAATAAAAATCTATTTTCAATTCTGCAAGTCATGAGTGAAACTTTTGAGATCAAATTATTGTTGACTCTTAACATCATAGCTAGATATATGGTTTCACCTGCATACATCCCTTGTACTTACTTTGTGTAACCACGCAATAATTGCTTCCTATGTTGTCATATTGCAAATTTTGCCCTTTTGTTTTTTGATTTGGTATTCTTAAGCTCGCATTATAACCTACATTGTTGCATGCAGAAGAAGCAATGATTAAAAGTTGTTTGTGAAGCTTATTTTCACTGAGCACAAAATTTTGTATTGCTGTTCTGTTAAGCAGATGTTGGTTTGCTATGCATTCAATTTTTTCTTTTCAATGTGTGATTGTTAGAGAATATATATTTTTGCCATATTGATTTGCTCTATTTTTACGATGGGTTCCTAACGTCCATAATCTTGATTGGAAGCTTGTGAAAATATAACCACAGTGGAATTTGCTTCCTGTGTTGTTATATTTCAAATTAAGATTATTTATTTCGATAACTTTTTTATTCTTAAACCACGATTATACCATGTGTTGATGCAGGCGAAAGATATAATTTGAATTAATCTTAAACTCTGATAACATTTTGGTGTGCCGGATATTTAATTAGTAGTATGATTACTTATATTTCACTTTTTGTATTGAATCCTTTCAAGTGTGCCATAATTTTTTCATAAAGATTTGCTCCCCACGCGTTGCGTGGGGGAGTTCATGCTTGTTTCTAAAGTAAAAGGAAGAAGTACGGAAAAATTCTTTTCAATAACATAAATTAATTATTCCTACTTCCAATTCCAGACTTGCCCGCCGCCGCCCATCGTTGTCCTCTGGAGACGAGCCCCTTGTCCATCATCCCTTATCGCTGCCATTGTAGCCGTCATAATCGTCACAGCTGTCGGTAAGAGCACTTTCTTCTCATCGCTATTTTTTCGTCTCTTTGTGAATTTTGTATCTCTGCCCTTCGTGCATGTTAATCTAAGTCTATGGTTGCATATAAATATCAAACCAAGGGAAGGATTATACCCTTTCTCTTGGAATAATATTATTGATTCGTGCTTCAGTTTAAAATAGGATGTGAGAATGTTCTGCGAATTTGTTGATTCTCCCAAGTCTCTTGCAACATTAAGCACTGGGAATGGTTCCAGTTGGGATTTCACATGATATGAAATCTAATGATTGTTGCATATTCTTCCTCTGAGTGACGTCGTTTTAAATGTAGGGGAGGCACAGTCAACTTAGTTGGAGGCTGGAGAGAAGAACCATAAAAGCTGGAATAATATTATTGATTCGTGCTTCAGTTTAAAATAGGATGTGAGAATGTTCTGCGAATTTGTTGATTCTCCCAAGTCTCTTGCAACATTAAGCACTGGGAATGGTTCCAGTTGGGATTTCACATGACATGAAATCTAATGATTGTTGCATATTCTTCCTCTGAGTGACGTCGTTTTAAATGTAGGGGAGGCACAGTCAACTTAGTTGGAGGCTGGAGAGAAGAACCATAAAAGCTAACGTTATAGAGAGATATTGGTAGTAAGCAAAGTCCATGAGACAATAGTACTTCTTATTCGTTTGATTCTCCATGCATTGCTCCTCACTTTCTTATTACTGGATCCGAAATGAAAGCACCATAGCTCTCTCTAAGTCATGGTTTCGCACCAAGACAGTCACTAGCATCTTCTTCCATAATAAATCTACTCCTTACCAATCCGAAAGCCGTATAATTTCCTTAAATCATCCTCAAGAACTAGTCGGCAACTCCGAGAAATTCATGCTCAGATACTCATTTCCAACCTTTTCTCAAGCAGTTGAGTTACAACCCAGTTCATATATTTTTGTTCTCTACTCAAATCCATTATTTATGCATCTGCGGTCTTTGAGCAGTACCAGGATAAAAACTTGTTTGTTTGCAATGCTTTGACTCGTGGGCTTTATGAAAATGACGAGTGTAACGCCCCAAATTTTAATTAAGGGCTAATGAAGATTATTGTAAAAATTGTGAATTAGAGTGGATTATTATGTGTTGTGTGGAAATTTTAATTAATGTGCCAAAAATAAAGGAGAAATTAAAAGAATAGAATTATTGGCTTTAAGTTGGTGATTAATGGGGAAACTAATTACTAACTAAGAGGAAGTGAAATGTGTGATTAAATGGCTAAAGGATGTATTAGATAAGTTAATTGGTGGCTTAGTGTGTGAGGACCAATGAGAGAAGGACACTTGGCAAGCTTACTTGTGGGGAGAGTATAAAGAAAACTCAAATGTATTTTTTTAAAATCATTTCTCTCTCCTCCCTCTCCCTCCTTTTCGCTGACATGAGAACTTGAGGGAGTATCTGTTAGTATGATTAGTTTTGATGATGTCAAATATAGATGTCAAGTAGTGAAGTGCAAAAAGTTTGTATGACATACTTATTATCTTCATTGACTAACTACTATATTTAATGTTGGATATCTTGTAGATTAGCCAAGCCAAGAAAGAAGAAGATTGAAGATATTCAAGAAGATATCTAATTGGGTTATGAAGAATGATAATCAATTTGAGAAGATATCTAGTTTGGTTATGAAGAATGATCATCAAGTGGTAAAACAAGAAGAAAGAGATTGAAGAAAGAAGAAATTGCAAGATCACATGAGAATATCAAGATCCAAGCTATTAGAAGTGATATCGGAGGTTTCTATGATCAAACAGAAGTTGGAATGGGTCAATACGAAGCTAAAATGATGTATATGAAAGTTATGGTACCTCCGAAGATGATTACTCAAGTAATCACTCGAGTAATATGGCACTGCCTCATTTTGGAGGTGATTACTCGAGTGGCTACTCGAGTAATCTGCAAAGTTACTTGAAGATTACTCGAGTGACCACTCGAGTAATGACACTCTGGTTTCGCACGTCAGGATAGAGGTTCAGTATTTTGGGCATATCTTTCCAACCACATGTCGGATTGATCTAAAACCAGTGGCATATGAAAGTAGACTCCCAACGCGAAATATGGACACCAATATCACATTAAAACGAGTTCAGATGAGAGAGATATAATCTGTTGAAGTTCACACATGAATCAGCATCTTTTACCAGAATAAGGTTTGGTATTTTGGACATAACTCTCAAAATACATATCGGATTGAGACGAAATTGGTGCCATATGAAACTAGACTTAACAAGAGTTCCATTTATATATCATTTGACATATTTTAAGTTATATACTAAGAGCTATGCCTTCTGGAAGTTGATGCTTGTGATTTCAGACTTTTCCTAAATGCAGAAGGTATTCTTTGGATCATAAATTTCTCTACAAAATGAATTTGGAGGTGATTCTTATTTCATTGGAGTGTAGATGATAAGGGCTTTCCGATGATATATAATTTACCATGTTCGGAATCAAAATCAAGAATTCACTTGAAGGGCTTACTCGAGTAATCTGCAGTTTTATTTTAAAGCTTACTCGAGTGAGCACTCGAGTAATGCAGTTGGAAATGCTCTCGACCAAGATTTGAATGATATTACTTAGGGGACCACTCGAGTAATCTGTAAAGTTATTTAAGAGCTTACTCGAGGGATCACTCGAGTAACCAGAGAAGAAATCTTCTAGTAGCTCTCGGCCAAAAATTGACTCACATCACTCGAGGGACTACTCGAGTAACCAGATAAGAAAAAGAAACATTACTCAAGGGATCAATCAAGTAATGAAGTTGGAAATGTTCTCAGCCAGATTTTGAATGGGATTACTTGAGGGCTCACTCGAGTCATGACCCAGGCTTACTCGAGTGACCACTCGAGTAATGTTTCCCAAGAGAACAGAACAACGTACTGAAGCTTTCGAAAATCATGGAATTAATTATGAAACTCACTCTTCTTACTTCCAATCATTCTTACACTTTATTGTATTAGTATTTAATGTATTTCTCCAGGAATGCAATGAAGAGATGATGTGAAGAGATAAAAGTTGACTTTACGGAAGTAGAGCGTCCACAGAGCATAACGGCTAGTTTTTCAAATATGAAGAACGGTCAAATGAAGCAACGGGATTCCAACAGATAAGTTGAAATACTCATAACGGTCATATCTTACTCAACTATAAATACAAGAGATTCAAGCAGAGAACAACAACACTAATGAGAACACTACAACACAAACATGCTTATATCATGAATCATCCACTTCGACCCAACTACTCTCTGTTCTTATCTATTTTCTATATCATGTATATTTGAGAGAGAGATTATTTGTATTGTACTACAGTGTTCATTATATCTACTCTGTGAGAGAGTCTGTAAACACTTTCAACTATATTTCTGAATTTATCTCAAGTTAGAGGGACCTTGAGTGGGTTGATTTCCTTATGGGAAGTGTAGAGAGAATCGCCGGTAAGACTTTCTGCTCATAAGACTTATAAGGTGCAAGCAGTAGAGAACGTTGCTGCTCGTAAGACTTATAGAGGTGTAAGCAGGAGAGAACATTGCTGCTCGTAAGACTTGCACAGGTAAGCAGGAAGGAAAGATCTTCAGGATTGCTCTGCTCGTAAGACTTGCTGTAAGGGGGAGTATCTTGGTGAGAACTTTGTAAAGGCTTTTCTTGTGCCTGGATTAAACAAGAAAATAGTGGATTTAAAAATCTCAGGAGGAGCCTGGGGACTGGATGTAGGCCATCACATATTGGACCGAACCAGGATAAATCACAATTTGCATACTCTCTTCCTTAAACTCTTATATTTTTAGCATATATTAACTGTTGATTTATGATTCATTACTTTTATATTTATTGCTTCTTTTAAGATGCAAAAAGACTTTCAAAATTCTTAAGATTTTTATCTTACACCCAATTCACCCCCCTCTTGGGTGTCAGCCGGTTCTAACATTTGGTATCAGAGCTGGACTCTTGTTTAAAGGACTTAACCGTCTCAAGAGTTTATAATGGCTGATTTTAGGTGTTATATGCTTTTTGTAGATTTTGACTATACAATTCCACCTATTTTGAAAGATATTGATTTTTGGTTTTGAAAGCTAGAATGACATCTTTTATAAAATGCTTTGATTATGATATGTGGGATGTTTTTACAAATGTCTTTGATTTCAAACCGAGAAATAATTGGACAGAAAGAGAAAAGAAAATGTTTTCGTTGAACATTAGAGCAATGAAAATTTTGTATAGTGCTTTAACCGAAAATGATTTTGAGAAAATTAGATTTTGCTCTACTGCTAGAGATATTTGGGATATTCTTGCTTCTATTTATACTTATAACAATTGTGTTGAAGTTGAAAGCATTGACAGCTCATGTGAAACTATAAGCTATATATCTACGGTGCATGAACAATTGGAAGTTAATGATGAAAAAAAAGAAATCATAGAACACTTCCATGATCCTGTCAATATAGAAGAACAAGAGGAAGATGGTTCCCAAGAAGAGCTCATTACGGATGAATTTGATGGATCATCCTTTAGAACTCAAGATGCACATATGATAAAAAATTCCAATTCTTCTGGAGTTATTTTGAAAACTGATTTTCAAAGTTTTCATAAAATTGTTTCTCAACCAAATATTGATTCTATTATGAAAAGCAAAAATGTTTTCAATCATACTGGAAAGTTTATTGGAAAGAAAGAATGTTCAATGAAATTTATTCGGGTTTTTACTCTCTTGATCGACACATTACTTGCATTAAATCTCATAATTCATATCATCATATTATTTGCAATTATTGTGGTAAATCAGGTCATATTTCTCACATATGCTATATTAGGAGAAATTCTAATGTGAGAAATAAATTTGTTTGGATTCCTAAAACGCAAGTGAGTTCAAATGCTAATGTTCAAGGACTAAAAGAAAAGTGGGTACCAAAATGTCCATCTGGTGTTTCATGTGTGTAGATTGATTCTAGAAAGAATGGATAAAAGGGTACTAAGAAAATGAAGAAGATTCCAAGAGTTCCTCATGCACCTAAATGGAGATTCACATCAATTAGGAGAACTCTCAGATCACCCATTGCTGGAAGTACAAAGTTTAACCACAAAGAAAGGCAATGGAGAAAAGGAGTACGTTCCACCTCAAGAATGAACTACCATAGAATACCGTTCAACTATCTTGAGGAGAACAAGAAAGGGAGGATCTCTCAAGCATCAAATAAAAGACTTCTGGAGTATATATATATTGAGAGAAGGTTGCCATCACCCAAAGCAAGATATTCAAAGTATCAACATCATAGAAAGATGCAATGGGTAAGCAAAAGCAATCCTCCTATTTAAGGCAAAGGTATACAATGATAAAACCTCCTATGCTATTGTCTGTAATATTTATTGGGGTTTTATATTTTGGAATCTTAGGAATGATCATTGCAAATGATTTTGAAATTATGTTTTCGCATCCCTTAAAAAGCCAGTTAATAGATTTATTTATAAAGGGATTGTAATGCTCAACAGGTTAATTCTTTATGCATGTATAATGATTTGAAAAGAAAATATTTCTCTTATGCATAAAGACATATTTAATTCATTATGCTCAATTGTCTCGAATTAATTATATTCTTAAAGCATGTAAATTATGATTCCTATAAGGTAACCATGAGTAGATCGAAGTAAAATTGGATACTAAAGGAAGAAAAAGATCTATATGGTTTTATAGGAAGAAGAAAGGAAGAGCTTCATCTCAAGATTATGACTACATAAGATTTTACTCAAATCTTAGTGAAGTTGGACCTTGAGGCTACATCTTAAATGTGTAAACAAAAGGAGGCATTACTTAAGGCAACACTACAAGCACCTAGCTAACAATAAAGGAAGAAAAGATGCATAGTGAAGCGTCACTCAAGTAACCAATCAAGTGATCATCATCACTGTATGACAACTGGGAGTGAATGTTCAAGTGATAAGACCAACTGGAAGATTGGAAGGCAAAAGTCAAGGAATTATGCACAAATGAACTTCAAAGGATAATTTCTCAAGTAATTACGAGATTACTTGAGAACGGTATTATCTTCTTTATTCTTACTCGATAATGTGCTTATATAAATTATTTATTTGGGGAATGAATACTTGCTCATTATTGCATACCATTAATAATCAATCATTTGTGGTTTTCAAATTGTTTTAAGATTGCTAAATGGACTGAAAGTGAAATTGTGCATAATCATTCTATGTATTTCAAAATGCACATTTCAAAAATGTACTTAGATTCCAATTCATCTTGTTTATAAAAATGCATACACATTATTTGAAAATTTTTCACATTTTTTTTTGCATTCAAATCGTTTCAAAATTGGAAGTTAATATTTTTGTATACTGAAAGTCAGAAATGCTTCGAATTCATCCACCAGAGTATTTCCTCATCATTGGCATATTGGCATATTGATCATTGATCTTAAATGTGCTATCCAATGCTTGAAACCTTTAGTCTTTATTCTCTAACATGTTAGACCTTACGTCTAACAAGTTAACTATCTATATGAGTTTCAAGTGTATTCCCTGAAAAATAATTCTATATGTGAAAGCCTTGTGCCTAATGCATAAATCTTTGGTTGGCCAAGTTATTCCCAGCATTATGAATGTTCATTAGTGCATTGAATCTTAATGCATTAACCATTATTGTGGAATAACTTACTTGGATGATACTCTTGTACTCTAGTCATTTGGACTAATGAGTATGTGCTTAATCACTCATAAATTCTTGTATTCATTTTGTTTCTCAAATACATTAACCATTGCCATCATATATCTCTTAAGTAACTAGTGTCTTGAATTCAAAAGTTTAAGTTGATTGTTCCTATTCTTCAAGACATAAGAGTCAATGTTATCTCTTGGTCAATAGCAAAGTCATCATGCTTATATATTCAAGCTAAGCCTTTTTTGGCTGAATTCTTTATCCATATAACTCTTGCTCTTTGAAAAATTCTTCAACATGTTAACTTTGATAATTAACATGTTAGCTTAGTTGAACTCCAACGAAGCTTTCTGTTACATATTTTATAACTATTGACTTCCATCATTTTTAACATAAGCATCGATTGTAAACATATTTCAAAGATGAGTTTTACATATATTCAAAATCTCTATTTCACAATGCACTATTATGATTTGAAATTATAGATGAGATTTGAAACAATTTGCATATCTCATTATCATTATTGGAAAACTTGATTGCATTCATGATTTATCATTTCATAGCAGTTGGTCATTATGAATAGATTTTCAACTCTCTTTGATTTAACTTACATCGATTGCATGAAAATCTTATCAATGACATATTTTTATATAAAGTGTATTTACAAATTTTCATTGATCTTTGAACATCATCATTCTTGGTATTATTTAGTCATTACCCTTTATGATTCAATTGCTTGAATTTATTTAATTGGGTAAAATTATATTCTGGTCTTTGTTGATTATTATACTCTTTGCTCAAATAGCATATGATTCAATTATATAAGAGCATAAGAGTTATAATGTCTAATATTGTATGGACCTAAGAGAAAGTTAGGTACCAAAGAGCATGTATTTATCCTTTTGTAGGACTTAATCAAAATGCTCTACTTTTAGATACAAAGATCAGAGGCTAATAGAGCAGGCGTGACTGGCAATGTTGCAATGTGAGCATAAGCAAAATCTATGGTATCACTCAAGTGACACCACATCACTAGTAAGTAACTAGCTAGTGATGCAGCCAGAGAAAGAAAATGAGGAGGAAAATCTCTTAAGTGAACCTAGATGAGATTCATCTCAAAGTAGCTCAAGGCCAAGAACAAGTTTAGCCAATATGAATCTTTGTTGCCTACCTACCTTCCTTATTGTTTCAAGGTGATCAGACATTTTCACTGTGATATGGAGCCAACAGAGATGTTTAAAGGAAGATGCTGAGATGCACAGAATCATCAAGCTTGGTAAGCCTATGGGGATTCTCAACTTCAATCTTAGCTCTATGTGTGATCTCCGTAGCATTATCTAATATACATACATTAGAGCTATGGCGAATAAGGCCAATAACTTCACATACTTTATTGAGAAGAATTACCACATAATGGCCTATATTATAAGCAAGGAGGAGAGGAATACTGAAAAGATCATGTCTGTCAGAGAATAAGAGATATATATATATACTTCTACAGGACTTACTCCAAGTCATCTAAAATTACTTCAAGTAATCTGCAATTACTTCAAGTAGACCTTCAAGTAATTTGAAGTTACTTCAAGTAGACCTTCAAGTAATTCGCAATTACTCCAAGTAAGCCTGAATTTCACTCTAAGTTAACACAAGGGGCGTAGATGATGAGAGTTGAGACTTCAAGAATAAATAAGAGACAACACTTTGCTTGAGCTGGTCTCCCTGGTCCTTTATTTTGTGGTCCATTTGTCCAAGCCTATATGAGAGAGGAGCTTCAACAATCACACAGAGCTTGCTATGAACAATGCCGAGTTCATCACTTCTGTGAATGGCAATATTAGAAACTCTCGGATTTGATCAACCAAAACTTCAAGGCCTTATTCTGAGCTCATGTTGGTATCCTAAAGTGCTTACAGAAGACTACACTTCAAAATCTCTCCATACTGATCACATCAACAGACAATAACTAGCTAACAATGCACCAATAGACTTCAGAGGATTATGGCTCGAGTGATTACTATATTACTCAAGTGAGGTATTGTATTCTTTAATTCAAATTCTCTAAGTTGCATCACTCAAAGTGAACACTTGAGTGATGAATTCAAGTAATACAGGGTTACAAGCTTAAAACCCTAACTAGCATCATCATTTTCAAAACTTGATTTATCTTTAATATTCATATTTTCATAATCATTCTCTCTACAAAATTTCCAATGATTTTACTAATCCAAGAGAGTTATTAATTATACTGCTTACAACGATTTTCTTTTAAGCCATGCATTCATTAAGGGGGAGATTTACATACACATATGTTTTATATCTTAAAAACTCATCTCATTTATTGAAAGAAAATCCTTTTAACATATTCATCTGAATTCACTATCTTTTAATTAGTTTTGATGATGAGTTACTCTTATATTTTCCTTTCATGATCTTAATTTTTAACATATCATATGGAAAGGATGACTTTGGTTTATGCAACAAATTTAATACTTGATTGCACTAACCATTCTCCTTGCAAGAATGCTTTTACTTATAGCAGGAGAATTTGCTCTATGGTAGATCATTCCTCAACACACTAAAAGGATAATATATCAACTTTGAGGAAAGATTATTTAATACTGGCAGCAACACTCAAAGCAACAAAAGGCACAAATCAGGATGATTTTGGTAGTATTCTAAGAAAGGTTATTCCTAAGCTTCCTATTGAGCACGCTTCAAAGTTTACCACTAAGCCAGCTATAGTTCACTCCTATGAACTTGATTCATCAGAGTTGCACAACAAAAGTATGGTAAACACAACATCATGGATTTACACAACAAGAAAAGAAGGCAATGGACTTCATGGATCAATCATCAACTTGCTAAATCCAAATGAGAATTTCTAAACCCTCTCTTTATCTTTCAAGAATACTTTTCATATCTTAGATTTTAATTTGCCTTGATATGAATGTTTTCTTGAAAACCTCTTCAAATTGTTTAAAATTTGTTTTCATGAAAATTATTTTTCATTTGCATCAAATTATAAATGAAAATATCTTCAAATTGGGAGAGAGACTTGACATATTTATTTTGATTGAAAGAAAGGAATTTCTAAATTCAATTTCAAATTTAATTCTATACAAGTATTTCTTCCTTATACTTCAAAACTTTTTGCTAATGTCAAATAGGGGGAGAGAAAGGCAAGAAAAATACTTTGCATTCAAATTGTTGTTAAATTCACACATATTTTTCTTAAAGGATTTGCCATCATCAAAAAGGGGGAGAATGTTAGATATGATTAGTTTTGATGATGTCAAATATAGATGTCAAGTATTAAAGTGCAAAAAGTTTGTATGACATACTTATTATCTTCATTGACTAACTACTATATTTAATGTTGGATATCTTGTAGATTAGCCAAGCCAAGAAAGAAGAAGATTGAAGATATCCAAGAAGATATCTACTTGGGTTATGAAGAATGATAATCAATTTGAGAAGATATCTAGTTTGGTTATGAAGAATGATCATCAAGTGGTAAAACAAGAAGAAAGAGATTGAAGAAAGAAGAAATTGCAAGATCACATGAGAATATCAAGATCCAAGCTATTAGAAGTGATATCGGAGGTTTCTATAATCAAACGGAAGTTGGAATGGGTCAATACGAAGCTAAAATGATGTATATGAAAGTTATGGTACCTCCGAAGATGATTACTCAAGTAATCACTCGAGTAATATGGCACTGCCTCATTTTGGAGGTGATTACTCGAGTGGCTACTCGAGTAATCTGTAAATTAATTTGAAGATTACTCGAGTGACCACTCGAGTAATGACACTCTGGTTTCACACGTTAGGATAGAGGTTCGGTATTTTGGGCATATCTTTCGAACCACACTTTGAATTGATTTGAAACTAGTGGCATATGAAATAATACTCCCAACACGAATAATGGACACCAAGATCACATTAAAACGAGTTCATATGAGAGATATATGATAAGTTGAAGTTGACACATGAATCAGCATCTTTTACCAGAACAAGGTTCAGTATTTTTGGACATAATTCTCAAAATACATATCGGATTGAGACGAAACGGGTGCCATATAAAACTAGACTTAAAGAACATTCCATTTATATACAATTTAACATATTTTAAGTTATATACTAAGAGCTATGCCTTCTAGAAGTTGATGCTAGTGATTTCAGACTATGTCTAAATGCAGAAGATATTCTTTGGATCATAACTTTCTATACAAAATGAATTTGGAGGTGATTCTTGTTGTATTGGAATGCAGATGATGAGGGCTTTACAATGATATATAATTTGCCATGTTTGGAATCAAAATCAAGAATTTACTTAAAGGGCTTACTCGAGTAATCTGCAGTTTTATTTGGAAGCTTACTCGAGTGAGCACTCCAGTAATACAGTTGGAAATGCTCTCGGCCAAGATTTGAATGATATTACTTGAGGGACCACTCTATTAATCTCTAAATTTATTTAAGAGCTTACTCGAGGGATCACTCGAGTAACCAGAGAAGAAATATTCCAGTAGCTCTCGGCCAAAAATTGACTCACATCACTCGAGGGACTACTCGAGTAACCCGATAAGAAAAAGAAACATTACTCTAGGGATCACTCGAGTAATGAAGTTGAAAATGTTCTCGGCCAGATTTTGAATGGGATTACTCGAGGGCTCACTCGAGTAATGACCCAGGCTTACTCGAGTGACCACTCGAGTAATATTTCCCAGGAGAACAGAACAACATACTGAAGCTTTCGAAAATCATGGAATTAATTATGAAACTCACTCTTCTTACTTCCAATCATTCTTACACTTTATTGTATTAGTATTTAATGTATTTCTCCAAGAATGCAATGAAGAGATGATGTGAAGAGAGACTTTAAGGAAATGGAGCGTCCACCGAGCATAACGGCTAGTTTTTCAAATATGAAGAATGGTCAAATGAAGCAAAGAGATTCCAACGGATAAGTTGAAATACTCACAACAGTCATATCTTACTCAACTATAAATACAAGAGATTCAAGTAGAGAACAACAACACCAATGAGAACACTACAACACAAACATGCTTATATCATGAATCATCCACTTCGACCCAACTACTCTCTGTTCTTATCTATTTTCTATATCATGTATATTTGAGAGAGAGATTATTTGTATTGTACTATAGTGTTCATTATATCTACTCTGTGAGAGAGTCTGTAAACACTTTCAACTATATTTCTAAATTGATCTCAAGTTAGAGGGACCTTAAGTGGGTTGATTTCCTTATGGGAAGTATAGAGAGAATCGCCGGTAAGACTTTTTGCTCGTAAGACTTATAAGGTGCAAGCAGTAGAGAACGTTGCTGCTCGTAAGACTTATAGAGGTGTAAGCAGGAGAGAACATTGCTGCTCGTAAGACTTGCACAGGTAAGCAGGAAGGAAAGATCTTCGGGATTACTCTGCTCGTAAGACTTGCTGTAAGGGGGAGTATCTTGGTGAGAACTTTGTAAAGGCTTTTCTTGTGCCTGGATTAAACAAGAAAATAGTGGATTTGAAAATCTCAGGAAGAGCCTAGGGACTGGATGTAGGCCATCACAAATTGGACCGAACTATGATAAATCACAGTTTACATACTTTTTTCCTTAAACTCTTATATTTCTAGCATATATTAACTGTTGATTTATGATTCATTACTTTCATATTTATTGCTTCCTCTAAGATGCAAAAAGATTTTCAAAGTTCTTAAGATTTTTATCTTACACCCAATTCACCCCCTCTTGGGTGTCAGTCAGTTCTAACAATATCATCATCATCTTCAACCACTCTCATCTCTCTCATTCTCTCTCTTCTCCCTTTCTCGTCAGCCATTGAAGACCAAAGGGAAGGAAGAAAAGCTTGAAAAGGAAAGGGAAAATGATCTCAAATGCTTAAACTCCATTCATTAAAGTTGTTCCATGCATTGAGAGCTTCACTTTGATGGTTATAGTTTGTCATTTGGTGTTGGATTGAGCTCTCAAGGAGTTTTGGAAGTTTGAAGATCAAGAAGTCCTTTTGGAAAAGTTGAAGAGGTAAGTGAAACCTATATATCCATCTAAGTTTTGTGCCATTTGAATTAGTTTTGAATTTATGGGAATTTATTGCCTATTTTCAGAAATAAGAGCCATTGGTCATTTGGCATGTTATTGGTATGAAAATGGTATGTTTGGAAGGTATATGGATAGATAGAATTGATTGGGGATTGAATGATTGAGTTTAGTGATTTTGGGAATTTAGTGTTTAATGTTGCCCAAGACCAAAGCATGATAATGGAGTAGGATTTTGATAGTTTTGGAACTTCTATTGGATTCCTTGAGTGTTTTTATGTGGGAGTAGCTTTAGTTGAGGTTTTTGGTCTACTGGTAGCTTTTGGTAAAAATTCTGGAAAACTGTCATTATTTCTGCATTTTTTGGGTTTTGATATGGTCACTCGAGTGATCTGGAGCTCACTCCAGTGAGGGATGAATATCACTCGGGTGAGGTTGGGTTCCACTCGAGTGATTCAGTGAAATTCTTCATTTTTCCTTCAGTTTCTATGTGCACTTCAGTGAAAAAGGTCAAGAGTGTTACCTCATTTGCGAGTGAAATAAATCATCACTCGAGTGAGGGTGTATTTGACACCCTAAACCTGCCTCTCGGGTTGTCACTCGTGGTTAATGAGCAGGAGTGCGTTCTGGCACTCGCAGGTATTCAGTTTCCTCCCGAGTGAGAAGTTTCATACTCGAGTTCTTCTCTTCCTCTAAAAATTTCCATTGCTTTCAGGTTCTCACTTCCTGGACTTCACTCTCTAGTGCTCGAGTAAAGCATTTCGCTTTCACTCGAGTAAGGTCTTATGTGCTTGAGTGTCCCTGTCTCTGAAAAGTTATGGTGCTCTCGAGTGCTCACTAGTTATCCTTCACTCTCCGATACCCGAGTACAGATCGTACCACCACTCAAGTGAGGTTGTCTTCACTTGAGTGTCAATGCCCCATCACTCTAGTGAGGCTATCTTCACTTGAGTGAAATAGTGAAAAATATCAGTGTTTGTGCTTCCAAAAGGGGATCTCTGGGGTAGTTCTCCCAACTCTTTAGGTTTTTTATTAGAGGCATATATGAGTATTTAAGAGAAAGTAATGATAACCAATTGAAGTATTGTAAAGTTATTGAGTATTGAAATAAGTGGTGACATATCGTCCTTAATTATAACTTTAGGATTTGATATTTGCCTGGAGCGTAGAAGGCCCGTGCCTGCTCAAGAGCGGAAAGACCAAAGTAGTAACACTTTATTCTATATCATGTATATTGCATTGCTTGTTTGCATTAGTCATTGAATACAGTGAGGGGATGTGGTGAAAGCCCGTCCTTGAATATAGATACAGTGAAGGGAACGTGGTGTAAGCCCGATCTCGAATACAAATACAATTGATAGGACGTGGCGAAAGCTCGGCCTTGAATACAGATATAGTGAAGGGAACGTGGCGTAAGCCTGATCTCGAATACAGATACAATTGATAGGACGTGGCGAAAGCCTGACCTTGAATACAGATATAGTGAGGGGACGTGGCGAAAGCCTGACCTTGTATACAGTGAAGGGGACGTGGTAGTATGCCCGGCCTCGAATATTGATTGCTGCATTGTGATATATGTTTACTTACTTTGTTTATATGCTTCATATTCATAAACTGTTGCTATTGGGATTCTTTAGAATCTCATTCTTTCCAAATAATATTTTTAGACAAGGCAAGTGGATCGAGGAACAAGCAAGTGGATAAGGGCAATTAGGACTGTCGGCGGTAGTCTTAGTTAGATATTTTGGTTTTATACTGAACTGGTTATCATTTTGGATAAATGTATTTATTGAATAGATCATAGCATTATAGTTTTATGTAATCCCCGGTATGGATACTGAGATGGGCAATGGTGCCTTGTATAAACCTTTGGATTAATGTTATTTTCTCGGGTGAACGTCAGGAATTGTGCTTATACTCTGATATTATACATGTGACAAACCGAATAGGCCTATTGATTTTATGAATGAATGGAGATCTATTTATACAAGTGTTTTAAAAAGTTTGAAATTGTTCCCGATCTCTTATTCGATTATTAAACGTGTTTAAACCCTTAATCTCGGCCTTGATAGTGGCAGGGGTTACAACAAGTTTGAAGGTGCAATTTCGATCTTTGGTCTCATGTTAAGGTTGAATGTGAGGCCCGACTGGCTAACGTTTCCATTCATCCTAAAGTCAGCTACAGCTTTGCTCGTAGGTGAGCTTGGTGATTGTCTTCATGGTGCGATTTTGAAATATGGCCTAGAATTTGATTCCTTTGTTCGAGTTTCTTTGGTGGATATGTACGTTAAAGTAGAGAAGTCGGTTCTGTACTAAAATTGTTCGATGAAATGCCCCAGACTGTAATATCCCAATTTTTGATTAAGGGCAAATCATGATTATTGTGGATAATTATGAATTTAAATTGAATTATTATGTGTTTTATGGCAATATTAATTAATATGTCATAATTATTGAAAAATTGGAAGAATGGAATTATTGGCCATGAGTTGGTAATTAATGGAGAAATTAATTACTAACTATGAGAGAAATGAGAAATGTGATTAAATGGCTAATGGAGGGATTAAAGTGATTAATTGGATGATTACTTTATGAGAACAAACCAAATTCTGACATGTGGCAAGCATGGGTGAGAGAGAGGTTAAGAGAAAAGTCAATGGGTGTATTTTATTGTTTCTTCTCTCTCTTCCCTTCCCCATTTCCGATGAAGAGCCATGGAGGGGGTGTCGTCATCATCATTCTTCATCTCTACACTCCATCTCTCATCTCTCTCATTTTCCTCTCTCTCGTCAGCCATGGAAGGTGAAAGGGAAGGAAGAAAAGTCTAAAAAGGTAAGGAAAAATGATCTCAAATGCTCAAACTCCATTCATTAAAGTTGATCCTTAAGTTAAGAGCTACATTTCTATGGTTATTATAGTTTGCCATTTGATGTTGGTTTGAGACTTCAAGAAATTGTGGAGGTTGGAGAATCAAGAAGCTATTTTGAGAAAGTTGTTAAGGTGAGTTTAAGAGACCTTTCTATATAAATTTTGTGCCAAATGATTTAGCTTGGAAATTCTGAAAATTTGGCTTGAAATTTCAAAAATTAGGGTCTTGTGGTGTTTGAATTGTTGTTGTCATGGAATTAGTGCCTTGTTAAGTGTTTTGAATATTCGTATTGAATTGAAGCTTAAAGGTGAAGTTTGGGAATTTTATGTTGGTTTTGTGCATTGGGCAAAAACAGGGCATGTAATTGGGTTGTGATTTTGGTCATTTTGAACTCACCATTGTGTTCCTTGAGTGATTTTGTGTGGGAATAAGCTTGGTTATTGATTTTGGAGTCATTGAACACTTTGATAGAAAATTGGAAAATCTGTCTTGTGTAAACACTGTCTGGACAGTCAGTTTGCATGAGCGTTTTGAATGACCAAATGGTGTTGGAAAATTCTGAAACTTTCCAGTCTTAAATTTCACATCCCAAGCTTCAAAATGGATATATATTTTGTGTCATTTCGTTTAGTATTCTGGGAGATATGATTGTCCAAAGTTTGGGATGGAAACAGAACTCTGTTTTGGAGTAGTTTTTAGTTTTTGGTGATTATGTATTTTTGTAGTGATTTCCAGTGATGGGCCATATTTTTCATTAAAATAGGACTTATATACCTTTCATTTGGCTTTAGAATCACCTCGTTTCAATTTTTCTAGGATTAGTTATGAATTTTGGAAGTTCAGCCAAGAATCAGGGAATTTCTTGGCCGCGGCCCAAACCTTTCTGGCCTGTGTTGGCCGCGACCCATGAGTGGCTGGCAGCGGCCAGTGGCCTTCTGACCATATTTTGGCCGCGGCCCAAGGAAGCGCTAGCCGCAGCCAACCCCTGTGTTCCAGCACTTTGAGTTTTCGAAAGGAGATCTCTAACCTATTGTTTACCAACCTTTTAAGGCTTTTATTAGAGGCATTTATGGCCTCTTAAGGGTCAATTATGATAACCAAATTAAGTGTTTCAAGTTAAATAAGTCTTGAAATAGAATATAACTCTTCGTCCCTAATCATGATTCTAGGATACGACATTTGCCCTAGGCGGGAGAGACCGATGCCAGAGTACGCTCGGAAGGATCAAGGTAGTGACTTTTCTCTCATATGGTGTATGATGTTTTAGTATGCATAACTTATCATTGAACTGTGAATTGTGAATGTGCCATGGTCCATTACAGCGCGAGCAGGTCAGCGTGAGCCGTGTAGGGATTGACGCTGGTCATCTCTAGGTCAGCCATTGAATTGCCGTTGTAATCGACATGGAACTTTATGAATCCGACCCGTGGGGCGGCGTTTGTTAATCCAGCCGTGGGCTGTGAGTTTTGAATCTTGCCTGTATGGCTTGTGTGATTAAATGCTTTATATGAATCCCAGCTGTGGTGAAATATATTATGTGGATTGTTGTGATGCAATACAGCGTGAGCAATCGTAAGGGATGACATGTGTCATACTAACCATTGCCGTTGTAACTGCCGTTGTAGTTGCTTGTATGGATAATGATTTGATTTCATGCCTTATTGTTGTACATACTATGATTGATTTGACACTACGGGGATTCCTTAGAATCTCACTCTCCCAAAAACCATGTTTTAGATAGGGCAGAAGGATCAAAGGGAAAGCGGGTGACGAAGAGCGGATAGAGCTCCGATTTAGAAGTATATTTTGGGTTATTGGTTATCATGTATATCATTTGGTTGTTTTTGGGAAACAATTGTATATAATGGGATTGGTAGTATAGTTTTGTGTAATCCCCAAGTTAAGGGTAATGAATTGTGGGCTTTGTGCCTTTGTAAAACCCTTATTAATGAATGGAACCCGAGTATGTCAGGAATTTGCTTTATACTCTGATATTGGTGAATGAAATCAATTTGTACAGGCCATTTAGTATTGAAATGTGAATATGAGACCGTCATGAACATGTTTTGTAAAAGTTTTTGTAAGCCATGATTTTGGAAAGTTTGATTTTGTTTAAGTCCCAAAATCATTTAAGGTCTCTAATTTTACATCAATTACATGTTTATGAACTAAATCTCGGCCTTAATCGTAAAGGGGGTTACACAGACTGTGAAGCATGGGAGCATATTGTTGTGGAATTTTTCTATTAATGGATGTTATAAAATGGGAGATTTGGACAAGGCTATAGAACTTTTTGAAGGTATGCATGAAAGAAATGTTGGGTCTTGGAATATTTTAATAAATAGATTTGCAAGAAATGGTGATATGAATGCCGCAAGAGAACTATTTAATCAAATGAAGGAGAAGAATATGGTCTCTTGGACCACAATGGTAAGAGGTTTTTACCAAAATGGATAATATAGGGAAGCATTGTCATTTTTTTCTAAAATGCTTGAAGAAGGTGTGAGATCGAATGATCTCACTATTGTTTCTACTCTATCAGCTTCTGTAAAAATTGGTACACTAGATGCTGGAATTCGAATTCACAATTATATCTTAAAAGGTGGTTTCTTAATCACTAAAGCAATTGGAAATGCTCTAGTGGATATGTACACCAAATGTGGGAACATTAAGGCTGCAAGTGAAGTGTTTGCTAACATGAGACAAAAGGACATTCTAAGTTGGAGTAGTATGCTCTGGGGATAGGCAATCTATGGCCACCATGAGCAAGTTCTGAAGTGCTTTGAACTGATAAAGTCTAAAGGTGCAAACACAAATTTCCACTCTTATTCCATTAACCAGTATCTTAGTTTCTTTTTTTTTGTTATTTTAATTTATTGTTTACCTGAATATTGCCACCTACGCAGGGGTGAAACCTGACTCTGTTGTCTTCCTTGCATCCTAACTGCATGCTCACACACCGGGCAAGTTGATGAAGGGTTACACTTCTTTGACAGCATGAGATATGAGTATGCCATTGAGCCAACAAAAAAACATTATGCATTAGTGATAGATCTCTTAGGCAGAGCAGGTAAACTAGATAAAGCATTTGGATTCATCCAGAACATGCCAATGGTTCCTGATTTTGTCATATGGAGAGTGCTATTTTGTGCTTGTAAGGCTAACAAAATTATCAAAATAGAAGAACTGATCTCAGACAAACTCTTGTAGCTTGAACCAAAGCACCTTGGAAGCTATGTCTTTTTATCAAACGTTTATGCCATAGTGGGGCGATGGGATGATGTAGAGAGAGTAAGAATTTTGATGCAAAACAATGGGGTAGAAAAAAATCTTGGATGGAGTTATATTGAGGTAGATAGGCAAGTGCACAATTTTGTTGCCGGGTATCAAGATCATAAGCATGCTAAAGAGATATATGTGAAATTAGAGGAAATAATGGCAAGAGCTCGGAAAGAAGGTTATGTGCTCAAAACTGATTGGGTACTTCATAATATTGAGGAGGAAGAGAAGGAAGAATCATTAGGAAGGCATAGTGAGAAATTGGCTCTTGCTTTTGGTCTCATCAGTACTACTCCAGGGTTGACTATTAGGATTGTGAAGAACTTGAGAATATGTGGCAATTGCCATTTTATAATGAAAAATCCTAGCAAAATGAGCCAAAGGAAAATTATATTGAGAGATTTAAAGAGATTTCATCATTTTAGGGATGGTACCTGCTCATGTGGAGATTTCTGGTGACATTTGATAATGAAATACAACAACAACAAAGCCTTATTCTACTAGGTAGGGTCGGCTACATTTGTTAATGAAATATGCTAGCAAAATGGGCCAAAGGGAAATTCTCTCCGATAATATTTTGGCTTATAGCCTTTTTTCTTTTTTACCTCACATTTGGAAAAATTTGCAAAGATTACAGTTTGTGGCAGCAAAATTGTCTCCTTTTACTTGCCATTTCTGCTATACTGCAGCTTTCATGTTGACTTATCTTTTTCTGTTCCATACTTACTTTCAATATCAAACAAATATTTTTATGTTTACTAGGGTGTACAGATATTTGTCTTGTGTGGTAGTGCTTTCCTTACATATTAATTTCACAAGAGACAATTCAGATTTCGGAAGACAACTGACAATCCTTAGCATGCTTGGCCCTGATTGTGGATGAATTTGCTGCAAGGTAAAATAAGTTCAGTGATGAATATAAACTGTTTTAGAAGGAATCTCTTCTCTGCCTCATCCGCCTTCCTGCTGTACAACTTTCTGCAAAAAAGTATGAAATGGTTTTGGTATTCACTATCTACTAGTATGTTATGGTTGTGGAACACATCCATTTTGTATAATCACATGCTATCAGTTTCTTATGAATGCCATTCTATTCTGAATTAAATCTTTTGGTATATTGTCATAAATGTTGTCTTCTAGCGTGGCATAGATTTCCAATCATCTATTACTTTGGAATGCAGGGAAGTTCATTTTTGGTACATTTTACCAGATGAAGCGAATAGCGTAAATCTATTGGATCAATATTTGGAAATTCTATCACTATGTGAAAGGGAAAATATCTTTCGCATTAAAGGGAAAATGCTAAAGAAAAGAGCACTGTTAGCTCGTACATTAGTTCGCACTACCTTATCAAGATGTAAGATTTACAATTCTGTTGTTGTACTCTCATTTCTTTGTGAACTTTTATAATTTATTTTCTGCATCAACTGCTTTTGATCATGTAATATGAAGATACTATTGTGTGAAAGAGGCCAAGTATCTAAAAATATTATTTATTACTAGACCAGACATTGTCAGATTGATCCAAAATCCATAAAGTTTAGGAAGAACAGTTATGGAAAGCCTAAGGTAAGTTGTTCTGACTGTTGATGTCTACTTTGGAATGTTCTTTTTGCTTGACATGTTCATCAACTTTTCTTGTAAATAATTATGGCTTTTAATGGCACATTTGAATAGGTAGATTGGCAATGTTCTGATGATTGGAGCCAACCACCATTGCATTTTAACATATCACACACTTAATCTTTGATAGCTTGTGGAGTGACTGGATTCTCCGGTATGTATTATATGTAAGATACATATATGCATATTCTCTCAAATTTCTAATTTATAACTTCCCCCCTCACTTTGTGATTATTGTTTTTCTTTTTTAAGGGTATTTGATATCTGAACTGATCGAATTTTCTAACAACATTGTCTATTGGATTGGCATCGATGTGGAAGATAAGCAAAGAAGGTTAAAGAATAGCATATTAGCTTTTGCCTAATGATACTTTACTTTTCATGAACTAGAAATGCTGACTGGCATTTCAGATCCTGAAACTCAACAACACGAGTGTATAAAATTATGGACTCTAAAGGTTGGGATAAACATTAAATGTTAATACTTTCACTATTTGATTTGTACTGATCAATTTACCAGTTAAATGTAATATGGTATACATAGACTTCATTTGAAATTCTTCCTTTCTCATATAATGAAAAGTACAATTCAGAGAGAGGATAACTTCTCACTATTACAGGTCTAAATTCAAAGCATGTCATGCTTCCGGTGGAAAAAAATCATGTTATGTTGTTTTGCTGTCCTACAGCTTTGACTCACGGCATGATTCCCATTTATAGGAAGCATATGTAAAAGCATTAGGGAAGGGCTTCTTAGCTTCACCTTTTAATACATTTACTATTCGATTAAGGGATTACATGAAAAAAGGCATATGACATGCACCTCATCTGATTTCTGACGTATGCTGTATACTTCGCAGTTGGATTCTGGAAAGCGCCAAGAGATGTTAGCCATTCATAACCTGATTCTTCTTCAGGACTCTGCTTTATTCAAGGAGAATCATAATATAGTGTTTGATTTAGGGTTAAAGTGCAATTTTGCCCCGGAAGCATTTAAAAAGGAACAAATTTGTCCAAGGCGTTATAAAACTAACGTTGACCATTAAAAAGTGATGTTGACAGTTAACATGTTTAACGGCAAATGGGAAAATTGGTCCGTTTTGGTTACTTATAAAGCAAAATTGCTCTTCAAAAAACTGTTAGGCGCTTTTGCGTTGTTATATCTGAGGTAAAATTGCACATTTACCCCTTTGCTTTATTGTTCTTCTAACAAATTAAATACTCTTAACTATTTCACATTGACTTAAATCCTTTTGTTTTATTGGCTTTGTGCACTTCACTTGCCGAATAGGTTCCTGAAATAATTATCGAGTAATTTGGGGAACCGAATAAGCCTTGGGAAACTGGCAATTTGTGCTTCTGGAGTTGTTGGGTTCTCATTATGCTGCCATTTGTATAGAGTAGACATAATCTCTAGAGGTAGTCAGTGTTGTTAAAATTTTGTAGGAACTATATTTAGAGTGGTTGCTAGAGATTTATGTGTGTGATTTGTAGGTAATGGTTAGGCTTGCAATATATTTGAGCATACGGAGAACGATCCCCTTTATTGAAGATGAATATACATCCGAAACTGATGTTGTAGTAATTGATGGATTGACTACACTCTTGGGTTCTGCCTAATGCAAGAAGTGACACTCCTATATATGGTGCACAACTTACATACATGTGTGTACCCTGTTTGAATGGAAGACAATTTTCGTGATATTTAAGGGCCTATTTGAGAAAATGGTGGAAAAGTACGTTTACACAAGTTAAGGCAAAACTCCTCTCATAAACTTACCTTGTACCTTATACCATTTTGGTCCTATTTGTAAGTCTCTTTTAACTAAATCTCATGTACTAAGAAGAGGTAGTTAACCTAATGATCATTGAGTAAATTTCCAACTATGCCCTTATTTATGAATGAGTGCTTTTCAATTCTTTCTTCTCTATCCATCTTTAAATTATTTCTTCATTGGTACAATAAATAGAGGTAAAATTATCATAATTTCATTTACTATATTGAAACTGAACTTACAAATAGGACCAAACTTTTTGGTAAAAAAGGACTTATAAATAGGATCAGAGTGATATGCCATAAAACATATTGGAAAAACAGCTTCTACCGCTAATTCAAATAGATACTAAAATGGTGAATGGCTTGTTAGTTTACTATGTCATATTTAAGTAGTAGTAATTTGTAAATTATTTTTATAAACATAAATAAACAAATATAAACTATTAAAATTTGATTTATATAGTTCATAATGGCAGTAAAAAAATAGAAAAATTTTAATTTATAAAATATTTTAATTGTGATAGACCAATCACTTCCTTTTTTTCCGATAAATGTCAATTTATTTAACAAAATGAGTAGGTCCTACCTGTGCGTTACACAACGAGACTATACTATAACGATCATTTATAGACATCTATTTATTTGGTAAAAATATCCATCCTTTTCTTCACATCATTTAGTTACATTGTACGGGTAATAAAAACAATGAACTTCACACTATATTTTTATGCACAACACATAAAACCTTACATTCATGAACAGAAATGCACTTTATTTTGTTTGTCACCTTACATGATCATAATTAAGCATCTACATTCCTAAAAACTTCATTCTACACAACATTGTTTGTAGTGTTTAATGGTCCTGCATCAGCTGGTTCGACAAAAACTTTCATTTACACCCCAAACAACTTCTCTCAGGGTATAATTCCTAAGTAAATAATTTAAAAAAATGTTTAGTTTTTGTGCATTCTATGCCTTCACTAAAATGTACTAAATAATATTACTAATTACAACAATTCATATTAGCATTTACTCCCTCCAATGAATTAATTTTATTGTATGTTATCAAATAATTCATTTTCAACATTCCTTCAATTACTATCACATCAACACACTGCTAAGTGGAGTAGTATCCTAGCTTTGGCCAAATAAAAAGGGGAAAAAATCAATGACAACTGCAAATGACTAAAGAGTACTATGATAAGAAATATTGAACAATGGAGTATGTAATGAAATGACCAAGGACTTATAAGCTAAAGCTATTAACTTCTTGTAGGGTTTTGACCATTTGAAATGAATAATGAAAAGTTAACATGTTAGTCCAACTCTTTTTTTTTTTTTTTTGCCATTAACAATTAGTCCAACTCTAACTCAGACAAAAGTACTGAAATATGTTCCATCACCATCCAATTCACTCATCCATAAGTCAGTGAAGTAGACTGTTAATATGACTTTGATCAACATTACTTGCAGTTAAAAAATCAAACAGAATACAAGACCCATATATATTGCATTGGTTTCTTATTATTGTTGGTCAATTTTAATTATTTCTTAATACATGCATTTATGTATTATTGAGCAAAGAAAAAAACCCACAATGACTATAACATATTTGGTAATTAAATACTGATAAAATAAGCAACATTTTCAATTAAATGTAATGATTTCATATCTTAAAGGAAGTGTATTATAAAAAACTACTCCCCTCCACAACAATCTCATATACCTATATAAAAGACAAAATACATTGCTGAACTTTTGCAGCATCTCCTCCCTCACAGTAGGCCAACACAGATGGTTACTATACCTATGACAATAGCCATGTGATGCCTATGAAAGTTGTAATCCTATAGACATTGTAAAAAATCATATAGTTGGCATTCATATAGTAAAAATAATAGCCCTTATTATTCATAAGCATTTAAGAAAAACTACAACTTCAAATCCTACTAATAAATAATCATAAGAAATATGAAATTAGATCATGAAAATATAGTTGACGTTTACAGCCAGCCCTACATTACAGTTTACTTGGTTAATTTTCTCAATTAATTCTGCAGAGCAGTTAATACCTAGCTTATTCTCATTTGTATATCATAAATTAATGTTGAAAAAAGAACACATTAAATGAAAGTGGGTATACATCAAAAAGTTAGTTCAAGATATTATGCAAATAATATCCTTAAAGGTTAAATATAATATCTAAGCTTACCCACTAACTCTGAAAATCAGGTAAATATATGTTTGTGTGTGTGTGTGTGTGTGTAACAGTCATGGAGCGGAAAAAAATAATAAACAACATAATTGTAAGATATGCACTTGCAAAAAATTGTTGTGTATTTCATAGTAATGCTTGAAACAACCCTTTACAAACGTGCTCATTCACATGTGAACATAAAAATGGATAAAGTAATGTATTTTGTGTTAGCAACTACTGCAAGTTAGATGAACTAATCTAACAATAGTTGGTAAGGAAGCAAACTTGAGTGATTGACAAAACATACTACATATTGCTGAAAGTTTGTTCAAAATCAAGGAAAAACATAAAATATACATATGTATGTATGTATGTATGTATGTATGTATGTATGTATGTATGTATGTATGTATGTATGTATGTATGTATGTATGTATGTATGTTCATGAGATTGGTGCTGTGACATGATGGTGTTGGTTGGCTGCTTTAATTGAGTTTGATGTCTCCAATTCTCTTGGCTCTCAAGTTAATTAAAATTAATTAATCTAGAAAATTGAAAAAAAAATAATAGATATTTTTTCACTCTCAAAGTATATACTAGAATTGAGAAATAATTGATATTTTTTTGCTCTCAAATTATATATTTGTTGAGTTACTAAACAATCTTTAAATTATTTTATATATATATATATATATTTGTTCTTTGAAAAATGTATAAAGGCTCTCATTGAGTTTTCTAAAATTTGTTTAAGTCAAAGTAGTCTGTAGAAGACAACCATAAAAACATTTTGAGTAAAAAAGGAGCATGTTTGATAATTGTTAACAATAAAACATCGAATGTAGATAAGGGAATTAATTAATTATGTCAATAACACAATGTCAAGTATTAAGGGAAAAGAGATGAAATAGTGACTGTTTAATTTTGAAAAACTTGCTTAATACTACCAGTATATATAGTAAATGCATGGTGAAATAAAACACCTACTAAAAGAAAAAATCCCTCCTTCCCAACCAAACACTGAGAGAGGTAAACTTTCTTTATTTGAAAAACAAGTAGCCAAAAAAACAATTTTGTGGTAACAATTATATCAAGGGCTGGAAGCTGGATATTTCATAACTACAGGAGCCATAATGTTTATGATATAATTCTTTTGGCTTGTTAGGACGTGTAATATTTGCTTTACCTTCCCAGTTGTTTAATGTGATATATCATTTGATCAGTGAAGAAATTTTTGGAAAAATTGACTATAGATAAGATACTATGAGAAGAAAGTAAAAGGGAACAATATGTGCAATAGGAAAAAGCAGGTGAGTTTTGAAAAAGTGAGTCATGCATGCAAATAAATGGTGGACCATAAAGTGTGGACACATTAAATGAGAAGGAAGTGACATGAAGATGTTGTGATGAACAGGAAAAATAAGAAAGATATGACAACAAAGGTGAGGAGCGATAATTTAAAGGGGGAAAGTGGCAGATGAAGAGTAGGAAAGCAACAATGTAGAACAGGGAATTATATAAAGAAGGGAAAAAGGTAGTGATATGACTGCAATGAATTTAAGAGGACCGAGATCACAATATGTGGTGCTAGGTGCATTAAAAAACGTGGTACACCCATTAAATGAGCAAAGAATGCAAGGGAAGGCAGGTAAAAACTGTTCATAAGTCATGTTTTGCATTGATATAGATGTATAGATATATAGATATGTAGATTCACTACTTCATTGTATTCTTCTAGTAACTGATTATGATTATGATTATGATGTTAAAGTGATAAGGCCCATGAAGCATTGGTTGGGTATTGAAAAAGCAGAACTATGGAATAGGAAAAAAAGAAGCAAAACACCATATAAGTCTTCCATATACAGGGGTAAGAGAGACACAATTGAACAATGAAGAAGTCAGTAGATACCTTCTTCTTCACTATCTCCACCATTTCATGTAAGATATCGTGCTCAATGATCTGCTGAAACAAATTTTCACCACAATGGAGAGTTTCCAATGCCTACACCAAATATTCCAACATAAAACATCTATGTAAGGTGACCACTTCTTGTTACTTCATTCACAAAAAAACCAAATGAAAATTTTGAAAGTACTCCACACATAATATCTCAGAACTACAAAAGCTAAACAAATTATCATAATTTTGCACAATGCGCAATAAAAAAGAATCAATACCGCCAATGAACTTTAAAACTTAACTCCAGAATTGAAACATACATCAATGTCAACTTTGATATGTTCATAACTAGAAAGGCGACCAAAATTTCTTCTGATGTGTTTAGGGGAGACTGGAAAGAACTTTTAAGGCACTTCACTGGATTGTAATCTATTAAGGTAAAATGTACTCCCTCCAGTCCTAATTATAAAACAAAGTTGACTTTTTTGGAGAAATTAAAGAAGCCAATTAAATCACTTTAGAGTGTTTATATGTTTAGTATCTTTAGATTATATATCAGTTTATTAGTCAAATTAATTAGTTTAAAGAAAAAAATATAAATATAAATATTCTAAAGTGATTTAATTGGTTTCCTTAATTTCTCTAAAAAAGTTAACTTTATCTTATAATTAGAACCGAAGAGAGTACAATTATAACTCTCAAAAAAAGGTGAAAGACTAAAATTCTATTGAGCATAAGGACTGGTGTAGTTTGCCCTGCAATTATTTTGAATCATTCTCTTTTGGGGTTTGTCTTGTAGTTAATATCTGTTTGAAAAGTACTATTAATAAGACAAGAGAGCGACCACCATAGTACAAAGGGTATTAATGCAAGCCTTTCCATTTATCATATTTATATTCTTGTTCTAAATTTTACAATAAATGAAGTTATAGAGAGCTGTCCGTGGGTTTCTTTTCAGCCCCTAAATTCTGCCAGATATTTTCACTTTAACCGTAAATTTGAACGGAAACATTGTATTTAATCCTTTAACACTACATAACGTATAACTTAAACAAATCTATTTGAATGAAATCATCCTAAAATTGATTGAGAAACTTATCTTCCGTTTTTGAAGTACTCAGCTTTATTAGTTACTTGTGCAGCTGAGGTGATCCGCCTTTGGAATATTTTTTCCCCCAACTTAAACAATGTAACGTCAGCTAAGTATGGTGTTACTCCCTCATGTCCTTAATACAAAACCTATTTATTTAATTTAATTTGATTAATGATATTAGTTAAGTTGGTTAATATGACATGTTTTTTCTTAAATATCTTATTCACCTTATTTAATTTCCCTCCACCTCTCTCTTATTTGACTATTATTGAAGGTGTATCAACAAGCGTAAATTAGGAAAAGATTGGTAAACATGAAAAATATATCTTACATTTAGGATCCAAATTTACTTCTCAGTTAGCTCCTATATTAACTACCGGAGGAGTAATACATGCTCCCTTGCACGTTTCTGATGTCAATGAAAAGTAAGATTGGCTCTTGCACCATAAACTTTCAAATTTGAACTGAACTGAAAGAACTCAGCATCCGGACACAAGTTGTCTGGTTTCTATTAGCACTAGGATCAACAGGCCCAACAAAACTCTAATATCTCTGGGAACTAGCCTAGGGAGGCTTACCCAATACAGATGCTAAAATCACATTTTGCCCAATTGAAATGGAGTTTAGTTGATAAGACTCCAAACACCATGTTGAAATTTATGATTGAAGCAAAGATATAATCAAAGCATAGGCTTGCTCAGTCAGTAGCAGGTCCCTCATATTTATATTGAACTAGATAAATCTGATCACATAGTTTAATCCATGAATCCTTCAAGGGGATGGTGATTCCAAGGATGATGATCAAAATATCTAAAAAGACAAAAGTACACATTTTGTCCTTTAACTTATGTAAAGGTTCATTTTGGTCCCTTAACTTCATGAAGAGTCTTTTTAGTCTTTTAACCCTAACACCGTTAACAAAAAATACTGATATTAAAATTTTAAATATTGAAAAAACCTTTTCAAATACTAACATATTGATTTTAATGTTCAAAATAACAATGATCGTTACAAAAAATTGTCATTTGAAACTAACAATGTTAGGGTTAAAAGACTGAAAACATATCTTTTAAAAATTAAGGAACTAAATTGAAACTTTGTATAAAGTTAGAATTTTGCCTATCTAAAAAGACCCCGAGAGTATTGTCGGTACACACAATGCTGAGGTATAGAAGCTTCTTTTCAAAAATAGAAGGAATGAGGATGGAATGGAAAATGACCCTCATCAGGTCTTTATTTGAAAATGTAATATACTCATTTGGGTCCTTAATATAAGAGCTAACTGACTTTTTTAGAAAAATTAAAGAAGTTAAATAAATTACATTAAAATATTTATATTTATCGTTTTTCTCCAAACTAATTTGATTGACTTATAAATTGATATATAATCTAATGATACATAATATGTTATGATTAAATAATTTATTTAGTTTCTTTAATCTCTTCAAAAAAAAAAAGTCAACTAACTTTTATATTAATGACCAAAATAGTAATAACAAAGGACATTGTTATTAATATGATTTATATTTTACCATGGAATTTTTTTTTTTTTACAGTTGTTCAAGCAGTACTGATAATTGTAGTAAATAGTAATAATCTTCTATTCCTCCCCTATTATAAAAGTTCTTTGACAGGCAAAGCCTGTTCACTACCATTTTTAATCCAACTCGTCTTGCAAATGGAGAAGGCTCCATTTTGGGAACGCTCATATTTGATATTGAATTGGTTAGTCCGAGGCATCAGTGAAGTCCACCTACATGAACTAGGCCTGCAAAACACCAAATCACAGTCACAGTCCACTTTCAAGTATTTTGTACAGACAATTGGGAACCCAGCCACTTTCTGCAGCCTGCCCAAATATCAGAGACCTTGTTCTTGAGGTTTGTCACCTTGGACTTTGATATCAAGTCTCTGCATAAGGTTAGACCTAAATTGTAACTCATTCTTGAAACTCGGTGCAATTTAGTCTATAGAAATTCAATCATTGAACTTTAACTCGGCGTAATTTAGTGACTATAGTTTAGCTATGTAAAACATTAGTCTCTAAGTTTTAAAAGAAAATAACTTTAGTTCTTGTAATTTTATTTCCTAAATTGTGGGGACTGACATTTTAAAGGTTGCATTGAATCAAAGTTCAAGAACTAAATCTCAACCAAGTTAAAATTAGTGGGATTGAATTGCTCTAGGGTTAAAGTTTAAGAATTGAGTTACAAAAAAGTTAAAACTACAAGTACCGAAAGAGAGAAAGAATGAATGAATGATAGACCTGAGGCCATTGATGTTCAATGGGGTGGTCCCCCTCTGTTAAATTTGTTGTTTTCAAGCCTCATGATGAAGTTTAACAACTTGGTTTAGTTAAGCTGGAAAGCATTAGTTAAATTATAAATGCTCTGTCATTTGATGTGAGGGAATACACTTTTATGATTGTGTTGTAAGAATAAGCCTAGACTACGTCGAAGGATATGTTAAAAGGAATTAGTTTCTTGGTGATATTCCGTATCTTGGTCTATAAAGTTATGTTGCATTGTCCAATTTTAGTTTTTTTATTGAAATACATTTCATTAGTATACATATAATGTTCTTTGTTAGATTTATTAATGTTTATTTTAGGGATGAGCATGGACTAGACTGTACCAGGTTTGACATCAACTCGAAGTCTGATTTGGAGAGGATCTCGGGCTGCACAAGGTAGCCTGTAGTCTAATTTGGTCCAGCACCAACCCAAGGCCGAGCTGGACCAGAACGGGTCTGATGGACTATCTGGACTAGTCCATATAGTCTAAAAACTAAATTTAATTTTTTTTTTTTTTTCCCTCTTTGAAAAGTAAAATTTGAACCTATTAAACACAATTAGGATCATAAAAATACCTGTAATAATATAAAATATGTCACAAAAAATAAAACATCATAAAGCTATAAGAATATCCAATAACATCCAACAACAATAAATAAAAAATAAAAGGTAATATCTAAATTATAAAAATATTTTTTAAAAAAAATTGACCTAGACCAAACTGGACCAGTCCAAGTGATCTAGTTCCCTGGTCCGGAACCTGATCCAATCCAATTAGTCAATTTGATCCAGTCTAATTTGATTTCTTTATGTTACTTATTTGAACCGGACTAGTTTGGGATGAACCATACTGGATCAAACCACTGGGTTTTTGCCCACTCCTAATTTATTTGTACCACTTATTATATCATGTTTAAAGTTGTTCAAAGCTTGGACTAAATCAATTTAATCGATATAAACTATATGGGGTCATTGGATGCGACAAATACACTCTAGAATGTCCAGGAAGGATCAGTTTCTTGTCAACAAAGTTATGTTAAATTGTCCAATCTTAAAATTTCTTTATTAAATATCTTTTATTAATATAAATATTTTTTTTTTAAACTAGTGTGATCTTATTTACCGCTTGTCATGCTTAAAAGTGTTCAAATTTTGACTAAATCCATTTAATGTATATAAACGGAATAGAATTGACTAAAATCAAACAAAATGAATTATGTCACAACTAATTGCTTACTCATCAAAACGAATTAGTTGTCTGAAGATGTTTATGAAATTAATTTTTGCCGTTTTGTTCTTGAAATTTTTTTGTTAACATTCTATATTTATATAAGAGTCCAATTGAAATAATTACGATTAAATATATAAAAATTAAAAAATTAAAAACAAATCACTTGAAAGAAATATGAATCAAAATAGTAAAATTAAATCAAAACAATGGAAGTTACATTTGAATTTTAAAAGTTTTATACGTAAAATGAGACTCTTGAATTTGTAATTTTTTTAATTAAAATTTGTAGCTTATTTATCAGGAAATTTTGTTGATGAGCTCATTGTCATTAATTCTTCTTCTTTGATGAAACTGTTATTTTCTCTCTTATATTATTTTATGCTTGCGAGGCTACGTGAGATTGATTTAGCTTAGCCGATGGGTTAGCTGTTACTCAAATTTAAAATTCTGATAAAAAAAAACAAAAAGTACAAAATTAAATGAATCTATTACAAAATGTCTTCATTCAAATTCAAGTCAAATAGTCGAATTTAATGTAACCAATGGGCATAAACAAAAGGGCTGCCCTCTGTTTGCGGAAAAGCAATAGAAGTTACTCCTATATGTCCTTAATATAATCTTTAATATAAGACCATTTACATATTTAGATTATACTATTAAAAAAGCTAGTTAAATTAATTAATATGGTATACATTTTTTTAAATACTCAAATCATTTTCTAAAATTCCTTTCTTCCCTCTCCTTTTTAATTATTTTTGAAGAAGCATCAATAAGGATATATTAAAAAAAGATTGACAAATATAAAAAACTAAAAATAATATCTTGATTTTGATTTCAGATTTGGTAAGTTTGAGACCTAAACATTGAGACTTCTCATGGTCATTTTAAAAAAAAATTTAACAGGGCTATTTTTACAAATGCAAATCATGGTTTAAATTCCCACTAGAAGTGGTGTTTATATATAATGTCTGATAGTGCCTCAAACAGAATCATGAAGGTACATATTCCTATAAGAAAATAAAAAGAATTTTTCTTTTAGTTTTTTCCAAAAACGGGACTTCCGCAGTCTCCTTTCGGGTGAGGATGAGGCCGGCCACCAATCTAAATTATTGGGGCCCAGAGTAGTTGGGCCATAGGTCAGGATTATTTAACTTTTGCCCATTTTTTATTCCTGTTTTTTCCCCTTGAAAAACAAACACTTTTGTCCACTTTGGCCTTTCACATTTTATATAACCAATAATAATATGTCTTATCTATTTTATTTATAAATCTATGTCGGACTCATGTTACAATATAGTACTATTTTATATCACAAAAGTCCCTTGCATCCCTTTCGTGAGGTATTAGATCATGAGAGCCATAAATAATTTAACCATGTCAACATCATCATGGTATGTCTACTTTATCTTTTGGAAATTATATTAATTTTGAGAGAAAAATATACATTAAATTTCAACTTTCATAGTAATTGATATGGCTATTATCTCTCATGATGAATCTTCAACAAAAAAAATGAATATCATCAAATACAAAGAATTATAAGAAGTCATTCACAATATAACTTATTTTAAATATATTATAAATTTATTCTAACCAAGGTACTCCCTCCAACTCTTAATATAAAACATATTCATCTAATTTGATTAGATTAAGAAAGTTAGTTAAGGTAATTAATATGACATGTATTTCCTAAAACATCATAATTATCTTTTTTAATTCCCTCTCCTCCTTGATTAATGATTATTGTTGGGAAGTATCAATAAAAGTAAATTAAGAAAAGACTAATAAATATGAAAACTATATTTTATATTTTTTATCAGGATCAAATCTTCAAATATGTTATATTAAGGACTGGAGGGAGTACTACAAGTCGAACAGATAATTAAACCAACCAAGGCAAAGGTTCAAGAGCTGGTAGTTCAATTATGATTAAATCAACATCAACTCCATTATGATCAAACTAATTTAATTAAAATATACAAAAATATTCATCTATAACCTTAAAAGAACGATTAGGAAATTGATTCCCCGGTTCATTGATCTAACTGGTCAATCCACATTGGATTTTATTACTATGTTTACCACCCATTTGTGATTCATAGTTTTTCCCTACAGTCAATTATATGAGGGTATGCCTTAAGGAACAGGGTCAACATCATCTCACTACCAAAGAAGCAAGAATCATCAAGACGTCAATCTCATGCCATTAATAATGAGGCCATCGAAAATACTTAGTTTGCAAGAATGTTGTATCCTTTCAACTTCCATTCCAATCACCTCATCCATCATTAATGAATGCTTCATGTTATAGCTATCACATTATTAAAACCTTAGGCCTCAATGATGGTACAGTCTTAACCTCTTGACATAAACATTGGAACAATTTTGGAGGTTATCAATATCATCCATAGTTTGTAACTTTCACTTCTCAATCCCTTCTTTCTTTATTCAACCAATTGAGTGAAAAAATAATACTACATTTGATCCTAAATATAATACCCAGTTAACTTGTTTTTTGAAAGATTAAAGAAGTTAATTAAAAAACTTTAAATTATTTATATTTTTTTTATTTTTTATCCAAAATAAATTTTTTGACTTAAAAACTTATATATAATCTAATAAAATATAACATATTATCTGATTAAGTAACTTATTTAACTTCCTTAATCTCTCCAAAAAAGTTAACTGAGTCTTATATTTATGACTGATGGGAGTAGTAATTTTTCCTTTTTTTTCCACCGTCATTGGTTGTTAGAGATCTAGCTACCAACCAGTGGTGGGGAGCCAAAGCATTGATACCAATGAAAAAGATTTTATTGAGAAAGGGTCATTAAGGTGGGATTTAATCCCAAAATTTTGTGGTTCTTAGAAGGTATTATGACCACCATCGCTCCTTAGAATCATAAGGCCAAGTTTAATATAAGAGTAATAATCAAGTTTTAAAATAAGTAAACATTTTTGTTTTAGGAAATGACAAGTACACACTCATGAATGATAAATAGTACTACTATCCAAAAAATTCAGCTTGGGGATTTTAATTTAGTAGCAACTTTTAGGCCAGTTTGGTTTAATCTCATTGTACTCCTATAGTTCAGTGCAATGCAATGAAGTATTAATTACAATTATATTGTTTAGTTTGATTTTTAAGCAATCACAAACTCCATTTTACCATTAATATAATCTTCTTAGAATAAATTGCTGAGAGCCATCACGCTGCCACACCATATACCATCATACTACCTAGCTTAGGATCATTCGATAGAGCTTGCCGCTGCCACCCCTAGTTCTATCTGTCACAGTTGTCCTACATACACTTTAATTTAGGGAAAGGAAAGGATCAAACAAGATATTTGTAATGAGGTGGTAATGAGTATTCAAAATGATAATAAAAACTTGTGAATAAGTTAAAATTTCATCTAGATTACGACTAAGTTTTTCTTTTTTACCAGAATGTTACTATTAAGTTAAAATCCCCAAGTTGATTTTTTTTTTTTGGTATCATAGTTATCATTCACGAGCATCTACTTATTAATATATAAAAGCAAAGTTCTCATTTGTAATATAGTTAAGTTGTTACTCAACTTGAGGTTGCTATTAAGTTGTCGTTTGTGATCATTGTTATTCACGAGCATGTACTTGTTATTTCTAAGACAAAAATTGTTAATCTTACCCTAGTGCCGGAGGTTAATCACCCTCTTTCCCAATAAAATTCTTATCATTGATGCCGATGATAAGAATTTTAGAAAGGTTAACATATATTTATGCCAATGTGTTTAAAATTTTAATTTAATTGAAGTGGTTGGGAACTTTATTGGTATTAGGTAATTTCGTACCACATTTTATCATACGTCTTTTAGTGGTGGTCCTTAGACGTCATTTTCCTTTTTTTTTTTTATCTTCTTAATTCTAAAAATGTATTGTAACGTTTCATCTTTCTATAATTAAATTTTATAAGATGCATGAATTCTACGTTCTTCCTTTTCCAATATGGAAAATACTGCTTGTCTTTCACTTTCCCTCTGCTGTGCCTTGTACGGAATAGGGCCTTAGATATTTTGTAATTCAATCAAAGGAAGGGGCCACGTAATTAATGATGTTATGTAGCCAGCAATTAATACTTCTCTAGTCCTAGGCGCGGGGAGGGAGGGGGGGAGAGAGAGAGAGAGGGGGGGGGGGGTTTTCGCCCCCTATTTATAAGGCAGTTTATTAAAATTGTTGAGATGGATGTATAATTTAATTTTTGATTTATTATTGTGTTGATTCTGTTAGTTTGTATTATATATATTAAATAAGGTTAAAATAGCAAAGTTATTGAATTCTATGGTAGAATTAATAAGATTTAAGGTTTTTCTTAGTCTATATAAAAATGTTGAAAGTGCCATGTGAATAGAATCAGAGGAGCAATCTAGTTAGTAAGAAATTAGCTCATATTTATAAGATCGTGAGTTCAAATTTCAATAAAGGCATCGTTGGTGGACTATTTGTAAGTAATTTTTAAGTACTCTTTGAGTCTGGAGATATGTTCTGAGCCTCAGATCCAACTCACCTAAACTTTGTATAAAAAACTGATGGCATATACTCCATCCACTCTTGAATATAAGACATATTTGCCTAATTTAATTATATTAAGGAAGTTAGTAAAATTAATTAATATGACATTTATTTTCTAAAATACCCAAGTCATTTTCCTTAATCCTCTTATTCCCCCTCCTCTTCTTTATTGTTGAGAACGGATCGATAGAGGTAAATTAAAAAAAAAATTGAAAAATATAAAAACTATGTCTTATAATATTTATTATCAAAATCAACTCCCTAATTATATCTTATATTAAATACAGGAGAGAGTAATTGATCTAATGGTTGATTAAGTTTATATAACGAATCCCACATCGAGTAGGTTTTCTTGAAAGAGAGGCCTTACAAGGCCTTGAGTTCATTAACTCTAATAGCTAGCTTTTGGGATGTAATTCTCTCAAGAACTTGTACATGTTACAGTTTATTAGTTAATTATTTTAGATATTTAGATTAGATGTTGGAAAGTCTTATAAATCATGTAAAAATGTTTATATGTCTTAATTGACTTAGCGGTATGAACTTAATGAATAAGATTAGATTGAGTTAAATCGATCTAAACAAATAAACAAAAGAAATAAGAACATATATCAAAATAAAATGTCATACTGAATTAATAACTTTGATTCCAACTGATTAGTGTTCTCTCAAACTTCACATTGTGTGATATTCATTTTATTAATTATCATAAAATTATGCCATCGATTGTGGATTGAAGTGGTGTTCATTTATTATTATAAACTAAAAAATATTTTAGTGACTTTTGTCCCAAAGCTTAGCGTTAAGAATTTGAACATGTACGCGTAAATATTATTTATCAAAAGAAATTAAGCTTTTATATTAGACAGACACCAATTTTAGTTAGCAGTAATATTATTCTTATAATGATAAAAGCAATGGTAATGGAGTTGGGGCATGTAGATAGATGGAAGCATGGAGCTGCGTTGTACAAAATGCAACCAACCCCCCCCCCCCCAACAAAAAAAAACAAAGAAAGAAAAACTAATAATGTATTTTGATGCACATAATATTATCTTTCAACAATTTTGAAATCCGCCCTTGAAAATTTTTTATCTAGCCCTCACTACGTTTTGAAATTACCAAACCCAAGTATAAAATAAATAATAAATAGTTTATTTACAATCACTGATTATCACTCTATCCTTCTTAATTTTAAATAATATAATCATAACATTTTAATACATATTATATATCACTTTCAATGAGCAGTTTTGTTGTGTTAAAATAGGTTATATTTATTTTGATTTTACTTAATTTCTTGAACTCTCTAAATTTTATTATTTATTGTATGTGTAATGTTTATTTTCTAATAAATTTTAATATTATATTAATTTGATGAATATTGGATTAAAATTTATATAGGAGTATAATACTCCATCCAATCCTATTCATAAGCTTCAATTTTTTGAATGAGTTTGGTCCTTTTTATATGCTATCTTTTTTAAATATCTAAACATTTATTACATTTTTACGCCTAATTTATTATATCTTTTTCTTATACCTTTTTGCATCAATTCTCTCATCTCTTTTTCTATTCATTCTTTGTCTCCCTCACCCTCTCCATAGATAAGGGTATTTTAGGAAAATAAGTTACATATTATATATATATATACACACACACACACATAGATTTTAACCAATTTTAACTAACTTTATAAATTATGTAATTTTTTTATTTGGAACTTATAAATAGGATGAGAGTGAGTAACTACTTGTATTCATTAATACTCCATTCTCTTCTAATTGTAGGAGCTAGTTAAAAAATTTACTTTAATCTTAAATGTAAGATCTCAGTTCACTTTATTTCCTAATTTATAATTTTCCCCCCTAAAATTATCGTATTATTTACACATGTTAATGGAGATTTCTATTAATGAAGGTAGTTTCAATGTGATGTGAAGACTAAATGAAGTATTTTATCAACACATTTTCTTATTTACAAACATGAGTAATTAATTTAACTAATTTTTTTTAATTTCTTTAAATTAGTTGGGGAAAATTAATCTTTTTATCCTTATAGTTTTAATTCAATATTTGCAATTTTATCCCTGAACTTGGACTCAATACAGCTCAATCTATATAGTTTAACTATTTAAAATATTAATACTTATATTTTAGAAAATAAAATTATATATTTTATGAAATTTAGAGACTAAAATTTTAAATAGCTAAAATTATAAGAACTAAGTTGCAATGATTTAAAGTTTAGGAATGAAGTTTCAATTGAATCAAAACTATAGTGACCAAGTCGCACCATATCATTGTGTAAAGAATGAGTTGCAATTAAAACAAAATTATAAGGATAAACAAAATTAATTTTCTCAAATCATTATTTAACTCATATATCTGGCACGACGCGAGAAGAATATTTATTGGTTTTCTGATTGTATTATTAAAAAAGAAAAAGGAATATTATTGGTTTTGTTGGGCGTATAGGCAAAGAGCATCATGCGACATTGTTGCATTATGATTGGCGTAGCATGCAAGAGTTGGCACTCTCACCTCTGATCATTTATTGTGGATCTCCCATTTTCTCACCACTTCAAAAACTACTATGCCACTTTTCTTGGATAAGTAGCAGGGCACTGAAGAGAGATCAGCATTGCTCCAAAACAATAATAAATCTTCTTTTTTTTTAAATATGGATTAATATATATATATATATATATATATATATATATATAATTAAAGTTGGTATTGTAGAATGTAGAGTTTAGAAGATGGGAAATAAATGAAACATTAAGATTAATTTTATAGAGAGAGTGAATGAAAAAAAGACTGTAGTAGTGAATGAATATCATTTTTCAAGATGCCACTCAAATTAGGATGGATGAAAAAGCTATTAAACAATTCTTTTTTTGCGTGTGACTACATTGACCTGATTTCAAAGATGCAGAAAACTTTGGATGGAAATGAAAAAGATATTTTAATAAATTTTATTTCAAAAAATAAAAAGTGGGGATAATAAAGTAAAAATTAACTTCTTCTTTTTTTGTCAAAAAGTGGAGTTTAGTGTGGCTAATAAAAATCTTGTTTCAACTAGTAAGGGATTGTACCAGTTTAATTAGAGATCTTGAGATTGAGCTCTAAAAATATGACAATGTTATATATTTGGTAGTAGAATTTTGCCGCCCTAATAGTCCTATCCGGCTAGATCAAAATTAGTCTAGACTCCTAATAAATCCTCCGAGCCAAAAAGGAGGCACGTCCAAGATACCTGATGTTTCAAAATAAGCATTATTTCATGACAAACTATTTATATAGGACACATTGATGGTATCCTTGCTACTATTCAAATGTTAACTTAATATAGACGTGAATCTTTTTTTTTTTTAAATTATCAAGGGTATCTTTTAGAGACTTAGAGCACATTATATTATTAAAGGGTTTTATCTTATTAATAAGTGTACTTTTTAGGATTTGAACTTAGATTATTATCCTTATTTGGTGAAGTCACTACCACCTCACAAAACCTTAGTGATATATGGGTGTGAATCTTTTTCCGGTGAAATATTGAAGTAATTATAAAAAAAAATATAAAATGCAACTAATATTTATATAAGGGAAAATGGCTTAAAAAGAACTTAAAAATTGTAAAATCCTAAATCAAGTATTTTTCATAAAATAAGTTGTAAAGTGATTTTGAAAGTGTAGTTATTACCTTATCAATTACAAGCAGCAAACATGATTTGGAATTTTTCAATTTCCAATTTCTTTTTGTGTCATTTTCCCTTTATATAATGTATTATAATTATTTATAATAAAAATAAAATCCTATTTTTTTAATGCTCAATTAATGAATTTATGATTAAAACTAATATTTTGCGGTTCCTTTATTAATGATCAAAACATGATCTTATTAATAGCATGTTGTTATGTGCATAGGTGATAACTTTAACTTTCCATGCAATAGATTATAAGGATATTAACAGAAAAATACTGTTAAAATATGTAAAAGGTAAATAAGAGTTATGCATTTCAATAATTCAAAATTGATTGATTTGAAATTTTGAAATGTTGACAAGTGTGTATAATTACAAAAGTGCAATTTTTTTAAAAAAACAAAATCCCTAAAACCCCTTATCGGTCGCCCGAGCCCTAGTGCTAGCAATCGCCGACTCCAGCCTACCACCGGAGCTCCAATGCCCTTACCTACGGCCTAATATATATACATAGATTTTTTGAATTTCTCAAGTAAAAATTATCAATATAGATACTTAAGTTGTTAATAGCGATACTAAAGTTGTAAACAGTGATCTCTTTTTTTTTTTTGAATTACTCAGGCAAAAGTTGTCAATATAGATATTTGAGTTGTTAATATAGTGATACTAAAGTTATAAATGAGGTATTCAACAAATATTGACAAATATCAATAAATACCTCATTTACAACTTTAGTATTGCTATTAACAACTCATATATTCATATAAGTCAGGAATACAGGCCGGCCCTTCACTGGCTTGGGCCTAAACGGGCCAGCCCATTTAGGTCCGCATTCTAAAAAACCCCCAATTTTTAAAACCCGCGGGCCTACAGGGTTGGCCCTTCACGGGCTCGAATCTAAACGGGCTTGAACACATTTTAATTAAAAAAAATATTTTTCAAATTCTACAATTTATTTATTATTTTACCTTAAATTGAGATACATTATTTTTAAAACTCATAAATTTTTAGTTAAAATAATCATCTAAAGTCCAAATTAGCATCTTTTTTAAAGTTTAAATGAATAAACCATTGAAGAAAATAAAATAAATCAAACCATTTAATAAGTATTTACCTGTTATTAATACTTTATTAGGTAATTAGATGCCTCTCATATTGACAATTTGATATAATGATATTGCATATATTAATTTATTTTTAAAAAATATTAAACGGGCCTAAAAGGGCCGACCCTACAGGACTGCAGGGCCAACTCTCTAGAACCTGTGGCCTTACAGGGTCGGCCCTTTTAGGCCTACTTCCTGTTTTAACCTCTAAATCATAAACCCGACCCTTGAAGGGCTCGGGCCTAAACGGTCTGGGCCCGAATTCCCAGCTTTATATTCATATTGAAAAATTTTGCCTTAGAAATTCAAAAAAAGGAAAAGAAAATAGATCGTCGGAGCTCCGGTGAAAGTTATTAGGAAATATTCAACAAATATCTTGTTTACAACTTTAGTATCGTTTTAGCAATTCAGGTATCAATATTGACGACTTTTACTTAAAAAATACAAATAATATATATATTAGACCGCCAAAGCTCCGATGAAATTTATTAGGAATTATTCATTAAATACCCCCATTTACAACTTTAGTATCACTGTTAATAACTCAAGTATCAGTATTGATGACTTTTGCTTGAGAAATGCAATATACACACACACACACACATTAAACCCCAGAGCTTCGATGAAAGCTATTAGGAAATATCCAACAAATATCATGTTTACAATTTCTGTATCACTATTAACAACTTAAATATCCATTTTGACAACTTTTGCCTAAAAAATTCAAAATAATATATTAGGCAGTCATTTACAACTTTAGTATCGCTATTATCTCAAATATCTATATTGATAATTTTTTCTTGAGAAATTTTAAAAAATATATATTATGCCACCGGAGCTCCTGCAGCCAGTCATTGGCAAGGACACCAGAGCTCTGGTGAAGGGCTTGCCACCGGAGGAGTTTTAGGGTTTAAAAAAAAAAAAGTAAGGGCACTTATGTAATTTCACACATTTGTCAACATTTCAAATTTCTAAATCAGTCAATTTAGAATTATTGAAACCACCACACTTATTTGTCTTTTACATATTTTGATAGTATTTTTCTATCATTTTTCCTAAATTACTGGAATTAAGTTTTATTTTAAAATTAAAAGCAAACTAATAAGATTGCTTAGCTCATGACTCACAAGGTTGTTCTTCAAATTATATTGAAAATGTGATGACCTTGTTAGCAAACAATATGCAAGTATATTATTCTATAAGTGCTATTCGTGCCCATGCATATCCTAATTTTAATACAGGGCAGAAGATTAATATGGCTAAGGCATAAATTTTTTTCTCCAAAAATGTAAATCATAATAGAAGTAAAGAAATTTGTGACTTTTTGAATTTTGTGCCTTGCTCAAATCTGGGGAAATATTTGGGGATGCCTTTGTTACATAAGAAGGTTTCCCGGAACACTTATAAATTTGTTTTAGACAAGTTGAACACGCGATTAGCTAATTGGAAGACTAATACACTCTCTTTGACTGGGCATCATACATTGGTAGCATTGGTAGCTTTGGCTTTACCTTTGTATGCTAAGCAAACTGATCCATTACCTATGTCAACATGTGAGGAAGTTGACAAGAAATGACGCAAGTTTTTGTGGGGGAGCACCATTAACTGATGAAGGGTTTATTTAGTTTCATGGGATAATGTGTGTCATCGAAAGGATAAGGGTGGTTTGGGTTTACGACAAGCTCATGTTCAGAATAAGGCATATATGATGAAGTTAGGGTGGTCGTTATTGACAAGGACATATTTATTATGGGTAAGATTCCTGTGTGAAAAGTATAAATGTGGAACAGATTTACTTCCCAATGTTGATAAATGTAAATCCGAATCAAGCACGTGGAAAGGAATTCGCTCAACTTCGGATCATGTACAGGTAGGGCTGGCTTGGTGTATAAACAGTGGACGAAATACCTACTTTTGGTGAGATGCATGGGTCCCGCATCACGAGTTACTCAAGAATTTAGCTATTAGACAAGTCTGAGGATTAGATGGTGCCTTCGTGTTAAAAAGATGGTTGGGGGTTTGAGTTTAGATTGTGGTTTGCCGTAGGTAGCCGGCATATATGGCTTGGCTAGAACAATCGTGTCTTTAACAATCGGTTTTTGAGTCCTGAGGTAATTCTTGCGCTCTCTCGAGCTTGCCTATCTTGGGGTGTTACGAACCTTAATGCCTCAAGGGAGGAAGAACGATCTCGACATTTATGGTGCCCTCCTTCATCTGGTATGATGAAATATAATGTTGATGGTTCTTACGACGTGGTTATTGGTTTATGCTCTTGTGGTGTTGTCATGTAAGACAATGACGAGAGTTTTATCCAAGGTTTTGGATTTCGTGTGGGTCGAGGTACGGTGGTCACAACGGAAGCATGGGGTATTCTATGGGCATTAAAACTCGCCTTGGATCAGAGATGTTTAGACCTTATTGTAGAAAGTGATTGTCAAGAGGTTGTTGGGCTTGTTACATCAACTATCCTTGCAGACCACCGAGACTATTCTATTTTAGTATAGATTTAACAACTTCTAGGGAGGACGTGGAATGTTGAACTTCGTTACTGTCATCGGGAAGCTAATACAGTAGCAGATGCCATGGCTGGGAATGTAAGATACTTGGTAGTAGATATGCATATTTTCAATGAGCCACTAGACTGTTTACGTGATGTCTTGCAACAGTATTTGGAAGGCTTCACTGTAATGAATTAGTTTTGTCGTTTTTCTTTCCCTTACATTATCAAAAAATAATCCTAATTTTAATGAACTCATGTAATTCAACTGGCCTAAACTTTCTATCTAAGAAGGCCATAATTTTAAATTCAAAACAATAAATGAATGATGGAGTGATAGGATTTGAAGGGGGGGGGGGGACACTATATGTGGTCCAAAATATTAAATATAAGAGATTTAATTAAATCATTTTTATTATTTTTTATTTTATAAGATAAGTGTAAGAATAAAAATTAATTTACAGATAACCTAATTTCTTTGTTATTTTCTGTTCAACATTTCTTTATTATCGGCTCTTTAGATAGTTGGTTGTTCGAAAATAAATGATTTAATATGTCATTTACTACAACTAAAATAATCATTTTATTTTTATTTTGGATTTATCCACTGGCTATTAGCAACTGATTAGTTTAGAATTTGAAAATCAAGTAAAAATAAGGTCAATTATAGTCATTTCATATGTAAAAATTAGAAAAAAGGTTGGTAACACTTTTCTCATTAGTTAAAATATCGTTTCCACAACCATTTTTTATTTTAAAACCATGTTTATTGCTTGGCGCAGTTAAAAGGGGAAAAAAAGAAGGCAACGACAAGACAACAAATAATGTTTCTATAGTAATTTATTATAATTATTTATAATAAAAATTCAAATCCAAATTTTTTAATGAGAGTAAGACAATTAAATACCACTTGAACTTTAAAATCTTAAATTGATTTTATTGACTATAAGAATATTGAGATTGATAAAAAGAATATAGTAATTAACAACTCAGGTTTTTGGGAAATCACTAGTTTAAGTTTTTAAAGTTTAAGTGGTACTCCCTCCGGTCCTAATTATTAGATAAAGTTGATTTTTTTGGAGAAATTAAGGAAGCTAATTAAATTACTTTAGAGTATTTATATTTTTATTTTTTTTCTTCAAACTAATTAATTTAACTAATAAATTAATATATAATCTAAAGATATATAATATATGATATAATTAAATAACTTATTTAATTTCTTTCATTTTTTCAAAAATAAAATTAATTTTATCTTATAATTAAAACCGTAGTTAGTATTTAAGTATCTTTTTTTAATACTCAATTAGTTAATTAACAGTATGTTGTTTCATGGACACGTAATAATTTCCTTTCATTTTCTTTTCATAACTTTCGTTTCTTAGGTTGCCAACTCTCTCTCTCTCTCTCCCCCTCAGAGTCGGAGACAATAAACGCAACTTTGGGTTACTCTCTCCTCCTCTTTCTGCCTCTCTCTAAAAAAGCGACGAGAGGGAGAGAGTGTTGATGAAGGCATAGCAAAAGCAAAAACTGTTCCCAGATCTCTCTTTGATATCCCGAGCAAGAACTAACATATACCTAATTCATAGACAAGAATTAGGCGAAGAAGAACAAGAAGGAGATGGGCCATAACCCGAAGCCTTTGATCTATGCCTTTGTTGCTCGTGGAACTGTTATTCTTGCCGATTACACTGAATTCAGTGGTAACTTCAATTCCATCGCCTTTCAGTGCCTCCAGAAGCTTCCTGCCACCAACAACAAGTTCACTTACAACTGCGATGGCCACACCTTCAATTATCTTGTTGACAATGGCTTCAGTAAGGTTTTCCCCCTTGATTACCTATTTCGGTTCATTTCCTTTGGTAAAGGGCTTGCCGTTTACGATGAAGAGGAGATGTGTAACCGCAAAATTTGCTATTTGATTTGGATAAATTCCTCTCAAACCCAGCAATGCTATTATTATTATCACGTTTGGTTGCTTGTACACCGATCTTGTTTGGCACTGATTGTTTCAGTTTGTTGGTGTGATTTGAATTTTGAATTTGATTTGTACTGTATAAGCGGAAGGAAATTTGGGACTCATCTCTCCCTTTTTCCCTATATTTTCGTTTGGTTCTTTATTCGAAGGGTACTGCTTGTGTAGTTATAATTGCCGAGTAACAAGCTTTGTTAGGTACTCAACAAATCTGATGATCTACCCAAGGAAAATTTGGTGGGCTATTCATGGAAAGGCTATTGTATTTAAGTATGGCTCTATGATTGTGAATGGATTTTTGGTTATTTTGTCTTGGGATGAGGCACTGAGTAAATTCAAATATATGGATTATCATCTGTTGCCTTTATGTTTTAAGTTTTTGATCTGATTCCAATTGATTGACCATATGCCTCCAATATCAAGTGTTAATTTTGCATCGAGATGTCTAGTCCGGAGAAGTATCATCTGAGGATGGGGCATCAGTTTGTCGATATCAACTAACATAAGAAAATGGCGGAGAGTCGATTATACTGAATCATGCAACAGGTGTTGTGGCTCACATTTTCCGAGTATATGAATTTATTTGGATATGGAGTTCAAAAATTCCATACTTCTAGCATGCTTGGACAATGTCAGGGGAACAGTAATATACACAGTGGTCATTTTTTGCCCTCGCTTGTTTGACTCTTGCAGCTTTAAGATATTTTTCATTGGACTTATTGGGTTGTATAGCCAGTTTTTTAATGGTAAAAAAATATGAAAACTGGAGTACAAATATGAAAAACAATACAGCATGCTTCATGGAAATTTCTTTGTATTTGTACTTCATGTTATTTTTTATTTCAACCAGGCCAGCTACTTTTTGACAAGCAATGCTTCTCCACCCAAAATTTACCGCAGCCCCTTACTGAATAATATGGTACAGCATGAGTGATGGAAGACAATATTTCTTCTTAACATTGATCTATTAATGCAAACATTTGGTGTGTTGTATCATTTAGAAATCCTGTATTGGTGCTCATTTCTTGTTGAAATATTATTCTTCTTCCAGGAGGCTAATCTTAGAAATTCTGAATTCTTATATTGTGTTGATAAATTTCTGACATTCTGGCGTTTTGTTTCTTGTAGCATACTGTATTGTAGCAGATGAATCAATTGGAAGACAAGTACCCATGGCATTTTTAGAGCGTGTCAAGGATGACTTTGGATTAATTTATGGTGGTGGAAAGGCTGCTACTGCTGCCGCCAACAGCCTTAACAGGGAGTTTGGGTATTTTATTTCTTTGCAAGTTAAATTTGGTGGATTTCTTTTGTCTTGTTAGCTTATTATGTACTGTGCTCTTTTCTACAGTCCAAAATTGAAGGAACATATGCAGTACTGTGTTGATCATCCTGAAGAGATCAGCAAACTCGCTAAGGTGAAAGCTCAGGTTTCAGAAGTTAAGGGTGTAATGATGGAGAATATTGAAAAGGTACAAAATTATAAATGCGCTTTGTATCTGCTTTAGTTTAAGATGATAGCACGACTTAAATTGACAAAATCAACTCACATAAGAGAGTGCAGGCAGTGAAGCATTAAAATTATAATCTCTTATGAGAAACTTTGATAAGGAACATTTGTAACTTATAAATGAGGCCAATGAGGTAGTATTGGCTTAGGAATGAAAGCTCTTATGGTTATTTCTCTTTAAATTCATTGATGCGTATGGTTATTAAATATGCAGAGAAAATATTATTGCCTTAAATTTTTTTGCTGGACGAAAATGCATTCACTTCATTATGTTTTATAGTTCTGAAATGATAATTGCTTGTTAGGAAGTTGATGCGTTTTTTATTTAATTTGATTTTCATATCTGATTGTCTTTGATTGAAATGTATCTTCCAAATATTAAATTTCAAAGTCAATTTTTTCAAAGAGCAAAATTTAACATGCAAGATGTGTTCTATTTGTTAATTTTTCTTCCAAATTATATTTCTGTGCATTCTTGATGCTAACAAATTTTATGCATTGGAACGGTGTAAGGACATTTTAATTCCCCATGTCATACTGGCACCTGTAAATCCAACCATGTGTTACATGGATAAGCAGAGATCTCAGATGGTTGTACATAACAGAAGAAAAAATGGAAAAAGTGCAGTTTTATTTTTCTTAGTAACATAACCTTCAACAGTATCTTATGTATGATGCCATTTTATCCGATGACATTTACATGTTTATAATTTATTTTAGGTTCTAGACCGGGGCGAAAAGATAGAGCTTCTGGTGGACAAGACTGAGAACCTTAATCACCAGGTTGGTGTGGGAAACTGCTTGCATGTGCAATGGCCCTGTTATTTTGTGTTTGAATGGTGTTGTTTTTGTGAAACTTCCATATGCATGATCTGGATCATTAGTGAGTACAAAACTGCTGGTTGTGATTTTCAAGGATGACATTGATGTGTAGGGCCCATTTGGTATACCTGATAGAATTTGGCATTCCCAATAGAATGAAATGAAATGGAAAGAACAGTACAATCGGAAAAAAAAAATAGTAACTCTATGGATTAAAAATAATTATCACATTTCGTCTAAGAAAAGGAAGGTGAATTACATAGGCATCTCCTAAGTTTTGTTAAAATTACTAAAACTTCTCTTGGGTTTTCATGAAAGTACACAAGTCTCTTTTATTTTCAAAATTGATAGTACTAACCTATTTTGAAAGTTTCCTATAATTATATGAACTTTTCTTCTGTGTCTAAAATTCATATTGACTCTGCAAACAAAGGATAAACTAAATAATTTTTATTGATTTTGTTAAAATTACCGAAACAAATTCTCTCTCTCTAAATATGCCCTGACCTTCCATGGAAAAAAGTATAAACAAAAGAGAAGCCTTTTAATTTCAATAGAATTTTGTGTAATTTAGTCTTGCTTTTTAGGGTAAGTTTGTGTGTAATTTGGAAAATAAGAGGGAGATTTGTACATACGTGTAATTTATTTTTATATGCAGTCTGTTTAGGTTTGAAAAATTGAAAAAACAATAAAAACAAAAGTTCACCCACCTCAATAACAAGAAGCCTTATCCAATAAGTAAAGGTGGCTACATGTGTTATACGATGTTATGCTCTATAAACAAAACAAATGACCATATAATTTAAAGTAATGAATGAAAGTTTAGATATTATTGTGATGAATGTTATGATAGATACCATGAATATTGAAGAAAAGGGAGTTTGATAGTATGAAGTCATCCCGAGTCTCTTGACTGGATTTTTTTTCCCCCCTTCTCAGGCACAAGACTTCAGGAACTCGGGGACCAAAATACGTAGAAAGATGTGGCTGCAAAACATGAAGGTCAAGCTGATCGTGCTGGGAATTCTAATAGCACTCATCCTCATAATAGTTCTCTCTGTTTGTCATGGCTTTAACTGTGGGAAATAAGCATATTATAATTTCCTGAGGCATTTTGTCTTTTTGATATTTCAAACTTTTTTTTGTGATTATATTATAGGTGATGAAAATATATTGAATGCTTGCCTTGGCTTTGTATGTAGTGAATTTGGCAAATCCCATGTATTGCTCTATTATGCTCAGACCAGCTGAATGTTATAAGCATGATTTTTGCTAATATAATATGTGGGTATTTTTTAAGTTTCATTTCTGTTTAATGTTATGATGCTTGGACATGGGCAATTGTAAGGTATTAAGTACACAAATTCTTAAATATATATATATATATATTTGGACCTGAATTCTTAAATATATTTATTGAGAGAATTATATTTCTTTTATATATGTATGTAATAGAGTTGTAGAATTGTGGTTTGTTATTAAAAAGTCATTCTTCTAAAAATTTTCCTGGATTGAATATGAGAAATTATGCTTAAGGACTTGGAAAGCCATTATTTTACAGGATCTTGGTCCTTTTCCACCCTGTATATATATATATATATATATATATCTTGACCAAACTGCGCCTGAAAAAATTTGAGGGGTAAAAAGTCCTTCGCTTGGCCCTCTTCCCTGTCCTCATGGCCGATGAGCAATGTTTTCATACTTAGATGTGATTTTAATATTTTATATTTTCAAAATCGTGATTTAATTTATGAAAGCGAATAAATAAGGTTTCTAATTGAAGTATGATGGATATGTTAAGTTTAATCTGAGAAACACATTATCTTTCAAAAAAGACAATAGCCTTGCTCCCAACACCTTGTGGTGCAATGGCACGCAGGCTGCCCTTTGAAGGGACTTGTTACGGGTTCGATCTGTCCCTTTAAGCAGTGCGCTGGCCAAATTTTTCTTTTTTTAAAAAAAAATGTTAAGCAGCACCCTGCAATTTTTTTTAAAAAAAAATTACAAAAATTAAAAACCGAAAGGGTGGGGATTAAAGCTTATGCCAGCTTACTCAATTCAAATGCAGTTCACTAAGCAAGAGCTGAGATCTAAAAATGTTGAGCAGTTAAGGCCTTGAAAACCATGCACAAATTAATGATAATAGAATTTTCATTCAAAAATAAACAGAGTATCAAACGGGGGGAAAATATTTTCAACAACAAATTTCCTACTGAAAAAAAAAGGCGCAGCTTTAACAACAGTTCACCAAGGAGTTTATAGCTTCAGAAGACAAGCACCTAAATTTTTGTAGTGCTGCTCAAAATGACAGCATATAATTCCTCCAATCCAAACACTTTCTTTTCCCAATGATCCCATATGATGGTTTTTCCTGCTCCATGAGGATTTCATAAGTAATTTTGTCCTAAAGAAAGATAGAGATAGATACAATTTCTTTTACATTATGGTGAAGATCTATCCAATTATCCATGCCCGACTTAGGCACCTGATCTCATATGCCTATTACATACCTTTTGTGTATCAAAACATTCCCAGCTCAAGTAACTTTTTTTAGTTGGAATTGGACTGCGGTTCGACCCTGGCCATCGAACTGCAAAAAGCAATATAAAGGAATGGATAAAACTATGTTGTGAAATGTTATAAATCGGAAAGCCAGAAAGAGAGAGAAAAATAGAGAGGACCACAACGACGACGCCTTATCCCACTAAGTCGGCTGCATGGATTATACAACGCCATTGTATTATATCAAAATCAGATTTTTAGATAGATTATTACCCAAAAGACCTCACTCTAGAGAAAAATAGAGATAATAGGACATATGACTAGGACTTAAAGCCCTCATCACGTCAAATGTAAAACAATTAACAATAAAGAAGGTATAAATTTCATGAATGAGAAGGAATAGGGAGATGGACATCCACACAAATATCTCTATTCATAACAAATTAAGCTTTTTAATTTCAATGTAACATGCCATAAACTAGATTCTCCACTGTCATACTTCATTTTTTCACACTGTCCTTTTAAGAAAACTATACACATAATCACTTCTACAATTGTAGAGAATTTGAATTAAAAACTTCATGGAGAATGTCAGAATATACCTAGAATCATCTAGTGCTGCAAAATTCTTCGTGGAGGCTTACAACTTTCCACTTTCAAATCAAAGTCGAAATATATCAGGCTCATAAATTAGTATCAACTAACTTCTTTTTTCTTAAAATCATCGCCCGATCCTCAAACATATCATTCATTTCACTGTGATTCCAACACACACGTTTGCCTCCTCTACAAAAACCACTGTTCATATTCACACCTAACCCAAAAGCTCGCTCTTTCTGCCTTCCAATGTTAAACTTTAATTTTCCTCTTTCTGTTGCCAGCTCCATCCTTCCATCATTGAGTTCCTTCCCACAAACCTCATTGGTCTGAAGCACTTTCCTATTTTCCTCAATGCTATCACCACAAATTTCCAATGGAATTGACTGTTCCCACAATTTTTCACCGTTTTTCCTCTCCTTAATCACCTTATCGCAATCCTTGTATGAGCTTTCGGGAGGAAAATCTGGCAGCCATCTTGGTATGTGAGAACCTCGCAGATTGGGTTTATGGCAACCTGTGGAAGTGTTTGAATCAACGGGTTGTACTGGATTTCGACATTGAGAAAAACTTGGGCAAGGAATTGGCTTTGCACATGGCAATTCTTTAGTAAGGTTGGAAAATTTCATAATCTCTCTCAATGCTCCAGATCTAAGCAGCTCACGTTTATGCATCTCTGAAGCTGTGGGAAATCCCTGAACAGAGCATACATCATGAACAGCATTGATGAGGTCAAAGAGGTTGGATTCGGTGCGACTTGAGGCATTGGAAAAAGAGGCAGCTGATTTACCAATGGCTTCCAGATATTTTACAGCAACATTAGTAAAGGTTTCGAGAGCACAGAGCTGGGATCTTTTAAAGCCAGTCGACTGACAGATCTTTGAAATAGCAACTTTTGCCACACCAAAAGATAGGTCTGATAGGACTTCTACCACTTGAACCTCAATATCTCCATGGTTCTTCTTCTTTTTGGCTTTCGCCTTTAAGTTTGATTTTAAAGTGGATTTTCTGGTGCTTTGGTTTTGCAAAGGATTCATGGAAAAGAGTAGGTAGATGAGAAAACTTAAGAAAGAACAGAAGCCCTATGCAAAACCTATGGTCAGCTACTCAGCACTCATCACTGATTGTAAAGCAATGCTTACAAGTTACAAGCTCCTTTCTGCCAAACAAGAAGCATACTCACTGTTAAGACTAATCAACATTCCATAAGTATCAAGTTTGCTAAAAATAAATGCATTAAAAGCTTATTGATGACTACGTAACCAGAAACTCAATGCCTATAAAGATAAGCAAAATTTCCAATAGAAGGGGAAACAATGCAATCATTCTGATACAAGAAAAAGATGATTATGTGACAGAAATAATAACAAGAAATGCAACATTATAAAAGTTTTTAGATGAACAATCTACTCAAGCAGCTATATTCCTGCATGCTAGTGGTTAAGAAACTGCTTTGTGAAATAAGATGCAAAACAGTGAGAAACACTTTTCTTTCATCATCCACCACCTCACATTATTGAGGAGGAGATTGATCAAAAGACACCCTCAACTGAAATCTATGAAACATGCATCAGTGATATCATACCCTTTGTAAATTTTGTTCTAGACACTTTAATAAGATGCCTTGGTAAGCCAATTGATTTAGGCAACTCCTCCAAGCCACTGAAGAAAAACACTAACAAGACTCTTGCAGTTTACGATCTTTCAATTAATTAAAGTGAAAAAATTTAAAGCAAAGCAAGAAACGGAGCGACAGCGTCCGACACAGGGTTAATAATGAACAGATAACGCGGGGAGCAAGTTCAAAGCCAGATTGAACAAATCAATCTCACCGGACTTTTGGAGAAGACGAAGTTCGTACCTTCTTCAATACTCGCCGGAGGGCTGACAACGGAGGACGGCTATCAACGGCGAGCTCAGCCAAGTGTGGGATGCCGAACCTGAAAAGGAATTTACCAAATGAAAGTGGTTTTTAGGGTTATTAAATTAGAAATCAACTGCCAGCCCCTCCCAGCCCAGGGGGTTGAGAGCTTGCGTCCAAATGGAACAAGTGGTTCCGGGTTCAATCCTGTTTATAGCCTCCAACATATAATTTATTTAATTAATAGAACAATAAATAATTCAAAAAAATTACAATTACAAATTAATTCGTTTTCCATAAAAGTATTATTCTCTTTCTTTCTTTTTTTTTCCAATTAAAATCGATACATTTTTCACAAAGATGTTAAATAGAAATTGGTGGTTGGATATATAAATTACTAGAGGAGTAATTAATTAAACTTTTTTAAAAATTACTTCTTTTTTTGCTGAAATATTTTTATTAAAGTTTGTTAAGAGAAACTCTGTTATCCTATACTCTTGAATAGAAATAAAGTTGGAAAAAAAATTTTACACAAAATTAATACCATATTATATTTTAATAAGGCAGTGAAGATGATATATATTAAGAATGGATGAAGTATTGTCCTATAAATATTTTTGAATTTCCCTTTTAATAGAAGTTTTCTAAGTGACCAACAAGTGTTGGTTCTAGTTAAAGGGTTATGACCTCTTTAGCACAAGTTCTTGACTTTAAATTTGTGTAAACACCAAAAAACTTTTTAGAAGAACTATCTCAATTGAGCTTAATAATACTTGAATTTAATCTGTTGTTGGAAGTAAAACCCTTTTAAGTATTTCTCTATTATCACTCAATAAAAGTAATTTTTGGTACAATTTTTTCTAAAAATATTTTTATATTACTAACGTGAACCCCAAATTTTAGGATGTTGAGCATTATTGAAAAAATATTTTTATAATACTGAATGTATCAAAAAATTATTTTATGATAATAAGTGCTACTAGAAATATATATATATATATATATAGTGTTGGATATAGGGGAAAAAAACCCTTAAAATATTGAGTGTTAGTAAAAATTATTTCAGTATGCTAAATGTAACTAAACTTAAAACAATAATTAAGGAAGTGAGAAAATGATGCAAGTTGTTTGACAAAAAAATGGTGCAAATTCAAATTTTCACTACTAAAAGATGTACCTACATTTAACACCACTAATATCTCACTCAATTTTTTTCCTAAAAATTATTTTAAATATTTCTCTATTATCACCCAATAAAAGTAATTTTGGTGCAATTTTTTTCTAAAAATATTTTTACATTAGTAACATGAACCCCAAATTTTAGGATGTTGAGTACTATTGAAAAAATATTTTTATAATGCTGAATGTACCAAAAATTTATTTTATGATGATGAGTGTTAAGAGAAAAATATATATATATATATATATATATAGTACTGGGTACAAGGAAAAAAAACCCTTAAAATATTGAGTGTTGGTAAAAATTATTTTAGTATGCTGAATGCAACTAAACTCAAACAATAATTAAGGGAGTGAGAAAATGATGCAAGTTGTTTGAAAAAAAAAAAATTGTGCAAATTCAAATTTTCACTATTAAAAGATGTACCTACATTTAATACCACTAATACCTCACCCAATATTGCCTAAAAAAAATGCATATGCCTATAAAATACCCCTCTATTCCTTTTTATAAAATACAAATAACCAAATTACGTGGATTAAAAAGTTGGTTAAAAACAATAAATATATTAAAAAAATGAAATTGGTTTTCCAAAAAGACCCTTATTTATAGAAATGGTGGGAATGTTTTTAAAGTCAGACCGGATGTTAAGTCAGAAAGGTCAGCGGGTCATAGTTCAACCAATTGGAACCGTCGAGTTGTTCAATCGGATCTGTGACGTAATAATTAAATTTAAAAATAATATATATTATTTATTACAATTAATCTTCAGTATAATTTCATATGAAGTTAATAAAGTCACAAAATACCAATTAAGGAAGAACATTAAATCAATTATCAACCTAACAAAATGTATTAACAATAATGATTTCATGACTTGTGAAATATTGGTGGCTTTTGATTGATCAAAGCATGAGTTTCTTGCAAGACATTTAGACCATACCACTCTGGTCCTATTTATAAGTTTTCTTGACAAAAAAAGTTTGGTTCTATTTATAAGTCAAGTTTCAATGTAATAAATGAGATTGTAATAATTTTACCCTTATTTATTGCATATATAAAGAAATAATTTAAAGATAGATAGAGAAGAAAGAGTTGAAAAACACTCATTCATAAAATGAGGGCATAGTTGTAAATTTACCCCATAATCATTGAGTTAACTACCTCTCTTTGATATGTGAAATTTAGTTAAAATAAACTTATAAATACGACTAGAGTGGTAAATGTCATTAACTTCTTAAGGAAATGACTCAAAATCAAGACCTTCAATCTAATCTCAGGGCTTCTAATTTCATCCTTAGCTTGAGGATAAACCTCATTGCCTTTTTCTTCAAAAACATTTTTATAAAATAGTTTGCAACAAACCAAATTATTAAAATTAATAACATATAATATAAATAAAATAAAGTAACATATCTAAAATTTATGTGCCATTTTTTTTATTTTTTTTAGCATCAAATATAAAAAAAAATTGCAGAAAAAAGAATTTCCCTCTTTTTTTATTGGGCCAGATGATTTTTGAAAAACCAGTTTGGTTTCCGGCTCAATAATGATTGACAGCCCAAAACCGGCTAAATGACGGCCAAAAACCACTCCTACAGAAAAATGGTCCAATGCATATATCCAGCCCGCTTCAATGATAGGCCGATTGTTCGACCGGCCAGTCCGATCTGGTTCTCTAAACAGTGGGTGTGTGAGAGAAAATGAGTAGAAAATGTGATAAAAGGGAATGAGTGGGGAAGAGTGTCACGTGAGGGACATTAATTAGTTGAAGATAAAATTAAAAAAAATGTATTAGATGTTTAGTCATCTTGAATGCCTTTCATATGAAAAGGAATATACATATTCAACAAATGATATCTCATAAAAAGGAACCACAGGGAATAATGCTGCAAAATAGTGGCAAGGACAAGCTATCATCGCCAATAGAACTGAACATGCAAATCACAACATTTTAGGATGCTTCGTCAACCTTTCTTAATGACATTAGAATTAGAGGTTAAAATAGTCATTTAATAGAATTAAGAAATCGAATTACTTAGACATGTAACTATGCTATTTCTATGAAACTTATGGTGAAATGGCATTGTCAAATCCTCCACGCTCTCACCAAAGTTTTCAAAGAGGAATGCAACACTAGTCATTCTAGATATGGTCTATTACCTCTAATCTTTAGTATAAGAGCTAATTAAAGATTGGATGTGGTCTTAAATATAAGACTTTAATTCACTTTGTTTCCAAAATTTATATTTTTTTCAAAGTATCTCTTTTTATTGAACACATTAAGGAGAATCTATTAAGAGTGAGCATGGTAAAAGATGGTGTATTTTAGGAAAATCAATATGTTTTTGTTGCAAATAACTATGGACCGGGCACTTTTTAATAAATATTTTTTGAAAAAATCTAAAATTTATTTTATGAAAATGGCTTACCGGGTAAACCCAAATTTTGAAGCTCCCGTTTTTTCAAGGAACAAAAAACCGGACTGGGCAATGAATCGGTTACAGCACAGATTCAAGGGTTAATGGGTCAACCGGAGTCTAACCGGTAGTTGAACCATTAGTGAACCGGTCATATTAAAATATTATAATTTATTAGTGACAATATATATTAATATATTTTTAAACTTCTATAAATAAAAATAAAGATTTTTAAGAAAAAAAAATACTTAAAATCTATTAGTATGAGTTATAATGCCCACACTTATGCAATAATATCTTCTTTTTTATAATTATTATATCTTTTTAAATAATTTTTTTCATTATCTTCTTCATTTTTTTTAAATTTTTTCTCTCTTTATATATTTTTCTCTTCATTTTGGTCTTCAACTTCCAATTTTCCCCTAAAAAAAGCAAAATAAAAAAAATAAAAAAATTGGTTCGACCGGTTTCCCGGTTTAACCATCAAACAAAATCGAACCACTGGCCGGTTCTTGGTTCAACCGGCCGATCCGGTCCGGTTTTTTGTACAGTGCGTTTTTTAGACCTTAATGTTTCGGTTACAAGAGCCATAAATAAGATTTTATTTTGCTTTAACCAGATGTCTCCTAACATTCAAATCCCCACGTACATAACGAAAGGTTTATTGCGTCTGGCATTTGTAATCGAGGTTCAAAGTGTCATCAACGAGTTTAATGGGTTTTGAAGTGTTGTCCAACGGGTGTCTTGGTTCACTGCCTATAAAAGGCAGAGTCTATAGAGGTTTAAGGCATCACACTCAGAAATCTCGAGCACTTTCTTCCACGTTTGAAGGTTTCGGCCTTTTCTCTTCGTCTCATATTATCTCTACCTGCTAGTTGCTTTATATTTTGCTGTTCTATTCATCCTGTATCTTCAGGAAAGGTCCGTTTTATCATAAGGAATGTCGCTTCTTATCAGACGATGGTTGCGGAATAACTCTTAATGATAGCGTCTTTATGTAAGATATTTTAATTTATTATGATGTATTTATGAGTTATTATTAATTAGGTGATTAATTAAAATATCCTGAGTATGGCCCATAAGTTAGATCCAAGTCCAACTTCAGGATTAGGGTAATTTGCTGACTGGCTATTTATGTATTATTTTTGATAGTGGAATATACAATTAAGTTTTACGGCCATCTAAATACTAATGTTAGAAAACCTAGATTGTTCCCTGAATTTCCCTGACTAGTGACAGCTTTTGTAACCCCCTTCCAACCAAGGCCGAAATTTAGTTTGTAAATAAGTGATTATGTAGAATTAGAGACCGTATGATGATTTGTGAGTTATTAAAATTAAACTTCTCAAACCAGGGTTTACAAAAAAATTTCTAATAATTGATCAACAACGGTTCCATATTTACATTTCAATACACAAATGGCCCGTACAATTCAATTCCATTTATAAATATCAGAGTACAATATAATTTCCTGACACACTCAGGTTTCATTAATCAAATAAGGGTTTTACAAGGCACAAATGCCCATAATCCATTTTTCCTTAGCTAGGGGATTACACAAAAATATACCACATTTCCAAAATATACAATTGTTTCCCGTCAAATATCCAAAATACATAAAACTAAGATAATCAATATCCAAAATAAAACTCCTAGCCTGGAGCTCTATCCACCCTTCGTCACCTGCTTTTCTTTGGAACTGCCATCCTTGTTTGGAATTTGTTTGGGAGAGTGAGATTCTAAGAAATCCTTGTAGTGTCAAATCACTCATAGTATGCACAACCACAAAGCATGAAAGCAAATTATCACACAACACATAACAACTACAACGGCAGTTACAGCGGCAAGGGCAGGTATGACATGCGTCACCCTTACATTTGCTCACTCTATATTGCACATTCATATGTTCATATCACATATATTACTACATATGGGATCCATATAAAATATTTCACATTACATTCAAGCCACACTGGCATATTCTCAAAGCAGTAATCCATGATTCCACAACACAGCCTCGACAATTACAACGGTGGGGGTAGGTGTGATAATCTTCACCCCCTACGTCTGCTCGCGCTGAACTGCTCACATTGTAATGCCCTAAGGCAGATAACATACACATGTTCACAATGGCCTCATGCCAAAGACTTTCACAACAAAACAATGATAATTCATGCATACTAAGCATCACACACAACATCAGAGAAAAGTCACTACCTTGGTCTTTTCACACATGCTCTGGCACTGGTCTCTCCTGAGTAGGGCAAATATCAAATCCTATAATTCACAATTAGGGACGAAGTGTCATTCTCTATTCCAATACTTAATTGACTTCACAACACTTAGATTGGTTATCATTATTGTCCTTTAGGAAGCTACAAATGCCTCTAACAAAAACCCTAAAGGGTTGGAAGAACTATCCCAAATATCCCCTTTTGGAAGCACAAGCACTAGTTTTTCACTGTTGCACTCGAGTGAAGAAGGCCTCACTCGAGTGATGATGGACTTGTACTTGAGTCCTGGAAGCAACACTCGAGTGATAGTCAAATGCTCACTCGAGTTCTAGAGAGTGCGGTTCAGGAAGTGATTACCCGAGAGCAGAAAGCAATGACATAAACCAGAAATGATCACTGTACTCGAGCATGAACCAGATCACTCGAGTGATAGCCTAATGCTCACCCGAGTTTCACAAAGTGAGGGTCAGGAAGTGCTCACCTGAGAGCATAAGCAACTTTCAGAGGAGAACATCACTTGAGCAGGGACCAAAGCACTCAAGTGATGGCTTAACACCCACGTGTAATATCCCAAAAAGCGATTAAGGGCTAATGACTTCAAAAATGAATGTAATTATTGTTGAATAAACACTTTTGGAGAATGGGTGATGGGAATTTGGATGTTTTAATGATTCCAATGGCTTCCTTGTGGAAATTTGTGTGGGGAGAGTGTTTATTGTGAAATTGGAACCATCGGGAACAATTGTGCAAAAGTTGGAAACTCTATCCATTGAAACTCTATACAGGGCAGTCGATTTGTATGGACGTTTTAAATATGAAAATGGTGTCTAAAAATTCTGAAATTTTCCAGTCTTAAATTTCACATGCCAAGCTTCAAAATGGACATATAAGTTGTGCCATTTCAATTTGTGAGCTAAGAGTTATGATTTTCTAAAGTTTGGGATGGAAACTCGAATCTGTTTTGAAGCAGTATGAACTTTTGTGCAATTCTGTATTTTTGAGGTTATTAAATGCAGTGATCCATATTTTTCCAATAAATAGGACTTAAATAGCTTTCCATTGGCTTTGGCATCACCCCATTTTGATTTTTCTAGAATTAGTTATGATTTTTCAAAGTTTGGGCAGAAATTTGCCAGAATTTTGTAAAAATCCGAAATTGATGAAAATTTAGTAAATAATTAGAAAATAATATTATATTATATTAAATCATCATCCACCTCCTCCATCAGCCCAAAACCGTGACATTCAACTGCAATAAGAGAGAGAAGGTGTGAGAAATTCTAGAGAGAAAAGGAGAAGAGAACTTGTACGGTAAATAAATTTTTTCTTCGGTAAATCCTTACCTAACGCATATAACTCCGCTCCTAAGCTATTCTTCTATGTTCTTCAAGGTTTGTGGAGCACAAATTTGGGTGTTCTCAGGCTAGGGTTTTCAGCCACCTTTAGGAAAAGCTAGTGGAAGCTTGAGGTAACTTCCAAACTTTCGTATATTGCTTATTCTGGCTGCTGTGGGCAATTTAATCGGTGAAATTTCGCCGGATTTCCATTGGTTTTAAAGTTTGGAAATGATATGGCCTAGGGGTTATGTTGCCCAAATTGGGTCTTAATGTTAGTTGTAACCTAATGTAATGATTAATAAAGTCGTTAGGAGTCGTAAGGAACACGTTTACGGAGCCGAAACCGAAAAACACCGATTCTTTCCAAAGTATACCAAAATTTTGGCTAGGGCTAGATCTGAGGGTTACCGTTGGATTTTCAATGATTTGATGGTTCTATTGAGTTTAGGAGCGAAAATTAGATGGGGTTACAGTTGGTCACTTTTTCAGAAAAGGCCGAAAAAGCATAATTACGAAAACGCCCCTAAAACCCTTAAAGTGGGGTTGTCAAGGGTAATGTTGTAATTTGACATTGAATTTGATAATTTTGAGTTCGGAAATGGATTCCTTGGGCGAAAATATGTCTGAATATCCCATGTCAAAATTTCGGGAAAAGTATAGCCGGACCGAGTACGGCCGGGCGGGGTCCCGGGGGCATTTTTGTAAATTTTCATAATAGGCTCATATAACCCCCAGAAACACTATGGAAGTGTCTAAATTGTATTTTGGAATTGTAGGACCAAGTTGGGAGCCCAGTGGTTAGCACGTTTTACAATGCACACTAAAAGGTGGTCTTTGAGATAGTACTCCTCAACCCTTTAGGCATGTGTCTAGGCTTCTAGTAGCCACCTAAAGAGTCCAAATGATAAAAAACTTTAAGTGTTCTGAAGGTGAGAATTTGGAATAGAGAATAACCTGTCGTCCTTGACTTTGGTTTATAGGATTCGATATTTGTCCTAATCGCAAGCAACCTGTGCCGGCGCACGTCAGGAAAGAACAAGATAGTGACTCTTTTCCCTTATACTATATGTGATACATGGCATGTTTATTTGATCATTGTTTGTGTGTCTATCACCTGCGGCCCATCGGTGTTGACGGTGGGAGGATCGTACCTTCGGGACGGTGGAATATGGGGGATGAGACTATGTGAAAGCCGTAAGGCTATTTGTGAAAGCCAAAAGGCTATTTGTGTAACCTTCACCCGCGCCCATCGGTGTTGACAGTGGGAGGACCGTGCCTTCGGGGCGGTGGAATACGGGGGATGAGATTATGTAATTATGTGCATATGTGGCAGCCGGCGTGCTGTGCTTTATGCTGTAATACTATTTGATGATTTTCTTGCATGCTTTATGATTACATGTGGTATGAGTGATTTGTTACTACTGGGATTCTTTTGAATCTCATTCTTTCCATTGACTAACCTTCAGACAGGGCAAGTGGCTCTAAGGGAAAGGAGACGACCAAGGGCGGATAAGGCTCCTTAAGGAGATTTATATTTTGGTGTTGGTTATCATGTTTTGTTGGGAGATCACCGTATATCTTATAAATGTTGTTTTGAAGACAGTGATGTAATCCCCTAATGGGAATTTATAAACCCTTAGTTTATGTATGAAACCCGGGGGTTGTCGGGATTTTGTTGTACACTCTGATATGTAAATGTGATGTAACTGCACAGGGTAATTATATTCGAGTTATAGAATTTGAGACCAGGGTAAGGCATAAATTTTGAAAATATTTGTGAAAACCCTTCTGTAAGGAAGGGATTGTAAATGAGTTTGATTATTATTGGTCTCTATTTCATTTTAAAATACATATTTCGAATCATAATTATGAAGGTGGTTACACCACGAGTGTTAAAACACACTCTTGAAAATTGACCGGGAGTGACAACCTGAGATGCGAGTTCATAGTGTCAAATACACCTTCACTCGAGTGAGATAAGGTTTACTCGAGTGATAACCTGTGACATTCGCAAGTGAGACAATACTCTTGGCTTTTTGCATGGAAGTGCAAACAGAAAAACAGAAGGGAAAAGAGAATATGCAAAGCTTCACTCGAGTGAGACTCCTCATCACTCGAGTAATGCATATCAGAAGACAAAAACGCAGTAGAGTTGACAGCATTTCTCAATTTTTACCCAAGTGATTCTAATGATTCCAAACACTAAACCAAGGCTACTCCCATATAAAGTTGCACAAGGAATCCAATAGAACCATTAAAACTACCAAATTCCTATTCCATTATCATGCTTTGGTTTTAGACCACATTCAACACTAAAATCCCAAAATTTCCAAACTTCACATTTCAACCTCAAACCAATTCTAACTATCCAAAACACACTTCAAGACAACATTACCATAACCATATCATGCCAAACTCGCAATGACCCTAATTTTCGAAAATAAGGCCAAAATTCAAAAAATTCAAAGATTCATCATTTGGTACAAAACATAGATAGAAAGGTGTATCTCACTCACCTCTACAATTTTCTCAAAGAAGTTCCTTGATTCACCAAACTTTAGATTTTCTTGTGTGCTCAAACACCATCCAATGGAAAATAGAAAATCATAAAAATGGAGCCCTCAATCCAAGGAACAACATTAAAAAAGTAAGTTTTTGCATTAAAGGTTATTTACTCACTTTAATTTCAAGCTTTTCTTCCTCTTGCTTCTTCAACAATGGCGCCGAAAATGGAGAGAGAGAATGAGAGAGAAGAGTAATGGATAAGGTGAAGAAATGATGATACTTCCTCTTCTATGCTTGTTCAGCGAAAAGGAGGTAGGGAAGAGAGAGAGAAAATCATTAAAATATAAAGTTTGACTTTCCAACACTCTCTCTCATTCATAAGCTTGCCACATGTTTCCACTTCATTGGTTTTCATAAAGTAAGTAACCAATTAGTTACTCTAACCACTCCATTAGCTATTTAGTCACACATCTCATTTCTTCTTAGTTAGTAATTAATTTCTTCATTAATTACTGACTAATTACCCAACAATTTTCCATTCTTTCAAATTTCGCACTGATTTTGGCACATTCACCAAAATTGCCATAAAACACATAATAATTAAATCTTTAATTCACATTATTCTGAATAATCGTCATCAGCCCTTAATTAAAATTTAGGGCATTACATCTTTCATACCATTAGCCATCATTGTGTGTTGCAATCAGTCAGAAGAGTGACTTCACAATTAATCTTCTAATGTCTTCTATTTTGCAGTATTTCTTTCAGTGTTCGTGAATTCTTTTTTAGGATAAAAAATTAGCTATGGCAAGAGGTATCTCTTGAAGTCTTCCACTATAATTGTATAATACTTTCTGCTATATTTGATGTATAATTTATTGTTCTGCATGAATTATTCCAGCACCTTGAACATAACTCAGATTACTCAGTGTATTTGTAGGAACTATGCCAACACAAGGAACCTCTGTTCTTAGAATTAATTGCAGGACAACGACAACTATTAGGAGTGTACAAATGTTAAGCGCCAGACAAATAAGTAGCCTTAGAGAAGTTCAAGCAATGTACTGAAAACCCAATCAAATTAGTAATGGTTATTAAATTGAGGTCAATTCAATTATGATTAGAATAACATAATTTAATTAAAATATACAAAAATATTTGTATATAATTCTGAAAGAGTAATATTTAAATAAAAATGCTTTAATCGATAAATAAATGAAATATTCATATACACATAACATAGAATCCAATAAAACAAAATTACTAAAGTGTATATACCAAGGTATTAAAACTCGGATCGGTCATTGAACCGGTCGGGGTACTGGGTTAAGGGTCAGTGAGTCAAACCGGGACCAAACCGGTGAAAAATTAAAAATTTTAGACTTATAGTATGAAATTCTAAAGGAAAATTTTTATTTTTTTTTAAACACCAACCCGGACCGGTTTACCGGCCGGTTCGCCGGTTACCGGGCCGGACCGGCCGGTCCGGTCCGGGTTTCACATCCCTGGTATATACAACGGATTGCTATTTCTCTAATTTTTTTAAATTCAATTCAAAAAAATTTTCTCTCCACCCACTTTCCCTCCCCTCCCCCTCAGACCAAACGAGCCCTAAAAGTATTAATTTTTTTAGGGGCAATTGTTTCCTTAAAGTATCTTTTAGGAGAAATTGTAACCTCATTGCTTACCTCTCCAAAAACCCCCGTTAAGTGACAATGCAACTGGCACTTGTAAGTATTTTTTTTCAATATTTTTAAGGGTGCTGGGCGCATTTAGAATAATATTTTAGATTGCTGGATAAACTACAAAATACTTTAAGGTGGTTAGTGGATTTTATGGTAACTTAATTGAAGGCACAACTACTATTCCATTCATTTAATCTTAGGGGCATTTTAGTCAAAACAAGTCATCATTAATTGCAAAGAAGAACCATGATTCTTAAATAAAATTTTAATACTTAACGTCTTGTTAATTGTAATTAACCGTCCAATACCATCCAAAACTATCATCTTCCCGATATTTGTGTCTAAAATTTATATGGATCCGGTTAATTTCCCCAAGAATTTAAAGTTAATTTGGGGCCACGTAACAATAACACAAGGGGGAGCAAATCTAGTGTGGGAACTTTTTTGGGAGAATGACAGTAAAGACCCAAGGAAGAAGAGAAATGAAGAAATGGTAACTATAGATTGCAAGGTGAAAAAATGGTCTCATGGAGTTATCAATACAGGCTCCTGGAGTTGTCATTAATAATTCCAGGCGCCTGTATTGACAACTCCATGTGACCATTTTTTCATTTTGCAATCTATAGAGACCATTTTTTCATTTTATTTCTTACATGGGACCTAAGTGTAAATCTCCCAACTTTTTTTTTTTTGGGGTAAAAAATCTAGTGTGGGTTCACAAGACAATACTTACATGACGAGGGACCCAAGACAAATACTCTTTCTCTTCATTGTCTAGGGTTTAAACGACACCGTCGCATCACATGACAATTATATTCAAAATTCTAGGACAAATATTCAAATAATAGTAATAAAAATAATAATTAAGAGAGCATATAAAAGTGCAGCAATAATTGGAGTACTACATCAGAGGCCAAGATTAAACCATTATTATGATGCAGAAGAAAAGAGTCACTGCCCAATCTCACGCTGCCACCTGTCTCTGCCTGTGATGGTCCTTTTCCCACCATCCCTCCGACCGTTGCTGCAGGATACGTGCACTTCTCGTAACCTGTCACCACCATCCACCACCCCACGATTTAATTTCTTCTCCTTTTTTTAATTAGATATATTTGTTTTAATTATTGATTTTACAACATAATTTAGTTAGATTACTTATTCCAAATAAAAATAATTAAGAGTACTACATAACTTTTTTGGGACAGAATACATATAATATTATGAAAACACATAATTTATCGTCTGTAAAAACAATCAATAAATTATATTAAAAAGGGTAAAAAAAATAAATTAGATACACTTTGCTTTATTTTATCAAAATAAAAATTATCTTCTTTATTATAAAGCGAAATCAGTGTATGTTTTTTTGCTTGTAAAAAATCTGTGTATGTTTTAAAATAGACAAGTCCGTGTATATTTTTTTTTTCATTACTAAAACTGAATCCGGGACAACTTATTCTCATCAGTTTTAGAAAAAGTCGGTATATTCAAATGAAAAAAAAGTCGGTATAATCTAACAAATGTTAAGACAAATTTTCATTAACTTTAAGAAAACAAAAAAATATGTTATTTCAATAATGTATACAAAACTAATTAAAAAACAATCTGAAAAATTGATTTTGAATTATGCCAAGAAAACAATTTAAAAATATTATAAAATAATAATGACAGGAAAAATTATTAAAAAGACTTACTTGGGTCAGTGGTGGTGAGTACACCGGTGCCGGTGAAATAGCAATCGGAGTCATGGCGGCCGGACGCCTGATAATATGCGTTCATTGCATAGGCTGCGTGAGACCTTACGTTGTTCGGCTTAAAGCATGGCCCACCTTCCTTTATGGGCCCACAGTATATTCCCTTGCTACACACATAGTCTATGTTCCTCTGCAACGCCTCATTGCTCACGTTCGTTCTCGCCACGCACCACTTTCTCTCTGAATCCGACGATGGTGCAGTCGCCGTTGGACCGGATGTGGGAACAACCGCCTGTACACAATCAAAACCCAAATTAATAACACAACCCTGTCTTTTTTTTTATTGGCCGGTCACTACACTGTCTTTTTAAGAAAAAGGGCAGTTCAAATTAATAACACTAAAAGCGAATATTAATGGCAGAAAGCCGAAAAGGTGCGATATCAATAAAATTATCAAATTGCCCCAGAAAAGCCTGCGACCTTTTAGACTTTTTGTGCAATGAAAAGCTTTCTCGCTTTCCCATAAGCTGAAAGCGAATCCAAATGACGAAACAGCCCTTGACAAGCTCATTATTCCGCGACAAATTATATAAATGCTGTACTAGTGTACTTAAAACAAATTATATTTTCGAAAATGTGTCCATATTTTATTTTCAATGAAGGGTATACTTTTACCTTGAAAGTTGAAAGCCAAGAACGAGTTTAATTGAAGAAAATATAAAATAATTTCATTTCAACCAAACATTCCTCACATTAAGAACACTATGAATTCAAGTCAAAAAAGAACAATTAGAATTTACAACTGATTAATTGATATATAGATATCTACAAATTCCTACTTTTCTAAGACTGATATAAAAAATAAAAAAAATATTCTTTCCATATTAAATTAACGATATATGTAAAATACGTTTCTTAAAATATCAATGAATATAGTACATTATAAGCATTGCAGTTTTGCTATTTGCTAATTTTTTATTTTTGTTAAAACAAATATTAAGGAGTAAAATAAACCAAATTAAAGGGCTCCTTTGGCATTTCGAATATAATAAAAGAAGCATTTCACTATTATATATTTATATGTTGAAAGTGGAAACTGAATGAAACAACAGCTGGATTTCAACAAAGACCATAACTCGGAAAAACGCATATACGTTTCTAATTTACAAATCCAAGGAAAAAGCCGAAAATTACGGAATTACCTGTTCATGTTTGAGGAGACCAACGTTGTAGACAGGGGTAAAATCGGCATTGAACAATCCGTAACTCTGCTCTGAAACACCAGGCTTGAGGTTCTCATTGAACAAAGCGAAGATATAAGTCTCAAAGGTCCTGTTTGGCATCAATGGCGTCCCTTTCCCAGAATTCACATGCTTAATCAGATTCCCATTATAGGACACCGCATTATCCACACTCGCCGCGGGTTGATTCGGGTCACCCGCCCAAGGCCAACCCGTTTCCGCAACCACGATCTCTACGTCGCCGTATCCCACCTTCTTCATCGCCGAGAAAACCGCGTCCATTTGTGCATCAAACATGTTGGTGTAGTTAATCCCTGTCGCCTCGTCAAAAACGCCGCCGTTTGGTTTAAACAGAGCATAGTTCAGCGTTTCGGGTGGAGCGGATTGGAGCCCGAAAAACGGGTACGGGTTAACCAGGAACGGAGATTTGGTTTGTCTGTGAAACTCAAGGATCGGGGCAAATATGGCCCGGTCGTACCCGTGTCGGAACTGACCCGAACTTGGTGGCTCCGACGAGGAAAGAATCCCCAGTGAGTGAGGTGTGGAGACTTGAACGTGAGTTACGTTTGCGAGGGTTAAAGCTGAGTGAAGAGCTTTCATGGTGGGTAGGAGATGAGCGATTAGGGATTTATCGGAGGTGGCGAGGATTTCGTTGCCGACGGCGATACGGTTGATGATGGTTTTGGGGTGAAATGGGAGGATGTTGTAGGCGACCCAGGACTGAGCGGCGGGAAGCTTGGAGAGAGAAGGAATGTCGCCGTTGCCGACGCTGACAGTGACGGCAATGCCGGTGTTGGCGAAGGCGCGAAGTATGTCCGGGCTGGCATCGAATATTTTGACGCGGTCGATGTTGGTTTGGGATTTGAGAAAGTTGGCGACGCGAGGTGGAGGCTGGAGGTTGTTAGCGACGATGCCGTAGTTGACGCCGATGGAGTAAGGGGCGGCGCCGGCGATATTGCAAGCGAAGGAGAATAGAAGAAGGAAGGAGAAGTTGACTGAAGGGTTTGCCATAGCTTCAGAGGGAGAAAGTTGGAGAGAAAGAGAGAGGAATGAGATATGAACTGAAGAGTGAGGCGGGAAATGTTGAGTGGGAACAAGGGATGAGATGGAGAGAGGCGAAGTGGGCCCGTAGTGATGGGATCTGTGGGTCAAAGTGTCAAACAGTAAGGTAACTGGATGAATAATCAATTCATGAATTACCATAATAAATAATAAATAATGAGATATTAATTAGGAAATATCCTTTAAAAAATACCGTCAAAATAGGAAAAGTTCGATTTAGGGCTACAAAATTTTAAAATTCAGATTTAGTGCTATGTAAGTACGGATAAACAGTGAGCGGATGCAAAAAAACGATTTTTTCCTTTAGACCTCCATCTCACTACTTTAGAAAAACAATGCGAGACTTTTAATTAACAACTTTGGTATTTTGATTAACAACTCTACTTTATTCTTTCACATATTCGTATATAAAAAATATAGTATTGTTAATGTAAAATATGGTGTTGTTAATAAAGAAAGATGTATTGTTATTGGCCCTGAAACTTAAATTACGAAGTTGTAAAACAAGAAATGAGAGTTGTTAATGTAGAATATGGTGTTGTTAATAACAAAACCGGTGTTGTTATTGTGAAAGTAAAAAAGAAGAAACTGGAGTTATTAATAAAGAAGCCAAAGTTGTTAATCAAGAGTCTCGTATTATTATTCTGAAGTGGCAAGATAGAGAGTTGAAGGAAAAAATCGTCTTTTCGCACCCACGCACTGTTCATCTATATTGACATAGCACTGAATCGAGATTTTAGAATTTCGCAACACTGAATCAGAATTTCCCTATTTCGACAATATTTTAAGGGATTTTCCCTATTAATTACTCACTCGTTGGCCAAAAAAGCAAAGGGAGAATTGCCCAAAAATACTTTTGGGTAAATTAATTGCTGATTGCTACCAAGCGTGCAAACGATCTTTCGTTTTATGCAAATCACCTTCCGTATGTGTAAAAATCTTCTATATAAATGTGCAAACAATCTTTCGTTGTATGCAAAATATCTTTTGTTATGTACAATAGATCTTCCATTATAGAATTCAGCAATCAATTTGCTAGAAAAATATTTTTCAGCAATTCTCCCAAAAACAAATTAATTACTCACTCATTTATTCTAAAATACAAATATTTTAATTACATAAATTAAGGGGTAATTCAAGAAAAATATCTCAAAATAACATTATAAATCAAATCAGTTCTCTCTCCTACCATATATTAAATATTGAGTTCACTTTACTAGCAATTCATATCATGGTTTTGAGAACCGGATCGGTCGGTTTAGATCGGAAATTGGTCAATTAACGGTCTGACTGTCCGGTCTTGTGGTCAACCCTGGTTTGACCGGGTTCTATGTGGGCAACTCTAGTTTGACCGGGTTCTACATGGTTCGACCGGTGTTTGTATGGTTCAACTAGTTTTTTAAGTTTTTTAATATTTCATTCAAAATTTCATTTAAATACCCCTAAAATCTTTACTTCCTCATTGGTCTAGCCTCGGTTTAACCCCGGTTTGACTCTAATCTGATCTATTGACTCTTGACATAGTACCCCAGCCAGCTCAGTGACCGGTCCGAGTTTCAGAACCATGATTCACATCCATTTTAGTAGAAAATATTTTATTTAAAATATTCAAATTTTGTTCTGTATTTTTCTGAAATATTTTCAAAAATTAAAAATTTTAAGTAAAAAAGGGTTAAGATGCATCCAACGCCTTAAAATATTTTCTTAGATGCATCCAATATACTAAAATATTTTGTAGTACACCCAGTGCCCTAAAATATTTTGATGCACCAAGTACCATGACCTATTTTTTTTTCAAATATGTCTAATATCATAAACTATTTTTTTGTGCGTCAATCACCTTGAAGTATTTTTTTTTATGTGTATCCATCACTCTAAATTATCTAAACTATTGAGTGCGAAATTGCATAAAAAAGGTACTTCAAGTTAATATACACACCTAAAAAAATATTTCAAGATACTACATACATCATAGATTATTTTAAGGTACTATTTACACCTAAAAATATAATTCAGGATACTAATTGCACCGTATCCAAAAGAAATAAAAAAACTATATAACTTATTGTGAAAAACACCCTTATTTTCATTTATATCTAAAGGGAACGTACGTTTTGGGATAGTGTGATGGCTTATGTGGTGAAAGAGAAGTGATAGGATCTGCGAAATGTTACTATGAATGTGAACCAGGTCCTGAGAAAAGCCGACGCCCTCCTGTCTAATTTTATCTGAACAAAAATACCATTATCTGAATTAAAACGATAGTTAATTTAATAAATTTGTTTTAAATTAAAAATAATTCCAATTTTAACTATATTAAACATTAATTAAGGGATAAGCTTTAATTACTTTTTGAATGATTTATGTTGTGTGAACCAAAATATTTATGCAGCACTTGAAATGTATATATGTTTATGTATATAAGACTAGCGGAACAAATTTCAAGCCCGACATTATTCCAGGCTTTGGTTTCACCGTTTCATGTTGTCTCCTTGTTTGTTTCTTTTGGAGTTTTCTCTAGATATCTGTCCTCCCATGGCTATGACCAAATTATTTTTATATAAAAACTTTAATTAATATTAATATATATTCAACCATCAGTGAATGTATAGCGGAGATTTAGATTTCTTATATATATATATATATATCTTATTTTATTATTAATACATACATTACTACACTAATTTCATGAAAAATTAATTTTATTTGTTTCAAAAAAAAAGGAGAAGGAAAGTAGCGTTACTCTCACTCTAGGTATTTTTGTAAGTCCATCAAGTGCATTTCTTGTATCATACAAAGTCAAAAAAGGCTAATTATATTTTTTCATGATGAAAAGACTAATTATACTGCTTACCATTCATGAATCATATAAAATGTTCGAATTTTAATATTAAAGATATTGTTGATATGTAAAGAGATTCAGTGATGTGAATCTTATTTCTTTATTTTAATATAATAATTGTAATTTTATGAAACTTTATGTATAGAAGATTATGTTGTGTAAATTTTTTATCCTGCAGATATTCCATGCCATGAATTACATAAATTTGAAAAATAAATGGAACATATAAATTATAATGTAATTAGATCTAGTAGAAATTATGGCTTAAAAAAAGATATAGCATAAATTTCTGATATTTTAAACTTTAAATAATGTGCCGAAAAACATATGTAATTATCCGGCAAAAAGAAAAAACATATGTAATTATATATAAATAAGAAATAGGAAAAACAATGGGAAAGAATTCTATAAAAAGAGGCCATGCATTTAAAATGCTAGCCTGACATTTAGTTATACGCATTTATATGATGTGCTGCTTCAATATGCTCCATCCGTTCCTATATAAAGCTTCTTTCAAGTGAATCATATTTTTAAAAACAGTTAAAATTAGTTAAATGTAATAAATATTTAAGAAATATATGTTTTTAACAAAAATACCTTTATTTATGAATAAGAGATAAAGTAATTATGAGAAGAGGATGAAAGAGAACATATAGTAAATAAATAGTGTGAGAGAATAAAAGATAATAAATAAGAGAGAATACAATCATGGCAAGATAGAGAGAGAGAATGCAATATTAATACTTGGAGGGAAAAATGGATTAAAGTGTAATTGTTATTGAAACAAACTAAAAAAAGATCTTAGGCAAAAGAACAAACCCATTCAAAAGATGGATCTTATATATACGGATGGAGAGAACCACTGTCATCCACTCATTCTTTTTTTAAGTATTGTTTTTAAAAAAAATTTCGTCATTATTATAAGTACACCTAAAGAGTAATTAATGATAATGTTATAATTTTATTCCTATTAAATATGGAAAAAAAAGACAAAACGGTAAACTGTAGTGTATAAAATTTTTTTTTTTATGTCCAATTGCAAAAGTAATTAAGGCACCAACACCAAGGATATGAAGAATCAAAGGACATAATATTCTGGTCCTATTTATAACTCCATTTTACTTAATTCTCTCATACTAAGGAGGGGCAGTTATCCCAATAATTATTGAGTAAATTTTCAATTTTACCCTTATTTATGAATGTGTATTTTTTAACTCTCTCCTCTCCCTTTCTTTAAAATTTATTGTCAAATCTCTCTCATCCTTTTTTTCTTTCCAACATAGCTAGCCAATTTAAAGCAAATAAAAACATGACGATATGATAACACTCACTCCCTTCTCAATGAAAATCATATTGTCGCGCCATTCAAGCATAAAAATTTTGGAAAAAAAGTGGCGGGCAAAGAAAATTTTTAAAAAGACACCCAAGTAGATAGCGTTTACAAGGGATAAACCAAAAATAAATATGAACGGGTGGTTTGAGAGGTAATCCATATTTCACACTTTATCCCATGAAAGACCAAAAGCAAGCATTGTTGGACCTTAACCAGTTGCCATGCTCGGAAGATGAAATGGACAAGGCTTTGAACTTAAACATTTAGTCAAGTTCCCAAGAGGAAGATGCAGCAGCGCTGGATGATACAAACATGCTCTGTTACTGTGAAGCGATTACAGAGAAAATAAAATCTTTCTTACCAAACTTGAACACAGAAGTGGTGTTCGATGATGACAATGACAATGGTGTTCCTATGCCACACAGCCCACACTTGGTTGAAGCTCTATCGAACAGTGGCATTGAAAATCTATCCTTGGTTGCCATATCATAAATGATCTGACTGCTTTCAGTGACCAAGATGAAATAAACCTAAACACAATTGTGGAAGATGAATTCTTGCCTAACAATGGTGTAGACAGAGATGTGGAGTTTGGGGAAGAATGAAAAAGCGGGACACGCAGGTGAAACTACATCAGACGACTTCAATCCTTCGGAAAGAGGTATGATACATCTCAATATTAAAGGAAAAAACATATATTTGTAATATTATAGAAAGAAAGCATAAGTCATGCGTAAAGGAAGCTAGAAAACAAGTATGGAAATTGTATAATAACATATCAATAAGCCTATATGTTTGCCTACTAGAAGAACAGAGAAAAAGCAAAAGGAAAAAATATATTCAACTGTAGAATTAAAACAATGTAATATATGTACCTCAATTTCTTCTATTTGGCTTCTGCATAGTGAAGAACCAACTGATTTCTTTATAGATATTTTGTACTAGTCTGATCTGATTTTGTCATTGTTAGCATATAAAAATGATATCATGCAATCATGCATATAAGCATAACGTACTTTACATAGTTTATTATGTACTATCTGTAATACCCTAAATTTTGAGATCTGAGGTTAGAGAATAATCCTGGAATAAGTGAACTGCTAAGCCCTGGTTTAGCAGGATCCCAAATGTCGATCAAGGGTTTAATGACTCCAAAAGTGGATGTGCTTAGTGACAAATAACCCTTTTGGAGATTATGATGTGAACTGTTATTTGTATGTGTTGTGAGCAGCGCCGAAACCTTGTATTTAAGCTCAATTATGGATTAACATCTAAATTAACTTAAAATATAGGGAGGGCGTATATTGTGGCTAAAAGAATAAGAAAATGTGTTTGGTGGTGATTCAAGAGAATTACCATAATCAGGGGCAAAACGATAAAGTTGTTGACCAATTGATCAGTTGCAAAAGTGGAAGCTCATTGATAACTCCAAGATCAATGGTTGAGATTGATTTGTGCAATGGATCAAGGGGTGGGATCATATATGTGTGTGCCTATGTGAGCTCATGGAAGATGAAGTAAGATCATGACACTTGGCACAATGTGGACCATTGGATTGGTCAATGTTTCAAAAAGCTCTTCCCTCTCTCCTCTTTTCTCTAAGTCAGCTAGGGAGCTTTGGGGGGAGCCAAAAACTTATCTCTCTCTCCTTCATGCTTCCATGGTCGCCTAGCTCAAGAGGAAGAAAGAGAAAGAGAAAGGTGATGTTTTAGCTTTATTCTTGTTTTCTTTAGTTCTAATCATCTTCTATAAAGTTGTTCATAGTGATGAGAGCTTTATTGATATAGTTTTAGATTTGTGAAAGGAGGTGTTTTGAAGGTTGAGGAAAATTGAAAGATGAAGAATCAAGAAACTAACTTGGGAAAGAGGAAGAGGTGAGTATTTATACCCTTTTGATCTAAGTTTTCTGATTTTTGATTAAGTTATGTGAATTGTGGATTTTGCCCTAATTTTGTGTGACATGTAATTGGGAGAATTGCATGTTATTTTGTGTTGAAAATAGTGTTTGAATGTGAAAAATGGTCATTGGGATTGTGTAACACCCCAATTTTCAATTAAGGGTTAATGATAATTATTGAGGATAATTATTGAGTGAAAGTGGAATTATTATGTGTCCTGGCGGCAATATTAATTAATATGCCATGATTAGTGGAAATTGAAAGAATGAATTGTTGGGCAATTAGTTAGTGATTAATAGAGAAATTAATTACTAGCTAAGAGAAAATGAGAAGTGTGATAAAATGGCTAATTGAGGGATTAAGGTAGCTAATTGGTGAGTTATTTTGGGCGAGCCAATAGCAAAGTGACATGTGGCAAGTTGGTAAAGTGAGAGAGCATGGGAAAAGTCAACATCTCATATTTTAATATTTTCCCTCTCTCTTCCCTCCTATTTTCACTGACAAGAGAGGCATGGGGGAGTAGAGTGATCATTTCTTCATCCCTTCAAGCTATTATCTCTCTCTCTTCTCTCTCATGCGTGCAGCCATTGGGGCTTAGGAAGGAAGAGGAAAAACTTGATTTTAAGGTAAGTTAAAGACCTCTAATGCCAAAGCTCACTTCATTAATGTTGATCCTTGGAGTGAGAGCTTCAATTTAATGTTTGTAGTTTCTCCATTGGTGGTGATTTGAAGAATCACGAAAATCTGAAGTTTGGAGAATCAAAAAGTGTCTTTTAGGAAGTTAAAGAGGTAAGTGAGACCAATCTTTCTATCTATGTTTCATGCCATTGTATGAAGTTTGAAATTTTCGGTAATTATGGCCTTAAATTCGAAAATAAGTATCATTGGGTATTTGGTATGGTATTGGCATGAAAATAGTACTTTGTGATGAGTTTGGGATAGATAGATTGATTTGGGGATTGCAATGTTTTGTTTGGATGATTTTGGAAATTTGATGATTATGTTGCCCAAAATCAAAGCATGATAATGGATTAGGATTTTGGTAATTCTGATGATTCCATTGATTTTCTTGGGTGTTTTTGTGTGGGAGCAACCTTGAGTAAAAGTTTGGGACCATTAGAATCATTTGGGCAAATATTAGGATGAATGGTCAGTTTTGCTGCATTTTCTAGTTCTGATAAGATCACTCGAGTGATTTAGGGTTCACTCGAGTGTGTGATGAACATCACTCAGGTGAAGTTGAGCATCACTCGAGTCCTGTGGGTATATTCGTTGTTCCCTTCCATTTTTCTGTTATTCGTTCTGGAAAATCTCAAGAGTGTATAGTCTCACTTGCGAGTGTTGATCTATCACTCGAGTGCAAGGTCCTGTGCTCGAGTGCTCATCTTCATTGAAAACTCTGGTGCTCTCGGTTCTCACTTTCTGGACTTCACTCTCTAGTGCTCGGGTGAGGTATTTGGCTATCACTCAAGTGAGGTACAGTGTGCTCGAGTGTTGTAGTCTCTGAAAAGTCCTTGTGCTCTCGGGTGTTCACTCGTTATCCTTCACTCTCTAGTACCCGAGTGCAGACCGTACCATCACCCAAGTGAGGCCTTCTTCACTCGAGTGTTCGTACAATCTCGAGTGAGGTCATCTTCACTCGAGTGTCGTAGTATAAAATATTAGTTTGAGCTTTCAAAAGGGGATCTTTGGGGATAGTCTTCCAACCCCTTAGAGCTATTGATAGAGGTGTTCATGGGTATTTAAAGAGTAATAATGATAACCAAATTAAGTATTGAGAAGTCATTAAGAATTGGAACAGAGAATTGATCCTTCGTCACTTATTATGAATTATAGGATACGTCATTTGCCTTACTTAGGAGGGACCAGTGCCAGAGCGTGCACGGAAGGAACGAGCAGGTTGTGACTTTTCTCTCGTGTTGTGTATAATGTTTGGTATGCATGATTGATCATTGTGTTTGTGAAAAGTGAATGAAAATGTGCCATGGTCCATTGCAGCGTGAGCACTTCAGCGGGAGCCGTCGTAGGGGGTTGATGCTTATCACACTTACTCCGGCCGTTGAACTGCCATTGTAATAGACATGGATCTTTGAAAAATTGCTTTGTGAATCTGGCCAATATGGCTGTGTATTGTAAAATGTTTTATATGAATCCCAGCTGTGGTGAAATACATTGTTGTGAACTGTGTTGTGGTGTAATACAACATGAGCAAAAGGAAAGCGGATGACGAAGAGCGGGTAGAGCTCTGGATAGGAGTTTATTTTTGGTTAATGGTTATCATATATAATATCATTTGGATATTTTGGGAACAAGTGTATGTATATTGAGATGTGTGACTAGTTTTATGTAATCCCCAAGTTAAGGGTATGAATTATGGGCTTTGTGCCTTTGTATAAACCCTTGTTTAATTAATGGAACCCGAGTGTGTCAGGAATTTATGCTGTACTCTGATATGTATGAATGAAATCAACTTGTACAGGCCATTTATGAATTGAAATATGGATATGAGACCATTAAGAACAGGTTTTGTAAAAGTTTTTGAAAACCCCGATTTGGGAAATTTGATTTTGTTAAAGTCCCAAATAAGCTAAGGTCTCTAATTTCAAACTTAATTTTGTTTTTACAAACTAATCTTGGCCTATGGTTGGAAGGGGGTTACAGATTGATTTAGAACATTGGAAGTAAAAGTGGTGAAATTGGGTAAAGTGTGTGATAAGTGTGACTAAGGGGGAAAATGTTATTTTGATGTGAATTTGTGTGTTTTGAGGTTTGCAATGTGTTCCTTGTGTGAAATTGTGTGGGAATAGTCTTGGATAAGAATTTTAGAACCATTGGAAATATATTGGTTGTGTTGAATAAATTCTATCATCTGCTGCATTCTAGCTTCTTATAGAGCCTTACTCAAGTGCAGCATTATATCCCCTCTTTTCCCCTTCGGTTTTGGTTGCACTTTCATGTAGAAAAGTAAGAGTGTAGTTCCTCACCTGCGAGTGAAGTGGGTCCTCACTTGAGTGCGAAGTGTCTCACTCAAGTGAATGTGTATTTTGTGGTATAAGCCCGCGTCTCTGGTTGTCACTCGCAGCTAATTTGTTAAGTGTGAACTAGCACTTGTGAGTTTTGTGCCCTCACTCGAGTGCCAGAGCTAGTGCTCGAGTATACTTCTGACTCTGGGTTTTTTGTGCTCTCGGGTGAGCACTTCTTGTGCCTTACTTTGTAGGACTCGGGTGAGTGTGGGGCCATCACTCGAGTGCAGCGAGTATTTCTGGTTTTTGTCTATGCTTTCGACCAAGCACTTGAACGAGTAAGCCGTCCTCACTCAGGTATGAGTCGTCCATCACTCGAGTGCGTCATCCATCACTGAAGTAATGAGGTCAAAAGTGGGATTTTGAGGTTTCGAAAGATAATCTTTGATTAAGTTTCTCCCAACCCTTTAGGCATATGTTTAAGCTTTGAGTAGCCACCTAAAGGTTGTAAATGATAACCAACTTAAGTGTTTGAAAGTTAAGGAATTGGAAAAGGGATTAACCCTATGTCCTTGCTTTGGTTATAGGGTTTGATGTTCGTCCTGATCATGAGTTACTGGTGCTGGAGCATACGTAGAAGGAACAAGTGTAGGGAACTTACCTCTCCTACATGTATTTGATATTTGTATTGATGTATTGATGCATGTTATAGCTTTGTTGATTATGTGAAACATGTATGAATAATTTGAAGCTATGTTTCAATTTATAATATGGCCATATGTATGTTGTTCGAAACATTGAGCTTGCAAATATGTCATTGTGTGAGCATGAGTTATGTCATGCAAGCATGTCATGCATCATACATTTATCATACATGCATATTTGTAATGTCTTCCTACTGAGATTCTCTAGAATCTCACCCTCCCCTACTAACCATGTAGACAGGGTAAGAGGCTCGAGGAGGGGCAAGCAACCAAGGGCGACAAAGACTTCCTTTCGGGTTGTAATTTTAGTAGTTGGTTATCATTGCTAATTGGGATAATTGTACATAATTTAGATGAATATTCGAGTTATGTATTTGGAAAGGATATTATGTAATCCCCGATAAGGGAATTTGTAAATCCTTAGTAAATGTATGAACCCGGGATTGCCAGGATTATTATGTTGTGTACTCTGATATGTTATTGAATATGATTTATCTTCGTGTGGTAATTGTATTCGAAATGTGAATGTGAGACCAGGATAATTGTATTTCGAGATGTATTTTTGTGAAAACCCCGTCTGATATATGGGTTTGAAGTTGAGTTTTGCTAATTATTGGTCTCTATTTCACTTTAATCACGTATTTCGGATATAATTATGGAAGGGGGTTACATTGTCATTTCAATGCATTTATTATTTTGTTGTTTTTTGCTATAAATAGAAACAGGAGAATATGAAGATGGAACTTCAAGCCAACCACCAATAAAGCGAAGAAAATTTTTAACAAATGAAGATAGGCTAATAATAAGTAATATCTTTGCCAACTCTATCTTATCAAATGGGAAGGTAAAGCAAGGGACAATGCATAAGGTGGCTTCAATATTCTCAGTTTGCACAAAAACTGTTAAGCGAATTTGGTGTAGAATGAATGAAACAAATGAAGCATCACATAGAAAGACAAAAAAATTATGGACGAAAGAGAGTTCAATTGGATAAGGAACGCTTACGTGAGGTCCCTATTCGACAGCGAACCACACCGAGGTTTCTATCATTTGCATTATAGATAAACAAAACATCACTTATAAGATTGATGAAGGCCAACGTGATATGACGTCGCACCAATACAATCAAGCCCTTTCTAAAAGATGAAAACATGATATCTCGGTTGAAGTTTTGCTTATCTATGCTAGAAGATCATAGCATACCATACTGTCCTACCCTTAAATCAATGTATAACATTATACATATAGATGAAAATTGGTTTTACATGACCAAAATGAAGGACAAATATTACTTGGGAGCAAATGAGGAGGACCCGCATAGGACATGTAAAAATAAGAACTACATTGGCAAAAAATGTTCTTAGTTGCATTGGCTAGACCAAGATTTGATGATGAAGGAAACGAAACCTTTTCTAGAAAGTTTGGTGTCTTCCCATTAGTAACTTATGAGCCAACAAAGAGAAGGAGTGTTAATAGATATACGGGTACTTTAGTAGCAAAGCCAATTTCTTCAATTAATAAAGAAGTATGTAGAAACTTTCTATGCAACAAGGTATTACCTGCAATAAAAGCCAAATGGCCAAGTGATGCTGTAGGAGAAACAATTTTCATTCAACAAGATAATGCTCCATGCCACCTAAATGACAATGATGAAGAGTTTCGTCGGGTTGTTTGTGAATATAGACTTGACATTCACTTAATGTCTCAACCCCCAAACTCTCCAGACTTAAATGTGCTAGATCTTGGTTACTTTAATGCAATTCAAGCATTACAACATAAAGAATCACCCAAGAGTATAGAAGAACTCATTGTTGCTGTTACAAATTCTTATGAAAGGTTCTTCTCTTTCCAAACGGACAAAATATTCCTAACTTTGCAAGCAACTATGATGGAAATTATGAAGGCTAGAGGCTCAAATAAGTATAAGCCTCCTTATTGGTCCTCAAATATGGTGCAAAGATAAGGTGGACTCCTAAGTCAATTGGAGTATGATGCATCCATAGTACAAGAAGTATTGGCACATTTAGGAGAAATAGTTGATGGATGATAATGCATTGTATGATTAAAGACTATTTTTTCTTATTACTACTTTTTTATGACAATTGCTTGTTAACGTATGGTTTATTTCTTCAAGTAATATTTGTAAAATACATTATATTGCTAGAGTAGTGGGGTTGCTCATTTTAAAGTTGGGAACTGATGGGCTGTGCAACTTATTGCATTTCTTATTTAATGAAATTATTAAAATCTTCGAACAAGAAAAGCTCCATCATTTCATTATAGTTGCTATTAGAAAACCATCACAACAACATCAATTGACCCAAAAACCAAACGGCAAAAAACTGTCATAGGCGTATACTCAATAATACTAATAACATCACTTGACCCAAATACCTAACATCTAAAAGCCATAACCAATGACCGATTTACGTCATTATAATACTAGCATAGGCGTACGCTCAATAAAAATTAGGAAAATAAAGTTGCAACATTGACCTTATAAATCACTTTTGCTTTTTCTCTTCATTGCTATCCTCATCACATTCTTCTTCCAGAGATTTGTTAAGGTCAATTTCGCAATCATCTTTCCTGAGCGAAATGTTTTCACGAGAACCATCAACCATGGCTGTCAGCATCGACTGAACTTCCTCTTCCTCAAGTAGCCAGTTCAAGTCAATCTGACGAACACACCCCTCTCCACGCTCAAATGAATCTTCAACGAATAAATAAAAGAGGTCATTGTTCAAATCAGATGGTAGAACAGAACTGCAGTTCACTTGTTTCACGTCTCCTAATTTTGACAAATCAGATGGCATATCATAATCACCACCGTCTACTGAATCCTTCACAACCCAGCTATATAGCTCTTCTCTTGTAATGGACTCCTTTCTTATCGGAAAAGCCATAGAGAAGATGAGTAAATTCTGAGAAGTGGTGATCAAAGTGGTGTAGTGATGGAGGCGTGGAATAGTTACTTGAATAGGATGCATCGGAAATTATAAAGTGGGGGGGAGAGACGAAGAGGTTATTAAAGTGGTGTGGTGATGGATACATGGAAGTGTCACGTGGGTAGGATGCATGGGAAATGAAAAAGTGGGGGGGATACGTGGTGGTTCCAAACTTCCAAGGAGTCAACTAGCATTCAATATGGGTAAAATTGTCACAAATCTACTAACTAACCTGAAACTGAACTTATAAATATGATCAAATTTTTTGGTCAAAAGAGACTTATAAATAAAACCAAAGTGGTACATGATATGTGTACTTGGAAAAAAATATTTTTTATTCCCATTTATAGATGAGGATAAGATTAGAAAAAATATTAATTTAAGATATATTTAATGAGTTAATTAGCTTTTCTTGATATATGAGAATTAGATAAACTAATTTATTAAAAGGACTATAGTGGTAGTTAATTATGATAAGTAAGGGTGATTAATTAATAATAATCCAAAATGATAAACTTTAATTAATTTGAGTGATTACATTAAGTGAATGTTTGGATTAGCGGTGGAAGCTATTTTTTCGATGTAATTTACAATATACGAGGTAAGTATGTAAGAGGAGTTTTGTCTCGACTTATGTGAACGTACTTTTTAGACAACAACTCAAACAAGCCCTAACTGATTAGGTGTTGCTTTGAAGTTTGATCCTTGCACGTGATCTTTTGGAAGTTGCGACAAAACATTCTTGACATCCTCAAACACTTCCTTTCCTGACTTTCTACCCTCAATCTATGTTTCACCAACACAATGCCCATTAAGGCTCCGTTTGCTTCAAGGAAAATAAGACGTGGGAAAGGGAAAAACAAATTTTCCTGTTGGCCACAGCTATTTCGATGCATATTTCTACTGGAAATCATTTTCTCATCGAATCCAATTTCACTTTCATAGCTGAAAATGTGTTCCCACCAGCTTTCAAGCCCCTTGGAAAATCGCCGAAAGACATAAAAGCCCATGAATGTGAAGTAGTGGATTTGAGAGAAATTTACAGTGCTGCAGCTAGAGAAATTAAAGGAGGTGAAGAACAGAGGATGGGCATCTTGCTCCAGCAATAAGAAAGCCTTCGATCAACCGTGAACAACAGGTAGGTTTCTTGCACTTGGTCATTGTGGTTCTTCTATTCGTGTTTGCCATGAATGTCATGCACCCATCGTCTATCATTATCTTTGTTGAGGAAAGTAAAGAGCTCATTCCCCGTAGGGAGGTGGTGGGAAATCCATGGCTAGGACAAAAAGTTGGTCAAATATTGATTGACCATGAAGTACTCATACGGTGAATGTGGTTAAATCTATGGTATTCGAGACAAGGAAAGTGGTATGTGACCAGCTGCTATTAATGGGTGCACAACGGTTGCAAATAAAATTAGATAACTATCTCATAATCATGAAGTACCCATAAGTAAAATTAGACCACATGAAATTGAATGTGACCACATGTGGGTGATAGGTATATAATGGTTAAGAGTAAAGTTGTTTTGGTCCTGTGTAACCATAAGCCATCTATCACGCAAATGTGGTTAAAGTTGTTCATTCATTCATGTATGACCACAAGTGACTGGTGGATTTCTCATGGTTATAGCTCTGTTACGTTATGAAGAAACAAGGGCAACTAGAGTCTCATGGCAACTTCATCATAATCCATGGCAGCTTCTTCAGAAGTGGCTAAAGAACCAAGTCACAGCCTGGTTCTCTTCTTTGGCTTCCTTATCTCAGCAACCCATTAGCCCCACATTCTTTGTTGAACACCTCAATACTCACACAAAGTGTTCTAAGGGCCACCCTTCCTTCTAGCTGGCCCCTTCTTCCATGTCTTTAAGGGAGAGTTTCTGCAACTTCCCATTGTTGATATTAGGAAGAGTTGAACAAGACAAAGAAAAGGTTGTCACTAGAAGTGCCAAAGAGGGAATGAAAGGCACGGGATAATTAGTAGCAAGAGAGAAGAGTTATGCTCATTAAATAATATTTTAAAACAAACTATGGGAAAAAAATTTACACAAGAACAAAATTATCATTATACTCATTTTCATATCTCATTTTCTACATACCAAACATAAAGTTGCCTATCAACCCATTTTTTTTCGGTTCATACCAAACATCTCTGTGGCAATAAAGTTTCCATTCCTTTCCTTCCCACCAAATTCCACAAATCAAATAGGCCTTAAAGATCATTATGATTAGAGTACAAGGACATCACAAGGAAAATGACGAAAATCTTAAATAATACTACATCTGGTCCTAAATATAAGACATAATTAACTTTTTTGTAAAGATTAATAAAGCTAAATAAATTATTTTAAATTAATTATTTATATCATTTTTTCTCTAAACTAGTTTCTATTAATAGAGTTGATCTAGCTGTGTAAGGCCTCGCTAGATCCCTCTAGGTCTCGAGTTCGAGTCCCAGAGGAGACACCTGTATTGGGAGGGGCATCTATGAACCTCGAACTATATACCAGATAATAATATAAAAAATATGATATATAATCTAATGATACGCAACATATATTATAGTTAAATAATTTATAACCGGAGTGAATGCTACCTTTCGCCTTTAACACAAAAAGTTAGAGGGAAAACTTGGTTCAAAATATAAAATCTCAATTTATTTTATCTCTCATGTTTATCATTTTTTTGAAATTAATTTATCTAACTTATAAATTGTTATATAAGCTAAAGTTATACATATGTATTTTAGGGAGATCAAATTAAATTTGTTATGAATAATTTATTATTTTATTTCCTTAATTATCTGAATTAGTTAAATAATTTTTATATTATGATAGAAAGGAGGAATAGTACTAGCAGTAGTATTAATAATAATAATAATAATAATAATAATAGTAATAATAATAATAAAGGAAGAGAATGTTTTGTTAGATTTTACCTGATATTCCCTACGATCCTTTTTTATAAATTAAGATAAAATAAAAAAATGATACTACAAATTTTAGATAAGCTCTTGTTGCCTCTTATGAAAAAAAACATATTGTCCTTAAAAATTTTTTACTGCACACATAGCTAGCGGAGGAGTATTTTAAAAATTCTCGAGCATTTATAAACAAGTTTGATTTTTTCCCCCTCTTTTCTTTTGTTGTGGGCTTAACTTTATTATTATAGAAATTATAGTTCATCTTGACTTCTATTAGATATTAAAAATTGACAAGGAAAATTTTTTCTTTTTTATAATATAAAAATTATCAATAAAGCTTTTGTTCCTTTCATTTTCTTTGCTTTTGTTTTTTATTTTTTTATTTTTTATTTGTTAGTGTGTGTGTGTGTGTGTGTGTGTGTCTTTGGAACTTTGCCCTATGAGCAATAATAATCCATCACTGATAATGGAAAATAAGGACTTGTTTGCTTTTTCTTTTTGGGTATACAATGGGGTCAAAGACCCAACACTAAAACAAAATCAAAACACAATTATACATAAGTAATTAACACCCAAATTATCCTTAAGCAAGAGATCACAAAGACCTTCTGGAAGAACATCCAGCCAAGAACACTGATTGGATTAAAGGAAGCTCTCATGTGCCATCCAATCTGCCTAAGTGTTTCCTTGCATGAACACATGTGCCACTTCAGCATTCCATCTTCCTGACAACATTCTCTTAATTCTCTTTAACATTATGTTATCCTCCTCCCTTCCACTCAAAATACCTTCTAGCTGCCTTGCAACTGTCACTAAGTCCACTTCAATAATCAAATTTCCACCATTAAAGTGATGCAACAAACTAACCCTTATCCACATAACCCATAATTCAGCTTCCATTGGTGAGCATTTCCCAATTATTTTAAGAAAACCTCCCATCCATTGCCCTGCTTCATCTCTAAACAAACCACCATATCCTACCTCCCCATCTCATCCTTTAACTGCACCATTACAATTCATTTTAATCCACCCACTCCTCGGTTTCTTCCAACTCACTTGCATACTCACACTCCTCATGTGTTTTTTGTCATATACCAATACGCCTTTTAGCTCCTCCACATACTTCCTAATCAAGTTCCCTGCATTAGAAGGCCATTCAAAGCCTTTCTCAAACATAAAATAGTTCCTCTAAAACCAAAGATACCATACTGTTACAGCAAAATACACACACCAATCCATACCACACTTCCTACCCATCCCTTGCAAATTAAAGACAAACTAGTCTTTCAAGGACAAACTGAAAAATTCTGCCCATATACTATCATGCAGTAATTCCTTCCAAATATATTCCACCATACCATAGTCTCTCAAAGCATACAACACATCCTCCTCACATACATTGCATCTCACACAAATAGGATAAAGATTAAAAATCTTACCTCTTTTGTCGAAGTGAATAAGTTGCCTCTTGCAGCTAGCCACATGAATACTTGAATGAGTCTTGGCCCCTTCCAATCCCATATCAGCTTCCATACCTTCTCTTCACCTCTCTAATATGCTCTCCTTAAGTACCTACACATACTTGTTATAGTAAACACACAATCTACAGCCCTTATCCACTTTACTGTATCCTCCTTTTCATCCACATCCAGAGGTAAAAGCGCTTCTATTCAGTTTATTATCTCAACTGGCAATATATTTATTATTCCTTCCAGATCCCAATTCCTACTCCTATCTACAAAATGACCAACCTTCTTCTCTAACATTTCTTTACTAACTTGATCCACACATAAGTCCATTATTCTTATATCCTTGTTTACCCATCTGTCTTTGAAAAACCTCACATTCCTTCCATTGCATACTTCTTAGCCTATATTACCCTCAATATCCAGCCATAGTTTGCTTAGCCTTTTTCATACCCCTGAGTCCCCTAATTTAACATGAATATTTTCACTTAAACACACATTCCTTCCATACATAGCCATCAATACATTTAACACTAGCTTATAAGGCTTAGCAACCACTTCCCATCCTACCTTACTCAACACCACATCATTCATTGCCTTTATATCTTTCAACCCATAACCCCCTTCCTCCTTTATCATACATAATCTTTTCCACCCCACATTGTGAAATTTCCTCTTCCCCTCTTCCACAGCCCAAATGAAATCCCTCTGCATCTTTTCAATATTTTTACATACCCCTTTTGGTATGTTCTCATGACACATCTGATAGGTTAGGATTTGCTGTGTTACAACTTGGACAAGTGTCAGTCACCCAGCCAAAGATAGCGTCCTTCTTTTCCATCACTTAACCTCTTTGGTAACTTATCTAGTAAGGGTTGAAACTTTATATTTCCCTTCCTTCCTCTGTTAATATATGCCCCTAGGTATCTTCCAACCTCGTTACCTTCATGAAATCCACACATCTCTATCAATTTTTTCCTCTTCTCCTCTATCATATTCCTTGAAAACACTACTGTGGTTTTTGCTACATTTACTTTCTGCCTTGAAATTGCTGCAAACAACTCTAAGCATCCCATGACTAGTCTCAACTATTCTTCTTCAGCTCCACAACACAACATCAAGTCATCTGTAAATAGATGTGATATCGGTGTTCTACATCTCCCTAAGCATATCGACCTTCATTCCTTCCTACCCACTGCATCAACAATTATATGCAATAGTTTTTCCATCCCTAACACAAACAAATATGGGGAGATAGGGTCCCCTTGCCTCACTTTTCTTATGTGACAAAACTATGCAATTTGCTTTCATTCTATAGCAATTGAAAGGCAGTCATTTTAATGCAGAACTAATAAGCTCCACTAATGTCTGTGAAAACCCAATCTCTTTTGATACTTGTACCAAAAATCTCCAATTCATTCTATTGCATGCATTCTCCAAATCAATCTTTATAACCATATACCCTTTCCTTCCTGTTATCTTGCTCATAGTGTGATATATTTCCTTTGCCATTATGATGTTGTCTTGATTGCATCTCCCAGGAACAAAACTCGTTTGATATAGAGACACAATTTTTGCCATTACTGGTTTCAGCCTTCTAACCACAATCTTTAAGATTACTTTATAAAGTACCAAGCACAATGAGATAGGTCATAGTTGGCTAACCAACTTTGGTTTCTCAATCATAGGAATAAGCACAATCAAGGTTTTATTTAATTCCTCCAACCGCTTTGGATTCTGCCACACCTCTACTTCTCTTACCACACTTTCCCCAATTATCTCTCAATTACTATGATAAAACATAGCTGAGAAACCATCCACTCCAAGAGCCTCAAAAGGCCTAGTGCTAAACACAACTCTCTTAATTTCTTTATATTCTAAAGGTCTTGCCATTCTACTTAGAGTGCCACTTTCTACTTGGCCCCATCCTTGCATTGTAATATGCTACTCCCTCCGCTGTACTTCATTTGAAAAAGCTTAGCACAATAATTGATAAGTAAAATATTTGCATATTTATTTTCCCTTATATGATGATTTTATGGATGATATTTGAGCTCAGTTTAATAAATTTGGGTGTAATTAATAAATAAATAATGATTTTGGCATAAAATAGAATTTCTTGGAATACTAAATTAGACCCTCTTTCATTTTTTAGGCAATATCTGGAGCTCTAGATGTCGGATTGGGACATTCTTTATATGGATAAAAAGCTAAGAAAGAGCTCTACAACTTTGATATTGAGACCAAAATCCAGTTCTATCTCCAAGGGTTTCGAATTTTTCTTGGAAATTGAAAGCGAGAATCATCTACCATTCTACCAACCATTTCCTCTACCACTTCATCTTCCTTTTCACCTACTACTTCATCTACCACATTCTATCTACTACTTCACCTACCACATTTCATCTACCACTTCATCTACCCTACTCCATTCTTCCCTATATATAGCCACCCTCTCCTTCACATTTCACTTACACCAATTCATATCCATTACTCACATCTTTTCTCCACACATACCATTTCATTTCCATTACTCTCCTTTCTTCTCTACTTACACACCATTTCATTACTCTCATCTCTTCTCCACTTACTACATCATCTTAGAATTAATTTTATACATTGTATTACTTTTTACATGCCTTCATCTATGAAGGCTTAGGATTGTATTACTTTTTGTATGCCACCTATATGGAAGGTTTTACCTCCTAAAGGGACGGCTAGATTTTTACATTTTTCATGCATCTTTTTGTTGTATATTTATGTTTGAGAATTTAATATTCAAGTTTATGTAGTATTTATAAGGATTTCATTCTAGCTTTATATAATATCAATTTATTTTGGTTTTGTTTTTAATTTTATCATGAGCTAAATTTTCATTTTCCTAGGGTGATGACGTAGCTTACTAATGACGGATTGAATCTTAACTTATTAAATCTAGTTTTAATTTTTCCTTCATGATTGATTTTTAATTATTGTTCTTAATGCTTTCATTTGATTGGCCACCTTTTGAATGATTTCAATATGCATGTTGAGACCGGAAGGAGATGCATGTATGCAGATCCTATAATTAAAACCATGACTTGCATATGAAATAGGAATATATTCATATGAGTTGTGTAGTCTTACTGAGTTCCATAAATCTTAATGCATAATTAATTGCTTAAATTCATATAGGAATATTTGGATTAGCAATTAATTATAGAATTGCTTGACCTTGGAAGAGGCTAGTAATTAAATTAGGGAAACTCGACTATCAATCATGTGGAATAAATTGGGCTAGAATAGATAAATGATTCAATCCGAAATTTGTTAAGTGAAATCTAATCCCTAGGGCTTTATCTCATATTTGCTTTCATATCATCTGCACTCATATTTAATTTTTTTTTGTATTCTCAATCACCAATGAATCGATCGACTAAATAGAATTGAAATTATCTATTTTGGTACTTAGTGATCAATCCTAGTGGGTAGGATACTCTACTCACTTATATATTACTTGATTACGACAGTGTATATTTGCACTATTTAATTGATCATCTACACTCGTAACAATAATCCTGGATCATCTTTAGAATTTCTCCTCGTCACTTACCCACCTTCCTTCTTCGTCCTTCAACATTATTATTTTGTTTCTTCTTCTCCTACTAGCTATTTTCAAGTGGTAGTACTTAGTATTATGATCACCATTATGCAACCATATACCACGAGACCTTTAGTACCAGTACAATTCCTCCTATTGCAACACTTCTAGCAGCTATACTTACAAGTGATTACTTAGCTCTTCAAGATAAGAATTCTATACATCCCCTAACTTCTTTTGAATTCCTCCAAGCATCGCTTGAATCATGTTTTTCCTTCTAACTACATCACCAAATACCTCATAATTCCACTTTTCAATGCCTCGTGCATATGCTCAAAAGCCTTGTGTGCTTCAACTCCCTCATTCTAACTTTCCTTTAATAACTCTTTGAAATTCTGATGTGACAACCACATGGCTTCAAGCTAGAAGGGTCTCTCTCCTCTCCCATATTCCAAGCTAGAAAGGTCTCTCTCCTCTCCCATATTCCTCTAATAAACTCTAGGAAGCTTTCTCACTATCGCCTTTGAGAACTTAATCTGCCAACTTTCATTACAAAGGCTCCTATCCAACCTTTTATAAATCCTTCCCCTTAAAACTTTGGTCCCCTCCATATAAAAACTGGCCTAGCTGCATCGAGCTCAATTAGCCCTATTCTATCAATCCAGTTATTAAAGGCCTCCCATCTTCCTCTATTCGATTTAAATCCACTTCCACACAGATTCTTGCATACATCCCTTTTGGCCTTAAAGCTGTATGCTTATCTATCTTTAACACTTTTCCAATAGCATGAACCAAAATTCCATAACTCGAAGAACTTGAAATTAATACCAAGAAGTCTTACCCATACAGTTGCCTTTGTTATCTTTTCATACTTGGGGTTGAAAGAAGAATACTACTTCATGACACTTAGGTAAGTATCTCTTAAAATCCACAGCCCTCTTATAGGCACAAGCTGAAAGTCTTCCTCCTTCTAAAACTCAGCCAAGTAACAATCATTACTCACATCAGTGACTCTCACCTAACCCTTATGACCCCAAACCAGTACAGTTTGGGCTTCATGAATGCCAAGCTTGTTGATCTCCCAAGCATCTTCACCACCACCGTTCTAGTAAAAGGCATATCTAGTTGCTCATGTTCCTCCTTACTTATCCTGAAATTTGGACACATTGGATTGGACCTATCAACTTCGATTCCACTCAATGGATCCTTAATATATTCAAATCTAGTTTCAATTTTGCCTTCCAATTCCATCCCAAACATCACACAGCCATCCTCGTTCCCCATATTCAAATCATCCATCATTGTCTCCTTATAGGATCGCATGTCTTGTGACACCTCTCCAACCTCAGTATCTTTCCCTAAGAGCGGGAATTCTTCATCCAGAAACACTTGATTTGCCTTTCGAACCTTCTTCTTACTACAACCCAATGGATCCTTCACCTCTTCCATTGCTACCATAAACAATCGCAGTAGCCCTCCAAAGGAAATCACCCACCTCACAATATTCCCTTCGCATGGCATGAAGGGAATCTTTCTTTTTCCTCCAACGCAATGAGTGCCATAGAGCACTCTTTGCCGCCGTCTCAACGACAACAAAATCCTTTGTTCTTAGATGCCAAACCCTAGCAGATGAAGTTCAAGTGTTTTTTGAGTGAACCAACAAAAAGCTAGGGCTTGTTTAATTTTTTTTAAAAAATAATTATTTTTCTTTTAAAAATATATAAAATTTATTTGAAAATTTGTTTTCAATACATTGTTTTTTTAAAATAAAAAAAATTTGTTTTTAATAAAAAAACCAAAATAGTTTTTAAATCTTTTCTTCTTTTTTTTACAGCTTAGTTTTGAGGTCGTCACTTGTCCATTATCGATACCACACCACCGCCGCTAACCACTACCACATCACGTTTGCAATGGTTGCTACCATGTCACTTCAAAAATAGATTTTGTAAAACAACTATCCAAACAAATTTTCTTGTTTTTCTATTTTTTGAAAATAAAAAACAGAAAGAAACAGGCCTAAGTCATTAATTAGGTGGAATTTGTAGATCTTGAATAGCAGAAAAATTTTGGAACTAATAATTAGATCTAAACGTTTATGCTATTCAACATGTTATGAAAGTTGTAGTAGATACTCAAGAAAAACACAATAAAAAAATCAAGGGCATATTTGTTTCTATTTTCTATTTTTTATCTCAACACAGTTTATAAAACTATTTTTGAAAATAAGTTTTGAAAAAAAACACCTGTTTGGATAATGATTTCTTAGAACAAGATTTGGTAAAAACAATATTTAAATTTTGTAATGGGTTGGCATCATGAAATTTTCTGGTTGGTTTATTATTTATTTATTAATAATTTATCATTCATTAATTTACCTCTATTTATTTATTACTTTTTCTCAAATATTTACTTATCTCTTTAATCTTCAATAACATTTTTAGTGTGTGTGTATATACTTATCTCTTTTTAGTGATTGAATTGTGTGTTTGTTTAAATTTTATTAATATATATTTGATATTCATGATTAGTTATTGCAGTTGTTTACTTATTCATGGCAACATAATTCTTACAAATCTTATTGTTGAGATTGTTATGGATTCTGGATATTAATTTAGCTAGATTATGTTTTTAATGATGTGGTTAGTTGGATTTTTGGAGAGGTGGTCATGATTCTTATTGTTTTATAATTTTTAATAGAGAGCTCGTGCTGCTCCTGGTCATGCGGTTATCCAGGTTTGGATAATGGAGTAGGGCCTAGTGGCACAAGCCCCGGCAAAGGGGCCTAGAGGAATCATTGGCACAGCCAGGGTGGTGCGACCACTCCATGAACAGATGGGTTACCCTCTCCTGAAGAAGAGGCTGAGGTCGGTTGGTCCACGTATCTGATAAATGCATACCTGATAAATGCATCTAAGGGCCCAGTTGCATACTTGATAAATGCATTTAGGATGAATGCATACCAATTGATGTAGGATAAACCCGACTCTGATAACAATTAATGTAGGATGGACTTAACTCTGGTATCAATTAGTATCGACTCTGATACCAATTATGTGGGATGGACTTGACTCTTACACCAATTAATATGAGTTGAATCAGCTCTTATTAAACAATGACATTTGAGAGGGTAATATTCGTTGTCATAAAATAGCAAGGATAATTGAAAAGAGAGTAAAATATATCAATATCATCTTTATTTACTTTAAATTACAAACCCCTACTTTCTATTTTGAAATCCAATATGAAGGTCTTTTAAAATCAAAATATATTTTGTAAATTAAAAAATAATTTTAATATATATTTTCAAATTTCTTATCATGTTAGATTTATTACCATATTACAAAATTAATTAATTTTATAATTATAAATTTTTATTTTTAAATAAATTTAAATTTTTAATCTCGTTCACTTATTAAAGATTACTTACGAAGAAATATTTTAAATACATATGTTAGCTAAATATGTATTTTCAATTAAATTATAAAATGATGTAATTTTGAGATCTTATATTAGTATATTATAATTCAAAATTTTTAAATATATTTCATCAAACATATGTTTGCTAAGAAAATTACTCAAATTCTTTATCAAGTTTTTAATATATTTTAACATTAAAAATTACTTAAATTATTTTAAATCTAATAAAAAATATTTAATTGATCATTAATAAATATTAATATTAAAAGATAAATTAGGGATTTGATATAATGAGGGGTAAATTGATAAAGAAGATTTATTCTAATACGGTTTTTAATTTAAAAAAAAATATATGCTTCAAGAATCTTTTTAGAATATTCTTTAACAATGTTAATAATTTGGACTGAAATGCATGTTTTTAAAGTTGAAAGAAGGTTTGTATAATTAAGGTAAAAATAGAAGGGTGTTAGGGTATTTTACTTTTAAAAAAACGATCATAAAAAAACAACAAAAAATTGTGACTTATATAACTTTTAAAATTATTTTTCTAAGGTTAGTTCTGGTTTCTTTTTTTAGAAAATATAACTATTACTTTCTAAACTATTCTTTAGTAATCAATTTAGTTTCAAGAGTTTGACTTGTATAACTTGTAACTTGCAGTTTATTGGCTTAAGATAAAGAAATTATAGGATTTTAATTGTTCTGTATCAACATAACATAAGGATTGAATTGCTTTGAGTCAAAGTTCAAAATTTTAATTAATAATTAATGAAAAATTGGGAGACCGAAATAGAATATTCCATGTGAATTCTTCCAAAAAATAACAGCCAAATTCCAACAATTAATATATATATTATTGCTGGAGAGAGAGCAGATATTTTGCTATACAACCCATTTCATTTACTAACATTTTCTCCAATCAAGTGAATCTAATGCTGAACAGTTTATAAATGAGATTCAGTTTGTACTCTAAGAAACAGAGTGGGAAAAAAAAGGACACAACAAAACTCAGGTATTTGCTTCATGTTGTTTGGTTTTCTAATTTGTTTACATATAGGGTTGTGTGGGACTAGATTGTTGGGCAGACTATATAATACGCAACTTTCTTCCCTACTACTATCACGAATCATGTTAATCAATCAATAACATAGAATTCAATTCCATCCATATCACACCAAAGAATCTCTCAAAGTTTTAACTCCTAGGATACTCAAAAACAAGGCCTTCTGCAACACTTCTGGCCCTTCCATGACCATAAAGCTTATTAACAATAGCCAATGCAAAATCTGTGACAGAGGCAAGTCCCTCACTAGTTATCAGCTTGCCATCAATAACTACCTTAGCACCATTTATTGTTTCATCATTGAGCTTGTCCACAATGGAGGGATGAGCGGCAAAACTCTTTTCCTGGAAAATCAACAGTATCTACAACATGTTTTGGCTGAGAAATAGGTTAGGAATCAGAGTTGAAAAAACAGTGTGTCCAATACCTTAAGTAATCCTTGTTTATGAAGGATCATAAGCGAAGAGGAGACCGCCCCAGAAATTCTTCCGGAAGCATTTTGTTCTTTGAGAAGTTTTTTGACAACTTTAGATTTGATTAACCTCTGAAAGCCATTGGTTCCCCCCTTCAAGTTCATGACAAATTCAACATCAACAAACATCAAGTGCAAGACGCTACCTCCAATCCTTAATATAAAAGTTAAATAACTAATTTGCGTATAAAGAAAATTAGTTAAGTTCATTATTCGTAATAAATGTGCATTGGTTTCCTTAAATTAGCCTCTTTAATCATGTTCATTGGAACTACTTTGATGGAAACTCCCTTCATACATGCAATCGATGTAGATACTTTGTAGAAAAATTATAAATTTGGAAGACAAATTAAACTGAGATATTATATTTAGGACCAAAGTGAAACCCTTGCCTAACTCCTAAAAGCCTAACTCCTATATTTAGGAACGGAGGGAGTATTTATCTTTTGAAATCTTTGGAGTTAAAAACTTTGAAAATTTATAGGCTGTACACAGAAATCTATCTCACCGGAAGAATAATTAAATCATGTGCCGACTCTTGAGCATCATTGATTAACATATCAGCAATTATTTTGGTTCCTCGAGAAGCCAAAATTTCGCGACCATTTTCTACAGATGCAACTATGACATTAGCTTTTGCTCGCTTTAGAATATCTGCAATAATCACTACTTCAATCTCTTCAGAACCATGAGCAACTGGTAAGAGAACCTGTATATAATGTAAAGTAATATTCATATTGCAAGATAGGGCTATAGAAGACTCAATAATGGGATATTGTAGTATGGCTTACACTGGGGGTATGGTGACCAAGGGACCACTCAACGCTGTTGAATTCCTTCTTGGTTGTACCATCATCATTGGCACTCCCCAACAACTGTTACAGGAAAAGAGTATTAATCTGCATTTGACGTTTCGGATTACAGTTTCACTCAAGTTTAAGGACCTTCTTCCTCTAAACAAATATGACACTCGAACATTGAGTACCTTCTTTTACTCAACTCTTTCCCTCTCTGTTGATCTTTTCTTATCTATTCCTAAATTCTACATCAAGTGATTGAATAGTTGAATGTTCCCAAACTGAGTGAGTTTTTTGAAGTTAAAACCTTGACCATCCAACTAGCTTACAGTTGGCTCTAGATTTCTTATTGCAGTTTCAGGCTTTTTTTAATTTTGATTGCATCAAAATTTGGCATACAGAAGAAACAAGTCCTTGCATACCATTCTTTATAGGGTTAGGAAGTTTTCACCAAGGGCAATTTTGCCCCGGAAGGGTAAAAAATAGAGCAATTTTTTCATGGTCGTTTTCTCAGCTAATTTTGACCGTTAATTGATCAAATAAACTTAGCTGACAGTCCACATGTCATCCACGCCGACTTTGTTAAGGTGCAAATTTACCCCGGAAGTTCATGAAACATCTACTTTGTCATTTTTTAAAGTTAGATTTAAAACTTCCAAAGAAAATTTACACCTAACAAAAATGGGGTGGATGACTTGTGAACTATCAATTCAGCATATTTGGCCAACTAACGGTAAAGGTAAAATTGCCCTCCGAAAAACTTCCAAGGCCAAATTGTCACTCACTAAAAACTTTCAAGGCAAAATTTCCCCTTAACCCTTCTTTATAAGGAGTTACTAAATTTTTAGTTTTATTGGACCATTCTTTTTCTTCCCTGTTCATCTTGTTGCCAACTTCTGCTCAGCATTGCATCAATCTATCAACAGAAAAGGCAAAACACAGCTGTGGGCATGATGATATTCTTTTGCCTAGACCGATGAAAACAAATTGCTTTCTAAGAAAGCTTTTAACGAAATCCATTTTACACCTGGAGTTTTGCTTTTTTGTCAGGAACTGAAGTCCAAGCTAGCATCTGAGCTCAACATTCAGGAAAAAGTTAGAGTGAGCTCAAGAATATAACACCATACCAACAATTCTCCAACTTCTTTGGCAGCTGACTCCCCAAATAGCTGTTCTACCAAGGATAGAGCAAACTGAAAAGTAGTTCCAGGGCCACGGCTTGTAGTAAGCTCTCCGGAAACTTGAATATTTGATTTAACAGCCCAAAATGTTGGAAGCTTGTCCATGAATGCAGGATGACAAGTCGTCTTGCATTACAAACTACATCAAAATCAGCATATATTGCACTATAAGAATTGAAACAGATGTTCATCCAATTAAACTACCTTCTTTTTCCCTAATAGGCCCCATGGCAAAAGAGTGACCGCCGGAGCAGCACATATAGCACCATAAAGCCTCTTTTCCTCTGCTTGTTTGCAGGTAATTTTTCTCAGGACCTCACAATCCCTTAATCTTGCTGAACCAGGCATTCCTCCCTGTAAAATAGGATATCTTAAATTATTTTTCCTATGACACTAGAATCGAAGAGTCAATTCAGTCAACTGATAACTTCATCACATGCAGCATAAGAAAAAAGGAAACTCTGATATACAATTTACTTTGCTACAAGGGCTTGAACTTAGTGCTCATAGTTTCTAAGACTATGGATAACAGATTTTGTTCATATCTAAGGTGCAAAACAGAACAACCAACAATAATAGTTTTCTAACATACCGGTAAAGCCACGAGATCAAAAATTTCATCTGAGCATGTTGAAATGTCAGTATCAGCTACCAATTTGATGCTCCCAGCAGCTTCAACTTCAAGCTGTGGCTCCACTGATGCCACAGTCACCTCTGCGCCGGCTCGGCGCAGAACATCAACTAAAATAACAGCTTCCATTTCTTCAGTTCCAAAACCAATAGGAACCAATACCTGATTCAATCACAAGAAAAAATAAAATAAAATGAAAAGGTCCCATAAATTGCAAAATTTCTAGGGCATTTAGCAGCAGTCAAGGAATGAGAATTAAATCCAATAAATTTTCATATACAATAAACATTGACCCACCTTTTTGAGAGGAAGAGAGGATTCTAAAGTTTTAGTCACAGTTGTTGTGGGTTTAAGTGGAGAGATGGACTTTGAGAGTTTAGAAGAGCGTTTTGAGGTGGGTTTCCTCTGTCTTTGAGGGGTTACAGAAGAAAATGATATAGAGGGAACCATAGCTACGGCCGCCGAAGAGAGCTTTGTGGGATGCTGCAGCAGCTTCAATGACAAAGACTCCATCTGCAGCTCCACTTGTGCACGCTTCAAAGAAATCCCAATCATGAGCATAAGATGCAATCAGTTAGAACCTATACATACATATAGTGCGCTTGAGTGACTACGATTAGGGATAATAACAAACAATATATTTCTCCTTTGTTGTTAATTCAACTTACCAAAACCCAAGTGTAGCAATTAAATCAGGCAACTAGTTAAATGGAGCTCTTATATGCAAAATAGATCATATGGGCTGTTCGAGTCCAAACAGCAATATTACAACTAATACATCAAGTTTGCCTAAAATAAAGGAATACAATGGTTTTCTCCTTATCCAAAGTATACCTAGGCTAATTAGTATCCTAAATAACTATTGTATCCAATCCTTAATATAAGATCTAGTTCGTAATGCAATTCACATTATGAACTAGATCTTATATTAAGGACGTAAATTTATATCTATAAATAAGAGAACCTACATGTAAAACAACAATACTGGAACTTCCCATGATTCTATAAAGGACAGAAGTAAAACCCAAAATTCTAAGTGGAAAAGATTCCTGAACTTTAGTGGAAATCAAGCAATGACATTTGCACACTTGAAACCAAAACTTCTCCAAGTTAGAAAACCCAAATGCCAAAAATTATGATTTTTGGACACGGTCAATTTTTGCTACTCAACCAAATTGACACCAACACTTTGGACAAGTTTTGACCGTCAAATTAGGTTTGTCCAGACACCCATAATCTTGAAATAACCATAAGCTCAAACTGTGACAATACTTCTATAAAATTTATTCTCAAGATCACCTCTCCCAAGATATAATCATCATGTAATTTCATGCCAAAAATACTTACCTCACTAATATCACCTCCAAATACAATTAAGCAAGCATTCCCCCCTGACCATCCTTAAATGACAAAAAAACTCACATGACAACAAAAAACACATTTTAAACACACCAAATATATGGTCAGCATTTATCTAGTCAGATGGACTTTAAAATTCACCAAACTTTTCCTGGATATATTATATAATATATTACTTCAACTAACATCAACATACAAAATTTCATAACTAGACTGCCTCTACAATAATGCAGAAAATTCATCAAAGTTAGTTCTTAACTGGTTCCTACTGAAAAAAGTTCTGATATTTTGGCCTAATTTTGGAAACTCATAACTTGAGCTCTATAACTTCAAAATCAACTGACTATGGCTTATTTTAGACCTCTATTCATTCACCTTATCCATAAAAATATTAGACTAAAATTTTGGAGATAGTCCAGAGACCTTATTCAGAGATAGTTCAGTTAAGGTTTTAGACTAAAATTTTGGACAGAAGCAACTGGAAAATGGCAGCAAAATACTTCAGTTTAGGTTTTGGCTAAAATTGTGGAGATAGTTCAGAGACCTTATCCTAAGCAGATTCGCAACAAATTTGGTATTAGGATCTTTATATGAGATATAATGGGCTGCATAATTTCATCCCGGAATGCCACCATCTGCTCCCTAAAATGCATCCATTCCCAAAACTGTTTAGTTTTGCTTCAAAATCTTGGTGCTTTAATCACTTATGGGGCATTTTAACCATTTCCTAACCCAACCAAGCCATACCAAACAAATTTCAATAGGTTGAGACATTCCAAAATTGAGGAGATTGTTGTCCCAGGTCAAAATTTGACCCACCAACTTCCTATTGATAAAGCACGATGCCAATTCAACCAAGATTGAGTTTGTTGGAACCCTTGGACAGGTGTAAGAAACTCAATTATTCCAGTCTATGACCCTAAAATACCTAAATCAATCCCACTCATAGAATCAAAACTAAACCATAATTCAAGCAAAACCATTCAACTAACATCTTGATTTTTGTCTCAAACGTCACATGCACAATGCTCTGTCATCCTACAGCACAAATCCCAGTACTGAAACATGCTTATGGTTCAATTAGATCTTGCTATTTCCTACTATATTCCTCCTCCTTTTTGGTAAATTAATTTTCAGCCTGGGAACAGAAAAACAGCAACAGGAATAGCAAGTGGAATGAAGTAAAACTGGTTTCATATGCTAGACAAAATTCTCCACTGCTCACTGTAAGCAGAGAAAAAGAGACAAAAGAAATCTGAATAATTCGTGTATCTAATTCATAATCAGAGTACGTGCTTATATACAAAAATGAGGAGCCTTCACATTAATTGGCTCATAATGATAATTGACCTAATCACAATCCCTAATTATCCTCTATATTTACAATCCCTGATTTCTAGGTAATAATTCCTGATTATTTCCTAACACTCACATTCATCTGCTTCCTATATGCAATGCATTGGTCACGAAAATAAAGCGCCCCCCCCCAAAAAAAAACGGAACAAAGAAAAATATAGCCCACCAAAACAGCACCAGAATGATGGAAAATGCAGATAATTCAAACTGCTAGTTTTATTTAGGCTCCCAGGAACATAACAATTCAACGAGTTCAACCTAGTTAAATTTGTTCATTTACTCTGGTGAAACATTGGATAGAATAAAGTGTATTAAAAAAGAACATTGGATAGAATCATTAAACTTTAAAAGATAACAGCCCTTCTAGCACAAGAGTTATTCCACAATGAATAACAGAACTTATATGAGTTCTGACGTGACTAAGATACAGAACAGTACACTGTACACATGAAAACAATACACCATGGAGCAATATTCCAGCGTCGAGAACTAACACAATTCACACACATATATCTCAACCAAAAGCAAGAACCCAGAACAAATGATAAGGCTGAAACTCAAGACAGCATTATAATTCAAGGAAATCACAGAGAAATTACAATCACAATCTGTCACAGCGGGAATGTATTCACTCAGTCTCACAAAAGAAGATGCAAGAAGGGAAAAAGCCAAAGCGTCTTATCATTTCTCATCTCAAACTAGCCTGTACCTGTCTGTCTTGACCGCTAAAGTTGTCTTCTCGCCAACACTAGCAGCTCAGAACCAAGAAAGGCAAAAGCTTGCTTTTCCGACTTCGTTGTGGTGGAAATGGGAAGAAGATATTCTTTTCGGAGGAAGAAGGTTTTTAATCCCCGGAAAATGAAAAATGTAATGAAGGGGCTGTTTGATTTAGGGAAAAACCCTTTAAAAAAATTTAAAATAGGGAAAAGACAAAAAAGTGATTTCAATTTACATATTCTCATGGAGGTGTTAGTGCTTGAATAGGTATTTTCAACATTTAAATAAAATTACACATTGGCTCTTTTCTGTTTATGCTTCTCTCTTCCCTGCATGGCCGAATCCCTCTCTCTCCCTCTCTCTATCCTTCCTTCATGGAGACTGATCAAAGTTCGCTCCCATGCTTTCTCCAACGATGTTGGAAGAGAAAATGTTGAAGACTGACCCCACTCTAATGCTGCTCCTGCCGTTTCTGGGCAGAACTAGTGTGTGTGGCTGGACGTGCCGATTGAAGAATTGGTGAAACCATGTAAGTGTAACTCACCTAAAAGTACCCCCTCCTGGTGATGATTGTCTCGTTGGAGTTGGAGATTTTGTTGGTGATGTCGATGATGAAGCAGATGTCGACGATGACGATGAAAAAGAAGATGACGGAGTTGTTGGGGCCGATGGCATCCAAGTTGTTGGTGGTGGTGGTGAAGAAGAAGAAGAAGAAGTTGGAGATTTTGTTGGTGATGTCGATGATGAAGCAGATGTCGACGATGACGATGAAAAAGAAGATGACGGAGTTGTTGGGGCCGATGGCATCCAAGTTGTTGGTGGTGGTGACGAAGAAGAAGACGACAATGGGTAAATGCAAGAACCTATTCCAAGAAAAAAATATATTGGATTCCAAGAAGAAGAAAAATAACTAGCAAGCCTTTTGGCTATCACTTGAACCTGCAAACCTGTTAAAGTCTTATATGACATTGGGAAAATATAATGGTGTATTGAGAAAGGCTAATTTTGATTTGGGAAAACAGTTTTTTTAGTGAGGAAATTGGATTCCGGTTACCAAGAGGTAACTTGCAAAAGTTTGTATATCACTTGAGTGTTAGCTGTGGGATTCTAGTCATGTCATGGACTATTGCTATTGATGAACCTGTGAAAGTTTTATATGACATTGAGAAAATGTAACAGTGTATTGATAAAGGCTAATCTCTATCTGCGATTCGAGTAAGAGGAGATTTTTAAAGATCACTGTCAGGAACCTTGCAAGTAACACAGTGTTTTTATTGAATCATTCGAGTGAAATGTTTAGAACTTGAGTGATTGGCTATCACTCGAACCTGTGAAACTATGAAAGTCTTATATGACATTGGAAAAATGTAATGGTTGTTAGATCTCATGTTTTGATGATAACAAAAGAATGGTTTGAAAAGGAAATGATTAATAAACAAGTTTGAACAAAGGAATAACAGGGATAAGCATCACTTGAAGTAAGCATTGGAGTAATGAAGAAAGGCCAAGAGAAAATGCTGAGAAACTTGATCAGAAGCAAGTTTTCTAAAGCATTACTCGAGGAGCTACTCGAGTAATGAGACAAAACTTGAAGTAACCAAAGGCACCTTCCAGTAACCTGCCAACGTTACTCGAGTAAGTACTCGAGTAATAGTGTAAGTTTTTCAAGTTACTCTCGGCCTGCCAATGTTACTCGAGGAGCTACTCGAGTAACCATGTAGAAATTTTTCAAGTTACTTTCGGCCTACCAATGTTACTCGAGGAGCCACTCGAGTAACTCTATTTCTAAAATTGTGAAGCTCTCGGCACTTTGTACTACTGCCAATGTTACTCGAGGAGCTACTTGAGTAACGCACTGAAGTAAGTAAAACCTTGAAGTTAGTACTCGATAAACTTGATTTCCTTTACACCTTATTTTCCTCGAGTCTTTACTCTAGTATGCAATTATTTAATGTTTCATTTTAAGTGAATTACTCGAGTAGGTACCCGAGTATGCAGAGTTTTTTTGAAGGTAAACCTCAAGTCATTACCTGGGTAAGTCATGCACAAAAAGTACATTTACTCGAGGTGGTACTCGAGTAACCTATGCAGAAATGAGTGCATTACTCGAGTCAGTACCCGAGTAACAAGGTAAGTGCTCTCGGCCTTGAAATCCTGCCAACATTACTGGAGTAAAGCATCGAGTAACCAAAAGTTTATTTGAAGGTTTACTCGAGTTGGTACCCGAGTAACGCATAAAGTTGTGAGTGTATTACTCGAGTAGGTACCCGAGTAAACATACATTTCCAAAAGTTTGAAAATTGGTTATTCCATGCACTACCCGAGTAATCTTATATGTGTTTGTTGACTTGCAGTTGATCAAAGATTTCCTGATGATACTCGAGTAAGTACTCGAGTAAACTTCAAGGAATACTCGAGTAGATACTCGAGTAAGCAAACCCAGAAATTCAGAAATCATTCCAACGTTCATTATTTTGTTTCCTATATGATTAATCTTTCATTGTATTAGTATTCTTAGCTTATTTACAGATAAACAATGAAGGGATTATACCAAATATGGAAAGTCAAAAGCAACGTTCAAATATCACCCACCGCCACCTACCACAAACGGATGTTTTTCAAAAACTGGAAAAGTCAATAATGACTGCGCACGCTCCAACGGACATGAAGAGAAACGTTCCAACAATCATTACCAATGTATCTATAAATATGGGAACATCCAAATAGAAAAGGGGAAAACAAGAACAGACACAAACGTATCAAGTTTATTGCTATGTTTTCACGTTGTAATTATATTTCTATGCCTCAGTGATTCTCATTTACTCTGTAAGAGAGATATTTCATTCAAACTCAATATTTGTTATTGAGATAACTTGAGGTTGTAGAACCTTGAGTTGGGATTGGATTACAACTTGTAAGGGGGAGCGAGTGTCCAGGCGAAGGAACTTGCTTGTACTGAGGTGCCAAGAACCCACTGAATCTTGGAAGTTATAGTGAAACTCTCAGAGAAGCTCTGAGGATTGGACGTAGGTCAAAGTGGTTGTGGCCGAATCAGTATAACTCTCGGTGTACACTTCAGTGATATTTCTCCTTACTCCTTACTGTTTTAATTTCATTGTCAAGTTTTATATTTCCGAAGAAATTTTAGTATCACCCAATTCACCACCCCTCTTGGGTGAAACGCTTGCTCTAACAATGGTGTATTAAGAAAGATTAATCTTGATTTGAAACTCAAGTGCAAGGAGATTTTTAAAGATCACTATCAGGTACCTTGCAAGTGATACAGTATTTTCATTTAAACACTCGAGTGACATGTTCAGGACTCAAGTGATTGGGGGATTTTCAAGATCACTGGTGGCAAAGTTTGGGTTCATCGCACTGACGGAGAAGAGTGGGTGGGAACTTAGTGTGGTCGAATTGAGGAGGAGCGAAGGTGAGGACGGGCGCAAATGGGGTTCGGATTTTGCTATATTTTGGGTTGCCGCACCAAGGCAGCATCATCGTCAAGGTACCAGGGAATATGCACAAAATCTTCCTTTCACTCGAGTTCTGAATCTGTCACTCGAGTGGCGATGTTAAATAGGTACATCACTTTCAAGGTGCCCGATGGCGATACTTGAAAATCTCCCAATCACTCGAGTCTTGAACATGTCACTCGAGTGATTAAATGAAAACACTATGTCACTTGCAGTGTACCTAATAGTGATCTTTAAAAATCTCTTGTCCCTCGAGTCCCAAATAGAGATTAGCCTTTCTCAATACACCATTACATTTTCCTAATGTCATATAAGACTTTCACAGATTCACAAGTTCAAGTGATAGCCAATTACTTGAGTGCTGAACATATCACTCAAGTCATTAAATGAAAACATTGTGTCACTTCCAAGGTACCTGACAGTGATCTTTAAAAATCTCCTCTCACTCGAGTTCCAAATCGAGATTAGCCTTTCTCAATACACCATTACATTTTTCCAATATCATATATGTAATATCTCAAAATGTACTCAAGAGCTAAATGTACATAATAGATATTGTTATTAATGATAGAACTGCCCTGAAAATTTTGCTATGACTTTAGTTTCGATTAGCTAGAAGTAATTACCTAGTTTGTTGCCTAAAGTCATAAATGACTGAGAATATAATTTGAACATAAGAAAGAAAGAAAGTAGCACCGCTTGGGAGAAGACTAAGGGAAATAAAAGAACTTGAAAAGGCAACACAACTCTCTACTCTCACATAGAACATTATGGTTAAGGCAAAGGAAAGAAGTAGGAAAAATTGGTTAAACATTCAACAACCTATTTGGATATGAGATTCAATTAATATTGCCTCACCTTGCGATAAGAGAAATGACATCAAAACACAAAAGAGAGAAAATGTAATTGAAAGCCATCTTGAATCTATTTGAAAAGTCAAAACTTCAAGTTGAAAATTTTGACCAAAAAGCAAGTTAATTGCAAGAAAGCTTGGTCAACCAAATTGTCACCTTTTTAGGGCATATATTTTGGTCAAATGAAGAGAGAAGAGGGACTGAAAATTGAATTAATTAGGACACTTTTTGGGTAGCCATTTCAATCAAAAAGGGAAGAGGAAGGAAAGAGAAAACTTGTAGCAATTACACTTAGTTAAGTTACCATAAATATATTACCAAAGGATTAATATTAGCCATAACTTTTACCACATTTTGGACCATATTTTCAGCTAGACTTTAAGAGATAAGTGTTAGGATCGGCAGGCATAGCCGAAGAATTTTAAAAATTTTACTGATGCTAATCAAGGATCTATCAACGGCGTTTAAACCAAGTTGGAAGGATTCATACCTTTTTATGATTCAGGGTTTTCACGATCACTAGGAGCCAACACGTCAGGTCCGCTCCCTCGACCGGTATCCACACGAATGCTCTCCAACCGAGACTGCGTGCTAGCGCCTCTAATGTCTCCTAGGGTTTCCCTTGCGGCTCTCAATTCTAATGTGTATATCAATATATCTGCTCTATCAAGTTAATAACCCAGAGGGCTATTTTCAAATTTCAAAATTAATCATCATTAATTTTGAAATTAATTAACTATTAATTATCTTGATGAGCTAATTAAATAAATTCAGTTTAAATTAAATCTGTCCAACAGTTTTAATTTAACATATTTATTTAATCCAAATAAAGAGCCATTAGATTTAATTTATCCTCATAAATTAAATCTGAGATACTATATCTCTATCATGTTAGTTATTAAATTTAATATATTTTAATAAATTAAATTTAAAACTAACACAATATAATAATATAATATAATATAATATATATATATATATATATATACATATATATATATATATAAAAGATATATATATTTCAAAAATATATATATCTATATAATATTATTAATAAATTTTATATTATATATATATAAATATAAAATTCGTCCACCCTAAATTAAACATTATCTCGTGTTGGGCCATTTTTGTGTACGACCCTGTAGGCCCATATGAAGTTGGCAGTGGGCCAATAACTATACTAACCCAAAAGTCGCAAGCGGCCTCTAGCAAGATATTATGACTACCCAATTCATATGAAGATCGTTATCACGATGCAACCTGTCATACAACCATGTCACGTCCCTTTTGTCACACGATATATCGATCAATGATAAGGTATGGATAATGTCATCATCTTGTTCCTGACCATTACTTTCTCGATTCCTGAGTAGCCTGATAATAGAGACGGAAACTCTTTTACATCATAGTATGGCAATACATTTCTCAGACTCACTCATCAATGGGCCAAGTAATATCTCTCTACTAATGTGAGGGACAAATTCCATCTTGATCATTCATATTCCTCTGCATGAAAAACCACCAAACCTGATCGTAGCCTTTATCATCACCCGGTCAAAACTGACTTTTGACTAGTTCAAAGTGACTTTTAAATAGTTCAAAGCTTAGCAACTCTCATGTAGGAATCCATGATGACCTCAGGTCTAAGGGCATTGTGACGTGATTATACATGAGAAAAGCTTATGACTTGATCCATGTAGCTTTCTCATAGTGGGTCGGTCCAGCACCTTGTACTCTTATAAGTGCCTAAGACTTTGATTCGTATCTCCATATCTTATCAAAGTCATACTGATCTTGTTTCATCTTTGCTCCCGCATAGATGACCGACCAGGGACATTTTAGGACAATCTTTATGAATTATCCAAGGATACAATTATCACAGTTAACATGCAAATAATATGATAACATAATGGAGAAATTTCATTAAAATAATAATGTTCAAAGTACAATGATTGGCTCTTAGGGCACAATTTCCAACATCCTCCCACTTGCCCAATGTGCAATCATTAATTTGCCTAATTCCCATTGCCCTAACATGACGCTCATGCTTTGCCTATACAAAAAATGGTGTGGGAATAGCCTCAGGTTGTGAATTTTAGATCATTGAAACTCAAAAAGCAAAACTAGATTTTCTTCCAGGATAGGATTCCAGCGAGGAACCTTATTAATGTTGTGGTTTTGGATAACCAAATAATACTCAATGAATGTAAAACTTTCCAGAATAAAAGTAGACATATCAAGCTTTAATTTGATAGGTCAATACACTGGGAGTTATGAATTTTGAATTTAGGTCAAGAAAACTAAGTTGAATTCTGGCAGTGTGCAATATATGACAATTCTGGGAATGTTGTGCATCCAACTGGCTATGGATGATATTTTTTCTTGAAAATAGACTAAATAAAGGTCACATAGCCTTTAGAATTACTGCAATTAGACTTTTGTATATAAAGATATGATTTTTCAAAGTTGATGAAAAATTCTGGCAGATTTGGTCCCTTATGGAAAATTTGAAGGTGCAATGGCATAATGTAATATTGTTGAACTCTAAGGTTAAAAATTGGTCTTTTAGGTTAATTGACCACTTTAACTCCTTAGTTGACTTGATTAAATGTCCCTAATGATAATCAACTTGAGTGTTTAAATTAAAGAAGAATTGGATTAAATAATAACCTGTCGTCTGTAATTCTAATTATAGGATTTGATATCTGCCCTGAACGCAAGAAATAAGAACAAGCCTGGAGAGGCTAAGGTAGTGACTCCTTCTCTTATATCATATATAATGATTTGTATGCATATTCATATCATCCACTGTTACTAATGTTAAGAATGTCAAGAATGTTATGAATGTTACAAATTGTCAAGAATGTATAACTGTTATGAACGTTGTTGTGTGATGATTGTCTACATTCTCTGTGAAATTATATGTCAGATGAGTGAATTGTTACTATTGAGATTCATATGAATCTTACTCTTTCCAATGACTAACCTACAGTAAGGGCACATGGTTCAAAGGGTAAGCAGGTAAACGAGGATGGCTAGAGCTCGCAGACAAAGGATTAGGTTTTTGTTGGTTATCTAGTTTTGAGAACTGTACATGATGTATATATAAGTACATTGTAAGACTAACACATTTAGTAATAGTAAAGGTACCAGTTGTATACTCGGATATTAGTACGTAACCAAGGTATATGAACTAAAATAGGGTGATTGTACACTGTAAACCCTTTAGTTAATGAACTTTACCCGAATATCCACTGAGAACTTTGGTAAGTACTATGATATTAACAAATGGAAACATAATCAAATAAGTTAAACATATTTGAAAAGTGCAAATGAGACCACATTGAATATGTTTTGAAGAGTTTTTTTGAAAACCCACTTAAGTACAACATCAAACCCTGTATTGAAGTCGAGATTCCAAATGGGTTGAATACTTTTTCTGGTCTCTGGTTTGACTTCATTACATGTTTTGAACCGTTTTCAATGCTTCGACATAATGGTGTTACAATATAAGACATTCACAGGTTCACAGGTTTGAGTGATAGCCAATTACTCGAGTCATGAATATGTCACTCGAATGATTAAATGAAAACACTGTGTCACTTACAATGTACCTGACAATGATTTTTAAAAATCTCCTCTCACTTGAGTCCCAAATCGAGATTAGTCTTTATCAATAGACTGTTACTTTTTCTTAATGTCATATAAGACCTTCCCAGGTTCATCAATAGCAACAGTCCATGACATGACTCGAGTCCCACATCTATCACTTGATTGATATACAAACTTTTGCAAGTTACCTCTTGGTAACTGGAATCCAATTTCCCCACTAAAAAAACGGTTTTCCCATATTAGCCTTTCTCAATATATCATTACAGTTTCCCAATGTCATATAATCTTTTCACATGTTCGAGTGATAGCCAAAAGGCTTGACAGTTATTTTTCTTCTTCTTGGAATCCAATATTTTTTTCTTGGAATAGGTTCTGCAATTACCCATTGTTGTCCTCGTCTTCTTATTCTACTTCGTGATTGCTACCAATAACTCCGACGCCATCGCCCTGAACAACTCTGTCATCTTCTTCATTGTCATCACCAACATCTACTTCATCATCGATATCACCGACAAAATCTCCAACTCCAACGACATTGTCATCACCAGGAGGGGGTACTTTTGGGTGAGTTACACTTGCATGGCTTCACCAATTCGTCAATCGACACCTCCTAGCCACACGCACCAATTCTGCCTAGAAATAGGAGGAGCGACATTAGAGCGAGGTTAGTCTTCAGCATTTTCTCTTCCATCATCGTTGGAGAAAGCATGGGAGCAAAGCTTCGATCAGTCTCCATGAAGGAAGGATAGGGAGAAGGAGCGAGTGGGATTCGACCATAGATGCAGGGGAGAGAGAAGCATAAATGGGAGAGGGTCAATGTGTAATTTCATTTAAATTTTGAAAATGCATGTTCAAGCACTAACACCTCTGTGGGAATATGCAAATTGAGATTACCTTTTGTCTGTTCTCTATTTTGAAGTTCTTTTTTAGGGATTTTCTCTTGATTTAATTAAATTTGAGGTTCCCAATGTAAGAATATGGGACATTGGGAGATAAAAAAGTTAAAAATATCTTGTGCCAGTCTGCTCTTCATATTCATACTTTTAAATAGGGACCCTTTTAAATGTAATAAACTTAAGTAAAAATCCCTCAATATTTATTGCTTTCTAATTTTACTTTTATTTCCATTAGAAAATCCTATTTTTTTATATTATTATTCTTATTTCGTCTCTTTCCCCTCATCCCCACTCCCTCAATCAAAATTGCATTGCATTTTGAGTTATTGAAATGATAATTTATTTAACCCTTTTTTATTTAAATATTAATTATTTTAGTTAAAGATAAATATTTTACACATTTGAATTAAATTATATTATATTAATTATGGTCGATCTGACTCCGAGTTGACCTCAATCTGACTTACTAACTATTAACCCATGGCCTCATCCGGTTGGTTCAAAGATCGGTTTGGGTTTTAAAAACCTTGGTTTTAGGAAGCAAATGTATTATGGAAGGAGAGGATGTATGTTATTTTTTAGGTGTTCACCGTTTTTCTTAATGTAAATATGCTTTGCCCACATTTAAGATAGCATTCATCACTTTAATTTGCTAAGTCAATATTTTCTATTAAATGAGACTTAAGGTTTTAAGCTTAAGAGACTAAAAATACACTTTATAAACTTAAAGAAGTGAAATTTGATATAAACTTAAAGGATTAAGCATATATTTAAGTCTTTCATGTAAGATATATAATGTATTTAATTCAAAAATATTTTTTGCAAAATATAATAAGAAAGATTTTAAAATTTAGTCTTTTCTTGCCATATTTTATAAAAGGTCGTACTTCCATCAAATTTCTTATATCAATTATGTCAAGTTTTTAAATCACACATGACCATGTGTTCCAATTATTTATGCAGATTTAAAATTAAATGATAATATTTCAAAATTAAAATAGACGGTTACATGTTATTAGAGAACTTTATATAATGGATATAAACAAATTGAACTAAGAATTTTCTATTTTAAAATTAATCACATGATTGAAAATGGGCCAATTCCGATGATCATGGGATGTCTCCGTCTTTGACAAAATTTGAGACCCAAATCAAAATGGGTTAAGGTGCAAATTTACCAATGAAGTTTTGTGCGTTTGACACAAATATCTTTTAGAATGGGCAAAAATACCAATGAACAATTAAAAAGGGGCATCCACCACAAAAACCGTTAAATCTGTACTAACACCGTTAGGGGTTTTCTTCTCTTATAATTTAATGCCATTAGTACGGATTAACGGTTTTTGTGGTGGATGCCCCTTTTTAATTGTTCATTAGTATTTTTTCTCCTTCTAAAAGATATTTGTGCCAGACGCTCTTCGGACAAAACTTCGTTGGTAAATTTACACCTTAACCCAATCAAAATTGCTAAGCGAACCAATTCTCAATTTTGTCTCTCTTTTTCCAACAGATTATATATAGGACAAGAGGTCTTCCATAACATGAGGACCAAGAGGTAGAGCTGGGAATCAAGGCCGGGCCGGCCCTACAAGGCTAGTCCTTTTAGGTTCGGATAAGAAAAATTGTTATTATTCAAAGCTTGGCCCAAAAGTATAAGAGTCAGGCGGGTCAGCCCGCAGGGCCTAAAAATATTTTCACAAAATTGAATAATTTTTTTTTCAGTTTTTTTTAAAAAAATTACAACAATGAAATTCCTAATTTAACATATAAATATTGTCAGAATTATAGTGTAAATGGTATGCATCATACAACAAACAAACACGATAATTAAGTCATAATCAAAGGTAAACTATTGTCTATATACCACAATTACAAATAATTAATGAAAAGACTCAACGAAATTAAAAATACTTCTTTTAAATATGTCTTGAAAAGTGTAAGTAGTCAATAAAATAAACAACACAAGATATAAATAAAACAATCACAAGAAAATAAGTCAAAAAATACAAAATTGGTAAGAATACTTAGGAAATAAGAAATATATTTTATAAGTTTTTAATTTTTAGGATTATTAATACAAGATATTCTTATGAAACTTAATTCTAAAAAAGTTAATATCAACTAAATAATTGCAACATCATTAACAAAATATAAAAAATCAATAATAATATTATCATATAAATAATTTTAAAAAATAACAAAACATACAGGGCCTAAAGGGCCAGCCCTTTTAGACCCTCGGCCCTACAGGGCTGACCATTTTAGACCTGCTTTTATTTTTGAGGAAAAAATATGAGACCTGACTCCTATAAATTTAGGGTCTAAAAAGACTGATTCGAAGGACTTGACCCATTTTTCTGACTTTACCAACAGAAATAAACTTCTTTCTTTTGAAGCCCGTTGTAAGCAGGGCAAGATAGAGAGTCAAAAGAAAGATGTAAGCTCTCGTCTACCATGCTACTTCCCCTTTCCCTACCATAGCCCAAGGTAGGAATATACCTTAGAGAAGAAAGAAAAAGGGTGATTGAAAGGACATAAGTTATAGCCTAAGACCAAACAACAAATTAAAAAAAAGGCTCACCGTACCTAGCAATCAAACTCAATAGATAAAGAGAGAAATTAAGTGTAGGCAAAGAAGCAAGGTCAAGTATCAAAAAAAAAAAAAGAAGCAAGGTCTGATAGAGCCTCTCCCTATTCCCAAGCTATGAGCAACTTCCTACCTAACGCAAGTAAGATTTATATAAATACTAGACGTCCAGGATATAAAGAGAATTATGATAGCTCTTTAATAACAGAAAGAGAACCACTGCTTTGACTTGGCTCTCACCTGTAACCCTTTGCCCTCCTACTTACAGATTGCCATAAAAGACGTGTGAGTACGCCCCTCTCGGTTGGCGTTTTCTAGCTTTGCTTTGTCCAACCCCTTTGACACAAAACTGCCTAGGTCAATCTTAGCTAACTAGACTTTAAAGATAAAGAAAACGTCCACCTGTATCTAAAAGCCACTCCTAATTTTGACACAAAATCAATAAACCTCCCCCTCTCCTTGCACGACAATTGTTTATTATGTAATAGTTAACTTAATATTTTAGTAATTTTAATATTGAATATTGATAAAAGAAGCCTTTCAAGGAGCGAAGAGTGAACATTTCTTTCAGTGATCATTAAAACTTATTGTGTTATTCCTTGTTATAGTTGCATCCAAATTAAACAAAAGGAGATGATTATGATCATTTTATATTTTTAGGAAATTATTATAAATTTCTAAGGAATGAGTTTAATTATTAAGAAGTTCAAATAACAATTGAATAGCATGCAATAACAAGTTGCAATATAAAAAATGATAACACTTTACTTATCATTAAGACTTCTTGGTAATTAAGTCTTTTCCTTGGAACCCTATAGTAATTCCATTTTTTTCCATCTCAAATTAAGAAAAAATTGTCTCGGAAAGCAAATCATGGGATCAAATTGAAGATTTGCTCCAACAATAAAAGACCAAATACTCCCTCTTGTCCTTAATATATAACATATTTCGGGAGTTGATCTTGATCTAAAATATAAGACATATTCATATTTATTAATCTTTTCATAATTTATCCTTGTTGATGCTCCCTCAACAATAATCAATGAGAAAAAGGAAATTAAGGAATATGACTAAGGTGTTTTACAATATACTAGCACGTTTGGTTTAATTCCATGGGCGAAGATTACATGTAATCCTGATGCAACAGACCGATTACGATGTTTGGATGAGCTTATATAATGAAAAGATGGTTACATCATTTGATGTAATTAGAATTACACTGATAGAACAGATGCATGGCGGTGCAGACATCCTATAATCAAGCAAAAAAAATATTATTGTCATTATAATTTTTTAAAGGGTTAAGGTGCAAATTTACCAACAAAGTTCTGTCCGAGAAGCGTTTGGCACAAATATATTTTAGAAGGGGCAAAAATACCAATGAACAATTAAAAAAGGGCATCCACCACAAAAACAGTTAATCAGTACTAACGCGTTAAATTATAAGAGAAGAAAACCCATAACGGCGTTAGTATGGATTTAACGGTTTTTGTGGTAGATACCCCTTTTTAATTGCTCATTGGTATTTTTGCCCCTTTTAATTGTTTATTGGTATTTTTGCCCCTTCTAAAAAATATTTGTGTCAGACACTCCTCGGACAAAACTTCATTAATAAATTTGCACCTTAACCCTTTTTTAAATTGACCAAAGTGTCCACCCATAAACACGGTTCAATATTAAATAATCACCACTATTAAATATTGAAAAATAATTAATAATATAGAAATTTAAAAAATATCCCCCCGTTAAAAATTAAAACAAATATATTCCACCATTAAAAAAAAGTTAAATACCCCATTAAATAATATTCCCACAATTAAATATTAAAAAACCAGGTCAAGTCAATTGGGTCCTCCAGGTAGCCAATCAGCATCTGCCACCTATTTCAGATGTCCACATCAGCCCTTACCCCCTGTTAAACCCCGTTAGCTTGATAAAAATTTGGGGGGGGTGAATTAGAAAGAGGATGTACACAGAAAGAGAAAGCCCACAGCCTCACACCGATAATAAAGGTGTCGCAAGGAGGAAGATGATAACTTCATCAATCATATCCGAGCTTCCTCCCCTAATTCACTGGCCTCCTTCACTGTGTTGTCAATTTGGTCTTTTAAGTCCTCTCCCTCTTATCTGGTATTTCCATACTTGCATTTGTTGTCAAGCCAATCCACGATGTATCTCCGATGAGAAGAGCATGCCACATATAAGATGACGATGGAGTTTAATGAGATGAGCTCATCGTCTCCGATGATAATGGTGCTTTCTCTTTCGCTCTCTTTTTAATTTTTTTTTCAGATATTTTATTTGGTAACGGGGTTTAACAGGGGTTTAGGGCTGATGTGAACAACTGAAATAAGTGGCACATACTGATTAGCTACCTGGACCTACTTGACCTCATTAACTTGATTTAAGTTTGGTCCATATTGAAATCAGCCTACCCAACATATACAAGGTATAATATTTCCACCATTAAGTGTTAATAAATTACTATGAACTCACTATGTAAACGGCACAGAATGACAAAAAAAAAATTTATCATGAATCCAATGTGTTCATTGTATATATAAGTGTAGATAGAGGCAATTTTGTCTCTTGCTATATTATTTCCTTATATTCTCATATTCAATGTAATCCAATCAAAGATTTTCATGCATATGCATTATCTTTTCTTAATGACAAACTAAACAAATTCATGTAATTATCATTACATTACATTGTAATACATTCCCTCTAATTCCGTGAACCAAACGGGTCATCATACCATATTAGCTAACTTTTTTAATCTAATCAAATTTTGTAGATATGTCTTTATATTAAGGACCTGAAGTAGTTTAATCTATCCTTGGTGAATAAAATTACTAATTTATCCAAAATAATTTTACCGCAGGAAAATCATGATTTCCTTATCACAATCCCATACATAAAGCTTAGTTTGAAATTTTGAATTTCACTTCCCTTTTTTCCCACTTCATTTGCCCATTCCCTGTGCCGTGCAATCACTAAGTTGTGATTCTGGCAATTCCTCTCACTACAAAAAAATATTGAATTTTAGACAGAATTTGCCATGAAATCAATGTTTCCAACGGACCGCATTTTCGACGGAATCCGTTCCGTCGCTGCAAGGTGCGTGACAAAAAAATTTGGGACGGAATTTCAATTCCGTCGAAAATTTCTGACGACACTAATTCCGTCAAAAATTCCGACGAAATCCGTTCCACCACTACTAGGTGCGTGACAAAAAAATTTGAGACAAAATTGAAATTATTTACGGAATTCCTTTCCGTCACAATTGTTTTTTTAAAAAAAAATCCAATTTTTGTCTTTAAATTTCCAAATGGCACGTGTCTCTCTCCCCTGGCCGCCACGTGTCTGCATCTCATAATTCCCGAAAATGCCTCTCCTTCGACGCCTTCACGCGTGAGTCTTTGCCAGTTGCGCCAAAATGAACCTGTTATATTATTTCATATTATTATATATATAATATTATCATATATATTTATATACACACATATAATTAATTAATTACATACATATAATTAATTATTAATTAAATATAATATTATTAAAAATAATGAAAATTTTAATAAAAACGTAAAAAAAATATTTAGATTTTTAATTAAACAATTTTTTATTTAAAATTAATTAATAAATAATAATTTAATATTATAAATATTATTTTTAATATAAAATTATAAATATAATATTAATAACATATATATTATTTTTAAATAAAATAATAACTAATATAATAATAATAATATAATTTTAATAATTAAGGTTAAGTAGATTTATTTAATAATTAATATTTTAATTTTATAAATATTATTTTTTTAAAAAATTTAATTTATTTTAGACAGAATTTCCAACGAAAAATTTCTGTGACAATTTGCCATGGAAATTGCCGTTCAAAAACTTTCCGATAGAATTTCTGTCAAAATTTGCCGTTGGAAATTCCGTTGAAATTTGGAGTTGGAAAATTCCTGATAGAATTTCCGTCGGAAATAGTCACAGAAAAAATTTTGTCCGAAATTCTGTGGATAAATTTGCGGCAAAAAATTCCGTTGGCAAATTCCATAAAAAATCGGGTGTTTTTTTGTAATGTTTGTTTCTTGGAATGGGACTCCAGCTGCTTCTGGTTAGTTTCCATCCATTAGGTATGATTCCTGCAATTTCTTTTACCTTAGTTTGTATTGTATTCGTTGCTTTAAATATATTGCGTTGCGTGATCAGAGGCTTTGTGGAACTGTTGTTTAGTTGAGTTGAGTTTTTGCACTGTTGTATTTTGTCTTCGCATGATTTTGAAACTGGCCTGTTTTGCCTGATTAAATCTTTTGGGTAACATAAACTTTTCGTGTGAATTTAATTTTATTCTTTTTTTCAGAACTTGTAACTTTTATTTATGTTCCCTATTTTGGATTTTCTCGAGGGCTACTTCATTGCACTATTTTGTCATGTTATGATGTGGCTAATAGTGGTGATGTTAGGAAAGCTTTTAGAACTATGATTTCATAATGGCTAGCATGTTCATATTATCATATGGCATTCCTCGTGGTTGTTAATTTTGCATTTTTCTTTCAGTTGTGTTCACTGATTTTGGAAAATTAATGCACCAGGGGAAAATTCTGAGGTTTTTTCTTTCAACTAATTCTGAGGTTTGATTATACGTGCATATTAGAATCGGGTTGAATGCATTTATGTTTTGGGGAATTACGCTCACGTTTCAAGGAAGAGAAATTATTAGTGGAAAGTCCCTTGAAATCATCAAATATCTAACAAGTCCCAAGAGACCTATAGGCAGTATATTCCAACTGTGAAGAGACGTCTTTGCCCCTTTTAAAGTCACACAAATAACAAAGTTTGACGTGATGATTTCAAGGGGCAAGGGCATCTTTTCACAATTGTAATATATTACCCACAGGCCCTTTGAAATGTAGAGTTCCAACATTTCACACAGCTTAACTGCTAGTCAGCCCCTCCAGCCAAGGCAACAATGTTAGAACCGGCTATCACCCAAGAGGGGGGGTGAATTGGGTGTATAATAAAAACTTAAGAACTTTGAAAATCTTTTTGTATTTTAACGAAAATGGTAAGTATGAAAGTTTATAAATCAACAGTTGGATTAAATAATATATGCTAGAAATATAAGAGCTTAGGAAAGAGAATATGCAAACTGTGATTTATCCTGGTTCGGTCCAATCTGTGATGGCCTACGTCCAGTCCCCAGGCTCCTCCTGAGATTTTCAAATCCACTATCTTCTCGTTTAATCTAGACACAAGAAAAGCCTTTACAATCCCACAAGTTTAGCCGGGTACTTGTGAAACCTTTTACAAATCTCTCACCAAGATACTCCCCCTTACGGCAAGTCTTACGAGCAGAGCAATCCCGAAGATCTTCCTCTCCTGCTTACTCATGCAAGTCTTACGAGCAGCAACGTTCTCTCCTGCTTACATCCCTGTAAGTCTTATGAGCAGCAACGTTCTCTACTGCTTGCACCTTGTAAGTCTTACGAGCAGAATGTCTTACTGGCAATTCTCTCTACAGCTTCTCCCGTAAGGAAATCAACCCTCTCAAGGTCCCTCTACCTTGAGATCAACTCAGAAATATAGTTGAAGGTGTTTACAAACTCTCTCACAGAGTGGATATAATACACACTGAAATACAATACAAATAATCACTCTCTCATTAATAAGTAATACAGAAGCTAGAAAACAGAGAGTGTTTGGGTAGAAGCAGAGGATTCATGTTATTCGCATGTTGGTGTCGTTGCTCTGTTTTCTCTGTCTTTTTCTGTCACCCATCGATATTGAATGCTTTCTCATTTACAGTTGATGAAGATGATGACCGTTGTAAGCAATTGTCCGTTGGAGTCTCATTGCTTCATTTGACCGTTGTGTACATTTGAATATCGAGCCACTATGAGATTTCCGTTGCAAAGTGGAGTGTCTCGTTGAACAGCAAGAAAATTCATTTTGAGCTGTACATCACGTTGTGGAGCGTTTTGAATTTGTTTGAGTTTCCAGACAATCTCTTATGGTGGGTCAAACTTTTGTCGTGGTAGGTAGCTGATGCTCAGTGTGTAATGATGCCGCCCGCCACACTTGACTTTTTTTATTTGAATATGTAAGCTCACTGTTAAATTTCCTGTTTCACACTGCAAAATGCTTAATCACTAATATGAGGAAGTATTAGTCATGGGTATGTTGGATCATTGGTCAAAAGATGAATTTCTGGCTTATGTGACTCATCACGTTGAAGATATTTGCCATACGTGACCTCCATTCTTGAAGATGCAATCCAAATGTTTAATCTCCTGTTTTACACTTGAAATATATGTTAGTTAATGTTTAGGAACAATAACAAGTGAAAACATAATGATTGTATAACATTTAACCACGTTTGGATTGATGGCCGTGAGAGTATGAACTTCTACGTTGCTTCTGTCAGGACCTCACTCGAGTGCAATATGGCTCACTCGAGTGCAGTTCATATTTTCACATTCTGACTTCCTCTCGGGCAAGCACTCGCTGCACTTCACTCGCATCTGCTCGAGTGAATTCTCGACATCACTCGAGCACAACCAGTCATGCTCGAGTGCGTTTCATGCTTTCACGTACAAGCTTCTTCTCGGGTTATCACTTCCATGTCAAAACTTGCATGTGCTCGAGTGAGAAATCATCCAATGCTCGAGCATGGATCCTAGTGCTCGAGTGATGCAATTTTCTTCACGTTTCAGCTGCTTCTGGACATCACTCGCACAACATTTTCAAAGAGTCAGTTTTTACACTCGCGGGTGATGTGGGGCCACTTTAGAAAAAATTTGTTTATTTGATTCTAATGATGTATCATAAGAATGCTCTTGCCATATGCATTCCAATGCTACAAGAATCAGCTCTAAACTCCTTATATTCTGTAAGTTATGATCAAAAGAGTGTATATTTCGCTAGTCTGCACAAGCGTCAACTTCCAGAAGGCATAGCTCCTAGAATATACGTTCAAATTAGGCAAATTACCTATCCATGGAAAGCTCTTTGAGTCTACTTTCATTTGGCACTGGTCTCGTCTCAATCCGATGTGTAGTTTGTAACTTACGCCCAAAATACTGAACCTGTGTCAAAAAGTGACGGTGATTTCAGTTTCATTTTCCACGAATCATATCTCCTTCATTTGATCTTCTTTCAATGTGATCCTGGTGCCAAACTTACGTGTTGTGAGTCCTATTTCATATGCCATCAGTTTCGGGTCAATCCGACGTGTGGTTTGAGAGATATGATCAAAATACCAGACCTCACTCAGGCTGAACGTAAAATAGAGTAGAACAGAGTATTCACCCCGTGCTCGAGTGAATTCATCTGTACTCAAGTGAGTTCTTCCTGTGCTCGAGTAAAACACCTCGTGCTCGAGCATAACACCTCTGGAAGTGCCCAAACTCATATATAAGTCATCTTAGCTTCGTATTAACCTATTCCAACCATCATTTGATCATAGAAACCTCCGGTATCATTATAGAAACCTCCAATATCACATCTAACAACTTGAATCTTGATATTCATGATAGATCTTCCAAGTTCTTCATTCTTCAATATCTTTCTTCTTGGTTTTCCTCTTGATAATAATTCTCCATAACCAAAGTAAGCATCTCCTTGACTATCTTCAATTTCTTCCTTCTTCTTCCTCTTGTTCATTTTCATTAAATCAATCTTCTTCATTCTTTGCTTGACTAATCTACAAAATATGTAACATTAAATATAGTAATTAGTTAAAGAAATACATTATATAAACTTTTTGCTCTTATCATTTTATATATATATTTGACATCATCAAAACTAATCATATCTAACAAACAATAGGGTGACTAGCCCCTACGTTGTATCAGGGTAAGAGCCAAAGCTTCATCCCACTCTCACGCAGTGAGAACCCCTGATTACCGTGGCGAATTCTAGCCATTTTTATAACTAGCTCTGATACCAAAATTGTCAAACATCTTATTTATTTCAACATTCATCATAATGTTTGCGCATAGTTTAGTGAACATACAGGAATAGTATAAAAATACTAATAATAAGTACTTGTTTATATTACAGGAATTTTCCATAGGGATTGTGCATAATAATTACAGACTTAAAATATAATAAAGCCTGCAGATAACCAACATCAGCTCCTAGACTGGACCGGAACCTTCAGTTGCCGGTAATTACACTTTTGCCCCTTTAAGTCATTGCCTGCTGCTTAAAACTTTATATATTTATGGAAATGGTGATATTTAAAAGAATCTTAGTAGTAACATGCTATCAATCATATAAATAGATATGCAATACATCACATAGTGTAAATAACTATAAACCGGAGTGTGCACACTATTCAAGGCTTAATCCCCTACTTATCTATATACCTCAGCTGAGTCCCAAAACTACAGCTAGGTAATGTGCCCTAGGCACTGTATATCATAGCTGGGTCCCAGACCACAGTTAGATAATGTGTATTCATTATTAATATCACATAATATAGCAACATATATACAACATATATCCCACCACATAGTGTATAAAAGATAGAGTTACTACCTTATATCTCTTTTTGTTTGCTCAACTGACAGTCCACTATCTTTGTTCAGGCTCAGGCTAACTATCTGGTCCTAAAATTTCAAGTTTACAAGAATTGAGTTATTACTCATTCATGTATTAATCCAAGCTTATTTTATTGGTTATTTTTACCCCTAGAGTTCAAGGTAATTACTTTTTGACATTACCTTTTAATTTCATACAGTAACTAAAACTGTTAGAATTTTCATCAAACTTTGAAAATTCATAACTTTAGTTACAAATGTCCAATTGTTGTGGTTACAAAGGTTATACGACCCCTATTAAGTCTATTTTTAAGGAAAAATATTTCCTTTAACCAATTATGTGCACAAAAATTATAGTATCAATATTTTTTGCACACTGCCACCACAGTATTCTAGTTTTTCAGGTTCAACTTCAACAAATTATAACTCCTAATATACTAATCCAAATAGAACAAATTACATATCAATTGAAAGCTTGATATGTCTATTTTAATCCTGGAAAATTTCACATTCATTGGACATCATTGGATTATGTAAAAAAATATGACAACAAGACTTCCACACAGAAACCCTAACTGGCAGCAAGTTTCAAATTTTAAGAATTTTGTTCCAATAATCCAGATTCATAACCAGGGGCTATTTCCACACAGTTTTTCATGTAGAATAAAATGGAACCATAAAAAACACAAGATTCTAGCTCTAATCCTCTATTCTGTAGCTAGTCGAAAGTTAACAAAGAAAAGGAAAAATTGAGTTTTCGTGATTCCATTCAACCAATCATCTTCTTTCCACTCCTAATCACTTGTTTGACCACCTAATTACACTTCCTACATGATTAATCTAGATTTGGGCAGCATCCCCCCTTAGGGTTTGGTCATCCCAAAATCACAAAACCGATCAAACAAGCCAATGCAAACCACAAACTCAACCAAAACATCCAACAACAATCAAGAATCAACAATAGAAGCAAGGTTTGTTGGATTACCTCTTGCTTTTTCTCTCTATTCTTGCTTCTTGAAATCTCTCTCTCTCTCTCTATTTGTTGAAGTTGGCCGAAATATGGCCTAAGGAGGAAGGATAATGATTCATTAAAAAACCACAACTCCACCTCCTTAAAATATAATATTTAATTACCATTTTATCACATGTCACTTGGTTTTTCTTCTTCTTTTTCCATATGGCTTTAATCACTTTCAAAAGCACCATTTATGGCAAAGTATCATTTTCTCTTTCCCTTCCTCTTGTTGGACAAAAGTATGAGGTCTTGAAAGGGATAATTATCTCTTCAAAATATCCTTCTTCCACCTCCTCAAGTAATAATATTCAGTTGTCAATTAGCATGATAAATTTGACTTTTCTCCTTTCTTTTTGAACTTGACTTTAATGGCTTTCAAGAGACCCATTTATATTCAAATATCCTATTTCTCTTTCCTTCCCATGTCATACAAAAATAAATCACAAAAGGGAAGGAAGAATGTTGTCCAATTCTCTTTTCTTGCTTCCTTTATATCTAGCCACAATTTTTGACTTTTCAACCTTCTTTTACTTGGCTCAAATTACTTCATCTTTTACTTAATTCGGACCAAGTATTCAATTCACTATTTGGACATCCCAAGCCATAAAGAAAGGGAAAATATTGGCTTTTAATTTTATTTAGCCAAATGACTATTTTGCCCTTACATTTTTGTAATTAAATTGGGCCTTCTTCTTTTCCTTTATTGTTGGCCAAAATTCACTATTATTTGGGCCCAAAAATTGTGTTTTTCCATTATCCAATTTAGGCTCCAATAATGAGCTTTTATGAATACACAAATTGGACTTTATGTCTTATGTTGGCCTAAAATTTGTTTGGCCACTAATTGTACTGTTTGGCTAATTCAAGTATGCCAATATTCACCATTTTATTTCCTTTATTACCACAAAGGTGTAAAGAAATTTTGTAACATCCCAAATTTTATTCACCAAAATGTATTATAATTTTTGGAAATAGTCAATGAAATAAAATGGTGAATTTTGGAAGATTGTGAACAGTGCTGTCAGTGAGAATTACTGTGAGACAGTGAGTTTGTTTTGTGGTTTTAGATAACCAAATGATAACAAAAAATTATGAAATTTTATAGAATAAAAGTAGACCTCCTAAGCATTAATTTGATATGTCATGCGTAATTTTTGGAGCTACATGCAAAAAGTTATAAATTTTTAAATTTAACCCAAAAAAAACTGTCTATTTTCTAGAACAGCATCTAGAAACTGAAATTCTGGGAATTTTGTGCTTCCAATTGGCTAAAGGCTATATTTTTTTCTTGAAACTAGACTCAATAAGAGTTTTATAGCCTTTGAAGCCACTCCAATTCGATATTTACGAATTAAGTTATGATTTTTCAAATTTTGGGCAGAAAATTTGCCAGAATTGCCACTAAATCCAAAAATGAAAAAAAAAATGTGATGGCAATTTTGAAATTATGATATAAATGGGAAAAGTCATTTGGGCTGCTTGAAGGACCTCCTAGGCATCATTTTGGATGGACCAAGAGAGGGAAATATTAGTTACATTGTAATGGGCTTTATGACACAAATTTGCATGTAGACAAGCTTAAGCAAAATTATGCCACAACAATCAACATTTTGGTAAATTGTGTAATTAAATAAATCAAAGGAAATTAGGATATTTTAAAAAGCTATTCCCTTCCTCTTGCCTTCTTATTTCCGTCAGCAAACACAAGAGAGGAGAGGGGGGAGTTCTTGAGTTCTAGAGAGAAGAAGGCTAAAATGACAAAGGTAAGCTTGATTATCTTGAAGTTTTGACTTCCAATTTGTGTAAACCTTTCCCTAAGCTTTCCTTCTTCCTGATTTGGTATGTTTAGCAAACAAAAATCAAGTTTTGAGGAGGTTTAGGGTTTCGGCCGAGAGAGAGAAGAAGAAGGAATCCATAGGTAACTTCACAAACCTCAAATTCTTGATGCTGTTGTTGTTGTTGTTGGAATTATTGGCTTGTTGTGGTGTGTTTTCTTGAGTTTTGTAAAATTTGGAAAGCTCAAACCCTAGCTGTTATACTGCCCAAGTGTAGTCTAATCATGTTTAGAATGTGATTAAATGGTTAATCAAGCATTTAGGAGTAAAAATGAGCAAGCTTTTAGAGTCAAAAATCAAAAACTGCATTTTCTCTTTTTATACCCTAAGTTTCAGCCAAGTCAAGAACAAGGGGAAGAAGCTGGATTTTCATGAAATTGATTGTTTCATTGTGTTTAGGAGGGAAAATTAGGTAGGGTTATTGTTGATCATTTTTTCAGAAAAGCCCCAGAAAGTGAAATTACGAAAACGCCCCTTAAACCCTGATTAGGGGCTGCCAAGGGCAAAACTTTCATTTGGAAGTGATTTTATAGAATCCAAGGCTAGAAATGGATTCCTTGGGCAAAAATATGTAAGAATAACCTAGGTCAAAATTTTAGGAAATGTACGGTCAACCGGGTATAGCGAGGCTGGGCCGGATCCCCAAGGACATTTTGGTAATTTTTCAATACAAACTAATATAACTACCAAAAATACTTTGGAAGTTTGTAAAGTGGTACATGAATGAGTTTTAACATAATTCTTGTACATTTAAAATTTTAGAACCAGATTAATAGGCCGAGCAATTGCACGTAGTTCTAGGAACTATTTTTGAGTAGCAAAGGGACAAAAGGTAGTAACTTTATCTCTCATACACTATGTGAATATTGATATGTTGTATGTTACTGTATTTTGCAAGGTTTTGAAACTCTGATCGACCTCTGAACCGGTCGAGGTATTGCATCAAGAGTCAATGGATTATATCGGAGTTAAACCGATGAAGAATAAAAAAATTAAAACAATTTAAATTCTCATTATACCATATAAATACTAAACATCAATTCAGCACCTTAAATTACTAACAAAATAATCATATAGATATCTAACATTCTATACTTTGTTTTAGACACATTCTCATCATAATATTAGTCTACCTCCATTTACATAATTACTAAATATTCTTCCTAGCTTGATTTTAATAAAAATACTCTTTAAAAATATTTTATTAAAAAATAACAATAATATATACACACATACATAATGGAGGTGGAAAAAAAAAGATCTGACCGTTCCTTCCTCTTCTTTATAGTATAGCATTATTTATGATACATTTTGTTTGCCATGTTATTTATTATACATTTATACTTTATAATTAACTATATGGGGTGATGATAGATAGCTGGAGCATGGGAGAATGTGTAATTTGCTTTGAAAACAAAAAAGCAAGGGAGTATCAAGTTTCCTATTTGCTATGAAAACTGAAAAGCAAGGGAGTATCAAGCCTGCCAAGTAACTACAAGTAAACACGTCTTGTCTTTTCATACGCAATTTTGTTTGCTTTTCTTCAAGCTTTTTTGTCTTTGATCTCCAACAACAACTTCACCAACATGAACAGCTTCAAACCGTTGATCTCATCGTTCATCGACATGAACAGCAGTTGCCGCCAACCTCCCGCTTATTCCTGTTGCAGTTTGAGTCTTCGATCCATCTCTACTCGGTGACTTCCTTCACGCCTTTTTTTCCTTTCTAGTTTCTTCATCCACTTCATTTTCTGCAGATCTACTCAGTCTCTTCTATTTTCTTCACATTTTCTTCTTCTATCATCATCGATTCATTGTTCTCTTGCTTCTCTCCTCTATCTCCATCTTCAAGCTTTCCTTCTTTTTTCCCAAGTAAAACTACGAGGTGGGCTTCATCTGAAGGGGAAAAATCAACTCGACGACTAGCCTGAGTCACGCCTGAGTTGGCCAATCAGCCCCAAGTCAAGTGTAAACCTGGTCTGGTGACTTACCCGAACTAGTTTGGTCTCAGTTAGCCCGTTTTCGAGCCAAATTGGCCGATCTGGTCTAGGTTCAATACCCTTGGTATTTTGTGATTTGAACATGTGCTTGGGGCACATTGCCCAGCTATGGTCGAGGGACTCGACTATGGTACACGGACAAGTAGGGGTTCCAAATAGTCATGTGACCCTGAGCATTGTGTACACACACGTTATAGTATGAATTTTCATTTTAGACTATATGGTGCATTGCATATTTACTTTTCACATTTTATATGATTGATTGTATGTTACTACTGAGATTCATTGGAATCTCACCCTTTTTCAATAAATAAATCTCCCAACGAGAACCAGTGGGTCCAAGGGCAAGGCAGCAAAACCTACCAACTGAGGTGTGTGGGCTACGAGAGCTGAGCTGTTGGTTATATTATTAGTCTTTTGGTTAGTTTTGAGCATAATGTATATATACTTTCAAACCCTACAAAGAGATTCCTGTATGTAAACATGTACTTAATATCAGTATAATTGTACTATGTGAGTATGCATGTGGAACTATGCCTTTATTACTCTACGCATAACGAAATATTAATGGGTGTTGACAAATTTTGGTGAATGAAATTTGGGATGTTACATGAAACTTGTTGGAATTTGATGATTTCAAGGGAATTGTTAGTAATAATTTCTCTTCCTTGGGATCTAAGCATAATTCCCCCTTTATGTTTTGTTAGAAGGGCTAGATCTCTGAGAAGTACAAGAATAAAAGATGAAGAAAAATGTAGTGCATAATGTATTCAAGGTGTAGACAACAATTTCCTTTATGCTTAATTCACCCCGACTTATTCCTATCTAATAGGGTGCAATTTGAATTGACGAGTGAATTTCTTGCAGGGTACAATGAAGACCTTTGATTATGGATTGTACTCTCAACACTCAAGTCAAGACAAAAATGGCTTTTACAAAATGATAATATGACTTTATCTTTGTGTACACTCAAGGACAAAAGCAATGAGTTTGATCTCTTATTGTTGTGTAATTTTTGATATTGTGCATGTTTCGTATTGTCTATGACAAATGAAGTAATGGTGCAAGGTATTTATAGACCATACAGTGATGCCTTGAATTAGTGCATCTTGAAGCAACACCTCCTCAATTAAAATTCATAATCACATATTAGATTCATGAACCAATATAACTTCAATAATCAATGGTTATTTAAAAAAACTCTTCTATGAAGGGTTAAGCCTTTATAGTATATAGAGTTTTCTTAAAAACCAACACAGCTTTCTACCAAGTAGTAGTTACCACATCTTTTCATAGGTGTCTTTAGAAAATAAAAAGGCATGACCTTAGTGACCTTTAGTACTATAACTCCCTACATAACCCTTCATATAAATTCCTTAATTTATAAGGACATAAATTTTAAAAAAACACATCTCTTCATTTTAAAATATTCCAACATGTTTAACCAAGCTTTTTGACCATTTTTCATTCATATTGCAGTAGGCACAAACTAGTGCACGCTTTTGAATTTTTGAGCCTAATTCTTGATTACTTCATTTTTCTAGACTATTATATATACATGTTTTGCATACATTTTTTCCCTCAAATGAATAGGGTCTGATTGTTGCATAGTTTATTGAAAATTCAAATGCCGGAATTGAATTCCCCCATTGAACTTCTTAGTTGTGTCTGAGATTAGGGTATAGTCATATAATGCAGGACCCCAAAATGATGGGTGTGATCCCATTTTATGCGCATCTTCTGGTTGAGGTTGTTGTTGAAAATGAGCAATTGAGGGAAGATAGATCCCATTTTTTTACCATTTTACGCTCCCCATGTTGGAGAATATAAATTATAGGACAAGATGTTTAGAGCAGATGTTTGAGGAAAGATATCATACCAGGGTTGTTAAACCCGGACCAGACCGGCCGGTCCGGCCCGGGAACCTGCGAACTCGCCGGCAAACCGGTCCGGTTCCCAATCCAGTCCGGGTTGGTATTTTTAAAAAAAAATTTTTTTAAATTTTTCCTTTAGAATTTCATACTATAAGTCTAAAATTTTCAATTTCTCACCGGTTTGGTCTCGGTTTAGCTCCGGTCTGGTCCCGGTTTGACCCACTGACCCTTAACCCAATATCCCGACCGGTTCAATACCCGGTCCGAGTTTTAATACCTTGTATCATACTACTATTCAAAATTTCAACCGATTTGAGCATGAGTCGGTGGGACAACATGAGCATTTCAACCAATTTGAGCATTTCATCCGGTCTATATCATCTATGAAAGATGAGGATTCGAGGTGAGATGAACCGGTGGGACAACAGAGGTGGAAGAAGTGGGGGGAGGAGTTGCCGGTATTGCCTATGCCTCCGGCTACTTCTACTCGTCCGGATCGTGTTTTAGGCAAAAGTCAAGATATGATCACATTGTTGAATTTTATGCGTGGGGTAAAAAGCAACTTGGGTGATCTGCGTTCCGTGTTGGAGAATTTAGTAGCTAGATTAAGACATTTAAAGCAGAGGTCTAACGAGACACATCCCTACTACTAATTAACCATTATATTCATTTTTTTTATTTGAATAAAAGTGAGAGTCACTAATGACCTGAGGTTATAAGCGGGATTGAACCCACGACCTCTTACTTATAAGAGAGTATCCATAACACTAGGTTAGAAGGCCATTGCCCATTGATACCGATTAAGCATTCTAAGCCATCTGAGTATAAGCATCTTGCAACATAGTCAATCTCTTTGCATGGAGTTGCACTTCCTATCTTTGAACCGATGAATTAGTTTGTTAGTTTTTTTTAGCTTTTCATCATTGATTCTGATTTTAGGAAAGCTGCAATCCTTTATTTTGTATGCTTGGTAGTTTTGTGCATATTTTTATTTAAGCTAAATTACATAAAATCCTTGTGAACTTTAGGTCAATTATATATCACTTCATTAACCCTTAAAAGTTTAAATTAAGGACCTTAATAATTCATATTTTGACTGTCAACTCCCCTGCTATTAAAAATACCATTAAAGTTAACGGTTTTTAGCATGTCACAATTTTTATATTTTTATTATATATCATGTCATTTAAAAAATAACAATTGAAATTTGAAATATTATTTTAAGTATATTATGATTTTTTATTTAAAAGAGAAGCAATCAACTAAATATTTTAACTACTTTTTTAAGTATTTTATATTTTTAAAGTGTTTTAAATAGTTTATTTTAAGTATTTAAAAAATATTTAAAATTATATGCTAAATGCTAAGTATATATTAGCCTTTTATTTATTCATTCTTGTTTCTTTTTTTCTAGAGGTGGAAACAGGCCAAACGGCCTGTCAGGAACTTGTGACTTATATTTTGCTTGGCCTATTTGACAATAGTTGCAGGATCACATTGTTTCCCTTAAGAGGCTAAGCTCAGGCCTGTTGACAAGCATGTTAAGCCTATCAAGCCGATCTGAGCCTGTTATGGATATATAATATTATAAAATATTGTATAAAAAATAAATATTAAATGTAACATCCTAATTTTTATTTTTATATGATTTAATTATCATCATGTAAAATAATTATATTATGATAAAGATATTTTATCATTTAATTAGTTGGGTAACAAGAATTTACCTAAAATATGATTTATTAAAATAAAATAAATTATTAAAAAGATGTTAGAAATAAAAATAATATAAAATAAGAGAATTACAATAAAAAGGCATAAGATTAAAAAAAATAAAAAGAAAAGATATAGGAAAAAATTTGAAAAATGAAAAAAAAAATATAATATAATAAAAAAGCAAACATTAAAAAATTAAAAAAAATGTAGGCTTGTTAATAGGCTTTAGACCAGGCCAGGTTTTTGTACAAATCAGGCTTAGGCCTACTTATTACAAAACAGATCTGACCCGTTAAGCATAAAACCTGATCACATGTTTGCACCCGTACTTTTTACTCATCCTTTTTATATTTGTTTATAGTTGGTTGGAAGTTTGGTTTTGCAGTACATACAAAAAAAAAAAATTTGAAATTCTTGCAGTGTTTTGTCTTTCCTTTCGGCGGCATAGGAAAATCCATCATAACTTGGGCTAGCATATCTGGGTCAGAGGAGTCCTCTTTCTCAAGCCCAAATTAGCTTATACAGATCTATTGTTATGAAAACCAAATGCGTAAGTTTACTCTTTTTCACATCCATGAACATGTTGGAGGTTGCTCCATCAATTGCTTGGCCATGGAGGAGCACCTTCATGCCGGTGAAACCTTTGATTTCATTTATTTTAAGTGATTTTGCATTGGACGAATTTGGATTATTTTTTTTTAATAACTTTTACGACTTACGAGATAAGTGTGTGAAAGGAGTTTTATCTCGGGTTGCGCAAACAATGGTTTAGGATGTTGCCAAACACACTCGAAGTAAATATATGATTATCATATCCTCATCAGTCTCCTCGCTCTTCCACTACTGAGCCATCGTCTGCACATTACTTTAATTGGTTAAGATTAATAATTACAAATGATTAATTGGATGTAGGAAAGAACTGACCAAAAAAATAAAGTGAAGATTAATAATTATAAATGATAAATAGAAAAATAAAATCAATAAAGAAACTAGCCATATATATACTCAGTTGAAGAAATTGGACTAATTTCAGTAGAGGAATAACTGTGTCACATGGGCTGCGAACAAAGCCTTAAATCAACTAACATGAAAGCGTAATTGAATGGAAGAGAATGTGAATGGTTTTGAATGATAATGATATGCAATTTGTTATTTTCTTAATTTTGGAATTTAGACTGGTCCTCCACCAATAAATTCATGAGATGCTTGTCCACATATACTCATATTTTTCTAGTAAAAAATAAATGTCATTACTCAAAAAGAATTACAAAGAGCAGCAATTGGCTAATAAAAACAAAAAAGCCAGGCTGCTGCATATGCTCAGCCTTACAACAAATTATATATTTTTTTCATTAAAATAAATAGCTAAATTTTAAGAAAATGTCTATCTAAGTATCTCTTTTTGGGCCAGATGCTATGCAAGTATTTGAAATAATGGTTTATAAGAAAATCAGTAACAATATCTTATAAATTCTTATAGTAACATAATTCCTTCCAAATAATTGCAGTTTTAAATTTTTTTAATATATTTTTTAAGGATCTAAGTGTAATTTTTGTATAATCATTTGGTGCTTTTTTCTTTTTGAATTTGGAGGAGCATTAGAAATAGTACATATATATAATAATTGCAGCACATGGATATATGCCCTCTTTCCTCACACGGTTGGGACAAAAAAGCATCACATAGGGAAGGAAATATACCAAACAAATAAATTAATTGTATGATAATGCTCAAATCTTAACCTATAGTAATAATGTAGGTTTTAAAATAGCGCTGCATTAAATAAAGGACAAAACTAGAAAATAAAAAATAATTCTTACATAATATACAGATTTTTGGGTTAATACAATCTTTAACCCTCCAGTTTTGCTTCATTTTGTTTTTGATTCCTTAAGTTTCATATGTTGAAAACATTGGTTTCTATGATAAAATAAAAATCTGAACAATTTTGCCCCTTAAATGACCAAAATCCATAATTTAAAATTTGAAAGACTAAAATCAAAACGAGGATAAATATAAGGAACTAAAGATTATATTAATCCCAAATTTTGCTTTGTTTTTGTGCGTCTAAGAGGACTAGTAAATAGGAAGGAGGAGATACTTTATTAGTCGGTAGTAGTAGATTACATAATTAATTAATTAAGATGGCGACAGACAGGAAAGTTAACAAGAACAAATGCAACAATGTGAGAAAAGCAATGAATGTTCTGTACAAAGAAGGTTTGCATTATATTACGGCACTAGGATTAATGACGTTTTAAAAAGTAATTAATGGCCATATTTTTTTGATAAGGCAGAATCAATGAATAAAGACACACTAATGGGGTCAAATCAGGTAATTATCTATCATCATAATCGCGTTTAACTATTAAACTAATCTGTTGTGCGCTTTATATTCAAGCACAACAACACAAATAATCCTAATTAATATCTTTATTGTTTCTAGGACTCTTTAGTGGGTGTTTGGCCAAGCTTAAATAAGGGCTTATTTAAAAAATAAGCCCGAATCACGCAAGTCGAGAAAAAACTCCTCTCACATACTTACCTCGTATACTGTGAATCACGAATTATAAGCACGTTTTGGACAAAAATAAGTCATTCCAAACACACACTTAATCTACCATCTTGCTTTTGGACTTTATACTAAATTAAAAAAGCATGACTACTTTCTGAATCCCATTAAACTATTATTCAATTACTAATTTAGTCGGTTGACGTGGAGTAAAAGAAAGTTGATATCATTTAAATAAATAAAAGGTTATAAATTCAAGTTTGGCAAATAGAAAAATACTAATGTTTTGTTTGGATAAATACGAAAAAATAAAAATTAACTAGTTTCACAGAAATGGTAATACTGAAATGAAAAATATGTTTGCTCAAGTCCTTTTTCCTCTGATTTGGAGCAACATTGGAAAGCATAAATGTGTGTGTGTGTGTGTTCTTTCCAAAATCTCACTGCTTTAAGAGAAAATTATGAGAAGAAAATATGTAGGTCCCATGCCTCTGCTACTCCTCTGATTTCATTTCTTTGCATTTTTATTTTCTATATTTCAAATACGACAAAAAAAATAAATAGATTTCCCCACTTTCTCCTCTAATTTCTTCTCTCCATCCTCACTTTTCTCTTCATCCAAAAATTCTATAGTCTATTTATAAAACCCTTCCAAAATGTTTTGCCATAATTAAAAAATATTTAATCTCATTAACTCCGTCTTAAAATTGAATAAATTTTTAATTTTATCCATTTTAAAAAATGAAAGGTTCAAGAAAATAACATTGTATCAAACAATAAATTAGGGGTAGGATCGTACTCCCCCCCCCTCTTTGAAATAACATTGTATTTAATGAGGTGGATTATGTATATATTAAGGATAAAAAATTCTTCATTCGGTCCTATATATAAGATCCCAATAACCAAATCATGTTGTTTAAGAAAGTGATTAAAATTAGTTAAAATAATAAGTGTGTCTAAAATAAATCTTTTTTTTTTAAGTATGCTCTTATTTATGATGGGTAAGTAAGAGAAAAATAAACTAAATATAGGTATCATCGACCTTTTAATTAATACAATTGATAAAATTAATGAGGGGCAAATATGAGAAAAACTCATTAAAGATTTAAACAACTCTTAACAAACTCTTATAAAAAGGATCAAGGTAACTCAAATTTTGAATTCTTATAAAAATGACCAGAGGCCAATACTCTCTCTGCCTTATAAATATAGTATCATATGAGTATAGGGTAATTATTAATTAAGGGTAATTAAAGAGCTTTTCTTCTGTATGGAAGTTGACCAGACTTGAATCGATGTAAATTATTCAATAATATTGAATATACTATATGATAACATTATTAAAAAAAAAAAAAGCACACATGATTAATTAATTCAACCATGTAAATATAATTCCCACTAAGAATATTGTTGGACAAATTTGCACCAACAACTTAAAGTGGTCCTCTTCCACTCCATGCATTGTCATTGCTAGCTCACAAGATCATTCTCATATTCACATGTTCACAAGTCAAAAAGATTATTAGGGTTTTGACAGAAAATGCCATGCCCTACGAACTTATCTTGTTATATGGGGCAACAATGATATCTTCTTCTAGAGAGAGAGAGAGAGAGAGAGAGAGAGAGAGGAAGAACAATGATCTGAGTCATGATCAAAGTTGTGTGTGTGATTTTCCAAACGCGGTTTCTGAAGTTTGACAACTTTTTAGAAAGACGCCACATGAATATGATTGATGTTCCAAGTTGGTTGATATCCAATACAGTCTGAAGAAAGGAAGGCACAAGAGAGACATAATCAATTACTTGTTGATTAGTGCCCATCATGCTTTCTCGTTCCTTCATCATTTCTAGGAATATCCATGGAAGTTGCCAATAACATAACATGAAAATGCCAACTACTTTACTCTATTAAACTCTAATTCAACTTTTTTAAAAGCTCTTATATGAGTGTGTGTACAGGGAAAATCAATGAAAATTTCATTTTCAAAAATTTTATTGATACCTAAATTTGACTACCGATGTTTTCTAAGCATAAAATCATGCAGTCTACCGGTGCTTTATGTATATAAATACATATCAAGTTTTTTTTTTTGCCAATAAAAGTTTTAATTTGTGTTTTCATTCTCAATTACTCCCTCCGATCCTAATTATAGGACATATTTACCTAATTTTGGAGAAATTAAGGATAGTGGTTAAATTAGTTTGCTAACATGAAAACTTTTCACGAATATCAAGTTTTTTTTTTTTTTTGCCAATAAAAGTTGGTGACATGAAAACTTAGAATTTTCCCTACATGTATACGTGTGTGTGTGTGTGTGTGTGAGAGTATTGGTCGATGACCTTGCAGGTTGGTGACATGAAAACTTTCTTGTAAGTAAAAAATTACAAGTTTGATTTCTATAACTTCATGTCATTAATGCATATCCAATTACTAGAAAAAAAAATTAATGGGATTGAGGCATGTAACTAATTAATTAAATTCGTAAAGATGAAAATGATATCTCTTTTAATTAAATTAATATAAAAATCAAATATGAAATATATAGCGAACTGCATTATTTATAAATCAGAAAAAAAAAATCTCGTTATTGATACTCTGTGCAATTTATAAATCAGCCACTTAGATTAATAGTCACTTCCTCTATCCCTTATATTTATAAGGTCCTAATTTTTCAAAATTCACATATTAAGAAAATAAGAAAATACTAATAAAATCTAGGTATTGTATAGAAAATTAATTTGTGTTTTCATTCTCAATTACATGCCACAGTAATGTTTTAAATATCCAACAGTATGAGATCAGTAATTTTGAACTCTTTCACAGGATTTTTTTAGAAATATGATTTAATATTACCCCCGTAGAACATTATATTGTCCGAATAAGACATGCATTTAAGGACAAAATCACACTGAACCAATAATGATCATTGTTAGAATTTTTTTTCAAGTTTTCCAGCTGAATGATTTGTGGCCAATTGGAAAAGGTGGTTGTGAGCTTTCCACTTTGATAATGAAATGGACAGCAATCCAAAACAAAAGCATTTAATTCAATTTTATTACTTTTGGCATTTTGTTGTGAAGTTCGTATTTATATTTATTTTTTTCAAGCAAAGAAGCCAAACTTAATTTGTCCCCACATATAAGTTAGGTATATATTGGATTATTTGTCATTAACTTGTTATAAAGGTCAAGTTAATTACTTCATCTTTTAAACGCGTGGATCGTGTTCTTATATATGTACTTGTTTCCACTTTCAAGCCAACAATAATTTTAGTCTACAAAAATTTTTGTATTTTAATTTTCTTAAATAGCATGAATTGTCATTTTCAAATTTCTTGAACAATACAAACATAAAATGAGGATATTGTGGCCAAGAAAATATTCTTGAAGAAGAAATAAAAATTTCATACGGTGCCTCATTTATAATTAAAAATTATATGCATGGTAATATTTTCTTTAAAATTATATTTAATATTATTATTATCCCATTATATTATTAAAAAATCAAAAATTAATCATACTTACTAAATTAATGTTGCTTTAATGTAATAACAACGAAATATACGATTTTAATTGACATATAAAAGAAATTATACCCATATAAATAGTAGTAGTATTGTTAACTTATTGATTTTCTACATTTAAATGAACCACTCACTTCAATATAATCCTAGTTCCTAAATATAAGAGGTATATGATTAATTTATAGAAATTAAAACAATTGAAGATGTGTATTATATTGATTTCTTCAAAAGTAACCCCCCAAAAAGAATTGTGGAACAAATAAAGAAAATTTATAATATAATTATAAATTTGGATAACAAAATAAATAGGGGTTTTACATTTTAGACAACCGGTTAATCCCTTTGAAACAACAACCTTTTATCCTTGATAATGTCTTTAAAGGGGATCTAAATTATCACAACCCGTTGTGATTAAATTAATAGCTTCTATATAATCCGAAAACAAAAAAATATTCTTAAAGCCTTTGGTCCGACATAAGTTAAGGCCAAGCAAAATCCAGATCAATTCTGTTATTGTTGGAGACATTTGTTAGTTTGCAACTGAAGCCACTAATTCATTCTTTTACTAACTCTTATATTTAAAATTCATAAAAAATGGTATACATAAATATTGTTTGGAAAAAAAAAAATCAAATAAACCATACGACTTGGATTTATTGATTTCTTTTTTGGGATTGACTGTTACGAATATTAGATTTATTTACATACGGCCCACAGCCCTGTCACTATTAATTTATTTCTTTTTCTTTTTGGTGGAATATCATATCGGTCGTTGTTGTTGGCCATTCATCTTCTGTTTTTATTGATTTATAGAGACGGAATTTAATAAGAAATGGAAATGTCAGATGGATTCGGACCATGTGAGGTGACTGTTCCCCTCTATTCAATATATATATTTGCCAGTCAACAAACATATTGGACCACTCTCTGGTCTGTACAAGAAGTAATTAATACTCCCTCCGTCACCACATATAAAAACCTCTCAACTCAATTTGAGGATGCTGAAAAGTAATTAAAAATGGTTAAATATAATAATTATATAAATATTTTAATTTTTCTTTTCAAAAATGTATATATTTATAAATGTGTGTGTGAGAGAATAATAATAAGAAAATAATGAAAGAATATATATATATAGTATAATAACTAATTGAGTGCAAAATAAAAAAAAATTATTATTAAGATAAATTCAAAAATAATTTTATATTTAGATATAAGTCCATGAAAAAAAACTCTTATATATAAAAACGGGAGAAAGTATTTATATTTCACTGGATATTTATATAAATATTAATTTTAGACACCAAGACAAAGTCGAATTCATTATATATATATCCGATATGTAGGCATGTTGGGTTCTTGTTGGTTGAGGATTTAATGATAAGTCCATTTCGTGGGATGGCATGGAGAGCTATTCAATGTTTCGTACCTTTCGACAACGACAACTAATTAAATGGATACCATTTTCTTTTATTATTTTCAAATATATCACATTCAAATTCAACTAAATAAAAATTTTATTACTAAAAAATGACTGGTTTCGAATTGATGTTCAAAATATAATGCTCTCTCTCTCTCTCTGCCAGGAGTACTCTCTCTCTCTATATATATATATATATATAATCTTCTTAATTTATTCTTTTTACCAACCATTTTCTTTATATTTTTCTAAGATTGAATTGACAAGGAATAGATTAACGTGTGATTTCAGTATATGGAAAAATTAAAGTGATTCATATATATATATTGTCCTTAATATAAAATCTAGTTGATTAATTTTAAAATATTAAAGAAAATAAATAAATTATTTAATTATAAAAAATGTTATATTATCTCTCTGAAATACTAATTATATGTACCAATAGATTATATATATATATATATATATCATTTTATAAGAAAGAAAAATCAATTTGAAAAAACATAATAAATGTAATAGATAAAGTGAAATAATGTTTTATATTTAGGAATAATTAAAATTCATTTTTAAATTAATTCTTATATTTAGGACAGGAGATAGTGTTATATTTCTTTCTTCGAGTTATTATATTGAGCTTCTAATAAAGTAAGTTCAAGATACTTATCTAGTCCTATAAATAAGGTAATTCTAACATTTTTTATATAGATCAAGAAAAATCTTAAATATCATAAAATTCAATAAATTTTTAACTCTATCCTTATTTAATATATATAATACTAAATGAAAATAAAATTAACACAATAATAAATAAAGGATTAAATTATACATACACCTTAAAATTTTAATAAAATGCCTTATAAATAAATAAAAAAAAAAAACTTCTCCCTCTATCCTGTATATAGAACCTGAGGACTATCGGCGTTGAAATTTGAGACTGCTTCACTAATGTCAGAATTCAAAAGTCCATAGCTTTTTTCTCGTCCAAGACTTCACTAATATACAGCCAATATTTTGGTGGACTTCAAGATTCTTGCATTTGGCCAACTTATATAGATACACACACATTCATAATACCTAAGAAATGTGGGAGTGCAATAGTCAATTAGATTGATGTTTAACAATCAGTTCGATGTACATATATAAGGAGCCATGTTCATGCGGTTCCTAAGTATCCTAACTATCAGATTATATCGTGATTACATCGTTAGCAATATCAGAAAATATCTGCAATATATACGGCAACTGCATGCACGGGATCTGCAATATATATCGTAACTGCATGCACGGGATTTGCGTTCTGTTGCATGGGAGTTTCATATCACGTGCTGCCTCATGTGCTTCATTAATACACGTGTCACTGTTGCATGCTATCACGCCCCCTCAAGTTGGCGCATGGAGATTGGTAATGCCCAACTTGCAACACAGTTTGTGGAGACGATCATGACCAAGGGCCTTGGTGAACATATCTGCAGGCTGAGCGTCCGACCGAATGGGAAGAGGTTGAATGTCTTGCGATTGAACTCGTTCACGGACGAAGTAACAGTCCATTTCTACGTGTTTCGTTCTTTCATGGAAAATGGGGTTTATGGCAATGTGTCGAGCAGCCTGATTGTCACAAAATAAGGGTGTTGCATGGCGTTGAGGGACCCCAAGTTCATCCAAGAGCCACCGAAGCCACATAAGTTCACTTACCGTGGATGCCATGGCACGATACTCTGCTTCAGCCGAAGAACGCGCAACGACCGATTGTCGCTTAGAGCGCCAGGAAATGGGTGATCCACCCAATAGTGTGAGGTATCCAGTGCACGAACGCCGCGTTACCTGACACCCTCCCCAGTCGGCATCACAATAGCCAGTCAGCAATAGTTGGTCAGTGGCGTTGAGTAAAATGCCCTGACCGAGTGTTGCCTTTAGATAGCGCACAACGCGCTCGGCTGCTTGCATATGGGAAAGTTTGGGGGAAGAGCTGAATTGACATAATTTGTTGACAGCAAAAACAATGTCTGGACGAGTGACCGTTAAGTAAGACAATCGGCCAACAAGGCGCCGGTAGCGTCCCCCATCAACAGGAGGATCGTTGTCATCATCAATATGTAGGCGACAGTTTTGTTCCATCGGAAAACCACTGGGGCGACAACCCATTAAGCCTGTCTCTCTTAAAATGTCGAGAGCATATTTTCGCTGGCTAAGGACAAAGCCTTGCGAAGAGCGAGCGACCTCTATGCCGAGGAAATATTTGAGGACGCCTAAGTCTTTAATGGTGAACTTCTGGTGTAAGTGCTGTTTAACACGTTCCATCATGGGTATGTCAGTGCCCGCAAGAAGCACATCATCAACATAAACAAGAGCATGAATGGAAACAGTGTCCTTTTGAAAGGAGAAAAGTGAGTGATCGGCCTTGGACTGTGTGAATCCGATTTCACCAAGTGCCTTTGAGAAGGTGTGATACCAATTTCGTGAGGCTTGACGGAGGCCGTATAAAGACTTACGTAAACGACACACTCGATTGTCTCCTTTCTTGGCAAAGCCTGGCGGAATTTTCATGTAAACTTCTTCTTCAAGGTCACCGTGGAGGAACGCATTATTGACATCGATTTGGTGAACATGCCAATTGCGTTTAGCCGCCACGGCAAGAAGAGTACGGATGGTTACCATTTTTGCAACAGGAGCGAAAGTCTCATGGAAGTCCACTCCCTCTTCTTGGGTGAATCCCCGAGCCACAAGTCTCGCCTTGCGAATAGCAAGTTCACCATTGGGCTTATATTTATTCTTGTAAACCCATTTTGAATCAATAGCTCTCTTCCCTGGTGGCAAAGGTTCTAAAGTCCAAGTCTGGTTGGTCTCTAGCGCTGTAATTTCATGTTGCATTGCTTCTCGCCAACATTGGTGTCTGTTTGCTTCGGTAAAAGACTTTGGCTCATCATTTGTGGTGATGGCCGTCAAAAAAGCTGCATGTGAGGGTGAAAAACGCGTATTGACTACATAGTTAGATAGAGGATGTACCGTAGAGGTCCCTATTGGATTGGGGAAGTTGTGTGATGGTGGATGGACTACGGATGACGGAAGCTCAACTTCATATTCGGAGAGGTGTGAAGGCATTCGTTTATTGCGGTGACTCCGTCTAGTTGCGTTTTCATTCTCCCCCTGTGGCGTTTGGTCGAGTGAGGGCGTGTGATCGTGTACAGTGGCTTCCTGCACTGGACGCACGTTAGTGGATTCATCATCATACACTGGCCCAAAAGAAGGAAGGGTGGTCTCACTCGACGTTTTACATGGTGTGACGATTTCCTTAAAGGGATAATCTCCTTCAATAAAGTATACATCGCGGGAGATGTGAATGGTCCCACTATCCAAGTCGTACAACTTATACCCTTTCTGACCCATTGGATAACCAATGAAGATGCATGGCTTTCCACGCTCATCAAACTTGTCTTTGCGAGTTTTGTTGTGCATGTAGGCTCTGCATCCGAAGGCCCTCATGTGATCATATGTCGGCTTCTTCCCAAAAAGGAGTTCATATGGTGTTCGATGCCCTGTTGCACCGGTGGGTAGGCGATTAATTATGTACACGGCTGTGAGAACACATTCTCCCCAGAAGTCAAGGGGTAGTCCAGCTTCGAATCGCAGTGCTCTCGCCATTTCCAAAATGTATCTGTGCTTGCGCTCGACTACTCCATTTTGTTGGGGTGTATATGGGCATGTTGTCTGTAGTTGTACGCCTTTTTCTTCATAGAAGCACATCATCTCGCGAGATTGAAACTCAGACCCATTATCTGCCCGTATCTGTTTTATTCGTGCACCATGCTGTGTTTCCACCATGTTGTAAAATGCTCTTAAGTTGCGTCCCACTTCAGACTTGTGAACCATCAAATAAACCCACACAGCCCTACTAAAATCATCTACTATTGTAAGGAAATAACGTGCACCGCTTAACGATGGTGTCTTATAGCTACCCCAAATATCACAATGAATTAATTCAAAACAAGATGAGGATTTTATTGAACTTCGACAAAAAGGAAGCATTGTCTGCTTTGCTCTAAAACATGAATCGCAATGATGAAAATCTCCCTTACTGCTAGCAGAAATTAAATCTAAACATCTTATTTTCTCGGCTGGAGCATGTCCCAACCGTTGATGCCACAAATCTGGCTTTATTGTCTGCACCGAGCACGCCATACTGCCACCGTTGAGCTCCAACAGGTATAGTCCACCGCACAACTTACCCACTCCAATCAGGTCCCTCGTACGTGAGTCCTGTATCAAACAACCACGGTCAAAGAAGATTACGATACAGTTATTTTCTTTGGTTAATTTCCCAACAGAAAGAAGGTTGCATTTAAAATCGGGTATATGTAAGACTTTGTTAATATGTAAGTCATTTGGGAGTCGTATCTTTCCCACACTCTTCACTGCAAGACTTTGCCCATTTGGTATTTGCACTGGGAGTTGTCTTTCATTCCGATGTTCATCAATAAGAATCGTATCCTCACAGGTGATGTGATCTGTAGCCCCAGAGTCTATAACCCAAGGCTTACCATTTGTCAATATACCTGCCATATTCGCCATTGGCTGTAAGTCAATACCCTTTTGTTGGTCACCTTCACGGTCTAGATATTTCATCAATTTGTCGTACAGTTCTTGAGTAATGGTTGGCCCAGGTGCATCAGAACATGAGACTTGGGCTGCCCGTGGGTGTCCACGTCTGTCGTTCCAACCACTCTTGTCCCTTCGATTCCTTCCTCCTTTCTTCCAATCGGGTGGGTACCCTATCAGCTCATAGCATTGTTCTTGAGTGTGTCCTATCTTCTCGCAGTGATCACACCGTGGCTTATCCTGTCTTTTATCTCTTCGATCAGGTTGGCCCCGTACGGTCTGTGCTTGAAACGCTGCTACCTCGGTTACTGGCATTGTCGAGGATATGTGTCTTTGGTGTTCATCCTCCGCCACCAAGTGGTAAGCATGCCCCAGTCTTGGCGTAGGTTTTGTGCTAAGTATTTGGGTCCTTACCACATTGAAAGTGTCATCTAATCCCATCAAAAAATCATAGAGCTGATCTCGCTCCTTCATCTCGATCATTTGTTTCTGGAGATCGCATGTGCAGCCGCCGCACGTACACTTCGGCCATGGGGCTATTGTCATCATCTCATCCCAAAGCCCTTTCAACTTTGTGTAGTATGCTGGCACCGTCTGCCCCTCCTTCTTCAGGAGTGCCACCGTTCGTCGCAACTCATACGACCTTGGCGCACTGCCTTTACCGAATCTGTCCTCCAACTCCATCCAGATCTCTCGCGCAGTCTTGGCATACCGAATGCTGGTTCGGATTTCTTTATCCACCGAACTTTTCAGCCATCCCTTTACCATGGCATTGCACCTCATCCAATGAGCAAGATTTGGTGAGTCTGACGCTGGCGTCGTTATCGTGCCATCCACAAAGCCAAATTTATTCTTGGCATAGAGAGCGTTGCTCATGTCGTTTACCCATTCTCCGTAGTTGCCGTCGCTTAATGGCTCACTGACGAAGATCTGTCCTGGGTTATCAGAGGGATGAAGGTAATATGGTGACTGTGTGTCGACGCCGTCCTTCGTTGGTTCTGTTGGTCGTTCGGTCTTGTCCGCCATCTGGAGTTTGTTTTCTGGGAATCAAACCGACCGCTCTGATACCATAAGAAATGTGGGAGTGCAATAGTCAATTAGATTGATGTTTAACAATCAGTTCGATGTACATATATAAGGAGCCATGTTCATGCGGTTCCTAAGTATCCTAACTATCAGATTATATCGTGATTACATCGTTAGCAATATCAGAAAATATCTGCAATATATACGGCAACTGCATGCACGGGATCTGCAATATATATCGTAACTGCATGCACGGGATTTGCGTTCTGTTGCATGGGAGTTTCATATCACGTGCTGCCTCATGTGCTTCATTAATACACGTGTCACTGTTGCATGCTATCAATACCAGACCACCAACTCATAAACTAATTTAAGTTAGTTAATTAATAATTGAATTTAAAGCCAGTGTCCTTGTAATCCAATCATGCCGAGCACCTCTCTTAAATCATTCTTAAGTGTAAAATTGTGAGTTTAACACTTTATGATGAACCTAATGGGTGTATGAGTTTCTTCTCCCAATTATTAAAGATGACAATTTTTTTTTAAAAACATTGTAACAAAACATATATTTCCTTCTCATGAATCTCAAATTTCTATTTCTCTTCACTAAAGGGAATTTCAAAAAGAAAAAATAGTTAATAATCTAAAGAGTAACTTATATTTTGGTCGTCGGCACACAGACCCAGACACACACACACACATATATAATTGGACTGGGGAATATGACTTGCGTACGAATGTTGAATGAAAACCACAACTTTGGTAAAGGCTAGAACTTTGATTTTCTCGTTCAAACTCCTGATTTTCAGGCGAATAAATGAATATAGCAACTTTATACCTAACTAAAAAAAAAAGTAGTCCTATATATATATTACTTTTATTACAGTGACATGGATATGAATTGATTGATTGAATGGTCATGTTAAGTACGTAGAAATTAGGGGTTTGAAAATCATGGCAAGGCGTGTGTTGAGTTTCAACACTGATCAATTTCTCATCTCTTTCCTTACCGGCAGGCATAAGGAAAAATATGTTAGGTGTTTCAAAATTTTATTATTTTTAATAAAAGCTTTTTAATTAATTGTCAAATCCTTAATGTCCTACCAATAAGTCCCAGACTCACGCTGGGCATAGACTTTTCAAACCAGATAATGTGCTTGTTTGAGAAATCATAAAAGCTTTTTTTTTTTTTTAAGTTGAAGTAAAATTTTTCTTACATATTTAACTTATAAATTATAAAAATATTTCTAAAAAATTAAAACAAACATGCACAATATATACTTTCTCCGGGTTTTTTTATAAGTGTCTAAAATTTGAATTGTCTTGATACATTTTATAAGAACCTAACAAGAGTTGTTTGAATATGTAATGAGGTTTTTTTTTTTTTCATTTTTGGCCCTCATTAATTATATCTATTATATTAATTAAAATGTTAGTGATATTCATGTTTACTTTATTTCTCTCTCTTACTTACTCATCATAAATAAAGGCATATTTGAAAAACAAAGTTTATTTTAGACATATTTATTATTTTTAACTAATTTGAACCGTTTTCTTAAACCGCACAATTTGGTTATCGAACTCTTATAAATATGATCGAAGGGAGTAATATACAGGAAAAATTAATCTTTTTATCTTTATAATTTTGATGATTTAGTCTCTAAACTTTGATTCAATATAACTTATCAATTCATTCAATCTAATCATTTAAAATATTATCTCATAGATTTCAGAAAATAAAATTACACATTTCATGAAGCTTACTTATGAACTAAAGTTTTAAATAATTAAAACCATTTTGGTAAAAAAAAAAAAAAAGATTAAAACTATAGGTATTATGTTGCACTTGATTAGTTAAAGTTCAAGGGCTGAGGTTCAACTACGTTAAAGCTATAAGAACTAAATTGCACCGAGTTCAAGGTTTAATGAATGAGTTACAATTAATCAAATTAAAATTATCAAGACCAAAACCTTATTTTTTTAACTTGTTAAAAAAATATTAAGTCTTACTAATATACTCTCTCCGGTCCTATTTATAAAAAAGTTTCTCCTTGATTGCACAAAATAAACCGGTAGTTAAAAGTAATTAGTGTGTCAAAAATGCCATGTTTTTTCATATATGCCACTATTTATGAAAAAAGTATAGGAGAGATAATAGAAAAAAAATTTGAGAGATAATGAGTATTTAATAAGGATAAAATAAGAAAAAGAAACTTATATTTTCAAACAAAAAGTGAAAATTACTTATAAAATAGATCAATCCTATAAAAAAGAGATAATTACTTATAAATAACATCGCAAGTAGTAGTGTATATCGCATCAAAGATAAACCTCACATCGTTTTCCTTGTACGTATGAATTCAAGTCCAAAAAGGCACATATTTTTTTATGTTAAAAATAATAATAATTATTTGATTTTAAATCACACCGGCCTACCGTATAGAATTGATTTTGAAGACCACATGTTTCTTCTTTTTCGTGGTTGTGGAACTTACTAACTGGAAGAATCATTTTTGGTCAGAGCCTCAGAGGCAATGTTTGTTCAAAACTTGCCATTTATACCAAGGGGGGAAAAACTACCTCCGCCCAAAATTTTCAACTACCTTTAGTGCTTGTTTGGAAGAGCTTATTTTTAGACAATAAGTACTTATAATTCGTGATTCACGGTATACGAGGTAAGTATGTGAGAGGAGTTTTTTCTCGACTTGCGTAATAAGGACTTATTTCTCAAATTTAAGCTCTTCCAAACACACCCAATTAAAGGCTTGCATGTTATTTATGACATCACGAAATATTTTTCAAAAAATAAAAGCAAAAACAAAGAACCACATGCCCATCCTCATAATGGTCCCTCTAATTTCGGATCTGGATTCAATGGATTTTAGATCCGAACGATACATAAAACGGTGTGCATTGGGAGCAAATGAGGATGGATATTGTGGTTTTCATGCTCTATCTCCAGGTGCCCTCAATGTTTTTTGGTCCATTAATATAAATCCAACGTCTGAGATGATGCCACGTAAGACACGCATTAGGGGCAAGGATTTTCCATCTCACCTAAATCCATATCCTCTATAATTTTTAGTATTGTAAAGAGACGGAGAGACTTGGTGCACAAAGCTTTCATAAATGGATTCTAGAGAGAAATAAATTAAGTGTATGTAGTCTTACCTGTAAGTTTAAAAAAATGTTTTCAAAGTTTAAACATCGGGGCCACCTTTAGTGTTTACTCCGTAGTTTACAATTTTTTTCTAATTGCATGCATAGATACATAATTTTGAAAAATTAACTTGTAAACTATTGTAGCTTATCGTAATTTTGAATTAGTTTTTATAATTTATTTTGTTTGAAGGGGATCCCTCTATAATTTGATTCGTTATGAGCATTGATAATTGAATGTAAAACCATAATTTTAATAATTCAAAGAAACTTGGAGAAACTGACAAATTATCCGCAGAAAGTTCTCATTTCGACACAGGATCTCAATCCTAGACGTTTTAATCAAATGCTACAAGTTTTTTTTTTTTTTGGAAAATTGCTAAAAAATACCTCATGGTCATGGATAATTTATTTGTTAAATGGGATCTAGGAAGATATCTTGTACATTAAGGAAAGATGTTTGCATACGGAGGAAAGGTTTCTGCATACGTATAGGGAAGAATTTTACACACAGGGAAGATTATCTGCACATCAGGGAAGATATTCTGCACATGTGGAAGATAATCTGCACGCGAAGGTCTCATTTGGCAAATAAGTTGCTGAGGGATTTTTTTCACAATTTTCCCTTTTTTTTTTATTATATGTTAGAAATTTATAATCTTTTTTTAATTATATTCTAGAAATTTATAATCTTGTGTCGGTGACGTTGGAAATGAGTATAATGTCACACTAAAAAATTTGTCGGGTGTTGGAATTTGGAAGTTTCTGTCTTCATTATACCATCAGCCCCAACAGGAAAAAAAAACTACTTTTGATCCACAATATATTATGTTTCTAGAAAGAAATATTGGTCTAAAATATAAGTAACTTATAACATAATTAATACTTATTTTTTAATTTTATCTCTATAATTAATATTTATTTCTAATTTTACACACCCATTTTCTACAAAACTTGAGTCACACAATTCAATTATTTGAATATTACAAAAAGAATTGGAGGTAGTAGCACATTGTACGTACACATTTAATTTCAATTTTAATTAATTTTCAACTGAATAATAATGTAGACTAGAAAAATTTTCTAGAAGGGTACTTATATTTTAGAATGAAAAAATATTTATTGTTGTAAACCCAGCTTAATCTATTTTAACCCCGTAAATTGAGATATTTCTCTAGTTCACAATATAAATTATTTTTAGAAAAGTGACTTGCTTCATAATACAAGTTATTTGGAAAGTAGTTAATATTTATTTATCAATTTTACTCTATATTTTTATCTCTCCTTAAATATTTCATTTTTCTATCAAACTTATAATACCTCATTTAATATAGGTAAAATTAAAAAAAAATTCTAACTTGAAAAAGTTTAATATGTTAACTATCGTTTTTTAATTCTAATAAATTAATCAAAATGTCTTATGTTATGTGCTGACGGATGAGGTATATAGTGCTCGTTTGGAAGAGCTTATTTTTGGGTAATAAGTGCTTATAATTCGTGATTCACGGTATACAAGGTAAGTACCACTCTGGTCCCTATTATAAGTCTTTTTTGATCAAAAAATTTGGTCCTATTTATAAGTCCACTTTCAGTACATAAATGAGCTTATGACAATTTTGCCCCTATTTATTGTATCCATAAAGAAATAATTTAAAGAGAGATAAAGAAGAAAAAGTTGAAAAGTACATATTCATAAATGAGGGTATAGTTGGAAATTTAACCTATAATCATTGGGTTAACTACTTTTTCTTGGTATGTGGGATTTAGGTAAAAGGAACTTATAATAGGGATCAGAGTGATATGTGATAAGAGTTTTTTCTCGGCTTACTTAAATTGGGCTTATTTTTTTAAAATAAGCTCCCCCAAACATACCTATAATTATGTAATTCTCATTACCTGAGAACTCAGACGGCTCCTTAAATTCAATCATATCGACTTATCGAGTTTCTAAAAATTATTTTAAAATAGAGTATACATTTTGATTTGATGGGCTAAATTTAGTACTCCAATAAACTGAGCCGTCCATATCCAAAATCATTGCGGTTCGCGCACCTGATCACTCCCCCATCGTCCCAACAAAGTCGGGCCCCACCTCTGAACCGAATCATCACAAACTCCCAGAACCATGGGTCCCAACCTCGGACGTGTTTCATGGGCCAGCTTTTGTGTCGACAGACAGAAATTAACTCCACCCCACGCCCACGCACGTTGCACGTGAGACATCGTTGGACACTTGGCCCCACCACTGTCTTTTCCCCGCCTCAGTGGGCCCCACTCAATCTACCGCCGGCCCGGTCACGTTCATATCTGCTTCCCTCGTTCAGTCTTTCTCGCTGTGTCACTGTTAATAAAATAAGAGTAAAGATCAAACTTATCAATAAAATTTTGACGAAACAAGGTCTGATATAATTATATTTTAGAAGGGATAAAAATATATATAAAAAGTTAATGATAAACTATCTAATATAAAATCATTAAATTTAATCTAACAGTAAATTTAACAGTTTTATGATAGATCATTTACTTTTAATTTTTTTATGTATTTTTATTCATTTTAAAATATAATTGTGCCCGATACTTATTTCTTAAAATTTTATTGATAAATTTATTTTTTAACTCATAAAATAATAATGATTGAACTTCTTTGAAAAATAAATTATTTTTGGAGTAGTTGTTAACACGTGGTGCTCACAGGATTATCCACGTCTGTTTTCTTACGTGGCAGAGCGCGGCTGCGCTTGGTTCGATGAAGCACGAAAGGAACCTGAGGCTGCAGGACAAGGAACCAGGAACGCCACGAAATGAAAAGGAAGGAACGTGAACCGTCATTTACTTTAATACCCTTGACATTAATTGCAATTACGGGGAAGCCCACGTATTGAGAATCGCTAACAGTCCCGTTTGATACGTTGAAATTGATTTTGATGGAAATGGAAATAAATATGGATATGAAAATAGAAATAAGGTTTAAAAATATGTTTGGTATATCAGAGAAATGAGATGATTTTTATGTAAAAATACCAAAATTCCCTTTCAAATTAAAAAAACCATAGGAGAACAAACCCAGACCACCACTGATTTTTTCATATCAAAAATTTCAACAATTTTTTCGAGACGATGGGAGAACAAACAAACCATCGCACCATTCAACAATTTTTTCAGCCAAAATTTCATATCTTTGGTCAAGCACAAAACCCTTTCCAATTTGAGAACAAATACAGACCACCACTGATTTGAGAACAAACCACCTTCGGTGAGAAAAAAAAATGGGAGAGGTCGGTGGTGCTGTGAAAAACAGAACTCGTTGGAATCTGGGATTTGTCAAAAAGGTCACTGGAAATGGTAAGTGTGATTGTGTGAGCACGGAGGTGGAAGACGGTGGTCACTCCCTATGGTTCAAGTCTTCGGTCAAGTTCCTCAAGGTCGAGGCTCTCCTATCTTGAAGCTCACCGGAAATGGAGGATGGAGGTGAAGGTGACGATGAAGATGAAGCTCTAAGCTCTCTTTGGTTCCAGTTTCGCCTCCTCGATCCAAATCACGTCTCAGCCCAGCAGAAACTTACAGCCTCCCTTCGGCTTACAGACTCTCAACTGCCGCCTCCCCACGTCTCGGGTCTGTTTGTTTCTTTTAGTTCCAGATGCCAGTGAAGTCGAAGAGTGGGAGAGTGAGGAAGAGGATGAAGTTGGAGCAGATCCTCAGTGGTTGAGGATGGTCGAGCTCCTTGGTGGCAGAAAGGGTAGAGATGGAAATGAAGACATGGAATTATAAATCTTGGGTTTTTGAGTGGAATTGAGTTGATGGAATTGAGCCCATTTTACTTCCACATGGAATTAAATTTCATAAGCAATTCTTTGTACCAAACATGCATAAGACATGGAATTCAATTCCAATTCCAATTCCATGCCTACAATTCCACTATACCAAACAGAGCATAAGTGTGTGTTTGGAACAGTGACATGAATACTTAAAAGCAGCTTTTCAATCGTGATTTATAATATACGAGATAAGTACGTGAGAGGAGTTTTATCTCGATTTACATGAAAAGTAGCTTAAACGTCATATATTCGCTCATCCAAACACTCATTAAGACAAGAAAAAGTAGAGTATATCCTCAAGGGGGATATTATATTTTAAAAATTGTCCCTATTTAATTTTTTGTTTTCAAAAAACTTTTTTACCGAATGTTTTTAAACTAACCACATTTTTTTAAATTTGATGAAAGGATTAGAATGATCTTATAATAAAGACATGAGTGAATAAGTCCACATTTTTTTGGGTTTTCTTCGTTACTAAGACTAGAGAACATGGTGAAATGCTATGCTCTCTAAAGAATGAAGAAACGAGATAACATATGTCAATTTTTAAATTTTTTAGATATTGATTGAAAAATTAGAAATATAAATATAGTCTCAAGAATGCATATATAATAATTTGAAACTAACAAATAGATTATGGAAAAATACTAACAAATTAATTAATTAATTAATAAATTTAAGTGCTCTGCTAGGATATTCTGGAAATGAGAAGCATCACATATAGTATTGAGTATTCATGAATAACCAAGGTATTAATACTCGGATGGGTATTAAACCGGTCGAGGTACTGGGTTAAGGGTGAGTGGGTCAAAACCGAGGTCAAACTGGAACTAAATCGGGACCAAACCGGTAAGAAATTGAAAATTTTAGCCTTATAGTATGAAATTCTAAAGAAAAAATATAAAATTTTTTTTTAAAAAAAATTTGAACCCGGACCGGTTCGTCGGTTTCTGGGCTGGACCGGTCGGTCCGGTCCGGTTCCATAGCTTTGTGAATAACTAATATGGATGATGTATTTACATAAACATGATACACATAAGAATCATGTCAGACGTTTGATAAGACTATATCAACAATATATGAATATGATTAGAAGCGTCACATTACGATTAATATTCATGTCCGCAGGCAAAAAAAAATTGATTAATATTCATGAATGATTAGTATGGATGATGTATATACAATGTGCATAGATAAAATACACATAAGAATCAAGTCAGATATTTAATGCTACTATATCCCCAATTATACAAAACTGGATTTCTACAATAAAATTTTTCTATTGTATCAATTATTGTGAAGACTAATATGTACCGCGATAAGATCATAGGTATCTGATACGAGGACATCCAATTTTTCTAAGTATCAGTGTTCCATTATTATGAAAATAAGAAGTAACTTATAAAAAAAAATATACTCTCTCAGGTCTTTTCTATAAATAAGTTTTATTTTTATTGCACAAAACGAACTAACGACTAAGATTAGTTAAAAATAATAAATGTGTTTAAAATATCATGTTTCTTCTATATATACCTCTATTTATGAAAAGAGCATATGAGAGATAATGAGTAATAAATATGAGTGAGTATGAATATAAAATATGAGGGAGAATGTGTAATAAATGAACAAATGAAAGAGAACTAATGATGAGTGAAGGATAATTAATATAAAGATGTGTATTTAATAGGGGTAAAAAAAAGCTTAAATTTTGAGGCACAAAGAAGAAGTTGCTTATAGAAAATGTGCTCGTTTGCAACAGTGCTTAAAATGCTTAAAAACAGTTTTTCAACCATGGTTTACCGTATATAAGATAAGTATGTGAGATAACTTTTGTCTCGATTTACGTAAAAAATAGCTTATAAGCAATCTCAACATCAAAACTAACATGCTAAAAAAGCAACCCAAAAAGAGGAAACTGCTTATGAAAGAACATGAGCGAGTAGCAAATAAGTAAATTCCAAAAAGGGGAGGTAAATAATATGGAAATGTTAGAAAAGTGATCCGCAAAAACTGTGAACTCAAGATTTTGATGGTATTTAATTTTTAATATATTTTTCTTTGTGTGAATGGTTTGCTAATAATTGCATGTTTTATAGAGTGGAGTAACTGTTTGTTACATTTTCTCTCTGCAGGACCACAAACCTGCCTTTGACCATCTTGCTCTCTCCTCTTAAACGCCCCCAACAAAACCAAAGCCTAAATAAACCCCTCCTCTACTCATTCATTCACATTTCACGCACAGCCTTCTCTCTCTCTCTCTTCGCTCTCTCTTGCATGCGCTTCATCTTCCTCTCTTCTCTCTCTGTTTCGAGAACGCACGCAAATAAGCTCACTCTCTGAAAAGCTTGACGACCTCAACAACCTTCTTTCATGGCGGTTGAAGCTCGGCATATTAATCTCTTACCTTCTCAATTTCTCAACGACAGGTTCTATACACGAACACATTCATATATCAATGAGTCGATTCTTTCTGGTTTTAATCTTTCCGTACAGATTAATCGGTACTGACTGATGTTTGTTATTTGATTCCAGAGCAAATCTGTTAACCGGCGGGATTCAAAGTAATGGTCAGATGGATTATTCTGATCTGCCTCTTCCTCTTCCTGCTCATGCTTTTTCAGCAATGGCGGATCAATCTCTGTTTCCGATTTACCAATCCAATCTCTGTGATCCGAATTCCGCTAAAACCTCCTTGAACAATGATGATAGTGGCCTCACCTACAATTTCTCGTCGTCAAGAAAGCGATCTAGAGATGAGTTCACCACCACCGAGTTCATCGATCCTCGCAACACCAAATTGCCCTCCGCCGCTAATTCATGGTCGCCGTTTCTCGATCAGGACCTTCGTCTTCAGATCCAGAACCAGCAAACTGAAATCGGGCTTCTCATTTCCCAACATGTAATTAATTAATCTCGATGCTCTGTTTTTCGTTTTTTTTACTGAAACGAAGGTTTCAATCCATTGATTTCTGGAAATTAATGTGTGGTTTTGTGATTTTTCGAAACAGACAGACAAAGTGAGGATGGAGTTAGAGGAGCAGAGAATACGACAATTGAGGGGATTGCATTCAGCAATCCAAGAAGTAATGATGAAGAAGCTGAGGGAAAAAGACGAAGAGATTCAGAAAATAGGCAAGCTGAATTGGGCACTTCTAGAAAGAGTCAAATCCCTAATCCAAGAGAATCAAATTTGGAAGGAATTAGCGGAAACAAACGAAGCAACCGCCAATTCTCTCCGCTGCAACTTGGAACAGATCCTGGCTGCTCACGTTAATAACGAGGACCACCACTACTACCACACTGCGGCCGTGGCCGACGAGGATGATGCCGAGTCGAGTTGCGGAAGCAATTGTGAGGGACAGTGGGCGGTGGATACGGCGGCGAGCCGTGGCGGCGGAGGAAGGAGTTGTGATGGGTTGTGCAGCAAGTGTGGGGTGAGAGAATCAATAGTGTTGCTGCTGCCATGCAGGCATCTGAGTTTGTGTACAATGTGTGGGTCCTCATGTCACAATTGCCCAATTTGTCATTCTGGGATTAATGGTAGCGTGCATGTTAATTTCTCTTAGCCTTAGGAGTTTTATTTTTTTATTTAATTTATTTATTAGGTTTTAGAATATAGTATAGTCAGATAATTTAGATTTCTTTTAGCCACCTGATAGATAGATAGAGAGTTACTGGCAAGGAAAAAAAAAAAAGGATAGATAGAGAGTTAGAGAAAACAGCCTTTCCCCCCTTGTTTCTTACTATGTTTACAAAACAAAATTAGAAATAGAAAAAGATATCAATTTGGATATTTTTTCACTTGTCACATTGATATTATCGTTCTTGAGATATTGAAGTAAGTTTATTATATTTATAGCAATTAATGCTAGCATGATGTTTAGATGTGTAAAGTTGTATTTAACATCTGATCTATTTTTGTAGGTGTAATTGACACTTTAAAGTATTTAAGGGTATAATCAGCATTATAAAGTATTTTTGGAGGTGCAATTAGCATCCTAATATATTTTTGGAGGGGTAATTAGTACCCTAATGTGTTAAAAATGGAGCAATTACACCCTTTTACTAACAGAATACTAACTCCCTTTGCTGACACACTCTTTCCTTTCCTCTTTCATCGATCTTCAATATGTTCATCACTTCTTTCCCCTTTTTATTATTTCAATAGGTTCCCCTTTTCTCGTAAGAACTCCTTATCACAACTATTTTGACTTCATCTTCTTCACTACATTGTAGAAATGATAAGGGAACTATAATGAAAAAAATAAACCCAAAAACTTGAGTTAATATTCTACTCATGAAGGGGTTCAATTACTTCATTTTTAATATATTAGGGGCAAAATTGCACCTCTAGATACTAAAAGAAGGGATGAATATGTTGAATATCGATGAAAGAGGAAAGGAAAGAGTGTGTCAGCAAACAGAGTTAGTATTCTATTAGTGAATGGATGTAATTGCTCCATTTTTAATATATTAGGATATTGATTGCACCTCCAAAAATAGTTTAAAGTGCTGATTGCACCCTTAAATACTTTAAAGTGATGATTGTACCTCCAAAAATAATTTAGGGTGTTGATTTCATTCTTAAATACTTTAGGGTGTCAATTACACCTCAACAAAAAAAATCGGGCTGCTGGATGGATTTTTACCTTATTTAGATTTCACCTAAGAAAAAAGGATTGTATTGAGTGAAAAAAAAATGCCATATATATATATATATATATATTTGTCCTCTAACCTTTATAGTACGTTAAGTCTTAATTGGATCATTCTAACTTGAGAACAAAATAGTATCGTTATTCAAATTTTCTTCTTAAGTGATATAGAGTATAAAGAAAACATTGATAATGTAATAATTTGGACATTAAACTAGAGGCTAATTAATATTTAATGCTACAATTGATTGATTAAGGAATTTTGGAAAGAATATTATTAAGAAAAAAAAAAGGTGAAATTGAGAAATAAGACAACACGGAAAAGCATAAAGCGGGGAAAGAGGGTGTAATGGAGGCATCATGGCGCGGAAGACTCACAAAGGGGAGACCTACGTCCCAATCCCATCATTGTTTCTTGAGCCAGAGCCCCTATGCTATGCTCACTCACTGCACCGCCTTGGGATTCTCTCAACTTTTTTCCCCCCAAAAAAAAAATATTTTTTGCCAAACCCAAAAAACAAAATTTACAATATAGAGTCAGAGAAGTAGTTCTATTATCATGTTCAACCACAATCAATATTTATATGAAAAATTTTAAAAAACATTTTTAAAATCCCAAAATCTCAAATCAGGATTTTTCCCCCACAATAATTTAGATATTTCTTAAATTTTTTTAATAATTCACAACTGATTTTAGTAAAAAATAGTTGATTTGTGATTTTTAAATTTTGAAGGTATTTTTCTGAGATTTTTCTTTTAAAATAAAATTTATATAAAACATACATTAAGGGAGGAAAAAAACAAGCCAACCATTGATGAAGGAAAATATTATAAAGCTCCCCGAAAAAACTATGAACCTACAAAACGCATCTCAAATAATCTCCAAGCATGAGAGAGAGCTTACCAATGCTTTAGTGCAATGAATTCCCCTTGAAAATGATTCTTTGCAAAAGTGCCCCAAAGAATATCTGCATTACACAAATTTGGATTAGGCTGAGCCTATGGAGTCCTTGAGAAAAGAGGTTGGGTTGTGAAATCAGGTGCACATCATCCATAACAAAATCTTTAACTTTTCAAATGACCACAATAATTAAGGCAATCACAATAAGCTTCATTGAAATTTCTTGCTATTTTCATTATAGGTAATTTGGTCATTTCACAAAAACTTACCTCCAAAATAATTCCTAAAGGCTTTATAAAAACCAAGGCATTTTAAGAAATCATTTTAAGATCTTCGTATTTTGTCGGCACATGTACGTTTCTCTCTCATCTTTATGTTATAAGGGGGGCAATAAAATACTTCCTCGTTCTAACTATAAGATAAAATTGATTTTTTTGGAAAAATTAAGGAAACCAATTAAATTATTTTAAAGTGTTTATATTTTTAGTATCCTTAAATTATATATTAGTTTATTAGTAAAATTAATTAGTTTGGAGAAAAAAATAAAAATAAAAATACTCTAAAGTAATTTAATTAACTTCCTTAATTTTTCTAAAAAAATCAACTTTATCTTATAATTAGAATAGGAGGGAGTATATCGAAAGTTGAAACCAGTTTTTGTGTGTGATGGAAAATAAAAGAAGGAGAATATCATTTTGAAGCCCAAGTATGATCTCAGGTTAATGATGAAATGTCGACAGCTTTTTCGTTTGTGTGTGTTTACTTTGAACTTTGAAGTCTTTAAAGATCTCGTCAGTACAGTACCCACCATGTTCTTCATCAAAGTCCTTTCCTTTAGAATAAAAATCCCATTTTGCAAAAGTACAGTAAAAGACACACTTCTTTTTTCTTTTTTCTTTCTTTTTTTCCCACGAATTTTTCAAGTCACTCATCATTTTTCTTTGTATTCACACATGGCACAACTTTTTCTTTTCTCTTTTTCCCTCGTCTTATCTCTTTCTTGGAAGGACAATAGCAAATAATAATGGAGGAATAGTGAGTCCCATATCCATTGCTTGGATGCTTCCAATAACGTGTTTGGAAAAAGTGGGTTTCAATGGTGACTCGTACGTGCTTTTGTCTAATGTGACTCTATGGGTGGGTAAGAATCCCAATCACTTTAATGATCTTTTCTTTCCCGACAACTTAAAAAAAAAAAGGGAATGACGCATAGGTCCTAAAAAAGAAAAATAATCACAACCATGTCCTCAAAATAATCAAATTGTATAGAAATTTTATACAGCCTAGGTCAGATTAATTCTAAGTATGAAAATTTCACTTTACCATTATTCATTTAAAAATAAAAACATGGAAGGAATGGATCAAAGGTAAAGTGGTCTTTTATGTGACGGCACGATCAGGTACTCCTCATTTTTCCATGGTGCTAGACACAGGTACTCCATATTTCCTCATGTCAAGATTTGTCCCCCCCTCTGCCTCTTCGAGGCTTTAGGGATTTTGCTCTCTGAGGTACTCCACATTTCTCTCAAAGAGTCGCCTCCCCAAGGATCAAAGGTATAACTTGAGGGTTAAGTACAAGCTTTATGTGATCCTTGGTAACCAAGTACGCCTCACACCCTTATTTTATTTTCACATTTTTCAAAGTGCTTACTCGTAGTTCGGTGAGCAACACAGGAATAACGTAAATATACTGATATATTGATACAATGTACTTGATTACGTTACCGATTTTTCTCACAGGGTTTGATAATATATACAAAATTATCCCAAATTATCCAAAATATTCAAAAATAGACTATATATAACAAAACAGCTCTGATATTAGGATCCACACCCTTCAACTGTCCGTATTTACCGTCTTGCCCTTGGAGCCACTAACTTCTACCAGAATATTATTATTTTTGAAAAAGGGTGAGATTCAAAAGAATCTCAATATTAACATACAATCATTCATATAAAATGCGAAATTACATGTCATGCTTCATATTATGCACAAATTAATTAACAATATCACGACATGCATACAAGTGTTAGGGGCTCAATCCTCCACTTTCCATACATCTCGGTTGGATTAGTACTCAACAACCAGGTAAAAATGCACTTTTCACAGCAATTGCCCCTTCTCGGTAGACTTCCCATTCTCGACTGAACCATGTTAATTAATTAAATTACAGAAGATGGCATATACAAACATAAAAACATTGGCATAATGTATGAATGATAGAGTTACTACATTAAACCCCCTTTTAACTCGTGTGATGTTCTTTAAACTTCGTGTAAATGGTTCGGGCAATTAATCAGGTTCTAAAATTCCAAATGTACAAGAATTAGATTAAAACTCATTCATGTACTACTTTAGACAGTTCCAATGTATTTTTGTTGGTTATATTAGCCTAAACTGCAAAATTACCAAAATGTCCTTAGAACCCAGTCTAGCCTCTTTATACTCGGTTCGACTGTACTTTTCAGAAATTTTGACTCAGGCCATTCCTACAAAGTTTTGCGTGTTGAATCCATTTTGACCTCAGTTTTGGCAAAATCACTGCCAAATGACAATTTTTCCCTTGACAGCCTGGTTTAGGATTTCAGGGGTATTTTCATAATTTCATTTTCTAGGGCTTTTATGAAAGAGTTTTCAACATCAACCCCACACAATTTTTCCTCTTGAGCGCCATGGAACCATTAGATTCGTGAAATTCCAGCTCCTACCCCCTGATTCCCACTTGGCAAAAACATGTGCTCATAAAAGGGAAAATGTGATTTTTGAAATCCAACACCTAAAGCTTATTCCTTTTTACTCCTAATCACTTCTTGAACCATTTAAACACATTCTAAATAAGATTTGAGGAAATTTGGGCAGTATAATCGCTTAGGGTTTCAATTTCCCAAATTTGAAAAACCAACAAACAAACCATAAACCACAACCAAATCAACAACAAAACCATCACAACGTCAAAGAGAAGGAGATTATGGAAGTTACCTCTTGATTTCTCACTTCCTCTGTCAATATCCGTTTTTATTTCGATAATCGGAGAGTAATAAAGACGGAATTCAATTGGCATACAGAAAAGTACAATTATACTGATAAAAATATTCGTTTACAATCCCACGTCGTTCGTCAATGAAATACAAAAAATACAGTGAAAACTTTAACGTTTACAGAATTCACCCAAAATATCTAGATATAAACTAATTATAACCACTATCTTGTCCTCACTTCAAGACACATGCTAGTCACTTTCCAACATCTACACCTTTGCCCTTTGACCCACTGACACCCGTTGAGATGTTTATTTAAAAATAGGGCTAGATTCCGAAGAATCCCAGTAGAAACATGCTATCGTTCATAGAAAATACGAAAAGCAAATATGATATGCGCCATATATGCATCAATTAATGAACAATATAAACACATCATCTGTATGTATACATGAGTAGGGCCCAGCCCCAATATTCTGCACTGGTTCGGTTCTCACCAACTCCAGTGTAAGTGCCTTTGGCACTACTGGCCCCTCTCTAAGCAAAACATGTTGATTAATAAAGTACATTTACAACAATGGCAACCACACAATCATATAACTATGGCATGATGTATGAAGGATAATGTTCCTACCTCAAAGCTTTATGAACCCTTCTTTAGATGTGTCTCAAAAAACGTGTCGTGTCCAGCCTCCGACTTGGTCCTAAAATACTAAATCTACAAGAAATAGGTCATAACCTATCCGAGTATCATTTTAGACTCTTCCATAGCATTTTTGGTAGTTATATTAGTCTATGATGAGAATTTACCAAAATTCCCTTAGGACCCCAGATCGGCCCCACAGTACCTGGCTCGATGGCACGTTTTCCCAAAATTTGACTAAGGCTATCTCAACATATTTTCACCAATGAATCCATTTCCGGACTTAAAATCACCAAATTCATTATAAAATTACAAAAATACCCTTGATAGCCCCAATTTAGGGTTTTAGGGGCGTTTTCATAATTATACTTTTTCGGCCTTTTCTGAAAAAGTGATCAACTGTAACCCAACCTATTTTTGTCCACTAAATCCAATGGAACCATTTATTTTGTGAAAATCCAGCTCCTACCCCCTAAAATAGTGCTGGCCAGAATTCTTGAAGAAAAATGGAAAAATGTAGTTTTGTGTTTTAGCTTCCAAAACTTGTACTTTTCCACTTCTAATCCTTTATTAACTCATTTAAACACTTCTTAATCATGATTCAAAGAAATTTGGGCAGCATAACCCCTTAGGGTTATAACTTTTCCAATTTTACAACTCAACCAAAAATCACCAAACTATCAACAAACTTCAAAACCAATTTCATACAAGTATAGATTTGAGTTTGGTGTAGTTATCTCTTAGGCTTCTTAGATCCTCTCACTCTAGGCACCTCCTCCCTCTCTTCTTGATCTCAAGATAAGCTTGCTAAACCATGGAGTTTATGGAAAGGAAGAGATTAGAGAAGAGTTTTATGGAAGATTAGAAGGAAAAACCTTAAGAAATCTCCACTTACCTTAATCCTTCTCTTCTTCCTTCTCTCTTGGCTTGAACTTTCCTTAAGCTTTTCTCTCTCTTCTTTCTTGTTGCAAGTGACGAACATGAAGGCAAGAGAAAGAGGATGAGGCTTCATAAATTTTTCTCCATTCATTCTACTCCATTGATCTCATCAAGGGTTGACATGATGACACTTGCCAACCACCATACTTCCATCCATGCTTCCACCCATACTCCCTTCATAATTGCTCCCTTTGACTCTCCTTAACGTTGAACTAGCCTTCTCCCTTGGTTAGCTTTTAAAAAAAACGTGCTCCCCCTTCTCATGCTCTAACTAAACCATTACTCTTCCAACTAGACCAATCTTGCACTCAAGGTAGCATACCATTTCATCATTATTTGTCCATGTAGCATTATTTTAATGCAATTTGACATGTGCTCATACAAATCCATTATAATTTAATCCCCTCCTTATATGATCATGACACTTGGAATTTTAATTCCATTAATCAATTTCTAACACATTTTATTTTCAATTTTCGGAATAATGCCAATTCTGGCAGATTTTCTGCCTTAACTTTGAAAAATCATAACTAAATTTATAGACATCAATTTAGAGTGATTCCAAAGGCTATGGAACTCTTATTGAGTCTAGTTTTAAGGACAAATATGGAATTGTACTAGCTGGGATCATATTATTTCCAGATTTTAAATATTTGACTGTTGCTCCAGAAACTTTCCAGATTTCCTGGGCTAACTTAAAAAATTCATATCTTTTTGTACATAGCTTCAATTGATTCCTATGACCTATCAAATTAAAGCTTAGGATGTCTACTTTCACCCTATAAAATTTCATAATTTTTGGTCAACATTTGTTCTTCTAAAACCACATAACAAACTCACTACCTCATAGGTGATTTCATTGAAAACATCATTCAACTTTCAATTTTCAATATTTAATTTCTTTGGCCTTAAATATTCACCATTTTATTGAATATATAAAATAATCACAATATACTCTTGGTGAATAAAATTTGGGGTATTACATCTTCTCTCCTAGGCGTCACCTCTCTCCCTCTTTCCCTGGATGTTTTGCTTGCTACACAATGTTTTTCATGGAGAATAAGAGTTTAGAAGAGAGATTATACAAGTTGGAAGGCTTAGGCACTTGAAAGGACAAGCCTTACCTTTGATCTCCTTCCTTGAACTCCTCCTTCTCCAAGTTTTCTCAAGCTCTTCTCTCTCTCTCTCTCTCTCTATTGTGTTCTTAGGCATATGAAGAATGAGGAAAGATGATGAAGATGATGCTTTAATAACACCTCTTCATCTTCTTTTAATTTATATTATTTTAATAATTTTATAACACTTGTTATCTACTTAGCTTTATCTTCATCAAATGGTGTCATAAATTTGTCATTTGAAATGAACTAATTCTTCATCCCTTTTAGGCCCATTTTCATGCCACTTAGGGTCCTTCTTTGGTCCAATTTGCTTTTCCTCAATTATGTCATTAATGCACATATCTATATATTATTTTATTGCATTGCAACATGTGCCCAATTTTAATCAAAATTATTTAATTCCCTTGCCTTAATATAATAACACTTGGCATGATTATGAGTAGGGGTGGAAACAGGCCAGGCGGCCTGTCAGGGGCCTGCGGCCTGGCCTGTTTCCGGCCTGCTCAGGCCTGGCCTGTCAGGAAGAAAGGCCAGGCCCAGGCCTATTTGAAGGCCTGTTTTTCTAAACAGGCCAGGCCTAGGTCTACTAGTAGGCCTTTTAGGCCTATCAGGCGGCCTGGTACTATTTATATAAAAAAAAAAATTTGGGCCGTCCCAAATTTCTTTACTCTCAATCACTGTCAGGTTGAATTAAAATTGGGCCGCCCACTCACTTTCTCACACTCTCAACTCTCAAGTCTCACGGACTCACCTCAAGCTCTCAATCACTCTCACTCTCACTTTCACTCACTCCGTCTCTCTCGGTCTCAGATCTGAGATCTGATTCTCAGCTCAGCCAACAATGAACAATCGACATGCACCTACTCTCACTCACTCAGTCGATCATCGTCTCTCTCGACTCTCAGTCTCAGATCTCAGCCCTCTTCGTTTCTTCATCTTCGCCTTGAATCTCTCGCCGAACAGTGGCCGGCCAATCTCCTCTCCCTCTCAACTGTCAATCGTCATCCTGTGGTCATGGGTTTCCCCCTCTCCGGTCTCCTCCTCGCATCTCGTCACTTGTGGCCGTGGGTCATGGTAAACTAGTCGGACTCTTGCTCATCGGCCACGCAAGTATGTCTTTCTCTTCCCTTTAGATCTGTCTACTTTGTGCAATGGAAAAGCTCGATCTGTTGTTCAATCCAGATTCTGAATCCCCAAACTTTCTCATCGAGGATATGTGTGCAATTTTACTCGACTTGATGAAAATCTGGAGATATACGAAGCTTGAATCATTTTCTCGTTGGGTTATATGAAAAGCTAGAGATATATGAAGCTTGAAGCTTTTTGTCGTTGGGATATTTGCAGCTTTTTGTCCAGATATATGAAGATCTGGAGATATATTGGTGGCGTTTTCCTTTTTATTGTTAAAGATTGAAGCTTTTTGTTCTTGTATATATTCAATAATCCAATATATATTTTTTCTTTATTTCCTTATCTGTGCTTGAATAAATGTTCAAAGTTAACCTTTTTTATTCTATGCTTGAATCAATGGTTTGTTCTGTGCTTGAAAAGAACATCCGTAGATCTGGATATTTTCATTAGTTTAGTGCTTGATCTTGTTACGGTAATGATAACCTTTTTGTGAGGTATAATCTGTTTAATAATTAAATTTTCTGATGAGAAGGATAACGCTCAGTGAAGTTTATACAGGAAAACAATTTAATTCTTTAAATAATCAGGCTTCTTTAACAGGCCTCAGGCCAGGCCAGGCTTTTATACAGGCCAGGCTCAGGCCGAAAAAAACACCTGTAACAGGCCACAGGCCAGGCTCAAGCCTCCTAGTTGCAAAACAGGCCTGGCCTGTTAAGGGTGAAGCCTGGCCTGGCCTGGCCTGTTTCCACCCCTAATTATGAGCCAAATAATTAATTTTTTCCCTCCTATTTTTTTATTCCACAATTTACACAATTGCCATTATATTTATTTTTTTCAAATTCACAACAATGGGCAATTTTGTCAGATTTTTTGACCAAACTTTGAAAAATCATAACTTTATTTGTAGAATTTCAATTGAAGTTATTGTAAAGGCTATGTGACCCTTATTGAGTCTAGTTTCAAGGAAAAATATAGCCTTTAGTCAACTAAAAACTCAAAATTTCCAGAAATTTCATCTTTGGACGCTGCCATAGAACTTTCCAGTTTCACTGGGTAAACTTCAAAAGTTCATATCTCACAATCTACAAACCTAAATGACACCCATTATATATATATATATATATATATATATATATATATATATATATCAAATTAAAGCTTAGGATGTCTACTTTCATCTTGTAAAATTTCACAATTTTTGGATAGCATTTGCCTATTTAAAAATGTCACACAACAAGATTGCTACACAAGGAAACTCATTGGTAGTAAACATCAACTTGTACAACTTGTTTTCCTCATAACAATGTTGTGTGTGTAATAACTGTAACCCCCTGCCTTCACATCCGATAATATGGTTCGAAAACGTGTCATAAGCAGGCGAGAGACCAAAGAACAATTTAAAACTTATTCGCAACCCCAATCTTCAAGATAGGACTTGGGCCTGTGGTAAAGTGGGGTTTTCCAAAAATTTTCATAATTTGTTTTACTCAGGTCTCATGCCCACATTTCAAAACTATTTGGCTTGCTCAGTACCGTTCTATTTATTTATATCAGAGTACTCAACAAAATTTCTGATGACACTTGGGTTTCAAACTTTAACTATAAGAGCCTACAGGGCGTATTCGCCCATTTTCAAACAGGGATTACAATCAATCACACAAATCTATTACATCGGTCTACTTTTATATATACAATTATCCCAACATTTGATAACCAACACAAAACTACTCTAGTAGCCATGAACTCTAACCGTCCTTATATTCCAGCTTCTCCTTTATCTGTCTGCCTTAGCTGTAGGTTAGTAATGGAAAGAGTAAGATTTAAAGAAATCTCAGTAGCAACAATCTCAATCATATGATATATAATAACAAGGCATGTAAGCAATTATCACAACAACATTCACAATAACGTAACATTCTCAATGACACATTCTCAACAACATTTTCAGTAGTTTCAGCATTGATGCGTGATGAGTGTTCGCTGTATTCAGCTACCACATTGATGCATAATAATTGTCATAACAGCTTTTGCCGTATTCACTTCCATGGCATTATGACAACTTTCGCTGTGTTTACAACGGCATATACAACAACAGCTTTCGCCGTATTTACTTCCACAACATTATGACAGTTTTTGTTGTGTTCACAATGGCATAAACATGTAACGACCTCACTCGTACATTCTACCAGGACTTTTGGCCGGCCTACCCTCACCTGTACATTCTACTGGGACTTTTGGGCATAGGCAATAACAACATTCACGTTCATTACAATTTCACAATGGCATAACCGCAGGATTCACGTTCATCACAATTCAATGATAAGCACAAACATACCAAGTAGTATACATGATATAAGAGAAAGAGTTACTACCTTGTTCTTTCCATTCCTGCTCAGGTAGCGGTTTCTTATGCTCAAAGCAGATATCAAATCCTATAAATCATAATCAAGGACGACGAGTTATTCCCTATTTAATTCTCAACTCCAAAACACCATTACCACAATCAAAACATCCCAAACTCTTCTAAGACCCTAATCCAACGAAAATAGGGCAAAATTCCAAAAATCAAGATACCCAACCAATAACTACAATATAAATGCAAAAATTTGCTCTCACTCACCCCTTCCTCTTTCTCTAACTTGTTCTTTGCTTCACCAACCTCTAGTTTTTCTTCAGTTCACCAAACACCACCTCTTGAAAATCTAAAACCATACAATTGAAACTTTCAATAAGAGGAACAAGATTAAAGAAGAGGATTTTGGCAATAGAAGCCATTTTCAAGGTCAAATCTCAAGGAAAATGATTTGATTTACCTTAAGCTTCTTTCTCTTTCTTCTTCACCTTGCTTGCACGACTTGAGAGAGTTTGAAAGAGAGAATGAAGTGTGAAATGAAAATATCTCCAACTCCTTCCAGGCTCTTAGTTGTCTAAGAGAGGAGAGATGTAACGACCTCTCTTAATTACCATATAATTAATTTCCAAACCAAGTAAAACATTAAATATTACATAATACAACATATTATGGGGCTCCGTCCACAGTACAAACCCCAGTATGCAGCGTAGTATTCAACATATGCAGCGTAAACCAAAAGGGCCCTTAAGTTTGGCAATATACATTATACACATGTAACCAAACGAAACATACGATGGATCAAATCAAGTCTCGTTTGCCTTCCCCTTGGTAGCACCACCTGAATTCTCACTTGAAAAATTTTAAATATCAATAGGGTGAGTCATATGGACTCAGTAACCACAATTCCATTTTAACAAGTATGCAAGGAATGATTATAAGATAATTAAGCGAGCAATATATATATATATATATATATATATATATATATATATATATTCATAAAACATAAAGTTTAATCTTCCCAAAACATTATTATTTCAAAATAATTCAATATGCATAAAACTCCCTCAACCATCCTTATAACCTCCTTTACCGTTGACAGAACCCATGAGCTATAACATATAATAGGATTAGTCTCTTTGACAAGACTGCACCAAGCTCTCCAATAATGAGGTGTAACCCGGCCAAAGGCTACAGAACTCATATCGGATCATGGATTCCCTTTCCGTCAAAAATGGAAAGGTGTCACCTGCCCTTGAGCTGACCCTTAACCCGGTCAAAGGAAAGGGTGATACCAAGGGCCCTGAGAATGTCAAAACCATCCACTGTGCACACGGTGGCGGCTATACCACATGGTATAAAAGAATCAAACGTCTCCTCAATCACAACCCTCCACATCCAATATCTCAACATCGCAATCTTCAATATCAGTAATTTATTTATATTTCATATTTAATGCTATGCATCATCAATCATTCAAATAAATCATTTAGGCCCACCTAACTAAAAATTTTTTACTAAAAACATGATTAGTACTATCATTGTACATTTTTCATATATAAATTACTATAGCATATTTATAGGAATTAAATATCAACATACGCTTATAATCATTTCAACAAGCATACATGATAAATTGGAAAGTGGTTATCTCAAGTTCTTAACACAACTAAACTTGAGAATTTAACTCCAACAAGCCAAATTCAAATTCACTCTACAATAAATATATATATTTACATGTTAATATAATTTATAATAATTTTTAACTATTACAAAATAGCAAATAATAATCCCCATAATTGGCTCAATTTTCTTAAAAATAACAACAATTTATCTATTCCTCAAATTCCTTTTAAATCAAAATTTCTAAATTTTCTTAATTCTATTTCACAATAAAATATTTAATAACCATAATTCTCTAACTATAATATCAAATCATAATTTATAATTTCACATAACTCAAAATCTGCAAAAATAAACCGACTAAAATTTCAATAATACTTCCAATAACTCAAATAAATTGTTTAATCCAAATTTAATCGGCCAAAAAGGTTCCTAAAGCATAATTTATTATTTATTTAAGAAGAAATTAATTATAAAATCATAAAACAACCAAATGGTAAATCTAAACCGATTAAAATCAACTATTATTTATTCTTTACATATCTACAACCATCTTTTGTAAAAATTGAAAATTCTCCCAAAATCCTAACCCCAAAATTCTCGTTAATCAGTATAATATTACCACCAATAGAAATATCAAAATATGTAGAACAACTTTTATGAAGGAAGTTTGTTAAGAAAAAGTGATTTTAAGTACTAAAATTATCTGATAAATTCAGAACCTTACCTGTTAAAATTACATTCGCTCCGCTCGCCTGCTCGTGAAGCATAACGAAAGTGATAAAGGGAAAGGGTATTTATAATACCCTCCCTGACTTTTTTTTTCTAGCAGGCCCCACATATTTTTTTTCTTTTCTTTTTCTTTCTTTACCAACAGTTTGCCCCCTCCCCTACTTTTTTTTTATAATATATATATATATTACAAGAGAGGGAAAGGAAATGAATTAAAAATTGGCATTTGACTTTTTAACTCTCCTTTGCTTCATCCAAATGATGCCACATGTCAAAAATCCCATGGCTCCTCAAAAGACATGTAACTATATAATTACACTAACTAATTCGATTAGTCATTTAATTACACTTCTCATTTCTTTTAGCTAGTAATTAATTTATTCATCAGTTGCCGACTAATTGGCCGATAAATTTTATTCTTCTTGTTTTGCCTCTGACTATGGCAATTTCTCTTGAAGTACCACTTCCCACATTATTTGATTCCATTTCCTCCTTCCATACACCATACCCTTTATTTTAATCCAATTTAGGCTTTATCACCATAATTGAGCTTAAATACAAGGTTTGGGCACTTTCTGCTGCTGATTCGGGTCATAAATCACACTTTATTCTCTAAAAGTGTTTTTTCACATCAATTACATTCTCATTTGAAGTCATTAGTCCTTACACAAAATTTGGCGCATTACAATTCTCCATCTGTACTATAAATTTCGTCCTCATAATTTGTTATACAACTTGGGACATAACACCAGACGCTTCTTCATGACGGCTCCCGCTTCGTAAATTGCTTCTCATTGGGATAGTCCCTTCAGACCACTTGTACAAATGGTATGCTACAGGTCCAATTCTCGTAAGAATCTCAAACAGACTAATGTATCGTGGCCTCAACTTCGTTCTCTTGATCGTTCTATCGATTCCTGTGACTAGAGACACTCTTAAGAATGTCACACCCCGTAATCCCACCACCCTGTAGCATACGGCCTTTGGCGTTGTCCTCCCACGTGCTCCCAGAGACACGTGGGCCGCAACGTGCGACTCACAAGGAATATCACCTGCCCCTAGAGGATTTATTTCGCCTCCCCACGACTCGAACACTCAACCTGGGGATAAGTTCAAGTGCTTGGCGAGACATGGTACCATTGAGCTAGGTATGCCGCAGGGTGGAGGGATTACGGGGTGCGACAATAAAAAGGTGCAAATGTAACCCCCTCCATAATTATTATTCAAAATACGTGATTAAAATGAAATAGAGACCAATAATAATCAAAACTCATTTACAATCCCATCTTCCCGATAGCGTTTTCTCAAATATCTTTTAAAATCCAATTCACCTGGTCTCATATTCACATTTTGAATACAATTACTTTACGAAAGATAAATCACATTTATTAAAAAAATTAAAGTGCACAATAATAATCCAGCAAACCCCGAGTTCTATATCTTAACTAAAAAAAGTTCACAGGGTACATTTGCCCATATACAAGTTCTTATACGGGGATTACACAAAATCTCATTCCAAATGTACATCCAAACCATATACAATCATCCCAACTTATATTAATAACCAACTACCAAACCAAATATCCCTAGGGAGTCCTCCCCGCCCTTGGTTGCTTGCTCCCTCCTCGATCTACTTGCCTTGTCTAAATTGTTAGTAGGGGAGGGTGAGATTTGAGAGAATCTCAGTAGGAAATAGATAACAATATGCATGCAAGATAAATGATTAATGTATGACATGCTTGAATTACATAACTCATGATCATACAATGACAAATTTGCAAGCTCAACGTTTCGAACAACATACTTATGGCCATAGCATAAATTGAAATAGAGCTTCAATCATTCATATATGTTTCACATAATTAAGCAAAGCAATAACATGCATCAATAAACCAAAACAAATATCAGAGCATGCAGGAGGGGTAAGTTCCTTACCCTTGTTCTTTCCATGTATGCTCCGGCACAGGCTACTCACGATTAGGGTGAACATCAAACCCTATAACCAAAGCAAGGACATAGGGTTAATCCCTTTTCCAATTCCCTAACTTTCAAATGCTTAAGTTGGTTATCATTCATGACCTTTAGGTGGCTATAATAAGCTCAACGAAAGCCTAAAAGATTGGGAAGTACTAGGTTGAAAATCATCTTTTAAAATCACAAAGTGCTGAAGATAGGGGTTGGCTATAGCCTAGGGATCTCTGGTTGCGGCCAAAAACAGCACATAAGGTTTTTGGCTGTAGTCAAGATTTTTTGGCTACGGCCAAAAAGTGCATAGAAAGTTTTGCGCTGCAGCCAATAACTTTTGGCTGCAGCCAAAGAAACTTCAAAAATTTATAACTAATTTCAGGAAAATCTAAATGAGGTGATTTCAAAGCCTATTGAAAGATATTTAAGTTCTATTTACTGGAAAAATATGAATCAAGGATGTTTATCACCAAAAAAATACAGAAGTTCTCAAAATCCAATACTGGTCCAAAACAGATTCTAGTTTTAATCCCAAATTTTGGAAAATCATAACTCTTAGCTCACAAATTGAAATGACACAAATTATATGTCCATTTTGAAGCTTGAAATGTGAAATTTAAAACTGGAAAGTTTCAAATTTTTTAAACATCATTTTCCTATTCAAAACATCAATACAAACAGACTGCCTAAAATAGAATTCACTCTGGACAGAATTTCAGTTTTGACTCAATTGCTTCTAATGGTCCAATTTTCACATCAAACATCATTCTCACACAAAATTTTACAAGGAATCCATTGGAAACCCCAAATCAAAAAAATTCAACTCACATTGACAATAATCAAAACATGTCACACAATAATCAAAACATGTCACACAATAATCACAATATGTCACAACCTAAAACTCAATATTGTAATCCTTTCCAATCAAAGTTTCAAACCAATTCTAATAACCAAATGCCACAACATAACACCAATTGCACCACCTTACAATCCAATTCCACCACTTCAAAATTACACAAAATCAGGGCAAAAATTCCACAAATCACAAAACTCAACCAAAAGTCACAAAACTTAGATCAAAAGGCATCAAATACTCACCTCTTCCCCTTCCTCAAGCTAGTTTCTTAATTCCTCCAACTTCAAGTTTTCTCAAGTTCTCAAAACACCTTTCACAAATCTCTAGCTTTCTCTTTCCTCCTAGAGTTGGACAAATATGGAGATGAGAATAGAGAGATATGAAGATCAGTTTTTGGCTCCACAAATGCGCATTTGGCCGACCTAAAAGAGAAGAGAGGAGATAGGGAAGAGTTGAAACATTGACCAAGATCCAAAGGTTCACAAAGTGCCAAGTGTCACTGTAATATCCCGAATTTTGGGATTGGAAGCTTTGGAATAAGCCTAAATTGAGTGGACTACTAAGCCCCGATTTAGTAGATGTCCCAAATATATTCCCTAATGATTCTAATATCTTTGGGGTATTAAGAAAGTAAAATAATGAATTTGGGAGAAAGTAATTATGTTTTTGGTGAAATTGCTTATGAGGTAGTAAGATTGTCATGTTCATTTGAATGACCAAATGATAATCAAAAATTATGATATTTTACAGGATGAAAGTAGACATCCTAAGCTTTAATTTGATAGGTCATATGAATCAATTAGAGCTATACACAAAAAGATATGAATTTTTGAAGTCAGCACAGAAAAACTGTGAAATTTCTGGAACAGTATGCAAAGATTGAAATTCTGGGAATTTTGTGATTCCATAAAGCAAGATTCTATATTTTTCCTTGAAACTAGACTCAATAAGGGTTCTATAGGCTTTGGAATCACCTCATTTCGATTTTTCTAGAATTAGTTATGATTTTTCAAAGTTTGGGCAGAAATCTGCCAGAATTTTGTAAAAATCCGAAAATTGAGAAATTATCAAATAAATAAAATATAATATTAGATATTAAATTAAAAAGTCATCATCTTCCTCCCAAGCTCATTTCTGACGTTCAGCAAGCTGCATATAGAGAGAGAAGGTGTGGAATTGTAGAGAGAGAAAGGAGAAGAAAAATCACAAGGTAAGCCGATTTCTCCGACGATTTCGCTCCTAACGCGTATAACTCCGATCCTAAACTACTCCTCTTTGTTCTTTAAGGTTTGGAAAGCTCAAATTTGGTGTTTTCAAAGTTAGGGTTTTCTGCCATTTTTGGGAAAATCTTGTTGGAGCTTGAGGTAACTTCCAAACCTTCGTATATTGACTATTCTAGCTGCTGTGGGCAATTTAATCGGTGAAATTTCGCCGGATTGCCATTGGTTTTAATTTTTGGAAATGGGTATGTGGGGCTGTTATGCTGCCCAAATTGATACTAAATGGTAGTTGTAACCTAATGGAATAGTCAATAAAGTGGTTAGGAGTAGAAAGGAACGTGTTTACGGAGCCGAAACCGAAAAACCCCAATTTTCCCTTAAATTCCCATATATTTCGGCCAGCACTATAAATGGGCCTTAGAGTTGGATTTTCAATGATTTGATGATTCCATTGGATTCAGTGGGTGAAAATAGGTGGGGTTACAGTTGGGCACTTTTTCGGAAAAAGCCTAGAAAGCATAATTACGGAAACGCCCCTAAAACCCTAAAAGTAGGGCCGCCAAGGGCAATTTCGTAATTTGACATTAAATTTGATAATTCCAAGTTTGGAAATGGATTCCTTGGGCGAAAATATGTCAGGATAGCCCAGGTTAGAATTTCAAGAAAAGTACAGCCGGGCCGGGTACGATGGGGCCGGGTCCCTGGGGGTATTTTAGTAATTTTTCAAGATAGACTCATATAACCCCCAGAAACATTATGGAAGTGTCTAAATAGTACATTTGACATTGTAGGATCGAATATGGAGCCCAGAGCTGTTTGCACGTAGATCGAGGCACGCGTTTCGAGGCGGAAACGGGTTAAGGTAGGGGACTTACCTTACTTGCGTGTATTTGATATCTTTGCTTGTGTAATGATGTATGTGATTGCTTTACTTGATTGTGTAGAGCATATTTGAATAAATGAAGCTCTGTTTCTGTTTTCGCTGTGGCCATAGTCTTGTTGTATGAAACGTTGAGCATGCAGAAATGTCATTATGGGGCATACATCTAGATAAAGCTAACATGTCATACACATAGCATCAATCATGCATGCATTATGGTATCTGTTTCCTACTGGGATTCTCTCGAATCTCACCCTCCCCTACCAACAATTTAGACAGGAGAAGACAAAAGATATGTTGAGAGCAAAGAAGAGAACTACACGAGGGGATTGCAGTGCGGAATGAAGTCTGGAATATGTCTCCGTTTCACTGGGATGAGTTTAGACACCTTGATAGCCTTGTGCGGCTACATTATTTGAATTTATCTGGTACGAACCCCTATGGGGAATTTATGTAATCATGCATATATTATCAGTATAGTTATACTATTCCTGTGTTGCGTACCGAACCGCATGTCGTTTTCCGCGAATACTCTGGTAAAGGTGAAATTAAAATAAGGGCGTGACATTTTGGTATCAGAGCAAGGATTCTGGCCACAGAATTGTCTGCTCAGAGTAAGTGCGGTGGTTCTGGCAACAGGATGGTATACTGATATGGTCTTGATTACACAGTGTTAGGAAATATGTACGGATGGAGGTACCAAAGGAGGGTATCTTCCCGATTTGTGAATCATCCATGAGAAATGGCGAGTACCAAAGGGCAGCTAGTGGTGCATTACTAGACAAGAATGGTCTAAGGATATTGTGGAACCCGAGGAAGTGGGTACGGCCAAGGCTAATGTGCGGTCCACACTCAATATTTTGGTGACCGGAGATAGCCGGCATGTCTTTTGAGACGAGGGTAGTCATAGGGTACCCGTGGATGGAAACAGTAGAAGCCGGTATCCACATTTGGGCATTGGTACAAAAGAGTTAAGCGTGCTCAACCCAGGGAAATGCCATGATGGGTGACCCCCTAGGAAGTTGTTGCACATGTTATGTCATATTATGAAAAAAGAGTAAGACATGTTGTACAGTAGTTCAGAGGTTGTATGTTGTTGCAGGCTTTCCTTGACTACTGTAAACATCTGTGATATGTTGTTTTTGGGGTACCTATGAACCCAAAAATTTGTGAAATGATAGATAAGCCCATGTGTTTATGCGTAATTTACCTCTTTCTTGCTTCATATAGTGAAACATAAAGGTGGTAAGACTAAGAGGTTTAGATGCTGGGCAAGGTCATGAAGTTAGACCTAGCCTAATACAGCAAACACATGGCAAGAGAATAGAATAGCAAACAATTATCAACGATCATCAGAAAGGTTATCCTGGAAAGGCCAATATAGTAACTATAATCTCTCGTACATTATGTGATAGTTAATATGTTGTATGTTCTGTATTCTGTGATATGAACATGTGCCTAGGGCACATTACCTAGCTGTAGTCTGGGACTCAGCTGAGGTACACAAACATTACCTGGTTGTGGTTGGTGCCCAGCCGAGGTACACGAATATTATCTAGCTGTGGTGCGGGAAGTGTATATGTACCGTCCGATGGGAAGTGTATATGTACCATTCGGCCTAGTAAGGACCCAGCTATGATACATGAATTACCTAGCTGTAGTCGGTGACTCGGCTGAGGTACACGTAAGGGTTTCAACTGGATAGTTGGCCCTGAACTTTGTGTACACACATGGATTGTTGTTTTAATTGGGTGTTTGGCCCTGAACTTTGTGTACACACACGGATTGATATGATTTTCATTTTACACTATATGGTGCATGACATATTTATCTATCACATTTTCTATGGATGATTGTGGGTTACTATAGAGAGCCATGTGGTGTGAATAAAAAGGCACTCTACTCGACGAGGCTGTGAGCCACGTCCTAAGGGACTCGGGTACGAGGCCAAGAAGGGCCATGGGTGTGACAAAAAAAAAAGGGATGAGATGTTTATATCAAAATTTCCCAAAACTCAGCATTATGCATGGGATGATGATTGTGAGAGGAGCTTCTGAGAGCTGATGATGAAAATTTATTAAAGTACCAACACTGATAATCCCAGATCCATAGTGGGCCTTTGTTGTCTTCACTGATGCCAGATGGCATGGATTGGGAAGGGAATTGAATCCCCAGATGCAAGCAAGCATAGATCGAGATGAGAATTGATGCGAGCCGAGTGAGGGCATACGCATCTTGTCAGCTGAAGCTTCGGGAAATTGAACTATTCCATCCATAATCTTGAGTTGATGATTAGAATGTTTGTATTGAATCAAGAAACGTTGCCTTTATGGCATAATTGTGGAGTTGTACTGCGACCACAAAGATTGAAAGTTCTGATCGGAAAGGGCTACCTACGGTGAAATTTGATCGGAGAGGGCTACCTACGGTGAAATCTGATCGGAGAGGGCTACCTAAGGAAAGTTCTGACACGAAGGGGGCTGACCAGGTGTATGGGCGCCTGTGTGAAGCACCGAGTATAGAACCTTAGAGTGCAGCCACCGTGACGATGAACCCTAGAGTGCAGCCACCGTGATGATGAACCCGCGAGTGCAGCCACCGTGATGACTAATCCTAGAGTACAGCTGCCATGAAGTTGAATCGTAGAGTAGGGCTACGAAAACATTGGCCCTTAACGATGGTGCATTGTAATGAATCCCACAGTGAATGTGTTTTCTTGAGATAAGAGTTTATATTATCAGAATGATTCAAGTTCAAACGGGTAAAGAGTGGGCACAGAGGAATATAGATTGTGGGTGTTGTTGAGTGTCATGGGAGGTTCCTATAGGACTCCTATTAAATCATCCTGATAATATTAAAGCTCATATGAGGAGATAGACCTCAGAGTGGGCAGCGAATGTGTGACGAATCTAGGTGCAATTTCGAAACTTACAGGAGGGGTTGATGTTCGCACCATTGTTGATCATCCCAAAACATAATATGGCCTTGATGGTCAATAGTGTTACAATATATGTGATGAACAGTATTACACCCTGAGTGGTGTACAGTATTACATCCTGTGTGGTGTACAGTATTAAACCTTGCGTGGTGTACAGTATGATGACCTGTATGGTCAACAGTCACACAATCTTTGTAGTTTGTGGTGACACATGTGAACTGGAATTGGGATGAACCCTAGTGTAGTAGGGCAGAATGGTGGCGAATACCTCTCAACAGCACCAGTGATAACAATCCCAGATCCACAGTCAAGCTTTATGGTCTACACAGATGCAACTAGGCATGGATTGGGATGTGTTCTAATACAACAAGGTCGAGTAGAGGCATGAGCATCTCCATAGCTGTAGCCTCATAGAATGAATCATCCACTTGTGATATAGTGCAAACAGTGGATGGTCACACAATGAATAGTACACATCGTATGCCTAGTGAATAGTCACACAGTACGGCCAATAAGGGTCAAATAGTCATTTGATCCTGAACACCGAATATGTAGGCATAAATTACAGATAGTGTACAGGTTTGTACAAGGTGGTAAGACCCGATGTGCAAGGTTGCATAGGGCGGTGTCTCTGGGCTGTAAGACCTATGTGTTTAGTACTGTGATTGATGCCTAGTGCGATGACATTAGACCAATGTGTCTAAGGTAATGTTTTGAGGTTGGCAGAACATCCAAACTGTACCAGGTTGTAGCGAAGGCATTAAGGCCAGTGTGACCAAGCGTTTTGGTGTCCAATGGTACCATGTCTCACATGAGGCGCGATATTCTACCATGGGAGGAATCTAACGAAGTGAACCATGTCCGGCTCACTAGCCCAACAGACCTTGTTAAGGGGGTGAGGGACATCCAATAGGCCTCGTTAAGGGGGTGAGGATTGGGCCGTTAAAAAAAAGTGATCGTGTGAATTCGGGTGAAGTTCCGAAGAGGCTGTAAGGCTTATAGAACCAAGCGTTGTGGGAACCTGTGTTTGATTGCACGTTACATATTGTGTACAGAATGAATGATGAATGTTGAATACTATCTGATATTATTAATGGAAGTATGACTACAATGTTACATGGCTTTTGAGCCTGCATGTGATAATAGAATGAGATAGGATTAATCCCTAAGTTGTAGACGTTCAAATTTCGAGGACGAAATTTATTGAACGGGGGGAGAAATGTAATATCCCGAATTTTGGGATTGGAAGCTTTGGAATAAGCCTAAATTGAGTGGACTACTAAGCCCCGATTTAGTAGATGTCCCAAATATATTCCCTAATGATTCTAATATCTTTGGGGTATTAAGAAAGTAAAATAATGAATTTGGGAGAAAGTAATTATGTTTTTGGTGAAATTGCTTATGAGGTAGTAAGATTGTCATGTTCATTTGAATGACCAAATGATAATCAAAAATTATGATATTTTACAGGATGAAAGTAGACATCCTAAGCTTTAATTTGATAGGTCATATGAATCAATTAGAGCTATACACAAAAAGATATGAATTTTTGAAGTCAGCACAGAAAAACTGTGAAATTTCTGGAACAGTATGCAAAGATTGAAATTCTGGGAATTTTGTGATTCCATAAAGCAAGATTCTATATTTTTCCTTGAAACTAGACTCAATAAGGGTTCTATAGGCTTTGGAATCACCTCATTTCGATTTTTCTAGAATTAGTTATGATTTTTCAAAGTTTGGGCAGAAATCTGCCAGAATTTTGTAAAAATCCGAAAATTGAGAAATTATCAAATAAATAAAATATAATATTAGATATTAAATTAAAAAGTCATCATCTTCCTCCCAAGCTCATTTCTGACGTTCAGCAAGCTGCATATAGAGAGAGAAGGTGTGGAATTGTAGAGAGAGAAAGGAGAAGAAAAATCACAAGGTAAGCCGATTTCTCCGACGATTTCGCTCCTAACGCGTATAACTCCGATCCTAAACTACTCCTCTTTGTTCTTTAAGGTTTGGAAAGCTCAAATTTGGTGTTTTCAAAGTTAGGGTTTTCTGCCATTTTTGGGAAAATCTTGTTGGAGCTTGAGGTAACTTCCAAACCTTCGTATATTGACTATTCTAGCTGCTGTGGGCAATTTAATCGGTGAAATTTCGCCGGATTGCCATTGGTTTTAATTTTTGGAAATGGGTATGTGGGGCTGTTATGCTGCCCAAATTGATACTAAATGGTAGTTGTAACCTAATGGAATAGTCAATAAAGTGGTTAGGAGTAGAAAGGAACGTGTTTACGGAGCCGAAACCGAAAAACCCCAATTTTCCCTTAAATTCCCATATATTTCGGCCAGCACTATAAATGGGCCTTAGAGTTGGATTTTCAATGATTTGATGATTCCATTGGATTCAGTGGGTGAAAATAGGTGGGGTTACAGTTGGGCACTTTTTCGGAAAAAGCCTAGAAAGCATAATTACGGAAACGCCCCTAAAACCCTAAAAGTAGGGCCGCCAAGGGCAATTTCGTAATTTGACATTAAATTTGATAATTCCAAGTTTGGAAATGGATTCCTTGGGCGAAAATATGTCAGGATAGCCCAGGTTAGAATTTCAAGAAAAGTACAGCCGGGCCGGGTACGATGGGGCCGGGTCCCTGGGGGTATTTTAGTAATTTTTCAAGATAGACTCATATAACCCCCAGAAACATTATGGAAGTGTCTAAATAGTACATTTGACATTGTAGGATCGAATATGGAGCCCAGAGCTGTTTGCACGTAGATCGAGGCACGCGTTTCGAGGCGGAAACGGGTTAAGGTAGGGGACTTACCTTACTTGCGTGTATTTGATATCTTTGCTTGTGTAATGATGTATGTGATTGCTTTACTTGATTGTGTAGAGCATATTTGAATAAATGAAGCTCTGTTTCTGTTTTCGCTGTGGCCATAGTCTTGTTGTATGAAACGTTGAGCATGCAGAAATGTCATTATGGGGCATACATCTAGATAAAGCTAACATGTCATACACATAGCATCAATCATGCATGCATTATGGTATCTGTTTCCTACTGGGATTCTCTCGAATCTCACCCTCCCCTACCAACAATTTAGACAGGAGAAGACAAAAGATATGTTGAGAGCAAAGAAGAGAACTACACGAGGGGATTGCAGTGCGGAATGAAGTCTGGAATATGTCTCCGTTTCACTGGGATGAGTTTAGACACCCTGATAGCCTTGTGCGGCTACATTATTTGAATTTATCTGGTACGAACCCCTATGGGGAATTTATGTAATCATGCATATATTATCAGTATAGTTATACTATTCCTGTGTTGCGTACCGAACCGCATGTCGTTTTCCGCGAATACTCTGGTAAAGGTGAAATTAAAATAAGGGCGTGACAGTCACACTCTTGCTTCATCTTTCATGAGCTCACATAGGCGCACACACACATGATTCCACCCTTTGATCTCTTATACAAATCAATCCTAGCCATGGATCTTTAAGTTACCAATGAGTTTCCTCTTCGGTAACTGACCAATTGGTCAGTTACTTTCCCGTTTTGCTTCTAATTAGGGTAATTTTTACTGAATCACCACCAAACATATCATATCTTTTCTTTTAACCACAATAGGTGCGCTACCTATATTTTAAGTCAATTTAGATGTTAATCCACAATTAAACTTAAATACAGGATTTCGGCACTGCTCATAACACATTCAAACCACATTTCATATTAGATTCTACAAAAGTAGTGGTTTTGTTGGAAATTGTGCCCAAAGGGCCAATCATTATACTTTGAACATTATTAATTTAATGAAATTTCTCCATTTTGTTATCATATTATTTGCATGTTAACTGTGATAATTGTATCCTTAGATAAATCATAAAGATTATCCTAAAATATCTCTGGTCTGTCATCTATGCGGGAGCAAAGATGAAACAAGACCAGTATGACTTTGAAAAGATATGGATATATGAATCAAAGTCTTAGGCACTTGTAAGAGTACAAGGTGTTGGACCGACCCACTATGAGAAAGCTACATGGATCAAGTCATAACCTTTTCTCTTGTATAACCACGTCACAATGCCCTTAGACCTGAGGTCATCATGGATTCCTACATGAGAGTTGCTAAGCTTTGAACTAGTCAAAAGTCACTTTTGAGCGGGTGATGATAAAGGCTACGATTGGGCTTGGTGGTTTTTCATGCAGAGGAATATGAATTATCAAGATAGAATTTGTCCCTCACATTAGTAGAGAGATATTACTGGGCCCCTCGATGAGTGAGTCTGAGAAATATATGGCCATACTACGATGGAAAGGAGTTTCCATTTCTATTGTCAGGCTACTCAGAAATCGAGAAAGTAATGGTTAGGAACAAGAGGATGACATTATCCATGCTTGATCCTTGATCGATATATCATGTGACAAAAGGGACGCGACATGGTTGTATGACAAGTTGCATCGTGTTAATGATTCTTATATGAATTGGGTAGTCGTAATGTCTTGCTAGAGGCCGCTTGTGACTTTTGAGTTAGTACAGTTATTGGCCCACTGCCAACTTCATATGGGCTTATAGGGTCACACACAAGAATGGCCTAACATGAGATAATGTTTAATTTAGGGTGAACGGATTATATATATATATAATATAAAATTCGTTAATAATATTATACAGATATATATTTTTGAAATACATATCTTATATATATGTGCGTATATATATTATATGATATTATTATATTGTGTTAGTTTTAAATTTAATCTATTAAGATATATTAAATTTAATAACTAACATGATAGAGATATAGTATCTCAGATTTAATTTATGAAGATAACTTAAATCTAATGGCTCTTTATTTGGATTAAATAAATAGGTTAAATTAAAACTGTTGGACATATTTAATTTAAACTGAATCTATTTAATTAGCTCATCAAGATAATTAATTGTTCATTAATTTCAAAATTAATGAAGATTAATTTTGAAATTCGAATATAGCTCTCATAGGTTATAAACTTGATAGAGCAGATATACTCATACACATATGAGAATTCAGAGCCGCAAGGGAAACCCTAAGAGACATTTGGAGGCGCTAGCACGTAGTCTTTATTGGACAGCATTCGTATGGATACCGGTAGAGGGAGTGGACTTGACGTGTTGGCTTCTAGAGATTGAAAACCCTGAATTAAAAAAGGTACGAATCCTTCTAACTCGGTTTAAAAGCCGTTGATAGATCCTCGATTAGGATCTATAAAATTTTTAAAATTCTTCCCCTGTGCCTGACGATCCTAACAGTGGCATCAGAGCCAGGTCAATTGTGCATTTAAATTGAGTTTATGATTCTTATACATGTGATATATATGGGATATGTACGTATGTTTATAAGAAACGTTCGAACATGTATGTAATTTAGTTAATACGAAACGGAACTATTTTGAAAGATGTGATCTTGAAATTCCGCTAATTTTTTATTTTCGTTTAAATTGAATCTTGAAATTGTTTTGATTTTCATTTCCGAACATGTATGTGATTTTCGTTTTCGGATAGCATGAAATCGGGTAGGGTACCTGAGATCATAGTTGGAGGCAATTCAATTGGGTCTAAGTTCAGATATCTATTCGGGTATTAGGGATCCAAAATATGGGGAAGACAATCCGGATCAGAACCGCCGTAACTACCTAGGACTATTGTTTGACAAGTGAAGCGTGCGGCCCACTGGGACCATTGTTTGACACGTGGCGGGCATTGTCTGAGAGAGGACAGCACGTGGAGTCGGGGAAGCTGATGCATTCCACTGGCAGACGGATGCAAGACAGCGCATGACGCACACGCGCCTCTGCTGAGAGCGGCCTTCGTTGGATTTTTCTAATTTTTCAAGATTTTTTGATCGAAACATCTTCTAAGGGTGTGTGAGAGTGCATTGGACCTCCGATTGAGACGCGGTTTATTCCTAAAAATCTCTATATTCAAGAGCTTCAATTTGATATATAATTTACATATATTTGAAGCACGTTTGGATTTAATTTGTGTCAAAAAGGTGCTTATATGCACTTAGAGATTCCCAAAAACGTTGAAATTGTGTCTATGATTGTAACCCCCATTCGTAATTATGATCCGAAATTGGTAATTTAGGTGAAATAGAGACCAATAATAATCAAAAGTCTCTTTTACAATTCCTTCCTTATAAGAGGGTTTTCACAAATTCTTTCAAAACGTTTGACCTTAGTCTGGTCTCAAATCCACGTTTTGAATATAATTACCCTGTGCAGTTAAATCATATTTATATGTATCAGAGTGCAAAACAAAAATCCCGGCCACCCCCGGGTTTCGTATCACAGCTAAAGGGTTTACGGAGCATATTTGCCCCTTACAGTTTCCCAATGAGGGGATTACATAACCTTATCCAAAATAATATTTACATACCACAAGTATACAGTAATCCCAAACCAAAATGGATAACCAACAATCCAGCAGCAAATATCCCTACAAAGTCCTAGCCGCTCCTGGTCGTTCGCTTCTCCTTGGAACCACTTGCCCTGTCTGTGGGTTAGTCAAAGGAAAGAATGAGATTCAAGAGAATCCCAGTAGTAACAAATCACTCATACAATGTGTAACACATATCATGTAAGCAAATCATTAACAACACATAAGCAGCAATAACACAATGCATAATGATTTATGGCATTCACTATAAATGATAGCACTCACGGTTGTAAACACAATGCGACAGCTTTCGCTGTAATCACAATAATGACAACCCTCCTGGTTGTAACACTATGCAACAGCTTTCGCTGTAATCACTATGATGACAGCCCTCCCAACTGTATTCGCATCATAATCAAATATCATCACAAAGCATGATAAACATACATACAATGTTCTACATATGATATAGGAGAAAGAGTCACTACCTTATTCTTTCCTGATGTTTTTTGGCATTGCACGTCTACAATCATGGCTAATGTCAAACCCTATAACCAAAATCAAGAACGGCGGATTGATTTCCTACTCCAAATTCATATTGTCATAACTCTTAAAGTTGGTTATTCTTAGAACTCTTTAGGTGGCCATTAGAAGCCTAGACACATACCTAAAGGGTTGGGAGAAACTACCCTAGAGATTCCTCTTCCGAAGTGAACACATTGATTTTTTTGACTCAGACACTCGAGTGACGAAGACCTCACTGGGTGATGGAGTGACCTGCACTCGAGCACTGAAGATCACTCGTGCCAGTGTTTGGCTGAGAGCACAACATGAGACAGAAAGTTGTCACAACACTCGAGTCTTGAACCCAGCACTTGAGTGATAGCCACATATTCACCCGAGTCCCATCGAGTGAGACACAGAAAGTGACAACCCAAGAGCAACAAAATCCTAGAATAAGAAGTGTACTTGAGCACTAGCTCTAGCACTTGGTTATTACCCAACACTTGCAAGTGTTAAGTCACACTCTTGGAAAATAGCCTGTGAGTGCTAACCCAAGACGAAATCTCAAAATACATAACACACAAGCACTCGAGTGATACTCCATATCACTCACAAGTTAGGAAGTGCACTCACGAACTTTGCCTAAGAACTCTACTGAAACGCTGAAGGAAAAGGGAAAATATACTGCTGCACTCGAGTGAAACCCTACCTCACTCGAGTGAAACCCTACCTCACAGAAGCCAAAACGTAGCAACTGATAGCAGCTTCCAGTTTTTACCAAATGTTTTCCAATGGTCCTAAAATTCTCGCATAAACCCAATCCTACTCAATTTCACATAAAGAACTCATTGAAAGCCTCAAAACACCCAAAATCTCATACTAACTACAAGTTTTGGTTTGGGTAAACATTTAACACTCATGTCCCCCTTTTACCAAACTTGATCCCTAAGTTCCAAACCAATTTTAACACTCATATGGCACCATATACTACCAATCCTACCATAAATCATCATACAATTCATGCATTCCAAAATCACACTTAAAATAGGGCAATTTCCACAAATATCAAAACTTAACCAAAAATCACATCATATATGCCAAAATACTACAAATGCTCACCTCTTAAACTTGTCAAGATTGGATCCTTGATTCCTCAACACTTCAATTTGTTCAAGCTCTGAAACACCCTCTTTCAAAAATCTAAAACCATAGAAAGAAAGTTCTTATCACCATGGACAAGATTAATGAAAAGGTTTAGAGCATTTGAGATCAAACACAAAGTCAAAACATTACCTTTCACTTTATCTTTTCTTCCTTCCTTGGCCGAAAATGGAGAGTAGAGAGAGAAGATGAGATGATCTTGAAGAGAAACAATTTTTCTCTTTTCCCCATGCTCCTAGCCGACTTTACAAGTGAGAGGGAAGAGAAAATGAGTTTGAAATTTTGACCTCATCCAATGGCTCATAATTGTCCACATGTCATAATCTTGCTTCTTTTCTCGCTCTTCCTATACACATGCACACATTGGATAACTCAATCATAATTTCTTAAGCAACTACACACTTTACAACGATTCCTGCCAATTAGCCGGCTCTCTCTTCGATAGCTGACTAATTGGTCTGTAATTTTCCATTTTGCCCTTGATTATCATAATACTACTAAATCATCACCAAACACATTTATATGAAAATTCACATCGCATTCTCCAAAAGTGTTTGTTTAACATTAATTACATCCACTTTGGAGGTCATTAACCCTTAATCACAAATTGGGTCATTACAATGATGATTCTATTATTTTTGGGATAGGTTGGCTTACTTATTAAGAGTATTTCAGCTGCAATATAAAATTAATGCTGAAAGATTCTTTAAAGTGAGAGATTATTCAAATGAGTTTTTGAATATAAGATCCTATCTAACCTTAACTCAAACTCTTAGAACCTGAATTGTAGCGACATGAAATTATTGAATAATAATAAGTTTTCCTATGCTTTTAACCATATTGATTCAATTGGAATTGAAGCAGTGACTTCTAAAGTCAACCCTTTATCACAAATGTTGTGACAAAGGACAAAACAGATAGAGATGTGAAAATCATCTCATCAAGTGGGATATATGCTGTAAATACATCCAAGTGAGTGGATGTAAACATGGCAAAGAGGAGCTTGACATTGTAGCTAGACGCTACATGAGTTCATATGGTGAGAAGGGCCTATGGGAGGGAGAACCTAGTTAAGAGATAACAATATGAGGCAAATTTTTTATAAATTTTTTAATGTTTTTTTTTCATTGAAGTTATGATTAAATTCTTTGTTTGTAGAATTGAATTAAGCATATTCTCTTCTTTTTTATGAACATTCATGTTAATTAGATGATATTGTGTTATTATCTTTTTAGTATAACTGTCTTTGATTGAGTGGGAGCTTCTGGAACGTATCTAGAAATCCATAGGAGAATGTGTTCAATAAAGGCCATGGTTAAAAGAATGATGAGCTAGCTAGCATGATTGGGATGGGAGTCAACATAGTTGTCTCCCCAACATGAAACTAGTGAACTTATTATTTAATTATCCTTTGTCTTATTTGAACAAATATAATTTGTATACCATAACCATCTAAGTGACCAATTATGACCAAGTCTTTTTTTGACTGAATTGATAAAGACAAGCTCAATAGAGATGTCTATGGAGTTAGAAACTCCCAAATCTCCTGCATTTAAGACGAATGAGATGTCAGGGACATCTTACCAACTAGTCTTCAACATTTAGAGGTTGAAGCAACTGAAGGATACAAAAATTTTATGTTATCAAGCATAGAAAGAACAATATTGCTCAGACTTATGATGGTACGAGCAACGTAACTTTATCCAAGCTATTTGGATACTGTTGGAAGATAGTGGAATAGATGATCTTCTTCTATAAAGTTAAAACTAAGTTAAGTTTTAACATAATGTATTAGGTCCTAACATGTCGTTTAGGCAACACTTGAGGCAAATTTCAAACTAATAAGTTGAGACAAATAAAAAGCCGAGTTCTTTCTTACAAACAACAAGTATATGTTGTGACAAGATGTCTTCCAGTGAGTGAGAGTAAGCTATGTCTCCTACTGAGTGGGAGTAAGCCACGTCTTTCAGTGAGTGGGAGTATACGAAAGCAAATATTGCTCTAATATGCATATTGTGACCTTTCGACAATGTGACTTGCCATATTGAACTTGAGTATGAAAGACTAAAGGATCCAAGATCCATTAGTCAGACGAACTCAGCTAAAAAGTGGGAGGATTCATCCTCTAAGCCTAAGGATAAGAAACCTATGAGGTAAACTTGATCTAGAGGAGGTAAATGGTTTCTACAAAGATGAAAGGCTGCATTAATAATCCTTTAAGGGTTGTAGAAGTAGCAATCCACATGAGTAGTGGATGTTTCACAGAAGCATATGGCTTCATGTTAGATGTAAAGCAAGAAAGAGAAAGAATCAAGGGATTGGGACGTACACGTTAACTCTGCATATATAAACCACACTGATTCACTCTATGCAATTGCAACCAATAAAATCACATATTTGCAATCTCTTTAGTTAAGGATCGATGGGATTGTGACTCTCAAATATTTTATTGGATTTTGATGTTTCTTTTTAGGGATAATAAATCCATTTATTGCCACATGCACACATTGATCAAAAGAAATTATCAAGCTAGAAAAAGGGAATTTGCTAAATAATGTATGCTAAAAGGTTAATACCCTTGTAAGTAAGTTGAGAACTTAGTGTACCTGGCAAGAAAGAAAAAGAAACATTTTGAGAAGATATCCTCTACAATTGACAAACTATGACATTTGTGAACTAATGAACTTGAGGGCAAAACACAAAGCTTGGTGTTTCATTAACGTCATGGACGTTTACTCAAAATACAGTTATGTTTACTTGATTTTTGGCAAATGTGAAGCTGTTTGATAATGGCTAAACCTAGTCGGGAATCAGTTAAACTTAAAGGATAAGACCTTTTTGAACTAACAAGGGTTAAGAACACCCACATGATTAGTTCAAGCTTCTTTATGTACAAAAAAGGGATTGTTAGGCAACTATCAATACTCAGAACCCTTCAACATAATAGAGTTGTTGAAATAGAGAGTAGACCTCTCCTTTTAATGGTTAAGTAAATAATGGCATGAGTGAAACTATCAGCCATATATTGGTATGTAAACTCACAGCTATTATCTTTATACTTAACCATATGCCCTCTATGTCAGTCACGACTTTACCCTGTGAATCGTGGATAGGCCTTAGATCAGGCCCAAGCTCGTTACGACCTAGTATCATAAAACTCATATCCATAATTTGTCCTAGGAGTAAGGAAGATTGGGGCCAAGGTATACAAGGTATCCCTTTGTGAGATGACCTGAGAATTTGACAAGACACGTCTTCATTAGTGAAAATGATGGTGGCTTAGTGGCTGAGAGAAAATTGAGGGATACAACGTTTATAAAACTCAAATGTCCTAGCAGGACATGAGCATTAATCATAGTGAATATCTCTAAGAGGTTCACAGAAATAAGGAATAACCAAGTGTTCTTAAGTTCACTAATCCAAGTGGGACAGTTAAGACCATTTTCACAATGAAAGAGGTAAGAGGTAAGTTACGAGAGGATTACCTCACCCATAGATTGGAAAAGAATCCTATGTAAGCCACCTCGGAGTAAATTGTCATGCAGCAAATGACTATAAGAGAATAGATTCCCTAATAGATTTAATGCTCTCTTCATCTTTTAGAAGGTGATGATGACTACCTATAAGTGTCTAAAAGACACTAGAAGGACCTGCCAAGAAGAATTACAAAATGTCATGCAAGAGGATATGGATTCTTTTTGAAACTAGCCAAGTACATGTTTGGGTAATTTGTCACCTGGCCAAGAAGCGATTAGGAACAAGTAGGTTCTCAAATTTGTTGGGGGTATGTAAAACCTCAAACACTTAGTGGCTAACGGGTACTATAATGGAAGGGCATCTATTGTGCATTTTAACTCTGAACTTTAGCTATGACAACAAGCTTAGCCTTGAAATTACATCAAGATGATGTGAAGATCGCTTTCCAATTTGGAAATTGGATGATGAACTCTATATGAAACAGCTTAAGGGCTTCAAAGAAACAATTACCCAAGTAGTAGTATATGAGGTTTCACAAGGTGAAAAGCCTCACCAACTTTGAGATAATCGAAGAACATTACATAAGTGCCAAACGATCTTGAGATGATTCTTTGTTAAGTCATCCTTTGTCAATTGACATATGTTTAGCTGAAACAAGTGTCAAGGGAGTTATAGGAATAAAGGATAAGAGAATCCTTAAATTATGAATTGAAAAATCATTGGTTGAATAGATAATATCTTAAATGACAAGGTAAACAGAGATTGCACAAGGAATATACAGTCTTTACCACCTAAGACATGTACAAGTGTGATTCTTAGGCATCCTAGGATGCCAAACTACAAACCCAAGGACACCCTTGAACTCAAGAGCACAAACCTAGAGAGGTTATATCTCCTATGAGGAATCCAACATAGAAAAAGTGGATAGAGTCCCACAGTAAGACTATGGTTGGTAATATGAATATATACATTGGTGTATATAAGACTAAATATTTTTTGTCGGACTTGGAAGCTATTTTTGGTCCTGCTGTGAAACAAGTTATGAGAATAACCATGGATTAAGTTGTTAAGGAAACAACTTTTCTTTGAAATGATACTCCAATACAAGGCCTAGGCAAATGATAATGGAGTAAGGAAATATACAATGTATTTATGTTATCCACGGAATTAGAACACAAAGCGTGTTCTACCATCATTCAAGGTGCCATATGGCTAAAGTAGTTCCTATGAATGATTGGCAATGAATGGTGGATAGAAGAATCCAAACGATAGCATCTTATGATGAGGATCCTGAGTATCACAGCAAGGCGAAATATACATTTGATATAACTTTATTAGAGATATGCTTTCAAAGAGGGAGAGCGATAGTTCAATGACCTTTTGCTGACAAAATGTTGGTAGATCCCCTTACTGAGCCCATAGCTTGATATTTATTGAGTTAGTGAAAATCTTGGGGAGTAAATAAAATATAAGGTCGTGAACTTCTTTTATATGAAGATAAAAGAAATAGTATGTATGTTATGAGTAAATATATAGAAGGTATACAATTTTGTATGTCGTATAGGTTCAAAGAGGTTGGTTCACTCACACGAACAATCGTCTTCCTATGTTTTGTAGGGGCATGGAAAGGTAAGACGAGCAAATGATCACCATGAGATGGTTAATAAAAATCTTTGTGTTTGAGTCACCTCAGTTAAAACTGAGATGAGATTCACATGTGTGTGTATACACAGAAAATGGATCGAAGCATAAATACATACCTGTAGCTAGGCAAAGAACTCTTTTTTCACAAATGTGGTTGTAAAAGGGATATTATGAAAAAGAAAGTTTTGGTTCGGATGTTAAGTACATTTTGAAACTAATGTCTGTACAGTGAAAGAGAAAGAAATTGACATACACCACAAACCGTTCACCATAGCATGAAATTCATATTGCATGTGCTTGGGAGTTAGACTGCAACATGGGATGTAGGTGAAAGATCCCTAGTTCACTACAGTGTCAGTCCCACGAAGGAAGAATCCTTCCATGATGCCCTTAAGACTTAGGCGGCATCATGAAAGCTTTTTTTGGTGACAGCTACTTTAGCTGAAGCTCTATGATCACACATGATTCGATCAAATAAGTGAAAATTAGGAAAGCGACTAAGTTAAGATGGACTGATGTTTAGTCAAAAAGGAAGATTTACTCCTAGATACATAAGATGTGCTAGTATTAGTGGTTGACTCCTTACTAGCTTTATGTGTAGCTTGTAAGTGTGGATATTATGTGCATGGAAGGCAATCTGAGTTAATCAGCATATTAACCTGAGAGGAATTAGATAAGCCATGAGTAATATGTATGGGAGAATTTGGGGCATCTGAGGTAATGAATATATAGCTTACAGATATATATATATATATATATATATATAAAGGGTGTCCTTGGATGCTGATCCGATATGAGGATTTCTTGTATCACAAGCACCAAATCTTGAAGACACTTTTGCTCATTCGGTCACAACAGACGTCAAGTATGAAAGAGGAAAGAGTAACGGACGCACGATGGGAGGCCCATCAAGTGTGAGTGGGAGATGTTGGACTTTGAGTCCAAGTTCGCCCTTGATAAGCCAGACTATTTGATTATGATACAAGTGGCCTAATTAAATCAGCATTAATTGTAGATTGGGGAATAAGTTAGTATTAATTATGTTATTGTTAATTGAGAAACAAGTCATCATAATTCAAGATATTAATTGAGAATTAATTCTCCTGATTACTAACTTGGAAGACAAGAAGGGTGGTCATCATTTTCTAATTAGTGGTCACCCTAAACCACTATAAATAGGAGGTGCCTCCTTCAGTTATTCCACACCCGTGCTATTGAGTTTTCTAGCAATCTCTTCTCTCCTACCATCTTTCTTGTTCTAGTGATCTGCTGTGCCAATCCTAATTAGGCTTTAGTAGTCTAATAATTGTATGGGCACCATTATGGAGCATTGGAGCTTTCACCAGGATCTGAACATGGATTTGCCCTTGGTACGCTAGTCCTCCTCTCCTTTTATTTTTCCTGCAGTGAGAAATGATGAGGAAAAAGGTGATCCAAGACTTAAAATATCTTACCTTTTCCCTTAATTAACTTCTAGTGATAAATTCAATTTATGACAAGTCTTGTACTTGAGCCTATTCTGTTTCAATTAGTGTCATAACTTCTCATTAGCATTGAACTATTTTCTCTTCCCTTTGGTTAGCCCATGAAAACGTATAAGGGTCCCCTTATATGACCCAATTGGGCTTCATTACTTTAAGCCTACCACATGCACAAGAAACGATATTTTAATCCCATGTCGACATGTGCTCATCTCTAACAATTATTAATTAATCATTTGCCTTAAGATGTTGACACTTGGCATAATTTGGAATACAATTAATTATTTCCCTCCTAATTCCTTTATTTGGATGAAAATTATGAAGACAAAAGGGAAATATTAATTATTCCAACATTTTCCAAATTCTCCTTTAATTAGTTTTTGCACAAGTTCACCTTAATTTTTCAAACCTTGGTTTCTTGACAAAAAATATCCCAAGTATCTATTTCCCTGTTATTTTTCTTGATTAATTGAAATTAACTTCAATTAATTGAAAAATAATTAATCTTATGCTTTGTTGGCAAAATTATGAATTTACCATTATATTTTTGAATTTAATTCCTTTTCTTTGGCTAAAATTCACCATTCTATTTCATTGAATATTTTCAATAATTACAATGCATTTTGGTGAATAAAATTTGGGGTGTTACAATAACCAATTGCCTTGTTTTGTCATTCCATGTGCTCTTTAATTCACCATCTTATTACTTTAAATATAAGGAATTTTAGTAACTGAAATTTGGGATGTTACCCTGTTTATATTTAGAATTAATTTTTTTAAAGAGACTTTCTTGTGATTATTTCTCTTCCTTACAACATATGTGTCATTCCTTGAAAAAAGAATACATTGTGTGTACTCTTTGTTATATTAATCATATTTTACTCAAATATTATTCACTTGTACACTCCCTTCTATATTAATGAAGGGTAAAATAAGGAAAAAAATTTTAATATTTTATTAATTTTGTAAAATGAGAAAATTTAAAAAAATTGTGATTTAATAAGTTTGTTTGTTTTTTTTTTGGATTAGGTGTGATTTATACTTGTGGATTGCTTTTACCATCTAGATACTTCTCCCATCCTTAATACGAGAACTCCTTAACTAGGTAGATTAAAGAAGCGGTATGAATTACTTAATTATAACAAAAAATTGTAGTCTTATCTTTTTTTTTTATTTAATCAATGGTTTCTCTTTGAGGCTTGGAGGGCAAAAGGTTCTCACATTTTCCAATAAATACGCTTTCCAGAATTCGAACTTAGTAATCTTATCTTTCTAACATATCTTAATATAACATTAAATTATATATCCGTTGAAATTATATAAGTTAATACGAGGAAAAATAATAAATATTAAAAAAATATTAAAGGCTTATATTTAAGATCAAGACAAATCTCCCCCTAACAAACTCCCATATGTAGGGCTAAGGAGAAACATTCTTTTAAAAGTTATATATATATATATATATATATATATATATATATATATATATATATATATATTAATTATACTTTTTTGATAGATTTAATTAATTATAATTAGATTATTAATTAAATCTTAAGTTATGGTGTGGACTGATTTAATAATGGGAATTTTATTGGATATAGGAAGGAAAAGTGAGGTTGGTGGCGGCATGTGAGGCCATAAGAAGAGGGCATGTGGGATGAAGTGCCAAAAACCAGACAGGGATATGAGAGAATCAGACCCATCCCACAAAAAAACACAGAGACGGACATAATTTGGATATTGCATTACTACTACATGACATGAATGGACCGAACACAATGAACACACACCAATTAAAATTATTTTTGTTTATTTTATTTATTATGTTTGGCTTGAGAAGCACGTCGACCCTTTGGAAATTTCACATCATATATATATAAGGGCAAAATTGTCCCATTTTTTAAATTTTTAGAGTGAAATTGTTCCTTCAAAATTGTCAAAAACTTCTGAAATATTACCTAAAAAGAAGGGTGAGATATATCAGACATTCAATGAATGAATATTGTTTGCTCATTATCACGAATCAATGCTGTACTCTCAAAAGCCCAAACAAACTATAGGACCAAATTTGAAAAATCAAAGAAATATTTTCCTTTTTATAAAGTTTTATTAAGATTAATTTGTATGGGTGGATGACAAATATTGATTAAAATTGTTTTAATTTTATCTATTTATAAATATTGGCTTAAAATAGCATTCGACGTAGAAAAAAAACTAATAAAAGATTATATTTAAAAGCATTCTCAATTAAATCATTTTATTTTTATTTTCTAACTAATTTTGTTATTTAGAAGATTCTTTTAGAATTTACTGAATTATTTGGAAGATTTAAAGCTTCTTTAAAATATTTTTAATTATCCAAATAATCTTTCAAATATAATAGTAGTTTATCCCTTTTTATTATTTTAAATTCAAATATATTTATTTTAGATATACAAGTCCTCATATAGGGACATTAAAAATAGAATTGACATCTTATTAGTTATATCTTTAGACTAATTGTTTTTTAACCAACAATTGCTAGTTGCAGTGGAAAGGCTTTTGAATCCTTAAGCATAAACTCTCTAACTCGAGTCTATGTGAATATTAAACTCTTTTAGCCCACAGACAAAGTTTACTGTCCATCTTCCCCGGAAAAAAGAAAAGAAAAAAGAAAACTCTTTTAGCTACTATATAATATAAAACTTTATCATATACTCGTCTAATCATATTTATAGGTTATTTTAAGCATGTTTTATATTGATCAAGCAAAACTTTAAACTTTATTAATTCATTTATAAAATTAAAAAAAATTTCAACTTTATCCCTATTTAATATGCATCATACCCCACGAGAATTGAGAATAAAGTCAAAGTAGTAATTAATAAAGTGTAAAGTTATACATTCATATAAAAAATTTAATGGTGTGCCTTTTAAATAGGACCAAAATTTTTTTCTCCCCCCCTTATAAATAGGACTAGAGGAGTATTTATATCTTACGGTGTAAAATCACTTAAAATAAACTAATCAATTAACAATTGATAGTTTGTAGTTATTTGGATAGGCTTAAAAGTTTAGGGTTTTTTGATTATTTTTTAAGGGTTAAGGAGATTATTTGCACACATCTCAATGTTTAAAAAAATTTGTATAATTTAGCCATTTTGAACAATAATTTCAGTTCATGCAAATGTAAGAAGTCTAACTGTTTTTAAAACTTTTTTCAGGAGGAATTATAATGAGATTCCATATAAGAAACTTAATTACTAAGAAGTCCCAATAATTAGTAAGGGGCTGCCCTTTTTTGTTCTGGATCTTATCATTTCCTTGAGATCCCATTGTAATTTCCCTTTTCAAAATATATATGACATATGATTTAAGACGCTAGGTAATAATTAGAATTTAGAAGCTTTCCAAAAAGAAAAAAAATAATGTTATTGTTGCTTTACCGTGGAACCCTGGTCTCTGTCTAATTCAACCTCAATCATTTGTGTCTTGAAGCACCGTATGATTTATCATGCTAAAATAGAATTTAGATCCGTAGAAAGCTGTCTGACTACACGTGTGGCAATAAGAAGAGGGGAGTTTTTTTTTTTGCCCAAAACAAGAGAGGATTTTTTTCTGGGCCCAATGAAGAGGTGGGTTGATTGATGATCAAAAGAGTTGAGTATTGTCTAACAAGGCTTTGGTAGTTTCAAGTTCATTAATACAGCACAATTGTGGGTTATGCGGCCCCGATGTTGACGGCCTTTTTTCTTCGGCCAGCAATACCTATTATTAGTCGTTATCCAAATAAAAGTGTTGATATTACTATAATATGTCCTTAATATAAGATTTAATTGACTAATTTAGGCATATTAAAGAAAATAAATAGATTAATTAATTATAATACATGTTATATGATATCTCTAAAATAATTATGTATGTCATTGTGTTCTATATCAATTTATAAGTTAGGCAAATTAATTTAGGAAAAAATGATAACTATAAATACTTAAAGTAATTTATTGATCTTAATTAATCTCCTTAAATTAGTCAACTGAGTCTTATATTAAGGATACGAGGTAGTATAATTTTTATGCATGGTCCTTTTGCTTCGATTGTTGAATTGTGCTTCCTCATATATGTTGGAAAACACCTTCCTACAAAAGCACAATAAAATAAAAATATGATTCAAGTCATGCCCAATGACATAGTCTTTAAAAGTTATTATACCACGTAAGATTAAAATAAAAATAAAGGTTGCATTATATTGCCCATAATAAATGAACTCTCCCTACAACCAAATAGGTGATAGAATAGTTAAAAAGAAAAAGTAAACTTAGTAATAAGCATGTGAGACGATCGTTCAAAAGTTCAACAAGTGGCTGGCTGCCTCGTGCCTTTATGGTTTAGAGCCATGCTTTTAAACCATTAGGTACGGGTTCGAGACTGGCATTCCCCAAAAAGAACAAAAAAAAAAAAAAAGTTCAACAAGTGTATGGTGTGCTTTGAACTTCATCCTTAAGCCCATCTTACAAGCCATGAGTCTATGTTAGAATAAGAAAACAATTAATGAAGTGATAAGCTTGACAAGTCACATAGATAAGATTGTTTGGTCATATGGTTAAGGTTGTTAAGTCATATGGATAAGATTGTCAGGTCATATGGATAAGGTTGCCACATCATATGGATAAGATTATCAAATCACATGGATAAAATTGTCAAACAAGCTAAGATACATCAACAATGGCTTGGTAAAGAATAAATAGTAGGATAATGAAGTGATAATACTACCAAGTGGAGAATACATTAAGCAATGTGGGATTTTCCTTTTTACACGATCATACAATGATCCCAAAAATATACACATAAATTTTGTATCACTGTGATATGACACTCTGGGATTTGATGCGTTTAACACTTTAACGTGTTAAATACTAAAACACAAAGTTGTCTTTTGCAAATCACTTCATTGGAATGTTAAGGGCTTGTTTGCTATGCGAAAGGTTTGAAGAGGGGAAGGAAAGGAAGGGGAGTGAATGGGAAGGAAGGAAAAATTAGGAGAGAACTCAAAAGAAGGTGTGATGTCTGGTAGACAAGGGAACCAGATATAGATCAAGGGAAAATAAAATATTTGGTAGAAAGAAAATGAAGTGGTGGCTGTGGAAAAAAAATATAAAATTCCTAGAATACCCCTTAAATTGGAATTTTTTACTCAATGAAATTTGAATTTCATTGAATAAATTTATTAATGAAATTAAATTTGCTATATAATTTCAAATATGGGAATCAAATTCTTTTTGCCTGCTTGCTGAAACAGAGCAAAATTATGTTCGCTCTTGTTTTATGATTGCTTAAATAGAGCAATCCGAGACAACAATCACAACCTAAACTTTTATCTTCTTTGTAGTCATTTGTTAATTTTCCAGCAAAAGAATCCATTTATTGGGGAAGAATTCTCTTTTTTTTTGGGAGTAACAAAATCATTGTTTTCAAGTTTATTGAGAAGAATTCTTAAAGGTTTTTTGAGAAAAATTCTCAAAGGTTTTTTTTAGTAATAAAGATGAATGTAGCTACTAGCAAGTGTGTAATGACAAACTATGAAGCCAAGAATCACCCGCAGAATTTAAAAGCATCAAACAAGCTCTGGTATAGATCAAAGATGAAGCAGTAATCAAATTGAAGAAGAAGAATAACGCCGGAAACAAAATGGTGGTGTGCATCATTGGTGGTTTTGGCTACAATGCTTCGTGACTCGTCAAGCTTCTTCTTCTTCATGTAAATGCCACTGTTCGTGGCCCAAGTGAATTCTCTCCTTCATATGCTTTCATTGGTAATCTCCAAGCTTTGATTAGAATTGTAGTTCAGCATTGACACTTTAATTTAAATTTTTCAGGGGCAAATTTGTATATTGCATTTTCCCACCTATGAGGGAAGATTGGTTACTATCAATTGGGTAGGAATTGATCTTCCCATATTTAAGGGAACTTTGGAGCAAGAGGAAACTTGAGTTCCGGGAATATTTGGCAGTCAAACGTGTTTTCACGGAGGGAGTTTGCTCATCTTTCTTTCCCTTCCCATGTTTTCGTGTACCAAACAGGCTCTAAGTACTTCACATATGGTAAATCTCAATTTTTCACAAAAGTTGTTAACATGTTACTTATACTCTTTTGGTCCTATATATAAGGTAGAGAGAGAAGAAAAATTTTAATCCTATTTATGAGTTAGAGAAAGAAAATTTTTATATAAATGTACAAGTTTACCCTTTATTTATTGTTGTATTGACTTTGTTCCTATAGGGTATAATATATATTAAATAAGGGTAAAGTTAAAAAGTTGTTGAATTTTATGGAAGAGTTAATGGAGTTTAAGGTTTTTCTTAGTTTATATGAAATAGGTTGGAAATGCTTTATAAACAAGATCATAGAAGTAAGTAGGAAGATTAAAGCGTTACAATTTAGACAAGCAATCAAGTTTCTAAAAACGAATTGATGCATTAAGTACAAGACTTGAAGCATTAAAATTATTTTGAAGGTGAAATCAAGTTTCTCTAGTAGGGCTCATTAACGCGTTAACTATATATAGTTAACAAGGTAAATACATCATAAAGTTTAAATAAGGTTTTGACATTAAGCCCATCAATGGATTTTGACAACATATTTTTTATAACTATTCGGGTCACCGAGTATTTAATGTTTTTTCTGAATGTTATTATTAGGTATCCAAACAATCAACTAACCAGATTGTTTGTGATTGAGGTACCTCTTCTCAAAGTATTATTTAGCAAGGTGAGATTCAAACTCACTTTGTTTGCTTTGTGATTTAGTTGGTCCACATCCAAACCTAGTACTCTTGAGTTAGTACAAAATAGAAGGGGAAAAAAAGTTAGTACAAAATAGCTTATGCATTACGATATTTACATATAATCAATAATCCAAGCTTCTAAAGAACAATTGACACATTAAGATAATTGATTGGTGTGTTAAAATCTAGCTGACATTAACGCATTAAACAAAACAAATCGCAAAGTTGATTTTTCACGGTGGTCATTATTGACACGTTAAATACAGAGTTTAACAAGTTAACATTTTGACAGAAAGTAAACAACTATTTAAAGCAATATTAGCACGTTAACATTTTAACATGTTCAAATGTTAACAGTGGTTAAAACTTAAAACATCTTTTTTTTTTAATATAGAAAAATTAATATTTTAATCATTCAACTTTTAACATATTTAAAACTCAATTCCTCAAGTATTATTGGGTGTTACTCAGTGCCTAAACTTTTGACTTACTTAAAATCTAATCCTTAACTTGGTAGTCACATCAGCACTTGTTGAAAACCTGGTCCCCGATCTATCATCATCAACCTCCTTCTGTCTCTGCAAGTAAGCTTGTCACTGCTCTTGGGAGTTCTACCACTACATCTCCCAATGCGCCTCCACGGTGCCGAAGCCACCCCTCCCCTAGCTGCCTCTTCCATCATCATTTTCTCTGGCTTATTTGTCCTCCGTGGTTTTTACTTGAAGCCAATGAACTACGAATTGGGGCCATTGTCCTTATAGATTAACACATTCAAATCTGTTGATTACATTCATCGATGATGAAGAAACCAAAGAAAAGGAGAGGGTTGTGCAGCCATTGCTTCTTACAGAAGATTTACAATGGCATACAAGGCCCCTGAGAGCAAAAACACTGTGCAACATATGTGAGGACTATATGTTAAACGGTTAATGTTCGTTGAATTAATGGTCATAATATTTTTACACCATTTTAAAAATTTAATGTGAAGATTATGGGGGAGGTGCACATTTGTGAAAAGTTCATGAGTAAATTTACACATAACCTTCATAGTGGTTGGTATGTTTTGTTATGAGTCAATGCCTTTATGAATTATTAATAACTATTAATTACTCAACATTTATTAAAATTAAACCCAAATTATTGTCAAAATTCATGCATCACGTTAGGATTTGAAGGCAAATGTAGAATTAAGCAGGTTTGGATGAGCTTTTAAGGGCCCAAATGTGGGTTTCGAACTTTCTCTCAGCTCCAAAAACCTTTTTTTTTTTCGCGCTTGAAATTTTGATCAGCTTCCCCCAACCCCTTCCTCTGATTTCGCTGTATTGTTGTGGCCGCCCGTTGTGGCCGCCCGTTGCCCTTGCTGTTGGTCGCCGGATCTTTGCCTTCATCGTCTGTTTTCTTTCTTGCAAGTGGTAGAGCTTTCTTCAACTACGTTACTACACCGATTTAACAAGTGTTTTTATGGTGTTGGAAGTAAGTATACAAGAGGAATTTTATCTAAATTTATGTAAAAGTCTTTAAAAAAGTATTTTTTTGTGCTTCCCAAACAATGAAAATCCAAAAATCACTTCTTTAAGTATTTTTCCGCAAGCTGAGATAAAATTCTTCTTACATCTTACTTCGTAAATTGTAAAAATACTTTTAAAAAACTAAAACAAACATGCATTAAATATGCTTTATATCATTTAGACTCGTTTTAACATTTATTTTTAAAAAACTAAGGCTATGGTGCTAAAATAGCCATTGATTTTGCTGGTAAAATAAAAAAAGGCCATTGATTTATACAAAAAATGTAAAAATAATTACATTTTTTTTTGGGTGTGCATTGTTAAGTTTACCAAATTTCCATTGTTTAATAAATTGTTTCGGCTTTGTCACTTTTATCCTCTTTTTATAATATTTATAATTACTATTACTAAAAAAAAAATTGAGGTTCCTTTAACTTCCTTTTATACATTTAGTACAAGTGAATGACTAGAATTTGACACCAAAACTGTGCAGATATAAATAACATTACGGTTACTGATCTAGTTAACCCAAATGCTGTCTTGCAAACTTTAAACCAAACACACACCAATCGTTTACAGGATATCGCTCGGTGCTCGCGGGCTTCTTGATCTATATTATGATCTCAAAAAAGTTGCCATTGTTGGTTCAAGTGAGTTTGAGCGATTTATTGTTTATTCCCAAGTGTCACTTCCACATTCACCTCAAACCTCCAAGGTCAAACCAAAGCCTTAAGAAGTACCTAGATTGCAATCGTCCAGCCAAGGTTCTCCAACTGTTTAGGTACTTACTTACAGAAAGAGCCTCTTCCATTGATAGCTTCTCTTTCTTGTTTGTCCTCAAAGCTTGTTCTCACAAGAAGCATTCCACCATCTTAGTAAATCTAATTCATGGTCTAATCTTAAAGTTTGGATTTGAAACAATAGTTCAACTCCAGACTTGCCTTCTAAGAATGTACTCTGAATGTGGAAAGCTGCATGACGCACACAAGGTGTTTGATGAAATTCCCAGTAAAAATAGTATATGTTGGACGTCTTTGATTTCTGCTTATGTTGAAAACCAGAGACCCAGCAAAGCCTTGGAGCTGTTCAGACAGATGCAGATGAACAATGTGGAGCCTGATCAAGTCACAGTTACTGTTGCTCTCTCTGCCTGTGCTGATATTGGGGAACTTGAAATGGGCGAATGGATCCACACCTTTCTTCGAAGGAAAGAAGGTCTAAATAGAGATTTGACCCTGAATAATGCTCTCATTAATATGTATGCTAAATGTGGGGACATCTTGGCTGCGAGGAGGTTGTTTGATAGCACTAGAAACAAAGATGTTACTACTTGGACATCCATGATTGTGGGGCATGCGCTGCATGGGCAGGCAGAAGAAGCTCTTGAGCTTTTCTCAGAAATGAGCTCAAGGAGAAAAAATGAAACACAGTCACAGAATTCTAGCAGTTGTCTCGTAGTTCCGAATGATGTAACGTTCATCGGAGTTTTAATGGCTTGCAGCCATGCAGGGTTGGTAGAGCAAGGGAGGTGTCATTTTAAAAGTATGACTGAGAGTTATGGTATACAACCCAGAGAACCTCACATTGGTTGCATGGTGGATCTTTTTTGCCGAGCTGGATGTTTGAGAGATGCCTATGACTTCATTATGGCGATGCCAATGAGGCCAAATGCAGTAATGTGGCGAACCTTGTTGGGGGCTTGCAGCCTTCATAGCAACATAGAGCTAGGTGCAGAAGTTAGGGAGAAGCTGCTTGAGTTGGATCCTGATTATGTGGGTGACTCTGTTGCTATGTCTAATATTTACGCTGATAAAGGCATGTGGAATAAGAAAATGACTGTCAGAAATCAGATAAAAAAGTCAAGATCTCCTGGTTGCAGTTTAATAGAGGTGGAAACTAAGGTGAATGAATTTGTGACAGGGGATGATAGTCATGCTTTGAAGACAGAGATATATGATGTTCTTGAGCATTTGACCAGAACCATAAAAACTTATTGTTGTTTTTGATACATAGAACCATAAAAGCTCATGGTTACATGCCAAGGCGTTCAAACCCTTGAAGAGGGGTTTAAATGTCCAAGAAAATTCTGGAGCTCTTCTGAGGTATACTATCCTTTGGTTCGCTTGACCTCGGCCATTTGATTGGAGCAGAGCTGGGTGGGTTCACCCAGATGATGATTTGTGGGTACAATGACGAGGGTCAATGGGAATCCGTATGATGAGCCAGAAAAGCTCTCAATTTTGGTCAGCCGAAACAACTTTTCAAGGGATCCTGACAAAAAATGTGGGCTTAATTTGAAGCAAACCGTGGGGGTTCTTCCTGCTTTGTTTGATTCTCTTCTTTGTACTGTTTTCAGTGTCAGTGGTTCTCCGAGAGCCCCGTTCAGATGGTGTTTCTGAGGCATCTACATCTGTATTTCAACCTAAACAAAGCTCTCAATTTTGGTCAGCCGAAACAACTTTTCAAGGGATCCTGACAAAAAATGTGGGCTTAATTTGAAGCAAACCGTGGGGGTTCTTCCTGCTTTGTTTGATTCTCTTCTTTGTACTGTTTTCAGTGTCAGTGGTTCTCCGAGAGCCCCGTTCAGATGGTGTTTCTGAGGCATCTACATCTGTATTTCAACCTAAACAAAGTGAAGGCAATTGGGCACTCGTGTTTTTGTTTATTGTGGAAGTTGCATCACATCTTCTCCTATGAATCAGGCCTCAAAATGGTTAACTGCTTTGATCAATTTGAACTGTTCAGCTCTAACTCTTTGATTCATACCCCGACCTCAAGTGTCGATCTTTTTATGTCTGCTACATTCTAGTTTTGTATAACCTTATGCGTCTTGTTGCTTCCTTATAAGATATGCTGTTACTGCTGAAAAATAAAATGATAGAATTAGCAACTATAGTTGTCTACTGGGGAACCGTGTTCTGGGATTGAGCTATTTCACCATTTAACCCAATTCAAGGAATAGAAACCAAAGAACAAGAAACACCGGAGAACGAGACAAATATTCTTGTTTGCTTTTGCTTATTCTGAAACTTCTTGTCATATGAGCAGATACATGTTTAAATTATTTTAGTTCTCTACTTGCTAGAAAGGGTAAAGTTATTTTGTTTACTTTTAAAGCAAGGTAGAAACTGAACTGGTCGGAATATTGAGTTAGATAAGAGTTAAACCGGAGTTAAATTGGGATTAAACAGGTGAGAAAATAAAGATTTCAGGCATATTTATATGAATTTCTGTGTAAAAAGCAAGGTATTAAAACCCAGATCGAATATTGAACCGGTCGGGGTTTGGGTTAAGGGTCAGTGGGTTAGACCGAGACCAAACCGGGGCCAAACCGGTGAGAAATTGAAAATTTTAGGTTTATTAGTATGAAATTCTAAAATTTTTTTTTTTTTTTAAATAGCAACCCGGACCGGATTAGGAACCGGACCTGTCTACCGGCCGGTTAACCGGTTTCCGGGCCGGATTGGTTCGGGTTCAACAACTCTGATAAAAAATAATAAAAAATGATTTTTTTTCCCCTTTAAATGGGTGAGCTAATCTGTTCAATTTACCCTCTAGATCGGTTGGACTACCAGTTCACCCTAATCTGATTTTAAATTTCCTGTTTAAAGTCAAGTCATTCATAGAATGGAGAAGAAATATCCACTTGTTGAGTTGTTTCAGTCAACTGAGAAATAAAATTTGTGACAAATATTACTGATGAGTAATAAATGGCTACATGAATATCTATTTAACTTGGATCAGTTGTTAAAGAAATGGAACATAGATTCTTGTTTTCAAGTTTTCTGGGTAAATTTCACCTAGCTGCTAGTCTGCTACCTTAACTCTGCTGCTGCCATTTTTCTGGAAACCCTCGTCAACTAATGGATTATACTCTTTTCTGACTTAGGTTTGAGCCAGTATATGTCTTATTCTGTTGAGTTGTTCAAAAGATGAACTCATGGGTGGTCGTTCTTCTTGGCGCTAGAATTGATGGAAGATCTTGTGTCAGCCGGCATATATGGCAAAGGGCTATTGGGAAAGCCTCCTTCTTATCTCATTTCTAGCCTTGTGGTTGATCCTGGAGTTGATATGATAGATCTCGTGTTTCCTGGTTTCTCCCGCCCGATTTCCCCCTCTCAATCAGCAATCTGCTCAATGATTATGATGACCAGTTCTTCTGTGACGAAAACCAAGGTTACTACGGAAAGCTTTCATGCTAGTAGGGTATAGGGTCATTGATTAACCCACCTATCGTATAATTATTTTAATAAAATTATGTTAAAAAAATATATTCCATTTTTGCTCTGCACTTTTCAAAATCAGATTTAATCTGGGAAAATGATGCACATGTCTTAAGGACTGAAGATAATTACAGTAAAATCTTACAACAGAAAAAAAAAAAAAACTCAACATATTGTAAAAACAGTTTAATTAGCTGTTATTTCTGATTTTTGGGCTTCACTGTAATTATTTTCGGTCATTAGGACTTATACGTCACTTTCCCTTTAATCTCTTGTGACCCACCTTCTCTCGCCAATCAAATCAAATTAGCTCATCAAAATATCAGAAGCCTAGGGGAAAATTTCACTTAGCCCCCATCAAAGCAATCTTATTTCAATTAACTCCTAAAAGATTATAAAATTTCACTATAACCCATTGGATCAAAATAAAATTAAGTTTTATAGGTGCAAGTGCAATAATGCTCTTGCTTTATTTTTGAGTTCCCTTATTTGTCTTGTGAATGCCTTTATTTGTTTTGTGAATTCCCTTATTTATCTTGTGGATAGCCAAAATATTTTTAACTCCTTGTGTTGTTTTGAATCCCTTTTATTCATCTTGTAAATGCCTATATTTGTTGCATAAATTCCCTTATTTGTCTTATGAATTTCCTTATTTATCTTATGAATGGCCAAAATATTCTTATTAACTCTAGTTTATTTTGAAAATGTTTATTTGTCTTGAAAATGCCCTTGTACGTCTTGCAAATATTCTTATGAAAAAATAAAGTACTGGCATTATTGTTTTTTAATCAACAAAACTTTATTTCATTTTGACCAAAAGGGTAAGGTGAAATTTCAGAATTTTTTGGAGATTGACTGAAGTAAAATTGCTTCTATAAGGCTAGGTGAAATTTTCTCTAATTTTTTTTCCAACACATCCCCATCTTTCCCTCAAAGCTCCACCAAATTACTCCCAATAGTGTGTTTGGATGAGGGGAAAAAAAGTGCTTTTAGAAGAAAACCATGGTTTTGCAAAAAAAATACTCAAACATTGAATAAAAACGTAGAATTCCGTTTTGTATTAAAACCATGATTTTGGGTGTCCAAAGCAATATTTTTTCCTCTTTTGCTATCCTTTTTTTCTTTCTTGTCTTTCATTATTGATGTTGGAGGGAGAGGGGAGACTAGATGGGATGTAAAAATGATGTAAGTGTGTTTGGATTAGTTTTTAAAAAATAACTTATGAAAAAAAAGTGATAAAAGTAATTTTAGAGAATAGATTTTGAACATAATAGATTCTGAAAAAAATAATTTTAATAAAATGATAGTGTTTAGATATTATGCATTAGCATCACTTTTTTTTTATAATTAAATTATTAAAAAGAATATTCACTTTTGTAGGGACTTATTTAAGAAATTATGAGAAAATTGGAAAAGTTTCCTATTATTGATGGGTCCCACCTTTTCTCTCCTCAACATCAATACATCATCTTTTCATCCTATCTCCTCTCCCTTCTCCCTCTAACATCAATAATGAAGACATGAAAGTAAGGTATTAAAATCCGGACTGGGTACTGAACTGGTCGGTGTATTGAGTTAATGGTCAGTAGGTTAGATTAAGGCTAAATCGGGGTCAAAATGGTGAGAAATTGAAGATTTTAGGCTTATAAATATGAACTTCTAAAGAAAATTTTAATTTTTTTAAAATAGGAAATTGGACCGGATCGGTCTACCGGCCTGTTCGCCGGTTTCAGGGTCGGACTGGCTGGTCTGGTCTGGGTTCAACAACATTTCATAAAAGAGAAAACTGACAGCAAACACTACTACAAAAAAGTAAAGCTGTGGCGCTTATAATTGCATTAACTGTGGCGCTAGAGAAGTGGCACATATCTGGACGCCACTAAAAAAAGCTGTGGCGTTTGGAAGCGCCACAACATTTAAAATTTTTTTTTAAAAAAAATACCCTCCTGTGGCGCTTGCTCAAGAAAGCGCCACAGGAGGCCCCCCTCCTGTGGTGCTTGCTCAAGTAAGCGCCACAGGAGGGTCCCTTTTTTCTTTCTTTCTTCTTCTTCTTCTTCTTCTTTTTTTTCTTGTGGCCCTTTTTTATGCTTCCTGATTGTGAAGTTTTATATAAAATGAGTGGCTTTCGTGTTTATCATCTCCACAAATTGTCAATATTTCTATTTTATATTTCAACCTATTATATATATATATATATATTATATATATATATATATATATATATATATAATTTTCACATTTAAAATTCAAGTTCCCCAACAATAATGTTCTTACATTAATACTCTCCAAAGCTAACATAAAAAATATCACAATACAAGAACTTGATATGTGAACACAGTACATCAACAACTAATTAAGTAAATTAAAAGATTACTAAAAAACGCAAGCTTGTCGGCAAAAAAATTTAAACAAAGCAAAAAGGCAAACAAAACAAGCTAGGTTTTCATTCTTTCCTATTAAATTAGGAACAAAAAGGCAAACGTTTTATGACGGTTTATCTTGACTAAAAAAAAATTTAAACAAAGCAAGTTAGAATGAAATAGTCTTCTTCTTACAAATCTATTAATTGACCAGCGCAGGGAGTGGGAGACCATGTTGGTGATGCTAGCTTGAGTGACGAGTGAGCGTGTGGGTGTGTTTTTTAGTGTGAAGATGATAGGAAATGGAGGGAGGGGGCCGACGGATCCACTAAGAAGATGAGAAAGGGAAAATAGTTTAATGGAGGAGAGAATAGTTAAATAATTAAAGTGGAGTAGTAGGAATGGGGGGCGGACACAGGACCACTACGCGGGAAATGAAATAATTAAGAGATACACTATCAATTTGAATTTTTTTTTTAAAAAAAGTGGGCAAGTGTGGCGCCTAAATAATTAGGCGCCACACTTGGGGCCTCTCATCAGCTGTGGCGCCTAAGCATTAGGCGCCACAGCTGATAAAGACATTATCATGTGTGGCGCCTATTTATTTAGGCGCCACACATGCCCACTTTCTTAAAAAAAAAAAAAATCAATGCTGCAACTGTGGCGCTTGGTGGGTTAGGCGCCACAGCTGCTTTCGTGGCCCCAAGTGTGGCGCCTGCGTAGGCAGACGCCACACTAGGCTTTCTCAATTGTGGCACTTAATCTATTAGGCGCCACAGCTGGTACCCAAAATAAAAAAAAAATTATAAAGGTAAAAAAAGAAAAGAAAAGAGAAGCTGTGGCACTTGTTTAAAGAAGTGCCACAAAATGTGCGCCACTTTTTACCCTTTTTGTAATAGTGGAAAGAAAAAAAAAACACTTCTCCAAAACCACCCAAAACCATAGTTTGATATAAAATGGGATTTTGCGTTTTTATTCAATGTTTGTATAATATTTTTCAAAATCATGGTTTTCTTCAAAAAGCACTTTTTTCTTCCTCCTCTAAACACACAATTGATGTTGAGGAGAGAGAAGGTGGGTCCACCAACAATAGGGAATTTTTCCAATTTTCCCATAATATTTTAAAGAAGTCCCTATAAAAATTAATATCTTTTTTAGTAATTTAATAATAAAAAAAGTGATTCTGATGTATAATATTCAAACTTTATTATTTTATTAAAATTATTATTTTTTCTTCAGAATCTATTTTTTAAAATCACTTTTATGATTTTTTCTTCATAAGCTATTCTCTAATAGCTAATCTAAAAACACTCCAAATAGATCCTAAGATAAGAAAACAATTGTTGAGTGAATTTTAAGAATAATATTCGAAACTTGTTAAAATTTTAGATGATTTGAGATAGATATGCGCGCGCGCGCGCAGATTTGAGGTAGATATGTGTGTGTGTCTATAATTTTAATTTAACTCAAACTTTTTTAATGCTTGTGAAACTGTTAAAATGTTTTTATAATAAGTACGGGAGGTAATACTATTATTAATTTATAAATTTGACAGTATCCATATTGCTTGTCGGCCAAAAAAGTCTGAGGGAGAAATAAAGAAAGAAACAGTCGACAATGAACTGAAGCATTGAGATAACACGGATGGTTACATGATAGCTCTTATTGTCAATATCACACTCTTATTCTCAAACTTCATAACAGAAACTTGAATATCTAAGAAGCTGGATACAACTTCTCATCTAGATGCTCATTACAGCTTCGTCATCAGCTTAATCAATGTCATTATTAACATTAGCCTTTTGGCACACAGCTCTGAGCTCTTGAAACTGACCAGGATTTGGAAGACCAAAATACCTTTTCCCATCACCACCATAAGAAAATATGGCAAGATCTTCACATATAATGCCTTGCCTAGGGCAAAACCTGAGTTTATAAACACCCTCAAATTCTGGTTTCTCAATCTTAAACCAGTACACATAATCTTGGTTCCCTACAATGCCATCAGTGCCCAAATGCCTAGCTTCATTTATCATCTTAAGCAGTCTCCAAACCCCAGAGTCATAAGCACAAGTTGAAACCATGTCACTGAACTTGATGTTGAGATTTCTGGAGGCGTAAACGACATGATTCTTAGGGTTTGCAGGCAAGAACTGTACTGGCTTGCCTTTAGAGAGTCCAGACTTCTCTTGCACAACGACATGGGGGCAACTATCGTTTCCAAAGGTGTTGAATGAAAGACCACCAGCTGTTCCTCTTATGACCGGCAAGATATCACTACTATAAAAATAGGTAATGGTGGCGCACATTCAATGATACTTTTTGAAAGAAGTGCCACAGCTTCTTTTGATTTTGTTTTTTTTAAATTGGTATATTATAAGGAAGCTCCACAGTTGCTTGGTAACTTTATGTGGTGTTTGCTTGACCAAGCGTCACCTAAGGTGTTTTTTTTTTTAAATTGAAGTAGCGGTTGTGGCACTTGTTTAAGGAAATGCCACACCTGTTACTCACTTTATGTGGCACGTGGCTTAGTAAGCATCACACAAAGTGATTTTTTTTTAAAAAAATATTTTTTTCAAACTTTCCTCTCTCTTGCGATTTACTTCTATTGCCTTTATTCTCTTGGTCTCCACTTCTGATTCAACACATGCCATTACTCCTTATCCTCTTAGTCTCCACATTTCCTCCTCCTCCTCCTCCTCTTTTTGTCACTCATCACTCTCTCCACTTTGATTGGCACTTCGTGCTCATTTCTTTGTTCCTTCACTTTTCACATTTCCTCCTCCTCCTCCTCCTCTCATTTTTGGCACTTCCTCCTCATTTCTTTGGTCCCATTTCTTGCACAAAACCAACCCCACTCCTTCTCCATTTTGGTCCCATTTCATCATTCTTATAGTTTCATTTCGCCCCCTCACTTTTCCTTTTTTCTTTTTTTATATATTTTAAAGTTACATACAACATATTATTTTCTTTACCACCCTCTCTCTCTCTTTTTTTAAAACAGGAATACAACTTTGTCTTTCTATTTTTCATTTATTATTTTTTTCCAGGTGTTGTGCTTGGGGTTTCAATTCACCTTATTCAAGCTTCCAATACATTGTAAGTTTTTTTTTTAAATTTTGGAGCTTACAAATCTAATTTTATTAGTGGTTAATAGTTTAATTTGCTCAATGTCTTTTTTATTTAATTTATTATGGAATTTTAAAAAATTATTCTCATTTTTATATGTTGAAAAATAAACGAGATAAAATTAAATGTTATTATATATAGGTTGTATCTGAAAATATGTAGCAGTTATAAATTTTAGTTGTTGTAGTAATTGTTAATTTTGACGAGTTGCATAAGTAAAATAATTATTTATTTTTAACATTTGAATTTTACCTAGTAATGATTTTGTTAATTAGTTATTTGTTAATTTATATCATTTTGGAGTTATTTGATTGTGAGTTGCTTTCCTTCATTTTGTTGTAGATATATAAATGTGTTTAAAATGTGTTATCAACTATAATTATAGGGTTCTATATAAAATACGAAAACACTGTCTCTTGGGTCTGAAGTTTACTATTTTGGAGGTGTGTTGAGCTCATGAGCTCATGAGTTTTACATCCATGAATTATTTAGGGAAAATTCCAGAAAACTACAAACAAAAATACAAAAGGACAGAAAGGTTGGGTGAAAATAAGAAATCCTAAATCAGTGAGGCATGAGGAATCTGGCATTTGAAATGTTAGCAAAATGACCTACATGCCCTCCTAAAAAGGGGAACTAAAGACACGAGCAGAGAGTGACGGAGGGAGGGAGAGAAAGGAAGAGACACGATTCAAAACGGAAAGGAGGAGGGCACGATGTTGGGCTGAGGGAAACAAGGACATACGAGCGCCGGCTGAGGGAAACGAGGAGACAGGAGATCGGATTGAGGGTGCAGTGGGGAACGTTGGGCAACGCGATGAAGGGAAATGAAGGTCCGGCGAGTGTGGGGTGTGGGAAGGCGGAGCGGCGCTGTGAGAAGAAGGGCAGGCAAGTGTAGGGTGTGGGCGGCGCGGTAAGAAGAAGGGCAGGTGAGTGTGGGGTGTGGGCGGCACGGTGAGAAGAAGGCCAGGCGAGTGTGGGGTGTGGGCGGAACGGTGAGAAGAAGGGCAGGTGAGTGTGGGGTGTGGGCGGCACGGTGAGAAGAAGGCCAGGCGAGTGTGGTGTGTGGGAAGGCGGAGCGGCGAGGTGAGACAAGTGTCAGGGTGTGGGAAGGTGGGGCGGAGAAGCACGGCGAGGCGCGACACGGAGTGGCGAAGCCCCTCTGCTAATGGTTAATCAAAGAAGGTGAAGAGAAAAGTTGAACTGGAATCGGAAGGACCTTATACTCGTATGCTATAGGTATTGCCAATAATGTTCATGGTTGTGGTATGATTTTTAGGCATTTGTCAGTAGGTGAATATAATCCCAATCTACTTTAACCCGTGCAACAAGAATTGATATGCACATACAGATTTTTCCACATTTAAACATAAATAGAGATTGCAGAAACTTTGATTGATTGAGCTAGAATAGGTTGAAATTAGTACTGAAAGGATGGTAATGGGGAAGTAATGGATAGTAGGACTTCTAGTGATTGTACTAATGCTACCAAAGTATGCACTGTCATGTAGTTGAATGCAAACGACCATAATGAACGATAAGCACACTAATGGCCAGTGCCATTCCACTAGTAGATTTGCTTGTACTAATCCTTAATCTTTGCTTGGTTCATTGACTCGCACTAATACATTTATATATTTTACATGTGTATATGTTGATTTCTTTTGATTAATAGTAAGAGGGATGTTGTTAATGAAGAAGGTGATGTTGTTAATAGTGAGAGAGATGTTATTTTTTAGGCATAACAAAGAACTAAAAATTTGTGATTAAAAACTGTAAGCTTTGAAGTTATTTCTGTAGTGATAGAAATAGGAATTAGATCGATGGCCATGAGGTTTGAATGTGTTTATGAATATGACTAATTTGATTGAGTGTAACATTGTAGAGGTTTGTATTCTTATGCATAGAGTTGATTGGATTGTATAATTGGATACATGTTTGGTTTAGAGTCTATTTTGTTAAGGCCCCTGTACTTGGATGTTGAAAGCTGTTTTGCAGCAGAACATAGTGGTTGAAGAAGGGTAGGATTTGGATGAACAAGGGAACAAGGAGGTGGGAAAAGGGTAGACAACTAAAGCATTGACAAATGGCTTAGTGTTGTTTAAAATAGAGTTTTTCAACAAATTGAAGGGGAAAAAAGATGATAAATGTGTTCTACCCTTCAATGATGCGCTACAAGCATGGAGAGCATTGAGTGACCGAGAGAGAAAGGAATATTGTGAGAAGGCAAAATATACTCAGAATGAAAAGAAATCAATAATGGAGAAGAAGAGTACGAAGAGGAAAATACCTTTTATCACACGTTCCTCAATCCGGCAATTCAAGCAATTGGCTGACTTCATAAGCAAAGACACAAGTTTGAAGGATAGGGTTGAGAGATTAGGTTTCGGGAAGTTGCTTGAGGTTAGAGGTTGTAATCGGTTACCGAAAGATCTGATTGCGTCAATGCTCCGGTTATATGATCCACCAACTCACCAATTCTGAATTAGGGGCAAGACAAGGGAAATTTCAGCGGTTGACATGCACCAGTTACTTGGTGTGCCACACGGAGGTGAACTTATTTGTGCTGATGTGGATGATGATGACCCAGTGTATACAAAGCTAAAGAGTGAGTATTCAAGACGCTTATATAGCAAGATTTTTGAGGCCATTATGGGGGGGGGGGAGGGAGAATGATCATTTCGAGTTCTTGTTCATGTTGTACACACTTGGAACATTTCTAGCTCCCACTGCAAGCCCAAAGGTGAGTTATTGGGTACTGAAGGTGATGAGTGCGGCCATAAAGGGCTTTCAGAAATTTGATTGGGCGACCTTCATAATTCAAGAGTTGTGGAAAGAGATGGAAGACTATGTTAGAGCTGTTAGGAAGAAGAAGACTACCAACATGAATGTCGGTGGATGCGTGTACTTATTATTGGTACGTATTTATATTTTTTTTCTAATTTATATGCTTCAATTACCAATTGATTTAGCTAATAATATGTGATTGAATGGGCAGGTATATTTCGGTGAGCACTTCGCAATGGTGACAACTGAGAGACACCAATATGGCGATGCTATTAGGTATTGGACTGAGGAGAGATTTAAAGAAATGGTTAAATTAGAGAGGGAAAGCAATATGGGCATACTATTTGGAGGAACGGCCTCCTAAACATATGTGCAGCTAGAGGATAACATAGGAATTGACCATTTGGACCAGGTATTTGTATCTAACTTCTTGTAGTTATATGTTACAAACAAATTCATAACATTGACATTTCATTTGTCGTGATTAGGACCTGAAAGATATGTATAGAAGATTAACGAGGGTCATTGCTGAGGAGTTGATAAAAGTCCAAGTGAAGAGAGGGGGGCAGGAAAAGATTAAAGGACAAGAAGATCACAAGAAGGAAATGGACCCTCATGCACACGATAATGATAACGTTGTTTCTGCTAAAGTAGAAGAAAATTATGAGGAGGAAGAGAAGGCCTCTGAAAGTGATATTGGTGATTCTCCTATTAGCGTATCAGATAGTGGAGGAAAAGGAGGGGACGTTGTGGAGGACGAAGAGGTTGGCATGGGTCAAGTGTTGTGTAGATCATGTAGGGTTAGAAAAGAGAAGAAAATAGAATCCCCGTATGTTATGCCTAAGAAAATTAAGCGGAAAAAGAAGGAAGTGGACGACAAGGAAAGGTTTTTCCATATAATTTCCCAGCTCCCTCCAAGCATAGGTGGAGATATGTGAGTGATCGATGTTTGCCTTACTTGTCATTTGTATTTTAGAGCAATTGAATAATGTTTTGTAACATTTGTTTTGTTGTTGCCTTGTTATTGAATGTAATGATAGGGAAATGGTGACCATGTATGACGAATATGTCACTCGAGAAGAGCTATACTCTTTAGGTGGAATTCATAAGGTGAACAATCGGGTAAGTAAGACCAAATGTAGATGATATGCTGTATATTGTTTAGTAAATGGCCAATGTTTGATTATGTCATTCTGGACTGCAAGTGGTGTCGCTTGTTTGCAAGACTTTGATGGCAGATATGAAGGAACAAGGAGTCATTAAGAGGTATATTTTTGATGCCGACTTTATGGTCAGTATGTTATGAGGAAATAAGGGGTTGTGCCTTTTTTTATTGATACTAATATGTATATTTTGTAGACGCTCATTGTCAGCAAAGGTAAGAATTGGAGACCATCAGATTACAAGGGTCACTTACTGCCGGAGCGAATAGGCTACAATATAGCAGATTATGAATTGGTTATTAGCCCCGTACTTGTGCGTGAACATTGGTTTTGTGTTGCCTTAGAGCCGAAAACCATGAATTTCTTTGTTTTGGACTCTATGCAATTGACAGTTGAAAAGAAAAAAACAAAGAAAAATAGCATATTCGAAAATCCCCAAGACTACGCAGTGGAGACATGTGTACTGTGCTTTTTCACTTACTGTTTCCTTTCATTTAATATGTACAGATCACAACTCCACTGATGTTATTATTTTTTTCGGGTTCAGCGGGACAGGTTTTATGATATAGTTGAATTTGTTAGTCACAAGCGGCATGGCAAGAATCCAAAGGCTGATATCATTTGGGCGCCTATACCACAGCAAACTAATCTGTATGTCTTACCTTATCTGCTATGTATTACAATTTGACTTTTTTCACTTGTGTTACCAAGGAAGTGACTGTTGTTTGCAATTATAGGAAAGACTATGGTGTCCACATGTTGATATGGTTGTTTCAATAGAGCCCAAATGTGACACTTGATTACACAAATGTATGTACTTTTGCATGTGAACTTTACATGTGCACTCAACTTTTCATGAAAATGTTCTTTACTTTTGATGCGTACTTCATTTTCTGTAGGATCAAGTTACACAGTACAGGAAGGATATTTCATGATGGCTGGTCAATCATCCTCAAAATTCATCTCGTGTTGATGCTCTTAGTCTGTTGGCAAAGCCACCCACTAAACGACAACGGTTTACACAGTAGACTTTAGTGATATTGTCTGCCACAATAGGAACATGTTGGCATATACCTTTTTGTTATGGGCAACGTTATTTTGTGAAAAGCATGCTAGTTGTGTGCACATGTTGTGCCTTTTTGTCGCCCAATTTGGACGCTACTTTGCTGCCATTGAAAGTACAATGTGATGATGTGTCGCATGTTTGTTCATTATTTGAATTTTTTGTCTCACCTGATGTACATTTTTTATTAACACCAGCAACCCGTACATTAACAGCGCAAACCTCTAAAATAACATCACATGAGTTTACAACTCTGCCTGCTATTAACATCATTACATTCGTTAGTTTACAACTCTACCTGCTATTAACATCATTACATTCGTTATTAACGACTTGGCATCGGTAATTAACAACATCGAATGAACAGGTTAGGATGGCGTCATGTAAATTGGAAACACAACTTGTATGTGCGTAATAACATCTTTCCTTTCGCTGTTAACGACTATACCTTGCCTATTCACATCTTCCAATAACAAGTTAGGACGGCGTCACGTAGATGGGAAAACACAACTTGTGTCCGCGTAATAACATCTTTCCTTTCGTTGTTAACGACTATGCCTCGCCTATTCACATCTTCCAATAACAAGTTAGGATGGCGTCTCGTAGATAGGAAAACACAACTTGTGTCTGCGTAATAACATCTTTCCTTTCGCTGTTAACGACTATGCCTCGCCTATTCACATCTTCCAATAACAAGTTAGGACGGCGTCACGTAGATGGGAAAACACAACTTGTGTCCGCATAATAACATCTTTGCTTTCATTGTTAACGACTATGCCTCACCTATTCACATCTTCCAATAACAAGTTTGGACGGCATCATATAGATGGGAAAACACAACTTTCATACCCCTAATAACATCATTCTTCTCTTTATTAACAACTTTATATTTAATATTAACAACATTATTTCGTTCATTAACATCTGCCCAACAAGAAATGTGAACTTTTTAGCATCGTTGCCTTAACGCAACACCTTTCACATCTTCCATTCACACGGACAACAGAAGATGTGTGAAGGAACAAGTTTGCAAAAAAATATGTTACCAGCATAATAACACCATTTGCCTCTATAATAACAACACGGTTATGTTGATTAACACATTTATATATGTATCAGTTCCTGTCAGATCACCATCTGCATAATTACATCCAGTAACCATATAAAGCCCAAAAACAAGTTACACACTGCCCCTTGTACACGTTGACATATTTCATGACAAGGGAACATTATCTGTGGACTAGTACATAATGTTTCCTTGTCACAAACATTGGATTACATAAAACACTAATTACAATAACTACCTACTGAAGTACACAATTGACAGCAACCCATCTCCCAAAAAAACCATGAGTGGGTTGACAGCACCTTTACAAAAGCATAATAAAAAAGTTTCACTGCACAATATTGCAACTCCTTCATGTTGACAATTTCACTTCATCCAATATCAGCCTGGGTTTGGATTTTTGCATGTCCTTCTAGTGTGACCGGCTTCATGGCAACTTGCACAATGGTATATCTTCTTGTTTTGGAATTGCGATTCACGCCTTTTGGTTCTTGGCCTACTTGAAGGTCGGCTGGTCCTTGGGGGCAACAAAAAAGTTTGACCTGCAAAATTTTCCAACATATAGTTGTTTGTGTTAGGTTTGTTGATTGTCACAATTGGAACCATACTACGGCTATAAATCTTTTGTTGGGATGTGATTTTGTATCATTCTTCAACGTACTCATACACATTGGCATGAACATGCTTTATGGCTGCACAAGCATGTGCACAAGGGATCCCCGACATTTGCCACACTTGACAACTGCAAAGACATGAACAAAGATCAACACTTAATGATCCATATTTGGTATGAACACAAAGGCTACCCCTACCATAATTTTCAGGGGACATATGTTCAGCATTGACTCTATGTTGGGGTCTATCGCATTTTTCCACTTACTCATTGCCATACTAGATGCATACATCTTCTTGGCAACCTTCTCACGATGTTCATGAATAAGTTAGGCCACATTGTGTTTCCTCTCCTTCACCATCCACGCGTTAAATGATTCAGCAATGTTAGTAGTTATGTTATCCCATCTTCGGAAGGGGAACTTGCTCAATGCCCATTTATCAATATCCCCTTGCTGATTCAGCCACTCATACATCTCTAGATAGGAATTTTGCATGTAGTCCATTGCCTTATTGAAATCGGCATCCAACCTTGCATATGCAATATTATCAAGCAACCGTAATGCATCTTCCTTTGAACACCCACTAGTCTTCCTCTTGCCTCTATTTACTTTCAGCAATTCTGAACTAAAATTCTCCTTCACATGCCTATAACAATAAGCTCACCGCCCCTTTAATTGCATTGTGACGGTCAGACACGATTGTTAATTCAATTGACCAAACTATTTCTTTTATCTTGTGTAAAAACCATGACCAATCCTCTAATGTCTCCCCCTTCACAATAGCGATTGCAAAGGGCAACATTTCATTGTCCGCATCATACGCAGAAGCTGAAAGCATCGTTCCCTTGTATGGTCCAGACAAGTGGGTGCCATCAATGTATAGCACATGTCTAGCACCAGTCATGAATCCGTCAACACAGCAACCATATGCAATAAATACTCGCTAAATATGTTATTCACGCTTGCTTCCCATTCAGCAACAGTGCTCTCATCTGCTTCCTTCAATAAGTCACAAATCCAAGGTGTCAACATATACGAATCTTGCGATCTTCCTTGAATGTCTTCCATGGCTTTTTCCTTCGCCCGGTATGCTTGCTTGTACATAAGAGTTACACCATATTCTATTTGCAACGTCTTTCTTATTTCATTTGGACGTTTCTCAATATGATTTCTCACCTCATCAACTATAATTGATGATGTCAAGTTAGATCTTCCACCATGACTAACCTGAAGATTGTCTTGGGCACTATGAAAATGTTCATCTCTGAATGTCGTTACCCGTAGTAATGGGCTCGTCTTACCAATAGCATTTGCTGTTACCCTCCAAGGACATCCAAAAATCTTACATTTAACTGAAATGCTGTCCTTGATATTTCTCACAAATTCAAACTCAAACTTGTGTGCTATGCTGTACTTGTATAGCGCCTTCTTAAAAGCTTCTGCATGTGCAAAACTCTGCATGACTCCTGAAAGTAATCCCCTCCATTTCGTACAGTTCAACTCCGGCATTGGTGTAGGTGCACTCTCTACTCCACAGGGTAGCCTATTACATCCTCCACCAATTTCAGCCGTCAAACAAGCAGCAACACTTTCATAACTGACAGGTTCATAATCATTTTCCACAATGCTTTGACACTGAGTGGATGTTTGTTGTGACAATCCCAGTAGATCTTCAGCCCTGCAGTGAATAACAACTGTAGTTCGTTACTAACCAACAAGAGCTTCATAAATAACAATTATAAAAATTACAAAATTTTACACTTACATGTCTGCCTCAACTGATATATCTGACACATTATCATTCCCTTTTTTTTGCTATATACACATGCCCACTCCTTTCATTATAGTCATACAAGTTCTTAACTTCACCATCATCATTTAAATCTATTAGTGTCTTCTCATCAAAGCTCACTGTATATTTCATCTCACACATGTTACAATCAATCCCAAGCCATGATGATATCATCAACCTCAAATCTTTTAGTGTTATCAGCTGTTTTAGCCACTTCGCCTTCACATAACCTCCAACATATTGAATTTTACCTTCTTCATTACACACTAATTTACCTCCAACATGAAAAAACAAAATAGTTCCTTCAAAGATGATGAACCTTCATTACATGTCATTTTGCATGCTTACCGGAAAAAAAAAAAATTTAATTAAAGTTACACCACTCTTTATAATCTCACACCAGTAAGCTTGTCTGGACAAAAATTTATTATTACACCGACTAACTTTCCTGCCATCACCTACCACCTTCAATTTACAACAATACTATATGTTTTAACATCTCCATCCTCACAGTTAACAACACCCAAAAATCTTTACCCTGCATGTCCTATTAACAACAACATAATGTTCTTTAACATCTCGATATTCACTGTTAACAACACCAACAAATCATCACCCTATATCTCATATTAACAACAACATTATTACTTTTACATCTCCATATTCACAAATAACAACACTCTGCCTCTATTATTAACCCCCAGCCAATAGGTCTTTACATCTTCATACTCACTAATAACACCACCCTCACCCAACCTTACTATCCACCGCAAGCCCACCTTTCCCCTGATTCAACACCCATCCCGTCAGCACTCACAGTAAACAAAAATGGCACAAGCTTCATCAATCACTCAACAAAACGCAATCGAATCCATCGCACAACCATTAACATTGTCCCATTACCTTAAAGCCACTACTTTTATGTCAGATCATCTAACACCCCCTTACCCATAATGCGTCTGCTCCGATTTTGTAAATCGCAACCACAAACCACATAAACATTTTTCCATTAACGTTCAACAAACACAGCGTAATCATCATTTCTCTCTCAAATTTACTTACCCGTGGCTTGCCTCTGATTTCCGTAGCTTTTGCTCCTGTTTCGTCACTTTTTGGCGCCACAACACTGTACATTGCTTCTGCTGACGTTTTCCTTTTTGATGTCTATTACGAGGGCATGTAGGTTATTTTGCTAACATTTCAAATGCTAGATTCCTCATGCCTCACTAATTTGGGATTTCTTATTTTCACCCAACCTTTCTGTCCTTTTGTATTTTTGTTTGTAGTTTTCTGGAATTTTCCCAATTATTTATGTGTTATTTGCTGATATTATACGTATACTTGCTAATTGAAAAGATTGTTGCTTTGCAAGGATCGATCACATAGGTATGGTACGTGCATTTGTTGGATTTAGGCCTCCTATCTTTCTTTAATGGGAAAATGATATATAAATACTTTTTAGATAAATTAATTGTTAAATGCTACTTGATGTGAAAACAGTCTTCTGTGAGTGTAAAAAATCTTCTGTTATATTCAAATAATCTTTTATGTGTTTAAAAATCTTCTCCATGAACATGTAAATAATCTTCTATTTTATGTAAAATATCTTTATTTTGTGTAAGATATCTAAGGGCAAAAGATCTTTCAAATAGCATTTATCAATTAATTTGCCAAAAAAATCTTTATGAGCAATTTTCCCTTCTTTCTTTAAATAAGCGAATAGATCCAACTTAGAATATCTCATTTATTAGAAAACTTGCATATTACTAGACCACAAGCCCATTAGCCACCCTTAATTAAATTGGATTTGTCATTTGAGCTAAAAGTACAAGATAGGTAAGATCATTATTTTAAAAAGTCTTGTGTATAAGGATCAATAGGTGGAATCTTGGTTCATGAGACTATAGACTTTCAGCAAATTTGTTCCAATTCCATGCATTAGGATTACCACTAATCCTGACGCATTTTGCTAATTTAAGTGTTTGGTTGGCATAATAAAATAATTCAACGAAATTGCAATGGATTTCATCAGATAATCGCCATTACATAGCTATGTAATTTGGATTCTGACTTTCATGAGTTAAAAAGATTATTTCCCATTATTTTTTTAAATTAAATATAAATTTTGTTCCATGATTTCTTGATAGCATATCAAACAAATACTTGCAATGATTATTCCATTATATTTCACTACATTTCTTTGGACTCTATGGCCCGAATGAGCCATTTATTAATTCTTTTTTATTTGATAAGGGATTTTCCTTTTTGATACTTAGAGTGCAAATCTCTTTCACCTCTTTCAACAAGTGTACTTTTTGAGATTCGAATTTGCATTCTTCTCCATATAATGATAAGGCTACTTGTCTCTCACTTGACAACTTATTGGTAATAAGCAAATTATTCTCTATCCACAAACGATATATATACAGATTTGGTAGGTGGGTATGATGAAAAACAAAGAGAGAATTACACTCAGGTCTTAAAGAAGAAGAGAAATAAAGAAATGATCTTTAGAGATTGTAAAATGAAAAAATAGTCCCATGGAGTTGTCAATACAGGCTCTTGGAGTTATTAATGGGACCACTTTTTCATTTACTTTTTTCTTTGGGACCTAAGTATAATTCTCCCAAAAACAAATGAATTTGTGTATATCGAGGAATATTTAGGGACTGCGAGTAGGTTTTATTTTATTCTGTCTTTCACAAACGCGTGAAGAAGTGCCATTTTCTAATGAATAATTAACTGTCTTTCATTTTCTTTTTATAACACGTTTCATCATTTCTCGGTGGTAGTCTTTCAGATATATTTATCTTTACTTCTTTTAAGAAAAAAGGGAATATTCTTTTGTTGCGATAATACTACATGGGCATTATTTTTTTTTTGGTAAATATGCAAATTGAGCGATAAAAATTTTCACTATGAGCATTAAGCACAATTATATTTTGTTGCAAAAATAGATGTTATCATTTTCAAATGTGCAAAAGTAGACATAATCATTGTAAGATGTAGCAAATTTGGTATTGCCGTTAACCAGAGCTAACATCCGTCCATTTTTTGTGTTGTGGGTCCCACAATTCTTCTTGTTGATAATATCTGTCAAACCCCTTAACATTTCGACATGCCTAGTGTTAAAAGCATAGTTCCACAGGCATACAGAAATAGTATAAATATACTGATAAAAAAATACTTGTTTACATACAGGAATCTCCCTGTAGGGTTTGAAAATATATATACAAATTGTCCAAAATATTAAAATTAAACTAATATAACCAAACAGGTCCTATCTCATGATCCGCACACCTCAACTACCCATATTCGTTATTTTGCCCTTGGAGCCAGTAGCTTCTGCTGGAATATTTATGTATCTGAAAAAGGGTGAGATTAAAAGAATCTTAGTAGTAACATACAATCAATCATATAAAATATGAAAATTAAATATGCAATGCACCATATAATATAAAATGAAAATCCATACTTTATCGTGTACAATGCTTAAGGCCAAATGACTGTTTGGATCCCCTACTTGTCCGTGTACCTCAGCTGAGTCCCAGATTACATCTAGGTAATGTGCCCTAGGCACCATGTTCATATCACAGAATATAGCAACATACAATATATCAACATTCACATAGTGTATGAGAGATAGAGTTACTATCTTATATCCCTTTTTACAACACAAAACAGGTTCCTTGAATTTTGTGTCAATGGCTTGGGCTATCAATATGGTCCTAAAATTCCAAATGTGCAAGAATTAGGTTAAAACTCATTCATGTACCACTCTAGACTCTTCCAACATGTTTTTGTTGGTTATATTAGTCCAATTCTGCAAAATTACTAGAATGCCCTAGGGACCCAGTCTAAGCCTCTTTTTACTTGGTCCGACTGTATTTTTCAGAAATTTTGACCCAAGCTATTCTTACATAGTTTTGCATGTAGAATCAATTTTTGACCTCAGTTTTCACAACATACTGCCAAATGACAGTTTTGCCCTTGACAGCCCCTATTTAGGGTTTTGACGGTATTTTTGCAATTTTACTTTCTAGGGCTTATCTCACAAAGTGATCAACATAAACCATACACAATTTTCCCTCCTGAACACCATGGAACCCTTAGATTTATGAAATTCAAGCCCTAACCCCTCTAACCAACTCTGGATGCAACATGTACCAAAGGAAGGGAAGATATGATTTTTGAAATCCAATAGCTAAAGCTTACTCCTTTTCACTCTTAATCTCTTGTTAAACCATTAAAACATATACTAAACAAGATTTGAGAAAATTTGAGCAGCATAACCCCTAGGGTTATCACTTTCCAAATTTACAAAATCAATAATAAATCACCAACCAAGCCAAGAACAACAACAACAATATACTAAGATATTTGAAGTTCTTGAGGTTACCTTGGATTCTTGGATTTTCTCTCTCTAAAACCGTCCTCCCTCTCTCTCTCAACCTTGAGATTTTGCTTGCTACACAATGTTTTCCATGAAGATTAAGAGGCTAGATGTGATATTTCGAATTTTGGGATTGGAGGATTGAGAATAAACCTAAATTAAGCGGACTACTAAGTCTTAGTTTAGTAGGTGTCTCAAACCTATTCCTTAATGTTTCTTATATCTTTGAGGTATTAAAGGGGATAAAATGGTGAATTAAAGAGTATGGAAAATTTGTGTACAAAATTGAAATTTGTTGAAGTTGCAAGTGTATGCCGTTTCATTGCTTTTAAAGGCAGTGTTGTTGTGAAATGCATTTCGTTGATCAAATGATGCTCACAAATTATGAGATTTTACAGGATGAGAGTAGAAACTAAGCTTTAATTTGATAGGTTATATGAATCATTTGAAGTTATATGCAAAAGAATATGAATTTTTGAAGTTAGCACAGAAAAACTATAAAGTTTCTGGAGCAGTGTTCAAAGAAATTAAATCTAGGAATGATGTGCTTCCAATTGGAAAAATTCTATATTTTTTCTTGAAACTAGACTCAATAAGGGTTCTATAGCCTTTAGAATCACTTTGATACGAGGTTTACAAATTTAGTTATGATTTTTTAAAATTAGGGCATAAAATTTGCTAGAATTCAGACAACTCTGAAAATGGGGAAAATTATGTGTTGGCAACATGGTAATTTTGGGATAAACCCATCAGCCAATTTGGCTGATCTAAAGGACCCTAGGACGTGTTTTTGGATGGACTAAAGAGGGAAAATATTAGTTGCATGGTATTTGTCAACACCCGTTTCCATTTCGATAATCAAAGAGTAATAAACACGGAATTCAATGGGCATACAGAAAAGTACAATTATACTGATAAAAATATTCATTTACAATTCCGATATCGTTCGTCGACGGAAACAGAAAATACAGCTGAAGTTTTAATATTTACAAATTTCATCAAAATATCACAAAATAGACTAATTATGACCATGATCTTGTCCTCGCCTCGAGACCCGTGCTTCTCACTTTCCGACGTCTACATCTTTTCCCTTAGATCCACTGGTACCCGCTGAGGTGTTTATTAAAAATAGGGTGAGATTCCGGAGAACCTCAGTAGAAACATGCTATCGTTCATAGAAAATGCGAAAAGTAAATATGATATATGCCATGTATGCACCAATTAATGAACATTATAAACATATCATCTGCATGTATACATGAGTAGGGCCCAGCCCCACTATTCTACACCGGTTGGGTTTTTACCAACTCCAATGTAAGTGCCTCTAACACTTCTGGCCCCTCTCTGGGCAAATCATGTTGATTAATAAAGCACATTTACAAACATTGGCATCAACACAAACATATAACTGTGGCATAATGTATGAAGGATAATGTCCCTACCTCAACGCTTTTATAATCCTCTGTTTAACGGTGTCTCGTAAAACATGTTGTTTCGGCTCTCGACTCGGTCCTAAAATATTAAATGTACAAGAAATAGGTCATAACCTATCCAAGTATCATTTTAGACTCTTCTATAGTGTTTATTATGGTTATATTAGTCTATGGTAAACATTTACAAAAAATGCTCCTGGTAACCCGGCCCGGCCCTGCCATACCCGGCCCGATGGCACGTTTTCTTCAAATTTTGACCAAAGCTATTTTGACTTATTTTTCACCCTAGGAATCCATTTTCGGGCTTGAAATCACCAAATTCAGTGTCAAATTACGAAAATGCCCTTGACAGCCCCTATTTAGGGATTTCAGTGGCGTTTTTGTAATTATGCTTTTTCGGCCTCTACTGAAAAGTGCCCGACTGTAACCCCACCTATTTTTACCCATTGAGTCCAATGGAACTATTTATTTCAAGAAAATCCAACTCCTACTACCAGTTCTGGTCCTGGTCGAAATATTAGGGAAAAAAGGGAAAAAATGAGGTTTTGTTTTTTAGCTCCCAAAACTTGTACTTTTCCACTTCTAATCCTTGATTAACTTATTTAAACACTTCTTAACCATGATTTAAATGATTTTGGGAAGCATAACCCCTTAGAATTATGGCTTTTCTAATTTTACAAATCAACCTAAAATCATAAAAACCAAACAACAATTATCAATAACAACTCAAGAAGGCAAGTTTATGAAGTTACCCTCTTTGGCTACTTAGTTTCCTCTTACTCTAGGCTCCTCCTCTCTCTCTTCTTGTTCTCAAAGTGTGTCTTCACCACCATGGATTCATGAGAAACAAGAGTTTAGAGAAGAATCCAAGGAAATGCCATAAGAAAAACCAAAGAAACCACCTTACCTTGACCTCTTCTTCTCCCTTCTCTCTAACACTTTGAAATTCTCCAAATTGACTCACTCTCTCTCCTTTCTTTTGCTTTGGCCGAATGTATGCATGAAAGAGGAAGGAGTTTGTGATTAATAAATTGGTCTTCTTCCTTCCTAACCATTGATTCAATCAAGGGCCCAAGTTGTGACAATTATCTCCCTTTTCTTGCTCCAACAAATCCGTACCTACTTGCCCTTTTTCTCCAATTAGTCCATACTTCTTTATCTATATTTACACTTACACTTTTCCATTTAATTAAGTCAAAGTCTTCCTTTGCTTGTCCCCTAAAATCCGTCCCTCTCATCCTCTCTTACAAGACAAGATAATCATGTGTGTCCTCTTCCAAGCACTCAAGTATTCCACTCCTTCACTTAAGCTTACCATCATGCAATCAAGTATCTCCCTTCCTTTACTCAAGCTATCCCTTCATGCATTCACCATACTTCCAAGTTGTGTACACTCATCCTTTGGCATCATGACTCTCTTCATGTAGAAATTAGGCATGTGCTCATGAAATCAAATTTTCTCCTCATTCATGTGTGTTTGGACGAAATTTCAAGAGGGAAGGAACGGGAAAAAAGAGATTTTAACAATTCCACAGTTGACATAATTGGTTTTATGTATAATCCCCCTTAATTTCCCCAATTCTAGATTTATTCCACTAAGAATAATCCCATTATGCATTTTCTTTTATTTTCCTTGATTAATTGAAATTAACTTCAATTAATTGGAAAATAATTAATCTTGGGCTAAATTGGCTAAATTATGATTTTGCTATCCCCTTTGTAATTTAATTCAATTTTTAAATTAATTTGCCCATTTCCTTATGAATATGAATATTTAAAAATTCACAAGATCCAACTTCATGAATATTCACCACTTTATTGAATTATTCAAATAATTACAATATATTTTTGGTGAATAAAATTTGGAGTGTTACAATATTGGGCTTGTAACTTTAAGTTACAAGAAGTTAAGTCATAAGCCTCAAAAGTCAAAAGTAATGGACTAATATGTAAATAAAAAAATCCATGGAAATTAGGATATTATTAAAACATATCCCTCCATCCTCTTCCCTTTATTTCTATCATCCAAACATAGCCAAGGAGAGAGAGAAAGCTTGAGAGAGTTTTAGAGAGAGAAGGAGGAAAATCTCACAAGGTAGGTCGATTTCTTCAGTGAATTTGTACCTAATGCGTATAATCCTTCTCCTAAGCTTCTCTTTTACATGATTCAAGGTGTTTGAAGCTAGAATTTGTGTGTTGAGAAGGCTAGGGTTTTAGTTATCAAAGAGAAGAGCAAGAGGAAGCTAAGGTAATCTCCGAAACTCTGAATATTGATTGTTCTGGTTGCTGTGAGTAGTTTAATCGGTGAAATTCTGACTGATTTGCTTTGATTTCAAATTTGGTAAAGGAGGTGGCCTGAGCGTTATGCTACCAAAATTGGGTCTAAATAGTAGTTGTAACATAATTAAATAGTTGATAAAGTGATTAGAAGTAGAAAAGAACACATCTGCGAAGTTAGAATCAAAAACCCCCAATTTTCCCTAGATTTGGTGATTTCATTGAATTCAGGAGGGAATATTAGGTGGGGTTACAGTTGCTCACTTTTTCGGAAAAGCCCAAAAAAGCATAATTACGAAAATGCCCCTGAGACCTGGAAAGCGGGGCTGCCAAGGGCATTTTTGTCATTTGATAGTGAATTTTGTAATTTTGAGTCCAAAAATGGATTCTTTAGGCAAAAATATGTCAGAATAGCCCTTGTAATACCTCGAATTTTGAGACTTGAACTTAGAGAATAAGCCTGAGACTAGTGGATTGCTAAGCCTCAGTTTAGTAAGATCCTAAATTGTGATTAGGGTTTAATGACTACAAAAGTGGACGTGGTTAGTGATTAATGAACCCTTTTAGAGAATATAAAGTGGATTGTAGTCACTTGTGTTATGAGCAACGCCAAAACCCTGTATTTGAGTTCAATTGTGGATTAACATCCAAATTGACTTAGAATAGAGGGAAGAATTGAATGGGGTATTGTGATGGAAATGGTGTCATGTTGTGGTATTTAATCATTGGAATTGATTTAAATTGGATTGGACACATTGGTTGCAAAACTGGAAATGCTGTCCATTGTGAATTCTGTCTGGGCAATCTTCTCGTGTGGATGTTTTTACTAGGAAAATGATGTCACAAAATTATGAAAATTTCCAGTCTTAAAGATCACATCCCAAGCTTCAAAATGGACATATAATTTGTGCCATTTCATGTTGGGAACTGGGAGATATGACTGTCCAAAGTTTGAGGTCGAAAATGGACTCTGTTTTGGGGCAGTGATGAAATTTGTGTAATTCTGAAATTGTGTGGTGATTTCTAGTATTGGTAAATATTTTTCCTATAAAGAGGACTTAAATATCTTTCATTTGGCTTTGGAATCACCTCATTTAGAGTTTTCTAGAATTAGTTATGATTTTTCAAAGTTTGGGCAGAAAATCTGCCAGAAAATCCGAAAATGGGAATTATGACATCATCAAAATAACATATGACATCAGCATGGAATTAAAAGCAATTCCTCCATCTTCATCAGCCATTTCCTGACGCCATTTCAGATACAAAACGTGAGAGAGAGACCTTGGAGAAAATAGGGAGAAGGAAGGAGAAAACTCGAGAGGTAGGTTGATTTCTTCGATGAATTCGTACCTAACGCGTATAATCCTTTTCCTAAGCTTCTCTTCTACATGGATTAAGGTATTTGAAGCTTAATTTTTCTGTTTAAAAGGGGCTAGGGTTTCAGCCAAGACAAGGAAAAGCTAGTGGGAGCTTGAGGTAACTTCCAAACTCTTGTGTATTGACTATTCTGGCTGCTGTGGACAATTTAATCGGTGAAATTTCGCCGGATTGTCATTGGTTTCAAAAATGGAAAATGGGTGTGTGGGGCTGTTATACTGCCCAAATTGGTACTAAATGGTAGTTGTAACCTAATGGAATAGTCAATAACGTGGTTAGGAGTAGAAAGGAATGCGTTTACGGAGTCGAAACCGAAAAACCCCAATTTTCCCCGGAGTACTTGTATATTTCGGTTCTGGCTATAAATGGGTCTTAGAGTTGGATTTTCAATGATTTGATGGTTCCATTGAGTTCAGGAGCAAAAATTAGGTGGGGTTATAGTTGGTCACTTTTTCGGAAAAGGCCGAAAAAGCATAATTACGAAAACGTCCCTGAAACCCTTAAAGTGGGGCTGCCAAGGGTAAATTTGTAAATTGACATTGAATTTGATAATTCCGAGTTCGGAAATGGATTCTTGGGCAAAAATATGTTAGAATAGCCCATGTCAAATTTTCAAGAAAAGTACAGCCGAACCGGGTACGGCGAGGCCGGGCCGGGTCCCCGGGGGTATTTTAGTAAATTTTCAATATAGCTTTATATAACCCCCGAAAACACTATGGAAGTATCTAAATAGTATATTTGACATTGTAGGATCGAATGTGAAGCCTCGAGTTGTTGGCACGTAAATCGAGGAGAAAAAGACTGGAGGTAGGGAACTTATCTCTCCTGCATGCTCTGATAACCGTATTAATGTGTTGATGCATGTTATTGCTTTGCTTGATATGTGGAACATGTATGAATGATTTGAAGCTATGTTTCAATATATGCTATGGCCATATGTGTATCGTTCGAAGCATTGAGCTTATAGATTTGTCATTGTATGTGTGCATGAGTTATGTGATGCAAGCATGTCATGCATTAAACACTTATCTTGCCTGTATATTGATAATGTTTCCCTACTGAGATTCTCTCGAATCTCACCCTCCCTTACCAACAATTTAGATAGGGCAAGTAGCTCGTGGAGGGAGCGGCAGGACTCATTCGAGATGAGATTGTGTAATCCCCATTTGAAGAATTGTAATGGGCAATTGTGCCCTGTATATCTTTAGTGAAGGTGTGTAACCGAGATTGCCGGGATGATTATGTCGTGCACTCTGATATTTATATGAATGTGATTTATCTTCGCGTAGTAATTGTATTCGAAATGTGAATATGAGACCAAGTTTATAAATGATTTCGAAAGGTATTTTTGAAAACCCCATCATGTGATGGGTTAGTAAATGTTATTTGATTATTATTAGTCTCTATTTCAGTTTAATCGCGTATTTCGGATATAATTACGGAGGGGGTTACATTTTTGGTATCAGAGCTGCAGTTCCTGGCAAAAATGGTTTTTGCTAGGATATTTCCCTTAGGCCAAGATAGGGAATGAGTGATGAGTTATGATTGCCTAAGGAATAGGCAATGATTTGTGATTTTGGTTGTTTGTGGTATACACATTTATATCCCTGGTGTTGTGGATATCTAGGATTTGTGGATTATGTGTATACATTATTTGGTTATCCTGAATTTGTATGTTTAAAGTCCTTAAGACCTAGGGGCTGATGTGCCTTAGGCTGGCAAAGATGTTTGAGTTTAGGCTAGAGTGGATGATGCTCCGTGGATTTAAGGGAAGTGGTTTCCCGATTCAACTGAGGTTGAAGGTTTGAAAGATGAATTGTGATGTAAGGATTAGACTCAATAGTCAAGCTGGTCCTTAGGAGGTTGATATGACCTATATGGTCTGTGGTACCAGGATGTGGTACTAGGTTGGAATTGAAATGTGTATCAGGTATCCTGAGGTTGCTAGTGTTAATCTGGCACAGGGAAAAGTGATTCTGTGGAGAATTTGAATTTGAAAGAGTTACCTACGAGGATTCGAAGCGGAGAATGCAACCTACGGGGAGTTCAGATCGGAGAGGGCTACTTACGGCGACGTCTGATCGGAACGGCTATTTGTGTGTTTATTACCTGCGGCCCACTGGGGGTGTGTATGGCACACAGTGGGAGGACCGTGCCTTCGGGGCGGTGGAGATACAGGGGATATGTGAGTCCTGGGTGAAATGTGAGTAACCCAGCTGCCTGCTAGGCTCAGTGTAAGGGCTGGCCAGCGGAGCCCTGGTACGTAGTTGACTAGGGGGTGGGCACTCTGAAGGGGTGTGACTATAAAAAAAAAATTTGTGACAGCCGCCGTGACGACAAACCCTAGTGTGCAGCTGCCATGACGACGAACCTTAGTGTGCACTCGCCATGACATTGAATCGTAGAATAGAGTTCTGGGAACGTTGGGAGTATGGGATCTCAACGAAGTGCGGGTTGTGGCTTTGAATGATTCAAGTTGAATCGGGCCAAGGTCAGACACAGATGAATATATGTTGTGAATGTTGTCAGTTGTGGTGGGAGATTCCTATGGGACTTCTGTTAAATCAACTTGACATTGTTAAAGCACAAATGAGGAGAAAGACCTCAGAGTGTGCAGCGAAAGTGTGAGAATGTGATATGTTTGGGAATTGTGTTGAGCAGAAGCTCGAGGTTACCGTGAGAATGATGTGTTAACCATGGCTTCGGGAGGTAAAACTTCGAAGTCCAGATTATTTTGTGAAAAAGGGGTCTTGAAGGATCCTAGTTTGGTAAAAAGAATTTGTGGTGGGTGAAATTATTAAAATGCCTGGTTCCAGCTTGTTGCAATTGTGCATTGTGAGTCTCTCACCTGCGGCCCCATGGGGTGATTCCTATGGCGGAGGACCATTCCGCTGGGGCGGTAGTTATGATTGATTGACTATTTGTGAGCCGTAAGGCTATGTATAAGCACTGCCACGCTAATAGTCCCTGAGTCGCTAGCAACGGTTCGGGTAAAGACTGTGTGTCTTCCCGACGATAAAAGGGGATGAGGGTGGAGTGTGATTGTGAATCTGTGATAGTTGTGAATGAGTTGGGATTGAGGTGTGGCGTAGCAGAGCAAAGCTAGTTTAGCTGATGGTGAATTCAACTACATGATCGAGGATTCTTGGTTGTGAGGGCAATAACCCCGGCATGTCCGGCCTGGCTAGCCACCACGTTGGTTGCACTGGTGTTGACCCAAGGCCAAAAGGCAGTGCGTAAAATTAGAGTCTGCAATGTACGTTTGATAAGGAAGTGGATTTTCTTGTAGGTCCTGGGTGAAAGGTGAGTAACCCAGCTGCCTGCCAGTCCTGGTCAGGGGACGGCCATCGTAGCCCTGGTACGTAGTTAACCAGGGGGTGGGCACTCTGAAGGGGTGTGACAATAAAATTGTGAGTCCAGTAACCCACGGGCATCCATCGGATGGGTGTGATGTGGGAGCCAGCCACGCAGCGGAAGCGTGGGCACCCATTAAGGGGGTGTGACAATAAAAGGCGCCTGGATAGAAGAGACTGAGACTCTAGGTGGGCCATTACGGTCAGGTACTTTGGATAAAAGAAATTGAGATTCTGGAGTGACCAGATGATGTGATATTGTGTTGATACCCAAAAGTCCCGGTTACCACTAGCGGAGTCACTGGTGGGTGTACGGGTGAGGGCGACACCATGAAATTTGATACAGAAGTAATATTGTGTTGATACCCAAAAGTCCCGGTTATCACTAGCGGAGTCACTGGTGGGTGTACGGGTGAGGGCGACACCATGAAAGTTGAAACAGAAGTAATATTGTGTTGATACCCAAAAGTCCCGGTTACCACTAGCGGAGTCACTGGTGGGTGTACGGTGAGGGTAAGGCTGTGAAAGTGAATATAGCGTAAGCTTTCGTTGTTATGGATACAGCAGAGGATGTCGTCTGATATGGTGAACTTGTGGTGTTTTAGTTTCTCCCGGAAGGGGTAACCAAATTAAGTTGAGCAGAGTGGTGGCCTGTGCCGATCAATTGCCAAGATCTTATGATATGGCTCATGAGTTAGAGCCTCCGGATATTAAGATTCATTAGCCACTCATGAATTGGGGAGCTTGCGACGATTGTGCTTATGTTTAATGGTTTTGTGGCAATCGTATGTGGAAGCGATTACATCTGTTTGGCAAAATGTATGGTAATTGGGTTTGTGTGGCAATCGTGAAATGGGCCGATTGCAGTTTTATGGCAACGATGTTGCATTTGTGTTCATGCTGAAGATATGGCGCTATTACTAGTAAGGGGTGATAGCAAAATTGTATGGTGATTATGAGAATCCTGAGTATTTGTGATGAGTTATGTGATGCAATCATGTCATGCATTAGTTATGTGATAGCAAAATTGTATGTGTGCATGAGTTATGTGATGCAAGCATGTCATGCTTTAAACACTTATCTTGCCTGCATATTGATAATGTTTCCCTACTGAGATTCTCTCGAATCTTACCCTCCCTTACCAACAATTTAGATAGGGCAAGTAGCTCGTGGAGGGAGCGGCAGGACTCATTCGAGATGAGATTGTGTAATCCCCATTTGAAGAATTGTAATGGGCTATTGTGCCCTGTATATCTTTAGTGAAGGTATGTACCCGAGATTGCCGGGATGATTATGTTGTGCACTCTGATATTTATATGAATGTGATTTATCTTTACGTAGTAATTGTATTCGAAATGTGAATATGAGACCAAGTTTATAAATGATTTCGAAAGGTATTTTTGAAAACCCCATCATGTGATGGGTTAGTAAATGTTATTTGATTATTATTGGTCTCTATTTCATTTTAATCGCGTATTTCGGATATAATTACGGAGGGGGTTACAGCTCTAATCAAAATTTTAAGAAAACTACGGTCGAACTAGGAACGGTGAGGTCGGGCCGGGTCCCTGATAGCATTTTGGTAAATTTTCACTATAGGCTAATATAACTACTATAAACACTATGGAAGTGTCTAAAGATGGTATATGAATGTGTTTTAACCTAAATCTTATATATTTGACATTTTAGGACTAAGTTGGGAGCCTGAGGTTGGCACGTAGTACGAGGTGAACGTTTTGGGGTGAAAGAGACTTGAGGTAGGAACATTATCCTTCAAACATCATGCCATAGTTCATATGATTGTGTAGATGCCATTCTTTGTGTGCCTTGAAGAGGCAGTTAGTGCTGGAAGTGCACTTACACCTAGGGATTGGGTAAGAATCTAACTGGTGTACGAATAGTGGGGCAGGAGCCCTACTCATGTATACATGATGATGATGATATTTTATATTGTTCATTAATTGATGTATACATGGTGCATATCATATCTACTGCTCGCATTTTATATGAACAATAATATGTTTCTACCGGGATTCCTTAGAATCTCACCCCTTTTTTTAAACAAAATATCTCAGTGGGTGCCAGTGGCTCAAAGGGAAAGGACGTAGATACAGGGAACTGACGGGTATATTTCCTGAGACGAAGATTGTGGTTATATATAGTTTGTATTTTGGAATATTTTTGGATATTCTGTACAAAACTTGTAAGCATTATTAAACCCTGCAGGGTAAAGGTGTTATGTAATCAAGTAATATGTATTAATATATCAAAATATTTATACTCTCCTTGTGTTTCTCACTGAACTGCGTGCAAGCACTATGAAAATGGTAAAAATTAGATAAGGGTATGACATGAGAGAAGAGATTGCACAAGTTGGAAGCCTTAAAACTTAAAATCACAAAGCCTTACCTTTGGATTTTGCTCCTCCTCCTCTCTAAAACTCCATTTATGTGTGTGTGTGTGTGTGTGTGTGTGTGTGTTCTTAGGCGTGAAATGGGAATGAAAAAGATGAAGCAAGTGTTTTAAAAATATCCTACATAACCCTTAATTAATAAATGGTAGCATAATTCATTTATGACATAAGCCTTTTGTAATATCTCAAATTTTAAGACTGAAGGCTCGGGAATAAGTCTAAATTAAGCGAACTGCTAAGCTCTGATTTAGAAGATGTCCCAAATCTATTCTCTAATGTTTCTTATATCTTTGGGGCATTTAAGAAAATAAGATGGTGAATTTTGAAGAAAGTGATTATGCTTCTAGTGAAATTTCTTGCGAGGCAGTGAGCTTGTCATGAAGTTTTGGAAGACTAAATGATGAAAAAAAATTATGAAATTTTACAGGATGGAAATAGATATCCTAAGATTTGATTTGGTAGGTCATATGAATCAATTGAAGCTATATACAAAGAGTTATAATTTTTTGAATTTTGCTCAACGAAATTGACTATTTTCTAGAATAGCATGTAAAGATTCAAAATCTGGGAATTTTGTAATTCCAGCTAGAAAACATATATATTTTTCCTTGAAAGTAGGCTCAATAAGAGTTCTATAGGCTTTGGAATCGCTCAGAAATGATGTCTACAAATTTAGTTATGATTTTTCAAATTTAGGGCAGAAAATCTGCTAAGAAGGCCAACTACTTCGAAAATTGGAAAGTAAAATGTGTTGGCAATTGTGTAAATTGTGGAATAAGGAAATAAGAGGGGGAAATGATTATTTTGATTGTGTACATGCCAAGTGTCATTATCCTAAGACAAGTGATTTAATTATAATTGATAAAGTTTGTGCACATGATGAAATTAAGAGTAAAATAGTATGTTTGTACATGTGGTTTGATCAATGGAATTGAAGCCCAATTGTGTGCATGAAGGGCTCTTGGACGTCATTCTTGGGGTAACTAGAGGGAGGAAAAGTTAGTTCAAGTGTAATGGAGCTTATGACACAAATTTGATAAAGATAGGATCAAGTACATATGTGATGTCATAAACCAATTTGTCACCATTTATTAATTAAGGGAAAATTGGTAAGATATTTTATGAAGTAAAGCCTCATCTTTCTTGCTCATTTCACGTCAAGAACAAGAGAAAGAGAGAGATAGAGAGAGAGAGAAGCCTTAAGAAATATAGAGAGAAGGAGGTGAGCTCAACCAAGAAAGATCAAAGGTAAGCCCGTATGTTTATGTGATCAAGCTTCCTCTTTTGTATGATCTCCTCTCCAATCTCTTCTCCTTCATGAATATCATGGTTAGCAAGTAAGATTCCAAGGGAGGAGAGAGAGGGAAAAACATTCTAGAGAGAGAAAGCTTGAGAACTCAAAGGTAACTTCAAGAACCTTGACTTTCTTGATGTATTTGTTGTTGTTGTTGTTGTTGTGGTTATTATCATGATTTGTGGTTTGATTGTGGATTTTGTAAACTTGGGGTGTTGAAAGCCTAAGGGTTTATGCTGCCCAAATTAGGATTAATCATGTGGGAAGTGTAATTAAGTGGTGAAACAAGTGATTAAAGGTGATGAGAATGTGTTTTATGGATTGAAATCATAAAACTTCATTTTCTCTAATTTTTATAGAATTTCACCCATATTTTTTTTGGGCTGTGTTTGGACTGGATTTTGGTATTTTTGATGATTCCATTGTGTTTGGAATGGAAAATTGTGTAGAGTTCATGTTGGGTGCGAAGTGAGAAAAGTCCTAGAAAGTGAAACGACAAAAATAGCCTTAAAACCCTCACATAGGGGCTGTTAGGGGTAAATTCATAATTGGGGCTAGAATTTGAGAAGATCGTGGTAAAAAATGGATTCCTTGGGTAAAAACATGTTAGAATAGCATGGGTCAAAACTTTGAGAAAAGCACAGTCGGACTGGGTATGGCGGGGCCGGGCCGGGGTCCCGGGGGCATTTTTTCATTTTTCAATACAGACTCATATTATCCCTAGAAACACTATGGCAGTGTCTAAACTATACATTTGATAAAGACACGAAGATGTCTCTGTTTTAGTAGGACGATTTTAGACACTCAAGTAGCTCTGTGTGGCTACATTGATGATAATTATTATGTACGAACCCCAATGGGGAATTTCTGTAATCATACACTTATTATCAGTATATTTATGCTATTCCTATATTGCCCACTGAACTACGTATCATTTTCCGCAAATACTCTGAAATAGCTGAAAATAAGGTAAGGATGTGACACCTTTGTACATGCCCTTATCTCTTGCCAACTTGTGTCATACAATCCCATTCCCATTACAAGTGATACAATTTTTCCTCTCCTCCTTGGCCCATAAAAGACGCCTAAGAGTCCCTTTATCAGACCAAATGGGCTTCATCCATTTACATTAACCACATGTACTTATATGTAGTATTTTATTCTTAATTAAGCATGTGCTCAACTTTAATAATTATAATTTAATTCCCTTGCCTTAAGAGAATGGCACTTGGCACATTTAGGATTCAAATAATTATTTCCCCTCATATTTCCTTTATTTGGGTGAAATTAACAAGGAATAAGGGAAATAATAGTTGTTCCAACATTCTCCACAATCTTTTTAATTAATTTATGCACAAGTCCACTTTGACTTTTCAAACATTGATTTATTTGACAAAAAATATTCCAAATGTATATTAATCCTTTATTTTCCTTGATTAATTGAAACTAATTTCAATTAATTGGAAAATAATTAATCTTGTGCTTTGTTGGCAAATTTACGATTTTGCCATTACATTTTTAAATTTATTCCTTTTTCTTCATCCATGGACAAAATTAACATTAATATTGGGCCAAATAATAAGCTTTGCTATCCTTCCATTTTGGGCTTCAATATTGGGCTTTTTGAAAAACCCAAGAATTAATTTCACAACCTGTTCTAGCCCAATTCTCATGAAAATGAAAATTTATTGGCTTCATAAATTTCAAGTTCATGAATATTCACCATTTCATTTTATTGAGTATTTCAATTAATTACAATGCATATTAGTGGATAAAATTTGGGGTGTTATAACATCCTTTATGCTGTGAGCAATAAAACCATGCCACGTCACTTAATTTAGTATATTGTGTAAGCTGATTTGTCAGCCTTTAAATTTTCTCGAGTCTTATTATTTATTTAAATATTATTTTTTTCTTGAGATTCGTACCCACCTTTTCCTCTCTTCCTCCTCTGTGATCCCTCACTTCTAACCTCTCTCACTAGTACAGAAAATGCTTTTAACATCCATTTTTTTAGTACCTTTAATGTCTGAAAACAAGGGGACGCTTATGTGAGCGACATAGTAAATCATGGTAATAATGTCAGTCAATAAAGGGACACCTAAAGTCTGGACTTTAGGCATTTCTTTTACCAAAAGGGGCGCCTAAAGTGTCTAGTTTAGACACTTTAAACATCCCTTTTTCTTTGCAGATGTTAAAAGGTTTTATTTTTTTTTAAAAAAGTGATTATATATATTTTTCACTGCCTAGCAAATTAAAACTACAAAAATAGGGTCGAAGAATTATTTATAAACCACAATGTCCTTACAAATGGTAAGGAAACATCCAGTACTAGCTAATTAAATTGTTAACTCCTACTACCTAATACTATGTACAATAAGCACCACAAATTGTCAAAAAGTTGTCTAATACACAACTACTAGCTAATATAAATAAAAACTTTATTGATCTATATGTTGAAGAAGATGTCTAACTAAAAGGTCTCTGATCAAATTAATGCCTTCATACAAGTAGGCATCTTCATCGTCAAAAATATGCAAATTAGAAAATAAGCTTAGATGAAATGAATCAAGTGAATGAATTAATAGCAATTAAATTACAACACCAAAAATATTATCATTTGAGAATGAAGAAGCGATAACTTGTTTCAAAGCGCTTGTAATTCCGCTCTGAATGATGTTATACATATAAAATATAACATAGCATCCGCATTTAGTGCTACCTGGTTGTCAAGGGCACTATAAATCAAAAGCAAATGGTTAAAATCAATAAAGGCATATCTAAAATGACCATCAATAAAAGAACTTGAATAGAAACTATTTACTTTCGGATAAAACCACTTTAGGTCTCTAATAACTTTACCCTTGCGTGACCTACCAAGGATTCTATATGTTTGGGTTGTAGTATCATTAAAATGAAAATCAACAGAAATTAGAACTATTCATTTAAGTCAAGAATCAATGAAATATAAACAAAATAACTTATGTGTTGAAGACAAATTTGGTTCTTTATCTGGCTTTTTACGTAAGGAATCAAACTAATAGATTGTGTTAAGGCGAGGATAGACAACACACAAACTCCAATAGTAACTATACAACATATATAGATGAAAATGAAGTTAGATAACAAGGCAATTATTTACTAAGCATCTTAAATTGACAAAATTAAAATACGTACCCTTGAACAATTGGTGTTAGATAACAATAAAATTTGGTTTGTCCGATTGTGTAGCCCACATAGCTCATGCTTGCTTCCAAAGTATTAGTATCCCTTATCATATTTACAGGACATAAGAATCCCTATAAATCATGTCTTTCTATGTCAATGCATATGCGGTGGAAGAAGCTATAATAGAATTAAAATGATAAATGAATTATCGAATGTATGAAACCAAAAAACCACTGCATTAATTGAAGGAAAAAATGGAAAAAAACTTATCGGATTGTAAATTTAACCCATCCTACATCTATCTCCTCCAACTTAATGAACTCCTTAAGATATTTCCTGTCAATCGTAAAGGGATACTCCAATATTAGGCCTACAATCCATGGAGGCATGTGCAAGTCAATCTGGCAAATGCCTTTGTGAAGCTGTTGCAGTCGTGCCAAGAAAGGCCATTTTCCCGCATCTTGCTCATCTTTTTAGAACATAAAAAAATAGATTATTAGTAGAATGCCAGTGGATCTCAAGTAATAGCATGGTAGTTCCTACCATTGAGGGTGTTGCTACTTTGCCAATAATATTTTAAGGCTAAAGGATGGAAGATCTTATCGCCTGACCTATTATGGCAACCTCTTCATCAGGAACAGGGACGACTGCACCTTCTTCCCCTTCTCGAACACACGTCACAGTCAGCCTACTTAAATGCTGTGGAATTTGCTTGTGATGGTGGGTGGTAGCTTGCGTGTGAATGATTACATTAGCAACAAAATGTTGTAGTGGGGTATCCAAATAGAGGGTGGAAGGTTCTCCCTGCGCTAGAGTGGGAAAAGGGTCGCCAAGTGTTACGTCCAGCGCTTGTCGCGAAGTTTGGCCTCTAGCTCTTATGTTCGACTTCCTGCTGAATCTTGGCCACAATCTCCTTACTGGGTTTAGCTTGTAATGAATAATGTGAGGCTAATCCAAAATACTTTGTGACACCAACTCCCCCTGACTCCCCTGGAACATGACCAGGGTGATTTGCCTTCCCAATCACCATTGACAAGATGTCCATTTGCCTACTTGGAGTGAACAAACCTTAGCTACTCTGATCTTCGAGTTCATCCTGTAGCATACAATATATCGTAAATGAAAATTAAACACTCCAAATATGAAAAAATTTCAAAACTAATACTTTTGCTTTAACTACTTACAATCCTCGAAGCAACCTCAGCAACAGCTTGATTTATGTACTTCTCACCCTTAATCCTCCCTGCTTTCTATTTTTTGTGATGCGGAGGAGGAAATGGGGCCTAAACATTAACGCTACGATCTAATTTGGCTGCTTCCTTTATTTTCTTTAACTCTTCTTCCATCATCCTCCTCTCAAGCTTCCAATAACCATCACGAGACATGCAATATTGATACTTATTTTTTTGCTTGCCTTTGTGTATTTGTCTCACTTACTTCCTGTAAAAGGAAAACAATGAAAACTGAGTCAATGATGTCAAGTATATTCAAATAAAAAGTTCTATACTATGATGAAAGAAAATTTACCAAAAATTGAGGATCTTCCCGTGATGCCACAAACAACCTCCAGTCCTCTAGGGACTAATATGAATAGTCTTGATTGTTAATGCAAGCATTTCACCCAAGAGGAGGGGGTGAATTAGGTGATCATAGAAAATTTTCTTTGTATATAAAAATTTAACTGGAAATTTAAAATAGTTAAGAGCTAAGAGAAATATCACCGAAGTGTATACCAGGAGTTATACTAGTTCTGCCACAACCACTTTGGCCTACTTCCAGTCCTGAGAGATTCTCTGAGAGTTTCACTATATCTTCCAAGATTCAGTGGGTTCTTGGCACCTCAGTATGTAGCAAGTTCCTTCATTAGGCACTCACTCCCCCTTATACTTTGTAAATCATTCCCCAACTTAAGATTGCACAATGTTAAGTTGTCTCAATAATAAATATTGAGTTTGTAATGGAAATCTCTCTTACAGAGTAAATATATGAACACTGAAGTATAAAGAATGACTAGAAGAAATTTAGAGCACTCTGAATATATTGATCGTTGTAAGCTTGTGTGATCTCTATATATTTCTTCTACGTTGAATGTTCCCATATATATAAATGAATTGAGATAGTCGTTAGAACTTTTTCAACATGTCTGTTAGAGTTGCACAGCTTGTTTTGACCGTTCTTTGAAAGTTGAAAACTATCCGTTGAGGTAGGTTAACGTTCGGACATTTCGTTTGACTTTTCTCTCAAAGCATAATCTCTTCATTATTTTGTCGCAAATATAATTAGAATACTAATACAATGAAAGATTAATCATATAGATAACAAATCTATAAACATCAGATTAAAATCATGCTTTCTGAACTTCATTAATCTAGTGGTTACTTGAGTGATCCAGATACATCATTTGAGTGATCACTTGAGTGATCCAATGAAAAACTTGGCAGAGAGTGAAATCAACGTTTCTGGCTCTATCACTTAAGTGATCACTCGAGTGATGTAGTGGTATTACGCGAGTGATTCCTTACAAATATTTGTAGAGAATTTACTCCCTTATTTCTTATCTGGTTACTCGAGTGATCCTTGGTCATCACTCGAGTGACACCATGCAAGTCTTGGCAGAGAGCTTTTGTGACTTCTTGGCACACATCACTCGAGTGGTCACTCAAGTGATGGAGGATCATCACTCAAGTGATCTCTTCTAAAAATTGCCAGAGGCTCTTTCTCTTGTTATGTGACTCCATTATCTTCTTCATCACTCGAGTGCCTACTCGAGTGATAGCTTTTCTTGCCACCAAGAACTTAATTCCTTTGTTCAAAAACTCTTTTGTCTATTATTAAAACCTTTTGTTATCATCAAAACATATAGGATCTAACATTCTCCTACTTTATGATGATGACAAAACTTGGTGATTTTTTAAACAAATTATTTGCTAGCATTTTGAAAATTTAACTTCCAATTAAGATCATATGCTTTTAAAATACTTGACATCTTTTCATATAGAGTTAAAGTATAATTAGTCAAAACTAAACTTAGAGATTTCAAAAACTCATTTTGAATTCAAATTCAATGACTTTGAAATTATTTGAAAGTATTTTAAGTTCAAATTAATGTCTTTGAAACTTTTGTTTGAAATCATTTTGAATTCTAAGCTAATATCCTTGAAACTTTTAACATTTGAAACTCCTTTGAATCCAAATCCAATGATTGTGAAATTTTTATCATTTGAAATCATTTTGAATTCAAATTCAATGATTTTGAAATTTTTAGCATTAGAAATCATTAACCTAATAACTTTGTAAGATTAGTTTGAATCAAATTCTATAATGATGTTGCAATCACAATTAAAGGTTTATTAGTTTGCAATAGTAAATTTAAACCGCATAAAAACTTGAAATTATAGAATTTATAAAGTTCATTCATAAAATTCATTACATAGGCAAAAATAAGTTAATAAAGATCAAAAGCTCCCTAAATTCCAATATACACATAAACCTCAAACTGTCAAATCTTTCAAATCTTCGTAAAATCAAATCCAATCTTCTCCCTATTTTTGACATCATCAAAAAAGTGGGAATTAATTGTGAGAGGAAGATCTGGAGCTGGATGGTTTAGCAGCAGAGATTGGGATAATATTGAGAGGTGTGGCTCTAGAGTCATGTGAGTCACCTTGATGAGAGAAGCTGAGAGATGATTGAGCAAGCTTAGGGAGATTCACACGAGGGACTTGAAGTGGATCATCTAGAGATGGGACAAAGATAGGAGGGTTCTACGGTGGTGAGGGATGTGAGGTAACTACCACCTCCTCTGTAGCAGTGGGTTTTGGTAGAAAATTGATGGGTAAGTGTTTATGAAAAAATTTTGTGAGAGCATTAGGAGAATCATTGGAAGAGATTTTGTGAAAATGACAGAGTGCCAACTAATAAAGACCCTGTGCCCGACATTCACTTGAGTGATCTTAGGGCATCAGTCAAGTGGTCATTCCAAAAAATTAAAAATGACGTATTTTAAGTGCGTACTTGGCATGAGTAATATTGTAATTAACCATGTGTATTTCCTTTGTGATTTGATGACACTTCAAGGCATATTTGAGTTGAAACTTGGTTGATTTGTGATCTGCATTAATGATTACTCGAGGGCTTACTTGAGTGATTCTAAGACATCACTTGAGTGATCAGTCCTTTCACCTCTTGACTATTTAGATTCAACCATTATACTATTTTATTTGAATTGATTGCCTACTACCTTGATTTTTCTATCATCACTCGAGTGGTCACTTAAATGATGCTGACCATTACTTCCAGTTATCACTTAAGTAATCTAGAGATTACTTGAAGTTAGCCCTCGAGTAATGTGGTACTCTGTTAACCTTTGCTTACATACCCCAAAACAGAGCATCAAAGTCGTGCAAAAACAAATTACTAGAAACTTTGATGCTTAAGTCAGTAATCATCAAAACATGATCAAATTACAATTCTTAACATAAAACAACTTACAATTCATTGGGATTTACCATTTCCAATTCTCTTCTAATGAATAGGAATTGATCTTTAGCTAGGGGTTTTGTAAAACTATCAGCTAGTTGAAGATAAGTTGGAATGAATATCACTTTGACATCATTCTTTTGAACATGATTTCTGATGAAGTGATGTCTAACATCAATATGCTTGGTTTTGGAGTGTTGGACTGGATTCTTTGCCAAACTTAGAGTGCTAGTATTGCCATAGTATATATGTATCTCTTTCAAATATATACTAAGGTCTTGTAGTTGTTACTTCAGCCATAACACTTATGTCCAACAGCTTAATGCTACAACAAACTCAGCTTCCATTGACGATAGAGACATTGTGTTTTGTTTCTTGCTAAACTATGATACAAGTGAACCTCCAAGAAATTGACATTGTCCACTGGTGCTCTTTTTGTCCGTCTTATAGCCTCCATGGTTAGAGTTTGAGATGCAATTAGGTGTTCACTTCTTTCTTTAGGATACCAAGCCCTAATTTTGCTGTGTCGGCAAGATATCTAAAGATTCGTTTGACAACTTCAACATGTGATTTCTTTGGTGCTGATTGATATCTTACACACATGCTAACACTTAATTAGATATCAGGTCTACTTGTAGTGAGATAGAGTATGATCTAATCATTCCTCTATATTTTGTGATGTTATATTCTTTCCCTTTGACATGACATCAAGCAACGTAGTTGAACTCATTAGCATGTCCATTCCATTTGTTTCATCCATCCCGTATTTCTTCAATAGCTCCTTCAAATACTTTGCTTGTGATATGAACATTCTATTCTTTCTTTGTTTTGATTTGCAAACCAAGAAAGAAATTTAATTCTCCCATTATTGACATCTCAAACTCCCCCTGTATTATCTCAGAAAATTCCTTGCACAGAGTTTCATTAGTAGCACCAAAAACTATGTCATGAACATATATTTGTACTATTAAGACATCATTTCATTTTTGTTTTGTAAAAAGTATTGTATCGAATTTTCCTCGTACAAAAATTTGATCGATAAGAAATTAACTAAGTCTTTTACACACTGCTCTAGGGGCGTGTTTTAAACCATATAAAGCTTTCCTTAGTTTGAAAACATGGTCAGACTTAGTTACATCTTCAAAACCTAGAGGTTGTTCTACGTATACTTCCTCCATGATATATCCATTTAAAAATGCACTTTTTAAATCCATTTTATACAGTTTGAATCCCTTGATGCACTTATTTAACCTCCTCTTAGAAAAAAATGTGAAAAAAAATTCTGCACTTGTGATGTTCCACTCTTGTCCTTCATTAAGCTCCAAAATAACATCTTTGACCTTGAATACTTGACAAAAATTGTACCACATCATCACCTACAAAATTATATTCACAAAGGTAATATCTTTTGCTCACAATTAAAGAATAATGGGAATAAAAATATTAATTAAAAATTTAACAATTTAACCACCTTAATTCCCAAATTATTCTTTCACTAAAATCTCACATTAACACTTGATTATGACAAAAATATTCAATTAAGTCCCACTAAAGCCTAAGATTAATTAATAAAAAGATATAAATATTGAGCTCTATCAATTCCCCCACACTTAAGCTTTTGGAACAAAACATTAAACTCAACACTAGGAAGAGAGGGATGAAAGTTGAAAGAATAGGCAAGATCAAGCTTCAAGAATCACACTTAGTCAAATAACAAGATATCCACCTATCCAAATTCAATGAACATACCAAAAATTGAAGTAGCTAAAGTAATGAAAAGTTTAATTACAATGAGCTTAATTAGAATCCTTAACTAGGATATGTGTTTAACCACATCTACTTTAACCACACTCTACCATAGGCTTATAGTATTTCTAGACTCTCCACTACTTGCAACAATGGCGTAAATAAATCCAAAGGACTTTGTAGGGTTATAATGTTGAATAGGCCAAAAGATGAAAAATGTAACAAACATTATGCTTGCACCAAATAAATTGCTAGATCACTTAGCACTATAGAATTAACTTAATTCACATATTTTACCATTGTGACTTTATTTTTTTCTTTGAATTTTTTTTCTATTCACACTTTTTCTCTTCTTTTTCTTCTTTTATATTTTCTTTCTTTTGACTATTCACATGTCATTTTTTTCTTTTTTTTAATATATAATAGTACTCTCTCTCTCCCCCCCAATAGTGGTAGGAAGAACTTGATAAAGGATGCAAACATATCATTTGTATAATGAGATAGAAACGAAAGTGAAAGGCTCAAATAGTAAACTAAGGTGAATGATGAATGGTTTGTGTTTAGGTTAGAAGGTTTAGAAATGAATGCCAATGTCATCTCTATCCACACCATTGCCAAATATAGCCTCAAGCAAGAAACAAAACAAGTTTTAGAGAGCAATAATCTAAGTGGATAAATCACACAATAAAATGAAAAATTAGGCCCAAAACATCTTCCAACTAGGCTTTTTGTTTCCTAACAAACTCATCAAAATTAAACCATACATCATTAAAACACTTAAATTTTGTGGCAATTCACTAATTCAAAGCAAGTTTCAATCGTGAATCCAACTAAGAGTAATTGAGATACTTGATCATGACTAAAGACTTCAAAAATCTTAGTGAATTGGACAAAAAAGAATAAAGGACACAAGCATGAGATAGAGGCATATGATATCATAGTGAAATCCATCATGAAAATAAACACACTCCCCCCACACTCAATCCTTACATTGTCCTCAATGTAATGAACAAAAACAAAGAACCTAGACTCACTTATCTCTTGGGTGAAGTGAATGTTGTGAAGTCCAATTCAATATTGAAGCACAACATATATTCGTCACAAGGAGAGAGAAGGACAAGACATAAGTGAAAATAGTTCTTAGAAATTAGGCATAAGGATATGGAGGAGAGTGTAGTGTAGGATAAGGCTAAGCACAAGAGTACGATTCAAAATAGTTTATTCAATTAAAAAATGTAAACAAATAAACTACTTTTTACTACTGATAAGTCCCTCCCCCACACTTGTTCAATAGCATATATCATCAAATAAAACAAGGAACAAGGTAAGGAAAGAGACTACCATGTAATCATGGTGGCTTGTAGCTAGATAGGAAAATAAAAAAGGAAGCTCAATATTTTACTCCTCAACAGTTAGGCCTAAGTAGGAGTAGAGTTTCCCAAATGCAAAGATAATAAGAATGAGGGCAACTACCAAGAGAATTAGCCTGCAAAGAATTAACTAAAACAACAGTAGTACCTACTCCGAAGATGCCACATGAGTCAAAATACTTAAATCCATGGAAAGCATTAGGACTAATGAAATGACATAATGGTGTATGTAATATGATAAGACTAGAGTCAGATGCATTCGATAACAAGTGCTTCCCACAACCAATAAAGTCAACTAGTGGCATATAGAAAGCAAAACTAGGTATCAAAGAATCAATTTAGATTTCAGTAATGGTAGTGACATAGTCAAGCAGCACTCTATCATCTATAGCAAAATCTAAGTCAATAGAATCATTGGCACCATCAAATCCTAATAAATCAGGAGGTAAATCACATGATAAGATTTGGGAATAGGAGTCATGAATATGCTTGATAACATCTAGTAAAGAAGTATGATCATCACAAAGCTTAAAACTAGGTCCAAGCAATTCAAGTGAATCAAGGTGAATCTTACTTGCTAAATCAAAAGCACTGACAATTGAAACAATGGGTACATGCTTGTCATCATAAAATATGTGCACATTGAATTCTTGTAAACAAAGATTGACCTTAGGATTAGTGATCAATTGTGATTTAATAGCTTTATCTTTACTCTTGTGTGAAGAGGAAAGTACAAAATCCAATATAGAATCAGAGTGCATCAAGTCACTTTCACAAGTAAGAGCAGGAGAAGAAGATAAAGATAAAGGAGTTTGATTCTCAACTTCATTCATGGCATGCATATCACTAAGTTCTAAAGAATGGTTGTATATACTCTTATGCATTTCAACAAATTTAGGATATTTCTCATCAATGCAATCTTTACACATTTTATTTCCATCACAAGAATGTTAGAATCGGTAGGCACAGCGGAAGAATTTTAAAAATTTTCACCGATCCTAATTGAGGATCTATCAATGGCGTTTAAATCAAGTTGGAGGGATTCATACCTTTTGATGATTCAGAGTTTTCACGATCTCTAGGAGCGTACACATAAGGTCCGCTCCCTCTACCGATATCCACACGAATGCTCTCCAACCGAGACTGCTTGCTAGCGCCTCTAATGTCTCCTAGGGTTTCACTTCCGGCTCTCAATTCTCATGTGCATATGAATATATCTGCTCTGTCAAGTTTATAACCTATGAGGGATATTTTCAAATTTCAAAATTAATCATCATTAATTTTGAAATTAATTAACAATTAATTATCTTGATGAGCTAATTAAATAAATTCAGTTTAAATTAAATCTGTCCAATAGTTTTAATTTAACCTATTTATTTAATCCAAAGAAAGAGCCATTAGATTTAATTTATCTTCATAAATTAAATCTGAGATACTATATCTCTATCATGTTAGTTATTAAATTTAATATATCTTAATAAATTAAATTTAAAACTAACACAATATAATAATATAATATAATACACACACACACACACACACACATAAGATATATATATTTCAAAAATATATATCTATATAATATTATTAATGAATTTTATATATACCAGCTGATCCCACGTAATGATCGAAAAAACTAAAGAGACAGAAAGGGAGAGAAGTAGAGACCGATAGGAATCGTTAAATTATTAGATGCAGAATGATAATGTAGACATAAAAGAGATGAAGATTTATGAAAACTGATATATTATTGAAGATTAAAACGATACAGACATAAAGAAAATTACAGAGAAAGCAAGAAAACACACAAAGGTTTATCAACCTTAGAGGAGGAGGGGAGAGAGAATTGAGTCGTCAACACAACTCGGGGTGCCTAACAACTGAAGCGAAGTGCCCTTTTATAGGCGTCCAAACCAGTTACTATGCATCATAGTAAAATCACTTTAACCTGAGTAGAAAACATGTTACTCGGGTAAAAGTACTTTTACTTTTGCTTTTACCTAAAGTAAAAGTAAGTTACATCATTTTGTCTGCTAAAGTAAAGTAAAGGTACAACTTTTACAAAAGCAGAGAATCTTTTGAGTCAGCGAGTCTTGGACGGATATGCCGACAGTTTTGCTTCAGAATCAATCTTCGCCGAGGCTAATGATTTCATCATCCGATTCGTATCCAAAGTATCGGGCCGGGTTTTCAGCATCTGATTCATCTGAGGATTGGGCCGATGGACTGGATCTTTGTTCTTGGGTTTGGAGAAGCCCAAGTATTTCGTGCAGCTGTTCAGTTAGGGCCTGCTTGTCAGTTGTCGAGGCTAAACATGCTGTAATTTTTGCCTTCTGGTTAAGGAACACGGCTGATTCGTGATCCCCCGCCATTAGGGATTTTGGATTTCTTCTAAACCACTTCTTGAGGTTCGTTTCTGACATATTGTTAATGTGAGGAAACCTTGCCCACCATTTAACGGAAGAGGTTCTTTGCAATATTGGGAACAATTTTTGGAACCTTGAAGGACCATATTTGTAGCTCCATTTGAAAACCCAGGCTAAACCAAATTTTGAAAAATAATGAAGATCTGCTGGGAAAGGATCTTCACCAAGATTGATCCGACTCTTGAAGTAGTCGAACCCAATTTTCGCTGTAGTTGGTAAAATTTCTTGGATAGGACCAAAATAGTCCCACCATTGGTTAAACCACAGTGGAAATTGGTATTTTACTTCCAAGTCATACGAGAACATAAAAAGCCAAGTATGACTAAAGCTTGGGTTTTGGTACCAGAAGGTACACCACCATGCATCCAAATAATCCCAGTATGTGAAACCAATTGGATTTGCATTTTTGATTGAAATTTTTTTTCTTTTGTTGAGGTCTTGACCCCAATCTTTTGGTGATAAAAATTTCCTGAATCTATAAGTAGAATAACCATGAATGCTTTTATCATCAGGATGATTTTTATCCACAAAATGTCTTATTTCTGTAGATTCTGTATCTACAAGAATAAGTTCATAAAATTTTTGTGTTTTCTCCAGAGATTTTGGAGTAAAATGAAATCCTTCCGGATAAATTTTTGCTGCCAAAGTGACAGGATTTTTGTCACAGAAACCTGGTTCTGTGTGGAAAAGGCTTAGGACCTTTTCTAGTTTTAACACAAAAGTAGTTTGTGTTGGCTGGGAATAGATGGCTAATTCTTTTGAGGTTGAACCAACCTTCAAAATTGTTTGGGAAGTTTTTTGGATCGCTAAAGCGAGAGTATCTGGATCCAAGGTAAATGGGGTTAAGGCTTTGGAATGCTCCATTTCGGTAACATCAGCCCATGTTTTGGTTGGCAATTTGGCCAAATTTTGATTAGCCTGTAAGGCTAAAAGAGTTTCAATGGGAATCCCATAATAGGAAGGATCCATTATGGTTCCAGCAGTTTTTGGGGAGGATTTTGGGATAGGTTTGGTCCCTGAAGGGGAACCCTTTTGGTGGATCGAAGATCCTTGGGTCAATGACCCTTTTGACATTTTGATTGCAGCCTTTAGTTGGGCTGCTTCTTCTTTTACGATCCTTTCTGGATCTCCTTTTGTTTGGGCTTTGGCCCTTTGCTTCTTTTTCTTTTCTCGATCACTCATTTGGGTCACCTTATTTCACCTGCAAGAACTCTCTAGTTAGAAAGTCTGGTAGGGAATTTGAAGTACCTTTGATAAATTCAATTTCAAAATCAAAGACACTTAAAATTGCTTGCCAACGGGCAAAGATTTGTTTTGATGCAAGGTTTTTAACATCTTTTTGCAAAACATCTTTTGTAGCTTTGCAATCAACCCTGATAAGAAATTTTTGATTTAGCAAATCACTTTGAAACTTATTTATGCACAAAACAATTGTTAAAATTTCTTTTTTAATTGTGGAATAGTTCTGTTGAGCTCTATTCCAATGCTTTGAAGTAAATGCAATGCAGTGCTCTTTACCATCAATTTTTTGTTTGAGAATGCCACCATAACCTATGTCAGAGGCATCAGTTTCAACAATTTTGAATGCTTGTGGATTCGGAAGATACAAGCATGGGAGATTTTTGACCAAGGATTTAATTTTGATAATCACATTAGTATGATCATCAGTCCAAGGAGGAGGAGTCTTTGAAAGACGCTCATGAAGCGGCTTAATGATATTGTTTAGGTTAGGAATGAAATCACCTACGTAATTCAAACAACCTAAGAATCTTTGTAGTTGAGTTTTGTCTAGAATTTGATCCAGAAATTTATCAGCAAACTGAATTGCTCGATCAATTGGAACAATAGTTCCTTGGTATATATGATGACCAAGAAACCGAATCTTTGTCTGAAAGAGACTGATTTTGGTTTTAGAAACTACTAAGCCATTGAACCTAGCAACATCCACAAAGATTTTGACATGTTTGAAGTGTTGATCAATTGATTCTGAAAACACTAAAACATCATCAATGTAGACAATAATAAATTTTGTAAAAGGATTGAAAATTTCATTCATAACCTTTTAAAATTCTGAGGGTGCATTTTTTAACCCGGAAGGCATAATATCCCATCCATACTGCCCAAATGGGATTGTGAATGCAGTCTTATACCTATCTTTTTCTGAGATTTGGATTTGCCAAAAACCAGATTTCATATCAAATTTTGAAAATATTTTGGCCTGATGAAGGCGATTCAAAAGATCTTTTTTATTAGGTATAGGATACCTAATCCATTGGAGAGCTTGATTAAGAGGTTTGTAATTTATTACAAGTCTTGGGGTTCCTTTTTCAATCTCAGAATTTTTGTTTACATAGAAGGCCGCACACGACCAGGGACTTTGGCTTTTTCTGATTAAACCTTTATCAAGTAAATCAGAAATTTCTTTTTGGCAATATTCCAAGAGTTCTTGGTTCATTTGAATTGGACGAGCTTTTGTTGGAATTACTCTTTCATTGAAATCCTTTTCGTAAGGCAAATCAATTATGTGTTTCTTTCTTTCCCAAAAAGCATTTGGAAAATCAGAACAAATTATGTCTTGGATGTTTTTCAAAAACTTTTGGATTTTTTGCTTTAGAAAAGGTTTCTCCAATTGGTTTTCAATTGTTTTGTAAGAAACTTCTTTCAAAAAATTGATTTGACTTTCCTTATACTCAATTTGGTTTATAAATTTTGTATAAGGTGGATCAACAAGTTCAAAGAAAACTCTTTTGCCCATAACATCAGATTCAATTCCTTTATTATATGTTAAATATGATATTAATCTACTGATGAAAGGAGACCCAAGAATTACATCTTGAGATAAAACTTTTACCAGGATAAAAAGTTCTTCCATTTTGACCCCATTGTTTTCAACTACAGCATTTGAAAGCTTATAGTTAACATTTAATGGAGATTTGTTTGGTCCACAAAGTCTTTCTGTAGTCTTTTGAAAGAATTTTGTTGGAATTAGACCTTCTCTGATACAGCTTAATGCTGCACCAGTATCCCATAAAGCTATTGTTTCTAATACGAAGGTACTAGCAACAATAATTTTAACTGGCACATGCCATTTTTGGACTAAAACTCTTGATGTAATGTTCAAGAAATTCTCAGAAGGCGTTTCATCATCTTGTGATGAGTTTTTAACTTCTTCGACTTTCTCTCCTTTATCAAGATTTTCTTCCTGAATTTGATTTAAAATAAGAGAATGGAATTCCTGAGTATTTTTTAGGTTTCTTATCTCTTCTTTTAAATTGTTTATTTCATTCTGAAGGTCAGAGATTGAAACAGGTTTTGGATTAGACTGAAATCTTTTGATTATTTCAGAAAAATCATATTTTGTTTGCAAATTCTTTTGCAAATATTTTTGGTTTGGTTTTGAAGAAGAAGAAGAAGAAGTAGTGCTTTCTCTTAGTTTGTTGAAAAATTTAACCTTTTCTTCATTAGTCGGAAGAGAGTTAATTATTTCAAAAACTAAATCTTCTTTAATAACATTTATTTGTAAACTGTCTATCCCGGGACCGGTTAAGACCGATTCCTTGATTGGGTCATTAAGAACAAACTTTTCTGAACTCTCAGCAAACTTGTCAAGACAGTTTATTTGAAAATCATCTTCTTCAGATGAAGATGAAATATCATCAAGTTAAAGCTTATTCACTTCGCCCTGAAGTTCATTCACTTCTCCTTCGAATGATGATATCTCATATTCTTCTTCAGAAGAGGTTTCTTCAATCAAAAGATTGTTTAATTGTTGAAGAACTGGTTCTTCAAGTTGTAAGGCATTAATTTTTTTGTTAAGCCTACAATATTTTGCCATGTGGCCTTCTTTACCACATCGAAAACAAACAATTTTTCCTCTTGGAAGATCCATGGGAGGTTTTGATTTGAATTCATTTTTTAAATTTCTAGGTTTGTTTGTTTTTGGTTTCTTCCAAGGTTTCCGATATTTTTCATAATATCTTTTAGCCTTGTATTCGTTGTCTTCGTGCTTGTATTTGGGTTTTTTAGATTTTTTGCAAGCAGGAAAACCAAATTCTTCTTAGAAGGTTCCTAGATCCTTCCTATTTGATGCTTTTTCTTTGGCAAGTTGATGTTGAATTTTATCTTTTTGACAAATTTTTATGGCAGTTTTTTGAACAATTGCAATTAACTGTCCATATGTTAAATTTTCATAATGGATTTGACTATCCCCAGTTTGGTTTCTGATTTTTTCTCTGATCTTATCTCCAAGAGACCTAGGGAGACCAGCAAGGAATTTCTCTTTCCAGATAGGATGATTTCCATCTTCTCTGGCCATAACTCTTAGGAGGAAGTTATCTCTATACCATCTGAAATTGGATAGAGTTTTACATTTCAAATTTGACAGAAGATCTGCCGATTTATCCCTCCATAGTGCCGGATCACCAACAAAGTGAGCTATAATGTTAACTATAAGACAGTTAACAGCATCAGACATTGGTTCACCAATACTATCTCTAAGAATTACGCCATCTTGAGTGGTTTTTATGGCTTGTAAAATTTGACTTTTCTGTTCATTTGTGAGATGGAAATCCAACCAACCTATGAGTTGCCCAGTGAAGCCAGAGATGAATATATGAATAACGTCTTCCTCTTGACAATTATTATATATTGCATAGGCATTACTAACCATTGTCATTTGTTGGCATATTTCCAAAATATTTGTTTCAGATTGGCCATTTATGTTCTAAACATAGATGTTGTTTGCATTAAATTGTCGAAGAGCAGAATCCCTTTCTTCGAGCATTATATCCGGAGGAGTGGCTCTTGGATAATACAATTTTGTTGGATTTCTCCAACCTTCTTGTTTTATTTCATGAAGTTTTGGACAGTCTTCACTTTCACTTGTTTGGTTGTTTTTCACAACATTTATTGTTAGAGTTGAAACCGTGGCTTTAGATTTTGGGGAAGGTGTTTCTTGCACAGTTATCTTTTTTAACTCTTGTTGAATTTTTGCTTGAAGATTTCCTTCTCTTATACTGGTTGCAGTATTTGCAGGGATAGTATAAGGTTTGAAAATTGGCTATGTACTGGTGGAACTAGATAAGATTGACTTACTAGCTTCACTGGTAACAGATCTTTTCAAAATATGTTCTCCAAGAGTTTGAAGATAAGAATTTGTATAATTATTTTGTTCAATGATGTTTTTAATATCATTGGAGTCTGTATCTATTTTAGGATATTTTATTTTGAAAGGAGAGGCAATGACAGTTGTATCACCAATTTTTGTACCAGGAATCTTGTAAGATTGTTTTGGAGGAAGTTCAGATTCAACTTTCTCTTCATTTTTTAAAATCCAAGAAGCATTGACTCCTTGAAATGGTTCAAAAGGATAATCCTTTATACTCTCGTCTTTCACATAGGCTTCAAACCAGAGAAAGAAAGGAATATGAAGTTTATACCTTTTAAGCATTTTATAAAACTTTTCTTGAATTGGTTTTCACAATCCTTCAGTTTTGAATTTTTGGAAAAACCATTTTCGTCTTTCTGTGTTTTCATTAGAATAGAAATTTTTTCTCAAGAGTTCTTTATCTAATTCAAATTGTTGCTCAATCACACTCATGTCAGAGTATGTTGGAGATTGGCAAGTTTGGGTTTCATCTTCAGTGTTTTGGTCTAGGTTTTGGTAGACAGGTTTGACAACGCTGGCAGACTCACTAAGACCTTGCATTACTGAGGGTGAAATAATTTGATCTTTGACACAAGAACTACAAGAATGCCTAGAAGGCTGTTCTAGGGCAGTTCTGAAGCTTTCTGCAATTGATGGGGTTCTAGAAGCACAGGAGAAAGATCTTCTGGATCTGTCAAATGTAATTCTAACATCTCCATTAATATTTTGAGTAACATTAAAAGAATTATTTACAGGTTTTGGTATGACAGGAGCAATTTTAGTCATTTCCCAGTCATCAGGAAGAGTGATATCCTCCCATTTTATTGGTTTTGGAATATTAACATTTGCTCTGGTAGCATCTGTTAGAAATAGACATGTTTCTTTTCTTTGAGGAAACATTTTGACATTTGAAGTTGACGAATTCATAACTTTGTACTGGATCCTGTAAACTAAGGCTACAGGTGAAACTCCAGGTTTCATGTGGAATCCGTGCAATTTCAAACTTAATTTTAAACATTCAATAACAGGATCATCATGTAATGAAGCTGTTAAATTTGGGAAACAGTTGAAGTAAATTGGCCCTTCATTAAGACCTGCTTCAACCATTCCAAAAAGTGATCTTGAAAAGATTTCATGTCTACCATCTCTAACACATACTAATATCGAGATATCAAGACCAGCTTTTACCAAAGGGATGACAGCCACCTGAACACACCCAATGTGAATAAATTTAAATTTCTTTTGATGTCTTAAGATTGATTCTTCTGATAAGATACACATATCAGTTGGTTCTTCTTTTAGAGGAATTGTTTCTTCAACTGTTCTAATTATGTAATCAGAAGCTTTGAAAAACTTTTTGTTATATTATATATATATAAATATAAAATTCGTCCACCCTAAATTAAACATTATATCTTGTTGGGCCATTCTTGTGTGCGACCCTGTAGGCCCATGTGAAGTTGGTAGTGGGCCAATAACTATACTAACCCAAAAGTCGCAAGCAGCCTCTAGCAAGGCATTACGACTACCCAATTCATATGAGGATCGTTATCACGATGCAACCTGTCATACAACCATGTCATGTCCCTTTTGTCACACGATATATCGATCAAGGATAAGGCATGGATAATGTCATCCTCTTGTTCTTGACCATTACTTTCTCGATTCCTGAGTAGCCTGATAACAGAGACAGAAACTCCTTTCATCATAGTATGGCCATACATTTCTTAGACTCACTCATCGAGTGGCCCAGTAATATCTCTCTACTAATGTGAGGGACAAATTCCATCTTGATCATTCATATTCCTCTGCATGAAAAACCACCAAGCCCGATCGTAGCCTTTATCATCACCCGGTCAAAAGTGACTTTTGACTAGTTCAAAGCTTAGCAACTCTCATGTAGGATCCATGATGACCTTAGGTCTAAGGGCATTGTGACGTGGTTATACATGAGAAAAGCTTATGACTTGATCCATGTAGCTTTCTCATAGTAGGTCGGTCCAGCACCTTGTACTCTTACAAGTGCCTAAGACTTTGATTCGTATCTCCATATCTTATCAAAGTCATACTGGTCTTGTTTCATCTCTGCTCCCACATAGATGACCGACCAGGGACATTTTAGGACAATCTTTATGAATTATCCAAGGATACAATTATCACAGTTAACATGCAAATAATATGATAACAAAATGGAGAAATTTCATTAAAATAATAATGTTTAAAGTACAATGATTGGCCCTAAGGGCACAATTTCCAATAAAGAACATGTAATTTTAGCACTAGCATCTTCATTATCATGCAAATCATAACTCAAAGTATCATGCAAAGGAGTAGAATCATTATAAGGCATAGGCTCATCCAAGCTACCACTACTAGAATCATTGGGTTGAGCAATTACATGTTCAAGCATTAGAGGAAATTCAACAATTATTTCCTCATCCACCTCATTATCACTCAAATCATGAATTACTTCATCAATTAGAGTAGTATGAGAGTCAAATTTTATAAGGATAGGATTGTTACCAAAGGGTCAGAATGGCTCTTCATTGCTTATTTGTACTTGCTTCACTTATTGTGCTTGGATGGATGCATTTGATGGAATCATTGAAGGTTGATAACTCTCCATATGTGAAGTAGCATAAAGCTCTTAATTTTGGGTTCTTTGTTCCTCCTTTTATAGGTCTTGAGGCCGATAGGTTCCAACTTCACCTCCTGTCTTTACCCATAACATGTGATCATAGTATGCCTTGAAGAATTCATCAATATCTTTCAATTGCTCTTTTCTCTCCTTAAAGCTATCAATTATTCCTTGATACATGAGTAATGGAAGGTATTGCTTTTGGAGAGTTTCATACTTTCTTGTTAAGGCACTTGTTAGGGAATTCATATTGTGAGGTGAGAAAATGGTATCCAATCCACTAGGTTGTGGGTTATGAAATGGAGGTGGAGGTTTAAGATATGATGGCGGGGAAGATTTACAAAGTGGTGGGTGAAATGTTTGGAATGAGGGTTGGAATGGTGAGTAAGAGTATAGATGGTGTAGAGGAAATGGTTCATAGGGTGGCCTTTGGGGTGAAGGGATGGGGTCAAAATTTAGGTTGTATGGTTGGGAACAAAAGTCATATTGAGGTCTATATGGAGGTTGTGGTGGGAATGAAGGACTATGGAAAGGTTAGTGTGGTGGAAAAAAAATGTTGGAGATAGGGTTCATGATATAGGTTGTGGAAGGATGAATCATATTCTTGACTATTGGAACCTCTCTCTAGACTCTCCAACTTGGCTTGAACAAGCTCTAATTGATGTCGTATGGCTTCAAAGCTTTGTGAAAGAGGATCTTCCATTCTAGTAGTGTTGCCAAGAGCTTCCCAAGGATGAAGAATGCAAAGTTGCTTACCATAAAATAATAGTAAACCACACAATGGCCACTAAGAACATGATAACAAAGCAACAAAATGCAAATTTTTTTAAGATACAAATGGAATGTAAAACAACTATGAACATGAAAAATGACCGAAACCACTACCTAACACTCTAACAACTAACAACTAAGACAAACTTAAAAGCACACTAACAACCAAGCTAAGACACACTATGACAAATAAAAACAATACTTAACTACTTAAAACCTTGGCAATCATCGTCCCCGGCAACGGCGCCAATTTGATGAACCCTTATCGTGTGAGTTCACAAAATAAAACTAGGTTTGAAAATGTAGCGTAGTAGCTGAACCTATGTCGTTCTTGTGAGGAGATTAATTTCCAAGTTTCTAAATAGTAAAGTGATAAAAACCTTAAAGTTGTGATGAATCATTTTGACAAATTGATTTTTAAAACTAATGAAGTAATATAATCTAATTCAATATTTTTGTATTTTTTGGTTTTCAAGACAAAGAAGCAAATGGAATCAAAATTAACAATAACAACAAAGTAAATTTAATAAACTAGAATAATAATGAAATAGGATTCCCTTGAGTTGAGGTTTTAGTCTTCCTTGCTTGCTAATAATTTGAATTCCATAACGAGCCAAGAGGATGGAACTAAGCTACCACTAGCTCCATACTTGCAATAATCATTTAATTCATTCAACCGAAGCAATTAAATGAATACCACCAATTAATTGTGACTCAAGGAGATGAATTGACTTCCAATTCTAAATTGTAATTACCATTACAACAATTCAAAATATTCAGTTTAATCATTTAAATCCACTCAACCAAGTCAGAATAAACAATTCAACCTACTCATAATATGAATCATACAAAGCTTAATTAATCAACTCCTAGCTCAACCACCAAGTTTATTCACTTGGCATCGAACAATCTAGATCACAATTACATACTTAACCAAGCTACATAATTATAAACTAGAAAGAGAGCTTAAAGGAATTCCATTGAAGTTTAGATGCTCAAACTATTACCCAACTCAAGGAAATCACCAAAGTTTAGCTACTCATAGAAGAGGAAGAAGATGATGATTGAAGAATGATTGAGCAATTAGCCATTTGATAAAGTAAAATGCACCGAATGTCTTCAATTGTAGTACCAATTTTCAATCCCTTTAAACAACTCCTTGGTCTTCAATTCACGATTAGAATTTTCCATCCAGCCTACAGAAAGTCCACCGTCCTCTCTTCCGTTTCTCAATTCTTTTTCTCATTCGGTGTAGCCTTCCCTTTTCCTTTCCTAAACAAGTTGGTCAAGGTCTCCTCTCATGACTCCTCTCTTCTATTTTCACCTTTTCACACTTGGCCTTCATCTCCTTTCACACAGCCACCTCCTTCCTGACTTTATTCCATCGTGTCCTCTCTTTTCTTTTACAGCCGCCAAACCCTTTTATTTCCCATTTGGTTCCTTTTTACTTTAGCTTGCTTCTTTTCCTCAATACCTTTCTTTCGGTCCAGCTCTCAATTCATTTCATCCCATCTCCAATATTCACCAAGTCGGTCAACAAAAACATCTTCTTCACCAAGTTTTCACAGCTTCCATTCGGTTCGGTCCAGCTTGCTTCTTCAATTAATTCATCTTTCTTTCCATCGGTCAACTCCTCTTTTCTCATTCAACAATCTCAGTCTAATAGCTCCTCCTCTTTTCTTCAATTATCTTAATTCGGTTCAACCCTTCCATGTCTTCAATTTCGGTCTACTCCCTTTTCATTTCAATTCAGCCGCCACCCTTCATTTACTAATGGTCCCCACTTCCTTTTCTTTCTTCAATTCACTAGGTTAAATAAGTTGTGCCATGTTTGGATGAGGAGGTGAATATATGTTTTAGCATTAGACATAAAATTGCAACCACCAAACAAGGCCCTTACTTATTTAACCTCTTCTTAGAAAAAAATGTGAAAATAAATTCTGCACTTGTGATGTTCCACTCTTGTCCTTTATTAAGCTCCAAAATAACATCTTTGACCTTGAATACTTGACAAAAATTGTACCACATCTTCACCTACAAAATTAGATTCACAAAAGTAATATTTTTTACTCACAATTAAAGAATAATGGGAATAAAAAATATTAATTAAAAATATAACAATTTAACAACTTTAATTCCCAAATTATTCTTTCACTAAAATATCACATTAACACTTGATTATGCCTAAAATATTCAATTAAGTCCCATAAAAGCCTAAGATTAATTAATAAAAAGATATAAATATTGAACTCTATCATGCATGTAAAGGCTAAGAGTACTCATATAGCTCCCAATCTAGCTACTGGAGCATATGTTTCCTCATAATCAATTCCTTCCTCTTGATTATAGCCTTTGGCCACCAATCTTTCCTTGTTTATGACAATGATCGCGGATTCATCTAGTTTGTTCTTGAATGCCCATTTTGTGCCATTGATTGGATGACCTTAAGCCTGGGTACCAAATCTCAAACTTGATTTCTTTCGTATTGATTAAGTTCTTCTTGCATTGCTATTACCTAATCATTGTCTAAGAGGGCTTCATTAATGTTAAAGGTTCAATTTCAGAGATAAATGCAGAAAAAGTAACTTCATTAAATATTTTATTTCTATTTTTGATTCCTTCATTTATATCTTCTATACTTGTTCTAGGGGATGACTCTTGTTGTATTTCTAGGCTTTAGGTTGTCCTAGTGATTTTTCTTTATCCTTGGTTTGGTTATTCTTGGGATGATAAGTTTTGGAATTAGATTGTTCATTTTCTTGATTTAACATTATTTCCTTCTCATCATCAATAAGCTTGTTAGAGGATTCAAATTCATCGAATACAACATGAATTGATTCCTTAACAACACATGTTCGTTTATTGAAAACTTTGGTTGCTTTACTACGGTTGGAATAGCCTAGGAATAATCCTTCATCAGTTTTAGAATCAAACTTTCCTAGGTTATCTTTACCATTATTATGAATAAGCATGGTTTGGCTTCCTTTCTTTGTATAGTTCATATGGTGTCTTTCCAAGTTTTGTTCTGATGTAGGCTCTACTGAAATATAGCATACTATGCTTATCGTATCTGCCCAGAAAACTTAATACACGTTCTTTTCATTTATCTTTGCTCTAGCCATTTCAATAAGTACTCTGTTCTTTCATTCCATGACTCCATTTTGTTGAGGTGGCCTTTGAAACCCCCTTCCATAATTATATCTGAAATACTCGATTTAAGTGAAATATAGACCAATAATTATCAAATAACATTTTTCAAACCCATTTATAAGATAGGGTTTTCATAAATACTTTTCGAATACAATTAACCTGGTCTCAAATTCACATTTCGAATACAATTACCACACGAAGATAAATCACATTTATTACAATCAGAGTGCACAACAAAAAATCCTGGCAACCTCAGGTCCCATACATAAATCATAGCCTCACAGGACGCAAACGCCCTTTTACAAATCCTCATATGGGGATTACACAAAGTCCTTTCCAAATGCCAAATTAGATACTAATCCACATAAACATATCTAGATCTAAATACATAATACTCCCAACAATAATAGCCAACAACCAGAATGACAACCCGAAGGAGTCCTCATCGCCCTTGGTGCTTGCTCCATCCTCGATCCACTACCCTATTTGAAAGGTGAGTAGGGGAGGGTGAGATTCAAGAGAATCTCAGTAGGAAAATAATACCAATATGCATGTACGATAAATGTTTAATGCATGACATGCTTGCATCACATAACTCATGGTAACACAATGACAAATTTGTAAGCTCAATGCTTCAAACAACATACTGATGGCTATAGCATAAATTGAAATATAGCTTCAAATTATACATAAACATGTAAAGCAAAGACATCCACTAAAACACTAACACAAATATCAAATACATACAGAAGAGATATGTTCCCTACAGTGGTCATTCCACGTAAGCTCTAACTTCGGCTGCTCACAATTAGGGCGAACATCAAACCCTATAACCAAAATAAGGACATAGGGTTAATCCGTTTTCCAATTCTTAACTTTTAAACACTTAAGTTGGTTATCATTCAAGACCTTTAGATGGCTACACAAAGCCTAAACACACACCTAAAGGTTGGGAGAAACTTGACCAAAGATCTCTTTCAAAACCTCAAAACCCTATTTTTGGCTTTATTACTCGAGTGATGGATGATGCACTTGAGTAATGGATGACTCGTACCCGAGTGAGGATGGCTCACTCGTGCGAGCGCTTGATCGAAGGCACAACTAGAGACAGAAAGTACCCACTGCACTCAAACATCCAATATAGCACTCGAGTGATGGCCACACACTCACCCGAGACCTACCGAGTGAGGCTCAAGAAGTGACTACTCGAGAGCCACAGAAAACCCAGAGCCAGAAGTACACTCGAGTACTAGCTCTGGCACTTGAGTGATGCCACAACACTTACGAGTGCTAGCTCACACTCTTGACAAACCAACTGCGAGTGACAACTTGAGAAGCGGTTTTTAGTGTAGAAGCACATGATCACTCGAGTGAGGCCACCTTCACTAGAGTGATAACCCACATCACTTGCAGGTGAGGAAATGCACTCTTGCTTTTCCACATGAAAGTGTAACAAAAAACTGAATGGGAAAGGGAAAATATGCTACTGCACTCGAGTGAGACCCATGTTCACTCGAGTGAGGCTATTCTAGAAGCTTGAACGCAGTAGATAACAAAATTTTCCCTAACTTCTAACATATGTTTCTAATGGTTCCAAAACTCTAACACAAGGTTAATCCCACATAATTTCACACAAGGAACCCACTTAAACCCTTAAAACACCCAAATTCACATCATAAAGACATTTTCCCCTTTGGGTCACACTTATCACACACTTTACCCAATTTCACTACTTTAACTTTCAAAGTTTCAAATCAATTCTATTGACAACAAAACATAATATGACACCATTTTTACCACAATACACTATCATTCCACAATTATACCAAATCAGGGCAAATTCCACAAATCACAAAACTCATCAAAACATCACAATATATAGATCAAAAGGGAGATATCACTCACCTTTTCCTCTTTCTCAAAGCTAATCCTTGATTTTTCATCTTTCAGGTTTCCTCAAGCTCTCAAAACACCTTCTTTGATAAATCTAAAACCATAGCAATGAAGTTCTCTTCACTATGAACAATATTAAGGAAAGGTATTTGAGCTAAAAAGGATAAGAAGCTAACCAAAAACCCACCTTTCATTTTCTCTTTCTTCCTTCAAGCATAGCGCCATGGAAGCATGGAAGAGAGAGAAGGAGATCAACTCTTTAGCCCCCAAAAGCACACATAACCGACTTAGAGAAGAGTGGAGAAAGGAAAAGAGATTTGAAACTTTTACTTGATCCAAAGGCTCACATCATGCCACTTGTCACCATCTCAATACACCTCCCATGAGCTCACATAGACTCAAATACATGGGATTTCACCCTTTGATCTCTGCACAAATCGATCCTAACCACTAATCTTCAAGTTACCAATGAGTTCCCTATTTGGCAACCAATCAATTGGTTGGTAACTTTACCATTTTGCCCATGATGATGGTAATTCCTCTTGAATTACCACCAAACACATCATATCTTTTCATTTGTCACAAAATATGCGCTCCCTCTATTCTAAGTCAATTTGGATGTTTATCCACAATTGAACTTAAATACATGGTTTCGGCACTGCTCATAATACACCTGAATCACAAACCATATCACATCCTCCAAAAGTGGTCATTTATAAATAATCACATCCACTTTTGAAGTCATAATCCCTTAATCAAATTTGGGATCATGCTAAACTAGGGCTTAGCAGTCTACTCAATCCAGGCTTATTCTCTAACCTCAAGTCTCAGAATTCGGGGTGTACATTTCTCCCCCCATTCAAATAAATTTCATCCTCAAAATTTGTCACGCCTCTTAATCCACAAACTACGGATGCTTCTTCATGACAGCTTCTGTTTCACAAATCATTTCATATTGGGTGCACACTAGGTTTTATCATCACTGGTCATATGTCTAGAGCATCTACTGTCTATGTACCATTTGTTGTTTTGGGATGCTTTAAGACATATCTGCAATCAAATACAATTAAGTCTTAGGTACCCACATATTTTTGTGTCATTTTGGGTTAGTACATATTATTTTTTGAACATATTAACATTTAGGTACTTATTTGTAGGTTCCTATTTTTTCTTTCTTTTTATGAATACATGATGAAGTATAATGACATTTTCTATTGCAGTAATTACTATATGCAAAAGGATTTGATGTATGTACAAAATGTTGAAAATGACTCAAGCATGTTTTACCTCCTGCTTTCTTTCTTCCTTTCTTTTTATCTAATTTTGGATCATATCAGATACCAGATCGATCATTTACAAATCATTGAGCTTTTAAGATCACATTTAACATCTAACTACCTTTAGTGAATTTTTCAAGAGTTATCATGAGATCATTGTTTTTCTTTTTCAAAGAAGAACAATTTTTACCATCCTTTTCTAAAACATCTTTAAGTTTTTCTTCAAGATTTTTGTTCTTCTTTTTGAATACAATTAATTCTTTAAGTACTTTGATGTATTTAAAATGTAAAGCATTATATTCAGAAAGTAACTCACCAAACATAGGCTTAAAATCAGATGACTTTTCTTTTTCTGCCTTTTCTTCAACAACCAAACAGATATTGGCTACTTCCTCTTCATCGCTATCTTCGTCAGATGAACTGTCTTCCTATATGGTGGATACAAAGGCTTTCTTCTTGTTGTAGAACTTGCCTTTTCTCTTTTCTTTATTCTTCTAAGCCAGTTCTAGACATTATGATTTGATATGTTCTGGTTTTCCACATAATAGCAAATGATATGTTCTTTTCTTCTTGTTCATCCCTTTAAAAATTTCTAAATCCTTGACCTTTCCTGTAAAATTTCCTAAATCATTTTATCATCAGGCCCATTTTACATCATCGAGATCTTCATTACTTCTTGAGTTTCCTCTTTTGCTTTTAGTGTAAGGCCTTTCTTCTTCTTGTCACCAATGTTGTCTAGTTCTCGCTTGAATTTTAATTTACTTTCATATTCAGAGAGACTTCTGAATAGAGAAGCAATCGATCATATCGATTCACCTTTTTCTTCCTTAATCGTAGTGACTTTATCCTCCCATTCTTTAGACAATATGTTCAGAATCTTTCTTACTTGGGTATGCTGATCATAAACTTTCCTGAATGCTGCAAGTTGGTTAACAAGATGAGTATATCTAAGATCGAATTCAGCTATTGACTCACTTGACTTAATTCGAAGTAGATCAAATTTAGTAACGAGAGTATTGATCTGGTTGTCCTTTATTCTCAAAGTTCTTTCGTGAGCTATTTCCAAGGCTCGACACATTTCTGTAGCTGTTGGAAGTATGCAAATTCTGAAGTACTTGTTTTGACTCAAAACACTTTAAATCATTATAATTACCTTGCTGTTAAGAGTGATGAGTTTCTTGTCATTCTCATCATATTTTACTGGTGTTTTAGGAGCCTTCTGTGAATCTATAATTTTTATAGGTTGGTAGTTCCCTTTTTCAATCATGTCCTATAGTCCGTATTCTGTAGCCATTACAAATACTCTGAACTTCGTTTTCTAAAAAGAGAAGTGTTCACCACTGAAACCCAGTGGTCTGGTGATAGAAACTCTGTTGGGAAGTATTCCTTCACTTATGCTTGCCATTGGATTCTTCGTAGGTTGTTATACCTGATCAAGAAGACCTATGCTTTGCTATAAAATGTTAGTACAAGCATTTCACCCAATAGGGGGTGAATTGGGTGATAACAGAAAATTATTTTTGTATATAAAAATTTAACTTAAAATTTAAAATGGTTAAGAGCTAGGAGAAATATCACCAAAGTGTATACTGAGAGTTATATTGGTTCGGTCGCAACCATTTTGACCTACGTTCAGTAGGTTCTTGGCCTCAGTACGTAGCAAGTTGCTTCACTGGACACTCGCTCCCCCTTACACTTTTTAAATCCTTCCCCATCTTAAGATTCCATATTCTTAAGTTGTCTCAATAATAAATATTGAGTTTGCAATGTAAAGCTCTCTTACAGAGTAAATATATGAACACTGAAGTATAAAGAATGACTATAAGAAATTTAGAGCACTCTGAATGCGTTGATCGTTGTAAGCTTGTGTGATCTCTATATATTTCTTTTGCGTTGAATGTTCCTATCTATATAAATGAATTGAGATAGCTGTTGGAACCATTTTAATATGTTTGTTAGAGTTGCACAGCTTCGTTGGATTGTTCTTCCAATTTGAAAACTATCCATTGTGGTAGGTTAATGTTTTGGATATTTCATTTGACTTTTCTCCAAAAGCATGATCACTTCATTATTTTCTTGCAAATATACTTAGAATACTAATACAAAGAAAGATTAATCATATAGATAACAAATCTATAAATATCAGATTAAAATCATACTTTCTAAACTTTAAAACTCTAGTGGTTACTTAAGTGATACAAATCCATTACTCAAGTAATCCAATGAAAAACTTGGTAGAGAGTGAAGTCAATGTTTCTGACTCCATCACTCAAGTAATCATTCGAGTGATGCAGTGGTATCACTTGAGTGATTCCTTGCAAATCTTGGCAGAGACTTCACTATTTTATTTCTTACCTGGTCACTCGAGTGGTCACTTGAATGATCCTTGGTTATTACTCAAGTGGTCACATGAGTGACACAATGCAAATCTTGATAGAAAGCTTTTGAGATTTTTTGGCACACATCACTCGAGTGGTTACTTGAGTAATGGAGGATTATCACTCGAGTGATCTAAATTGCTAGAGGCTCTTTCTCTTGTTCTATGACTCCATATTCTTCTTCATCACTTGAGTGCTGGCTTTGCCTGCCTCCAGAATCAATATTGTCCCAAATATCTTTGGCATTAGAGCAAAATTTGATTTTCTTAAAATCATTCTCGATCAAAGCATTATATAGAATTTTCATTGCTCTAATGTTTAACGAAAATATTTTCTTTTCTTTTTCAGTCCAATCCTTTCTCGGTGTGAAATCAAAATCATTTGTAAAGACATTCCACATATCAAAATCGAAGGATTTTACAAATGATGTCATTCTAGCCTTCCAAAACCAAAAATTGATATCTTTTAAATAAGGTGGGATTGTATAATCAAAACCTTCTGAAAGCGAGTAATAACCAAAATTAGCTATTGATAACTCTTGAGACGGTTAAGTTCTTTATACAAGAGACTGGCTCTGATACCAAATGTTAGAACTGGCTGACACCCATGAGGGGGGTGAATTGGGTGTATTATAAAAAGTCAACAAATTTAAAATTATTTTTGCATTTTATGAAATCAATAAGTATGTAAGTAATGAAATATAAAACCATAATCAGTTATTGAAATCATAGAGGCTGGAAATATAAGAGTTTAGGGAAGAGAAGATGCAAACTATGATTTATCCTGGTTTGGTCCAATTCACGACGACCTACGTCCAATCCCCAGGCTTCTCCTGAGATTTCAATCCACTATCTCCCTCAAGTTTAACAGGGTACTTGAGAACCACTACAATCCCACAAGTTTAATCCTGGCACTTGCGAAGCCTTTATAATTCTCGTATTGAGACAAGGACTCCCCCTTACACACTGTAAGGATACAATCTATTTCCCGCTCAAGATTCCACAATCTTGTGTAACTCTCACAAATATAGAATAATTACAATGAGTGATTACTTCTCTTTATATGAAGTAGATAATTATTAACACTGAAGTACATGGTAGGAGTATTATTATAGAGTGTCGGTCAAGTAAGATTTAGCGTAATAGCATATCAACATTGTAGGCATAGGCTCTCATCATCGTTCATTTTGAATGACTCTTCTTTTATAGATGATGAAGAGCATTTTCCTGTTTTAGCTTTTCTTCTTCCCGTTGAGGCTTAAAATCTTATTGTTGAACTAGTCGTTGGAAGCTTTTGACACAAAAGTGCTTTCTCTGTCTTGTGTGTTAATCCTTGTTTGATCACTTGGAAAAATGCTTAATCACTAATATAATGAAGTGTTAGAGTGATTAGAATCAATAAGAACAAGTCACAAAAATTTCAATGATTTTCAGACATTTCAAGGTGATACTCTGTTTTCTGGAGAATCAGTTATTTTGTTAACATCTGTTGTATTCGAATAGCCTTCTTTGATAATGAGTAATCTTTATTCGAATACTTTATCCTCTATTTGAATAAACTTTAGAATTTGAAGTGTATTCGAATAGTGAATTCCTTATTCAAATAGCTGCCTTGTAAAACAAATGATCTTATTCGAATAGTGCCATTTGTATTCGAATAATATTCTCTCATAATGAACTTTCATATTCAAATAGCCAACCCTTATTCGAATAGCATCTTACACAAAATATATGATATTATTTGAATAGTACTTGCTTTATTCGAATAATGCACCTTTGATAATGAATCTTCACAAACAAATACTACAACCTCTATATTTGAATAAACTTCTATGGGCGTCACTCTTTGGATATAAATCCATGGCAAATGAAATATCCTTATAAAGCTCTTTAAGCCCTTTTTGCACAGCAATTGGAATCAATCATAAATACTTTGTATTTCAAAAGTTATGGTTCACTGTGTATCGATTGGTCTAGAACAGAACAGAGCTAGATTTTGATCACCTACTTCCAGAAAGCATATCTCTTTGCATTTAACTCTAAATATGACCAATAACCTATCCATGGAAAGATCTTTAAGTCTAGTTTTATATGGCATCAGTTTGATCTTAATCCGATATTTAGTTTGAGAGTTATATCCAAAATACCAAAGCTATTTAGGAATTAGACGCTGATTCATGTGTCAACTTCAATAGATCGTATCTCTCACATCTGAACTCTTTTTAATGTGATCTTGGTGTCCATATTTCATGTTAGGAGTTTACTTTCATATGCCACTGGTTTTAGTTTAATCCGACGTGTGGTTAGAGAGATACCAGCAAAGTACTAAACCTTTGTCCTGCCACGTGAAAATAGAGTTTACTGCTGTTATTCGAATAGTACTACTTGTATTCGAATAAAATCACCCTTTTTTAGTTATGGACTATTCAAATAGTCACTTCACTATTTGAATAGTATTTGATAATTTTACACTAAGACTATTCTGATAGTTCTATTACTATTCTGATAGTATTGTAGTATTCAAATAGTCATTTCACTATTCAAATAGTATTTGATAATTTTGCACTGAGACTATTCTAATAGTTCCATTACTATTCGAATAGTCCTCTTTGAAATATGTCAAATACTATTCTGATAGTTCCATTACTATTCGAATAGTCTTTTTTAAAATATGTCAAATACTATTTTGATAGTCTCCTTACTATCCTGATAGTCTTGTAGTATTGGATGCTGAAATTCATCAAAAACTTATTCGGATAATCATCACACTATTTGAATAGTGCCCTTACTATTCGAATAGTTATCCTACTATCTGAATAACATATTTAGAAACTGAGTTTGAAATCACAATAACTATTCGGATAATTCCTTGACTTATTTGAATACTTTTTCACTTGAATTATTTTTAGATAAATTTGTTAGGCATACTATTCGAATACTAATGTGCCTATCCGAATACTTTTAAATTTTAACAGTTCTTTTCTATTCGAATAGCATATTTATTATTCGATAATACTTTGCTTATTCAGATAAACTAGGAGTTATTCGAATAGCTTTTAACTGAAAACAAGTTTTACTATTTGAATAACAATTTGACTATACGAATAATTTGCAGTATTAAATCACATGAATCTTTTCAACCCAACTTGATATCTTCTTTCTTTGCTTGACTAATCTATAAAATATTGTACATTAAACACGGTAGTTAGTCAATGTAGGAGATAAATACATTATATAAAATTTTTGCTCTCAATATTTAACATTTATATCTGACATCATCAAAACTAATCATATCTAACAGAATGTACCTTTGTGTAAGCTTGTTCTTGAAATCTTTCCATCATAAATGAACCTCCCCCATCTAGTGCTTGTACATCGCTCTAGTGTCTTGGACATTGTATGTTTGCTGTAAGGTAAAACATAAGATAATTATATTTGAAGCAAGAAGAATAAAGCTACAAATGCAGATGTATCAAAACTTATATACCAAAATTTATTGTCAAATCATGTCTTTTGTTATTGGGGAACAAACTTCCAATTATCATAGATAATGCAATCTTTGCTTCAACCCAAATAGCCGAAATAGCTAATGAAATGGTCTTTCTCAGGACCAACTGGACTCATATTGGCATCGAATTCCACATGTAACATCTCTTGTTGATGTTGATGATATGTAACCAATGCTCCCATCTTTGTGCTGCCTCTAACCTTCTCACAATGAGTTCACCTATATCTATTTCACCCTCCTTATCACTTTGTGAGTTATTAGAATTGTCCATATTCGTTTTAGCACAAAAAAATGTCAGATAGGTAAATAAATTGCAATTAAATGAATAAATTAACCAGGATTAAAACAAAAAGTGCACAGTTCTATTTTCTAAGTTAAGGTTTTATGCTATATTATTTCCTATAACCTCTCACCATGATCATGTCTTACAACATATTCTTCATCATGTACTGATTCTACTTTACTTGTTCTAGGTGGATTTATTGTGAAAGGTGATGTGTCATCAAGGTTGAAGGTTGGATTACAATACTTTTGTTTTTTACTTTAAAGTATAATGGACTTTTCTTTATTTGCAGGATCTGTGACATAAATAACTTTTCTTCGCTTGGCTTGCTAGAATAAAGGGCTCATCTCTATAACCAACTCTTCGAAGATCAACTAAGACAAATCCAAATTGTTGATCTATGACCACATCATTATTGCTAACCCACTTACATTTGAATAAATCAACTTTGAACTTGTTGTAGGTAATCTACCTTATTTCTTCTATAACTCCATAATAGGCCATGGATGCTAATATGGGGTTTTTGTCTTTCAAACTGGAAAAGTACATGACTTTAGATTCTACCATCACCCTACTATTTTGCATGGTACTTTTGTCATCTTAGTCTTTTATGTAGAAAGCATACCCGTTTATATCATAACCGATCCAAATAATGACCTAAAATGAAGGCCCAAGAGCCAGCCATTCGATTATCTCAGACATACCGGTCGTATGTGAAACTTTTCCTCGAACCACTTTATGAATGTCTTATTTTCCTCAATAGCAATCTGCATGTCATTTTTCCTTGGATTCATGTTCTTCAAACTCTTTCTATGTTCATTTATGTATGATTAAATTCTTCCAGATTATTCAGGACATATAAGTGTGCTTGTAATACCTCTTCATGAGGCATATTGTTTACTTTCAGTCCTCGTGTTCCCTTGATTCTCCCTTCTTCATGATGAGATTGTTCATTCTTCCCTAATAAATAATCTTTGCAAAACTCTATAGCTTCTTCAACTATATATCTTTCAACTATTAAGGCTTCATGTTGATATGGAATTTTAGAATACCCTTTTAAGATCTTCATGTATCACTCGAAAGGGTACATCCTCCTATGTAAACTGGACCATAGAGCCGTACCTCTCTTACTAAATGAACTATCAAATGTACTATTATATTAATAAATGAAGGAAGAAAATGCATCTCTAGGTGGGACAAAATAATATAACCCTCATTTTCAAGTTCATCTAACTTTTCAGTGGTAATGACTTCATTACATATAGCATTAAAGAAAACACACAATCTTGTTACAGTGGTTCACACTTTATCTTTCATGATTCCTCTAATAGCTGTTAGGATTGGCAGGCACAACGGAAGAATTATAAAATTTTCACTGATCCTAATCCAGGATCTATCAACGGCATTTAAATTGGGTTAGAAAGAACTCGTGTATTTTTTTTGCTTTTAACTTAGGGTTTTCACGATCTCTAGGAGCCAACATGTGAGGTTTGCTCCCTCTTCCGGTATCCACACGAATGTTCTCCAACAAAGACTACGTGCTAGCACCTCCAATGTTTCCTAGGGTTTTCCTTGCGGCTCTCAATTCTCATGCGCATATGAGTATATCTACTCTATCAAGTTTATAACCTATGTGGGCTATATTCAAATTTCAAAATTAATCATTATTAATTTCAAAATTAATCAACAATTAATTATCTTGATAAGCTAACTAAATAAATTTAGTTTAAATTAAATCTGTCCAACAGTTTTAATTTAACCTATTTATTTAATCCAAATAAAGAGCCATTAGATTTAATTTATCTTCATAAATTAAATTTGAGATACTATATCTCTATCATGTTAGTTATTAAATTTAATATATCTTAATAAATTAAATTTAAAACTAACACAATATAATAATATAATATAATATATATAGATATATAGATATATAGATTATATAAGATATGTATTTCGAATATATATATATATAATATTATTAAGGAATATTATATATATATATATAAATATAAAATTCGTCCACCCTAAATTAACCATTATCTCGTGTTGGGTCATTCTTGTGTGTGACCCTGTAGGCCCATATGAAGTTGGCAACGGGCCAATAATTGTACTAACCCAAAAGTCGCAAGCGACGGCCTGTAGCAAGACATTACGACTACCCAATTCATATGAGGATTGTTATCACGATGCAACTTGTCATACAACCATGTCACGTCCCTTTTGTCACACGATATATTGATCAAGGATAAGGCATGGATAATGTCATCCTCTTGTTCCTGACCATTACTTTCTCGATTCCTGAGTAGCCTGTTAACAGAAATGGAAACTCCTTTCCATTGTAGTATGGCCATACATTTCTCAGACTCACTCATCGAGGGGCCCAGTAATATCTCTCTACTAATGTGAGGGACAAATTCCATCTTGATCATTCATATTCCTCTGCATTAAAAACCACCAACCCCGATTGTAGCATCACCTAGTCAAAAGTGACTTTTGACTAGTTCAAAGCTTAGCAACTCTCATGTAGGATCCATGATGACCTCAGGTCTAAGGGTATTGTGACGTGGTTATACATGAGAAAAACTTATGACTTGATCCATGTAGCTTTCTCATAGTGGGTCGGCCCAGCACCTTATACTCTTACAAGTGCCTAAGACTTTGATTCGTATCTCCATATGTTTTGAAAGTCATATTGGTCTTGTTTCATCTCTTTTCCCCCATAGATGACCAACCAGGGACATTTTAGGACAATCTTCATGAATTATCCAAGGATACAATTACCACAGTTAACATGAAAATAATATGATAATAGAATGGAGAAATTTCATTAAAATAATAATGTTTAAAGTACAATGATTGGCCCTTAGGCTACAATTTCCAACAATAGCTACTAGTAATAGTTGTTGTTTCAATACATGATAATTGTTGGACTTCATTCCCACTAACTTCAAATCGTCCATTGAGACACACCTTCTCACATTAAACGAATACCCTTGTGGCACCTTAATTTCATATCAGCACCCACAGAAACTTCTTTTCTTTACTTTTGATAGTGTATGCACTGCTGGCTCCATGTATGCATCCTACCATCATCTCTTAGTTGTGGATGTAACCGTTCTCTTATTGCCATATCAACAAGGTCTAGTTTCGTACTAATTCGATCCTTAGTCTTCCTTAATATATGTAAAAATGTATTCACAATTATTTTTCTCCACATGCATCACATCAATATTGTGTCTCACATCAAGACTATGCCATTATGGAAAATCAAAGAAAATTGATGTCTTCTTCCATATGTTCTTCTCACCCGCAGTCCTCCGATTTTTACTAAAGAAAACAATGATACGTTCCACCTGGCTATAAACTTAATGTCTAGTTAATGCCTTTGGAGCCATTCCATGTTCTGGTAAGCTATTCAAATGCTTTCTTAACTTACGATATAGGTGGAACTGATGAAGAAACTTTCTGTGACAAAGGTAGACCATTTTCTTTTCTATGCTTTAGTTGATGGAAGTATGTGTCTGTTTCACATATTAGACATGCTTTATGTCCTTTACACTGTATCTTGACAAATTTCTATATGTAGGGAAGTCATTTATCATGGTAAAAATCGTTGCACATAGCTTGAAGTACTCCTTCTTATATACATCAAACACATCTACGCCTTCCTCCCATAAGTTCTTTAAGTCATTAATCAAAGGCATCAAGTATACTTCGATATCTTTCCCTAGCTATTTTGGTCCAAAAATCATCATAGAAAGTATAACATACTTGCATTTCATACATAGCTAGGGAGGTAAGTTGTATATTACAAGGAGAATTAGCCACGCATTATGTGTGCTAGTAAGAGTTTCATACAGATTGATTCTATCTGTACAAAGCTAAAGCTGAAGGTTTGTCGACTCGCTATCAAATTGAGGGAACATTTAATCTATTTTCTACCTTTGTGTAGAGTTAGCCGGGTGCTGAAGATATTTTCTATCAGATTTCTCTTATCAAAATGACATATGAACTTTGCTTTTGTTGGATTCACAAACAAACGATTAAACTGTGATATTATTGGAAGATACCACAACACCTTGAATGGTTGCCTTTTAGTTGTCCCATCGCCACAACCACTATCTTTTTTCACTTTATAGTATGAAGCTTTATACTTATGACACTCACTAAGACCTTCATACTTCTTTTTATACAATGCACAATTATTAGGGTAAGCATGTATCTTTTTATACCCAATACACATTGTAGACAATATTTTCTTGGCCTCATACATATGATTTAGAAGTACATTATCATATGGAAACATATAACAGAACAATTTAAGCAGCAATGTGAAATTACTATTGGTCTACCCATAAGTTGCCTTTAAGTTAACAAAATGCAATGTTCCTATTAGCTGTGTATACTTACCTCCAGGGTACAATGATGTATCTACATCACACAGCAGGTTGTCATATTCATGCAATTGCTCAAAGGATTCTACCTCAACAACGTGAATCATTTTCTCCATTATATCTTCATCTATGGCATCCACACCTTCCTTCTTGTGTGACGAAAAATCAGTTACTTCCTCACCATGCCATATCTACCTTATGTATTGAAGATTTATTCCATCACAAAGTAGGTGATTCCTTATGACATCAGCATCTCGTTGACTCTCATTTAAATTATTGGCACAAGGACAAAAATACTTCCCAATTTTTGTTGGAGCATTCTTTCTAGCAAATTCAATAAACTCTTTCGCCTCATTCTCATATTCTTCCCTAGTTCTCAAAGTATTCATCCAACTATGATCCATTTTATTACCACCTAAATCATTCCCAATAACACTCAAGTTTAGGACAATTGTCAATGATGGGATTGACTTTTTTCACCTTTTTCAAAAAAAATTGGCAATATTTCCCCTTAAAAGTAAGACATCTTAAAATTTTAATAACAAACTATTTCAGCTTAATTCAAACAAAACAACTAACTGAGGCAATTTGGGACAATATCAACAATTTAATCTAACAATTTTTCTTTAGGAAACTAATATGAGGTTATGATTTAAGCAATTTCTTAGCCAAATAGAGAATAAATGATACATAATTGGTTTTTCTTTTGGGAACGTGGCTTATAATAAATTTTTAAACTCAAAGGGAAATAATAAAAAATTTAAAATTATAATAAATTTTAAAGGTATATTGAAACAAAGTTGTAAGTAGATTTGGGGTGTTTCTTGGCCCTTAATTTCCCCTAACATCTCAAATTTTTTCTTATTTCTTTTAATAATTAGAAATTCTACATAAAATGAAAGTGACATTATAAATTAAAAAATGGTGTAGTTTACAAACTTTTGTTTATGTTACTATGTGTTTGTAATGCATATTCCTATATGTAATTGTGTGTGCATATATTTCAGTTGCTTTAAACATTTTTCTCTATTTTTTTATTTTTTTACCTAGATAAAAAATGTTGGGACAAATATACTTAAGGAAGCAACAAATTATACTGCTAAAGTTACATCAACAATCATAGACACTAATTTCTAGTCTGGTTACCATTTGAGCCAACTAGCATACCCCCTTCTTAAAAACTTATTATATAGAGCAATTTTTTTGGCTAATGATACAATAATTGTTCATTCAATTAAAAATAGAATTTTGTTAGGTCCCTAAATAATGTATATTATTCTTTTTCATAATTAATACAAAGCACTCTATTTAAAAAAAACCAACTTGGAAGAGGGGTCCAAAAATGTAGATGTAGCGGGAGGAGCTCGATGTTGGTGTGCCATTGAGGAGACATGACCAACGGTGGTGAGAAGGAGAATGATGGTGGTGAGAGGGAGAGAGCAGCGAATCTTGTTGAGAGTGAAGTGAACTTACTAATGGAAGCTTGTGAGAATGAAATGAGGGAATGAGTGAAGATGGAGGAGGAATGAATGAATGAAGACAGAGGAAGAGGAGAAGTGAAGACGGATGAGGATGAGAAGGTGGGAATGAGTGAAGATGTACGAGGATGAGGATGAGGAGGGAATGTGTAAAGACGATGATGAAGTGAAGACAGATGAGGAGGGAGCAACTATTGAAGACTTGAAGAGGGGGGCTAGGAGTAGGCATGTTAGACATGTGTCTAACATGCAATGGGCCACCCTTTAGGCATCCCAAGTTTGAATTTAGGATGCTTAAAGGGTACTTTAGGCATCCAAAAAAAAGGGACGCCTGATAGTACCCTTTAGGTGTCCCTTTTGGATTGGGGAGGCCTAAAGGGTACCTTGAGGCGCCCCTTTTGGATTGGGGATGCCTAAAGGGTACCTTTAGGAGTCCTTTTTGCATTTCCTTTAGGTGTCTCTTTTGGGTTTGGGATGCTTAAAGGTACCCTATTGAGGCTAAAACGTCTAAAGCTACTTTATGAGGACAAGAAATTAAATACCAAAGACCAAAAAGTTAAATTCCTATTTTTGGACTTTCAACACAAGTTAATCTAATCAATTTAATATAATTAAGTTGAATCCTATTTTAGGACTCTCAACACAAAGGTTAATTTGCACTTCACAATATAAGTTGTGTTGATATTCTAATTGGGGTAAATCTCTCACAGAGAGAGATAGAGAGAGTTCTTAAATTTTTTCAAATTTTAAAGAGACCTAGGAGTATAGTCTTTTTTGTGTGTGTGTACACACATAATTTTATATGTTATGTATCTTTATAGTAAAAGAACCACTCACTTATTTGTAGATATATGTAGTGTGTATGTCTTCCTAGTAAAGGAATACAAGTATGTGTTCTCAGGCTATGATTACTTTGGTGGGTCTCCTCAGTCCTCACACTTCAGATTCCTCTCTACTATAATTCATATATATTAATTATTAACATTAGTTTCCCTTCTTGTGTTATTTATAAGTCTTTATCTATTGGTTCTTAGTAAAGAACCCCTCATGAAAATATTATCTTCTGTCATTTATATAAGATCTCATTTGTATGAGATCTTATATTAATGACCCAGTAGTATTTGTTACATTTTACATAAACGAGCTTTAGGCGTGGTGACCCCAATCCAAAAGACATTTAGGCATCTTCAATCCAAAAGAAATGCCTAATGGTACCTCTACACTTAGGAAGCCTAAAACTAAAAGTTCCTCCTCGATATGACAAAAAAGCCACCATGTTTTTTTTGTAAACAGATGTCTTCTGGGGTAGTAAAGTCTACTTCCTATAGTAGTGTCTCTTTGATATTTTCAGTGAAGTAAAAAGGAGAAAAATGAACTTTAATTAGATGGCATTAGAAATTTCTAACTATAGTACCTGCTAGCTCCCCACAAGTACTTGGCCTTGAGTTCTAAGAGTGTTTCACTTGCTTTTAGTGGCCCTACTTCTGAGCAATTTGTTAGATCTCTTGTATGGTCCCTTGTCGGATTCATCTAGAAAAACTAAAGGAGGAGGGAGAGTTTGAAGAGAAAAGGTGAAGAAGGAGGTTGGAGGTGATAGAATGAGAGGGAAGGGAGAGAAAAAGGTGGCATGTGAATCTCTAGAACAAAGAAAGCCAACTACAAGAAACGTAGGACCCGCAACATAAAAAGGGATGAATTTTAGCTCCAGTAAATAGGAGTGCCAAATTTGCTACTTTTTAAATTTATTATGTCTAGTTTTGCACCTCTTAAAATGATTATGTCTACTTTTATACCCAACAACACATAATTGTGTTGAGTAGTTATAACAAAAAACTTTATTGCTAAATTTGCACTTTTATGCTATTTTTTTTCTATTAACATGAATGTGATGTTTTGAATTATATGTGGATTTGAGACATCATGATGTATTATTTGGTTTACATAATTTGGGAGGATTAGAATAAATTGCCAGGTATAGTCCAACCTTATGCATTCATTAAACCACTAGATATAAGAAAAAAATAAAAAAAATAAACTACAAGATATATGCTCATTGTACTTCCTATGGTTTTTATTATAAGGAGTCTTTTAAGCAGACTTGGTAATTGAACAGATTGGCTCTTTTTGAGGATCACATAGGCATGCTACCTATATTATTTGGATTTAGGCCTCCTATCTTTTTCTAAAAAAGAAATTTAGTTTGCAGGTTCCTATAATTTTGCCTTTTTTTTAATCCAGCCTTTTAAAATTTTTCTTTCTTTCTGTTAAGTCCTTATGTCAAACCCATTAACATTTCAATATTTGTAGAGTAATAACCATATAGCTCAGTAAGGCATACAGAAATAGTAGAAACATACTGACATTAAGTACTTGTTTACAATACAGGAAAATCCCCTCAGGGTTTGAAAAATATTTACAAATGTAGAGGTGTTCAAAAGAAACTAAATTATGATGTTAGATAACCAGTGGCAGCTTCAGAATGTATCGGGCTCTATTTACCGGTAACTATTGCCTTGCCCCTTGAGCCGCTAGCCTTAGCTGTAAGGTTTTTCAGTTTGAAAAGGGTGAGATTCGAAGGAATCTCAGTAGTAACAAATATTTCAGACATATAGAATGCAATAATAAATATGCAATGCACCATTTTATGTAAGATGTTAACTCGTGTTGGGTGCACACTGTCTAAGGTTGAATGACTGTTTGCAAGCCCGGCTTAACTCATGTCCATGTTCAAATGGTATATTTAGACCCTAGCTTATTCTGCGCCTCTGTTGGGTCCCATACCACAAATAAGCTAATATACATGTCCAAGACATTATGCTCATGTTACAGAAGATGATATCCATAAAGCATACAGATAATTACATAGTATATGAAAGAAAGTGCTACTACCTAACTCCTTTTCTAGTTCCTCAGTCTGTCCTAAACTCTTTGTTAGTTCAAGCATTTCATCTAAGAGGGGGTGAATTGGGTGATCCAGATGTTTCAAAAATTTATAAACTAATTATGACTAATTAAGAATGATGAGAAAAATATCCCCAAAGTGTACACCAAGAGTTGTACTGGTTCGGCTATAACCACTTTAACCTACGTCCAATCCCCAGAGATTCTATGAGAGTTTCACTATATCTTCCAAGATTCAGTGGGTTCTTGGCACCTTAGTACACTGCAAGTTCCTTCACGTGGACACTTGCTCCCCCTTACACGTTGTAATCAAATCACCTACTCAAGGTTCGACAACCGGAAATTGTCTCAATAATGAATATTGAGTTTTGTATAGAAACACTCTCTCACAGAACAAATATATAATCACTGAAGTAAAGATAATGAAATATAGAAACTAAGCAAATATGAATGTGTTGATTGTATTGGTGATTGCTAAGAATTGTTGTTTCTCCTTTGTTGCATGTTCTATATTTATAGATGAGTTGATGATAGCTGTTGGAAACATTTTCAACTTATCCATTAGAGTGGTTAGAGTGGTGCAACTCCGTTTGACCATTCTTCGAATTTGAAAACAAGCCATTATGATTGGTGAGCGTCTTGACTGTTTTGAGTGTTACGTTTGATTTTTGACTCAATGTATGATCTCTTCATTGTTACCCTACAAGTATGCTTAGAATACTAACACAATGAAGGATTAGTCTTATAGATAACAAATTAATGAACAATAGATCAAAAACATAATTCTGGATATGCTTACTCAAGTGGTTACTCAAGTAATCTAGCTCTATTACTCGAGTAACCCCTCGAGTAATCTCCTTTAAAATAAGCCAGAGAGTAAGTCAATATTTTTTGACTAGATTACTCGGGTAATCCATCGAGTAATGCATTTTATAAAAGGCTTGGCAGACTTGGTTACTCAAGTGACCTGGAGTAAGTCTTTCTTTTCTTCTTTGATTAGTCAAGTGATCCATCGAGTAATGCTTCAAATTCTTTTCTAATTACTCGAGTAATCCCTCAAGTAATTTCATCCAAATCTTGGCCGAGTGCAACTGCTTCTTTGCTTACCTTATTAGTTGAGTGATCCCTCTAGTAATGCAATCTTTTCTCTCCATATTCCTTGAGTAATCCCTTTAAGTAATGACACTGATTTCTTCTTGGCTGAGAGTTACTGCATCATTTCTTCTCTGTTTACTCGAGTAATCCCTCGAGCAATGCCATGCAATTCTTGATCGAGTTCTTTCTGGAACATTTCTCACACATTTCTCGAATGGTCCCTCGAGTAATGAAGGATTATTACTCGAGGGCCTACTCAAGTAATGCCTTCAAAAATCAGACAGTGGTGCTTTCTCCTGTTTTGTGCCTCTCAGTTCTTTTTCATTACTTGAGTAGCTACTCGATTACCTGCCACCAAGAACTTAGTTGCTTTGTTCAAACGTTTTTTGTAAAACCTTTTGTAACATTAATCCAATCTTTGTTATCATCAAAACATATGGGATCTAACACTCTTATTCCGGCTCAGGCTATTACCAATTCCTATAAAATTAAAGTTACAAGTAACTGGTTTTTACTTGAACTATTACTGCCTTAAATCACAGTTGTTAGTTATCTATCATAGTTCCAAGAATTTCTGAACAGTTCAATTTCTCTGGGTCCAGAAAAAATGGTAGATTTTTAGTCAACTTTTGAAATTCATAATTAATTCTAGGAAAATCCAATTTGACTGATTCCAAAGCCTATGTGAAAATCTTTAAATGTACTTTTGTATAAAAAGTACTTAAGTCTGACCACTACAACCGTGTCATTCTGTTAACCTACTTGTCCAAAGTTTGTGTTCTACCCACCAAATTAAAGCTTTATATCTCTACTTTATGACTATAAAGTTTTAGAATTTTTGGACTGGGTTTGACTAGCAAAATTCAGTTCACAACAACACTGCGTTCAGTGAAGTATGTAACACCCTCATTTTCAAAGTGTATGGATGGCTTAAATGCAATAATGTCTTTAAAAACGGAGATAGAAAATCTTTAGTAAAAAGCGGGAATCCTGCTTTCAAGGAGAGTGTGGAACTGCATTCAAGTGGATTTTCAAAAAATCTTTTCGAAAATCATTTTCAGATTTGTTCTCATATTATTCTAGTATTCATTTTAAGCCACTATTTTAGGTTTATTTCTTCATATTGGAGTTTTTACTAATATGTTCTCTGCTGGAGCCCAAATTACTATGATTAATTAATGGCCCTAGATGGACGATTGTCCACTACTGGTTCGGATGTCACTATGTGTTACATATTTATAGGCACATTGCTTACATGTCTACTGATTTGCTAGTATGGGACTGACTTTACTTAGATACATATTAAGTACAAATTTCAAAATAAATAGATAGCCAATGAAAAATTAAATTGTAAGTTCTTCACTTCATTTGCCCATGGTTACCTTCTTGCTAGAGGAACTACTTGCTCAGAGCTGAAAATTTGTTTTTAGTAAAATAGGGTAAGATTCAAAGAATCTCAGTAGTAACAGGTATCACTCATATAAAATGCATACATATAACATACCATGTCAACCAAAGTTTCAATACAAGCAACATATTCAACATTCAGATATAAATTCATGATATGCGGAAAGCATAAAGTTACCAATTCAAGGACAACCATCCCTTGCCACAGCGTTGAAAAATTCTACTAGGGCTGAGCCCTTCTCATATGTGTGCTTTAAATTTACACGACAAACAAGCATATCACATATCACATAGTATGTGAGGGATCAGTCACTACCTGATAATTTTTTCCAATTCTTGACCTCGATTAGCATGCTTCAGGTGTCCCGGGCAAATGTCAAATCCTATAAATTATAATTTACGGGTGATGAGTTATTACTTAGTCTAATTCTTTTATAAATCATTCTCTTATGTTGGTTATCGTTAGGGTCACTACATTAGGCCCAATGTGTAGCTAATGGGCCTAAGTTAACCCCAAATACTAAACTTAACCCTTTAAGGTTCAATTCTATTACAAAAACCCTTTACTTTGAATTTTCGCACAATTACCAAAAGCTAGCAGATTTTTCACTGAATTTTATAAAATCATAACTAATTCTAGAAAACTCAAAGTGAGATGATTCAAAATTCTATATGACCCTTATTAAGTCTATTCTAAGAGAAAAATTCTTCCCATAGTCTTTTATTCACAAAAAATTCCCAGTTTTTATGTTTTCCCTTGCTTTTAGAAATCCTTCCATTTTATTGATCGAATTTCAAACTTTCATAACTTTTTGTGTACTTATCCATTTTCCACCCTTTACTTATCAAATTAAAGGTATTTAAGTGTACTTTAATTCTAAAAAATTTTATTCTATTTGGACTAGGTTTTACTACTCAAAAACACATTGCAACACTACAGTCTCCAGAAAATGATTTTTGGGAAGCACAAACCCTAACTTCTAAGATTTTCAATTTTCAACACAATCACCCTAAAATCACCACCACTTGCTATTCCAGTTAATTTTTCATGTAGAATGCAATAGACTACTCAAAAATTTCAAAAACGAACTCCTTCTCTTTCCTTTTTCTCAAAACTGAACAGACCCTTTTTTCCAAGAAAAACAAGTTCTTGTTATTTCACTTCAAAATCATCATACAACAACATAAAACCTCTTCTAACCCCATAAGCATCTGCAAACGACCTTTAACCTTCAAATACTCTCACCAAAAGACAAATTATAGCTCAAAAAGAAGCTCTTATTCACCTCTTGCTTCTTTTAGGCTTCGTTTCTTAACTCTCCAACTTTGGGTCTTGGAAAATGGCTCATGACATCTCCTTTTCGAAAACAAAAACCATAGATTTGAAGGTTAGGAGGAAGGGAACAATGTTCATAAAGAGCATCTGAGCTAAACATATGAGTAAGAAGGTGAAAATGAAGAAAGTAACTTACTTATAGCTCTTGAAGTTCTTCTTCTCTCGCTTGCAAATGGCTAACCAAAATGAGTGAGAGAGGGTGTTTGAATGTTTTATTTCATTTACTCTCTCTCTTTCTCTCTCTCTCTCTCTCTCTGTGTCATAGGGATGGACAAAAACTCATTAAACATGGATGGAAAAATTTTGACCAGAATGCCCTCAGTTAGTGTAATAATTACTAAAGTGCCATTCGGTTAGATTGTAACTATTTTCTCCTTCATCCTTCCGTCTTGGCTGAAATAATTAGCTTAATTAGGGGGAAAATAATTTAATTTTTGGGCCTCTTAATTACTTTATTTTCCAAGAGCAAATCCTAGCCCTAAATCTTGGGTTCCAATTTTAACCTCAAGATAAAAAAAAACAAACGTTTCTTTTCCCCTCTTTTTATTACAACTTTTATTGAATTGCCAACAGCTTTTTTATTTAATTCCCTTTCCTCTTCCATACACCATTTTATCTTTTCTTTTAGGTTCAAATTATGTTTTGTATCTCCCTAGACACATTTCAGAGGAATTAAATCTTTCATTGATCAATCGGAATTAATTCCTTACAAAATTTCCAAAGTGATTGTGCTAATATTGTTTACACTAGCTTTTAGGACTTTTAATCCTTACACGAGTTTTGGGATATTACAAATTAAATCAAACAACATTTTCTTTCAACTTCTAAAAGTTCAAGATTTGCATACAAATTCCCAAAAATCATGAACACATATATTTCCATACAATATTTGCTTCTAAATCCAAGAAAACGATTAGAATTTCGAAATTCCCAATTTACGTACCCCTATGTTCTGCCTCTGGCCAAAAGTTAGAATCCTAAAAGTGCAGCTGAGTTTTTCTTGATTCCTTTTGTTTAACCACTTTCTTTTCACTTATGATCACAAGATTAACTACTTAAACACTAAATAAACATCATTCATAGCAATTCTGGCAGTATAACCCCTTAGGGTTTCATCTTATCAATTTCACAAAACCAAGCAAATCAAGCTAATCACAACATCAACCACCACCACAACATATTTCGCAAGAGGATTAGGGTTCTTGAGCTTACCTCTTGATCCTCTCACTTTCTCTCTCTAGGAGCGACTTTCTCTCTCACTTCCTTGTTGGATTTTGCTTCCTAATCTTGGTATTCAAGAAGAAGAAGATGTTAGAAGAAGTTCTAGGTATATTAGAAGGCAACAACACTTTGATTTCAAGTTCCTTGGATTTTGTCTCTTCACCAGTGGAAAAATCACTTTTTAGACTAGGTAAAAATGACATTTTAGACTAGTTTTGGATTAGGTTTTGATATAGCCGGTCTAAAAAGTTTGTTACTTTTTTAAAAAAATAAGTTTTTAGACCGGTTGTTTATACAACCGATCTAAGCATAACGACATTTTAGACATGTTGAAATAACAGGTCTTAATGTTATTCTTTTTAGACCGGTTGTTGGTAAAACTGATCTAATAAGTATGATTTTTTGGACCAGTTATTTGAGACCGGTTTTATAAAAAACCGATTGAACTAGTTTTATCAACTACCGGTCTAAAATGTCATTTTTTAAACCGGTTGTTCAGTTTCCATTTTTTAAAAAAATATTCCTGTTAAAACATTTTACCTAGTAAGCCATTTCCCCTTTAAAACATTTTACCCAGCAAGTCATTTTAACGACATCCAAATAAATTCTTCTCTTACACATTATAACAAACACCTTATACAGAAGCATTTTCATCAATCATTTTAGAAGACAATTTCAACTGGTGTAATACTTACATCATTCTTCATACACCCCACATTCCACAGAAGCAACAATAATAAATCATTCTTCCTACACCCTAAATAAATTCTTCTCTTACACATTCCCATTTTATCAAGCATTTTAAAACACAAATTCAAATGGCGTAACCTACATAATTCTTCCTACACCCTACATTCCATAGAAACAAAAACAATAAATCATTGAAAATCAACACATTATCACGCATAATTGGAAAATTAAGTTATGTTGCTACACATTTTTATTCCCTTGTTTTACTATTGCAGTTTGAGAAAAAAAAATCAAAACTTTAGCTAATAATAGATTCAAAACACTTTAATTGATGATAGAGGAATCTACCGAGAAAGAACACAACAAACAATAATTCATCGCTAATGATTACTAGATAGCTTCGAAGCATCTACATTAGAACACCTCAGATCCTTCAGTTTCTTGTGATGACAAAAAAAGTAGTTTTATATATAAATTAAATGTATGCATAATTCAAATATAATTCATGATAATTACTTTAGCTAGTTAACCTTCAAAATAGTTTTTGTCAACACCCATTTACATTTTGATATGCGTAAAGTAATAAGACCAAGTTCCACAGGCATACAGAAAAGTACAAATATACTAATAAAGTACTTGTTTACATATAGGAAACAACCATGCAGATTGTGATAATATTTAGAAATTTCTACAAAATTGTCCAAAAATCAACCACATATAACCATTAGCCCTATCTTGGGATCCGTACCATCATTTCTCGGTGTCTACCAACTTGCCTTTGGATCCACAGGTTCTCACTGGCATATTATTATTTTTGAAAAAGAACGAGATTCCAAGGAATTTCAGCAGCAATATATAATCAAACATATAAAATGCAAGAATTACATATGCAATGCATCATATCATGTAAAATGAAAATTCATAACAATATGTGTATGTACACAAAGCTCAAGGCCAAATCGCTCTTTGAATCCCATACATGTACCTCAGCTAGGCCCCTAACCACAGTTAGGTAATGTACCATGAGTGTACCTTAGCTGGGTACCTAACCACAGCTAGGTAACATACTTCAGGCACCATATTCATATCACTAAATATAGCAACATGAAACATATCAACAATCACATAGTGTTTAAGAGATTATAGTTATTACCTTAACCCTTTTCCACTTTGAAATATGTGCCTCGTAAAGCGTCCCAACGACTGGGCTATCAACTTGGTCCTAAAATGTCAAATGTACAAGAATTAGGTTAAAACCCATTCATGTGCTACTTTAGACACTTCCATAGTGTTTCTGGTGGTTATATGAGTCTATAGTGAAAAATTGCCAAAATACCCTTTGGGACCGGCCTAGCCCCTCTGTATCTGGTTGACCGTACTTTTCCTAAAAGTTGGACCTTGGCTATTCTAACATATTTTTACCTAAGGAATCCATTTGCAGCCTCGAAATTACCAAATTCACTTCCAAATGGCGAAAATGCCCTTGGAAGCCCCTAATTTAGGGTTTGAGGGGCGTTTTGGTCATTATGCTTTTTAGGGTTGTTCTGGAAAACTAATCAACTGTAACCCTACATAATTTTCCCTCTTGAACATATTGGAATCATGAGATTATCAAAAATCCAACCCTAGCCCCTTGAACCTGTACTGGCCAAAATCTACAATTCTCTAGAGAAAATTGGGGTTTTCCAATTCTGACTCCGCAGACTTACTCCTTTCTACTCCTAATCATGTTATTAAATATTTAATTACATTATAAACACATTTGAAAGTCAATTTGGGCAGCATAACATTTAGGGTTCAATATTTTCTCAAATTTACAATCCCAGCAAATCCAACAAAAATTCACCAATTAAACTAACCACAACAGCCATAATAACCAGAGATTGAAGTTTAGGAAGTCATCTAAGCTGCCTTCTTGCTTTCCCCCTTGTTGGTGGAAACCTTAGCTTCTCAAACTTCAAAATTTTTGCTTCGACAACCTTGAATCACATAGAGGGGAAGCTTAGGAGAAAGATTACACACGTTAGGATCTAATTTACCGAAGAAATCAAACTTTCCTAACTAAATTGCTCCTCCTTCTCCCCAAGATTTCAAAACTTACACACACACACACACACACACACACACACACACACTCTCTCTCTCTCTCTCTCTCTCTCTCTCTCTATGCTCTTAATGATGTCGGTTTTGGCTTGGGGAAGGAAAAGGAAATGTTTTCTTATTTAGCTTATGTCTTAATTCTCTATAATTATTTAATTTCTGAAAAATTCACAATTTTGACTTTTTATTTACAGAAATCTTATGTACATGTAACTAATGTCATAAAATTCCCTTGAGCTTGAACTAATTTCTCCCTCTCTTGGTATATGTAAAAGACGCCTAAGGGTCCTTCTTTGAGGTTCCAATTGGCTTCATAACATCTTTAAGTTACTTGTACACTTAATGCTACATTTTGTTCAAATTTGCACATGTGCTCCAATTTTTCATAAATTCATATTTATTTACCAAAATATTTCAAATATATATTTCCATTTATTTTTCTTAATTAATTGAATTTAACCTTAATTAATTGGAAAATAATTAATTTTGTGCTTGTTTGGATTTATTGGAAATTCTGACAGATTTTTTGTGAAAACTTTGAAAAATCATAACTAAATTTGTAGACATCGTATGGGAGTGATTTTAGAGGCTATAGAACTCTTATTGAGTCTAGTTTCAAGTCAAAAATAGACCTTTTCCAATTGGAAACAAAAAATTCCCAGAATTTAAGTATTGGAATGTTGTTCCAGAAAATCAACAGTTTTTCTGGGCTAAATTCAAAAATCATAACTCTTTGTATATAGGTCTAATTGATTCATATGACCTATCAAATTAAAGCTTAGGATGTCTACTTTTATTTAGGAAAATTGCATATTTGTTTGTCATGATTTGGTCATCTAAAATCATATGAAAAACTTGTTAGATTTAAAGTTTTAAGGATAACAAAAGATCATTATGTGTTGCGGTAAGGAATGCATGCTTTGCAATGGTTGAAAATGTTACCAAATGTATCTCACAAAGTTCAGAGGTCATTATTGTGATTTTAACTAATGCACTCGAGTAATAGAGTAAGCACTCGAGCAATAAGCACTTTTGAACTCAAGCATAAGAGAGTATAGTACTGAAAGTGTTTGACAGAAGTAGACTCTAACTGAAAATACTAGGACAACTTGAGTGATGGACACAGTACTCGAGTGAAGATATGATTTGTACTCAAGCATGAAGGCACACTTGTGCAAGTGTTTGACCAAGAGCAACGTCAGAGATATGATATCATCACATCACTCGAGCACAGACTTAATACTAGAGAGATAGCCTCAAATTCAACCGAGTCCTACCAAGTGTGGTATAGAAAGTTTTTACCCTAGAGCAAGATAAACTCAAAGTGAAAACTGCACTTGAGTCTATGCGAGTGAGGTATAGAAAGTGTTTGCCTGAGAGTTAACTAGTGTATGGAAGAGCAAGTGCACCCGAGTTGAGAGTACTTGCACCTAAGTGATATCTCAGCACCCGCGAGTGAGAAATTCAACTCTTTCTATTCCTGATGAAAGTGCTGAAGCAAAAGAGTATCTTATACAAGAATATACTCTTCTCTCATGTAAGGATCAGTGTACTCGAGTGAGGGCCTACATCACCTGCGAGTGCAAAATCACACTCTAGAAAAATTATGATACGAGTGTTATTCAGAGACATGGATTCATATTACTAAATACAGAGGCATTCGAGTAAGAGGATATGTGCTCGAGTGAGGATCCACATTAGTCGTAAGTGTGAAAATGCACACTCTTAGAATAACGTGGAAGTGCAACACAAAATAGAAGCAGAAGAGGAAATATGAAGATGCACTCGAGTGAGACCAAAGTGTACTTGATGATACTCTGTCAGAAGGCAAAATGCAATAAACTTATAGCGATCAATCTAAACATAGTTCAATATTGTTTATTCATTGTATTTTTAGTTATTATTATTATTTAACAACATTTAACATATATTACAAGTGTGAAACAAGAGTTGGATTGTTTAAATTAGAAAGGCACAGAGTGTAATACCCCGAAATTTGGGATTGGAAGCTTTGGAATAAGACTAAATTGAGTGGACTACTAAGCCCCGATTTAGTAGATGTCCCAAATCTAGTCTCTAATGTTCCTTATATCTTTGGGGCATTAAAGAAAGTAAAATGGTGAATTTTGGAGAATATAATTATGTTTTCGATAAAATCGCCTATGAGGCAGTGAGCTTATCATAAGGTTTTGGAAGACTAAATGATAAGTAAAAATTATGAGATTTTACAGGATGAAAGTAGACATCCTAAGATTTAATTTGATAGGTCATATGAATCAATTAGAGCTATACACAAAACGATATGAATTTTTGAAGTCAGCACAGAAAAACTGTGAAATTTCTTGAACAATATGCAAAGATTGAAATTCTGGGAATTTTTTGATTCCATAAAGCAAAATTATATATTTTTTCTTGAAACTAGACTCAATAAGGGTTCTATAAGCTTTGGAATCACTCTAATTCGATTTTTCTAGAATTAGTTATGATTTTTCAAAGTTTGGACAGAAATCTGCCAAAATTTCTGAAAAATCCGAAAATGGAAAATTGTTGATGACATAAGCAATGACATAAGCATAAGATTATTAAAGAAACATCATCTTTCTCCTTCAGCATTCCGATGCCATTCTGAAACCAAAGTAAAGAAAAAGAGTTGAGAGGGTTTTGGGAGAAAAGGAGAAGAGAACTCACATGGTAAGCCGATTTCTCCGATGATTTAGCTCCTAACGCGTATAACTCCGATCCTAAGCTACTCCTTTATGTTCTTTAAGGTTTGGAAGCTCCTCTTTTGATGTTTTGAAGTTAGGGTTTTCAGCCACAAGAAGGAAAAGCTAGTGGGAGCTTGAGGTAACTTCCAAACGCTTGCATATTGACTATTCTGGCTGTTATAGACAATTTAATCGGTGAAATTTCGCCGGATTGTCTTTGGTTCTAAAAATGGAAAATGGGTTTGTGGGGCTGTTATGCTGCCCAAATTGACACTAAATGGTAGTTCTAACCTAATTGAATAGTCAATAAAGTGGTTAGGAGTAGAAAGGAACGCGTTTACGCAGCCGAAACCGAAAAACCTCGTTTTTCCCTGGAAAACCCATATATTTCGGTCTGGGCTATAAATGGGTCTTAGAGTTGGATTTTCAATGATTTGATGATTCCATTGAGTTTAGGAGCGAAAATTAGGTGGGGTTACAGTTGGGCGCTTTTTCAGAAAAGGCCGAAAAAGCATAATTACGAAAATGCCCCTGAAACCCTTAAAGTGGGGCTGTCAAGGGTAATTTTGTAATTGACATTGAATTTGATAATTCCGAGTCCGGATATGGATTCCTTGGGCGAAAATATGTCAGAATAGCCCATGTCAAAATTTCAAGAAAAGTACAGCTGAACCGGGTACGGCGGGGCCGGGCCGGGTCCCCGGGGGTATTTTAGTAAATTTTCAATATAGCCTCATATAACCCCCAGAAACACTATGGAAGTGTCTAAATGGTACATTTGACATTGTAGGATCGAATGTAAAGCCCCGAGTTGATGGCACGCAAATCGAGGAGAAAAGACTGGAGGTAGGGGACTTACCTTACTTGCATGTATTTGATATCTTTGCTTGTGTAGTAATGTATGTGATTGCTTTACTTGATTGTGTAGAGCATATTTGAATAAATGAAGCTCTGTTTCTGTTTTACTGTGGCCATAGTTTTGTTACATGAAATATTGAGCATGCAGAAATGTCATTATGGGCCATGCATCTAGATAAAGCTAACATGTCATACACATAGCATCTATCATGCATGCATTATGGTATCTGTTTCCCTACTGAGATTCTCTCGAATCTCACTCTCCCCTACCAACAATTTAGACAGGGCAAGTGGCTCGTGGAGGGAGCGGCTAGGACTCTTTCGAGATAAGATTGTGTAATCCCCATTTGAAGAATTGTAATGGGCAATTGTATCCTGTGTATCTTTAGCGAAGGTATGTACCCGGGATTGCCGGGATGATTAAGTTGTGCACTCTGATATTTATATGAATGTGATTTATCTTCGCGTAGTAATTGTATTCGAAATGTGAATATGAGACCATGTTTATAAATGATTTCAAAAAGTATTCGCGAAAACCCCGTCATGTGATGGGTTAGTAAATGTTATTTGATTATTATTGGTCTCTATTTCATTTTAATCGCATATTTCGGATATAATTACGGAAGGGGTTACACAGAGGAAGTTAAACAACGACAGACAAAATCATTATGACCAACCAAGCATGTGCCTATCTTGTTCAAAGATTTCAAACGTAGGCATGCTGTTCCACAGTAAAATGCTCTTCTCTATAATGATTATTATTCAGTAGGCAATATCAACTTACTATAAATGCAGAGCTTTAGAGACAATCATTAAAGAACTTAGAACTAGAATTCACACAAGTAAATTCACGAGTCTCTATTGTTCATATTTTTTATGTATTTATATTATACTTTAGTGTTTATGATATTTGCTCTATGAGAGAGTCTGTATATACTTCAAATTCTATTTTCATTTGATCTCAAGGTATAAGGACCTTGAGAGGGTAGATATTCTTACGAGGGAAACAGTTGAGGGAATTCCTAGTATGACTTTCTGCTCATAAGACTTACAAGGTACAAGCAGTAGAGAACGTTTCTGCTCGTAAGACTTACAGAGGTGTAAGTAGGAAAGAATGTTGCTGCTTATAAGACTTGTATACGTAAGCAAGAAAGAAAGGTCATAGGTCTGTGTTTATGCATGTAAGACTTATCGTAAGGGGGAGAGAAATTTCTAAGTGTTAGAATATTTCTGGTCGTAGTTCATTCAAGGACAACTGTTGTTTTGCGGCATTTTGAGAGCCCATTGAATCTTGGAAGTATGGTGAAAATATCAATAGGTCTTGATCTCTGAGGACTGGATGTAGGCTTGGGTTTTGGGCCGAACCAGTATAGCTCTCTGTGTGCTAATCTTCTTAACTCTACTCTATCTACAGTTATTGGCATATCACTGCATCAACCGAACAATTTATCACATCACCCAATTCACCCCCTCTTGGGAAAAGCTTGCCTATTTCATTTGGTATTAGAGCAAGGTCTTCTCCGAAGAGCCTAACAGCTTGAGAAGGATCCGATAAATGGCAATAATAGGTGAGAACATTCTTCCAGATGGATCTTCTATCACTAGACCTCTTGGTTTTGTTGGAGAACATTTTTTGTTCTGGAAAGCTAAGTTTAGAGTATTCGTGATGGCTAACGAATACAGTGTATGGAATGTAATACAAGACGGTGATTATGTTCCAATGAAGAAAATTGAAGATAGAGTCATTAAAAAGAGCCCAGAGGAGTTCGACGAAGATGACAAGAGGTTAGTAATGTGAAATAGTAAATCTATTTTAACGATACAGAGTCCTCTCAGTCAAAAGGAATATTTCCAAATTGTAAAATCTTAATAGGATTCGAAAAAGCAAGAGTAGCAAAGCAAGTCCACAAAGAAAAAGAAAAACATATGTATTTGATTTGTATTTTAGGATTAAACAAAAGGATTCGCAAATAAAAGCGCCATTGCTACAACCAGCCCACACTACCAACAGATAAAGATATATGGTATGCTCTTGAGATTGCTCACGAAGGCACATCCGAAATCAAAGAAAATAGAGTCAATACTCTAATCACGGAGTATGATCTGTTTCGGATGAAACCTGGAGAAAGAATTGTTCGCTACCGCAAGTGCACGGATCGCGTCAAGTAATAAAGTGATAAGTGAGATCGTTCCCTCGAGGATTTGAATAACAAATAGTCAAACAATGGCTTGATGCGTTTGATTAAGTTGACTCGGACACAATGTTGAGTGTGAGGCAAACTGATTTAAGAAATGTAATTATAACAGCTAATGAAAATCTTGACAGAATGGGCTTCTTGTGAAATTAATCAAGTAGAGTGAATCTAGGATTGCTCTCTCCTTTTGTATATCATAAACTCATTCTACTTCCTCCTCGTCATTAATGTTTATGGGACCTATATGTGTCAGTCTAAGGTTCAATAGTCATTGGATAAGCTCTCTCGAGTCATAACCAACATATATTCTCCAATTAGATGCACAATCTCTTGCTGCATTTAAGGGAAAATAACTATTAAACAACCCCCTCACTTTGACAATGCTAGGTTAATGACTCTATCTCTAGGTTATTAACAAACCATACATTTAACTCATTAAACTGTAGGTCTAGCATAACTCTACCCTCGTTCTTCAATTAGATTAACTCTCTCAAGCTTAATCCATTTGAACATGTTATTCATAGTGCTAGCTATTCATGAATATCAGTGAAAACAGAGAAGAGTTAACACATATATACCATTATCTAATGAAGAGGAAGAAGAGTTCGAGTTTAATCCATACAAAATTGTTGAACAATCCTAGAATGAGAGAAACTAGCTACACATGTTTAATAGATGATTACTAATAACAAGAATTACAGAAGTCATAACAGAATCACAGTGGAGAAGGGATAGAATACAGAAGTATCAGAGATCTGAAATGAAATGTCTTCTGATCCTCAAGCCCACTTCATTCTCCTTGCTTCCAGCAATTCCCAGCTCTTAGAACCTCCTTAGCCACCTCTGTCGCCCTTTCCAAAAGTGGGAACCCCTCTTCAAAACCCTGGGTTTGCCTTTTATATCATCTCAGCTGTCAAAACGCAAATCTTCATTTTCGGGGTTCGGCCGCGGCCCAAGAGATGGTGGGCCGCAGCCCAAGAGTCTCTGGCCTTAGGTTGATGCTTGTGGGCCGCGGCCCAAGAGGTTGTGGGCCGCGGCCCACAACTTTCTGTGCTCCTCTGGACATCCTGGGCTGCGGCCCATGATGTGGTGGGCTGCGGCCCAACACTCTCTGGGCTCCTTTTGTTCTGTTCTGGTCTTCTAGCTGTTCTTTCATTCACTGGTTGTCAGCTTCAACTTCCTTCCTCTCTTTTTCACTGCCGGCAGCTTCCTCTGGGTTAGCCCTGACTTAATCTGTACCAGTTCACACAAAGAACTTTCACACAAGGTTAGACATTCATAGCAATTAGGGAGTAATGTCCTTCACAATTTCATTTTGCTGTGCATATCATGAGAGAAACACAATTCATCACTTTAATCCTTTCTAATGCCCACTTATGCATCCAAAGTGAAGTAAACCAGTATGAAATATGAAATTCTAGTAAGAATTTCCTGAAGTTAACACACCCCCAAACTTGAACTTTTGCTCGTCCTCGAGTAAACTCACACCTTCACCAGCCTAATGCTCATGCATGACCCTCTTCTCTTAAGCTACTCATGTCACCAAATATACATGCCTACTTGGTTCATAAAAGAAAACTAATTCCCTAGTCATTTTCAACTAAATGTATGTTCAACAAGAGTTGCCCGACACTCATCCTTCATTTATCAGGACCAGGAACAATATTTCAGCATGTATGATTCGGAATCATTATCTAGACCCAATCCATTGCATTCTCCTTCCTTTTTACTTGGATTCAATTCACACGCTTTCAGTGTCCCAGGAACTTTAAGGTTGCATGGAATTGTTCATTGTTGACGCTTTAAGCTAACACAGAGTTCAGTTTTAGGTAATGTAAAGGGAATAGGCTACAGCTCAATCAACCACAGTTATGTGCACAAGAAAACGCTCACTGCTATATGTGTTTAATCCTCACTCTTAGGGTTAATTTCGCTCAGTACCACTTATAGCAGGTCCTGCCATAGGCTTGTAGAAATTCTACTCTCTCCACCACTTGTACACCTAGATTTATGAATTAAGGGGGCCTTTACCAGGGTTGTAATGTTGGAAATGGTCTAGTGGAAAGGACTAATGGAATCAGTGCCATGCATGATGAAGCGTGAATAATGACATCTCTCTTCTTCTTCTTCTCTTTTTCTTTTGCTTTTTCTCTCTTTTTTTTAATACATATTCTTTTTCTTTTACTCCTTCCTTCTTTTCTTTTGTAAATTGCGTAACTAAGCATTTATTGAAAAAGAGATAGTAAATCAAATGCTAATTCACTACTTTTCTAAGCATCATTCAATGACATAGCAATATCACTCATGACTTGTTAAATGTCAGATTTTTAAAAGAAAGAAAAGGTGAATGGCTCAAAGGGGATGATCAAAGGATGAATGTGAAAGGTTTGTGTTTAGGTCCACGGGTTTAGAAATGAATGCCCCTATCATTTTCACTAATCCACATGCATCTGTGATTTTGAAAAAGAATTTAAACAAGTTCTAGAGGTACACTGGCACAAATGGCACAAACACTCTAATGAATAAAATTCAGGCTCAAAACCCTTCCAACAGAGGTTTCTCCTCTCTTGTGCATAACCCCCACGGTTAATTCAACCTTAACTTATTTCGAATACATTAACTTACTGATCCATATGCTAACACTGTGCGCCATAACCACAGCCACTTCCATACAATTTACTCAAAAACATATAGTTCCGTGAACAGGAAAAGAAAATGCTTTCGAAGTGTATGAACCGCTCATCTCTTCCCAGGAATTCAACTACAATTTCAAAGGTCTTGCCATGAAAACAATTCATACATGTCATGTGTAAACTAAGAACCAAGCAGTCATGAATATCCAGTATTTGACTCAACTCAGCTATCCAATACAATTCCGAGACATTTAGCTCAAAGAAATGGCATAAAGCAGGTTTAAAAAAATGCATGCAAATATATCAGCACCCTCAAACTTGAGGGAGACAGTGTCCCCACTGTCATAAGCTACACTGCGTCACAGATAGCACCTGCAAAGAAACGAGCATACAACCAGCCATAGGTATAACAGTGAACACCAGAGATATCTAAACCATAATATCCAATAAAATTTGAAACCACTGATGTCAAGCAATGAAAGATCAACTGTAACCACAGTACTGAAACAAAGTCTGAAACATATCCAAAGAAAATGAAAAAAAACAGCAGTAAAAATGGTCAACAAACTAAGGCTAGTCCTCGCCATCACCATTACTGGCGGCTGCATCAGTGCTGTCCCCCTCAACATCGTCATCTCCACTGGCAGCACCAACCTCCGCGCCATCATCATCGTCACCGGCCTGAGCTGCAGCAGGTACATGAGCAGCGAATAACTCCTCTAACCTGGTCAGGCGAACCCCGTTATCCTGTAGATAAGTGAGGCACTGGGCAGCAGTGGCCTCTGTGCGCTGAATGGCCGCAAAGATCACGTCCAGCGTGACGGTAGACTCAGACGAGGTAGGGGCCCCGGATGGTTCGCCCTGCTCCTGGGGGATTGGAAGGTCATGAGGTGACTGAGAGGGTCCTCCCTGCTGATAGAAGGGGTCTGTCACTATACGCTGGGAGGCTGGAACTTGCTCATTTGGTCGTGGGGTGATGGTCAAGTAGTTGAACTTCTTAAGAGGTTTGAACCTAACATCAGAGGCCACAGCAGCTACACCCACAGATGTGCAGAAGGATGAAATAAGGTGCGGCAGTATCAGACCAGCCGAATGATCTCGGGCATTGTCGCGAAGAGTCTGATAAATCAAGGCGCCAAGATCAACAGGCTCCTTCTTCATAAGCAGATAGATAAGGAGAGCCTGGTCTCTAGAGAGGCGACTCCTCTGCGACGATGGCCAGAAGTAGTCCTTGCCGAAATGCAGCCACACCCGAGCTTCAACTGATAATTGAGCCCGAGGTAAATGTTTCTGCGCCCCTCCGCGAGTCTGCCACACCACTTGGTGGTTGTACACTAGCAACTCGGAAATCTCATCCTCAGGGATGTCGTCCTCACTGTCCAGTAGTTGCTTGTACCGACACTCCTTAACAGCGGGGAGTGCTGTAAACTGCCTAAAGCGTTCAAGAGTAAAGTCCACCTCGACTCCACGCAGAGGAAATCGCCAAATGGGATTCACATAGGCATGGGCGTAAAAATCCTGGACAATTTGTAGGTTCCCGTCAACTTTAGGATCCATAAGCTTCTGCAGGTGATATGTACGTATGGCGAGGTAGTAAAACTCGTACGAGACGTTGAACGGGAATTCCCATTCCTGCAGCAAAGGTCGGGTTACAATCTTGGTCTTGGCCTCAGCAACGGCCCTAGGACCGGAGCGATTAGCAACAAGCTTGGCCGGCATAGTAGCTATAAGAGAAGACAGTAGACAGCTAAAACCAATGAAGGCTCAAACAGGCACTAAACAGGGGCACCAGAATTAGACAATGCAATAATGACCCCCCCAAACTTATGACCTAAGAGTCGCAAATCTGTTCAATAAGAGTCCAAACCTCAACCTAGTCATCACTACCTCATACATCACCTAATCAACTCAGAAGAAGGCTTAAGGTCACTATAGTGTCAGGAAAATATTATCGCACATTTATTTCAAAACAAGCAGCACAATGTGACTAGCACAACACAGGTTCAATAACAGTTGATAGTGGATGTTCAATGAGGCAATTTGCACGTTGTGAAGGTTAAGCAAACCAAGGTTTTCAAAAACACAAAATGCACCTCCAGGTTCACATGATCATTCAAAAGGACAAACTACACACTTGTCGACCTTGATCATAGCTTAGGAGTTTCAAAACATAGTCAAAGTGTGCACATTGCAAGCATGTTGTGTGATGTGACCATATGAAAAACAATTCTCACATACCAGACATGCACAATTCCATTTATAAAATCAACAGAAGAAGTTTAATGCATGCATCACAGACTTGCCCAATAAGAGAACATACACGACCTTGCACAATATGTCAATGTTGAAATGGATTATGAAACATTTGAAGTACAATGAAAACATGATATCCTTAAACAGAGAATTCAAGGCTAGCCACAACCCAGGGTATACCAGAATAGATCAATATATTTACATATCCTGGAATCAACAATTGAAGCATCTCAGGTACCAATCATGATAAACAAGAGGAGTTAAAACAGTTAACAAGCAGGCCACAAGTAGAGAGTGTCTATGTCTTAAAACAGGGCACTGGTACATTAGGAAATGTAGAATGAATTGAAGGCCTATTTGCTACTCTTATGACAAAAGAATGCACTAAATCCTATACATTGCCCTTGAAACCAATTAATTACAACAGAATTGCGACTGTTACGCCTAAATTCCCAAATGAAAACCGACCTAACTACCCCCAAATGCGAGTAACAGAGCGAGATTTAGACTTCTTACCTCAAATGTAGAGAGAATTGCGATATTAGAGGAGAAATGAAAGGGGAATACTCCACTGGTAGAGCCTAGGGCGTCTTCCACAGCAGGGGCGATCCACGGTTGTGCAGCACCCTCCAACGATAGAGTAGACAGAGATAGAGTGCAGAAATGAGAAGGGGATGAAGGAGAAACAAGGGAGGAAGATGAAATTGAAGGGGGGAAAAGGGGGGAAACAGGTCGACTATGAGGGAGGAGGGATTTGGGGGGTGGCGGCTGAGAGAAGAGAATATGAGAGAGTAGACGCGCAACAGGGTTTTTAAAAACCCTGCTGTCGCGCTTGGGCCGCGGCCCAGGACTTTCTGGGCAGCAGTGTCTTCCTTGGGCCGAGGCCCAGAACTTTCTGAGCATCACTGGAATTCTTGGGCCGCGGCCCAAGATATAGTGGGCCGCGGCCCAAGATATAGTGGGCCGCGGGCCAGAACTTTTTGACCTTCACTGGAATGCTTGGGTCGCGGCCCAGAACCTTCTGACCTCATACATCCAGTTTTGGGCCTTTATGGGCAGCGGCCCACCAACACTGGGCCGCAGCCCAGAACTTTCTGAGCCTATCAGTTTCCACACAGGCATCTAATCCACTAGAATCATCCTTGACACACAGCATACAAAACCATTGGCTATTCAATTAAGAGTATCAGAGCTATGCCACACTTTCACATGGTGCTTTCACAATCAACACCCCTAAACCACACATTCCTATGATTAAAATTTCCTCCTAAAGCAGGATTTTCTATGTGTGATCAACCATTTGCCAAATTGAAGCCAAAGATAATGCATAGTGCTTTTCTAACAGTCATTGCAAAACTCATATCATATCCTAGGCATCAGAATACACAAGCATGCATAAGAGTAGAAGAACTTCCCTGGAATAGGCCTGTTCATCAAGATGCCACCCTTCTGCCTGGCCACATTCTTGTTCTCGCCAACTTTCAATTTGAAATCCCTTTCCCCTACAAAAGTTAAAAGACCAAACGTAAACCTACTAAATTATGATAAAATCAAAGAAACTAAAAAGATTAAGTTCAGAACTTGGGTTGCCTCCCAAGAAGCGCTTAGTTTATAGTCCTTAGCCCGACTTTTCACTTTGGTCACTCCTCATTTGATAAGTAGATGGTGGATACCAGCCTATCCACATCTCCTCCCCAATAATGCTTCAACCGTTGGCCATTAGCCTTGAATCTCTCGCCCTTATCATTTTCCAGCTCCACATCACCATATTTTGATGCCTGAATCACCTTGAAGGGCCCAGACCATCAAGATTTAAGCTTTCCAGGAAAGAGCCTCAGTTTGGAATTATAAAGAAGAACAGTTTGTCCCGGTTCAAAGCTCTTGGGACTGATTTTTCTGTCATGATCCCTCTTTGTCTTCTCTTTGTAAATTCGTGAACTTTCATAGGCATTTAAGCGGATTTCCTTCAGCTCATTGAGTTGGAGAAGCCTCTTTTCTCCCACAGCTTGTGGATCAAAATTTAACTTCTTGATGGCCCAATATGCTCCATGTTCCAATTCCACAGGTAGATGGCAAGCTTTTTCAAACACTAATCGATATGGAGACATACCAATAGGTGTTTTGTAAGCTGTTTGATAGGCCCACAATGCATCATATAACTTGGAAGACCAATCTTTCCTAGTAGTGTTCACCATCTTCTCAAGAATATTCTTGATTTCCCGGTTGGAAATCTCAGCTTGGTCATTTGTTTGGGGATGGTAGGGCAATGCTACTTTGTGCCTCACACCATATTTCTCCATCAGAGCTTGGAATTGATGATTACAGAAATGTGATCCGCCATCACTGATGATTGCTCTTGGTGTGCCAAACCTTGTGAAAATGTGCTTTTTGAGGAACTTCAGTACCGTCTTGGCATCATTAGTCACACATGCCATAGCTTCTACCCATTTTGATACATAGTCCACTCCCACTAAAATGTGTTCATTGTTGAAGGACTTAGGGAATGGACCCATGAAATCAATCCCCCAGACATCGAAGAGCTCAACTTCTAACATGTTATTCAGTGGCATCTCATTCCTTCTGGATATGTTCCCCACTCTTTGGCACCGATCACATTGGAGGGCAAAAGCATAAGCATCTTTGAACAATGAAGGCTAAGAAAATCCACTTTGAATCACTTTCGCAGCAATTTTCTCTCCTCCAAAATGCCCACCATACTCAGATGAATGACAACAATGCAGAATGCACTCTTGTTCATTTTCTGGCACACATCTTCGAATGAGTTGATCAGGGCACCTCTTAAATAAGTAAGGTTCATCCCAAAAGTACTTTTTCACCTCGTGCAAAAACTTACGCTTTTGATGAGCATTGAACTCCGGAGGTAACACTCCACAAACCAAATAGTTGACAAAATCAGCAAACCATGGTGTAGATGAGTGATCAACAAAGAACAGCAGTTCATCAGGAAATGATGCTTGGATCATGTCAGAATCATCAAGTTGAGGGTGAGTGCTCAGCCTTGATAGGTGGTCAGCCACTTGATTCTCTGTACCTTTTCTGTCAATTATGTTCAGGTTAAACTCTTGAAGTAGAAGCACCCAGCGAATGAGTCGAGCCTTAGAGTCCTTCTTGGTGAGTAGGTACTTGAGAGCTGAATGATCGGTGTACACAGTTACCTTAGTACCTACAATATATGGTTTGAACTTCTCACATGCATACACTATGGCAAGTAACTCTTTTTCAGTGGTAGTGTAATTGAGTTGAGCACCATCAAGAGTTTTACTCGCATAGTATATAGGGTGGAAGAGTTTTTCTGCCTTTTGCCCCAAAACAGCAGCAACAGCATAATCACTTGCATCGGCCATAATAATGAAAGGTAAAACCCAATCTGGATCCACTAAGATAGGAGCTGAAATGAGACGTTTCTTTAGTTCTTCAAAAGCATGTAAGCACTCATCATCAAATTTGAATTCTATATCTTTTTCCAGAAGCTTAGAAAGGGGTTTGGCAATTTTTGAGAAATCCTTGATAAATCGCCGATAGAACCCAGCGTGTCCAAGAAAACTTCGGATACCCTCGGCATTAGTAGGTGGTGGTAATTGCTCAATAATAGCAATTTTGGCTCTATCCACCTCCAACCCGTTCTTAGACACTCTATGGCCAAGTACAATGCCTTCTTGCACCATGAAGTGGCATTTCTCCCAATTGAGAATTAGGTTTGCCTCTTCACACCTTGTGAGCACAGCATCTAAATTCTCCAAACACGAGTCAAAAGATGAACCAAAGACAGAAAAATCATCCATGAATACCTCAATTGTTTTCTCAATCATATCAGCAAATATGGACATCATACACCGTTGAAAAGTGGCTGGTGCATTGCATAGTCCAAAGGGCATTCTTCTGAAAGCAAAAGTGCCATATGGACAAGTGAAGGTGGTCTTCTCTTGATCTTCTGGGGCTATGGCAATTTGGTTGTACCTAGAATATCCGTCAAGGAAACAAAAGAATTCTTGCCCGGTTAACTTGTCCAACATTTGATCTATGAAGGGCAAAGGAAAATGATCCTTTCTTGTAGCTGTGTTGTGCTTCCGATAATCCATACACACCCGCCAACCAGTCACCGTGCGAGTAGGAATTAGTTCATTATGGGTGTTAGCCACTACAGTCATGCCACCCTTCTTAGGGACACATTGGACTGGGCTTACCCATGAACTATCAGAGATAGGGTACACAATTCCAGCGGAGAGCCACTTAAGTATTTCTTTCTTGACCACTTCCTTCATGATTGGATTCAATCGCCTTTGATGCTCAATAGAAGTTTTATGATCATCTTCGAGCAAGATTTTGTGCATACACATAGAAGGGCTGATTCCCTTAATGTCAGCTATGGTCCAACCGATGGCTTTCTTATGGTCTTTTAAAACTCGTAGGAGCTTTTCCTCTTGTAGATTCAAAAGATCGGAAGAGACAATCACCGGTAATGTGTCGGCCTCTCCTAAGTAGACACACTTAAGATGAGATGGTAAGGGCTTCAACTCAAGAGATAGTGGACCTTCAATAGATGGCTTCAAAGGAGTGCTCAATGCCTCAGCCACCTCAAGTGGCTCAAAATGCCTTTGTCTTGAGTGAGGGAATGCCTCCATACGAAAAAGGTTTTCAAGAGCTTCTTCATCAAATTCATCCAAGCTTTTCTCCCCAATTAGAAATGCCTCTAAAGGGTCTTTGATCATGGGAGCATAGGCTTCTTGAGGAATGAGGGAGTCCAAGATATCCACAAATGAGCATTGAGCTAAATCATCATGGAACTTCAAGGCCTTTGGCATGTTAAACACCACTTTTTCGTCGTCTACCCTTAAAGTAATTTCGCCCGTTTCTACATCAATAAGAGTCCTTGCTGTAGCTAAAAATGGACGGCCTAAAATGAGTGGAATCTTCCAATCAACTTCACAATCAAGCAACACAAAATCTGCTGGGAAAATAAACTTGTCTACCTTCACTAAAACATCTTCAATAATTCCTCTAGGCTTAGAAATACTCCGGTCAGCAAATAGAAGGGTAACTGTGGTAGGCCTTGGTTTTGCTAGCCCCAATTGGTTAAAAACAGCCAAGGGCATCAAATTTATGCTAGCACCCAAGTCACATAGAGCTTTACCGTCGAAGTTTGTACCAATGTTGCAAGGAATATAGAAGCTACCCAGATCTTTCAACTTGGTAGGTAACTTCCTCTGGATCACGGCACTACATTCTTCAGTTAAAGCGACAGTTTCAAATTCATTGAATCGCCTCTTCTTAGACAACACATCCTTAAGGAACTTGGCATATTTAGGCATCCCCTCTAATGCTTCAGCAAAAGGAATGTTGACATGTAATTGTTTAAACATATTTACAAACCTTTTGAATTGTGCGTCTTCTTCCTTCTTTTTGAATCTTTGAGGGAATGGTAAGGGAGGCATGACAGTGGAGGCGCTGGGTTTGCTCTTCTTTTCATTATTTAGTTCTTGTTCCCTCTTCTTGCTCTTGCCAACATCCTCTAATCCGCCATCAGTGTGCTTTCTCTTTTTAGTCTCCTCATCCTCCACCATAATTTCTGGGGTTATGACTTCCTCCTCATCAACTTCAATATCCACTGGCTCATCTTGCTTTGGTTCCGTTGTGCTTGAGCTAGGCATGTTCGAAAGCACCTTGCCACTTCTCAAATGAATGGCCTTACATTCTTCTTTTCCACCCCTCTTTGGGTTAGGGATGGTATCACGTGGGAGACCGTTTCGAGCCATGGCATTTACTTGTATAGCTAGTTGTCCTACTTGAACTTCAAGGTTCTTAATAGCCGATTCATGAAGAGAAAAGGTGGCCTTACTCTCACCCCTTGAAGATTCCACTTCGGTTAAGATTCGGGACAACATTTTGTTCGTCTTTGATTCTTCTTCTTTCATAGGAGCTTGCCTTGACTGCATTGGAAAACCCGGTGGAGGGACCGGCTTGGTGCCAGAAGTAGACTCATGAGGAGGATTCAAAGTGTTACCTTGACTCCAAGAAAAGTTGGGATGAGCTCTCCAAGCATGATTGTAAGTTTGTGAGTATGGATTACCCTGAGAAGGTTGGAATTTGCCCATATAATTGACAGATTCAGGGTCCATGTAAAGAGGGCAATTGTCCGGCATGTGGACATCATTGCATTGCTCACATACAATCGGAGTGGATTGAACAGAATGCATACCTCGGGAATTGCCCTTGTTTATTTGAGACTCTAAGACATCAAAACGTTTGTTCAAAGCAGACAAAATAGTGGCAATTTGTGATGAAGAGTCTTCTTTTGTGTTGAGTAGGGCTGGGGTAGTTGGAGTTCTCCTATCATTTCCCTGGGTGTTATTTACAGATAATTGGTCCAAAAGTCTGAAAACTTCATTGACCGGAACATTCCGGTAACCTCCATTAGTCATAGAGTTCACCATGGCTTAGACTGAGGATTCAATCTTGTGCAGAAAATATGGATTACTACCCACTTGTCCACCCCATGATTGGGGCATTGTTTCATTGGCATCTTGTACCTTTCCCATGTGGCATACAAATGCTCATCCGGCTGTTGTCTAAAGCTTAGGAACTCATCTCTTGCTTCCACTGATTTATCATCAGAGAAAAATCGAGCTCTAAATTTAGCTTCAAGATCAGCCCAAGATGTTATGGATCCTTCCGGGAGATTGTTAAACTAATCTCTAGCTTTCCTTTGAAGAGAGAGAGGGAATAGCCGCAACCGCAGTATATCTTGAGGAACACCATTCTGCTTGAAAGAGTCACATACCTCTAAGAAATACATCAAATGCTTGTTAGCGTCTTCATTATAAAGGCCATGGTACAACCCGTGCATTTGCAACATCGTTATCATCACCAATTTGATCTCAAAATTGTGGGCTTGCATCTCCGGCATTTGAATGCATGATTGAGTTCCTCTCATGTTTCTGCCGGCAAAATCATTGACCGTGGCTCTATCATATTCATCCGCCATTGTTTCAGCTTCAGTTTCAGCACCAAACTCATATTCTGCTGTTGTTTCTGTACCAGATTCAGATTCTGCTGCTGATTCTGGGTCCTCCTCAACACGCTGTATTCCGTCCAGCACCACAATCAGTTCGTTTCCTTGAAAATGTTGCATGAACTGGACTGATACCTACGAAAAGTACAAGATAGCAAGTATCAAACTACACAAGTGAAATTGAATTTAGAAAACAATGACAGAAAAATTATAACTCTAACTAAAGAATCAAGCGAAATCGATTAACATAAGCCTAAGGTCAACTAAAATATTTGTTAAACCAATCCCCGGCAACGGCGCCAAAAACTTGTTCGCTACCGCAAGTGCACGGATCGCGTCAAGTAATAAAGTGATAAGTTAGATCGTTCCCCTGAGGATTTGAATAACAAATAGTCAAACAATGGCTTGATGCGTTTGATTAAGTTGACTCGGACACAATGTTGAGTGTGAGGCAAACTGATTTAAGAAATGTAATTATAACAGCTAATGAAAATCTTGACAGAATGGGCTTCTTGTGAAATTAATCAAGTAGAGTGAATCTATGATTGCTCTCCCCTTTTGCATATCATAAACTCATTCTACTTCCTCCTCGTCATTAATGTTTTTAGACCTATATGTGTCAGTCTAAGGTTCAATAATCATTGGATAAGCTCTCTCGAGTCATAACCAACATATATTCTCCAATTAGATGCACAATCTCTTGCTGTATTTTAGGGAAAATAACCATTAAACAACCCCCTCACTTTGACAATGCTAGGTTAATGACTCTATCTCTAGGTTATTAACAAACCATACATTTAACTCATTAAACTGTAGGTCTAGCATAACTCTACCCTCGTTCTTCAATTAGATTAACTCTCTCAAGCTTAATCCATTTGAACATGTTATTCATAGTGCTAGCTATTCATGAATATCAGTGAAAATAGAGAAGAGTTAACACATATATACCATTATCTAATGAAGAGGAAGAAGAGTTCGAGTTTAATCCATACAAAATTGTTGAACAATCCTAGAATGAGAGAAACTAGCTACACATGTTTAATAGATGATTACAAATAACAAGAATTACAGAAGTCATAACGAATCACAGTGGAGAAGGGATAGAATACAGAAGTATCAGAGATCTGAAATGAAATGTCTTCTGATCCTCAAGCCCACTTCATTCTCCTTGCTTCCAGCAATTCCCAGCTCTTAGAACCTCCTTAGCCGCCTCTGTCGCCCTTTCCAAAAGTGGGAACCCCTCTTCAAAACCCTGGGTTTGCCTTTTATATCATCTCAGCTGTCAAAACGCAAATCTTCATTTTCGGGGTTGGGCCGCGGCCCAAGAGATGGTGGGCCGCGGCCCATGATGTGGTGGGCTACGGCCCACCACTTTCTGTGCTAGTGTGGGCATCCTGGGCCGCGGCCCAAGATGTGGTGGGCCGCGGCCCAACACTCTCTGGGCTCCTTTTGTTCTGTTCTGGTCTTCTAGCTGTTCTTTTATTCACTGGTTGTCAGCTTCAACTTCCTTCCTCTCTTTTTCACTGCCGGCAGCTTCCTCTGGGTTAGCCCTGACTTAATCTGTACCAGTTCACACAAAGAACTTTCACACAAGGTTAGACATTCATAGCAATTAGGGAGTAATGTGCTTCACAATTTCATTTTGCTGTGCATATCATGAGAGAAACACAATTCATCACTTTAATCCTTTCTAATGCCCACTTATGCATCCAAAGTGAAGTAAACCAGTATGAAATATGAAATTCTAGTAAGAATTTCCTGAAGTTAACAAGAATCTCAGAATTCGAACTCAGATATACTCATCTTGTCAATCAAATATCGACACTTGGGAAATCATTTGACCAAAATTCCCAGGTAGGAAAGATCCTCAACATTCTTACAAAAGAATAAGAAGCAAAAGTAACAGCCATTGAAGAAGCTAAAAGAGAATCAATAAGATCCGTAGCTGATCTCCTTGGTAGCCTTTTTGGGTATGAAGGAAAGTTGAGGTTCAAGAAGGAACTAGAAGAGTTCGATGATAAAAAGAAAAGATGAATTGCACTTAAATCTATCAAGGAAGAAGAGTCTTTCGAAAATGAAGATGTCCCTGCTGATGATGATATGGGAATGATCGTGAGGAAATTGAAGAAGTTCTATAGAAGAGGCCAAAATAATTTCAAGAATTATCAAGGTGGGCCAAGCAAGAAAGAAAACAAGGAGCAACAGATAGTATGCTACGAATATGGAAAGCTTGGACAAATCAAATTTGAATGCTTTAAAAACAAAGACAATAAGAAGCAGAAAAAGAAAGCATACATATCATCTATATGGGGTGATAGCTCGGCGGATGAAGAAAGCGACAATGATGAAGTTGCATATCTATGCTTGGTAGCCAAAGAAGAAGAATCAGATTCCAAGGTTAGTGACTATGAACCTACTTATGATGAATTATTATCTTAATATAATGCATTGCATATTGAATTCATCAAGATAGCTAAAGAAATGATTGGTTATAAAAAGAAAGTAAAAGTGTTAAAAAAAGTACTGTCATATCATCATGCACATTATGTGAAGAAAAAGACAAGAAAATACGTGATTTAACAAATATTGTGTAAAGTTTTACTAAAGGAAGTAAAACTCTTAAAGTTATTCTAAAATCTCAGAGAGTTTCCTTTGATAAATTTGGAATTGGATATTTGTCTGATCAGGATAAAAACAGAGGAAAGAAATAGTAGTTTGATCATTTAAATTAGAAAGGTACAGAAGAAGTCAAACAATGGTAGACAGAATCATTACGACCAACCAAGTACGTACCTACCACGATATCTTGTTCATGGATTTTAAACGTACGCATGTTGTTCCACAGTAAAATGCTCCACTCCACAATGATTATTATTCAACGGGCAAAATCAATTGACTATAAATGCAGAGCTTCAGATACCAGCATTAAAGAACTTAGAACAAGAATTCACACAAGCAAATTCACGGGTCTCTGTTATTCAAATTTTTTATGTATTCATATTATACTTCAGTGTTTATCATATTTGCTACTTGAGAGAGTCTGTATACACTTCAAATTGTATTTTCATTTGATCTCAAGGTACAGGGACCTTGAGAGGGTAGATATTTTTACGAGGGAAGCAGTTGACAGAATTCCTAGTAGGACTTTCTGCTCATAAGACTTACAAGGTACAAGCAGTAGAGAATGTTGCTGCTCATAAAACTTACAGAGGTAAGCAGGAGAGAACATTACTGCTCATAAGACTTTATATACGTAAGCAAGAGAGAAAGGTCATAGGTCTATTTTTCTGCACGTAAGACTTGTCGTAAGGGGGAGAGAAATTTCTAAGTATTAGAATATTTCTGCTCGTAGTCAATTCAAGGACGACTATTATTTTATGGTGTTCCGAGAGCCCATTGAATCTTGGAAATATAGTGAAAATTTAAGTAAGTCTTGATCTCTGAGGATTGAACATAGGCCTGGGTTTTAGGCTGAACCAGTATAACTCTCTAGCCGCTCCTTGTCGTCCATTTCTCCTTAGAGTCACTTACCGTGTCTAAAGGTTAGTCAATGGAAAGAATAAGATTCCAAAGAATCCCAGTAGTAATAAATCACTTATACAATGTTTAAACACATAGCATATATGATCATGTTAACCAGCAACACAATGGTGCATTGCTTACGCCACATATGATAGCACTTATGATTGTATTCACAATGTGACTGCTTTTGCTGTAATCACTATGCTCGCTTTCACGGTAAATACTATGCTAGCTTTTGCTATAATCACTATGCTGACTTTCACGGTAAACACTATGCAACAGCATCACAAGGCATCACAAAACTTCATAAGGAGCATAAGGTATCCCAAAGTAGCAGCAACAACACAATGCATGATAGGCATACATACAATGCTTTACATACAGTATAAGAGAAAGAGTCACTACCTTGTTCTTTCCTGACGTTCCTTGGCATAGTGGACTTACGAGTACGATAGATGTCAAACGCTATAACCAAGATTAGGGACAACGGATCAATTTCTTTTCCAAGTTTTTAATTTCATAACTTTTAAAGTTGGTTATCATTTGAACTCTCAAGGTGACTATTATAAGCTTAGACACAAGCCTAAAGGGTTAGGAAAAACTACCTTGAAGATCCCTTTTCGAAAACATAACACTGATTTTTGGCTAACTCACTCGAGTGAAGATGACCTCACTAGAGTGATGAGAAACTTATACTCGAGTAAGAATGGCTTTTACTCATGAGTGTTTGACAGTGAGCAACAACAACGGCCAGAAAGTGCTCACAAGACTCAAGCATGAGGATTCGCACTCAAGTGATGACTCTAAAATCACTCGAGTCCCTAAAATTGAAACACAAGAAGTGTTTGCCCGAGAGCACAACAAACTACTCGAGCACTACCCTTGGCACTCGAGTGAGGGCCAACATTTGTGAGTCTCAACTTACACTCTTGGAAATTGGCCTGCGAGTGCTTGGCCTTAAACAACCCTTAGCATGAACTTACACCTTTACTCGAGTGTACCCATGCTCACTCGAGTGATGACCTGTATCACTCCCAGATCAGGAAGTGTACCCACACTTTCTACATGAAAACTCAAGTAACACATAGAAGGGAAAGGGAAATTACGCTGCTACACTCGAGTGAGACCCTCCTCACTCGAGTGATGCTTATCAGATTGCTAGATCGCAGCCACTGATAGAATTTTCTAGACTTTCCCAAAACAATCCCAACGGTTTCAAAACTTATACCAAAGATCATTCTCCCCTAAAATTCCTTAAGGAACCTATTGGTAACCTTAAAACACTTAAAATCACATCCTAACAACAATTTTGCTCTTGGGTCTCTACATTACACCCCAATACTTAATCAACAAAACTTCCACTTCCCATTTGAAACCAATTCTAATAACTCAAAGACACAATTGGCTACGAATTCAACCATAATACTCTGTCCAATTCCTACATTCCAAATTGACACCCTATTCAGGGCAAAATTCTAGAATTTACCAAACTTAACAAAAAATCACAATACTTGCACCAAAATGTCACAAATACTCACCTCGTCAATTTATTAAAACCAAAATCTTGATTTCTTCAACTTCCCAAATCCCTCAAAGTCTTAAACTCCTATGTTCAAGTATCTAAAACCACCAAAATAAAGCTCTCAATAAGGTGTACAACATTAAAGAAGAGGTCTAAAGCATTAGAGGCCAACAAGGACATAAAGATCTTACCTTTCTTCTTCATGTTCACCGGAAATGGAGGAATAGAGATAGAGATTATGAGAGATGATAATGATGATAAAGAGTGCAGTTTTTTTTCTTGGCCCATGCTCAAAACTAAATAGGAGGAGAGAGAAGATAAAAGTGAATGTTTGACTAATGGACATGATCCTTTGGTCTACAAAATGCCACTTGGCATAATCTTGCTCACTTCCTTCATGTACTCATATAGGCTCAAAGCACATGATTCCGACCCAAAGACAATAAATCTCAACCATTGATTCTTAATCACAAATGAGTTTCCTTTTTGGTAACTGAGCAATTGGTCAGTAAATTTATAATTTTACCATTTTGCCTCTGATTTTAACTATGCTTACTATAATATCACCAAGTACATTTATATCAAATTCACATGACATTTCTCAAAAGTTTTTAATTACACTAATTACAATCACTTTCAAAGTCATTAGCCTTTAATCTCAAACTGGGTCACTACAATTCTCCCCGTAGAATAAATTTTGCCCTCGAAATTTCTCAAACTACTTGAGCTATACACTCTGGATATCGTCTTTGCATTTCCTTTTCCGCTTCCCAAGTTGCTTCTCTCTGGGTCATTCCCCTCTAGATCTTTCATATATAGGATACTTCGGTGTCTGAGCCATCATTCTTCATGATCAATAATTTGCTCTAGCACTACCGCATATGTGAAGTTCTCTTGCAACTCCACTTCCTCATACTCAATAATGTGAGAGGGATCCGGTTGGTACTTCTTTAGCTAGAAAACTTGAAACACATCATGGAGCCTGCTCAAGTTCGGGGGTAGGGTTACTCTATAAGCAACAGTCCCAATTCTCGCAAGAATTTTAAAAGGACCTATATACCTTGGGCTTAACTTCTTCCACTTGATTGCTCACCTAATACCGGTAACAGGAGATACTCTTAAGAACACATGGTCACCAACTTCAAACTCTAGAGGTCTTCTCCTCTTGTCAGCTTAGCTTTTCTATTGACTTTGCGCTGCAAGTAATCTCTTTCGAATGATTTGAATCTGGGCTGAGGTTTGATCAATAAAATCTGGCCCGTAAAGCTTCTTTTCGGATAACTCATTCCATCACAAAGGTGATTGGTACTTCCTTCCGTACAATGCTTCATACGGAGCCATCTATATGCTCGCATGATAGCTATTGTTGTAGGCGCACTCAGCAAGTGGAAGAAAGTGATCCCAACTCCCTTTGAAGTCAAGAATACAAGCTTGTATCATATCCTCCAGCATCTGAATAGTCCTCTCTGACTGTCCATCTGTCTGAGGATGATAGGCTGTGTTGAATCTTAATTGAGGTCCAAGGGCTTCATGCAATACCCTCCAAAATCTTGAAGTGAATCAGGGATCTCGGTTGGAAATGATATTCTTCGGTATGCCATGAAGCTTCACAATCTCATGAATGTAAATCTCTACTAGCTTGTCTGGAGAGTAACTAGTATTGATTAGTATGAAATGTGCCGACTTTGTTAACTGGTCCACAATTACTCAGGTCGTATTATGGTTCCTGAACTTGGGTAATCCAATAACAAGGTCCATGGTCACACTTTCCCATTTCTTTTCTAGAATCTCAGGACTTTGTAGTAGACTCGGTGGCTTTTGATGTTCTATCTTAACCCTCTGGCATGTGAGACACCTTACCACATATTTCGTCATATCACTCTTTAAGCCTGGCCACCAATACACAGATTTCAAGCTATGATACATTTTGGTCATACTAGGATGAAGAGTGTACCGGCTCTTATGTGCCTCATCTAAGATCTTCTGTCTCAATTCTGCCTTAAGTGGAATACAAATTCTCTTCTGATAGCGAACTAGTCCACTAGGCAACAGATCATAGCCTTGATCTTCTCCTCATTCGATTCTAGTCTGATTACGCTATATCTAACTATCTTGCTTCTGAGCTTTTCCTAACTCAGCTCTCAAGTCACTTTCTCTTTGGAAATTGGTGTAGTTGTTAGGATCAGCGGGCACAACGGAAGAATTTTAAAATTTTACCAATCCTAATCTAGGATCTATCAACGGTGTTTAAATCAAGTTAGAAAGAACTCGTACCTTTTTTTAACTTAGGGTTTTCTCGATCTCTAAGAGCCAACACGTTAGGTCCGCTCCTTCTACCGGTATCTACACAAATGCTATCCAACCGAGACTGCCTGCGAGTGCCTCCAATGTTTTTTAGGGTTTCCCTTGTGGCTCTGAATTCTCATACGCGTATGAGTATATCTGCTCTATCAAGTTCTATGAGGGCTATATTCAAATTTCAAAATTAATCATCATTAATTTCGAAATTAATCAATAATTAATTATCTTGATGAGCTAATTAAATAAATTCAGTTTAAATTAAATCTGTCCAAAATTTTTTATTTAACCTATTTATTTAATCCAAATAAAGAGCCATTAGATTTAATTTATCTTCATAAATTAAATTTGAGATACTATATCTATATCATGTTAGTTATTAAATTTAATATATCTTAATAAATTAAATTTAAAACTAACACAATATAATAATATCATATAATATATATATACATATACATATATATAATATATATAAGATATGTATTTCAAAAATATATATATATATAATATTATTAACGAATTTTTTATTATATATATAAGTATAAAATTCGTCCAACCTAAATTAAACATTGTCTCTTGTTGGGCCATTCTTGTGTACAACCCTGTAGGCCCATACGAAGTTCGTAGCGGGCCAATAACTGTACTAACCCAAAAGTCGCAAGCGGCCTTTAGCAAGACATTATGACTAGCCAATTCATATAAAGATCGTTATCACGATGCAACCTGTCATACAACCATGTCACGTCTCTTTTGTCACACGATATATCGATCAAGGATAAGGCATGGATAAAGTCATCCTCTTGTTCCTGACCATTACTTTCTCGATTCCTCAGTAGTTTAACAATAGAAATGGAAACTTCTTTCCATTGTAGTATGGCTATACATTTCTCAGACTCACTCATCGAGGGGCCCAATAATATCTCTCTACAAATGTGAGGGACAAATTCCATCTTGATCATTCATATTCCTCTGCATGAAAACCCACCAAGCCCGATCATAGCCTTTATTATCACCCGGTCAAAAATGACTTTTGACTAGTTCAAAGCTTAGCAACTCTCATGTAGGAATCCATGATGACCTCAGGTCTAAGGGCATTGTGACGTGGTTATACATGAGAAAAGGTTATGACTTGATCCATGTAGCTTTCTCATAGTGGGTCGGTCCAGTACCTTGTTCTTTTACAAGTAACTAAGATTTTGATTCGTATCTCCATATGTTATCAAAGTCATACTAGTCTTGTTTCATCTCTGCTCGAGCATAGATGACCGACCAGGGACATTTTAGGACAATCTTCATGAATTATCCAAGGATACAATTATCACAGTTAACATGCAAATAATATGATAACAGAATTGAGAAATTTCATTAAAATAATAATGTTCAAAGTATAATGATTGTTACTTAGGGTACAATTTCCAACAGTAGTTGGCATAGATGATCTCCTCAGTTAGTTTCCCCTCCTGTATCATTATTGCAGCCACAAGCATTGTCTTTCGACTAAGAGTGTCCGCGACTTCGTTTGCCTTACCCGAATGATATTTAATTTCCAGGTTGTAGTCCTTGAGCAACTCTATCCAACGACGCTGTCTCATATTCAACTCTTTCTGGTCATACAAATACTTGAGACTCTTATGGTCATAGTACAGTTCTACCATCACACCATACAAATAATGTCGCCAAATCTTCAAAGCAAACACAATAGCCGCAAACTCCAGATCATGAGTGGGATAGTTTATTTTATGGGATTTGAGCTGTCGAGAGGGATAGGCCACCACATGTCCCTGCTACATAACGATACACCATAATCCCTGCATACTGACATCATTGTACATAACGTAAGTCAAGCTGGGATCATGTATAATTAATACAAGCACCATAATTAACCTCTTTTTCAGCTCCACAAAGCAATTTTCACAATGTTCATCCCACACAAATGGCTGATCCTTTCTCGTGAGCTTGGTCATCGGCAAGGCAATACATGAGAAATTCTGAATAAATCTCTGGTAGTAACCAGCAAGACCCAGAAAGTTGTGTATCTGAGCAACATTTTCTGGCTTCTTCTAGGCATGTAGTGCTTCCACTTTTCTAGAATCCACAGAGACCCCTTCTCGAGGGATAACATGGCCTAAGAATTTTATTTCTGACAGCCAGAACTCACACTTAATTTGGCATAGAGATGCCTTTCACGCTATGTATTCAACACAATTCTTAAATGATGATCATGCTCTTCTCTACTCTTAGAATATATCAGAATGTCATCAATGAATACCACAACAAACTGATCTAGGTATTGTCGAAAGACACGATTCATATAATCCATGAAAACCATAGGCATTTTGGTTAGCCCAAATGGCATCACTAAGAATTCATAATAACCATATCTAGTCCGAAAAGCAGTCTTCCGAACATCTTTTGCTTTCACTCGCAGCTGATGATACCCCGACCTTAGATCAATCTTCGAAAACACACATGCACCAGATAATTGATCTAAAAGGTCATCAATTCTGGGGAGAGGGTACTTGTTCTTGACGGAATCTTATTCAGTTCTCTATAGTCAACACACAAACGAAGACTTTCGTCTTTCTTTTTCTCAAATAAAACTGGAGCTCTCCAAGGCGACATACTGGGTCTAATAAACCCCTTTTCAAGAAAATCTTTAATCTGTTGCTTTAACTCCGCCATTTCATTTCGGGCTATACGATATGGGGCTTTGGATATAGAAGGAGCTCCAGGCACAATTTCAATTAGAAATTGAACTTTCCTTTTAGGAGGTAATCCACTTAAGTCATCCGAAAATACATCAGGGAATTCATTTACCACAAGTATACTATTCAAATCTCACTAGTTTCTCCTTGTACTGAAAAGAAGACCATATACCCCTGACAGCCCTTTTACAAATATTTCTCTGCCTTAGCTGTTGAAAGGAAATTTAGGCTGATATTCCCGTCATTAATGCTTTGAGAAATAGGATACACTATCCTCTTGTTCTCACAATCTAATAACACATTATTAGCTCTCAACAATCAAAACCTAGAATGACTTCCAATTGGTAGAATGGCAAACAAATCAAATCTACCACAGACTCATGGTCCTCAACAGTTATGACACAATTTAAGCAGACGTCTGTAGTTACAGCCTTGACACCCATCGGCATTGACACAATGAGGTCGAATAGTAACTTATACACATTCATACCCAGGCGCTTCACATAATCATAGGCAATAAAGGAGTGACTGGCACCCGAGTGAAACAATGCTTGTAACACACTACCATGAAGAAGGACTTTACCTTGTATCAACTCTAGGGAATTTCTAGCCTCCTCGTGAGTTATAGCGAATACTCGGCCTTGAGTCCTCGGTCTCTGCTCTTGTCGTGGCTTTTGATTCAATGGATGTATGCCTAACTTGTTTGTAATTGAAACATACTACTCAACTATCGTAAATCTTACCATGATGTAGCTTGTTACAACGAGGACATGTCCATACCATAGGACCTCTCTACTGATCACGACTTACGGATGGGTAGGGCTTCTTACTATTGCCCCTATATAAAGATGGTCTCGGGCCCTTCCGCTTCTGAGAGGCATTGCCTTTACTAAGCTTACTACGACCATTAACGGCCTTGGCAGGATATAATTCTCTCAGATTGCTTTCTGTGATATGGCATTCCTCAACTGCCTTATTGAACTCAGTGAACTGGTGGGTAGCTAATCTTTTCCTCATATCATTGCTCAAACCCCATATTAACATGTCTGATCTTAACTCCTCATCATTCATCTTCCGAAGATAAGAAAAATACCGAGACAAACGGATGAAGTGGGATAAATAATCATCAAAAGACTCCAGTCCCCTTGCTTAATATTCAAAAATTCATTCTCCATCTCAAGCCTCACCGAATTTGGAAAATACTTCTCATTAAACTGATGCTAAAACACCTCCCAGATTAGTGGTACGTTGCGGCTCCAAAGAGTTAGGGTGACATTACGCCACCAACGATCTACATCTCCCTCCAATTTATACACCGCCAGTCGAGCTTTCACTTCTGAGGGGCACTCAAGGACCTCAAAAATCTTCTCAAGACGGTTTAGCCAATCTTCAGTCGCTTGAGGATCAAATCTACCTTTAAATATCGGTGGCATGTGTTTACAAAATTTAGAGACCCAAAACTGAAGATATCTTTCCTCTCTACCTGGAACTCTATATGATTCCTGGTTTGGTCCAACAAGAGGAGGCGACTCAAGTGGTCATGCTGATCCTTCAGCGGTCTCTTCTCGATGGGTCCCCTCCTGGGTCTCCTCTTGTGTAGACTGACCCCAGCCCTTATTGTTCTTAGCTCTTTCTACTCTGAGCCCTTCTCGCATCTCAACTACTATGTCTCTCTGATCCCAAATCAAGCCCATTAATTCTTGTATAGGCTCCGATGGATTGTTATGGACCACCTCCACCTCGGGATCTACTTGTTATATTCTGGGGCGATCTTTTGTTGTCCTTTTCATTCTACAAATAACTCACCCCATTAATCCAACAATTATGGTATACACATAATTCCCCAAATCATACATATATCCACATAACAAGAACACATATATGTATACAATAGTCCTTCACAAATGATCTTCTATTTCTAAGGCCAAACTATGGGAGCTATCCTAGCAACTCTACCCTTATCAGGAACTACAGCTCTGATACCAAAAATATAACCCCCTTCCTTGAAAACCGTAATTATAATGAAATAGAGACCAATAATCGTCCAAAGTCATTTACAATCCCTTCCTTAGGGAGGAAGTTTTACAAAAACTTTCAAAATTTTACCCCTTCCCTAGTCTCATTTTCAAATATCGAATATAATTACCTGTGCAGTTAGTCACATTCAAATATATCAGAGTGTATAACAAGGTCCCAGCAACTCCCGGGATTCATTCACTAAGGGTTTAAAGTTTCCCCGTATAGGGGATTACAATACCGTTCCAAAATATTATTTACATCCCTAACAATAATATACAGTAATCCTAGATCTAAATGGATAACCAACAATCCAAAAGTAATATCCCTACATGGTCCTAGCTGCTCCTCGTCATCCGTTTCTTCTTAGAGCCACTTGCCCTATCTAAAGATTAGTCAATAGAAAGAATGAGATTCAAAAGAATCCCAGTAGTAACAAATCACTCTTACAATGTTTAAACACATAGTATATATGATCATGTTAAGCAGCAATACAATGGTGCATGGCTCACGCTACATACGACAGCACTGACGATTTTTTTCACAATGTGACTGCTTTCGCTGTAATCACTATGCGAGCTTTCACGGTAAACACTATGCCAGCTTTCGTTGTAATCTCTATGCTTTCTTTCGTGGTAAATACTATGCAGCATCATCACAAAGCTTTACAAGGCGTCATAAGGTATCACAAAGCAGCATATCCAACACAATGCTTTACACACAGTATAAGAGAAATAGTCACTACCTTGTTTTTTCCTGACGTTCCTCAGAACAGTGGGCTCATGAGTATGGCATATGTCAAACCCTATAACCAAGATTAGGGACAACGGATCAATTTCTTTTCCAAGTTTTTAATTATATAACTTTTAAAGTTGGTTATCATTTGAACTCTCAAGGTAACTATTATAAGCTTAGACACAAGCCTAAAGGGTTAGGAAAAACTACCCTGAAGATCCCTTTTCAAAAATAGAACACTGTTTTTTGGCTGACTCACTCGAGTGAAGATGACCTCACTCGAGTGATGAGAAACTTGCACTCGAGTGAGAATGGCTCTCACTCGCAAGTGTTTGATAGTGAGAAACAACAACGGACAGAAAGTGCTCATAGTACTCAAGCATGAGGATTTGCACTCAAGTGATGACTCCAAATTCACTCTATTCCCTGAAAGTGAAACATAGGAAGTGTTTGCCCGAGAGCACAACAAACTTTAGAGTCTGAAACTCACTCAAGCACTACCCTTGACACTCGAGTGAGGGCACAACATTTGCAAGTGTCGACTTACACTCTTGGAAATCTGCCTGCGAGTGCTTGGCTGAGAACAACCCTTAGCATGAACTTACACCTTCACTCGAGTGAACCCATGCTCACTCAAGTGATGACCTATATTACTCGCAGATCAGGAAGTGTACCCATACTTTCTACATAAAAACTCAAATAACACATAGAAGGGAAAGGGAAATTACGCTGCTACCCTCGAGTGAGACCCTCCTCACTCGAGTGATGCTTATCAGATTGTGAGATCGCAGCTACTAATAGAATTTTCCAGACTTTCCCAAAACAATCCGAACGGTTTCAAAACTTATACCTAAGCTTATGGTCAGCTAAAATTCCTTAAGGAACCTATTGGTAACCTTAAAACACTCAAAATAACATCCTAACAACAATGTTACTCTTGGGTCTCTATATTACACCCCAACACTTAATCACCAAAACTTCCACTTCCCATTTTAAACCAATTCTAATAACTCAAAGACACAATTGGCTACGAATTCAACCATAATGCTCTGTCCAATTCCTACATTCCAAATTGACACCCTATTCAGGGCAAAATTCCAAAATTTACCAAACTTAACAAAAAATCACAATACTTACACCAAATTGTCAAAAATACTCACCTCTTCAACTTGTTAAAACCAAAACCTTGATTTCTTCAACTTCCCAAATCCCTCAAACTCTTCAACACCTATGTTCAAGTATCTAAAACCACCAAAATAAAGCTCTCAATTAGGTGCACAATATTAGAGAGGAGGTCTAAAGCATTAGAGGCCAACAAGGAAATCAAGATCTTACATTTCTTCTTCTCTTTCTTCTTTGTGTTCACCGGAAATGGAGGAATAGAGAGAGAGATGATGAGAGATGATATTGATGATAAACAGTATAGTTTTTTTTCTTGGCCCATGCTCAAAACCGAATAGGAGGAGAGAGAAGATAAAAGTGAATGTTTGATTATTGGACATGATCTTTTGGTCCACAAAATGCCACTTGGCATAATCTTGCTCACTTCTTCCATGAACTCATATAGGCTCAAAGCACATGATTCTGACCCATAGACAATAAATCTTAACCATTGATTCTTAATCACCAATGAGTTTCCTTTTTGGTAATCAACTAATTGGTCAGTAACTTTCCAATTTTACCATTTTACCCTTGATTTTCACTATGCTTACTATAATATCACCAAGTACATTTATATCAAATTCACATCACATTTCTCCAAAAGTGTTTAATTACACTAATTACAATCACTTTCAAAGTCATTAGCCCTTAATCTCAAGTTGGGTCATTACAGGTGGACTCCTAGAAAAAGGAGTCTCAAGAAGAACATTTTTTGAACGACTTTCCTCATTAATGTCAATAACACTTTTTCCTTGGAGAGCTACAGAGCACATTTTATTTGCCTAATCGATAATATAGAATACTTGTTTCACCTTATATTCCATAATAAAAGGTTTATTTCCAAAACTTCTTCTATTCATATCAACTAATATAAATCCTAACTGATCGATCATTACACCATTGTTGACATCAATCCACTTGTATTTGAAAATGGGAAATTTAATTTTAACATAATCAAGCACCCAATTCTCTTCAATAACCCTATAATAAGTTATGGCTACCAATCTAGGGTTTTTATCTTTTGAACTAGATAAGTGCATAGATTTAGCCACTAACACAACACCACTATTCTGGATGGTGTTCCTATCATCAAAGGACTTTATGTAAAACATGTAACCATCGATCACAAATGAAGTCCAACTTATGACATCAACCTTTGGACCGTGTGCTAATCATTTAATTGTAACAGAAACACATTCTTCTCTGTCAACCTTTTGTTTGAACCAATGTGTAAAAATTTGTTATACTCCCTAATTAACCTTTGTTCAGTTATTCGACTATTTTCTTTCCGTACAATTTCTTTATGAGCAAGAATGTAATTTTGAACTTCATTAACTTTATTCAAGACATAGAAGTGGACTTGTTGTAATTCATCAGGATCCACAATCTTTACTATAGCCCCGTATCTACCCCCTTCTTTATCATGACGTTTAGGAAGTCCAATATGTCTTACATTTGACAAGTAATGTTAACAAAACTTTATGGCTTCTTCAGAAACATATTTCTAAATAATCAATGCTTCTAACTGATTTGCATTTTTCACATAACCTTTTTAGATTTTCATAGTTCTTTCAATTGGTTACATCTATCATAAATAGATAGGGCCGCACAACTTTATCTCCCTCACTAGATGAACATTAGATATACCATGATGTCAAAAAATGGAAGAAAAACCTTCTAAAGCTGGCACAAGATCATATATCCTTCATTTTGCAGTTCATCCAATCATTTGATCTTAATAACTTTACTACAAATGGAATTGAAGAAGAAATAAAGTCTAGTCAAAATATTGTGAAGATCATATTCGACAATGCCTCAAATAGCTACTGGGAGTAGTTGTTGCATTAAGACATGACAATTATGAGACTTTAGCCCTAGTAACTTTGAGTCTTTCATTGACATAAGCTTCTTAAAATTTGAAGAATACCCTGAGGGAACTTTAATGCCATGTAAACACTCACAAAAATTTCTTTTCTCATCCTTTGACAAAGTATGAGAAGTTGGGGGACAAAAAGTTTTCTTATTATATGGCCTTGGATGCAAGTTTTCTCGTATTCTATTTCTGATAAATCTAATCTTGCTTTACTGCCATCCTTAGAACTATGTTATATGTTGAGTAGTGTCCTAACAATACTATCACATACATTTTGCTCCACATATATGAAATCAATACAGTATCTCACATCAAGATTGGGCCAATATAGAAGATCAAAGAAGACATACCTCTTTTTCTATTTATTTATTTTTTCATTACCACTCTTTCTAGTCTTTCCAAAGATAACATTGATATTTTTCACTTTTTCATAAACTTGCTCCCCAGTCAATGCCTTCGAAGCATCTTTAAATTCTTGTCCACCTAAAAAAGCTTTCTTTAATATATGATATGGGTGGTCCTATCTAATAAATCTCCTATGGCCAAGATAAACCGTCTTTCTTCCATGTTGAAGTTGTTGATGGTAGCATGTGCCTTCTTTACAAATCACACATGCTTTATGGACTTTAATCCTATATCCTTACATGTTTCCATATGCAGGGAAGTCATTTATAGTACAAAAGATTATGGCTCGTATTTTAAAAACCACCTTTTTATTTGCATAAAAAACATCAACACCTTCATCCCATAACTCTTTCAAGTCTTTGATCAAGGGTTCTAGGTAAACATTTTTGAACTATGTATACTTCTTAGGCTGCTAAAAGGATTCATGTTACCCGTGCTAAGCCTAAGCCTAAGGTTCCTAGGTTCTTGGCCAAAGCTAGGAAATAATTAATCAATTTTTTTCCATTGAGAATAATCAGCCAGATGTCGAAGCTTTCCATTGGATATCCTCTCATCTGCATGCCATCTTAAATTTTTTTTGCATAATTTTCATTAGCAAACAAGTGCTTAAACCTTGGTATGATTGGAAGATACCACAATACTTTTGCAGGGATGTATTTGATTTGTACCTTGGGGTTTCACATATCAGACACTGTTGTTACTCCTCATGCTCTTTTCTATACAATATGCAATCATTAGGGCATGCATGGATTTTTTTATACTTAATCCTTAGTGGACACCATATTTTCTTAGCATCATATTATCGATAAGGGAACACATTATTGTTAGATCCCTTATATTTTCATGATAACAAAGATTAAAATAGTATACTAAAGATTTGATAATGAGAAAAAGAGTTATGAATAAAGAAATAAAGTATTTGGTGACATGTAGAGCCATCACTTGAGTGGGTACTTAAGTGATGAAGAAGGACAAGAAGTCATAGAATAGGAGAAAGAGCCTCTAGTAGAAGTTAAAAGGGATCACTTAAGTGATTGCTCAAGTGGTGACCCTTTATCACTCGAGTGATGACCAAGAATCACTCGAGTGACCAGGTAAGAAATGTGCTAGAGAGTCTACTAAGATTTAGAAGGGATCACTAGAGTGATGTCCTTAAATCACTCAAGTGATATAGTCAGAAATATTGACTTTATTCTCTGTAAAGTTTTACAAGGAATTACTCAGGTGATCACTTGAGTGATGACCCTAGATTACTCGAGTGACCACTTGAATGAAGAAGGTTAGATTGCATGATAATGATCAATTTTTTATTGATTTGTTATCTGTATATTTAACCTTTCATTGTATTAGTATTCTAAGTATATTTACAGGGAAATAATGATGACATCATGTTTTGAGAGAAAAGTCAAACGTAACTTCCAAATGTTCATATACCACAAATGGCTATTTTTTAAATTTGAAGAATGGTCAAATGAAGCTGTGTAAATCTAACGGACATGAAATGGTTCCAATGGATATCATAACTCATCTATAAATATAAGAACATTCAATGTAGAACAGACATGATTGAGAACAATGAACATACATCGATCAATACATTCATAGTGCTCTATTTCTAATATTTATTCTTTAGACTTTAGTGTTCATCTATTTACTCTGTGAGAGAGATTTTCATTACAAACTCATTATTTGTTATTGAGACAACTAAGGTTATGGAACCTTGAGTTAGGAATTGGTTTGCAATGTGTAAGGGGGAGTGAGTGTCCACTGAAGGAACTTGCTTTGTACTGAGGTGCTAGGAACCCACTAAATCTTGAAAGATATAGTGAAACTTTTAGAGAAACTCTAAGACTGGACGTCGGTCAAAGTGGTTGTGGTCGAACCAGTGTAACTCCCAGAGTATACTTCGATGATATTTCTCCTATCTCTTAACTGCTTTAAATTTATTATCAATTTTTATATATTGTTTGAATTTTTTGTTATCACTCAATTCACCCCCTTTTGGTATCAGAGCGTAGGTCTTCTTGTTCAGGTATAATAACTTAAGAAGGATCCATTGGCAAGTATTGCTTAAGCGATACTTCCCGACATAGCTTCTATCACTAGACTACTAGGTTTCAGTAGTGAGTACTTTTCTTTCTAGAAAGCAAAGTTCAGAGTATTCATAATGGCTATAGAATATAGACACTGAGAGGTGATTCAGAATGGAAACTATTAACCTGTAAAGATGACAAGAAACTCATTATCCTCAACAACAAGGGAATTCTGATGATCCAAAGCACTTTAAGTCAAAACAAGTACTTCAGATTTGAAAACTTCCAATAGCTAAGGAAATATGGCCAGCCTTGGAAATATCTCACGAAGAAGCTTCAAGAGTAAAAGAAAACCAGATCAATACTTTGGTTACTGAATTTGATTTGCTTCAAATGAAATCAATTGAGTCAATAGATAAATTTGAACTTAGATATACTCATCTTGTTAATCAACTTACAGTACTTGGGAAAGTCTATGATAAGCATACCCAAGTAAGAAAGATACTAAACATACTCTTTAAATAGTGGGAGGACAAAGTCACTGCAATTGAGAAAAGAGAAGGTGAATCAATGCGATCAGTTACTTCTCTATTGAAATGTCTCTCTAAATACGAAGGTTAATTGAAGTTCAAATGAGAACTAGAAGATATGGGTGATAAGAAAAAGAAAGGCCTTACACTAAAAGTAAAAGAGGAAACCTAAGAAGATGATGAAGATTTCAATGATGATGAAATGAGTCTAAGAATAAAACGATTCAGGTCATTTTACAAGAAAGGCCAGGAATTAAAAAATTTTCAAAAGGGAGGAACAAGCAGTAAAGAACATATCATCTGCTATGAATATGGAAAACCAGGACATATCAAATCAGAAATTCTAGAACTGGCTCAGAAGAATAAAGAAAAGAGAAAATGCAAGTTCTACAACAAGAAGAAAGCCTTTATATCGACCATATGGGGAGACAGTTCATTTAACAAAGATAGCGATGATAAGGAAGTAGGCAATATCTTTGATGAATTACTTTTCGAATATAATGGTTTGCATTCTGAATTCATCAAAGTAGTTAAAGAATTAGTTGTTTTAATTAAGAAGAACAAAAATCTTGAAGAAACTCAACAATGTTTTAGAACAAGATTGTGAAAATTGTCTTTCCTTGAAAAAGGAAAACAATGATCTCACTGAAACTCTTGAAAAATTCACCAAAGGTATTGAGATATTAAATATGATCTTAAAAGCACAATGATTTGTAAATGACCCATCTAGTATTGGATATGATCCAAAATCAGATAAAAGGAAAGGAAGAAAGAAAATAGGAGGTAAGATGTACTTGAGTTTTTTTCAATATTCTGTACATACATCAAATCCTTTTGTATATTGCAATTACTATAATAGAAAGGATTACTATACTTCATCATGCATTCATAAAAAGAAAGGAAAAATAAGGACCTGCAAATGGGTACTTAACCGTTCATATGTTCAAAAAATAATTTGTACTAACCCAAAAGGACCCAAAAATATGTGGGTACCTAAGACTTAATTGTATTTGATTGCAGATATGTCTTAAAGCATCCAAAGGCAATAAATGGTATATAGATAGTAGGTGCTCCAGGCATATGATCAGTGATTTCAAAAGTTTTATCACGTTGCAACTTAAGGAAGGTGGAAAGTTAAAATTTAGAGGAAATCAATCCAGAAAGGTAGCAGGAATTGGTGAAATAAAACACGATAAAGGTATATAAATCAAAGATGTATATTATGTTGAAGGCTTGTGCCATAATTTGCTGAGCGTGAGTCAATATAAAGATAAAGACAACTGGGTAATATTTGACTATAAGGAAAGTCTAATTGTAAATAAGAAAGATTTGCAATTAGATAAGAAGAATATCAAAACAAAGCTTAGAGCAAAAAAGGGAAGTTAAATGCTATACTCTTGATATCAGTGAAATGTTTCTGAGAATTATTTTCTAAGTAACGTTGTTGGATGTTGGCTATGGCATAAGAGACTAGCTCATGCCAATATACACCAACTAGGCAAGTTACTTAAAAAGGATTTAGTAATTGGTTTACCTAAAGTAACTTTTAAAAATGATTTGATTTGTGATGCATGTTAGAAGGGTAAACAAACAAAATCATCTTTCAAAGCGAAAAATGAAATCACAATTAATAGTCCCTTTAATTGCTACATATGGATTTAGTTGGACTAGCAAGGGTTAAAAGTATTAGTGGAAACTTATATTCATTAGTCATCGTTGATGATTTTTCTAGATTTACAAGGACCATTTTTTTTATCATCGAAGGATGAAACCTTTAATGAATTTATTGTTTTTGCCAAGAAATTGTAAAATGAGAAAGGTATGTCCTTTGCAGGTATCAAGATAGATCACAGTGGAGAATTTAAGAATCAAGGCTTTGGTGATTTCTGTGACATGAATAGCATTAATTGAAACTTCTCTGCTCGAAGGACACCTCAAAAAAATGAGTCATGGAATGAAAGAACAGAGTGCTCACTGAAATGGCTAGAGTTGTGTTGAATGAAATAAACGTGTCTCAAGTTTTCTGGGCCGATGCAATGAGCACAGCATGTTAAAATTCAAACGGAGCCTATATTAGAACAAAACTTGGAAAGGCATCGTACGAACTATACATAGGAAGGAAGCCAAATCTCGCCCATCTACACACGTTCAGTTGTAAGTGTTTTATTTATAATAATGGTAAAGATAACCTAGGAAATTTTTTCTTGAAACCTAATAAAGGAATATTCCTAGGCTTTTCTAACAGAAGTAAAGTATACAGAGTTTTCAATAAACGAACTTGCATTGTTGAAGAATCAATTCATGTTGTTTTTGATGAATTTGAATCCTCTAACAAGATTATTGATGATTAGCAGGAAATAGTATTAAATCAAGATAATGAAAAACCTAATTCTAAACCATACAATTCTGAAAATAACCAAACCAAGGAAGAAGAACAATCACTGGGACAACTAGAAGCTGAAAATACAACAAGAGTCATCCTCTTGAACAAGTTATAAGAGATGTAAATGAGGGAGTCGAAACTAGAAGCAGAATCTTTAATGAAGTTAGTTTTTCTGCATTCATTTCTGAGATTGAACCTTCTAACATTGACGAAGCCCTATCAGACAATGATGGGTTAATGGTAATACATGAAGAACTTAACCAATTTGAAAGAAATCAAGTTTAGGATTTGGTACCCCGGCCTAAGGATAATCTTATCATTGGCATAAAATTATACTATTCAAGAAAAAACTTGATGAATCCATAATCATTGTTAGAAACAAGGCAAGATTGGAAGCTATACGAGTACTTTTGGCCTTTACGTGCATCAAGGGATTTAAACTTTATCAAATGGATGTAAAAGGTGTATTTTTAAATGGATATATCATGGATGAAGTATATGTTGATCAACGTCCAAGTTTTGAAGATGTAACTAAACTTGACCATGTTTTCAAACTAAGAAAAGCTTTATACGGTTTAAAGCAAGCCCCTAGAGCATAATATGAAAGACTTAGTAAATTTCTCATCGATTAAGGTTTTGTACAAAGAAGAGTCAATACAACACCTTTTAAAAAATGAAAATGAAATGATATTTTCATAGTACAACTATATGTTGATAATATAGTTTTTGGTGCTACTAATGAAATCTTGTGCATAGCATTTTCTATGATAATGCAGAGGGAGTTTGAGATGTCAGTGATGGGAGAATTGAATTCTTTCTTGGTTTGCAAATCAAAGAAAGAAAGAATGAAATTTTTATGTCTCAAATGTAATATTTCAAGGAACTATTGAAGAAATACGACATGGATGAAGCAAATGGAGTAGACATGCTTATGAGCTCAACTATGTTTCTTGATGTCGATGTAAAGGGAAAAGAATATAACATCACAAAATATAGAGGAATGATTAGATCATTACTTTATCTCACTGTAAGTAGATTTGACATTTAATTTAGTGTTGGTATATGTTCAAGATATCAATCAGCACCAAAGGAATCACATACTAAAACTATCAAATGTATCTTTAGATTTCTTGCCGACACAACAGAATTTTGTCTCAAGTATTCTAAAGGAGAAAATGAATATCTAGTTGTATACTTAGACTCAAATCATGGAGCCTATAAGACTGACAAAAGAGTACCAGTACGCAATGACAATTTCATGGAGGTTCACGTGTGTCATGGTTCAGCAAGAAACAAAACACAGTGTCTCTTTTGTCAATGGAAGCTAAGTATTAGAAGTTTCAAGCTGTTGTGCACAAGTATTATGGCTAAAGCAATAACTACAGGACCTTGGTATACATTTAAAAGAGATATTTATCCACTGTGACAACACTAGTATGATAAGCTTTGCAAAGAATCTTGTTCAACACTCTAAAACCAAGCATATTGATGCAAGATATCACTTCATTAGAGATTATATTAGAAAGAAGGATGTCAAAGTGATATTCGTTCTAACTTGTCTTCAACTAGCTGATATCTTTAGTAAACCCCTCACTAAAGATCAATTTCTATTCATAAGAAGAGAATTGGGAATGGTAAATCATAATGAATTATAAGTTGTTTTATGTTAGAAAATGTAATTTGATTATGTTTTGATGATTTTTGACTTAAGCATCGGAGTATCTAGTAATTTTTTTACAGGACTTTGATGCTTTGTTATGTGGTAAGTTAAATAGAGGTTAACAGAGTACCATATTACTTGAGTGGCAACTTCAAGCGATCACTAGATCACTCGAGTGATAAGTGAAAGTAATGGTCAAAATCACTCGAGTGACCACTCAAGTGATGACTTAAAAATCAAGGCAGTGGGCAATCAATTCAAATAAATTCAAAAGAAACGATATAATGGTTGAATGTGAATAGTTAGAAGGTAAAAGGATTAATCACTCGAGTGATGTCTGAGAATCACTCAAGTGATCATCATTATAGATCACAAATCAACCAAGTTTCAACTCAAATCTACCTTGAAGTGCCATCAAATCACAAAGGGAATATACATGGGTAATTACAATATTATTCATGCCAAGTACACATTTTAAATTACATGATCATTTGAGTAGTCACTCGAGTGATGTCTCAAGATCACTCGAGTGATATTGAGCACAGAGGATATATCTATTGGCACTCTGTCATTTTTACAAATTCTCTTCCAGTAATTCTTCTAGTGCTCTTTTCAAAATTTCTCACAATATCTTACCTACTTAATTCTAATCAAAACCCATTGAATTTCACCTAGAAAAACTTTTTAAATCTTCTCATTTCACTATGGTGTGGACCAAAACTACTCATCTTGATCCTCCTTCTAAGTCCTCTGAGCCTCAGCAACCCTCTGAATCTCCTCCAACCAAGAAACAAAAAATTACCAGAAAGCCAAAATCCAAACTAAAAACTCAAGCAAAACCCAAAGCCAAGGGGGTTGAAATCAAAAAACCTATAATCACAAGGGCTAAAACACTTCCAAGCAATGGCAATGATACCATAGTGTCATCTCTACTTTCCTCAGATTCATCTGACACTCCTTCATGGATTGGGAAAGGTCTAAAGGTGACCAAGTATGATGCTAAGCTTGCCAAAGCACTAGCATGCATGTTAGATAAAGCCTACCAATCTAGAGGAGGGAAGCAAGGACAATCATCCAAATCTCTGCTGAAGGAAGGGGAAAGGGAAAAAGATGAAGTGATTACTTTTCTTCCAAAGGGTTTCAATGTCAAGAAACTTGAAGAATCTCATAAGTATAAGGAATACTTGTCAAGGAGGAAAGTTTGTAAAATGTACTATGTTGATCTCAAGGTCCTACAAGAGGTATTGAAGTTTGATTTAAGTCCTTATCTTGAATCTTACATGCCATGGCCATTTGTTAGACTACCTTATTGTACTAAAGTGATGAGACACTTGTACTGCAATTTGGAACTAATAGATGATGCCTTGAGAGATTCAGTAAAGGAAGAGGTGGTAACTAAAGTTAGAGGACAAGAAATTTTGATCTCTCCATTTAAGATAAACACTTGACTAGGAATAGAGGACTATTTGATGATATTCACCCAACTTTAGATTCAAACTAATTATTCACCATACTGAGGCCTGGTGAGAGAGTAGGACCACTTTCTTTTAACCCTAGTAATATAAGTGTTTTGCATAAGGTCCTGTGGTATATTTACTCTCGAGCCATAGTTAACAAATCAAATAATTTCACTCACTTTATCGAGAGGAATTATAGGAAAATGGTGTCTATTATTCTGAAAGATCATAGAGATTTGGGTGACCTTATTTTTACTAAGAGAAAGAGATATCAGTTTTCTAGAACCCTGGACCACACCAATGCCATTCCCTCAACTTATTTCCTTATTTTTGAGTCTACTAAGCCTATAAGAGGCTAGTTCCTATAGGGAGAAACTAGATAGGGAAATTGGGTATTAAGATTCATTTGAAGAAGCCTCTAGAATCAAGCCCAATGAAGAAGATGAAAACCGAGGATTGGTTGAGTAAGTTCAATTTTACTCAGTCTTCTGCCCCTACTTCTACATCTCCATCATCATTCTTCGGTTCCATAATATAGACCTATATGAAGAATGTTCTTGAGGGTTTTCATGTGGATATAGCCAACATAAGCGCAGAACTCATAACCAACATGAAGTATAAGATGGGAGAGCTAGTAGATCATATGAATAAGCACAACGAAGCTATGTTGGTAGAGCAATAGGCCTAAGGCAGTGCTATATAGGAGCTTGAAAACCTCCTGAGATCTTTACATGACAAGGTGGATGCCTTGACACATGGTTCTTCAACCCCTAGTCCATCCATACCTACCATTGCCCCTACTTCTGGTTCTATTCCAGTTAGTGAGTCTGCTCCCATTCCTCTTATCATACCTCTCAGTAACCTTTTATTCACCATGACTGACCTATCCACATCTGACCAAGTTTATATTATACTTGATGAGTGAGTCCAACCCCAGCTAGTGCCTATACCTGTTACCTCACATGTAGGTACTGAACAACTTTCTTTACACCACTCCTCTAGTGATCATGCACCTAATTCACACACTGCCACTGAAGAGGTGGTAGTTGCCTCACATTCCTCACCACCACATAGCCCTCCCATATTTATCCAATGTCCAGATGATCCACTTCAGATACCTCCTATAGATCTCCCTGAACTTGAACACTATTTTCCTAGCTTCTCTCATTAAGGTGTCTTACATGACTCTGGAGTATTACCTCTTAACATCACCCTGATCTTTGCTGCTAAACCATCCAGCTCCAGCTCTTCCTCTTTTAGTCAATTCCTACTTTTTTGATTATGTCAAAAAGGGGGAGAATATTTGGACTAATTTTGTGTGATTTGACAGATTATATAACATGTGGTGCATCAGGTGTATTGGGATTTAGGGACCTTTATAGCTTTGTAACTTATTTTGATGTAATGAGCTTCTAAGTTTACTCTTGTTTAATTTTGTTAATTGAAGTTCTCAAATTATCTCTCAACTTGTAGTTTTATTTAAAATTAATAGTGATTCTCAATTTAATTCTACAGTTTAAATTATGTCATTACTATTAAACTTGTAGACTAATGAAGTTTGGTCTATGTATGCAAGTTGATTACATTGGCAAATTTAACACAATTGATAAACACTTGAATTTAGTTAAATTTTTGAAAAGCATTTGTTTTAAATTCAAAATTTTTTGAAAGAAGTTTGTTGAAAAACCACCAAGTTTTATATGGACAATGATAATTTGATTCTATATGAAAAGATGTCAAGTATTTTAAAAGCATATGATCTTAAATAAAAATTCAATTTTCAAAATGCTTTCAAATAGCTTGTTTAAAAATCATCAAGTTTTGTAATCATCAAAAAGGGGGAGAATGTTAGATCCCATTTGTTTTGATGATAACAAAGATTAGAATGATATACCAAATACTTAATAATGAGCAAAAGAGTTTTGACCAAAGAAATAAAGTATTTGGTGACATACAGAGCTATCACTAAGTGGATACTCGAGTGAATAAAAAGGACAAGAAGTCACAAAACAGGAGAAAGAGCCTCTTATAGAATTTAGAAGGGATTATTCGAGTGATGACCTTTCATCACTCGAGTAACCACTCAAGTGATGTGTGCCAAAATCATCTAAAAAGTCTTTGCCAAATTTTAAAAGGTGTCACTCGAGTGATTACTTGAATGATGACCAAGGATTGCTCGAGTGACCAGGTTAGAAATGAGCCAGTGACTTTCTACCAAGATTTGGAAGGGATTACTCGAGTGATGTAGTCAGAAATGTTGACTTTATTCCTTGCCAAGTTTTACAACGGATCACTTAAGTAACCACTCGAGTGATGAAGTTTAGATTTCATGATAATGATTTGTTGTTTATTGATTTTTTTTCTATATGTTTAACCTTTCATTGTATTAGTATTCTAAGTATATTTGCAGGGAAATAATGAAGAAATCATGTATTGAGAGAAAAGTCAAACGTAACGTCCGAATGTTCACCTACCGTAACTGCTATTTTTCAAATTTGAAGAACGATTAAACAAAACTGTGTAACTCTAATAGGCATGTTGAAATGGTTCCAACGACTATCACAACTCATTTATAAATATGGGAACATTCAACATAGAACCTACATGATTGAGAACACACGAACATATATCGATCAATACATTCATAGTGCTCTATTTCTAATTTTCATTCTTTACACTTCAGTGTTCATATATTTACTCTGTGAGAGAGATTTTTATTACAAACTCAATATTTGTTATTGAGACAACTTAAGGTTATGAAACCTTAAGTTGGGGATTGGTTTACAACGTGTAAGGTGGATCGAGTGTATAGTGAAGGAACTTGCTGTGTACTGAGGTACCAAGAACCCACTGAATCTTGGAAGATATAGTGAAACTCTTAGAGAAACTCTGAGGATTGAACGTAGGTCAAAGTGGTTGTAGCCGAACCAGTATAACTTATGATGTACACTTCAGTGATATTTCTCCTAGCTCTTAACTGCTTTAAATTTACTGTTAGTTTTTATATATGGTTCGAATTTTTTGGTTATCACCCAATTCATCCCCTTTTGGGTGAAACACTTACACTAACAATTATCCTTTGGAAGTATGTCCTTAAAAGCCTCAAGCGTTTCTAAAAAACTCTTGTTGCTCTATCTATGTTGTGCTTTCAGGCTTACCAATTTCAATATTTCTTTCAACAATTGGTATTTTTTACACCTCGTATATAGCGGCTTCTTAGCATCACTACACATATTACAATATGCATTTGATTTCTCAAAAGCCTCTTCCTTATATCATGAATAATGTGCTTTATCCGATCATCCATATCCATGTCATTATTGTCAAAAGCCACTCCACCATGTTGAGATGCACTTGGCATTTCTAATTCTTCACCATGCCATACCTATACTGTATAACTCTTACAAAATTCTTCACAAATTAAATGTGTGTATATATATATATCTGCAACACTCAGTCACTTCTCATTCAAGCATACTACATAAGGGCAATAAAATATCCCGCTATCAACATCGGCATTTCTTCTAGCAAAGTCTAAAAAACCCCTAAGCCCATTATCTTATTTAACACTCGTTCGTTTAGCTTTTATCTAACTATGTTCCATATATTTTAATACCTTGTAGCACCCTATCCAGCAACAAAAGGATAGACAAAAAACCAACAACAGAGTTTTAGAGATTTCAATGAAATTAAGAAGTATGCATACCAACAAACAATAACTACACTTGTAGCAATATACCAATAAATTATGGTATGATAAGAACCAAGCAACATTTCATAAAATATCATAATGTGATGATTAATTGGAATCCAAGACAAGAAAATATAAATAAAATATCATAATGTGATCAAGATAGAGAGCAACATTGGGCATATTCAAATAAAGTCATAATCATAAAACAGAACACCTCTATGTGCTACTTCATGCATATCAGGATTTGATGCCAAACATGGATAAACCTACCCAAAACATATCAAAATGATCATGTTCAAATTACTAACAGTAATCAAAAGAAACTTGGAAAGTTACTTCATGAGTAGTCACTCTTTGTGCTCTTGTTTAGAAGAACAATGTACGAGGCTTTTAAGGGAGGAGGAGTCAGAGCTGAAATGTTATTGATTGAGAGTAAAATGAAGGTTGATTACCGGTAAGGTATAGTTAGTGACTCTTCCTCGACTAATACAGACCTAGCCCAATGCCACCCCTGAGACTGTGAACAAGAACACTTTCGGTTAGATTGTGATATTAGGTTCAGAGAGAAAGATTGCTCCAGATTTTGAGAGATACAGGATGGTAGAGTTGTGAACAAGAACACCGTTGGAGAAATTTCAGGGACACGTGAGTTCAGATCGTAAGCTAAGATTTGGTAGGAGGAAGGAAGAGTGAAATTTTAATTAGTGTGCGAGCATTTAAGACAGGTTGTTTAAAACAACTGGTCTTAAATATATCTTTTAGATCGGTTTTAAAAATAATTGGTCTAAAAATTTTCAACCTTTAGACCGGTTCAGGTCTAAAAAGTAAGAAAAATTATTTTTAATTGTGGGTCTTTTATTTATGCTAGTTATAGAAATAATCGATCTAAAGGTTATATTTATTTTTAATTATTTTTATCCTTTTAAGACTGGTTACTCAAAAATAAGGTCTAAATAATATCTTTAAGACCTTATATCCAGAAAATCGGTCTCAGAAGTTCTTTATAATTACAAAATTATCACTGGTTATACATTTTAGACCTTATCCCTGTATAACCATTCTAAATGAACTAGTCTAAAATACATATTTTGTACTAGTGCTTGAACCCTAGACTTCTCTTGCTCCTTTTGTGTTCTTCAAACTCTCTTCTTTCTCCTATTTCTGTTGCTTTACCGAAAATGATGAAGAGGAATAGGATAATAACTTGTCAAAATATCTCTCCTCTTACATGTTTAATTACTAATATTTCATGGCAATTTTGCAATCAAAATTTTTACTTGGCTATGGTTAATCCTTCATTAAATAAGTGGGCTTTGGATTAAATATAAGCAAATGACTTTTTGCCTATACTTTTTGTGAAATTTCGCACATGTATTCAATCTGCTAGAATTTTCACCAAACTTAGAAAATTTATATCGTTCTTTATAAATGTTGAATTGCAGTGGTTCTAAAGGCTATGTGACCCTTATTAAGTTTATTTTTAAGACAAAAAAAATACCCTTTAGCCAATTGGATGCTCAAAATTTCCAAAATTACCATTATTGGCGCTACCACAGAAACTTGCCAATTTTATTTACTAAATTAAAAAAATACATAACTCTTTGTGTACAACTCTAAATGACTTATATGACCTATCAAATTAAAGATTGATAAGTCTTCTTTCATTCTAGAAAATTTCATACGCATTGGACATCATTTTTCTTTTTAAAAAATATCATAGAACAAGACTGCCATGCAAGAAAACACACTGGCAGCAAATCTTAATTTTTACAATATGCGTTCCAAACATAATCATGTTGTGTGTGACCACTAAGTTCCTTGTTTTGTCATTTCTTGTGCTCTTTAATTCACCATTTTATTCCCTTAAATGCCACAATTATATACAAGGGATATTAGTGAATAAAAAGTGGGGTGTTACATTTTATGTTTTTACTTGATTTTATTTAGGTTTATAAAGTTTTTTTCTCCCTTTTTCTAACAAGTTCCTCATAGTTTAATATGATATTTACTTTAAATCCTACAATTTTGTTCCGGTCCATATAGTTTTTCTAGGGGAATTACATACAGGTCTTAACGAAGAGGGAAAAGAAATCATAAGCAGATCCCTTGAAGCTATCAAATTGTGTAGAAGTTTCATGGGGCCTAATCTAGATTAATCCGAATTGAGAAAAAACCAATTTGCCCTTGTTATCATCGAGCGGGGCCCAAAGGTAAACTTCTGGACTTCCCGGAAGCATATCTGAGGGTTAGTACAAGATATTAGAATGTGATAAATGATAGTAGGGAATCAAGTTTTGTCAGCCTAGTAGGTTGACGAATTCTCTAGAATTTGTTTTGGAGTCTATGAATGGGCTACCCTCAAAAGGTTAGTAGAATTAGTAAGTATGCGTATGTTCCTATACAAATAGAATGTACCTATACCCACGGGTGTCAGGATTGTCACAGTTGATGTATGTATGAATGGCATAATGAATGCCGAGGGACCTGAATCACTAGTGGACTTGATTATCTACTGTTGCAGGGTTGCATAGCTTGGTGGTTATCCTCGAAATCTAGTTGGTTAATGACCTATTGGTGAACTCACGGAGTAAAATGACATGTGAGTAATAATTATGAATAGAATTGAACATGGTGAGGGGAAAAATAACTCTATGCCAAGTTGAGTAATTGTGAGTATGGCTTTCAGAGGTAACATGTCTAGGCCACGTGGTCTCATGGCAAGGGATCCTGATGGACCCTGGTAAAGTGGAAATAGTACTGAACTGAGAAGGCTAGAAACTGTGATTTTGATACACAGTGTCCTATGTCTTGTTGATTATTTTGAACAGCCCAATAGTAGTAGCCTTGGTAGGGACCATGACCTTATGCCCTCAGGGTCGTGTGTTCAAGGCTGCGGGAGGCAAAAGAAATGCAGTTAAGTTGGAGGGGCCGCAAATATCCTAGTGAGTCATACTCGTAGTCTGCTCATAGTCCCTGGGATTAGGGAAGTGCAGGGTGTGACAATAAAAAGGATCATATGTTTTTATCGAAATTTCCCAGAACTCAATATTATGCATGGGATAATGATTGTGAGAGGAACTTTAGAAAGCTAATGATGAAAATTTATTAAACTACCAACATTGATAATCCCATATCCATAGTGGGGCCTTTGTTGTCTTCACTATTACTATATGGCATGGATTGGGAAGGGAATTGAGTCCCAGATGCAAGCAAGCATAGATTGAGACGAGAATTGATGCAAGCCGAGTGAGGGCATATGCATCCTATCCGTTGAAGCTTCAGGAATTGAACTATCCCATCCATAATCTTGAGTAGATAGTAATGATGTTTGCTTTGAGTCTGGAAAACGTTGCCTTTATGCTATAATTATGGAGTTAGACTGCGACCACAAAGATTGAAATATGTGTATGATCGGAGAGGGCTACCTACGAAGAGTTCTGATTAGAGAGGGCTACCTATGGAAAGTTTTGATAGGAGAGGGCTACCTACAAAAAGTTCTGATCAGAGAGGCTGACCAGGTGTATGGGCGCCTGTGTGAAGTACCGAGTATAGTATTGTAGTGTGGAGCTACCATGACGACGAACCCTAGAGTGAAGCCATCGTGACGACCAACCTTAGAGTAAAGCCACAGACAACGAACCCTAAAGTGGAGCCATCATGACGATGAACCCTTGAGTGTAGCTATCGTGACGATGAAGCCTAGAGTGCAGCAACCATGACGACGATCGCTAAAGTGCAGCCACCATGATGATGAACCCTAGAAGGCAGCCATCGTGATGATGAATCCTAGAGTGTAGGTGCCATAACATTGAATCATAGAATAGAGCTACAGGAAAGTTGACTCTCAACGATGGTGTATTGTAACGAGTTCTATATTGAAGGGTTTCTTTTATAAGAGTTTATATGGCTCAGAATGATTCAGGTGGAATTGGGCCATGGTCTGACATAAAGAAACGCAAATTTTAAGTGTAGTCAGGTATTATGGAGAGTCTTGTGGGACTCCTATTTAATCATCCTAACATTATTGATGTATATATGAGGAGATAAACTGCAAAGTGCGTACCATATTGCCTTGCCACCAAGTTTGAGCAAGCTACATGATGTTTTTTTCATGTTTCCCAAATGAAAAAGTATCGACCTGATCCAGAACACGTAATAGAGTATGAGGATGTGGAAATGTGCGAAGATTTGACTTGCGAAGTCATGCCCGACCGAATCATCGATCGGTAGGAAAAGCAACTCAGAAACAAGATTATTTTGTTTGTCAAAGTCATCTGGAAAGGGTTATCGCCCAGAGAGGCTACATGGGAAAGGGAAGAAAGTATGAAGAAGTGTTACCTGAAATTATGAATGTATAAGCGTAGCAAACTTTGGGGATGAAATTTAATTAAGTAGGTGCGAGCTGTAACATCCCAAATTTTATATTCACCTGTAATTGAGAAATTCAATAAAAAGGGTGAATATTCATGAAATTAGATCTTATGAATTTTGAAATATTCATATTCTTGAGAAAATTGGCAAATTAATTGAAGAAAGGAATTAAATTATAAAGGTGATAGCAAAATCATAATTTTGCCAATTTAGCCCAAGATTAATTATTTTCTAATTAATTGGAGTTAATTTCAATTAATCAAGAAAAATAAAGGAAAATGTATAATTGGATTATTCTTGATGTAATTATACATAATTCATTTAATTGAATTATGAAATTAATGAAATACATATTATTCCCTTTCTTTTCCATAATTTTGCCCAACACATAAAAATAAGGGGGAAAAATTAAATTCCAAGAGCACATGTTAAAATGCTACATGAAGTTAAGTGCTAGTTTGGTTTGTTGGGAGAAGAAATGGGCTTGGTTAAAGTAAGGAGGAGGGGGACGGTTTTTGTAGTAAGACAAGGGAAAAATCTAGTGCAATTCCAATTGAAGTCTAATGGGGCAAGTATGGCATAAAGTGAAGAAGGCATGGGTGAAAGTATGGGAGGAGGTATGGTGCAAGACAAGTGCCAATATATCATCCCTTGATTAGATCAATGGCTAGGAGGAAAGAAGAGGAAATGAATAACATACATTTTCTTCCCTTTCCTTGTGTATATTCAGCCAAAGCAAAGGGGAGAGAGAGAGAGAGAGAGAGTTGAGAAAACTTTGAAGATTAAGGTAAGTAGGTGTTGATTTAGTGATTTGGTTACCTATTCTTGTGTAACACTTCCTCTAAAGTTCTCTTCTTCATGTATTCATGTGTTTAGCAAGTCAAGTCTCCGAGGAAGAGAAGGAGTTAAGGTACTAAGGTTTGAAAGGAAGAGGATAACTTCATAAACTTGCTCTCTTATGGTTGTGGTGTTGTTGTTGTTGATGTTTCTTGATTTTTCAAGTTTCTTGGTTGAGTTGAAAAAGGGGAAAAGCAATAACCCTAAGGGGTTATGCTGCCTAAATTTCTTTAAATCATGATTAAGAAGTGTTTAAATAAGTTAATAAAGGATTAGAAGTGGAAAAGTACAAGTTTTGGAAGATAAAACACAATGGAAGTGTCTAAATTGTACAATTGACATTGTAAGACCGAGTAGAGAGCTTGACGGATTGGCACGCAAATCGAGGCACATTATTTGAGGATCAGGAAAGGGCGTTTAAGGTAGAGAACTTATCTCTTCTGCATATATTTGATATTTGTGCTAGTTTATTGATGCATGTTATTGCTTTACTTGATTATGTGAAACATATATGAATGATTGAAGCTCTGTTTTTGTTTATGCTATGGCCATAAGTATGTTGATTGAAACATTGAGCACGCAGATATGTCATTGTGAACATGAGTTATGTAATGCAAGCATGTCATGCATTAAGTACTTATCTTGCATGCATATTGGTATTGCTTTCCTACTGAGATTCCCCAGAATCTCACCCTCCCTTACCAACAATTTAGACAGGAGAAAACAGAACATATGTTGAGAACAAAGAAGAGAATCGTACGAAGGGATTGTAGTGGTGGAACGAAGACTGGAAGATGTCTCCATTTCACTGGGATAGGTGTAGACACCCATGTAGCACTGCAAGGCTACATTAATTGTAATTATCAAGTACGAACCCCTATGGGGAATTTTCGTAATCGTGCACATAATATCAGTGTGTTTATGTTATTCCTGTGTTGTCCACTGAACTGCGTATCATTTTTTTCAAATATTCTGAAATAGGTGAAAATAAGATGAGGGTGTGACAACGTGGTCTTTTATCAATTTGAATTAATGTAGCTTAAGTCACATGCAATTTCAATGTATTTGATGATTTCAACGGACATGATTGTGATTTTTTCTCTTCCTACCTATATGTATTCTCCCTTTTTTTCATTACCTTGAACTTAAGTAAAACCTTAGTAAAAATCATTATAAGGGCTTGAAATAAAAATATCTTGTATTAGGAATTTTAAAAATTAAAAATTTATAAAAGATATTTCTTATTTCATAAGTATTCTTACCAATTTTTTATTTTTTGACTTATTTTCTAGTGATTATTTTGTTTATATCTTGTGTTGTTTAGTTTGTTGACTACTTACATTTTTCAAGACATATTTATAAAAATTATTTTCTATTTTGTTAAGTATTCTCATTAAGTATTTGTAATTGTAGCATGTGGACAATAGTTTATCTTTGATTATGACTTAGTGACTTTGTTTGTTTGTTGCACAATGCGTACCATTTACACCCTAATTTTGATAACAATTATGTGTAAAATTAGGACTTTTATTGTTGTAATTTTTTAAAAAAGCTGAAAAAATAGTAAAAATTTTTAAAATAGCTTTGGCCCTGTAGGGCCAGCCTAAGCCCTTATGCTCATGGGCTGGGCCTCGAAAAAAGACTGTTTTTCTTTAGCCGGCCCTCTTAGGCCCTGGCTAGTGAAGGACCGATCCTTTTTACCACCTATAGAAAAAACCAATGGATTTACAAATACCGAGGGTTTACGAACTGCACGTAGAAGTATGTCTTTTGTTCTTCTTTTAATAATATTTTAGATATATCTAGATCATTTATTATTTCAGAAAAAGATCTTTTGTTCATCTTTTAGTAATCTTTCAGATATATCTAGATCATTTCGTATTTTAGAAAAAAGTAAAGGAATATTCCTTTGTTGTGATAATACCAAATAGGCATTATTTTTTACATCAATATGAATGTGATATTATTAATTATAGGGTATTACTTTACCTATTTTGGGAGGATTAGAATAAATTAATGGGTGCAGTTCAGCCTTGTGAATTCATTACAGGTTGTTGAGAACAAGTTTAGTATTCAAATAATTAATTAATTTTATTAGGGTTGATGTTTATTATTTAGTATTTATCAGGATTTGACATGGATATTATATCTTATGATTATATCTTAGACACTAAGATCTAATTTGCTTTGGTTTAATTAGGATAAATTTTAAGGTTAGGGTTAGTCTATTAGTTTGTGTTTGTCCATTTAAAGGCCTCCCTATACTCTATTTTATTCAAGGATTTATAATATTCAAAGTATTTTCCCTTTACTTCAATATGGTTTTTCAAACTTAACATGTATCAGAGCTGTCCATTTAGAATTAATTTTTGAAGTTGTTTTTATCTCACCGTCAACAAATGGCATCACATTAGGGTTATTGTTATTGACGTTTGATGAGGACACGCAATGCATAGGGGGTTTCAGGAGGGACTGATAGGCCATTCACCAGAGATTCATCATTGTTTGGTTAGCGCATGGTCTAATGCAGTACTGTAAGTTCTGGTGTCAAATCACATGCTGATGTTTGAGTTCCCTTTTCTATATCTCGACGGATTCTCTTCTCTCTAGGGTTGAATTCTCCTTCTCAGCTAATCCCTGTGGATTCAGGATCTGCGTCTCTCTATTTCATTTAAAGCTTGTTTGTTCTTCGTAGAGAGGTTCTTTAGTCTCTGTTTTGAGTCTTCGTTGCTTAGGCTGGGGTTGGTAACTCTTTCTTGTGTTCATTTGTCTTTGGTGGTGTTTTTTGGTCCCTATTGAGGTCCTCCACATTATAAGGTGTTTGGTTTGATTTTTCATCCCTAGATAGATGTCTGGTTTGGTTATTTTGCTTCTTTCAATTACCTTGTGTTAGCATTGGAAATGTTATATTGGTCCTTTGTGAGACCTTTGATCTTTGGTGGTTGTTTTGGTCCCTGGTAAGACCATTGACTATTAGTTGTTGTTTTGGTCCCTTTTGAGACATTTGGCAGTTATTTTGGTTCCTTGTGAGACCTTTGGTTGCTGCTTCTACTCTGGTTTGGTAATCTTTATTGTTTTGCTCTTGGTGAAGGTATTGGATTATATCTGTTGGCGCCTTCATTTAAATTCTCCCTAGTGTGATCTCAACCTTTGTTGGTCGGGTTCTAATATGGTATCCTCTTTCATTAACCCCTTGGTGTGGCTGCTGAATATATCTTTGTTTTAATGTCCCTAGTGTCATATTTGGTCAAGTTTTCTTAGAATGTCCAAACTTGCTCCTTAATTCAGGATCTTACCTCAAAGAAGAATATTGGTAAAGGCTATTATTTCCTTGACGATCAGTTGTTGCTCACATCCAAGCTTCTTCAAACTTGAGGAGGAGTGTTGAGAATAGTAGGTTTAGTATTAAAATAAGTAATTAATATTATTAGGTTGATGTTTATTTCTTAGTATTTATTGGGATTAGATATGGATATTATATCTTAAGATTATATATTAGATACTATGATTTGATTTGATTTGTTTCAATTAGATAAGGATAGATTTTAAGGTTATTGTTAGTCTATTAGTTTGTCTATTTAAAGGTCTCTTTGTACTCTATTTTATTCAAGGATCACTAATATTTAGAGTATTTTCCCTATGTTTTCCTTGCACACCACACATACACACACATGCACACTCTTCAATCCTAGTATCAAGTTGCCTAAGTATGTCTATGATAGAATTGACTTAAGATGTATTAATTTTTTTTGGTGATTAAGTGATAACAAGAACATAATTCATCTTTTTTAATAATGAAACCCTTTTTATGCCTGTTAGTGAAGGAGGTCTGGCTTTAAAAAGAACATCTCAAGTGAATCAACCTGTATTAGCCAAGCAAGTGTGGAGAATAATTTCTACTTCCCCTTAATCTCTTTTGTTCTCCACTTTATGGACTATTTTGATTTTAATAAAGATATTGTGGAAAAGCCTTATAATGCTTTATGGACCTAGAAAGGTATCTGTAGCTATTCAGACATAGTCACAGTGAATCTCAAGTGGAAGGTTTGTTCAGGCTCCTCTATTTGTATTAACCACCCTTTATGGTAGCTAAGGTAGTCTAGATCTCCAACAGGCCAATCCATTTATTGGGTCTCTAATATACTAATTTATCTTCCATCTCATTGGTCTCTAATAAGGTGGAATTCTTCTCTTATTCACAACCTTATGCACCATATCTTGCATGACAGATTCTAGCCAAGGCTATTTGCTTTTGCAATCTACAAGATTTGTTCATTTGGTTTAAAAGCTCTAAAGAGTTATACTCAAAGGAAGTTTTAAAATGATTAGCTCCCCAATATCTAGTCAGGATAGAGACCCTTTTTGGAATTTTCTCTGGTAAATCTCTCTTCCAGGTCAGGACTTACTTCTAATATGGAAACTTCTAAATCATGCATTGCCTTTGATTGATATCCTATGGAATCTTCATATCAATGTCAATCATGACCATGCCTTTGGTTGTAGTGTTCCTAAGACTTTAGACCATTTATGCATTATTTGTCTTGTGGCTAAGCCAGTTTGGTTTAGAGGTCTAAATACTAGGTCTCAATTTGCCTCTTCCATTGATTTACAAAAATAGTTAAAAGAGGCCTCGATTAAACTGCATCAAGATAACCATGATTTGATGCTTGCTTACATTATTAAACTGATATGTACAGTTTGGATGAAGAGAAATAGGCTAACTCATCAAGGGGCTTGGTATGCCCTTTATCTTTAATCAAGGAAGCTGATCATGTAACACCCTAAAATTTATATTCACCAAATATTTTATAATTATTTGAGAAATTCAATAAAATGGTGAATATTCATGAATTTGGAATTTATGAATTTTCTAAATGTTCATATTCATGAGAAAATGGGCATAACAATTATGGAATTAATTTGGGTAATTTTAAAAGCCCAATATTATGGTCCAAATATGGAGAAATAATAGAAAAAAATATTTGGTCAAAAAGTTGATGGAAATTGGCTAAAGAAAAAGAAGAAAAGAAATTAGATTAAAAAGATAATGGAAAAATCGTAATTTTGCCAATTTAGCACAAAATCAATTATTTTTTTATTAATTGAAGTTAATTTCAATTAATTAAGGAAAATAAAAGGGAAAAATATATTTAGAATATTTTGAGAAAGGAGGAAAAAGCTTACAAATATAAGTGATTTTTTTGGTATATCGGTTCCTAACGCGTATAATGTCAACACCCATTTCCAGTTCGATAATCAAAGAGCAATAAAGACAGAATTCCATGGGCATACACAATAGTACAATTATACTGATAACATTATTCATTTACAATCCAAAGTTGCTTGTCGACAAAATACATAAATATAGCGGAAATTCTAATATATACAGGATTCACAAAATATCTTAAGAATAGACTAATTATAATAACCATCCTTGACCATGCCTCGAGACCCGTGCAAATCACTTCTCCATATCTGTACCTTTTGCCTTTCATCTTACGGGCACCCGCTGAGATGTTTATTTTAAAAAAAGGGTGAGATTTCATGGAATCCATATAGAAACATGCTATCGTTCATAGAAAATTCTTAAAGTAAATATGATATGTGCCACGGTATGCACTAATTAATGAACAATATAAACACATCATCATCATGTATACATGAGTAGGGTAAAGCCCCAATATCTATACTTGGTTGGACTGTCACCAACTCCCATTGTAAGTGCACCTCTAGCACTAACTGCCCCTCCCTAGGTAAAATCATATTGATTAATAAAACGTATTTACAAACAATGGCATCCACATAACCATATAATTTTGGCATGACGTATGAAGGATAATGTTCCTACCTCAAGGTCTTATCAATCCCTTTTTAGTGTGCCTTGTAAAACATGTCACTCTTGGCTTCCGACTCGGTCCTAAAATATTAAATGTATAAGAAATAGGCCATAACTTATCCAAGTATTATTTAAGATTCTTCCATAGTGTTTCTTGTGGTTATATTTGTAACACCCTGCCTTTAATCACGTAATTATAATTCGATGTTTGGTAATTAAATTAGATTAGAGACCGTTGATCGTTGATTAGTTTAAAACTCATTTGAAATTCCCTTTAATAGTAGGGACGTTATGAAATTTTCAAAACTTCATTCCTCTTTCGGTCTCAAGTTCGATTATCGAATATAATCACCTGTGCAGTTTAACTACATTTACGTATGACAGAGTGTATAACCAAAATCCCGGCAAACCCCGGGTTCAACTACATATATATAGTTCCAAGATCTGCTAAAGGGATTACAAACCAAATATTTACACTAATCACATCCCAAATGTAATACAGTAATCCCTATCCAAAACGATTAACCAACAAAAACCATACTAATGTCCCTAGGAAGCTCTACCCGCTCCGGGTCACACGCTTTTCCTTGGAGCCAGTCGCCCTGTCTGAAAGGTTAGTTCAAAGGAAAGAATGAGATTCAAAAGAATCCCAGTAGTAACTAAGCAATTATACCACATACAAGCACATAGCATGTAAGCAATCAATGTACCGCAGCAGCAACACATATCACACTCCACCCTCATCCCCTTTCTCCGCCGGGAAGACACACAGTCTTCACCCGAACCGTTGTTAGCTACTCAGGGACTATTGGCGTGGCAGTGCATACATATAGCCTTATAGCTCATAAGCTATCCGGCTTCACAAATGGCCCGTCGGCCTCACAAATAGCCTTTCGGCTCACAAATCAGCCTTTCGGCTCACAAATCCGCCTTTCGGCTCACAAATCAGCCTTTCGGCTCACATATCACATATATCACACCTCATCCTCATCCCCTTTCTCCGCCGGGAAGACACACAGTCTTCACCCGAACCGTTGTTAGCTACTCAGGGACTATTGGACTGACGGTGCTACCACATATCCGCATAAGTCGAAATATCCGAATTCATCACAAATCACTGATCATACACACATACAATGCATCATAAATGGTACGGAAGAAAAGTCACTACCTGATCCCTTCCTGATGTCTCTGGGCACAGTGGGCTCACGAGGATAGCAGATATCAAATCCTATAATCAAAATAGGGACATTTGGTTAATTTCCTTTTTCCAAGTTCTTACTTCAATAACACTCTAAGTTGGTATTCATTTGGACTCTTTAGATAGCCATTAAGTGCCTATTCATATGCCTAAAGGGTTGGGATAACTATCCCTAAAGATCCTTCTTTGGAAAGCTAAACACTAATTTCTGGGTCCCCTCACTCGAGCACAAGGGGCTGTGCTCGAGCATGACTCTCGCTCTCACTCGAGCACACATGCGAGTGACCTCCCGCGAGTGCTTGCCCGAGAGCAAACTTCACTACATTTTCACACTCTCACTCGAGCACAAAAGGCTGTGCTCGAGCAGAGACCCCGAGCACACTCGAGCACCACAAAAGTGAGGCCTGCGAGTGACAACCCGAGAGTACCTCTCAACATCTTCTTCCACCTTCACTCGAGCACAAGTGCCTGTGCTCGAGCACTGACCCTCAGTGCTCGCAAGCACAAGGCAGCGAGTGTCTGCCCGAGAGCACCCCAACTCCCAAGCAACAGACTCACTCGAGCACGACCCCAGTGCTCGCGAGTGATCCCCCAATGCTCGCGAGTGCCAGGCGCACTCTTGGCAATCACTCTCGAGTGAACACCTGAAACGCTCACCCCCAGTGCATTTATGCACCCTCACTCGAGCACAAACATGCTCACTCGAGCATGTTCATCCTGTGCTCGAGTGAGTTCTTCTCTCACTCGAGAAATCACACCAGAAACCAGAACGCAGCAACTGGTATACTTTTCCAAACTTCACCAAATGAACTCCAATGGTTCTTAAACTTGTGTCAAGACTCATTCTCACTCATTTCAACACAAGGAATCCATTGGTAACCAAAAACAACCCAAATTCAACCTAATCAACACATTCTCACTCAAAAACCCATTCTAACAAATCCCCTTATTCAACTCCCAATCAAATTCTAATCACTCCCAAGTGTCAAAACTGACCAAATGAACAGTGACACTCTCACCAAAGTCTACCCTTCACTTAACATCATAATTAGGTCTAATTTCCAGAATTCTCATTGGTTAAGCAAACATCTTGACATATATATCAAAATGCATTACAAACCTACCTCTTCAACTTGCTGAATTCAGAACTTGGATTCCTCAACTTTCAATTTCCCTCAATTTGCCACACACCACCAATCACAAGTCTGAAAACATGGAAAGAAAGCTCTTGATCACTTGTACAATATTAATAAGAAGTGTTTAAGCTTGTGAAGTCATTTACCTTCACAAAATTCAAACCCTTGCTTTCTCTTTCTTGCTTGCTCGCCGGAAATGGAGGAAAGGGAGAGAGAATGATGATGATCACTTCTTCTTGGTTCAATACACACACACACAGCCGACTAGGGAAAGAGAGAGGGAAGAGAAATAAGTTGAATGTTTGACTTCAATCCTATGGTCCAAAACTTGCCACTTGGCATCATCTCATTCCTCCCACTTATGATTTCATATAAACTCTTCCACACTTGATTCCACCCCTTTTATCTTTCAATCTCAACCATTGATTTTGATTACTAAGGGGTTTTCTCATCAATAGCTAACCAGACGGTTGGTAAATTTACCGTTTTACCCCTGATTAGTACAATACTCATTAAATCATCACTAATGGTCTTTATATCATAACACACAACATATACTTCAAATATGCTTAATTAACATTAATTACATCATTTGAAGTTATTATCCCTTAATTAAAATCCAGGATGTTACAATATTAGTCTATGATGAAATTTTACCAAAATGCCCCTGGGACCCTAGCCCGATGGCACGTTTTTTCAAAATTTTGACTAGGGCTATTCTGACTTATTTTCACCCAAGGAATCCATTTCTAGGCTCATAATCACTAAATTCAGTTTCAAATTATGAAAATACCCTTGACAGCCCCGATTTAGGGTTTCAGTGGCATTTTCGTAATTATGCTTTTTCAACCTTTTCCGAAAAAGTGGCCAACTAAAACCCCACCTATTTTATCCCACTGAATCCAATGGAACCATCTATTTCATGAAAATCCAGCTCCTTCCTACTGTTCTGGTTCTGGCCGAAACTTAGGCAAAAAAATGGAAAAATGCTCTTTTGTGTTTTAGCTTTCAAAACTTGTACTTTTCCACTTCTAATCCTTTATTAACTCATTTAAACACATCTTAACCATGATTTAAAGAAATTTGGGCAGCATAACCCCTTAGGGTTAGGACTCTTCCAAATTTACAAACTTGACAAAAATCACCAAATCCAATAATATTCACCAACCACAACTTCATACTTATCTAGATATAAGATTTATGAAGATACCTCTTGGGATCTTGGATTTTCTCTCTCTAGATGTTCTCTTCTCTCTCTCCTTGAGCTCAAGATGCATCTTGAAGATCCTAGATTCCATGAAAAGAAAGGTTTAAAGAAGGTTTTCTAAGCAAGATTACAAGAAAAAGGCATAAGAGATCACTACATACCTTAAGCTTTCTCTCCTTCTCTCTAGAACTTCAAGACTCTTCAAGCTCACTCTCTCTCTCTCTCTTCTTTCCACTTGTGCTAGCCTAATGTATAAAGGCAAGAGGAAGGAAGAGCCTTTATAAAATTTCTCCCTTTATCTTACACCATTTGATTTCATCAAGGGTTATTATTGTGACACTTGTCACAATCCTCTCCTCCTTCAAACTTATGTCATGATGGCTCCATTTAGTTTCCCTTATCATGGAACTAATTTTTCTCTCCATTTGGTTGGCTCAAAACCGTCCCCTCTCACATGCTCCACTAACCAAATTGCCTCTTCCAACTAAAGCAACTAGGCACTCAACCTTGCACTCAACCTTGCACCCAACCTGGCACTCAAGTCATCCAACTAAACCAACTTCACACTCAAGGTAGTATACCATTTCATCATTAACCATAATTACTATGTCCATGTAGCATTATTTTAATGCAATTTGACATGTGTTCATACAAATCAATTATAATTTAATCCCCTCCTCATATAATCATGACACTTGGCATCTTTAATTCCATTAATCAATTTCTAACACATTTTATTTTCAATTTTCGAAATAATGTCAAATTTGGCAGATTTTCTGCCCTAAATTTGAAAAATCATAACTAATTTTGTGGACGTTGTTTCAGAGTAATACCAAAGGCTATAGAACCCTTATTGAGTATAGTGTCAAGGAAAAATATGATCTTTAGCCAGTTGGAAGCATATCAATACTAGATTTCATTTCTTTAACCGCTGCTCCAGAGACTTTCCAGCTTTTCTGGACTAAATTCAAAAATTCATAACTCTTTGTACATAGCTTCAATTAATTCATATAACCTATCAAATTAAAGCTTGGATTGTCTACTTTCATCCTATAAAATTTCATAATTTTTTTCTAATCATTTGGTCTCCCAAAACCACATGAAAAGCTTACTGCCTTGCAGGCGATTTCTCTGAAAACACTATTCACCTTTCAATTTCCAATTTTTAATTCCTTTAGCCTTAAATATTCACCATTTCTTTGAATTTCTCAAATAATTATGATATATTTTTTGTGAATATAAAATTCAAGGTTTTATAGTTCTCCCCCACCTAATTAAATTTTGTCCCCGAAATTTGCTATACTTATACATTCATAAACACTGGGGTAACCCTTCTACGTACCTCTTACTAACATCATTACCACTGATCAGGATCTGCTTATACAGACTAAGATCCCTAAATTTCCTCGATTGACTTTTTGCTTATAATTCATCATATCTGCTATCTATACTATCTTATGGCTCAATGCGTTAATGACAATATTGGCCTGCCCTGGACAACATTTATATTCTAGATCTTAATCTTTCAACAAATCTATCCACATACATTGCATCATATTTCACTCTTTTTGGTCATACACATATTTCAATATTTGAGGTTGCAGTACAATTCCAAAATTATGCCATAAAGGCAACGTTTCCAGATTCAATACATACATTATTATCATCAACTCAAGATTCTGAGTCTAGAAAGGAATTCCTTGGTCTAAAATATGTCAGAATAGCTAATGTCAAAATTTTGAGAAAAGTATAGTTAAACTGGGTACGACGTGGCTGGGCTAGGGTCTCAGGGGCATTTTGGTAAATTTTTACCAGAGGCTAATATAACCACAATAAACACTATGGAAGAATCTAAAATGGTACATGGATAGGTTATAACCTAATTCTTGTGCATTTGATATTTTAGGACCGAGTGGGAGCCTAAGCTTGGCACATTTCACAAAGCGGACTACTACCTCTCATATACATTGTGACTATTTGTATGATGCATGTCACTATATTTTGTGATTTAGACACGTGCGGGAGGCACATTACCTAGTTGTGGTTTGGTTCCTAGCTATGGTACATTGATATTGCCTAGCTGTAGTCGATGACTCAGCTGAGGTACACGTAGGAGTTTCAACTAGATGGTTGGCTTGGAACTTTGTGTACACACACGGGTTGATATGAATTTTCATTTTACTAGAGTACGGTGTATTGCATATTTAATTCTCACATTATATATATTGATAGTATGTTTCTACTGGGATTCCTTGGAATTTCACCTCTTTTTCTAAACAAAACATCTCAGCAGGTGCAAGTGGCTAAAAAGGCAAGGAAGTAGCTATAGGGAACTAATAGACATGTTTCCTGAGACAAATTTCATGATTATACATAGTCTATATCGGGAACAGTTTTGGGATATTTTGTAATATTTGTAAACAAATACTATTATCAGATTAATGCTCTTCCATCAATAGGGTGGATTGTTTTTTTTGGAAAAATTCAAAGAAAAGGACTAAAAGTTTTGAAAGGTATGCATCGGATATAAGGGACAATTATTAGCCATCAAATGGAAGAAATCAACAACAAAAAATTATTTTGGGATTAGATGCTTTAGAGCTGCCTTATCTTGGATCATTAATTCTCCTTTCTTGTCTAACACTCTGAAGAAGTGACTCCAGAATGTGTGCCTCAAGAAACTTTTCCTCCCTCCAAAAGGAGGAGTCAACCCATCATCAAACTGCATCTACATGGACTTAAATTACCTTCTTAATTGCTTCATTTTCAATAAGGTTTTATTTATTGGGTCTTTTAAATGTACATTTCAAGAACTTTCTTAGCTCTTGCTACACTATCCATGCTGACATGAGAGGCTTAGGGTCCTTTTTTATACTGATTACCATTTAAATGAATGGCATTTGACTTTTCTTCAAAAAAAATTTAATTGCATATCCCTTATACTCCATCTAGTCCTATTTATAAGGGACATTCTCTCTCTTAGGTTTGATTATATGTATAAAAGCAACAATTTTGCTTTCTTTTAAAATTTAACGTACTTTTTTTTACTTTTACCCCGAATTAATTATATGTCTCTCTCCTTTTTTCCCACTCACTCTCTCATATTTTTTCCCACTAATTCTTCCTCTCACTCAACATATTCATAAATAAGGATATGTTTGGAAAAATATTTATATCCACACATTTATTACGTTTAACTAATTTTAACCACTAGTTTGTTTTGTGCGATTTGGGTGGTTGTTGCTAAAAAAGGTGTGAGGGAATACCTTTTTTCCATTCATTCTCTCTCACACTTAACATAATCATGAATAAGGGCATGTTTGGAAAAAAATTACACCTCTTGTACATTTATTGCTTTTAATTAATTTGTTTTAATCGATAGTTCATTTTGCTTAATTTGGGTAATTGTTGCTCATAAAAAATACTATAGGGAGTATATCTTTCTGACATGCATGCAGCATAAATTTGAATATTTGTCATAGCTTCAACCTTTTACATAATCTTTCTTAACACATGATGTTCTTCTTCAAGCACGATGCACTATTAGGATGCAACGGAATCAACGTTCAATGAATTACTCCTCTAGTCCTTTTTATCCTGATAATTTAATAATGTTTTTTAAGAAATTAGTTAAAAGAAATAAATATGTCAAAAATAAACTTTGTCTAAGTATGCCCTTATTTATAAAAAGGAAAGTAAGAGAGAGAAATAGAATAATAATAATAAGAGAATGTATTATGGAAAAAGATGTGGAGAAATAATAAATTGATTAAGGACAAAAATACTAAAAACACATTAAATGCTTAGACAACCCTAAGTATAATCTTATAAAGAAAGTAACCAACAAACTATTAGTTGAGATGGTAAGCGGTCTCTCCCCATAAGGAGGAGAATTCAAGTTTGAATCCTCGAAAGCACACCTGTTGGGAGGACTTCAACTTTAATGCTCCTAGCCTAACATAGATTATGATAAAGTCTAAAGTGACTTGGGGATATTCATCTGTTTCTATTTATGGTGACTTCTGTAACATCCCAAATTTTATTCACCAAGAATATATTGTAATTATTATATATATTCAATGAAATGGTGAATATTTAAGGCCAAATGAATTAAATATTGAAAATTGAAAGTTTAATAGTGTTTTCAGTGAAATCACCTGTGAGGTAGTGAGTTTTTTATGTGGTTTTGGAAGACCAAATGATGAGCAAAAATTATGAAATTTTACATAATGGAAGTAGACATCCTAAGCTTTAATTTGATAGGTGATATGACTCAATTGAAGCTATGTACAAAAAGATATGAATTTTTGAAGTTAATCCAGAAAATCTGGAAAGTTTATAGAGCAGCGGTCAAATATTGAAAATTTGGGAATCATATGATCCTATCCAGTAAAATTGCATATTTTTCCTTGAAACTAGACTCAATGAGGGTTGCATAGGTTTTCGAATTGCTTCGAAATGATGTCTACAAAATTAGTTATGATTTTTCAAAGTTAAGTCAGAAAATCTGCCAGAATTGGCATTATTCCGAAAATTTAAGAAATAAAATAATCTTCCTTTTTCTCTTAATTATTTTAGAAATTAAGGGATGAAGGAGGAGAAGACAAGTGTCAAAATCCAATGAGACCAAGTGTCAACACCACATGAAAGATGAAGGAGATAATTGTTGTGTCATAAGTCCTTACTTATGTCATAAGATTAGGTAGCCAACTCTTATACCAATTGACTTGAGTAAATGGAAGAAGCAATTGGTTTGGTTGGAGCAAGGGGGAACACGTTTTTTTGAAGGCTAACCAAGGGAAAAAGCTAGTTCAATGCTAATGGGAAACCAAAGGGAGTAAGTATGACAAAAACTTGAAGAAAGGAGGAATGTGACAAGTGTCACATTATGGTCCCTTGATTAAATCAATGGTGTAGAATTAAGGAAGGAAGTTTATGAAGCATTTCTCTTCCCTTCCCTTCATACATTTTGACCACACTAAAGGAAAGAAGAGAGAGAGAGAGAGAGGGCTTGGAGAACTCTTGAGAGCTATAAAGAAGGAGGAGGAAGAAGATCAAGGTAAGAGTTGTCTCTTAAGCCTTTTCTTCTGAATATGCATGAAAGATCCTTCTCTAAACTCCTTTTCTTCATGCATCTATGATCTTGAAGACACCATTCTTAGCTCAAGAAGTGAGAGAAGAGATGCGTAGAGAAAGAGGATTCAAGATCTCAAGAGATAACTTCACAAACCTTAGATCTAAACTAGTATGGTGTTGTTGTTGAGGTTTGTGTTTGGTTTTAGTGATTTTTGTCAAGTTTGTAAATTTGGAAAGCTATAACCCTAAGGGTTTATGCTGCCCAAATTTCTTTGAATCATGATTAAGAAGTGTTTATTTGAGTTAATAAAGGATTAGAAGTGGAAAAGTACAAGTTTTAGAAGCTAAAACACAAAACTCCATTTTTCCAATTTTTGACCAATATTTCAGCCAGCACAGATCTGAGGGAAGGAGTTGGATTTTTATGAAATAAATGGTTCCATTGGATTCAATGGGAACAAATAGGTGGGTTTACAGTTGGTCACTTTTTTGGTAGAGGCCGAAAAAGCATAATTACGAAAACACCCCTGAAATCCCTAAACAGGGGCTGTCAAGGGTATTTTCATAATTTGACACTGAATTTGGTGATTTCAAGCTAGGAAATGGATTCCTTGGGGGAAAATATGTCTAAATAGCCTTAGTCAAAATTTTAGGAAAACGTGCCATCGGGCTGGGTATGCTGGGGTCCAGGGGCATTTTGGCAAAATTTCACCATAGACTAATATGACCACCAGAAACACTATGGAAGTGTCTAAACTATACATTTGATGTTCTGATGATTCCATTAAGTTCAGGGAGGAAAATTAGGTGGGGTTACAGTTGATCACTTTTCCATAAAAACTTAAAAAAGCATAATTATGAAAAATGCCCTTGAAACCCTAAAATCAGGGTTGCCAAGGACATTTTGGTCTTTTTTGTAGTAAATTTGGTAATTCTAATTTCGGAAATAGATTCCTTAGGTAAAAATATGTCAGAATATCCTAGGTCAAAATTTCAAAAAAAATACAGTCGGACCGGGTACGATGGGGCGGGGCGGGGTCCCAAGGGGTATTTTGGTAAATTTTCATTATTGACTTGTATAACCACTAGGAACACTATAGAAGTGCCTAAACTTGTGCATTTGCAATTTTAGGACCAAGTTGAGAGCCTGGGTTGTTGGCATGCATATCGAGCACACATTTCAAGGTGCAAAAGACTTAAGGTGGTGAACTTACCTCTCTTGTATGTATTTGATACTTGTGCTTGTGTATTGATGTATGTGACTGATTTGCCTAATTATGTGAAACATATATGAATGAATGAGTTCTGTTTTTTTATACTGTGGCCATAGTCTTGTTGTATGAAATATTGAGCATGCAAATATGTCATTGTGTTAGCATAAGCTATGTAATGCAAGTATGTCATACATTAAGCACTTATCTTGCATGCATATTGGTACTATTTACTATTGAGATTCTCTAGAATCTCACCCTTCCCTACCAACAATTTAGACAGGTGTATATGGAAGGTATGTCAACAACAAAGAAGAGCACCGTATGAGAAGAATGCAATGGGAAAATGAAGACGGGAAGGTGTTCGAGTTTCTTGGAAATGGGTCTAGCCACCCGGGTAGCTCTGTGTGGCTACATCATTTGTAATTATTAAGTATCAATATATCAGTATATTTATGCTATTCCTGTGTTGCCCATTGAACTGTGTATCTGTAACCCCCTGACTTTTAACACGTAATGATATTCTGATAATGCATAATTAAGTCAGTTTAGAGACTGTAAGATAGTTTAAATTCATTTCAAACTTCCTACTATATCGTAGGGTTTTCACAAAAATCTTTCAAAATCTTTCCTCTATCCTGGTCTCATTTTAAACATTCGAATATAATTACCTATGCAGTCGATTTACATTCACATATCAGAGTGGATAGCTAAATCCCCGGCAACTCCCGGGTTCTATACATATATATAACCTGAGGGTTTATAAGTATTTACTAGGGGATTACACATCCAAAATTGAATATGATCTTCATGCTTCAAAATATACAGTAATCCCGAGTTTAAACTAGATAACCAACATCTCAAAAATCCTTAGTATCACTAAAGATCCTAAGTGCTCCGGGTTGGCCGCTTCTCCTTTGAACCACACGCCCTGTCTGAAATGTTAGTCATAGGAAAGAATGAGATTCGAGAGAATCTCAGTAGTAACAAACCACTCACACAATGCATAAACACAAAGCATGTATATAAATCACAAACAGCAACAGCAGCAGCAATCTCAGAGATACATGGATTTCACCACAAACGACAGCACTCACGGCTGTATACACAATACGACAGCTCTCGCTGTAATCATAATCACGACAGCTTACGCTGTAATCACCATCACGACAGCTTACGCTGTAATCACAATAACGACAGCTTACGCTGTAAACGACAGCTTACGCTGTAAACGACAGCTATCACCAGCTGTAACCGCAGCAGCATCAAAGATTCATCACAGAACAGTGATAACACACACATAGAGAGCATTACACATAGTATAAGAGAGAGAGTCACTACCTGATCCTTTCCTGACGTCCTTCAGCGCAGTTGGCTCACGAGGGCGGCAAATATCGAATCCTACAATTCCAAATGCACTATTTAGACACTTCCATAGTGTTACTTAGGGTTATATGAGTCTATAATGAAAATTTACAAAAATACCCCTGGGGACCCGGCCTGGGCCCGCCATACCCGGACCGGTTGCACTTTTCTCGAAATTCTAATCTGGGCTATCCTAACATATTTCCGCCCAAGGAATCCATTTCCGGACTCAGAATTATCAAATTCAATGTCAAATTACGAAATTGCCCTTGGCAACCCTACTTTTAGGGTTTTAGGGGTGTTTCCGTAATTATGCTTTCTCGGCCTTTTTTGAAAAAGTGCCCAACTGTAACCCCACCTATTTTCGCCCACTGAATCCAATGGAATCATCAAATCATTGAAAATCCAACTCTAAGACCCATTTACAGCCTTGGCCGAAATATATATGTTCTCCGGGAAAAATTGGGGTTTTTTCGATTTCGGCTCCGTAAACGCGTTCCTTTCTACTCCTAACCACTTTATTAACCATTACATTAGGTTACAACTAACATTAAGACCCAATTTGGGCAGCATAACCCTTAGGAAACTCAATTTCCAAAATTTAAAACCAATGGCAATCCGGCGAAATTTCACCGATTAAATTGCCCACAGCAGCCAGAATAAGCAATATACGAAAGTTTGGAAGTTACCTCAAGCTCCCTCGGCTTTTCCCAAATTTGGCTGAACCCTAGCCTCTTTGAAACACCAAATTTTAAGCTTCACAACCTTAAAGAATAAAGAGGAGTAGCTTAGAGTCGGAATTATACGCGTTAGGAGCTAGATCGTCAGAGAAATCGGCTTACCTTGCGAGATTTCTTCCTCTTTTTCTCTCTTTTCTCCAAGCTCTCTCTCACGTCTTTTTTTTTCTGAATGGGGTCGAGAATGGCTGATGAAGATGATGGAATTGCTTTTAATTCCATGTTGATGTCACCTTACCACATGATGATGTCATAATTTCTAATTTCACATTTTCGGATTTTCTGGCAGATTTTCTGCCCAACTTTGAAAAATCATAACTAATTCTAGAAAAATCTCAATGAGGTGATTCCAAAGCCAAATGAAAGATATTCAAGTCCTCTTCATAGGAAAAATATTGGCCATTATTGAAAATCACCACAAAATTCCCAGAATTTCAATCTTTACATACTGTTCCAGAAAATAATTAATTTCGCTGGGCAAACTTCAAAAATCCAAAACTCTTAGGTCACAAATCAAAATGATACAACTTATATGTTCATTTTGAAGCTTGACATGTGAAATTTAATACTGGAAAATTTCAGAATTTTTAGACACTATTTGCCTATTTAAAACGTCGATACAAATTTGCTGCCCTGTACAGAGTTTCAATGGACAGAGTTTTCAACTTTTGCACAATTATTCCCAATGGTTCCAATTTCACAATAAACACTCTCCCCACATGAATTTTCACAAGGAAGCCATTGGAATCATTAAAATATCCAAATTCCCATCACACATTCTCCAAAAGTGTTTATTCAACAATAATTATATCCACTTTTAAAGTCATTAGCCCTTAATCACTTTTTGGGATATTACAGTATCATTTTCCACAAATACTCTGAAAAAGGTGAAAATAAGATAAGAGTCTAATACAAGGATTCAGATACATGATATTGGTTACTCAAAGATAGATCATATCAATAGTTAATGTGTTTGAGTAACAAAATGAGTATAAGAATTTATGAATGAGGAAACACATACTTATTAGTCCAAATGACTAGATTTCTATTATCCTAATAAGTTATTCCATTGTAATGGTTAATGCATTAATGAACATTCATAATGCTTGGAATAACTCAGCCGATAATTATTTATGCATTAGACATAAGGCTTTCACAAATTGAATTCTTTTCAAGAAAGTTGACTTAAAACTCATAGATGATCAATTTGTTTGACATGATGTCTAACTCGTTTAGAGACTGGCACTAAGGAGTTCAAGCACTAGATAGCTTATTTAAGATCAATAATCAATAGGAAAACTCTAGTGATGAATTTGAAGCATTTCTGACATCCAGTATAAAAATACTAAGTTCCAAATTTGAAATCGATTTGAAAGCAAACAAGATATGATAATTTTCAAATAATGTGTATGCACTTTTTATAAATAGGATGAATGGAAATCCAAGTAAATTTGTGAAATGTGTATTTCAAATCTCAAATATATAGAAAGATTATGCCCCATTTCCCTTTGGATCCATTAACCAATTTGAAAACATTTTAAAAACGATAAATGATTTATTGCTAATGGTATGCAATAATAAGCAAGTATTTACCACTCAAATTGAGTTGGGAAGAACAGGTACAACGGTTGAGTTTTGAAACTACTAATATAAAGTTGTGACACTTGACTTCTACAGAAAAGTTCACATACTAATACAGCATACCTGACTTGAGTGTAACTTGTAAACACCCAAGTTAATTTCCATCTCCATGTATCTTTGTACTCAAGACCTCCATGACCACTTGAGTAACTCATGCCTTTGAATCAAGCTTTTTTACAGTTTCCTTCCTGAATTTGAATTTCCCACTGAACCAAAAATAGAGCATTCCTTTCTTCTTCCTACAAAGGCATATAGATCTTTTCGTCTTTCGGTATCTAGGTTTATTTTGATCCACTTATGGTTAGCTTGTAGGAATTATAATTCACATGATCTAAAGAATATAGTCAATACGAAGAAATCGATCATAATGAATTAAACATGACTTTGCATAAAAATATTTTCTCTTGAAGTATGTGTATATGCATAAAGTGTTCAGCTATTGAACATTGTGATTCTTTATGAATGAATTTTCTAAAGATTATGAAAATGTATATGCAATAATTATACCTAAGGTAACAAGTAACAAAGTATAAACCTCAATAAATATTAAAGATGATAGTGTAGGAGGTTTTACCGTTGTTTACTTTTACGTTAGGTACTTGGAGGATTGCCTTTGAATACCCACTGTATCTTTCTTTGAAGCTCTGTTTTTGTGTATTTGGCTTTAAGATTATATAAAGCTCTTGCATATGATATAGGCTTCGAGGGTATTTTTCTTTGTGTATGAGAGACCCTCTTCTTCTTGTTCTCCTCAAAGTAGTTGAATGGTACATTGTGGTAATTCCTTCTTGAGGTAAAAGGTACTCCCCTTGGTTGTATCCATTACTTCTTTTGATTTGACGAGGAAGTTGTAACAATGGCTTCTCCATGAGTTTTCTTAACTGATGTGAATCTCTTTTTAGATTCACGAGAAACTCTTGGATTCTTCTTTCTCTCCTCCATACCCTGATGTCCATTCTTCTTAGAATCAATTTGCACACACAAAGCTCTAGATGGACATTTTGGTACCCACTTATATTTGGGTCCTTGATTGTTAGCATTAGACTTTACTTGTCTTTTCGGGACCCAAACATGTTTTTTCCTACATTTAAATTTCTTCTAATATAGCATGTGTGAAAAATATGACCAAATTTACCGCAATAATTGCAAATTTTATGAAGATATGCATTGTGGGATATCATGCAAATATTATGTTGGTTATAAGGGTAGAAACTCGAATGGATTTTATTTGAACATTCTTTCTTCCAAACAAACTTTCTAGCATATTTGAAAATATTTTTGTTTTTCTCAAAATAATCAACAATTGGTTGAAAAATAATCTTATGTAGACTTTGAAAATCAGCTTTATGTAAATCACAGGAAGAATTGGAACTTTTTACCATAAGTTCATCTTGAGCTCTAGAGAGTGATTTTTCATGTCCGTCTATAAGGAGCTGCTTTCGGGAATCCACTTCTTCTTGTCTATCCATGTTGACTGTATGTAAGTGTTCTATGATTTCTCCTTCTTCATCATCAACTTCCAATTGTTCATGCACTGTAGATGCACAACTTGTAATTTCACATGAATTGTCAACATTTTCAACTTCAACACACTTGTTAGAAGTATACATAGAATCAAGAGTATCCCAAATATCTCCAGCAGTAGAGCAAAATCTAATTTTCTTAAAATAATTTTTGGTTAAAGCACGATACAGAATTTTCATTGCTCTAATGTTCAAGGAAAACATTTTCTTTTCTCTTTCTGTCCAATCCTTTCTCGGTTTGAAATCAAAAACATTTGCAAAAACATTTCACATGTCAAAATCAAATGCTTTTATAAAACTAGTAATTCTAGCTTTCCAAAACCAAAAATCAGTATCTTTTAAAAGAGGTGGAATTGTATAGCCAAAACCTTTTGAAAATGAGTAACATCCAAAGTCAGTCATTGATAACTCTTGAGATGGCTAAATCCTTTAAACAAGAGCCTAGCTCTGATACCAAATGTTAGAACCGGTTGACACCCAAGAGGGGGTAAATTGGGTGTAAGATAAAGACTTAAGAACTTTGAAAATCTTTTCACATCTTAGTAATAGTAGTAAGTATGAAAGTAATAAATCATAAATCAACAATTAGATTAAATAATGTATGCTGGAAATATAAGAACTTTGGGAAGAGAATAGGCAAAATGTGATTTATCCTAGTTCAGTCCAATATGTGATGACTTACGTTCAGTCCTCAGGCTCCTCCTGAGATTTTCAAATCCACCATCTTCCTTAGTCGAACACTTATAAAGCCTTTTACAAATCTCTCACCGTGATACTCCCCCTTACGGCAAGTCTTACGAGTAGAGCAATCCCAAAGACCTTTCTCACCAACTTACCCATGCAAGTCTTACAAGCAGCAATGTTCTCTCTTACTTACACCCTTATAAGTCTTACGAGTAGCAACGATCTCTACTATTTACGCCTTGTAAGTCTTATAAGTAGAAAGTCTTACCGGCAATTCTCTCTATAACTTCCCCCATAAAGAAATCACCTTCTCAAGGTCCCTCTACCTTGAGATCAATTTAGAAATATAGTTGAAAGTGTTTACAGGCTCTCTCATATAATAGATATAATGAATACTGAATACAATACAAATAATCACTCTCTCAATGGTAAGTAATATAGAAGCTACAGAATAGAGAGTGTTTGTGTCGAAGTGGATGACTCATGATATTCACATGTTGGCATAGTCATTATGTTCGTTGTTCTTTTCTTCTCTGAATGCTACCATATTTATAGATGAGTTATAGAAGATAATTGTTGTAAGCATTCATCTATTTGAGTCTTATTACTTCATTTGACCATTAAGTACATTTGAAAAACTAGCTGCTATGAAATGTCTATTGCAGAGCAGAGTGTCCTATTGAGGAGTGGGATGTTTCGTTATGAGCTATGCATCACATTGTGGAGTGGCATGAAGTTGTTTGTATTTTCAGGCATTCGTTCATGGTGAGTCAACCTTTTGTCATGGTAGGTAGCTTATATTCGATGTGTAATGATGCTGCTTGCCATAATTGACTCTCTCATTTGAATCTATAATCCTAACATTAAATGTCTTGTTTTACACTTGAAATATATGTTAGACAACATTTTGTTATCATAATAAGTGAAAACATAGTGAATAAATATCATTTAACCATATTCGGATTGTTTGCTGTGAGTCTGATGTATTTTTCTTCTATCATCGTCACACTCGAGTGTATGCCATATTTTTAAGACAGTACTTGCATGATTTTTGAGTGTTGATAGAGAGTGTTGTGTAATTTTAGTCCTTCACCTGAGTGTAGATCCTCTCACTCGAGTGCAACATCAATTCTACACTTCTCCCTTTTCTTTTGAGTAGCACTTCATAGTGAATTTGCAAGAGTGCATGTTCTCACTTGCGAGTATTCTGACCTCTCACTCGAGTGCAGCATGTCTTACCCGAGTGTATGTGTATTTTGTACTATGGACTCACGTCTTTGGATAACACTTGCAACATATTTTTCAAAAGTGTGATTTTACACTTGAGAGTGTTAAGGTGTTTACTCAAGTGCTTGGTTCCTCACTCGAGTACATCAATATTTCTTCACTTCTAGATAGCCTTTTGTTTAGCACTTGCACCAATATTTGATGAAGTGAGCTTTCTCACTCGCTAGTGTTTGGAACCTTACTCGAGTATGAATGACTTCACTTGAGTGCACTTGCATTTTTCATGTTCTGTCTTATTCTCAGGCAAACACTTTCTATATCTCACTTGCTTTACTTGTGTGCAATTTAGATCTTTACTCAAGTATGTTGTACAATACTCGAGTGCTGTTGAATTTTTTCACATCTCTACCACTTCTGTAACACACTTTCAATGGCATTTGCAAGAGTGAAATTTCTTACTTGTGAGTGTTGAGATCATACTCGAGTGCTGAAGTGCACACTCAAGTGCATAGTAGAGTTTCAGTGCTTCTGGACAACACTTGCGTGATATTTTCCTAGAGTGAACTTTCGCACTTGCTGGTGTTTAGGTGCCACGTTATACTTGATCTATTCATTTGACTATAAATATGGAAAAGGACCTGTCATCGGAAAGCTCTTGTCATCTACATTCCAATGCAAAAAGAATCAACTCCAAACTCATTGTATTCTGTAAGTTATGATCAAAGGAGTGTCTACTGTTCCCGACAGTCTTTAAAGTTTCCAGTGTCAAATTCCAAAAGCCATATCTCTTAGTATATAATTTCAAATTTGACAAATTGTCTATCCATGGAAAGGACTTTAAGTCTAGTTTCATATGGCACAAGTTTTATCTCAATCCAATATATATTTTGAGAGTCATGTCCAAATTACCGAACCTATCTTGAAAACTGATGGTGATTTCATTGTCATCTTCCAAGATTCATATCTCTTCCATTTGAGCTCCTTTGAATGTGATCTTGGTGCATATTGTTTGTGTTGTGAGTCTAGTTTCATATACCAATAGTTTCAGTTCAATCTAACGTGCGGTTTGAGAGATGTAGCCAAAATATCGGACCTCTGTTAGGCAGAACAAAAAATAGAGCTGATGAACAGAGTGCTTTTGACACTCGAGTTTTCATCTTACACTACAAGTGCTATAGTACCTGCATGCTATAGTGCCCAACAATGCCAATCCCGCTACAGTGTCACCTCGCCTTTCTTTCTGACCACAGAAATCTCCAGAATTACTTCTAAAAACTTAAATCTTGATATTCCCATTAGATCTTGCAAGTTTCTTTTTTCTTCAATATCTTTCTTCTTAATGTTCACTACTACAAAAAGATTGAAAGGTGGTGCATATTTTGTGGCACTTCTTTAAAGAAGTGCCACAGCTGCCCATTTTTTATTTTATTTTATTTTTTTTTAATTTTTGGGACCAGCTGTGGCGCCTGGTCCACCAGGCGCCACAGCTGGTAGGGACAATAGTGGCGCCTGCCTTATTGGCCAGCTGTGGCGCCTGGTGGACCAGGCGCCACAGCTGGTCACGCCCAAAGGTGGCACCTGCCTTGCCAGGCGCCACAATTGGGTCCTAAAAAAAAATTAAATAAAAAAAAAGGGGCAGTTGTGGCACTTCTTTAAAGAAGTGCCACAATTGGCTGAATAATGAATTTTTTCAACTCTCCCGCCAATCAGATTTCCCTCCTTTAACTTTACTTTTTATCTTTTCCCTCCCTTTTTCCTTTTTATTCCCTCTTCCTTAGCTCATGTTGACGCCTCTCCCCCGTAAAAGATATCACTTTCTCTTGCACAACAAAAACACACACTCGTCTTCTTCATTAAATTCTCTTGTCCCTTTTTCCATTTTGTTTCGTCTGTCCCCACTTTTGTTTCTAGTTGTTCCCTTTTCTTCATACTCTCTGTCTCTCTTCCTCTTTTGAACCCCACTACAGTTGATCCCTACTCCACTCCACAGCTCACATTTGCTCATCCTCGTCACTCAAGCTAGCGTCACCAACGTAAGAAGAAGATTGTTTCATTCTAGCTTGCTTTGTTTAAATTTTTTTAGTAATCTTTTAATTTACTTAATCAGTTGTTGATGTACTGTGTTCACATATCAAGTTCTTGTATTGTGATATTTTTTATGTTAGCTTTGGAGAGTATTAATGTAAGAACATTATTGTTGAGGAAATGACAATAAATATATTGTTGTGTAAGAAAATTATTGTTGGGGAACTTGAATTTTAAATGTGAAAATTATATATATATATATATATATATAAATATAATAGGTTGAAATATAAAATAGAAAGATTGAAAATTTGAGAGATGATAAACATGAAAGTAACTCATTATAAAATAAAGCTTCACAATCAAGAAGCAAAAAAAGGGCCACAGGAAAGAAAAGAAAAAGAAAACGCAAAAAAAAAAAAAAAAATAAGGCCTTCTGTGGCGCCTGGCTGACCAGGCGCCACAAGAAGGTAGCCTCCTATGGCGCCTGGTTGGTCAGGCGCCACAGGAGGTTATTTAAAAAAAAAAAAAAATTAAATAGCTGTGGCGCTTCCAAGCGCCACAGCTTTTTTTAGTAGCGTTAAGATAGGTGGCATTTCGCAAGCGCCACAGCTAATGCAATTATAAGCGCCACAGATTTGGTTTTTTGTAGTAGTGGTTCCTCTTGATAATAATTCCCCATAACCCAAATAGGCAGCTCTGTGACTATCTTCAATTTCTTTCTTCTTCTTCCTCTTGTTCATTATCATCAATTCAATCACTTCTTTGTTTATTTTCCTATATTTGATAATTTTGTCTTCTCATTCTTCCTCCATGATTCAAGTTAATTAATCTGCATTATATTACACATTAAAAATTGTAATTAGTCAAAATAAATACATTATATAAATTTTTTGCTCTTATCATTTCACATCTATCTTTGACATCATCAAAACTAATCATATCTAACAACTACTCCTTTTGTCTTTTTTATAAGGAAAAGATAGAGGAACTTTTTTGGACCTATTTATAAGTTACATCAGTAAATGTCTTATGTAAATGGACACCTTTAATATAATATTTTGTTAACTTGAAATACGGGTAAAGTTAAAAAGTTGTTAAATTTTAAAATAGAGCTAATGAAATTAATTTAATATTTTTCTTGTTTTCAGTAAAACATGATGGAAATATATAACTTATAAATAAGTCTAGAGGAATATTCTACCCCAAAAGAACAAAGTTTACATAATAATAAATAAAAGATAAAATTGTACTTTCATGCGAAAATTTTATCAGGCCCTTATAAAGTAGATCATAAAATGTTTCTCTGTCTTATAAATAGCATGAGAACAATACAAAGATCAATATTGTTAATTTAGAGTAAATGGATATATGCGACTTTTTGGTGCTTTGTTCATTTTTCGAAAAGGTAAAAGAGAAGATCATAATATGTGTGTGTGTGCGCGCGCGCGCATATTATAAAAATTTATAATTATCGTTGTGCTATATTTATAATTATAATATATTTATAATTATCTTAATAGTTATAATATATTAAAAATAAAGCACTTCAGGGTTTTACATAATCCAAAGATTTGCAAGAACAAAAAGGGGTTAAACAAAGATGGAAAAAATCGTAAACTTTAAAAAGCTAATGCATCCACACAATGAGCTTACCAAACTTCCATATACACTTACCTTCAAGACCTTCAAAACCCAAGACAACGATGTAGCCGACCATTACGAAAAGTAATTAACTTCCACAACCAGCTGGATGATTGTCTCCATAAAGCTTATGCAAGCGAAAGAAATTGACATATGAATTTCAATATGATTGACTGAAGTTAGGACCACCGTCAACTTAGTGTTTGTTTGGATTATCTTATTTTAAATGATTTTGTGCTATGCAAGATTAACATTTGAGAAGAATTTTAATTTCTCACGTAAGTTGCAATTTCTCTCTTGATCCCAAATTAAGAGTAATTAGATAATTTTGCGTTCAATCTTATTCTCATTTAAATTCTTGAGGCCTACGAGATATTGTTTCAAAATCTTTCGGTCCTCAATTAAATTTTTTTAAAGAAACAAGGGGCCTTTATAATGATATTCTCCCAGGAATTTTTCAAGGTGATGATGAGCCATAATTTTTCGATGTCAAGGAGCATGCATGGGAATGATTAAAGATAATCTTCAGACGACCTTGTTGACTAGTTGATTATAGATTTGGTTGCATTGCACTATAGTATTTCTGATTTGATTGTGTCTTGGAGTTTTGAGATCAAATGCAAAATATCTTTAAACCAAGAATTACAATAAAAGTGCAACACTCGGGTTGTCTTTTTAAAGAGCTTTTATTGAGCTAACTAAGTTAACTAATTATCTAAAAGGCAAGAAAACGTAGTTGGTTTTAAAAATCATTTTTAACTACGACTAATTGGATGCAATAAAATGAAATCCTAAGCTACTATATTTGGTTCTTTCTTTATAAAATGGAATGGCTACTGGAAATAGGCATGAATGTAAGATAGGTGCTCTTGGAAATGGCATAATAACTATCCTTGTTAAAATGACTCATGGGAGTTACAAAATCATTAGTAGTCTAATGGAAATAACCCTAGATAACAGGGTCTAGCATTGCTAATCAATTATTAGTCTAAATAACACAGTCCATTGCTTAGGAACACTATTCAATGCCAATTATGTGTGATGTGAAATAGATTAATACAACTTCTTTCCTATTGATATAAATACGATAACACAACATTCAGTTGACTCAAATCAACCAAATCATCTAACAATAACATGTTGACAACACAATCTATTTGAATCAAATCGGAAATATCTATCTATCTATCTCAAAACATTCAAGTAGCATATTCCAAACCATAACATAAGTTTAATTCACAAGACTATCCAAACAAAATCAACTCTCACAGTACATAGAGATAATCCTAGAACTAGGTAATCAAAATATACAACTTACAAAAGAAACTGAATTAAGTAACTCGCCTATAGTAGTGCAGAAACTCAAGAAGCAGTCCATCTCCACGCTGTAGTTTTTAATTGGTCCTTAATTGTCATTTTGTAAATTTGCCAAAATTTGTTTAAATTTTCCTCCCATGCAAAATCAAGCACAAGCTAGCATTAAAAATCCAAAGAAACAATTGCATGAATAAGTTAACAATTTATGACTACTTTATCCCTAATTAGACTTAATTTAATGCAAACGTCCTTAATATAAATTAGTGTTAAATCATGATAAAAATACAATAAAATTCCCAAATTATTCATAAAATAATATATTAAATATGGCATGATCAATTTCAAACTTGGTTGAATAGGAAGTGTAAAATAGAGTATATATATCTTGTGATCATTTTTTAAAATAAAAAAATAGTGAAGGAATCTTCTTGGAACAATACCAGAACGGACGATCAATTTTTTTTTTATAGAGATATAAAAGATATTATGAATTATATGTATTGGTGCACAAAACAATATTTAGCAACAGACACATTGGGATGCGTGAGGTACATAGGATTAAAACAAATGGATATGTGAGTCATGATATGTGATTAGGATGTATTCACATACGTTCAAAGTTTGCTAATATAGTATTGCATTATTATCTTTTTTTAGATTTAAATGTAGATCAACATCTAGATCAAAGTTTTATATAACTGCAAGTAGCAAGATTGTCCATTGGATGGGATTTGTAACAATTTTTTTAATGTTTTAATTTGTTGATTTGGTGTGTTGCAGTTATAACTTTTGTTGCTTTCTCTTTAATGAATTTGGTGGGTTTGCATGTGTTATTTTTTGGTTGAGAATTTTTAAATATTTGATTCTCCATTTGTTATATATGAAGTTAACTAATTTTTACTGACTTGCGTCTGGTCAGCCCTTCTCGCACAACGACATGAGGGCAAGGGATGTTATCAAAGGTGCCAAAAGAAAGCCATTGGCTGTGTGGGACGAATGGGGGGTATAGCAAGACGTAATAGCTCTCGCCGGCTTTAACATTCTTGCCGGAGATATCAACCACCGGTTCTGGCAAGTCTGCCCTAACCGATGATGGCTTGGTGGAGAAGGTGAAGAGGAAAAAGAAGAGAGTTATTGTTGCTAAGGCAGGCTTCATTTTGCTTTGAATTTGTATCAAAGAGATTTGTGCTGTGTTGAACTGATTGGTATGGAGCTAAAATTTATAGAGAATTTTCCCTTGGATTCAATAATTGATTTCGGTGTAATCGTGAATAATTTATTTGTTTTGCCTCTATGATTACCTTAAATTAATTGTTTTATATTGTTAGCTTTGAGGATCACCTGGGTGATTAAACTAATGTATTAGCTTAAATTAATTGTTTTATATTGTTAGCTTCTTGCGGACCACGTACATTTTCTTTGTTTGATTTAGTTTAAACTAATGTGTTGAATACAATTTGATAAAAGAAACAAACTGCAATTACTTGTATACTTTGGGAGTTGTTATAAATTCTACAATTTCTATTAAATAATAATAATATGGTTAATGTCAAATTTTGCCTAAATGTTTTTGTGTACGAGCTGTGGGTATCCGGGAATTTTTTTGGATCAATTATTTCCTGGAGGTTTTAAGAAGGGGGAAAATCGGTCTAACCACTAAAAAAATTAAAGGTAAAGGTTCAATTTTTTCCAGAAGATTTTGCATACGAGTTATGGGTATCCATAATCTTTTTTGGATCAATTTTTTCCTTGGAAGTGTTAAAAAAGAGGGGTAAAATTGTCCTAATTGTTAAAAAACTAACATTGACTATTAAAAAAGTTGAGGGTTAAGGTTCAATTTTTTTTCTAGAAGTTGAGTATATGAGCTAAGGTTTAATTCAGTCTAACGGATGAAAAACAAATCTTGACCTTAGAAAGAAATTAAAATTGACCATTAACATTTTCACGGATAGGGGGATATTGCTCCTAGCTTTTTGTAACACTTTTGAGGATAAAATTAATCCCAAAAAAAAATTTCTAGGTGCTTACAACTCCTACACGAAAACTTACCTGGCAAACCTCAACCTTAACCCAATAATAATATTCGTGACATTGAAATACATATATAACCTATTGATTAGCAATCTTTGTTATTATAGGCTGATTTTTTAAGATATTCCATATTATTGAAAATATTCATCAGTAAAAATTGAAATGAAAAAGCAATGGAAAAAATAATTTTATGTACGACAAATATTTTCATGTCCTAAGATGAAAAACCAAACAAACAAAAGACTGAATCATGTGGATTAAAAATGTAAAAAATGCATCTCTTTTTCCAAAAACACCCTTATTTATAGAAAAAGGTGAGTGAGAGAGAATGACTAGAAAAAATGATGAGAGAGAATAAGCAAGAAAGAGTGATGGAAGGGACATATAATTAATTCAGGGTAAAAATGAAAAAAATATATTAAATATTTAGATATATCCAAAAACGATCTTATAAAAAAGAACATACTCATTCAACAAATCTTATCTCATAAAAAGCAATTAATTAAGAGAATATTAATTTAAGAACATTATTGTTGGGGAGTCTATCTATATTTTTATAAGTGTCAACACCCATTTCCATTTCGATATTCACAGCGTAATAGAGAGCAAGTTCCACAAGCATACAGAAAAGTACATATATACCGATAAAAGTATTTTTTTACAGTCCAGAGTCAACCATACAGTATGCGACAATATGTACAACTATTACAAAATATCCAAAAGTATTTTAGACATAGACTATCTATAACCACAAACTTTGTCTTTGCCTCGAGACATGTGATAGTCACTTCCCTTGATCTATATCCTTGCCTTTTGATCCACTGGCACCTGCTGAGATGTTTTATTTAGAAAAGAGGATTAGATTCCAAGGAATCCCAATAGAAACATGCTATCGTTATATAAAATATGAAAAGTTAATATGATATGCACAATGTATGCACCAATTAATGAACAATATAACATATTATTGTCATGTATACATGAGTAGGGCCCTTGTCCAACTAATCGTACATCGGTTGGGTTCTTACCCAACTCCTAGTGTAAGTGCACCTCCGTCACTAACTGCTTCTTCTAGGCAAACCATATTGATTAAAAGTACAAACAATGACATCCACACAATCATATGAACTATGACATGATGTATGAAGGATAATGTTCCTACCTTAAACCTTTTCTCCTTAAAACATGTGCCTTGGTTTAGGTTCCAACAATTCGGGTTTTCAACTTGGTCTTAAAATGTCAAATGTACAAGAATTAGGTTGATACTCATTCATATACTTCTTTAAACTCATGGTATTGGTTATCTTTTAGGCTATTAAGATATCCATTAGAAGCTCAAACAAGTACCCATATGATTGGAAAAGTTAAACCAATCAAAAAGGTGAACGTGCTAAAATAGGGGTCTTGGCTGCAGCTAAAAGTAGGCTAGAAGATTTTGGGCTGCGGCCAGAAATAGCTCAGAAAGATTTTGGTTACAGCCAGAATCTTCTGGCTGTGGCTAAGAAGCTGCCATGTTTCTTAGTTGAAATTCTAAAAGTCATAACTAATTTCACAAAAATAGAAATGGGGTGTTTTGAAATTCTATGGAAAGCCCTTTAAGTGTAGTTTCATAGAAAAGTATGAAACACCATTATCTATAATCACAAAATTCCAGAATTTCATAAATTCCCATGCTGTTGTAGAATTAAGTAAAAAAATAGGTCAAAACTTTGAAAATTCATAACTTTCAACCCATAAGTTGAAATTGCTTATAATACTTAACAAATTAAAGCTCATGATGTCTACTTTAATCCTAGAAAGTTTCATTACATTCTGACTTGATTTGGTCAATGAAATGCATGATAAAACAACACTGCCCTACAAGAGATAACAAAACAACATGCTTTTACACTTCAATAAATTCGCTATTTGTGTACAAACTTCCAAAAATCATGATCACTTATATTCCCATACAAGTTTCCTTTCTAAATCTAATGGAATCATTAGATTTTTGAAAATCCAACTCCTTCCCTCTGATGCAACTCCTGGAAGAAATTAGGGTTCTTAAGGAAAAAATGTGTTTTTGTGTTTCAACTTCAAGGCTTACTTCTTTTCACTCCTAGTCACTTAATTAACCACTTAAACACTTTCTAAACATGATTAAACTAACTTTGGGCAGCATAACACTTAGGGTTAACATTTTTCCAAATTTACAAATCATAGCAAATGAACTCCAAAGCCACCAATCATTCCAACGACAACAACAACAACTAAAGATTAAAATTATGGAGTTATCTTTGGCTTTTCTTGTTGTCTCTCTCTAGAAGTTACTGTTCACTCTCTCTTCAACCTTGAGATTAGCTTGCCAAACAACAAGTTTCATGGAGAAGAAGAGATTAGAGAAGAAGCTTATGCAAGTTTGAGAGCCAATCTTAAGAAATTACAAGCTTACTTTGATCTTTCTCTTCTTTCCTCTAAAGCTTGAGTTTTCCTTAAGCTTTTCTCTCTCTCTCTCTCTCTCCTGTCTTGGCTTAGGACGAAATGAAGGCAGGAAAGATGAAGAAAGCTTCATAAAATCTGGCCTATTTTCCCCTTATTTAATAAATGGTGACATAATAGATTTATGACCTCATCTTTGTACTTTGTCTTATCCTCTTCAAATTGGTGTTATAAAGTTCAATTGAGTTTGAACTAAATTTCCTCTCCTTTCCTTCTAACCCAACACGCCCTTAAGGGGTCCTTAAAAAACAAATGGGCTTCTTTCAACTTGTCTTAAGCTCATGCACAAAATAACATTATCTTAAGGTAATAACCCATGAGCCCATATTCAACAATTATATTTTATTCCTTTTGGTTTGGATTAAAGACACTTGGCATATCATAATCCCAATAATTATTTTTCCCTCCCATTTTCCTTATAAATATGAACATTTCTAAAATTCATAAATTTTAAATTCATGAATATTCACCATTTTATTGAATTTCCCAAATAATTACAATATATTTGGTGAATACAAAATTTGGGGTATTACAATAAGCACAGTAAGTCTTGAGTTGTGTTCTAAATTCTTGTTTATTCTTAAAAATAAAAAGGGAATCTTTTGTGCTTTGGTAAATAGGCCGTTTTTTTTTTTTGAAAATTAATTTGGATAGTTTTCCTTAGTTTTGAATGAGGTCCTGAGCTTTTTTTTTTTTTTCCCCTTTTTATTGGATTCTTAAACGTTTTGTTGTTAGATCCATGAATCCCTAGAATATTAAAGTGTTAAATAAGCATTAATAGAGTTAAAAATTTAAGTGTCTGAAACTTTCTTCTCCTTCTATCTCCTTATTGGCTTCCACCATAGCCCAAGTCTGAGCAATCTCTCCACTCTCCACCTTAAAGTATACAACTGTTAATACTTATTTATCGATTTTATGCTTTAGGGACTAACGGATCTAACAGTAAAAAGTTTAAGGATCCCGGAAAAAGAAAACAAAACTCAGGGATATATATGATCAACACTGAGGGAACCTATAAGACCTCCATATTAATTTTCCCTTTTTTTATTAATATGAAAGAGATATTATTAATTAAGCATCTAAATTCACGGGTCTACGTATGCTACTTTATTTTATTACTTTTCACTAAATGACAAGTGGGGGCAGTTAGGTGGATGAAAATTATTCAATGAATAAGCTAAACACAATGTCGCGATAAGGATTTTTAAAACACTGCAACTAGATGTTATTTCGTTTAAATTTTGCCAATATTAGAAGTCTTATTTGAAGGTTTCCGGGAAGTAAAAGCTTGCCTTAAACCAAAAACACAAAATTTCATATAAAGGTTTATAAAACTGCAAGTGGATATTATTTTAATATTGGGTGTTATTGATGGTAGATCAAGTGGGGGGTATTTGGTCCTTTTTAAATAAGTTTAAGGCTTAAGTGTCGAAGTCTCTTAAATATTCATCAGGTGGAGAAATTAAAAAATCCTCTTGAATTAAAAAAAAACATGTTTAACCAACAAACTGTTGATTGAGGTGATAAGGGGCCTTACCTTCGTAAAAAGAAGAACATAAGTTCAAGTTTTGAGAAACAGATTTGTTGGGAGAGGTAATAGCCTTTTACCTACTAGACCTTAAGGGGGAAACCTTTAATCAAATTAAAATAAAACAGTCATGTTTAAAAGCACCCAACAATATGCGAATCTAATTAAATAATATCGAATACAATATAAATAATTGCATGACAAGAATATTATTTTAACTATTTTTTTCATTGATAACCATCGAGACATTCGCTAATGAATAATAATAGCTGCAGTTGCTTAAAGAACTACGTGTCAAATTGAAGTTTTTAAAGCTTGTTTTGGATTGCCGCCCCAATCCCCAAAACTTACGTTTTTTATTTGGAATAAATGTAGTTGGTTGACATAATATTTTTAATGCTTGTGATGACATTTCGATGAAATGACTTCTGAGCGAAAAGTGAGTGGTTTGTTACTTTGTTTTGTCTTGTTTGAATTGAACAGAACGGAGGAAAGTGAAATGATTTTAATGTTATTTTCAACTAACAAAAAAATCGGACCGGGTAATGAACCGATCACGATATAGGTTTAAAGGTTGATAGTCAATCAGAGTCTAATCAATGGTCGCACTGGTCATATTAAAATATTATAATTTATTAGTAGCAATATATATATTAATATATTTTTAAAATTCTATAGATAAAAATGAAGGTCTTTAGAAAAAATGCTTAAAATCTATTAGTATTAGTTATAGTGTTTATACTTATATAATAACATATCCTTTCCTATAATTAGTATATCCTTTTAAATAATTTTTTTCATTATCTTCTTCTTTTTTTTTAGATTTATTCTTCCTTTACCTACTTTCCTCTTCATCTTGGTCTTCAATATTTCATTTTCCCCTAAAAAATAGCACAAAATACTAATAAAAAATTAAAAAAATGAAAATGGTACAACCAGTTGAACCACTGGTTTTCCTGGTCTTAATCGGTTCAGATCGGTCCAACCGGTTTCAGTAAAACTATAAATATTATAATTATATATACCCAATTTTGGTAGCATAACATTTAGGATTCAACATTTCCTAAATTTTACAATCAAAGTAAAACAACAAAAAATTCATCAATTAAATTAACTACAACAGCCATAATAACGAAAGATTGAGGTCTAAGAAGTCACATTTGCTTGCTTCTGGCTTTTCCCTCTTTGGCCGAAACCCTAGCCCCAACAACATTGAAATTTTGCTTCAATGATACCTTGAATCATGTAGAGGAATAGTTTAGAGGAAGGATTATACAAGTTAGGAGCTAAATCACCGAAGAAATCAAGCTTACTTGGCACTTTGCTCCTCCTTTTCTCTAAGAATCTCAAATGGCTGACAGTTTTGCCTAGGGAAGATGAAGAAAAATGTTTTTTATAACATTTTGCTTATGTCATAATTCCTTATAATTATTTAATTCCCCATTTTTAGATTTATGTAGATTTTGGCAAATTTTCTATCCAAACTTTGAAAACTCATAACTAAATTTATAGACATCGTATTAGAGTGATTCTAAAAGCTATAGAACCTATTGAGTCTAGTTTCATGGAAAAATATAGCTTTTAGCCAATTAAAAGTACAACATTCCAGGAATTAAAATCTTTGGACGTTGTACCAGAAACTTTCTAGTTTCACTAGGTAAATTTAAAAAATTCATAACTCTTTTCATCCATCTCCAAAAATAACTCATTAACTATCAAATTAAAGCTTAGGTGTCTACTTTTATCTTGTAAAATTTCATAATTTTTGCTTATCATTTGGTCATCCAAAACCATATGACAAACTCACTGCCTCACAGGAAATTCCACTGGAAACATTGTTCACCTTTCAATTTCCAATATTTAATTCCTATGACCAAAATTAACATTAATATTGGGCCAAATATTACTTTCTTGTATTCCTCTACTTTGGGCCTCAATATTGGGCTTTTGAAAAATCCAAGAATTAATTCCATAATTTATTCTAGCTCTTTAATTCGCCATTTTATTCCTTTAAATTTGAGGAATTTTGGGTAATTGAAATTTGTGATGTTACATTTCTCCCCCTGTTCAATAAATTTCATTCTCAAAATTTGAACGTCTATAACATAGGGACTAATCCTATCTCACTTTGTAACTCATCCCTAGATTGTGCATACTTATAAAGCGTGCACCACAAATTACCTGATATGTGTGAATGAACTGCTTATCAAAACTTACATACTCAACCCCTTTCTATTCTCATGAGTTACCCAACCTATTATTGTACTGATTGTCCATCAGAACACTCAGTATATTATTCTAGACCTCATTGCCTTGTCGGAATACTACCCTGATATACTTAGCCTTATAGCGTATCTCATTCCATTCTCATAGCACTGAATATTCTGGTCTTATTGCCCTGTACAAACATGTACACTGGAACTTACCGCCAACCGGCCTATCTATAGACTTGACTGGCTATATCTATATTCACTATTTGTAACCGTGTCTATCTATTTGATGTTCAGGATCAAATAACTATTTGACCTTTACAAGCCATACTATATATAGTCTGATCCTACTATATGTTTTGTTCAGGATAAATTGACTATCTGCCCCTTTACTAATCGTACTATGTGCAATGGTCACTATATGCATTATTCACTGTATGTACAATCCACTGTATGCACTATATCACGAGTGGGTGACTCATTCTATGAAGCTATAGTGTGGAGAGTATTCACCACCATTACACCCTATTACAGTAGGGTTCCTCCCAATTTCAGTTCACATGTGTCACCCCAAACCACAAGGGTTGTGTATGTGACTGTTGACCATACAGGTCATCACACTGTAACCACTCTAGATGTAATACTCACCACTCTGGATGTAATATTGTACATCACTCTGGATGTCACACTCTACACCACTCTAGATGTCATAGTGTACACCACTCTAGATGTAATATGTTGGCCACTTCGTCTCATCAGCATGTTTTAAGCACCACATTTCAGCCTCAGGGTTACTTGTGATTTTCACCAGTGCAACCAGGACTTTCATGCACAACTTCCTGGCCATGTCAGGGGTGTATCCTAACCATGGGGTTGATTAACTTACTCTGATGGGCTGCCTGTGTCATTGTAGACCCCACAAGTATTTTGGGATGATTAACACTGGCGTGACTGTCAGCCTTACCTATATCACTCAAAAATCACACGTATGTTCACTACGTTTCTATGGCATCTACTCTAATGTTTTACACTAACAAATACAACATAGGTAGGGCTGCATTGTCTGCCCATACTTGTCTGACTACCTCAGTTGGATCCCACTTGGCCTCCGTAGTAACACACAATTATTCATAGAAAATGTGATAAATAAATATATCATACACCATATAAGTAACAGAATTATAACACCATTAATCTGACTGTTCGTTGGCGTTTAGGTACAAACCTAGTTTGTGCCCCTACTGGCCTGGTTGCATATATTATTCAGGATCATATAACTGTATGACCCATACTTATACCATATTCCTGCACAGACAACTGCCTTCCAAGAATGTTTCACTGTCTCGGCATATATGACTGCCTGTCCGGAAATGTTGTTTCCCTATCCCAATGTAGAGTACTGCCTGCCCGGAAATATTTCTCTATCCCTGGTAGGTTCCACACCACAAAAAAGCTGTATGTCTACAACTCATGTCACAAATACATGCCATATATGGCATATAGATAATCACATAACTATGCTAGACACCAAATCATGTAACAGAACCATGATACTATGAATGCACCCTACGTGTCAGTTCTTCACCCGTTTCAGCTCAAATTATTGTAGGGCCATTTCAAATTTTTGTGAAATCAAAACTTAACAGTGGATTTATGGGTTATGGATTACTTGATAACCCTTCTCTACTTATACCTTTCAATACATTCTTTGACATCTAACTATTGACTCTTAGTATAGCCTCAAGCTAGTGAAATAGCAGACAGATCAATTCTTTCTCTCAGTTCATCAGAGAACTATCACCTCAATCAATTCTTTAAACGAATATTTTATGATCATAATCTTTCCCTATGTTAGACTTAGCAACTAGCTAGTTTTCAAAATCCCTCTCTGCAAGGATTCATATCCGTAAGAATCTTATTCTTTAATTCCATGGATCATCACTAACCCAACATGCTACTAAATAACTTTGCCAACCTAAGGACCCACTGGTTCACTAGGTCTTAAGGCCTTTGGACACATAGGTCTACTACAACATACCTGGCATGTAGGATTTATAGCCTAGGGTCTCTAACCCAACTTTTAGGTTTATCATGATATGTAGAACCTTAATATCATACATATTGGAAATCATTTCCCCCTTAATTATACCCAATAGGCATGCTAAGAATCAGGATCAATGGCACCTATTCTAACCTTTATGGTATTTAGGTATTATCCTCAAAACATTATTGAAGGTTCAACACTATCTATAGGGTTCACAAGGTTCAAACTTTTGTCATGCATTAGAACCATTTGCAACCTGATTCACATTTCGACCTAAGCATTATTTCAGCTTAGATTGGATTCAAGCCTAACCCAACTTTCAGTATTATTAGATCAGATCCTCTAGGATTGACATACGACATAATCACCATGTATCATATATCACCGTATATCATACCTTCATGCCTTTAACACTATTGAGTTACTAAGGATTATCACTTAGCATGGAGAAGCCTCAAAACATTTACTATGCCTCAAATTTTAATAACCCCATCAATTGGACCTTTCTGGGCAGCATTCACCAAGACAGAAATGTCCTGATTTAAAATCAATACTTATATCATCATTGTCTCTATGCTTCTAAACATTCTTTAGATCACCTAACTCAAATGATTATTAGCCATGGAGAAACCTTAAATAATTACTATTCCTCAAGTCTCCATGACCTTGTCAACTTACTTCCAAGGGGGTCACCTATCCTAAGATTTCCCTGGGTAGAACACGCTTAACTTTTGTGTGCCTGTGCCAAAACACAGATACCAGCTCTATCTACTCCTAACCATCGGTACCCTAAGACTACCCTTGTCTCAAACATCATACCAGCTGCCTTTGGTTGACTAAATATTGGCCTTGGCTGTACCCACTTCCTCGGGTTTCATAATTTCCTTAAACCATCCTCAGTTCAGTATTGCATCACTAGTTGCCCTCGGGTATTCCCAAATCTTTCGGGGGCTGATTAATAGACTGAGAGAACTCACTCCTTTAGTACCCCCGTCCGTACATATATTCTATCACTGTATAATCAGTACCATATCAGTATACTATCCTGTTACCATAGCTACCACTCTGCTAGAACGGCTTTGGACTCTTCTAGAACAGCTTGGGCTCTGATACCAAAATATAATACCCTTATCTTATTTTCACATTTTTCAGAGTGCTAGCACATAATTCGATGAGCAACACAGGAATAACGTCAATATACTGATATATTGATACAAGGTACTTGATTACATTATTGGTTTTCCCCTCGAGGTTTCACAATATATATACAAATTGTCCAAAATATCCAAAAATAAAGACTACATATAACCATTATCTTTGTTTCGAGATCCCCACTCATTAGTTTCCCATGTCTACCACCTTGCCTTTAGAGCTGTTGGTTCTCGTTGGAACATTTTTATTTATGAAAAAGGATGAGATTCCAAGGAATCCCAGTAGCAACATACAATTAATCATATAAAATGTGATAATCAAATATGCAATGCACCATATAATTAAAATGAAAATTCATATTATAACATATGTGTAAACAATGTTCAGGGCCAAATAGTGGTTTGGATCCCCTACGTGTACCTCAGTTGGGTCCTAACCACAGCTAGGTAATGTTCATGTACCTCAGCTGGATCCCTAACTACAGCCAAGTAGAGTGCCCTCAGCACATGTTCATATCACAGAATACAACAACAGATGATATATCAACAATCACATAGTGATGAGAGATTAAGTTACTACCTTAGCCCTTTTTCACCTCATAAAGCATTCCTCGATATATGTGTCAATGACTCAGCTTTTAACTTGGTCCTAAAATGTCAAATGTGCAGGAATTAGGTTCAATCACATTCATGCACTATTCTAGGTACTTCCATAGTGTTTTTAGTGGTTATATGAGTCTATTGTAAAAATTTACCAAAATGCCCTCGTGGGCCCGGGCCGACCCAGACTTACGTTGTCTGACCGTACTTTTTCTGAAATTTTGACCTGAGCTATTTTAACATATTTTTGCCCAATGATTCAATTTTCAGACTAGTAATTGCAAATTCACTACCCAAAGACCAGAATGCCCTTGGCAGCCCCTATTTTAGTGTTTCAGGGCGTTTTGATAATTATACTTTTTAAGGGTTTTTCTGGAAAAATGTTCAACTGTAACCCCACCTAATTTTTCCTCCTAAACACAATAGAATCATTAAATTATCAAAAATCCAGTGATAATCCCTTCAAACAGCACTGGCCGAAACCTAAAATTCTTCGGAGGAAAATTGGGGTTTTTCACTTCTGACTTCGCAGACTTGCTCCTTTCTATTTCTAATCAATTTATTAACTATTTAATTAGGTTATAACTACCATTTAGATAGCATAACATCTAGGGTTCAACCTTTCCTAAATTTTAAAATCACAGCAAAACAACAAGAAATTTACTGATTAAATAAACCAAAACAGCTATAACAACCAAAGATTGAGGTTTAGGAAGTTATATTTGCTTCCTTCTGCCTTTTACCTCTTTGGCCGAAACCCTAGCTCCAAAAACACTGAAATTTTGCTTCAATGATACCTTGAATCATGTAGAGGAATAACTTAAAGGAAGGATTATACAAGTTAAGAGCGAAATCACTGAAGAAATCAAGCTTACATGGCAATTTGCTCTTCCTTCTCTCTACAAATCTCAAACTCACACACACTCTCTCTCTTGAGCTCTTAATGGCTGACAATTTTGGCTAGGAAAGATGAAGAAAAATGGTTTTTATAACATTTTGCTTATGTCATAATTCCCTATAATTATTTAATTCCTCATTTCGGATTTATGCAAATTATGGAAAATTTTCTGTCCAAATTTGAAAAATTATAACTAAATTTATAGACATTGTATTGGAGTAATTCTAAAGGCTATAGAACCCTTATTGAGTCTAGTTTCAAGGAATAATATAGTCTTTAGCCAATTAGAAGCACAACATTCCCAGAATTCAATTCTTTGGACATTGTTCCAAAAACTTTCTAGTTTCACTAGGTAAACTTCAAAATTTCATAACTCTTTGCATCCAACTCCAAAAATTACCTATTACCTATCAAATTAAAGCTTAGGATGTCTATGTTCATCTTATAAAATTTCATAATTTGTGCTTATCATTTGGTCATCCAAAACCATATGAAAAACTCACCGCCTCACAAGAAATTTCACTAGAAGCATTGTACATCTTTCAATTTCCAATATTTAATTCCTATGACCAAAATTAACATTAATATTGTGCTAAATATTATTTTCTTGTATTCCTCTACTTTGGGCCTCAATATTAGTCTTTTGGAAAACCTAAGAATTATTTTCATAATTTATTCTAGCTCTTTAATTCACCATTTTATTCCTTTAAATATAAGGAATTTAAGGTGATCGAAATTTGGGATGTTATATTTGGGCTGAATTTTCAACTATTTTCAAATATATTTTCTTACTAGGATGAAACCTGGCATAGTAGTTTGAATTCATTATGTATAAAGCTCATCTGACTGGAGATAGAAATAAGGGCGTTAGATTAAGGATCCAATAAAAAGAACAAAAACTCTGGGATTCTATTCAACACTGAGGATCTATATAAAGACCTCCATATTAATTTTCCCATTTTTTTAAGATGAAAGAGACTTTTAGACTTTGGGTTCAAGTCCACCCTTGATGGGCCGGGCTATTTGATTAGGCTATAAAGACCTCCATATTAATTTTCCCATTTTTTTAAGATGAAAGAGACTTTTAGACTTTGGGTTCAAGTCCACCCTTGATGGGCCGGGTAATCAAATAAGAATAAAATCAGCATTAATTGCAGATTGGAGAATAATTCAGCAATAATTATGGATTTGCTAATTGAGGAATAAATCGCCATACTTAAGAAATTAATTAAGAATCAATTAATTTAATTGCTGTCTTGGAGGGTAAGAAGGAGTGCACACATTTCCTAATTAGTGGCCACCATAAACCACTATAAATAAGGTGTGCCTCCTCAATTACAATTCACCCTGCCATTGAGCTTTTTGGCAATCTCTTCTCTCCTACTATCTTTCTGGTTCTGGTGATCTGCTGTGCAAATCACAATTAGGCTCTAGTAGTCTAATAATTGTGTGGGCACAATTATGGAGCATTAGAGCTTTGACCCGGATCCGAACATGGATTCGCCCCGGTACGCCGATCTCCCTCCCTCTATATTTTTTCTTACATTGGCATCAGAGCATGTTGATCCTTGAGGTTGTGATTATTCTATGTGAATAAACATGTGTTGTAATTTTAATTATATCCCATCATGATTTTTATTTCCGCTGTGCAATCATATATATGAGATTATATGATGATAAAATATATGTTGCTTCAATTTTTCGCACGAATGCATACAACAATATATTTTTGGGGTGCCAATATGAAATTATTTTTGCTGCACAAAATGATACTCCCAGTTTGTTCTTTTGAAAGCCTCATACATGTATATATATATTTTTTGTTTCATATGATTGTATACAATGTTTTTTTTGTCTTTGCCTCCACATGAATATGAAACTATGTCTTAAATGTATATATTGAACAATACATGCGTATGTGTTTTGTGTACTTCTACTCTTCTTCCCAGATTTGCCATTTGACCTGAGCTCCATATGCACATAAATAATACTAGGTTCTTGACTGTTTGCTCTTTTGATTATTATAGATATATATGTACACACACACACACACATACATATCTTATGTCAAAGCTTCGACATCTCCTTACTTCTTCGAGCAATGAAACCTTATCTAAGCCGTGTGGATAGTATTCGAAGATAGTGAAATAGATTATCTTCTTCCATAAAGTTAAAACTAAGTTAAGTTTTAAAATAGTGTATTAAGTTCTAACATGTTGTTTAGGCAACACTTGAGACAAATGTCAAGCTAAGAAGTTAAGACAAATACAATGCCAAGTTCTTTCAAATAAACAACAATTGTATGTTGTGACAAGACATTTCTCAGTGAGTAGGAGTAAGCTGTGTCTCCCAGTGAGTGGGAGTAAGGCACATCTTCCGATGAGTGGGCGTATATGAAAGTAAAAATTGCCCCTAATATGCATATTGTAACCTTTAGCAATGTGATTCGCCACATTAAACTTAAGTGTAAAAGACTGAAGGATCCAAGATCCATCAGTCAGACGAACTTAGCTAAAAGAGTGGGAAGATTCATCCTCTAAGCCTAAGGGCAAGAAACTTATGAGGTAAACTTGATCTTGAGGAGGTCAAATGGTTTCTACAAAGATGAAAAGCTATATTGATAATCCTTAAGGGTTGAAAAAGTTGCAATCTACATGAGTTGTGGATGTTTCAAAGAACCATATGGCTTTATGTCAAATGCAAAGCAATAAAGAGATAGAATTGGAACTTGCACGTTAACTCTGTATAGATAAACCACCCTGATTCACTCCATACAATTGCAACTGACAGAATCACATCTTTGCTATCTCTTTCGTCAAGGATTGATGGGACTATGATTCTCAAATCCTTCATTGGATTTTGATGTTTCTTTTTAGGGATAAAAGATTCCATTTCTTGCCATATGTACACATTGATCAAAAGAAATGATCAAACTAGCAAAAGAGTATTTGCTAAACAACGTGTGCTAAAGGGTTAATACCCTTATGAATAAGTTGAGAACTTACTCTACCTGACAAGAAAGACAAAGAAACATTTTTTGAGAAAATTCACTACAATTGGCAAATTTTGAAGTTAGTGAACCAATGAACGTGAGGGCAAAACACAAAGCTTGGTGTTTCATTAATGTTGAGGATGTTTACTCAAAATACATTAATGTTTACTTGATTTTTGGCAAAGGTGAAGCTGTTAGATAATGGCTGAACTAGTCAGAAATCAGTTAAACTAGAAGGATATGACCTTTCGAACTAACAAGGGTTAAAGATACCACATGATTAGTTCAAGCTGCTCTTTGTACAATAAAGGCATTGTTAGAAAACTATCAATACGTAGAACCCTCCAACATAATAGAATTGTTGAAATGGAGAGATAGACCTCTCCTTGACATGGTTGAGTAGATAATGGCATAAGTAAGGCCATCAGCCATATGTTGTTATGTAAGCTCACAGTTATTATCTTCACACTTGATCAAATGCCCTCTATGTCAGTCATGACCTTACCTTATGAATCACGGATAGGCCTTAGATCAGACACAAGCTTGTTAAGACTATAAGGGTTAGCAACTTTATATCAATAATTCTTCCTATGAGTAAGGAAGATCGGGGTCAAGGTATACAAGGTATCTCTTGTTAGATCTCAAGTTTTGATGATAACAAAGAATGATATGAAAAAAGATTTGATAAACAAATAAGTTTGAACAAAGTAATAACAGGAAAAATCATCACTTGAAGTAAGCATTGGAGTAATGAAGAAAGGCCAAGAGAAAAAGCTGAGAAACTTGATCTGTGGCAAGTTTTCTAAAGGGTTACTCGAGTAGGTACTCGAGTAAAGAGACAGAAACTTGAAGTAACCAGCTCAACCTTCAAGTAACATGCCAATGATACTCGAGTATGTACTTGAGTAATATATAAGGTAAATGACTCCAAGTTGCTCTCGGCCTGCCAATGTTACTCGAGTAGCTACTCGAGTAACCAGGTAACTCACTGGCAGTTGCTCTCGGCCTGCCAACGTTACTCGAGTAAGTACTCGAGTAACCATGTCAAAGACTTCCAGTTACTATCGGCATTGTCAACCCTGCCAATGATACTTGAGTATGCACTCGAGTTACTCTATTTCAAGAAATACGTTGCTCTCGGCATTCTCAACCCTGCCAATGTTACTCGAGGAGTTACTCGAGTAACTCACTGTGGTAAGCAAAACCTGAAGGTATTACTCGAATAACATGAAATGTTTTTCTCACCCTTCACTTCAAGTTACTACTAGAGTATGCAGAATTACTTAGAAGAAAAACTTCAAGTCACTACTCGAGTATGCAAAGTTAGTTGGAAGAGAACTTCAAGTCATTACCCGAGTAAGCTATGCAAAAAAATTTATGTTTACTCGAGTAAGGACTCGAGTAACAAGGTAATCAAACTTGAAGTGCTCTCGGCCTTGAAATCCTGCCAACATTACTGGAGTGAAGCATCGAGTAACCTAAAGTTTATTTGAAGGTTTACTCAAGTTGGTACTCGAGTAACTAATGAAGAAAAGTTTGCCATACTCGAGTAAGTACCTGAGTAAATAAGTATTTCCAAAGGTTTGAAATTTTGTTTACTTCATGCACTACCCGAGTAATGTTATGTTTGATTATTGACTTGCAGTTTATCAAAGTTTTCCCAATGATACTCGAGTATGTACTCGAGTAAACTTTAATGAATACTCGAGTAGCTACTGGAGTATGCAAGTTCAGATTTTGAGAATTCATTCCAACGTTTATTGATTTGTTTCCTATATGATTAACCTTTCATTGTATTAGTATTTTTAGCATATCCACAGATAAACAATGAAGAAATCTTACCAAATAAGGAAAGTCAAATGCATTGTTCAAATGTCACCTACCGCCACTTACCGCAAACGGATATTTTTCAAATACTGGAAAAGTCAACAGTGGCTGCGCACTCTCTAGCGGACGAGAAGAAAATGTTCTAACGGTTATTACCAACACACCTATATATATGGGAACATCCAAATAGAGAAGTAGAACAAGATCATACACACGAACGCATTATCAAGCTCACTACTCTGTTTTACTCATATTTGTGATTCTATGCTTCAGTGATTCTTATTCACTCTGTGAGAGAGACATTTCATTCAAACTCAATATTTGTTATTGAGGTAACTTAAGGTTGTGGAACCTTGAGTTGGGATTGGATTACAACTTGTAAGGGGGAGTGAGTGTCCAGGCGAAGGAACTTGCTTATACTGAGGTGCCAAGAACCCACTGAATCTTGGAAGTTATAGTGAAACTCTCAGAGAAGCTTTGAGAACTGGACGTAGGTCAAAGTGGTTGTGGCCGAACCAGTATAACTCTCGTTGTACACTTCGGTGATATTTCTCCTTACTCTTTATTACTTTGCATTCACCGTCAAGTTTTTATATTTGCAAAGAAATTTTAGTATCACCCAATTCTCCCCCCTCTTGGGTGAAACACTTGCTCTAACATTTGGTATCAGAGCATAGGTCTTCTTGTTAAGGTAGAACAACCTAAGAAGGATCCAATGGCAAGCATGGGCGAAGGAATTCTTCCCGACGGAGCGTCCATCACAAGACCTCCAGGTTTCAGTAGTGAACACTTTTCCTTCTGGAAAGCAAAGTTCAGAGTATTCGTGATGGCTACTGAATATGGGCTATGGGATGTAATTGAGAGCGGAAACTATCAACCTACAAAGACTGTAGATTCTCAGAAAATTCCAAAGACGCCAGCGGAATATGATGAGAATGACAAGAAACTTATCACTCTCAACAACAAGACAATTTTGATGTTACAAAGTACCTTGAGTCAAAGTGGATATTTCAAAATTTGCACACTTCCTACATCAAAATGTGGGAAGCTCTGGAAATAGCTCATGAAGAAACTTCAGGAATAAAGGAGAATCGGATCAATACCTTGGTCACTGAATTCGATCTACTTCGAATGAAATCAGGTGAATCAATATCTGAATTTGAACTTAGATATACTCATCTTGTTAATCAACTTTCAGCACTTGGGAAAGTTTATGATCAGCATACCCAAGTACGAAAGATTTTGAATATTCTTTGTAAAGAGTGGGAGGCCAAAGTCACTGCGATAGAAGAAGTAAAAGGAGAATCAATGAGATCAGTTGCTTCTCTATTTGGAAGTCTTTCTGAATATGAAAGCAAACTAAAGTTCAAACGGGAACTAGATGACATTGGTGACAAGAAAAAAGAAAGGTCTAGCACTAAAAGCAAAAGAAGAGAATTAAGATGAGGATGAAGAATTTGACGATGATGAAATGAGCCTAATCATAAAACGATTTAGAAAGTTTTACAAGAAAGGTCAAGGATTTAAACACTTTTAAAAGGGAGGACCTAGCAGCAAAGATCATATTATTTGCTACAAATGTGGAAAACCAGGACATATCAAATCAGAATGTCCAGAGCTGAACTAAAAGAGCAAAGAAAAGAGAAAAGGCAAATTTTTCAACAAAAAGAAGGCCTTCGTATCTGCTATATGGGGGTGATATCTCCTCTAACGAAGAAAGTGATGAAGAAGAAGTAGCCAATATATGTCTTGTTGCTCAAGAAGAAACAGAAGAAGAGGTAAATGATTCTGATCCTACCTATGATGAATTACTCTCTGAATATAATGCCTTACATTCTGAATTCATCAAAGTAGTTAAAGAATTAATTGTTTTCAAAACGAAAAACAAAGCTCTTGAAATTGAACTTAAAGAAAGTTCAGAAAAGAATTGTGAAAATTATTCTTCTTTGAAAAAGAAAAACACAGATCTTACAAAAACTCTTGAAAAATTTACACAAGGAAGTGAGATGCTAAATGTTATTTTAAAAGCTCAACGATTTGTAAATGACCGATCTGGAATTGGATATGATCCAAAATCAGATAAAAGGAAAGGTAGAAAGAAAGCAGGAGGTAAGTCATATTTGAATTATTTTCAGCATTCTGTGCATACATCGAATCCTTTTGTATTTTTTAATTACTGTAATAGAAAAGGTCATTATACCTCTTCATGCATTCATAAGAAGAAAGGAAGCATAGGAACCTACAAATGGGTACCTAAAGGCTCATATGTTCAGAAAATTATTTGTACTAACCCAAAGAGTACCCAAAAAGATGTGGGTACCTAAGACTTAGTCATTTGATTGCAGATATGTCTTAAAGCATCCAAAAACAACAAATAGTACATAGACAGTGGATTCTCTAGACATATGACCGGAGATTTCAAAAGTTTTACCACATTGCAACCTAAGGAAGGTGTAAAGGTAAAATTTAGAGGAAATCAATTCGGAAAGATAGCTGGAATTCCTGAAATCAAAAATGACAAAGGAATACAAGTCAAAGATGTATATTATGTTGAAGGCTTGTGTCACAATTTGCTGAGTGTAAGTCAAAGTGCAGATAAAGACAATTGGATAATATTTGATTCAGAGGAATGTCTGATTGTCAACAAGAAAGACTTACTACTTGATAAGAAGAATATCAAGGCTAAACTCAGAGCAAAAAGGGAAGGTAACTGCTATACTCTATATATTAGTAGAAATAAATCTGAAAATTGTTTTCTGAGTAATGCTGATGAAAGTTGACTATGGCATAAGAGATTGGCTCATGTCAATATGTATCAATTAGACAAACTACTCAAAAAGGATTTAGTTCTTGGATTACCCAAAGTAAATTTCAAAAATGACTTGATTTGTGACGCATGTCAAAAGGGTAAACAAACTAAATCATCTTTCAAATTGAAAAATGAGATTTCAACAAATAGACCACTACAATTATTGCATATGGATTTAGTTGGCCCAGCAAGAGTAAAGAGTCTTGGTGGCAACTTATATTCATTGGTCATTGTGGATGATTTCTCCAGATTTACATGGGTTATTTTTCTATCATCAAAAGATGAAACCTTTGAAGAATTTATTGTTTTTGTCAAGAAAGTGCAAAATGAGAAAGGTATGTCCATTGCAGGTATTAGGACTGATCATGGTGGAGAATTTGAAAATCAATCGTTTGAAGAATATTGTGATACTAATGGCATTGATCACAATATCTCTGCTCCAAGGACGCCTCAACAAAATGGAGTCGTGGAACACAAGAATAGAGTACTCACTGAAATGGCGAGAGCAATGTTGAATGAAAAGAACGTGTCTCAAGTGTTCTGGGCTGACGCTATGAGTACAGCATGCTATATTTCAAATAGAGCATATATTAGAACAAAACTTGGAAAGACACCATACGAGCAGTACAAAGGAAGGAAGCTAAACATTGCTCATCTACACATCTTCGGTTGTAAGTGTTTCATTCATAATAATGGTAAAGATAACTTAGGAAAATTTGATTCTAAAACTGATGAAGGAATTTTCCTAGGATACTCTAACCGAAGTAAAGCATATAGAGTTTTTAACAAAAGAACATGTGTTGTTGAAGAATCAATTCATATTGTATTTGATGAATTTGAATCCTCTGACAAAACCATTAATGAAGAACAGGAAGTTGTTTTAAATCAAGAAAATGGTTAGTCTATGTCTAAATCTCTTATTCCAGAAGTTGATGAAACCAAGGAAGAAGAGCAATCACTAGGACAACCTAGAGCCTGGAAATACAATAAAAGTCATCCCTTAGATCAAGTCATAGGTGATGTGAATGAAGGGATCAAAACTAGAAATAGAATTTTCAATGAAGTAAGTTTTTTTGCATTCATTTCTGAGATTGAACCTTCTAACATTGATGAAGCCCTATCAGACAATGATTGGGTTACAGCAATGCAAGAAGAATTAAATCAATTTGAAAGAAATCAAGTTTGGGACTTGGTACCCCGACCCAAGGATCATCCGATCATTGGTACTAAATGGGTATTCAAGAACAAACTCGATGAATCCGCAATTATTGTCAGAAATAAGGCAAGATTGGTGGCCAAAGGCTATAATCAGGAAGAAGGGATTGATTATGAGGAAACGTATGCTCCAGTGGCTAGATTGGAAGCTATACACGTACTATTAGCCTTTGTATGCATCAAAGGATTCAAACTCTATCAAATGGATATAAAGAGTGCGTTTCTAAATGGCTATATTATGGAAGAAGTATATGTAGAACAACCTCCAGGTTTTGAGGAAGTAACTAAACCTGACCATGTTTTCAAACTCAAAAGGCTTTATATGGTTTAAAACAAGCTCCTAGAGCATGGTACGAAAGGCTCAGTAAATTTCTTATTGATCAAGACAACAACTTTCATTTGGAAAGGATACTCCAATACAAGACCTAGGCAAATGGTGATGGAGTAAGGAGATATACAAAGTATTTTTTTCCTGATATCCATGGAAATAGAACGCAGGGCGTGTTCTGCCATAATTCAAAGTGCCGTATGGCTAAAGTAATTCCTATGAGAGATTGGGAATGAATGGTGGATAGAAGGATCCAAGTGATAACATCTTATGATGAGGATCCTAAGTATCACACCAAGGCAAGACATACTTTTTGATATATCTCTATAAGAGATATGCTTTCAAAGAGGGAAAGCGACAGTTCAATGACCTTCTACTGACAGAATATTGGTAGATCCCCTTATTGAGCCCATAGCTTGATTTTTATTGAGTTAGTGAAAATCTTGGGGTGCGAATAAAATGTAAGGTCGTGAACTTCTTTTATATGAAGATAAAAGAAATAGTATGTATGTTATGAGTAAATACATATAAGGTATACAAGTTTGTATGTCGTACAGGTCAGAAGAGGTTGGTTCACTCACACGAACAACCATCTTCCTATGTTTTGCAGGGGCATAGGAGGGTAAGATGAGCAAATGATTACTATGAGATGGTTAAGAAGAATCTTTGCATTGGAGTCGCCTCAATTAGACTGAGACAAGATCTATATGTGCACATATACACATAAAATGGATTGGAGCATGAATACAGACCTTTAGCCAAACAAAGAACTCTTTTTCACAAATGAGATTGTAAAAGAGATATTGTGAAAAAGAAAGTTTTGGTTTGAATGTTGAATACATTTTGGAACTAATGTTTGTACGGTAAAAGATAAAGAAATCGACATACACCTCAAACCATTCACCGTAGCATGCAATTCATACTCCATGTGCTTAAGAGTTAGACTGCAACACGGGATGTAGGTGAAAGATCCCTAGTTCACTACAGTATGAGTCCCAGGAAGGAAAAATCCTTCTGTGATGCCCTTAAGACTTAGGCAACATCATGAAAGCTTGGTTTGGTGATGGCTACTTTAGTTGAAGCTCCATGATCACATTCGATTCGGTCAGACGAGTGAAAACTAGGAAAGCGACGAAGTCAAGATGGGTTGATGTTTAGTTAAAAAGGAAGATTTACTCCAAGATACATAAGATTTGCTAGTATCTGTGGTCAACCTACTACTAGCTCTATGTGTAGCTAGTAAGTGCAGATACTATGTGCATGGAAGGCAATCTGAGTTAATCAACATATTAACTCGAGAGGGATTAGATATGCCATGAGTAATATGTATGGGAGAATCTGGGGCATATGAGTTAATGAGTATATATCTTACAGATACAAAGGGTGTCCTTGGATGCTGATCTGGTATGAGGGATTTCTGGTATCACAAGCACCAAATCTTGAAGACATTTTTGCCCACGCGATCACGGCAGACGCCAAGTATGAAATAGGAAAGAGTACCGGACGCACGATGGGAGGCCCATCAAGTGCGAGTGGGAGATGTTGGACTTTGGGTCCAAGTCTGCCCTTGATGGGTTGGAATATTTGATTAGGATATAAGTAGCCTAATCAAATAAGAATAAAATCAGTATTAATTGCATATTGGGGAATAATTCAGCAATATATATGGATTTGTTAATTGAGGAACAAATCGCCATAATTAGGAAATTAATTGAGAATCAATTAATTTAATTGCTGTCTTAGAAGGCAAGAAGGAGTGCACACGTTTCCTAATTAATGGCCTCCATAATTCACTATAAATAGGGTGTGCCTCCTCAATTGCAATTCACCCTGCTATTGAGCTTTCTGGCAATCTCTTCTCTCCTACCGTCTTCCTAGTTCTAGTGATCTATTGTGCAAATCACAATTAGGCTCTAGTAGTCTAATAATTGTGTGGGCACAATTATGGAGTATTAGAGCTTTGACCCAGATCCGAATATGGATTTGCCTCAGTACGCCAGATCTCTCTCCCTCTATATTTTTTCTTACAAAGACATTAAAGCATCGCACAATGAGCTTACCAAACTTTCATGCAAACTTACCTTCAAGACCTTCAAAACCCAAGGCAACGATGTAGCCGATACGAAAAATAATTAACATCCACAACCAGCTAGATGATTGTGTCCATAAAGCCTAAAAAAGCGAAAGAAATTGACAGATTAATTTCAATATAACTGACTAAAGTTAGGACCACCTTCAACTTAGTGCTTTGTTTGGATTAGCTTATTTTAAATGAGTTTGTGTTATACAAGATTAATATTTGAGAAGAATTTTAGTTTCTCTCGTAAGTTGCAAAATTTCTCTCTTGATTTAATATTAAGAGTAATTATGTTATCAAAAAAAATATTAAGAGTAATTAGATAATTTTTCATTCAATCTTATTCTCATTTAAATTCTTGAGGCCTTCAAAATATTGTTTCAAAATCTTTTGGTCCTCAATTATAAAATTTTAAAAAAAATAAGGGGCCTTTAATGATATTCTCCTAGGAACTTTTTGTTGAGCCATAATTTTTTGATGTCAAGGAGCATGCATGGTCCTCAATTTGAGAGTTGCATTGCAATATAGTATTTTTTATTTGACTGTGTTTTTGCGTCTTGGGTCAAATGCAAAAAATTTTTCTAAACCAAGAATTACAGGAAAGTGAAACACTCAAGTCATCACTGCTACAAAAAACACAAATTGTGGCGCTTAATTTAAAAAACACTGTGGTGCTTGGGAAGCGTTGTAGCTTCCAACGCTATTAAAACAAGCTACGGTGATTCTTGAATGTATGGAAGCGCCATAATTTAATTTTTTTTTAAATATAAAGCTATAGCACTTTCATAGGAAAGTGTCATAGGAAAGTGGCACTTCCCTGGAGAAGTGTTTTAGGAAGTTTTTTTTAAAAATAATTTTTTGTAATTATTTTATTTTCCTGATGAAAACTTCCATTTACAATCCAAAATCCACAGCAAAATAAAATAACATAGCACATATCTTTTGTAATATTGTGTCTTCATGTATGAAGCACAAAAGAACTTCAGCATTTAAGTTATTTAAGCTTCAGCCACACACATTACTTCTACGGAGGATTAAACTAAGTATTATTATCTTTGTAAGCTCAAAAATTAAAAAACTTATAATGTATAGGAAATTCAAAAAGGCAGAGTTGGCACTTCAAATAAATACCTAAAAAAATGTATGAGCACACATATAAGATTCATAACAGATATTAACTAAAAAAGAAAATGTGCACCAAATGTTGAAAAAAAACACTTACACGCTAGGGAGCTTCTGATGAAGGAGGCCGAGATAAGGGAAAAAATATATATAAGAGAGGAAGCTTTGTACTGCAACAGAGTTCTAGAAAATGAGAGAGCTAGAGGGAACGCTGGAAGATGAAAATGAGAATGATAGCAGCGGGTTGTGGAAATTAAATAGTACCTTGTATGACACTTTACATGCAAGTGCCATAGAAAGTGGGAGTAGTTGCGGCACTTTTTGTCAAAGTGCCATAGCTTTCCAATTTTTTAAAAAATAACCTATGTTCAAGACACCAGGCACAAAGATGTGCCTTTAATATATTCAAGGCACCAGACACCTTGAATATATTCAAGGCACATTTCAAGCGCCTTAACCAAGTACCATCCAAGTGCCTTGAATGAATTTCCAAGGCCTAACCAAGCATTGTCTAAGGTGCACGGCACTTTTTTAAAAAAGCACCGTCCAAGAACTTTTATTAAAAAAAATTAAAATCTTTTTTAATAAGGGTGATTTATGTCTAGGTTTTGACTTCTAAACCAATTCTCAAATTTAGTTTTTGTTTCTTAGTATAGACAAACTTTCCCAAGGAAGCATATGTTATGGTAATGGAGCTTTGTTACTTACAAAATTTCTATTATTCAGTATGTAACTAGAGAAGAAAAAAACAAAAAATTAGCTAGCCTTTGAAGCATCGATATCATGGTAATGGAGCTTTGCTACTTTTCCAACAAACCTTCTCTTTTTTTAAAAAAATATATATATGTGTGTGTGTGACAGCTATGGCGCTTGACTAGGAAAGTGCCATAGCTGCCACATGTAATTTTTTTTTTTTAAAAAGAAGTCTCCTCTGACGCTTGTATGTATAAGGGATTTATTTTATTTTTTTTAAAAAAGGCCTTTTATATAAGAAATTTAGTTTTTTTAAAAAATTGCACCATTACCTTGAATGGCCCTTGGCAGCCAAGCGCCATTCAAGGCGATATCCAATTTTATGTTTAATATCTCCTTGTATGGCGCTTGCTCAGGGAGTAATTTTTTTTTTAAATGACCCCTTTTATAGCGTTTTCTCAGACAAGCACCATACAATGTATTAAGTAAATATTTTTGCTTTCCTAGTCAAGCACTATAGCTGTCACATGTATGTTTTTTTAAAAGTAATAAGAAGTCTCCTCCGACACTTATTTGAAGAAGTGTCATAAGATTAGTACCACTAAATCCATATTTTGTATTAGAGCATCCTTTTAAGGAACCTTTGTTGAGCTATACCTAAATTAACTAAGGATCCAAAATACAAGAAAATATGGGGTTGATTTTAAAAATCATTTTTAACTACAACTAATTGGATGTAATAAAATTAAATCCTAAGCTACTATTTTTTATTCTTTCTTTATAAAATGGAATGGTTAATGGAAATGGGCATGAATGAGTGATAGGTGCTCTTGGAAATGGCATAATGACTATCATTGTTCGAATGACTCATGGCAGTTACAAAATCATTAAGTCTAATGGAAATAAGCCAAGATAACACACGGGTCTAGCATTGCTAATCAATGAATACTCCTAATAACAAAGTCATAACCATTGCTTAGGAACACTATTCAATGCCACTTATATGTGATGCGAAATGAATTAATGCAACTTGTTTTCTTTGGATATATATGAATGCAATAACACAATACTCAATTAATTCAAATTAACCAAATCATCTAACAATAACACATAGACAACACAATCTATTTGAATCAAATAGGAAATATATATATATATATATATATATCAAAGCATTCAAGTAACATATTCCAAACCATAACATAAGTTCAATTCACAAGACTATCCAAACGATAATCAAGTCTCACAGTACATAAAGATAATTCTAGAAGTAGGTAATCAAAATATACAACTTGCAAAAGAAATTGAATCAAGTAACTCCCCATAGTAGTGCAGAAACTCGAGCCGCAGTCCATTTCCACGCTGTAGGTTTTAATTGGTCCTTAACTGACATTTCCAAAATTGGGTCCTTAATTGTCATTTTGTAAATTCGCCAAAATTTCTTTAAGAGTTCCTTCAATGCAAATTGTAAAATCAAGAATAAGGTAGCATTGAAAGTCCAAGGAAACAATTTTGTGAATAAATTAACAATTTATGATTACTTTACCCATAATTGTACTTAATTCAATGCAAGCATCATTAATCTAAATTAGTGTTAAATCATGCAATAATTACCTAAAAAAGAAAAAAAAACTCCCTAAATTAATCATGAAATTATATACCAAAATATGGTATGATCGATTTCAAGCATGGTTGAATAGGAAGGCTCAATTCCATCAAAATGTAAAATAGAGTATATATATCTTGTGATCATTTTTGAAAATAAAGAAGTGAAGGAATCTTCTTGGAACAATACCAAAACGGACATCAATTTTTTTTATCGAGATGAATAAGATATTATGAATTATATGCATTGGCACACAAAACGATATTTAGCAAGAGACACATTGGACACGTTGGTACGAAGGATTAAAACAAATGGGTATGTGAGTCATATATGATATGTGATTAGAATGTATTCACATACGTTTAAAGTTTGCTAATATAGTATTGCATTATTATCTTTATTTATGTTTGATATGAATGTGATAACATAACACTCAATTGACTCAAATCAACCAAATCATCTAACAACAACACATAGATAACACAACCTATTTGAATCAAATAGGATATATATATATATATATATATCTCAAAGCATTCAAGTAACATATTCCAAACCATAACATAAGTTTAATTCACAAGACTATCCAAATGATAATCAAGTCTTATAGTATATAAAGATAATCCTAGAACTAGGCATTCAAATTATGCTTCTTACAAAAGAAATTGAATTAAGTAACTCCCCTATAATAGTGCAGAAACTCAAGCCGCAGTCCATCTCCATGTTGTAGTTTTTAATTGGTCCTTAACTAATATTTCCATAATTGGGTCCTTAATTTTTTATTTTGTAAATTTTCCAAAATTTAAGAGTTTCTATAATGTAAATTGAAAAATTAAGTATAAGATAGCATTAAAAGTCAACAATTTCGTGAGTAAATTAACAATTTTTGACTACTTTACCCTTAATTGGACTTAAATCAATGCAAGCGTCCTTAATCTAAATTAGTGCTAAATCATGTAATAATGACCTTAAAAAATGCACCCCAAAAATCACTAAATTAATTCTGAAACAATATATCAAAATGTGGCATGATCAATTTCAAGCTTGGTTTTGATCAAAAAAAAATTTTCAAGCTTGGTTGAACAGAAAGCCTCAATTGAACTTTCCATCAAAATGTAAAATAGAGTATATATATCTTGTGATCATTTTTGAAAATTAAAAAGGGAAGGAATCTTCTTGGGACAATGCCAAAACGGACGTCAATTTTTTTTTTTATAATGGTGAATAAAATATTATGAATCATACGCATTGGCTCACAAAACGATATGTAGCAAAAGACACATTGGGACACGTTCGGTACGTCGGATTAAAACAAATGGATATGTGAGTCATGATATGTGATTAGGATGTATTCACATGCGTTTAAATTTGCTAATATAGTGTTGCATTATTATCTATATTTATATTTAAATGTAGATCAACATCTAGATCAAAGTTTTATATAATTGCAAGTAGCAAGATTGTTTATTGGGTAAGGCACTAGTAGAAAAATGAATTTTTAGACCGATTAAAAATGCCTTTTTAGATCGGTTTTAGATTAGGTCTTGATACAGATGATCTAAAAAATCTTTCACTTTTAGACCGGTTCTAGCTACAATCGATCTAAAAGTTCCATTTTTTTAAAAAAAAAATCCCAGTAATAAGAAAATGAGCTAGAAACTTCCCAAAACACGACGACGGGGATCTGCTGGAGTTCAAGTGTTGGATAGAAGTTGCTGAAATCGTCCATGACCCTCTCTGTTTCAGCCTCAACGAACAATAAAATGAAAGAGGGCAAAGAAATAAAGAGCAAGGCATATAATAAATAAAATAAAGAGGAGGAATATTTATATAATGGATCAAGTCATGGAATCGAGCGTCATGATGGTGAAGAGATTCATGGGGTACGTGTACTAAGTGGAGCCCTGCAGAATCTGGTGCACAATAATTCTGCTGCCACGAACAGCTCAATGCCAACCTCCTCATTAAGCCCTGAGATCATGGCCCCCAGCTACGGATTATACAGCGATGTTGCCCTTTCCAGTTCCTCATTGCACTCCCCGTTCCTGCTTCTCATCCCTAATTCTATCGGAACACATTCCGTCGGCCTCATCCCCGTCACGATCACCCTCCTTCCTCGCATATCACACACACTCTATTCCACATACAATTCATCAATTACACTACAAAACAATATATCTATTTCTACTTGTTTTGCTTTTTTGGTAAATCATCAATATCTATTGTAGTTGATTGAATGAAAGCGTTGGATCTGGGAATATTTTCAGCACATATGCTTGCATCACAGAGAGGTGAAGGAATTGAAAAAGGCAATTAAGTGAATGGATTTGGGAAGAGAAAAAAAGATTACTAGAAAAGATGGAAGAAGTTGTGTGGTGCGGTTGGTGTGAACTGTGAAGGGACATGTCATACGGAAAAGCAAAGAATGGAAACATGAGATTAGAGAATATCTTTTAAGCTCGGAATTCAATTTAAGTGAGGGAGGATGAGTTTTGGGAATATCTTTTAGACCGGTTGTGAATCATAACCGATCTTAAAAGAGGAAAAAAATATTTTAAACCGGTTTAAAAAATAACTGATCTAAAACATTTCATCTTTAAGATCGGTTATTAGTAAAAAATGGTCTTAAAAACTTTTAGAAATTTTTTTAAAACTTTTTTATCTTTTAAGACTAGTTGTTTGAATAAATGGTTTAAAATATTTCATCTTTAAGACCGGTTATTAGTACAAACTGGTCTAAAAAACTTTCAGAAATTTTTTTAAAACTTTTTTATCTTTTAAGATCGGTTGTTTGAATAACCAGTTTAAAAATTCTCAAATTTTTTTAATATGTTTAATTTTTTATCTTTTTAGACCGGTTGTTTTAACAACCGGTTTAAATAATTTATTTTAGACCGCATATTTTAAGAATCAGTCTTATAAGTTCTTTATAATTACAAAACAGCCACAGGTCATCTTTTTTAGATCTTATCCGTTATAACCGATCTAAATGTGGCGGTCTAAACAGGCAATTTTGTACTAGTGAGGTTTGGTAACATTTTTTTTAATGTTTTTATTTGTTGATTTGGTGTGTTGCAAGTTATAACTTTTGTTGCAGTTATTTTTTTATTTGGTGGGTTTGCGTATGTGTTATTTTCTTGGTTGATAATTTTTAAATATTTGATTGTCCATTTGTTTTTCAAGGAGAATGACAACTAATTACCCTAGGGTTTAAGTTATACCAAGCACAAATTACTTTAGAATGCTTATTGCACAACTTTGAAAACATTTTAAGGGTAAAATTGTATAAAAAATTACTACATAAAATTGGGTGTTTCTAGAAAAACACTTTAAGGTGCTCAACACATCGAGTGTATTGAAAAAATAATTGCAGCATGTTGGATGGATAAACCTTTACTTTTAAGAGGAATTTAATTTATAGACTCACATTATCATCTGGATAAACCTCATCAAATATGGATCATTTAGATAAAATTTGAATGATCCAAATTTAACAATTTCTAACTGATAATTTTTAAGCAAAAATCATTTTTTTAAAGAATGATAATTAAGAGATTATCTTTATTTTAGATTATATTCTTATTAAACTGTATGTTTTTTAAAAAAAATGTAAAACTAAAAGTTAAATCTGAATCATCCAGATCAGATCTGGGTGGTTTAGATTTGAGAAGGTTGGTGATGAGCATCAAAGCTAGTTCCCTAAAATGAGTGCTCATTGTGGGTTGGGCCAACGAAATCCAATAAACTTTGGGTTAGGGAAGTACTTGATTTTATAAGCACCATCTAATTCTGCTTTCTCAATCGTAAACCAGCTGACAGTAGATTGGCCGCTCCCCGCAACGCCATTGATAGCCGCATTGAATGCTTCACGTATAAACCCAGACTCAACACAAGTTGTAATCTTGTCACTGAACTCGATGTTGAGATTGCTGGAGGTGTAATTGACTTTATTCTTGTAGGAAAACAAATACAATATGTGATATATAGTTAGTTGGGTCGGTAGCCCATAAGCCGATTTGTGTGCCATTGATCAATTCTACTTGAGTATATGATCTGTGTATATATATGAGTAGATAAACATTAGTTAATGTATGGATTTTCACATTAGGAATGAGTATACAGTTGTGCAGCGATTAATATTTCCTCTCTGAATCAATATGGCATCAGAGCCTTCAGCTTGATCCAAGAAAACAAAGAAAAAAAATGTCCATCACCACCATATATATACTGGGCCAAGAGAACTAGAGCAGCCCAAGAGTTGGTCCATAAACCAAGATCCGGGGGTGAGCTCAAGTCGGGTGAGCAAGAAGCTGGAGACCCAGTATTCACACGCAACCTGGAATAGCACCGAGCATCCAAGTAAGAGTCGGGTAAGCAAGAAACCAAAGACCTGTCAGTAACATGTGACCTAGAAACAGCAAAGATCTCTCGAAGCCTAGGGAAATCCGATCAAACACCCTCTGAAGCAAAGAATCCCTAATTTCCCCTAAAATTAAAGAACCCTAAATCCTCCATCTTCGAATATTGAAAGCATCAAACCTCACAAACATTCTCATCATCGACGATCGAAAGTGTTTCACAGTCTTCAGGTCCCCATCGTCGAACCTCAGAGGCGTTTGAGGAATTTTAATCCTCTATTGCTGGACTTGGTCTTGCACGAATCCTATGGCAACGAAGACGAATAGTGATGACGCAACTGTGGAAGGACTCAAGTTCGCACATCCCTTATACCAACGACCGTCCAATACACAGGGTGTTTCGATTATTCCACATGTGTTGACTGGGAGCGATAACTACTCCTTCTGGAGTACGGCAATGCTGATTGCACTACTTGGTAAGCATGAACGGGCTTCATTGATGGTTCTTGTAGAAAGGAGTCGCAAGAAGAAAAATGTCAGGCTCAGTGGGAATGATGTAACGAAATTGTCCTGTCGTGGCTATTGAATTTTGTTTCAAAAGAGCTGGCTAGTTGTGTAATCTTCTTTTAGAATGCTCATCTCTTGTGTACTGACCTATAGGAACGTTTCTATAAGGCAACCAGTTCAAGAATTTTCGCCATGCACTTTGAAATTAGTCTTCTTCGTCAAGGGTCTTCCGCTGTTTCGACATATTTCACAAAGCTTAAAGAATTGTGGGAGGAGCAAGCGTCATTACTCCCTTTTCCCTCTTGCAAATGTGATACTTCCAAAATCTATGTTAAGTAGACCCAACAATAGAAATTTTTACAATTTCTTATTGGCTTGAATGAGAATTATAATGCTGCAAGAAGTCAGATTTTACTGATGTAGCCTCTTCCGAGTATTAATCAAGCATTTGCAATGGTGTCCAAGGATGAATCTCAAAAATCACTCAACTCGAACAAAAATGACCTTGTTGAGGTAGTTGCAATGGTGACACGAGGTAGGGGTAGAGGTCGTGGAAGAGGTAGGGGATCTCCTCTCCTAGATGGTGCTCGCTATAGTAAAAAGGGTCATAGCAAAGAGGGGTGCTGGCACTTCATAGGCTTCCTTGCCAACTTCAACAAAGGAAACAAAGGGAAATCTACTGAAGAAGCTAATGTCACCCAAACAATGAATCACTCTAGTGGGGAGCAAGAGGTTACTGGACACACAGTGAACACCATCACCCCAACATTTACTTCAGAACAATACGAGAGATTGCTTGAGTTTCTCAAGAAGGATATAGAAGCTCCATTAGCTGTGTATGCCCTCACTAGTACAAGTTTGACTAAAATTCTCTCTCATAATCACGCACACATTAATTGGATAATTGATTTTGGAACTACCACACACTTTGTAGATGATCTATCACTCTTAGATACGTATAAGGCATATACAGGACCTATTAAAAACATTAGAATACCTAATGGAGATATAATACATGTTATGCATATAGGTAGCGTTAAGATTAATGATCAGTCTATACTTAATAATGTCCAGTATGCCTCATGACTTCAATTTAATCAGATTTTCGTATCTAGACTAACCACTGAGCTACAGTGCATGGTGGTTTTCTTCCCTTCCCTGATCATTGTTTGATATAGGGCCTTCAGGGTAGAACGATGAGGGGGACTAGTAAGCTTATCGATGGCTTATACATTTTGCAAAACAAAAGGATGCAGAATGTTGATTGTGTGAATCTTACTGCCAAGAACAATGATATGCAAACTGATGTTGCTTTTGTCACAAAAGTAATCAATTAAACTAGGGCCAACTACAAATACAATATAGCGACAATATAGGTCATTCTCCCAAGGAGCAATCTGAGTTTTTCTTTAGGTTGAATTTAGCCAATGAAAAATGCAATGGAATGCACTTAAGCTAAAATACAAGACAATATTACCTAAATACAAAATGCAAAATGCATCTAAAACCTATATGAGAATAAGACTAACCTAAATGAATGTTAATTCAATTTTTTTTTTTGGTTTGGGGGTGGGTTTATTGAATGAAAAATTAAAATCCTAAGCAAAGAGATTAATCAAAAGCAAGACAAACAACAAAGATTTAATTTAGTTAGGATGATGAAGGGAACAATTTAGGATTCACATGGAGTTAGCTTTCTTAGCCCATACCAATTTATTAAACTAAAGGGAGATTGATAAATGATTGGAATTATTAGAATTAATTACCTAATTGAAACATGGGAAATCCTCAAGTTTAATAATACCTACTTTACTAGAAAACTCATAATAGAATAAGTGCTAGTTAATTTAATCCATTAACACTAGTCAAAATAGTTTTAAGATAGTTTTAAAAATCATACTCACAATTGTCTAATTAAACAACTAGATAATGAACCAACCAAATTAAATAATCAAGAGGTTAAACGCAAATCGATAATTAATTAATAATGAAAACTCAATTAATAATCTAATCGACAATCAAAAGGTTTGCAAAAAAAATCCCAACAATCATTTAAGCATAAACCAAATCTGAAATATCTAATCCAAAAGGAATATATCTATAATCTAAAACTAGATTATTTTAAAAAAATACAACTCGAATTATTTAAAACTAAATAATCTCAAGTTTTGAATTGAAGAGATAGAAGGAAAATCACTCCCTTGTAGTCTTGAAGTGTAAGTCGTAGGCTCTAGGCTCTTCCATGCTCGTCCCAAGTTGCCTCCCAACTAGCTTAAACTCCCATGGAAGAGTCACCTCCTCCATGACCCAAACAAGTCACAACCATGGTAATGAATGGGCATGGAAGGTGGTTGGTAAGTGGTGTGATATATATGATTGATGAATGGAAGGTAATAATCATTATATGGCAAAATGGAGTGAGGGAATGGATAGAAAAAAGGGAAGGAAATGATGACAAAACATGAATGGAGAGGAGAGTGAGCATTGCTCTGTTTGAGAGTAGGAGCATTCTCTAGCAAAAAGGCATTCTTTATAGTAGAATGAGAAAGCGTAGGGTACAAGATTTGAACTCATTAGAATTGAATTAGCCCATTCAAACTTAGCCATTAGATTCTCTTTAAACTTCCAAAAATAATGCTACACCATAGGATTTCCTCATATGGTTTTCCTTAACCTGCAAGAATTAAATCAGATCGAGATCTACTATATGTTTGAAAATATTAATCTATCTCAAAATAGACAATTAAAATATTAACAATTTAAGCCAAATAATCTCTTAATTAATGCATATTCATATTATTTCCTAATATTGGATAAAGACCTAAATATTTCTTAATATATCCAAAATAGTCTAAAATCATTACCAAAATAGATGAATAATGTAGGATAAATTGTAACCCCCTTCACGTCATAGGCCGAGATTAAGTTTATAATCAAGTAATTATGTGAGCTTAGAGACCATAGACGATTTAGGACTTAAAAAAAATAAAAGTTCCCAAAATCAGGGTTTTCAAAAACTTTTACAAAACCTGTTTACAATGGTCTCATATTCACATTTCAATACAAAATGGCCTGAACAGGTTGATTTCATTCATACATATCAGGGTATAGCATAAATTCTCGACACACTCGGGTTTAATTAATTGAATAAGGGTCTACAAGGCATGATTGCTTATAAAGTTTGCCATAATAAGGGGATTACACAATTACTATCCAACATATATATGTAATTCCCAATAAAATATCCAAATGATTTACATGATAACCAAATAATCAAAACACTCCTAATCCGGAGCTCTACCCACTCTTCGTCGCCCGCTTCCCTTTTGATCTTTCAGCCCTGTCTAAAATTTGTTTTGGGAGAGTGAGATTCTAAAGAATCCCCGTAGTAACAAATCACTCATAGTATGCACAACAATAAGGCATGTAAGCAAATCATCACACATATATAGCAACTTCAACGGCAGTTACAGCGGCAAGGGAAAGTATGACTCACGTCATATTTATGTTTGCTCATGCTGCATTGCATCACAACAATCCACACAATATATTTCACCACAGCTAGGATTCATATAAAGCATTTTATAACGCAAGCCACACTGGCAAAATTTGCAACACAGCTTAAGGCTGGATTCACAACACACTGCCCCACAGGTCAGATTGCACAAAGATCCATGTGGATTACAACGACACTACAACGGCCAAGTTAGAGATAACCAGCGTCAATCCCTAAACGGCTTACGCTACATTACTCGTGCTATAATGGACCATGGCACATACCGTTCAAAAAATCAAATGACAAGTCATGCATACCAAAATATCATACACAACATGAGAGAAAAGTCACTACCTTGATCCTTCCGTGCGTGTCCTGGCACTGGTCTCTCCTGAGTAGGGCAAATGTCAAATCTTATATTCATAATTAAGGACGAAGTGTCAATTCTCTATTCCAATTCTCAATGACTTCTTAACACTTAATTTGGTTATCATTATTGCTCTTTTAGTACCCATGAATAACTCTATCAATAACTCTAAAGCATTGGAAGACTATCCCCAAAGATCCCCTTTTGAAAACACAAAATTGACATTTTTCACTGAGACACTCAAGTGAAGATGGCCTTACTCGATTGATATTGTATGGATACTCGAGTGATGGTACAGTCTACACTCGGCACTAGAGAGTGAACAACAGCGAGTGATTACCTAAGAGCACAAAGAAACAATAGATCCCAGAGTTACTCGCTGCACTAGAGCACAAACACAATCACTAGAATGCAAGCCTAATGCTCACCCAAGTCCCCCAAATTGAGGTCCAGGAAGTGCTCACCCTAGAGCACAAGAAACTTTCAGAAGGGAACATCACTCGAGCAGGGACAAGAGTACTCGAGTGATGGCTTGACACTCGCGAATGTCAAGACACACTTTTGGATTTTTGATCATATAAGCACAACAGAAAGTTGAAGAGAAACAGAATATACATGCAGTACTCGAGTGATACTCGACCTCACCCGAGTGATATTCATTCCTCACTCGAGTGAATCCCAGATCACCCGAGTGATTCTAACAGATACCAGAAAACGCAAAAGGTATGACAGCACTTCCAGACTTTTTACCAAGTGATCCAAATGAACCCAAAACCTCTACCAAAGCTACTCCTACACAAAAATATACAAGGAATTCAATAGAATCATCAAAATGACCCAACTCCTACTCTATTATCATGCTTTGATTTTGGGCAATATAATCATCCAAATAGACCATTCCCCTCCCAAATCAATCCTATCTATCCATATACATTTCCAACATACCAATACTATGCCAAAAACATGCCAAGAGCCCAGTGGTCCTCATTTTCGGATTAAAGGCCAAATTTCCAGAAATTTCGAACTAACTCATTTGGCATAAAACTTAGATAGATAGATTAGTCTCACTTACGTTTTTCACTTTGCCAAAGAGGTTCTTTGATTCTCCAATCTCCAAAATCCTTTGGGAGCTAAAACTAACACCAATAGCCAAATTATACTCCCTCCTCCCATACTTATTCCAGTGCACAAAGAAGGAAGAGAGGAGAGAGAAATTGTTTTTAATTGCATTTGAATTTCTTAATACTCACCTCACATGTGAGCTTACCAAGTGTACCATTGCCATTGGTTCTCATAAAGTAAACCACCAATTAGTTACTCTAATCCCTCCATTTACCAATTAGATACACATCTCATTTTTCTCTTAGCTAGTAATTAATTTCCCATTAATCACCAACTTATGACCAATAATTCCATTCTTCCAATTTCTCACTAATTATGACATATTAATTAATATTGCCATAAAACAAATAATTATTCCAATTAAATTCATAATTATCCACAATAATCATGATTAGCCCCTTAATAAAAAATTGGGATGTTACATAAATTATATAAAAATAATGATTTATCACATACTTGTGTTGATACCTAGTTGTTACATCATAGATTAGGCAAAGCCCCATATTCTGTTATGAGACTTCTGAATTTTGTAAAGAAAGATGACATTATAATGAATAAAATTTGTGATGTTTGTTTTTTATCCAAATAGACTACACTTCCATTTTCTCCTTGTTGCACTAAAACTAAGCACTGTTTTGAATTGTTGCACATGGAAGTATGGGGTCTATATAGGACACCCACACACTAAGGGCATAATTTTTCCTTACAATTATTGATGATTACTGAAGAGTGACTTGGGTATTTTTAATGCAGTCTAATATTAAACCAGGGATCACATTAAAAATTTCATGGCTCATGTTCTCACACAGTTTGCCACCCATGTAAAAAGAGTGAGAAGAAATAATGGAACTGAATTCCTTAATCGTGAACTTGGTATTTTTTTGGATAAAGGGATTGTGCATGAAACCACATGCCTCTATACACTTGAATAGAATGGTATAGTTGAACTTAAACACCAAACATTGATACAATTAGCTAAAAGTCTCATGCTTCAATCTAATCTTCCCATCGAATATTGGGGAGAATGCATTAAAATGTCTGAACATCTAGTAAATAGAATCCCCTTTCATAATCTAGATTATAAAACTTATTATGAAAAGGTCCATGGTCATGCTCCTGAATATAATGCATTGAGATTATTTGATTCATTTGCATATGCTATTGAATTGACTGTTTTAGACAAATTTCAACCTAAATCCTTTCCTTATGTCTTCTTGTACTATGCCCCAACTAAAAGGGTTCTTAGCCCTTGATTTACACAATAAAAATATCTTTGTGAGTAGACATGGTAGTTTTATGGAAGACAAGTTCCCTTTCAAAGATATCATGCCTCCTTACTAAGGGGGAATGTCTAAGGAAATATGAGAGATGCCCTTATTTGATTCTGAATTTAACAAGTTGTTTGCTAATTCGAAAATTAACAAGTTGCTTGCTAATAACATTAGTGATGAAATGAAACATATGCTTCAATGAATTTCAAAGATGGGGATCATGCAAGGGAAGAACATAATGATGCAGATGAGAATCAAATGAGAACTAAACAACTAGTTGCTAGTAGGCTAAATAAGGACAGAAAAGCACCTATTTGGGCCAAGGATTACATATGTAATCTGGCTGAAATGGATAAATCTAAGGGCTCAGTCAGTAAGTGTCTATATCCTATTGAAAATTACATGTCTTATACTAATATATCTTCATCCTACATGTGTTTTCTGGTTAGCATGGAATCAGTTATTGAACTTAGAAGCTATGAAGAGGATGTAAAACACAAAGAGTAGGTAAGTACAATGAACTTGGAAATGGAGGCCTTGGAAAGTAATAGGATATAGGGAATAGTAACATTATCAATAGATATGAAAGCAATAGGATGTAAATGGGTGTAGAAAGTGAAATATAAATCAAATGGAGAAGTGGATAAGTACAAGGAAAGGTTAGTAGCTAAAGGCTACATTTAAAAGGAAGGAATATATTAGAATGATTTTTTTTCTAGTAATTAAAATGGTAACTATTCAAATTGTAATGACCCAAAATATGAATACGGGTTCATGACTAAAAGTGAACATAATGAATGTTATTCAAACACTTTTGGAGAATACAGTGTGAGTATTGACCTAAATGACCTGAATTAGCAGTAGAAAGTGCCCAAACCCTGTATTTAAGCTCAATCACAGTGAGAAAGCTTAAATTGAATTAAGATGAAGGAGAGGGTGCATGACACATGAAATGGAATCAAAAGATGTAATAAGTGGTAATCCAGTTGAATTGCCATAGTTAGGGTGGAAGAAAGAAAGATATCGGTCAATTAGTCGGCAATCGAAGATGAAATTGACTAATAGCTAAAAGAGTAAGAAGTGTGACTAAATGGCTAATGGTAGTGGTGAGAATAATCCTATGGTTGCATGCCCTTGAGTGGAGTTTCAAGATCATGACATATAGCACATTTGACACCATAGGATGAGTCAAAGTTTCAAACTCTTTTTTCTCTCTCCTCCTCTCAAAGTCGGCTAAGGGGGTAAAAAATTGAAGTTATTGCATTTATTTCATCATCATTTCTCTCTCTTTAAGCTTCCATAGTCATCCATGTAAAAGAGGAACGAAGAAGAAGAAGTTGAAGGTAAAGGTGAGATTTTGACCTCGTAGATGAGTCCTTTTGCTCAAAACCTCTTCTTTAATCATGTTCCTCTTGATGTAAACTTCATTTGTATGTCTTTAGATTTTCAAGAGGAGGTGTTTTGTGAACTCAAGAAAAACTAGTGGTTGAAGAATCTACGAACAAGTTAGTGGAAGTGATAGAGGTGAACAAAGGTAACTCTTTGATATATATATATATATATATTGTGATCATTGGTTGAGTATTGTGATTTCTAAAATTTGCCCTAATTTTCGTGTAATTATGGTGTTAGAGAGGTCATAGTGTTTTGATGTGTTGATGTCTTGTGGTGTTCTTTAGATAATTGCACTTGATTGGAGTCTTGAATGTATAGTTTGGCAATTTTGTGGTTTATGTTGAAATGTGCCAAATATAGAACATGTTAAAGGAGTGAGAATTTGGTGGTTTTGATGTTTTCATTGGATTTCATGTGAAAAATTATGTGTGGAGTAGTCCCAGATGTGAATTTTGGACCTTTGGAAATATTGGTTGAAAACTAGAAATTCTGTTAACTGTAAAATGATGTGCAAGGGAGCTTGTTTGTATGGCATTTTGAATGAGTAAATGATGTTAAAAAGTTATGAAATTTGGCAGTGTTGTAGTAAACATTGCAAGCTTTCCAATGGTCATTGGAAGTCAGCCAAGAATCAGGCCAGCTTTTGGCCTCAGCCAGGCATCTTGGCCACAGCCAAAGTGTTTCTGTCCAGTTCTTGACAGCGGCCAAAAAGGTTATGGCCGTGGCCAAAAATTTTCTAACCTGTTATTAGTCGTGGCCAACCTCTCAGAAACTATATTTTGAACTTGTGAAATATGGTCTTTGGTCTAGTTTTTCCCAACCCTTTAGGCATTTGTTTGGGTTTCTGGTAGCCACCTAAAGGTTTCAAATGATAACCAACCCTACGTATCTTGGAGTTAAGATTTGAAATGGAAAATAACTCATTGTCCTTGATTGTAATTTATAAGTGTTGGACTTTGGGTCCAAGTCCGCCCTTGATGGGCCCGACTATTTGATTAGGAAATAAGTAGCCTAATCAAATAAGAATAAAATCAGCATAAGATGCAGATTTGGGAATATTTAGCAATAATTATGGATTTGTTAAAAGAGGAACAAATCACCATAATTAGAGAATTAATTGAGAGACAATTAATTCCTGTCTTGGAGGGCAAGAAGGAGTGCACACGTTTCCTAATTAGTGGCCTCCATAAACCACTATAAATAGGGTGTGCCTCCTCAATTGCAACTCGCCCCGCCATTGAGTTTTCTGGCAATTCCCTTCTCTCCTACCATCTTTCTGGTTCTGGTGATCTGCTGTGCAAATCACAATTAGGCTCTAGTAGTCTAATAATTGTGTGGGCACAAGTACGGAGTATTGGAGCTTTGACCCGGATCCGAACATGGATTCGTCCAGGTACGCCTAATCTCCTTATTAGTTAAATATATTTTTTTCCTACAATAAGGCTTATCATCTGCCCTGAGCATTTGAAACTGGTGTCTGAGTAGGAATGGAAAGAACAAGGTAGTGACTCTTTCTCTTATATCATGTATAATGCTTGCATGTTTGTGCTTATCATTAAATTGTGATGAACGTGAATGCTGCTGTTATGTTGTTGTGAAATTGTGATGAGCGTGAATGTTGTTGTTTCTTATGCCAAAAGTTTCGGTAGAATGTACGAGTGAGGTCCTTACATGTTTATGTCATTGTGAACACAACTAAAGCTGTCGTTATGTTGTGGAAGTGAATACTATGAATGCTGTTGTTGTTTATGCCATCGTGAATACAGTGAAAGCTATCATTTTATGACTTGCGAGTCACACATCAATGTGGTAGTTGAATACAGTGAAAGCTATTGTGACACTCATCATGCATCAATGCAGACACTACTGAAAATGCTGTTGAGAATTTATCGGTGAGAATGTTATCATTATTGTGAATGCTGTTGTGCTATTGCTTTGTGATAATTGCATATATACCTTGTTATTATATATCATATGATTGAAATTGTTACTATTGAGATTCCTATGAATCTTACTCTTTCCATTACTAACCTACATTTAGAGCATACATATAAAGGGGAAGCTGGTATTCAAGGACGGTTAGAGTTCGTAGCTGGGAGATTAGTTTTGTATGGTTATTAAATGTTAGGATAATTGTATATGTAAATGTAGACTGATGTAGTAGATTTGTGTAATTGTCTGTAATTCCTATTTGAAAATGGGCAAATATGCCCTGTAGGCTCTTATAGTTAAGATTGAAACTTAAGTGTCGTTGGGAATTTCATTGAGTACTCTGATATGAATGAATGGAATGGTACCGAGCAGGCCAAATAGTTTTGAAATGTGAAAATGAGATCTGATTAAATAGATTGTGAAAAGTTTTGAAAAACCCACTTTATCACAGGACTGAACCCTGTCTTAAAGCTGGAACTTTTATAAGTTTTGAATTCTCCGTTGGTCTCCAATTCAACTTAATGGCACGCTTTTTGAACCATAATATCGGCTGTGAAGGTAGGGGTTACACAAATATTGTTGAAATTAGTTGCTATATATAGCTAGAATTTATTTCATATGGATGTGCATAATGCTTTCCTATAGGTTGATATAGAAGAAGATGTATACATAATTATTCCTCAAGGTTATAGCATCAAGGGGGAGAACCTAGTATGTAAATTGAATAAGTCATTATATGAGCTTTAATAAGCCTCAAAGTAATAGAACCATAAATTGTCTAAGTTTTTTATTCAAGGTACTTTTAAGTAAAGCAAGCATGATTATTCACTCTTTGTTACAAGATATGATGAGAATATTGTGTTTGTACTTGTGTATGTGGATGGCTTATTGATTATAGGGTTGTCAGATGCAAAAAATAAATGAAGATAAGGAGTTCTTAAACATTAAGTTTAAAATCAAGGATCTGTGATCAATGAAGTACTTTCTTGGGATCAAAATAGCGTGATCTAAGAAAGGAATTATACTGTCATAAAGAAAATTTGTCTTAGACTTACTTTCTAACACCATAATAAGTTAGTGTAAACTACTAAGCATGCCAATGGCCTAAAGATTGAAACTTTTGGCTTATGAAGAAGGGAAAGCCAATAAAGAGGACTTGTTGAAAGACCCTGAACACTATAGGAGATTGGTGGGTAGGTTAATTTATTTAACTATGAATCATCATGATGTTTCATTTTCTATGTAGGTACTCAGTTAATTTATGTAAACCTATGAAGGACCATATGGCAGTGGCGTTTGATGTAGTTATGTATATGAAGCAAAGCCTAGGGGTTGGAGTTCTTATCAGCTTGTTAGGAATTTTGATTGTAGACTACTATTGTGAAATTGGGGAGCTTGTAGCACTACACGTTGGTCAATATATGGATACTTGTTAAAGTTTGGGGGATCTCTCATGATATGGAGAACAAAGAAACAACACACATTTCCTAATTCTTCAATAGAAGTGGAATATAGAGGTTTGGGATCTGCAGTATATAATATCCTGAATTTTAGGATCGGAGGCTAGAGTATAAGCCTGATTAAGTGGACTGCTAAGCTTTGGTCTATTAGGTGTCCCAAGTCTATTCTCTAATGTTTCTTATATCTTTAGAGCATTAAAGAAAATAAAATGGGGAATTTTGAAGAAAGTGATTATGCTTCCAGTGAAATTTCCTATGAGGCAGTGAGCTTGTCATGAGGTTTTGGAAGACTAAGTGATAAGCAAAAATTATGAAATTTTATAGGGAGAAAGTAGACATCCTAAGCTTTACTTTTATAGGTATATGAGTCAATTGAAGCTATATACAAAGAGTTATGAATTTTTGAATTTAGCCCAGCGAAATTGATTACTTTCTGGAACAGCATGCAAAGATTGGGAATATGGGAATTTTGTGCTTTCAGTTAGAAAAAGACTATATTTTTCCTCGAAACTATACTCAATAAAGGTTCTATAGCCTTTGGAATGCTCCGAAATGATGTCTACAAATTTAGTTATGATTTTTCAAAGTTTGGGCAGAAAATCTGCAAGAATTGGCACTATTCTGAAATTTGGAAAATAAAATGTGTTGGCAATTGTGTAAATTGTGGAATAAAGAAATAGCAGGGGAAAATAATTATTTGGCTTATAAACATACCAAGTGGCATCATCTAAAGCCAAGGGATTTAAATAAGAATTTATTAAGTTGAGCAAATGTTTAATTAAGCATAAATAATACTATCTTTTACATATGGTTGGAGAAAAGCCCAATTGGGATTATGAAGGACCAATATGGCCTCTTGTATGGGCTAAAGGAAGGGAAGAATTTGGTTCAATTGCAATAAGACTTTATGACCTAAGTTGGCAAGAGATAATGACAAAGTACAAAAGCTTATGTCATATTCTACCTACCATTTATTAATTAAGGAAAATACGAGAGATATTCTTAAGCTCTTGGTTCATCTTTCTCCACCCACTTTCACGTCATTCTCCACCAAATAGAAAGAGAGATGGAGCTTAAGAAAAGCTCAAGGTTAGAGAGAAGGAGGAAAAAAGAAAGCCAAGGTAAGCTTGTGCTTTCTTAAAATTGGCTTCAAAATTTTCATGAGCTTCTTCTCTAATCTCTTTTCTCCATGAAACTCATTGTTTAGCAAGCTAATCTTAAGCTTAAGGAGATAGGAAGGAGATGCCTAGAGAGAGAGAGAGAGGAAAAGAACTCAAGAGGTAACTTTAAAAATCATAAACCTTCATAGTATGTTGTTGTGCTGGTGATTGTTGGTTAAGTTTGTAAATTTGGAAAGTGATAACCCTAAGGGGTTATGCTACCAAAACTTCTTCAAATATTTTTTAGTATATGTTTAAATTTAATAAGTGATTTAGAGCATTAAGGAACAAGCTTTTGGAAGTTAAGAATCAAAAGCTCATTTTTCTATTTTTCTTAAGCATAGTTTATGCAAAGGCTGAATTAGGGGGAAGGAGCTGGATTTTCAATGATTTGATGGTTCCATTGAGTTCAGGAGGAAAAATTAGGTGGGGTTACGACTGTCCACTTTTTCGGAAAAGGCCTAAAAAGCATAATTATGAAAACACCCATGAAACCCTTAAAGCGGGGCTGCTAAGGGTAATTTCATCTTTTGGCAATGAATTTGGTAATTCCAAGTCTGGAAATAGAGTCAGAATAGCCCAGGTCAAAATTGTGGGAAAAGTATGGTCAGACCGGGTACAGTAAGGCCAGGGCCTCAAGGGCATTTCAGTCATTTTTCAATATAGACTCATAGAACCCCCAGAAACATTGGAAGCATCTAAATGGTATATTTGGAATTGAAGGACCAAGTGGAGAGCCACGATGTGGTATATTTTATGGGGCACACGCTTTGAGGCGGAAAAGGGTTAAGGTAGGGAACATACCTCTCCTACGTGTATTTGATAATTATGTGCTAGTATATTGATGTATGTTATTGCTTTACTGGATTATGTGAAACATATATAAGTAATTGAAGCTCTGTTTCTATTTATACTATACCCATAAATATGTTGTTTGAAACATTGAGCACGCAGATATGTCATTGTGTTAGCATGAGATGTGTAATGCAAGCATGTCATGCATTAAGCACTTATACTGCATGCATATTAGTACTATTTTTCTACTGAAATTCTCTCAAATCTCACCCTCCCCTACTAACAATTTAGATAGGTAAATATGGAAGGTACGTAAAGATCAGAGAATAGAACTATTTGAGAAGATTGCAGTAGTGGAACATAGACGGGAAGATGTCTCCGTTTCACTGGGACGGGTTTAGACACCTTAGTAGCCCTATGCGCCTACATTCTTTGGAATTATTATGTATGAACCCCTATGGGGAATTTTTATAATGATGCATATATTATCAGTATAATTATGCTATTCCTGTGTTGCCCACCAAATCACATATTAATATTTTGTTGCAAGTCAAAATAAGATAAGGGTGTGTCACAATAGCTAAAGTAACATGGGTAATAGAATTACTTAAAGAGCATAATATCTATCATTTGAAGCCAGTTAGTGTGTACTGTGACAATAAAGTAGCAATTTACATTGCTTGTAATCTGGTCTTCCATGAGTGCACTAAGCACAAAGAGATAGACCTATATTTTGTTTGAGAAAAGCTATTAGTGAAGTTAATCAACTTGGAACATGTGAAATTGATGAATCAACAAGCTGATATTTTGTTGAAAGTAATAGAGAAATATTTGCATACAAGAATGCTAAACAAGTTGGGGGTAGTTGACATCTATAGCCCTAACTTGAGAGGAAGTATAGGAAAATAGATGCAATATGTAATATAAAGTTAGTTGGGTGTGTTATTGAACAGTTCGAGTTGAGTATATGATCTGTGTATACTGTGATGCCCCAAAAATAGGATTAAGGGCTAATGACTTGAAAAGTGGATGTAATTATTGTTAATAAACACTTTTAAAGAAAGTGATGTGAATTACAATCCAAATGTGTTCTGATCAGTGCCTAAACCCTGCATTTAAGCTTAATTGTGTGATAAAGCTTAAAATAAACCCTAATGTAGGGGAGGGCGCATGGTTGAGGTAAATGTAATGATAAAATGTGCTTAGTGGTGATTCAAGTGAAATTACCATAATTAGGGGCAAAATGGGTGAAAAGGAAAGTTACTGACCAATTAGTTAGTTACCAAAGAGGAAGCTCCTTGGTAACTCAAAGATTAATGGTTGAGATTTATTGTCAAGAGAGCAAAATCAAGTGTATGTGAACTCATGTGTGCCACAGAAGGTGAAATAAGATGTTGACAAGTGGAAACATGAGAGCCATGGGATTAAGTTAACTTTTCATAAACATTTCCCTCTCTCCACCCTCCTTCAAGGTCGTGTAGGGAGTATGGAATGAAGGAAAAATTTGTTCCTTCATTATCATCTCATTCTCTCTCTTCATTCTCCATTTTCTTATGCTCAAGGAAAGAAAGAGAAAGTGAAAGGTAAGGTTTGGACTTGCTTAATACCTCCTTTAGCTCTATTCATCTTCATTAATGTTGTTCATGGTGATGAGAGCTTCATTGCTATGGCTCTAGTTTTTTGAAAGGTGCTATTTGAGTGCTGAAGAAATTTGAAAGTGGTGGAATCAAGGATCTAACTTTAGGAAGAGAAAGAGGTGAGTATTTGAAGCATTTTGAAATGTTTATTGTAATTATTGGTTGAGTTTTGTAAATTTTGGATTTTTCCCTGATTTTGGTATAATTTTGGAGTGCATGAATGTTCTAGTGTATCATGTGGGATTTGGTGTCTTATTGTGTCTCTGTGTCATTGGAATTGACTTATAAGCTTAGAAGGAAAATTTGTGTCATTGGTTAATGTGTGGGAATGTCATGACCAAAAGCAAAATTTGTTGTCAAAATAAGAATTTGGTTGTTTTGGGGTTTCTATTGGGTTCCTTGGGTAAAATTATGTAGGAGTAGTAGTGAATAAGCATTTTGGGAACCCTTGGAAACATATTGGTTAAGTTTGAAAAATTTTGTCAGTTGCTATGTTTTGGCTTCTGATAAGCCTCACTCGAGTGCACAGGGGTGTCACTCAAGTGCAGCATCTCATTTTCCCTTTTCCTTCAGTTTTTGGTCACACTTTTATACCAGAATGCAATAGTGTACATTCTAACTTGCGAGTGATATGGGTTATCACTCGGGTGCATTTTCTCTCAATCGAGTGCAAGAGTATTTTGCACTATGAGGCCACGTCTCGGGTTGTCACTCGCAAACCATTTTTCAAGAGTGTGTCTTAACACCAGCAAGTGTTGTGACATCACTTGAGTGCCAGAACCTGTGCTCAAGTGCACTTCTCATTCTAGGGTTTCTGTTGCGCTCAGGTAGTCACTTCCAGTGCCTCACTTTGTAGGACTCGGGTGAGTTCGAGGCTACCACTCGAGTGTTGTGGTTGGGACTCAAGTATTGTGATCAGTTTTTTGTCTCTGTGGTTGCTCTCAGGCAAGCACTCACTCGAGTAAGTTTCCATGCTCGAGTGCAAATCTCATTATCACTCGAGTGAGGTCTTCTTTACTCAAGTGCATGAGTCAAAAACCAGTGTTACACTTCTGGAAAAGGGGGTTGTTTGGTGTAGTTCTTCCAACCCTTTAGGCATGTGTCTAGGCTTTTAGGAGCCACCTAAAGAGTTCAAATGATAACTAACCTTAACTATTATGAAGATAAGAATTTAGAATAGAGAATAACCTATCATGCTTGATTTTGGTTTATAGGGTTTAATATTTTCCTTGCTCGTGAGCCATCTGTGCCGGAGCACACTCGGAAAGAACAAAGTAGTGACTCTTTTCCTTATACTATATGTGATTCATGATATATTTGATTTATCATATTTTATGGGTATATCACTTGCGGCCCATCGGTGTTGACGGTGGGAGGACAGTGCCTTTGGGGTGGTAGAATTTAGTAGATGGGACTGTGAAAGCTAAAAGGCTATTTATGAAACCTTCACCTGTGGCCCATTGATGTTGATGGTTGGAGGACTGTGCCTTCGGGGCGGTGGAATACGGGGGGTGAGATTATGTGATTATGTCCATATATGGTAGCCTGTGTGCTGTTTTATGTTGCGATGTTGCTTGATGATGTCATTGCATGCTTTGTGATTACATGTTGTATGAGTGATTTGTTACTACTGGGATTATTTTGAATCGCATTCTTTCCTTTGACTAACCTTCAGACAGGGCAAGTGGCTCCAAGGATAAGCAGACGACCAAGGGAGGATAGGACTCCTTAGGGAGATTTTGATTTTCGTTGTTGGTTATCAATTTTTGTATTGGGATTACTATACCTATTCGGGATGTAAATACTAGAATGGTTTTGTGTAATCCCCTAAATGGGAATATGTAAACCCTTAGTATTTATATGAAACCCAGGGGTTGCTGGGATTTTGTTGTACACTCTGGTATATAAATGTGATTTAATTGCATAGGTAATTATATTCAGAATATTGAATTTGAGACCAAGGTAAGGCAGAAATTTTGAAAGAATTTTGTGAAAAACAGCACCGTGAGGTTGGAACTGAAATAAGTTTTATTTAACCATCGGTCTCTAATCCACCTTAATTACTTATTTTTGAATTATAATTATTGTTTATAAGGTAGGGGGTTACATATACATATGAGTAGGTGAACATTAGTTAATGTATGGATTTTCACATGAGTATACAGTTGTACATAGATTAATATTTCCTTTATGAATCAACAATTCTTAGAGTTTAAAGGCAATAGCTTTATTGGCTTACTTTTATGGGCATTATTTCTTTCTTGCACAATGACATGAGGGCAAGTATAATTTTCAAAGGTGTCGAAAGAAAGACCGCTAGATATTCCTTTATAGGCCAACAAGACGTAATAGCTCTCATTTACTTTAACCTTCTTGCCAGAGATATCAACCCCTAGTTCCAGCAAGTTAGCCCTCACCGATGATGATTTTATGAAGAAGTTGAAGAGGAAAAAGAAGAGAGTTATTGTTGCTAAGGCAGACTTCATTTTTCTCTGGATTTGTTTTAAAGTGATTTATGTTGTGTTGAATTGATTGGCATGAAACTTAAATTTATAGAGAATTTGCCATAGGCTTTAATAAGAGATTTCAGTGTAATCGTGAATAATTATTTCGTATGGCCTCTATGATTAGCTTAAATTAATTGTTTTATATTGTTAGCTTTGAGGATCATGTACCACATACATTTTATTTGATTGATTTTGTTTAAACTAATATATTGCATACAATTTGATAAAAGAATTACACTATAAATTATTTGTATACTTTAGTTGTTATACGTTGTCTATTTTCTATATATTGAATAATAATAATATTATTATTATCCAACTTTGCCTAAAAGTTTTTGTGCAGGAGTTGTAGGGATCTGTGAGTTTTTTTTGGATCAATTATTTCTTGGAAGTGTTAAGAAGGGGGCAAAATTTCCCTAACCATTAAAAAAAACTAACGATTAAGGTTTAATTTTTCTATAGAAGTTTTTGTTAGGCATCCCTAATTGTTTTTGATCAATTTTTTCCTTGGAAGTGTTAAAGAAAAGGGCCAAAATTGTCCTAATTGTTAAAAAAACTAAGGGTTAAATGAATTTTTCCTATAAGTTATGTGTGGGAGCTGTAGTTCAATTCAGTCTAATAGTTGAAAAACAAATAACGTCGATCTAAGAAAAAAATTTAAAATTGATAGTTAACATGTTCATGGATAGGGTGATATTGCTCCTAGCTTTTTTTTTAAAACACTTTTGAGGAGAAAATTAATCAAAAACAAAGTTCTAGATACTCAAAACTCCTATGCAAAAACTTACATGGCGAAATTCAACCTTAACAAATTAATAATATTCATGACGTTGATATACATATATAACCTGCTGATTAGTAATTTTTGTTATTATAAAAATTAAAGAGATCTTTATTCTCCCTACATGTGGGAGTAAGAATTCTCTCTTTGTAGACACGTGAGAGTGTAGTTGAGAGTAAATGCCTTTTGGTGGGAAAGGAGGTTGTAGACGGTGGTAAGTGATAGTGCTAGATCTCATCGGTCATTATAGGAGAAGAAAGAAGAAGTACAGATGAGGTTATGATTGATGTGCCTCTGTATGGAATGAATATGAGGTGAAGAATGTGTTGATCGAAAAGATCGTATAAAAAAAAGAAATGAGTAGAGCAACAGTTGAAGAGGTGATTTGGAAGGCATGGAATCTTCAATTTGGACTAGATGTGGTGATGGTTGCAAAGAATGCATACTTCTTCAGATTCTCTGATAAAGAATAGTATAATCGTATTGTAAGAGGTTAACTTTGGACAGTGAATGGTTGTCTACTAAATCTAGTGGAATGGAGTAAGTTCATGGTGATTAAGAATTGTGATTTTAGTCTATTAAGGATTGTGATTTTATGGTGATTAAGGATTGTGATTTTAGTTTATTAAGAATTGTGATTTTAGTCTATGTTCGGTATGGATCTAATTGCACAATGTTCCTCTAGAAGTAATAAACCTCCATAATGCTATTAATATCGGAGGTAGAATCAGAGAAGTAGTTATGGTGGAGGATCCTAAATACAACAATCATATGCTGCACAGTTATCGTCATATGCGAATTATTTTGAATCTGAGGAAACCATTGGTAGCAGGTTTCTTGATTCTAAAACATAATGGCGAGAAGAACTAGACAACTGTCAGGTATGAAAAGATCTCTGACTTCTATTATTGATGTGGTAGTGTTGTTCATGATTTTTATACCTTTGGAATCCCTAGGTTATATTAATAATATGGATATTAATAATAGTGTGGATATTTTTACAATTAATCCTAGTACTGGGAATGAAAAATTAGAGAAGGTTTCTGTTTCACAACCAGAAATTGTGATAAAGAAAGATGTAAGTATGGGTGTGGATAATAGTTGTAAAGAATTTGTGTATTCAAGTAAAACCGTGAAAGGTAACTTGAGGTCATGGAATTATGTTGAAGAGGAAGTGGGACTAAATAGAAGTAAGAAGGATAAGGAGGTGAACTGTGAGACTAATATTGATAGGCATAAGATGTTTGATGAGGATGGGCATGAGTATAGGGTTGAAGAGCCTTCTGAGGACATTGCAAATGAAAAAGCTATGTACTGTATAGGGAAAAAATAGTAAACTCAGTTATAGAAAATCTTGGGAAATTAATGTTAAAATGAAGAATAGGGGAGGAATTAGAGATTGAGGAAAATAAAAAAAAAGGAAGATTGAAAGGAAAGAAGATATAAATCCCTTTGCTATCTTTAGCTTTGTTGGTAATTTGAGGAAAACTAAAGCTAAGATGAGAAGGGATTCCCAAGGAAAGAGGAAGGGTGGAATAGTTGAAGATAAAAATAGTATGGGAATGAGTAATGGAGTGAATTGTCAAGGAAGTGTAGAAGTTGAAGGCATGGGCATCTGTTCTCAAACAGCCCCCATGGAGTTCTTGGAACTGTTAGGGTTTGGGGGTTGCCTTGGTAGATAAAAATCTTAAGGAATGTAATAGGAAATTTAAACCATCTATTATGTACTTAATGGAAACAAGGATTAGGAGTAGGATGTTGGAAAAGATAAGGAGAGCTTATGGTTTAGAAAAGAAGTTGTATGTTGAACCTTATGGTAGTTTGGTGGATTGGTGCTTTGGTAGTGTGAAGGGATTGATTTGAAAGTTTTATATCAATTAAGGAATTTAATACATATGAAAGTCAAACCTTTGTATTGCAAATACTAGATTTTATCACTTTTGTATATAGTGCCCTATGAGAAGAAGGTAAAGCTCTTGTCTAGAGGAGATTGAGATCATTGGCTAGAGGGGTTGGTGGGTCATGGTTGTGCATTGGAGACTTCAATAAAGTAGGGCTCTAGATGAAAAGGAGGGGGGACAACCAGTTAGTATAAGAAGAATAATAAGCTTTCAATTTATGCTTGATTGTAGGCTTATTGATATGGGGTTTAAGGGAGTAAAATTTACTTGGAGCAATAGAGGCTTAGGGAAGCAACTATATGAGACAGGATTGACAGGGGATATGGAAATATTACTTTCAGGGAGAAGCTTGACAAAGCGCGGGTCTTCCATAATGAACTAATAGGTTCATACCATTATTTGTTTATAGTTGATTGTTGTTTTAAAGAGGAAAAAGTTCTTAAAATGTTCAAGTTCAATGCAGCATGCATGGAACATAAACAATTTCAGTATACTGTAAGGCGGGGATGGGAAGTTGGTGAAGCAGTAATGTTAAGTACGATTGATAACTTTGTGTGGAAACTGATAAGTGCAGGTAAATGTTAAATGAGTGGTGCAACATCCCAATTTCTATTTACCAATATGCGTTGTAATTATTTATTGCATTTAATGAAGATAAAATGGTGAATGTTGATGCATTGGGCATGACAAGAACACCTTTGATAGAAGTTACATGAGAATTGGGCTAGAAACAAGACATAGAGCTAAGTTTTTGTCTTCCAAAAAGGCCATTACTAAAGCCATTGTTAAAGCCCAAAATGAGACATAAAAGAGCATAATACATGGGCCAATGTTAACAGTTAAATTTGGCTATGGAAGGAAGAAGAGGAAGAAGGCCTAAACTTAATCCAAAAATGCGAAGGCAAAACAAAGAATTAATTATTTTCCAAATTAATTGAAAGTAATTTTTGTTAATTAAGAAAATAAAGAGAAACTATATATTTGGAGATAAAAATGCAATTTCGGAGCATTCCTGACCAAAAGTAAAAAGGTGAAATAGTGAATTAACTAAAAGAAGGGAATATGGTAATTTATGAAGCAATTTTAACTCCCTTTTCCTTTGGTGAATTTCGGTTGATTTAGGAAATATTGGGGGAAAATAGTTGATTGAATAAAGATGATGCCATATGGAATGAATTAGGACCAAGTAAAATTAGTTCATGACCCATTTACCATTAAACTATAATATTTCATAAAGTAAGAGAGAAAAGAGAAATATGATGATAAAGCAAAATTCTCTTCCCTTCTCATTTTTGGCTGAACTCAAAGAGAGAGAGAGAGAGAGAGAGAGAAGAGGTTGCACGGTTTCAAGAATACAAGGGAGATAGGGTTTTCAAAAAGCAAAAATCAATGGTAAGATGCATGAAATTCAAGTGATTTTTGTAACCCCCTTCACGCTTAGGTCGATATTAAGTTCATAAATATGTGATTATGTGGAATTAGAGACCGTAAGATAATTTGGGACTTCGTAAAAGTAAATTTCCCAAAATTAGGGTTTTCAAAAACCTTTTCTAAACCTGTTCAAAAATGGTCTCATATTCACATTTCAATTACACAATTGGCCTGTACAGTACGATTCCATTTATAAATATCAGAGTACAATGCAAATTCCCGACACACTCGGGTTCCATAATCGAATAAGGATTTTACAAGGCACATAGCCCATAATCTATTTCCCTTAACTAGGGGATTACACAAAACTATACCATAATTCCAAAATATACAATTGCTTTCCATTAGATATCCAAAATACATAAAACTATTATAACCAATATCCAAAATAGAACTCTTATCTTGGAGCTCTATCCGCTCTTTGTCACCTGTTTCTATTTTGATCCTCTAGCCCTGTTTGAAATTTGTTTTGGGAGAGTGAGATTCTAAGGGATCCCCGTAGTGTCAAATCACTCATAATATGCACAACCACAAAGTATCAAAAAAAATCATCACACAACACATAGCAACTACAACGATAGTTATAACGGCAAGGGTAGGTATGATGTGTGTCACCGTTATGTTTGCTCACGCTAAAGTGCCCACACTATATTACACATTCATATGTTCATATCACATATATCACTAAATCTGGGATCTATATAAAATATTTCACATACTCACAGCAACACTGGCCAGATAATCAAATAGGAATTCACAATTCCATAATGCAGCCTCGACAATTACAACGATAGATACAATAGCAGGGGTAGGTGTGATAACCATCACCCCCTATATCTGCTCATGTTGAACCGCTCATGCTGTAATGCCCTACAGCTGATAACCCATACAACACAATGATAAGTCATACATACCAAGCATCATACACAACATGAGGGAAAATTCACTACCTTGATCCTTCCGTGTGTGCTCTGGCATTGGTCTCACCTAAATAGGGAAAATATTGAATCCTATAATTCATAATTAGGGACGAAGTGTTATTCTCTATTCTAATACTCAAATGACTTCATATCACTTAAATTGGTTATCATTTATGTTCTTTAGGAAGCTACAAATGCCTCTAACAAAAGGCCTAAAGGGTTGGAAGAACTTTCCCAAAGATCCCTTTTTAGAAGCAGAAGTACTGGTTTTTCACTATTTCACTCGAGTGAAGAAAGCCACACTCAAGTGATGATGGACTTGCATTTGAATCCTGGAAGCAACACTCGAGTGATGGCCAAATGCCTACTCATGTTCTACGAAGTAAGTTGTAGAAAGTGCTCACCCGAGAGTAGAAAGTAATGACAAAACAATGACAAAAACTAGAATTGATAACTGTACTCGAGCATAACTCAAATCACTCGAGTGATAGCCTAATGCTCACTCGAGTTCCATAAAGTGAGGTACAGAAAGTGCTCACCCGAGAGCACATGGAACTTTCAAAGGAAAACATCACTTGAGCATGTACCATGGAACTTGAGTAATAGCTTAACACACGCGAGTGCTAAGATACACTCTTGAGAAATTGGCCATGAGCGACAACCCGAGATGCGAGTTCATAGTGTCAGATATACCCACACTCGAGTGAGACAAGGTGCACTCGAGTTATAACCCGCAACACCTGCAAGTGAGACAACACTTTTGGCTTTTTGCTTGGAAGTACAACAGAAAACTGAAGGGAAAAATGAGAATACAAGGCTATACTCGAGTGATGCCCTGGAGCACTCGAGTGAGGCTTATCCAAAGCCAAAAATGCAGTAGAGTTTGACAGCACTTTTCAAATGTTGCCCAATGATTCAAATGATTCTAAATACCAAACCAAAGCTACTTCCACATTAAATTACACAAGGAATCCAATGGAACCATCAAAACTACCAAATTCCTATTCCATTTTCATTCTTTGGTTTTAGGCAACAATCAACCCAAAATCCCAAAATATGTCAAACTCAACATTTTAACCTCAAACCAATTCTATCTTATCTAAAACACATCGCCAAGCACCATTTTCATATCTACAACATGCTAAATACCCAATGACTTTAATTTTCAAAATTAAAGCCAAAAATCCCAAAAATTCCAAGATTCATCAAATAACAAAACCTAGAGAGAAAGGTTCATTTTGCTTACCTTAACAGCTTTCTCAAAGGAGTTTCTTGGTTTTCCAACTCTTAGATTTCCTTGGGTGCTCAAAAATACTTCAATAGACAATCTAGAACCATAGAATTGAAGCTCTCAATCCAAGGAACAATATTAAAGTAGAGATTTTTGGCATTTGAGGTCATTCTTCTTACCTTTTTCAAGCTTTTCTTCCCTTTTTCTTCAACAATGGCATAAGAGAGAGAGAGAGAGAGCAAGAGAGATGAGAGTGTGTGAGGAAGAAGAAAAAATCATTTCTCTTCCCTTGCCATACCATGCTCAGCCGAAAAGAAGGAAGAGAGAGGGAAGAGAAATTAGAAAATATTCCATTTGACTTTCCCCTACCTAACATCATATAAACTTGCCAAGTGTCACATTTTTATTGGTTCTCATAAAACAAGTAACTAATTAGTTACTCTAACCAATCCATTAGTCATTTAGTCACAAATCTCATTTTGCTTAGTTAGTAATTAATTTCTTCATTAATCACTGACTAATTACCCAATAATTTCCCACTAATTTTGGCACATTCACCGAAATTACCATAAAACTCAAAATAATTCAACTTTAAATACACAAATTATTCTCAATAATCATCATTAGCCCTTGATCAAAATTTGGTGCATTACAATTTTTCCTTCCAAACTCCTCAGAACTTCCTCTAACCTCTTCTCCTTCTTGAAATTCATGGTTAGCAAGCTAAATCAAAATTGACGAGAGAGAGAGAGAGAGAGCTGAGGCGTTGAGTGTGACATCCTTGTTTTTATCACCAATATTCCCTTTATGCAATAAGATATTTAGTGGAATAAAAATGGTGAATTATGGTGCATATAAAGTGGAAAAATAAAGTAACTAGTGGCCACACACAATTTGCAAAGCTATAATGTGCTGCCAGTGTGATTTCTTGTGAGACAGTGATATTGTCTTATGGTTTTGGATAATCAAATAATGTCCAATAAATGTGAAATTTTCCAAAATAAAATTTGACATTTTAAGCTTTAATTTGATGGTCATGTAAGTTATTTGGACAGGTACACTAAGAGTTATGTATTTGTGAAGTTAGCCCAGTGAAACTGGCATGATTATGTGACTGTGGCTAATAAATGGCAATTCTGGGAATGATGTACGACTAGTTGGCTAAGGAACATTAGAACCACATCAATTGGACATATATATATAAAGATATAATTTTCAAAGTTTGATAAAAATTATGGTAGTTTTCACCTAAGGTTTGAAAATGGCAAAAATGTATAGGCAAAATAGTTATTTGGCTAAATAAAATTTAAAGCCCATATTTTTCCTAAATTATTATGTAGTTTAAGGTCAATCTAGGTCATTCTCTCAAAGAGCAATGTTTTGCATCCTTTAAAGCAATGTTTTGTAATATGACCCCTTCTCCCCATAACTAAAATAAATCAAACACTCGCTAGGATGTGTTCTCCCGTAATGTGTACAAGGAGAGCATTGAGTCATACTAGGAGTCGATGCTACTGATCCTTGTGGGAGCCCTGATTCACTTTGGTATAGCTGATACAGCTCTAACTCGTAGGAGGACAATTCCTCTAGTGGAAGCTTCCTTGATGGAAACTCCTTTTGTTGCCAGACCATTAGAACTCGATAGGTAACTATTCTTTTTGACACCCCTGATATTCCCAAACTACTATTAAATCGGCCTTGAGAATTCCTTCTCATAGATCTCTCGGCATCTCTATGCCTTCTACAGACCTCTCGAATTTTTGCTATTAACTCCTTGAGAGTAGTGATGTTATAGGTGCCCATCCTTGTCTTGACATTATCATTACATTTTTCAAACATCTGTCTAGCCAACCAATTGTTGTGAGCCTTATTGGTTTTATCTAACTGTGACACATACTTAGCTAACCCAAAAATTTGAGCTATAAATGTGTTTTCATCCATCCCCCCTTACCAAAGAATGAAGAACTCAGATTCTTTTTGTTGCCTCATCTCAATGGGGAAATAGTAACCAAAGAACATTCTCTCAAAATTATCCCACTTAAGTTTATGTCTATTAGCAGGCTTCACAATATTCCACCAATCAAATGCACCACCTATTAACAGTGTCTTCGCAGCTATCACCTTTTGATATTTATCACACCCAATTGACTCAAATAACATTTCCAACCATCAATCCAACTTTCAATATATGTTGGCAATCCTCCTAAGAATGTATTAGGATGGAAATGATCTAAATGTTTCCATATTGTAAACATGTTAAGAGCACCCTTTCGATCTACTGACTCATCAGGTTTGGAGTACGGTGGATGTGGAATTGATTCCTTAGAATGAGCACTATTCTTTTTCTCTGATTCAACATTAACCTCCTGGGTATTTCCCTTATTTTCCCCACTTGGTCCTTCACTGGCTCTGCCCTCCTTGAGTCTTTTCAACCATTCATCTATTCTAATAGTTCATCCATACAGATGTCGTAACATTTCAGCCTCAGTTAAATGCTCCTGAGGCCTATTAGATCTCTATTAGCCATTGTCATCGATGTCTGCACACTTGGTATTCACCATCTCTCTGCACTTATGGGTAAAACCCAACTAAAGATGGAGAATAGTAAGAACAAGAAATAAAAACAACATAAAAGGGAAGCAGGTGTGTAAAGATTCTATATTACCTTACTCTAAATGCAATGCAAGATAGGGCCAGGAAATTGTAAACACAATTGCTTTGATACCAAATTTGAAAAGACCCTTTCTCCAAAATAGAATTATCCATAATGATTGGTTAACTAATGATAATCGAAAACAATTTCGCATTCAAAACATATAGGAGTTCAGTGCACAAAACCCGCCTACAAATCCACTACAAAGAGATTCATCACTCTAGGTACATATAACAATAGGAGAATTCACAGCCCATGAGTCTTAAAACATTGAATCCTACAATTAAGATTCTATAACAATCAGTTTCCAAATTTGAAAAAACCCTCTCTTCAAAATACAATTATCCATAATGATTTTACAAAATCTGGTTAACCAATGATAATCGAAAACAATTTTTCATTCAAAATATATAAGAGTTCAGGGCACAAAACCCGCCCACAAGCACACTACGAAGAGATTCATTACTCTGGGCGCACATAACAATAGGAGAATTCACAGCGGACGAGTCTTACAATATTGAATCCCATAATTAAGATTCCATACCAAACACTTTCCAATATAAATATGATTGGGAGTCTACCAAAATGTTAGAGTATGCAAAATAAGGCCTTATGCCTAACAACAGTTAAATAGTTATCCAAACAATAGATATGATATCTCAAAACATGAGATGTCCTATAATGACAATATAGAAAATAATACAGCACCAGTACCAAAAGAGGCCTACGAGGTTCTCAATGCATATGCCTCTAGTTGCTTCCCTTGGCCTCTAGCCAAAGTAGAGGTCTTGCCTAAAAAACATTTACAACGATGAGGTGAGAGATAAAGTCTTAGTAACCAAAATCAATTTACAAAATAGGTAGGAAAGGATTGTAAGCCAGAGAAGCAGGTTTAACTAATATAATAATAATAATAATAATATTCTCAATAATTAAACTTCATATAATATTATCAATAATTAGAACCATCCCCACTCATCGATCATGCTCTTCCTTATAACTTCTGGACGTGGTACAGCCTATCAATGCTTGTATACCTAGCTAAAGGTGTAAGACCCCACCTTACATAACATTTATCATTGAAATTAAACAGAGTAGCAATTGTGTGGTTTAGTGGGTGTAATATCCTGGATTGTAATCAAGGATTAATAACTTCAAATGATGTGATTAATGTTAATTAAGGACTTTTGAAGTAGATATTGTGCATTGTGATAATCAGGGACAAAACGGTAAACTTACCGACCGACTGATTAGATACCATTGAGTACACTCCTTAGTAATTAAGATTAATGGCTAAGATTGAAAGACCAAGAGGTGGAATCTTGTGCATGTGAATCTATGTGAAATCATGGAAGGGAGAAGGAGATGGTGCCAAGTGTCAAACTAAGGACCCTTAGATTAAAGTCAAATATTCAAACCATTTTTCTCTTTCTTCTCTCCTCCTATACGGTTTATGTGTGTATGTGTGAGGAAAGGTGATCATCTTCATCAATATCTCTTCATCTCTCATCCTCCTCCATTTTTCGCTGCACAAGTTAAAGAAAGAGAAAAAGAAAAGCTTGAGTTGAGGTAGGTGAACATCTCTATATGCTCAAATGTTCTCTATTAATGTTGTTCATGAGGTTGAAGGCTATATTTCTATGGTTTCAGAATTTTGATTGGTGAAGTTTGAGAAATTGTGAATTTTGGAAAGTTGAAGAAACAAGAAGTTGGCCTTGGAAGACATAAGAGGTGAGTTGTTGATGCACTTTGGTATGGTTGTTTTGATCATTGATTGAGTTTTGAGGACTTTGGAAATTTGCCCTGATTTTTGGTAAATTTCGAAAAGCATGATTTGGTTAGTGTTTAGTGTGGAAATTAGTGTCATAGAGTGTTTTTGTGCATATGGAATTGGTTTGGAATTTTGGGTTGGAATGGATTGCAGTGTGTGTGTTGATTGAAGATGTTAAGGTGACTTGTGGTGATTGTGGTAGAACATGCTCATGAATAAGGAATATGGTCATTTTGATGGCTCCAATGTGTTCCTTGAGCCAAATTGTGTGAAAATAGTATGTGATTTGAAATTAGGGACCATTGAAAACCAATTGGCAAAATCTGGAAAAATCTGTCCAATGTAAGTCTGTTCTGGACAGTCAGATGGTGTGGACGTTTTGACTGGGCAAATGATGTTGAAAAATTATGAAACTTTCCAGTCTTAAAGTTCACATCTCAAGATTCAAAATGAACATAAATTTTGTGTCATTTCACTTTTTGAGCTAGGAGTTTGAACTGTCCAAATTTTGGCATCAAAACTGGACCCTGTTTTGGTACAATGTTAGGTTTTTGGTAAATCTTGACTTTTTGTGGTGATTTCTAGTTATGGACAGTATTTTTCCTTGAAAGAGGACTTAAATACCTTTCATTTGGCTCTGGAATCACCTTATTTCGATTTTTCCTGAATTAGTTATGATTTTTGGAAGTTCAGCCAGAAACTGGATTTTCTTGGGCCGCGGCCTGTGGATGGTGGGCCACAGCCCAAATGTTTCTGAGCGCTTCTGGTCAGCTTTGGGCCGCGGCCCATGGATTTGGGCCGCCGCCCAAATGTTTCTGGACAGTTTTGGGCCGCAGCCCATGGATTTTGGGCCGCGGCCCACCCCCAAAAATCTGTGTTTGCACTTTTGAAAGGTGGTTTTGGGTATAGTCTTTCCCAACCCTTTAGGCATATGTTTAGACCTAAAATAGTCACCTAAAGAGTTCAAATGATAACCAACTTAAAGTATTATAGAGATAGAACTTGGTAAAGGAATGGACGGGTTGTCCCTAATTTGATTACAGGATTTGATATTTGTTATCCTCGTGAGCCCGTAGTGCCGAAGAATGTCGGGAAAGGATCAGGTAGTGACTCTCTCTCTCTTATACTATGTATAATACTCTGTATGTGTGTGTTATCACTGTTATGTGATGATTCTTTGATGCTGCTGCGATTACAGCTGGTGATAGCTGTCATTTACAGCGCAAGTTGTCGTTTACAGCGCAAGCTGTCGTTATTGTGATTACAGCGTAAGCTGTCGTGAAGATGATTACAGCGTAAGCTGTCGTGATTATGATTACAGCGAAAGCTGTCGTATTGTGTATAGAGCCATGAGTGCTGTCGGTTGTGGTGATACCATATATATTTGAGATGCTGCTGTTGTTGCTGGTTGTGATTTATATACATGCTTTGTGTTATGCATTGTATGAGTGGTTTGTTACTACTGGGATTCTCTCGAATCTCATTCTTTCCTATGACTAACATTTCAAACAGGGCATGTGGCTCAAAGGGAAGCGGCCAACCCGGAGCAGTTAGGATCCTTAGGAATATGTATATTTAGGTTAGAAATGTTGGTTATCTGTTGTGAACTTGGGATTACTGTAAAGTTTGGAACATGGAGTATATGTATTCGATTTTTGGTTATGTAATCCCCTGGTGGATAATTATAAACCCTCAGGTTATATATGTATAGAAACCGGGAGTTGCCGGGAATTTAGCTATCCACTCTGATATGTGAATGTAAATTAACTGCACAGGTAATTATATTCGAATTTTGAAATGGAGACCAGGAACAGGAAGAGATTTTGAATGTTTTGTGAAAACCCTACTATAAAGTAGGAGATTAAGATGAGTTGAAATCATCCGATGGTCTCTAATCTGTTTTAAATGTGTTACCGAATTATAATTACGTGATTAAAGACAGGGGGTTACATTTTGGTATCAGAGCTGAAGTTCCTGGCAAGGGTAGAGTTTGTTAGGATAGATCCCTTAGTTGGTTCTAGGGATAGAAGATTATCTGTGAATGATTGTGGAGTATGCACATGTATGTTTATTGACTTGGATATATATATATATATAAGTTTTGTGATTATACGTGCATACCATTTCTGTTGAATTAATGGGGCAAGTTGTTTGTAGAATGAAGAAAACCAGAGGATGCCCTAAAATTCCGCGTGTAGACCCAGAGGTGGAGATGGTTAATGAAAATCCACCGGATGCAATGCAGGAATTAATTGGTCTAATCAGAGATCAGCGGGATATTATAACTGAGCTATGAGAAGAGCTCAGAGCAAAGAAAGCAAAGAACAAAGAGGACCCGGTTCAGTCCACTCCGGTGGAAACTCAAGAAGAAACCCGTCATGAGGACACTGCTGAAGGGTCAGCACAACCCCTGGAGTCCCCACCTCACATTGTCCCAAATCAAGAGTCACATGGGATGCCGCTTAGAGAGGAAAGAGACCTGCAGTTTTGGGTCACCAGATTCTGCAAGCATCTGCCTCCGGCATTCAGAGGGAGGTTTGACCCTCAAGCAGCCGAAGATTGGATGAACAGGATGGAGAAAATATTTAAGGTCCTTGGGTGCCCGGATGAGGTGAAGCCACGATTGGCCGTTTACAAACTCGAAGGGGATGCAGATCGTTGGTGGCGGAATATTGCATTAACCTTGAAGAGCACAGAAATGCCATTGACTTGGGAACTGTTTCAACAAGAATTCAACGAGAAGTATTTTCCCAAATCAGTGCAACTCGAGAAGGAGACGGAATTTCTTAACATTAGACAAGGGGACACGGAGAGCTTTGATGATTACTTGTCTCGTTTTATACGGTTGGCTCGGTACTCCTCCTATCTCCGATTCAAAGATGATGAAAAATGGAGTTCTGATATGCTCATTCGCGGTCTGAGGCGAGAATTGAGGAAACGCCTAGCTACTCACCAATTCACTAAGTTCAACAAGGCGGTTGAACAGTGCAGGATTACAGAGAACAACTTGAGAGAATTGTATCCTGCCCGAGCTATTAGCCACCGTAATGAACCTAATAAGGGTGCTACCTCACAGAAGCGAAAGGGGCAAGGATCTTCGTCTGGAAGTGGTAAGAAGCCCTACCAGTCTGGGAGCCATGACCAGCAAAGAACATATTCTGGACCGTGGATTTGTCGTCGGTGTAACCAACCACATCAAGGTAAAACTTGTGATGGCAAAATAATATGCTTTAATTGTAAACGTGTGGGGCATACTGCTGCTGAATGCAAAGAGCCACGACCAGACCAGAGACCGAGGACACAGGGCCGTGTATTTGCTATGACCCATGAGGAGGCCCGCAAATCTCCTGAGCTGATACAAGGTAAAATTCTACTTCATGGCCATCTGTTGCAAGTTTTATTTGACTCTGGTGCAAGTCACTCCTTCATTGCCTATGATTGTGTGAAGCACCTGGGATTGAATGTACATAAGTTACCATTCGACCTAGTAGTGTCAACTCCAATGGGTATTAAGACCTTGACCACAGAAGCTTGTTTGAGTTGTGTCATAACTATGGAAGGGCATTAATCTATTGTAGATTTGATATGTTTGCCTCTTAGCCAATTAGAAGTCATTTTGGGTTTTGATTGGTTAACGGCAAATAATATATTGCTTGATTGTGGAAACAAGAGGATAGTATATCCTGTATCTAAGAGGGCTGAAGTTGTGGATGCTAGTATGAATTTTCTTTCGGCAGCCAAAGCTGAAAAGTATCTTGAAAAGGGTTGTCAGGGGTATGTAGTGTTTTTCTCGGTGTAAGAGGAAACCTGTGAGATTTTGAGTAATATACCTGTGGTAAATGAATTCCCTGAGGTGTTTCCGGACGATCTGAGCAAATTACCTCTAGAAAGGGAAGTTCAGTTCCCAATTGACATTGTACCTGGAGCTGGTTCTATTTCTAAGGCCCCATATCGCATGGCCCCAAACGAAATGGTGGAGTTAAAGAAACAAATAGAAGACCTGCTTGAGAAAGGGTTCATTAGACCCAGTGTGTCGCCTTGTGGAGCTCCAGTGTTGTTTGTAAAGAAGAAAGATGGAAGCCTTCGGTTGTGTATTGATTACAGGGAATTGAACAAGGTTACTATTAAAAACAAGTACCCTCTTCCCCGAATTGATGACCTTTTAGATCAACTCTCTGGTTCGTGTGTGTTTTCAAAGATTGATCTAAGGTCAGGGTATCATCAGCTGCTAGTGAAAGCAGAGGATGTTCCAAAGACTGCTTTCAGGACCCGATATGGTCATTATGAGTTCTTGGTGATGCCATTTGGGCTAACTAATGCGCCTGCGGTTTTCATGGATTACATCAACCGTATCTTTAGGCAATATCTGGATCAGTTTGTTGTTGTGTTTATCGATGACATTCTGATATATTCCAAGAGTATGGAAGAGCATGAGCATCATTTGAGAATCGTATTGAATATCTTGTGTGAGAAGCAATTATACGCTAAATTGAGCAAGTGCGAGTTCTGGCTATCAGAAGTGAAATTTTTAGGCCATGTTATCTCGCAGGAAGGGGTCTCTGTGGATCCCAGTAAAGTGGAAGCAGTACTGAACTGGAAGAGGCCAGAATCTGTGGCGGAAGTACGCAGTTTTCTGGGTCTTGCTGGTTATTATCGGAGATTTATCCAAAATTTCTCCCGTATAGCATTACCGATGACCAAGCTCACGAGAAAAGATCAGCCGTTTGTGTGGGACGAGAAATGTGAAAACTGTTTTGTGGAGCTGAAGGAGAGGTTGACGTCGGCACCTGTATTGATTTTACCCGATCCCAGTGTGACATATGTTGTGTATTCTGATGCCAGTGGGCAGGGATTGGGGTGTGTCCTTATGCAGCAGGGACGTGTGGTGGCCTATGCCTCTCGACAGCTCAGACCTCATGAATTGAACTATCCCACTCATGATCTGGAGCTTGCGGCCATTGTATTTGCTTTGAAGATTTGGCGTCATTACTTGTATGGTGTGACTATAGAACTATATTGCGACCACAAGAGTCTCAAATACTTGTATGATAAAAAAGAATTAAATATGAGACAGTGCCGCTGGATGGAATTGCTTAAGGACTACGACCTGGAAATAAAATATCATCCAGGTAAGGCAAATGTAGTCGCTGATGCTTTGAGTCGAAAGACCGTACTCGTTGCAGCTATGATGATACAAGAGAAGAAATTGATTGAAGATTTTCATGATTTGAATTTGACAAACCAAATCATTTGTGCCAATTATACTGTTTCCCAAGAGGAAAGTGATCTAAGAGCTGAGATTGAAGAAGCTCAGAGTCAAGATGACTGGATACAACGTAATCTGACTCGAATTGAACAAGGGGAAGTTCCAGGCTACGACCTATCGCCTCGTGGATTGGTTCGTTATCAGAAGAGAGTCTGTGTTCCAGTTAGGGCAGAGTTGAGGCAGAAGATTCTGGATGAGGCACACAAGAGCCAATATACTCTCCATCCTAGTATGACCAAGATGTATCATAATATGAAATCGGTATATTGGTGGCCGGGTATGAAGAGTGATGTGACCAAATATGTAGCAAGGTGTCTCACTTGCCAGAAGGTAAAGATCGAGCACCAGAGACCGCCTGGTTTACTTCAGAGTCCTGAGATTCCAGAATGGAAATGGGAAAGCGTGACCATGGATTTGGTTGTGGGATTGCCCAAGATCAGAAACTATGATGCGATTTGGGTAATTGTGGATCGGTTAACGAAGTCGGCACACTTCATACCAATCAATGCTGGTTATTCTCCTGATAAACTAGCAGAGATTTATATCCGAGAGATTGTCAGACTTCATGGTATACCGAAGAATATCATTTCTGACCGAGATCCACGATTCACTTCAAGATTCTGGAAAGCATTGCATAAAGCTTTAGGTACTCAACTGAGATTCAGTACGGCTTATCATCCTCAAACGGATGGACAATCTGAAAGAACAATTCAGACGCTGGAAGATATGTTGCGAGCTTGTGTTCTCGACTTTAAAGGAAGTTGGGATCATTTCCTTCCACTTGCTGAGTTCGCCTACAACAATAGCTATCATGCGAGCATCCAAATGGCTCCGTATGAAGCATTGTATGGAAGACAGTGTCAATCACCATTATGCTGGAATGAGTTGTCTGAAAGGAAGCTTTATGGGCCAAATTTGGTTGAACAAACCTCTGCACAGATTCGGATTATTCGTAAGAGGTTGCTTGCAGCGCAGAGTCGACAGAAAAGCTACGCTGACAAGAGAAGATGGCCTCTAGAATTTGAGGTTGGAGATCATATTTTTCTGAGAGTATCACCAGTTATGAGTGTTGGGCGAGCGATCGAGAGAAAGAAGTTGAGCCCGAGATATATAGGACCTTTTGAAACCCTTGAGAGGATTGGACCTGTTGCTTACCGAATAGCACTACCTCCAAGCTTGAGCAGGCTCTATGACGTATTCCACGTTTCTCAATTGAAGAAGTACCAACCGGATCCGTCTCACATCATTGAGTATGAGGATGTTGAGCTACAAGAAAATTTCACATATGCGGTGGAACCAGAGTAAGTCATTGATCGAGAAGAGCGACGGCTCAGACACCGAAGCATTCCATATGTGAAGGTGATCTGGAAGGGAATGACTCAAAGAAAGGCAACTTGGGAAGTGGAGGAAGATATGCGAAGACGCTATCCGGAGTTTATGGCTCAAGTTGTGTAGCAATTTCGAGGGCGAAATTTAATTTTTGGGGGGAGAATTGTAATATCCTGGATTGTAATCAAGGATTAATAACTTCAAATGATGTGATTAATGTTAATTAAGCACTTTTGAAGTAGATATTGTGCATTGTGATAATCAGGGACAAAACGGTAAACTTACCGACCGACTGATTAGATACCATTGAGTACACTCCTTAGTAATTAAGATTAATGGCTAAGATTGAAAGACCAAGAGGTGGAATCTTGTGCATGTGAATCTATGTGAAATCATGGAAGGGAGAAGGAGATGGTGCCAAGTGTCAAACTAAGGACCCTTAGATTAAAGTCAAATATTCAAACCATTTTTCTCTTTCTTCTTTCCTCCTATACGGTTTATGTGTGTATGTGTGAGGAAAGGTGATCATCTTCATCAATATCTCTTCATCTCTCATCCTCCTCCATTTTTCGCTGCACAAGTTAAAGAAAGAGAAAAAGAAAAGCTTGAGTTGAGGTAGGTGAACATCTCTATATGCTCAAATGTTCTCTATTAATGTTGTTCATGAGGTTGAGGGCTATATTTCTATGGTTTCAGAATTTTGATTGGTGAAGTTTGAGAAATTGTGAATTTTGGAAAGTTGAAGAAACAAGAAGTTGGCCTTGGAAGACATAAGAGGTGAGTTGTTGATGCACTTTGGTATGGTTGTTTTGATCATTGATTGAGTTTTGAGGACTTTGGAAATTTGCCCTGATTTTTGGTAAATTTCGAAAAGCATGATTTGGTTAGTGTTTAGTGTGGAAATTAGTGTCATAGAGTGTTTTTGTGCATATGGAATTGGTTTGGAATTTTGGGTTGGAATGGATTGCAATGTATGTGTTGATTGAAGATGTTAAGGTAACTTGTGGTGATTGTGGTAGAACATGCTCATGAATAAGGAATATGGTCATTTTGATGGCTCCAATGTGTTCCTTGAGCCAAATTGTGTGAAAATAGTATGTGATTTGAAATTAGGGACCATTGGAAACCAATTGGCAAAATCTGGAAAAATCTGTCCAATGTAAGTCTGTTCTGGACAGTCAGATGGTGTGGACGTTTTGACAGGGCAAATGATGTTGAAAATTATGAAACTTTCCAGTCTTAAAGTTCACATCTCAAGATTCAAAATGAACATAAATTTTGTGTCATTTCGCTTTTTGAGCTGGGAGTTTGAGCTGTCCAAATTTTGGCATCAAAACTGGACCCTGTTTTGGTACAATGTTAGGTTTTTGGTAAATCTTGACTTTTTGTGGTGATTTCTAGTTATGGACAGTATTTTTCCTTGAAAGAGGACTTAAATACCTTTCATTTGGCTCTGGAATCACCTTATTTCGATTTTTCTTGAATTAGTTATGATTTTTGGAAGTTCAGCCAGAAACTGGATTTTCTTGGGCCGCGGCCTGTGGATGGTGGGCCACAGCCCAAATGTTTCTGAGCGCTTCTGGTCAGCTTTGGGCCGCGGCCCATGGATTTGGGCCGCCGCCCAAATGTTTCTGGACAGTTTTGGGCCGCAGTCTATGGATTTTGGGCCGCGGCCCACCCCCAAAAATCTGTGTTTGCACTTTTGAAAGGTGGTTTTGGGTATAGTCTTTCCCAACCCTTTAGGCATATGTTTAGACCTAAAATAGTCACCTAAAGAGTTCAAATGATAACCAACTTAAAGTATTATAGAGATAGAACTTGGTAAAGGAATGGACGGGTTGTCCCTAATTTGATTACAGGATTTGATATTTGTTATCCTCGTGAGCCCGTAGTGCCGAAGAACGTCGGGAAAGGATCAGGTAGTGACTCTCTCTCTCTTATACTATGTATAATACTCTGTATGTGTGTGTTATCACTGTTATGTGATGATTCTTTGATGCTGCTACGATTACAGCTGGTGATAGCTGTCGTTTACAGCGCAAGCTGTCGTTATTGTGATTACAGCGTAAGCTGTCGTGAAGATGATTACAGCGTAAGCTGTCGAGATTATGATTACAGTGAAAGCTGTCGTATTGTGTATACAGCCGTGAGTGCTGTCGTTTGTGGTGATGCCATATATATTTGAGATGCTGCTGTTGTTGCTGGTTGTGATTTATATACATGCTTTGTGTTATGCATTGTATGAGTGGTTTGTTACTACTGGGATTCTCTCGAATATCATTCTTTCCTATGACTAACTTTTCAAACAGGGCATGTGGCTCAAAGGGGAAGCGGCCAACCCAGAGCAGTTAGGATCCTTAGGAATATGTATATTTAGGTTAGAAATGTTGGTTATCTATTGTGAACTTGGGATTACTGTAAATTTTGAAACATGGAGTATATATATTCGATTTTTGGTTATGTAATCCCCTGGTGGATAATTATAAACCCTCAGGTTATATATGTATAGAAACAGGGAGTTGCCGGGAATTTAGCTATCCACTTTGATATGTGAATGTAAATTAACTGCACAGGTAATTATATTCGAATTTTGAAATGGAGACCAGGAACAGGAAGAGATTTTGAATGTTTTGTGAAAACCCTACTACAAAGTAGGAGATTAAGATGAGTTGAAATCATCCGATGGTCTCTAATCTGTTTTAAATTTGTGTTACCGAATTATAATTACGTGATTAAAGACAGGGGGTTACAGTGGGCACACAAGAATAGCATAAATATACTAATATATTGATATATTAGGCTTGATAATATTACAGAAATTCTCCGTCGGGGTCTGTACATAATACTTACAGACTTTGACAGAATAAAAGATTTTTAGATAACCAATATCTTCACTCGATCTTGACTGAAACCTTCAATTTCCTGTACATACCATTTTGCCTTTGAAGCTGTCTTTATACATTTATGGAAAGGGTGAGATTCAAGAGAGTCTTAGTAGTAACATACTATCGATCATATAAAATATGAAAATTAAATATGTTATGCTTTATGTTATGCAACAAATTAACAACAATATCATGACATGGATACATGAGTTAGGGGCTCAATCCCCTATTACCCGTAAAACCTCGGTTGGGTTTTTACTCAACAACCAGGCACACCTCGGTTGGTTTCTTGCTCAACAACTAGGTAAGTATGCCTCTACACACAAATTGTCCTCCTAAGCAAAAACATGTTCATTAATTATATAATAGAAGATGGTGTACACAAACATATAAATATTAGCATAGTGTATGAAGGATAGAGTTACTACCTGAGATAGCCCTTTCTTGGCTAATTGTCTAATTGTTTTGATCTGGCTCGGTCACAACTGTCTAGTCCTAAAATTCAAAGTTTACAAGAATTAGGTTACTACCCATTCATATACTACTCTAAACTCTTTTTTAAACTCATTTTTTAGTTATCTTAGCTTAAGACTGCAAAATGACCAAAAACCCCTAGGACCCGATCTAAGTCCATTTTTACTTGGTCTAATTGTAATTTTCCAAAATTTATAACCCAGGCTATTCCTACATAATTTCACCCAAGGAATCCATTTTTGACCTCAGAATTACCAAATTCACTATTTAAAAGTGAAAATATCCTTGGTAGCCCCTAAGTTGGGGTTTTAGGGATAATTTTGCCATTTCACATTCCAAGGTTTTACACTTCATGATCAACATGAACCCTACACAATTTTCCCTTCTAAACACAATAGAATCATCAAAACCACCAAAATCCAATCCAAACACTGCCAAAATAGGTATCGACGAAAATTAGAGAAAATTAGGGAAAATATATATTCTTGATTCCAATCAACTTAACACATTCTTTTCACCCTAAAGCACTTGTTTAACCACTTAATTACACTTCCGACATGATTAATCCAAATTCGGGCAACACCTCCCTTTAGGGTTTGGCATCCCTAAATCACAAACCAAGCCAAAACGAAGCCAATAATCAACCACAACGACAACCTTGAATCAAACAAGATAACAAGGTTTTATAGCTTTACCTTTGATTTCTCTTCTTTCTCTCTCTAAAACCGTCCTCTCTCTCCTCCTTGTTGCTCTTAATTTTACTTGTTTCATGCCATGTTCATGGAGATATGAAGATTAGAGGAGGTATTACAAGAACTAGGAAGCATACTCCAAGATTACAACTTCTTACCTTATATTTCCACATCTTGAAGCTCTCTTGTTTTCTTTTGTTCTTCAACTCTTCATCACCTCTCTCTCTCTTTTAGCTTCAGCTGAACCGAAATGAAGGCTTGGGAAAGAGAAAAATCCTTATAAAAACAATCCTACACCTCCCTTCCTTTATGCTATTTTATTGCCCAAATAAACCCATGCTCATTTGTTTTATTGTCATCATCCTTTCCCTTTCGAAAACACTTGGCTGGAATGCATCTTAAAATGGCCAAGAACAATGCTTTTGAATTATCATATTTTCCTCTTCTACATATTCTTTTTAATTGGAGTTGCAGTTGTTGACTCATTGTCATCATTTTTTTCCTTTAACCTCCTCTCAAAAATTTATCCAAATTCACATATAAATCCCAATAAATTATTTTCCCCCTTCCTTTATCTCCTTTTGGAAGAAAATAAGTGAATAATCTGGTGGAAATATTTTTCTTTTCCTTAATATGGCAAATTACCATTTTACCCATACATTTTGTGATTTTCGCCTATAACTCGCAGAATTTTCATCAAAATTGTTTGTAGACATTCAATTGAGGTGCTTGTAAAGGCTACTTAACCTTTATTGAATCTAGTTTTAAGGAAAAATAAAGCCTTTTGCCAATTGGAAGCTGCAGATTCCCATAATTTCAAAAATAAAGTCTAGTGTTACTGGGTAAACTTCAAAAATTCATAACTCTTTATGTATAGTTTCCAATGACCTATCAAATTAAAGCTTGATAAGTCTACTTTCATATTGGAAAATATCATAGGCATTGAACATCATTTGCCTATTTCAAAATGCCACACAACTAGACTGCTATGTAGGGATACTCACTAACAGCAAATTCAAATGCTTACATTTTGTGTTCCAAACCTAATCATGTTGCGTGTGACCAATAGTTTCCTTGTTTTGTCATTCCTTGTGCTCTTAAATTCACCATTTTATTCCCTTAAATATAAGAAATTTTAGTGACTGAAATTTAGGATGTTACAAAAGTTTAGCAAGTTACTTCAAGAATACTGCTCCTTCCCATGCCACCACCAATATACCATAATAGGGAGGTGTCTGCCCAAAACACTCAACTCAAAATCCTGCCAAGAATAAGAGAGCCGATAGGCACAATTTCACCATATATCTTCTACACAACCCGACAAAGCCCATAATAGAAAAACAATATATCAATATAGTTTTCAAAAATATTTACAATATTATCATTCTTTATACAAAATTCCATAATCAACACTATTACCATCACAACATTAACAATCTTAATAACAATCTCTATTCATATATATAGGTTGGAAAATACACTGCTTCATTGAACTAGGTTCATATTCAAACATACACATAATTAGGGGTGGAAATAGGCCAGGCCGTTTGTCAGGGGCCTATGGCCTGGCTTGTTATAGGCATAGTCAGGCTTGGCCTATTACGCCAAAAAGCTAGGCCAAGGCCATTCTAAAAGCCTGTTTGTGTTAAAAGGTCAGGGCAAGGCTTATTGACAGGCCTGGTAGGTCTGTAGGCCAACCTGAGCCTGTTAAGGTATTTTTTTTAAAAAGATTAGCAAGGGTGAAAAGGTAATTAGCCTTCGATATCTCCATATACCCTAACCCTAAATCTTCATTTTTTCTTATGTTGACTTCTTAAATCTCAGGCTCACTTACATCACACTCCGACTCCATCAACTTCTTTAGAAACGCGTCCACCGTCGACCGCTAGTCTTTCACATGGTCCTCCTCTCTCTGTCAGATGTTAGCCATCAAGTAAGTATCTGGTTTTATTCTATGATTTGCTTCTCAGCTTATCTCTCCATTGTCTCTTTTGATTTTCCCTTTCATCAAGCCAAGCTTCTACATTTCCACACAAACTCTTCTTTCCCTCTGATCTTTCTCTCTCCCGAGTTAGTTGGCCATGATTTCAAGTTAGTAACCTTCTCGAGCTTGATTTTCAATCCTCTGTTTCAATTTGATATGCACCATATGATGGGGAGAATGAGTCCTTGTGAGGCTGCGATGAGGCAAAGCAAAACTTAAGGAAAATCTTAAAAGTGGATTTTATGTTGTTCTAAAAGCTAAACTTCTATTTATCATTCGCATTCGTGGGTATATGTTTCATTTACTTATAATGGTTCTCAGTTCATATGTATTCTTCTTCTTCTCACACATAAAAACTAATGATTTTTTAGTATCAATGGCATGCATCCAAAGACCAGGAAGATCTTATAGCTCTTGCATTTAAGACAGGTATTATGACAATCTTAGAATGAGAAATTGATTTTTCCATTATTAAATTTTATGTTTTCATATCACCATAAATTTTAGTGTAAGCTTAGTTAGATACTTGTAATGTAAAGTAGTTGGCTATCTGTTTGGGTTAATACTTAATACCTCTGCTTACCGGGTGTTTCTCTAGTTTTTTTAGATGCAATATTTTGCATGCTTTTGAGGGAATTTGGATTTGTGAATGCTTTTGCTTATTGGGATCTTCCCCTGTCTTTCATATGATTACTCAGGGACTAGCATATTTGTAAACTAGAAATCTCTTTTACACTGTAGTGCCTTTTCTTAGCCAGTTGGTATTGTTTCCTATAGAAATTATTGATGCCTAGCATTCTAATTTTTGAATGAAATTCATTTGGAACTTTACTGTTTCCAATATCAGGAGGATTTAGGATTATTAAGGTGCTGCTCTTATAAGAACATACATTTTTTAAGATAGTGAAAAATTGATTTTGAGGTTCTCAGAGACTCCTCAAAACTTCGTAATCCCATGAGGGGGAGTTACTCTGGACTACATGTAGAAGGAAGATGATTGAGCAATTCATCAACTTTGTAATTCGTCCCCTTAGGTATTACCTTCTGAAATTTGGAGGTTCTATCTAGACCTTAAACTTAGTTAATGTCTCTTAACGAGGAGTTAGGTGTGTGAAGTTTGAACAATGTAAGATTTTTGTTATTAGAGTTTGTCCGCATTTCTCTTTGTTCTAGATAGTGTTAATCAATAATCAAAACTTCCTCAAGTCTCAACCATCTTGGAAGATATTTCTTAGACATATTTCACTTTTTACGTCAAGTACTGCTATTTCTAAAGTTTTGTTTTGTGTTTCAATTAAAACAAGGAGCTAGCTACCCTTGAGTCCCTTGCTTGATTTATGGTTTTCTCTCTCAAATCTTTTTTATCATGATGTAATTTTTTTTGCCTTCGTACTTATACAATGCAGAATACAACCCAGAGTCTGCATATAACTTATGTGGTGCTGCATTTTGTTAAACATTCAGATTTCAAAATTCATGCCTCTGCAGTCTGAGGGAATCCTTTATTAAGCTATAGAAGGCAAGAGTAGAATCTTGAAATCTTGTATTCTGTTGGTACCAAGATTGTAATGTCATATCCAGGGATTTTTTATTCCACAGTTTTAGAGAGAATGTATATAAATCTGTGTACTCTTCTATACTTAGTCAATGCAGTAATCTTTATTCATTCAACTTCAAGAATAGATCTTCAATGGCATATTCCTTAAAGTTAACAAAGCCACAATGAACATGTTGTACAGAGTTAAACCTTATGTGACTTATGGGTATGGAAATTTCTAGTGATTTATGTTTGCCTATGATGTTTATATTCTCTAATGGTAGATACTTTTTATAGAAAGGGCAGAGTTATTATTAGAAGAAACCACAATCTACAGTTGTTGACACTATTGCATAATGGCTTTACATTGATTCAGTTTAAATTGGTGAACTTATAATGAAAATTTTGTTTTATTTGGTTTCATATTTATGATGTATTTTATGTTAGAATCGGCAGGCACAATGAAAGAATTTTAAAATTCTACCAATCCTAATCAAGGATCTATCAACGGCGTTTAAATCGGGTTAGAAACAACTCGTACCTTTTTAACTTAGGGTTTTCACGATCTCTAGGAGCCAACACGTTAGGTCCGCTCCCTCTACCGGTATCTACACGAATGCTCTCTAACCGAGATTGCGTGCTAGCACCTCCAATATTTTTTAGGGTTTCCCTTGCGGCTTTGAATTCTCATGCGCGTATTAGTATATCTGCTCTATCAAGTTTATAACCTATGAGGGCTATAATCAAATTTCAAAATTAATCATCATTAATTTTGAAATTAATCAACAATTAATTATCTTGATGAATTAATGAAATAAATTCAGTTTAAATTAAATCTGTCGAACAGCTTTAATTTAACCTATTTATTTAATTAAAATAAAGAGCCATTAGATTTAACTTAACTTCATAAATTAAATTTGAGATACTATATCTCTATCACGTTAGTTATTAAATTTAACATATCTTAATAAATTGAATTTTAAACTAACATAATATAATAATATCATATAATACATATATACACACATATATATATAAGATATATAAGATATGTATTTCAAAAATATATATCTATATAATATTATTAACGAATTTTATATTATATATATATATATATAATTTGTCCACCCTAAATTAAACATTATCTAATGTTGGGCCATTCTTGTGTGCGACCCTATAGGCCCATATGAAGTTGGCAGTAGGCCAATAACTATACTAACCCAAAAGTCACAAGCGGCCTCTAGCAAGACATTACGACTACCCAATTCATATGAGGATCGTTATCACGATGCAACCTGTCATACAATCATGTCACGTTCCTTTTGTCACACGATATATCGATCAAGGATAAGGCATGGATAATGTCATCTTCTTGTTCCTGATCATTACTTTCTCGATTCCTGAGTAGCCTGACAATAGAAATTGAACTCCTTTCCATTGCAGTATGGCCATACATTTCTCAAACTCACTCATCGAAGGGCCCAGTATATCTCTCTACTAATGTGAGGGACAAATTCCATCTTGATAATTCATATTCCTCTACATGAAAAACCACCAAGCCCAATCATAGCCTTTATCATCACCCGGTCAAAAGTGACTTTTGACTTGTTCAAAGCTTAGCAACTCTCATGTAGGAATCTATGAGGACCTCAGGTCAAAGGTCAATGTGACGTGGTTATACATGAGAAAAGCTTATGACTTGATCCATGTAGCTTTCTTATAGTGGGTCGGTCTAATACCTCGTACTCTTACAAGTGCCTAAGACTTTGATTCGTATCTCCATATCTTATCAAAGTTATACTGTTCTTGTTTCATCTCTGCTCTCGCATAGATGACCGATCAGGGATATTTTAGGACAATCTTTATGAATTATCCAAGGATACAATTATCACAATTAACATGCAAATAATATGATAACAGAATGGAGAATTTTCATTAATATAATAATGTTTAAAGTACAATGATTGGCCCTTAGGGTACAATTTCCAACATTTTGAATCATTAGTATTAAGTTATGTAAATTTTGGCCTGTTTAAGGTAAGCCTGTAGCCTGTCGGCCAGTTTTACAGTGCGACTTGTGGCCTGTCGGTTTGCTTAAAAAATTTTCAAATTCTAGGCCTCCTTAAGAGACTTCACGCCAGGCCAGGCCTGTTTACAGGCCAGGCATAGGCCCAAAAAATGGCCTCTGATAGGTCACAGGCCAAGCTTAGGCCATTTTGTGCCTCAACAGGCCAGACTTGTTAAGGGAAAAGCCTAGCATATTTCTACCCCTACATGTAATCTTTCAAAGTACATACAAATAGTATAGATGAAAGTAAGGTTTAGAAAACACCTTACAATCCAAAGCAAGCATATAAAATAAATTAACTCCGGTTACCTCTACTCCAAGCTTAACCTTAACTTGAGTAGCAAACACGAACAATCACCAATCACAAGAAAGCTCTACATTATCAATAAAGAGACTGATTAACCACATGCAATAATAAAATAAATAATTTACACAATTCACTTCCAATTTTTCCTCTACAACTATTATCCTTAAATATTCCAATTTCCTTAACAATCCTTAGCCATATATCATTCCTCATGAGCCTAAATTACTTATTAAAATCCTTAAATAATCTATATATCATAATCTCACATCAACCACTTAAATTTAAATATTTAGTGTAATACCTCAAATTTTGAGATTTGAGGCTAGAGAATAAGCTTGAAATAAGTGGAATGTTGAGCCCCAGTTTAGCAGGATCCCCAATTTTGAATAAGGGTAAATGACTCCAAAAGTAGATGTGATTAGTGATAAATGGACCCTTTTGGAGATTATGATGTGAACTGTGATTCGTATGTGTTGTGACCAGTGCCCAAACCTTGTATTTGAGTTCAATCATAGATTAACATCTAAGTTGGATGAAAATAAGGGGGAGGGCGTATGTGTGATGAAATGAGGAAAAGAATGAGTTTTGTGGTGATTCATGAGGAATTGCAATAATCAGGGGCAAAACGGTAAAGTTACCGCCCAATTGGTTAGTTACTGAAGAGGAAACTTATTGGTAACTTGAACATCAATGATTGAGATTGATTTGTGTAAGAGATCAAAGGGTGGAATCCCATATGGGTGTGTGTATGTGAGCTTATGATAGATGGAGCAAGTGTGTGACAAGTGGCAATTTGTGGACCCTTGTATTGGGTCAACATTTTCAACTCACTCTCCCTCTTTCCTCTCTTTTTCTAGACGGCCAAGTGCATCTGGGCACCCTAAAATCTGATTCTCTTCTTCATCTTCATCTCTATCTCTTCTCATCTCCATGTTCGCAAGCTTGGGGGAGGAAAGAGAAAGAAATAAGGTGAGTTTTGGTTTGGTAAATGCCCTTTAATGCTTAAACCCTCTTCTATAATCTTATTCATAGTGATGAGAGCTTCATCTCTTTGGTTTTAGATTTTTGAATGGAGGCGTTTGAATGCTTGAGGGAAAGTGGAAAGATGAGGAATCAAGGAATTAACTTGGGAAAGAGGAAGAGGTAAGTATTTGAAGCCTTTTAATCTAAGTTTTGTGATTTATGGATGAGTTTTGTGAATTGTGAATTTTGCCCTCATTTTGTGGTAATTTCTAAATGCATGAATTGTCATGTGTTTTGAGTTTCAATTGGTGTTTTGTTGTGTTATATGACTATTGGAATTGGTTTGGTTTGGTTTGAAACCTTGAATGGAAAGTTGGCCATTTAGTGGTTTTGTATGGCAATGGGGTTCAAGAATAGAATATGTGTAAATGTGATGTGAATTCAGTTGATTTGGTGTTTCTAATGGATTCCTTATGAAAATTTGTGTGGGATTAGGTTTGATTGTTGATTTTGGAGCCATTGGACATTTTGGTTGAAAATTGGAATGCTATCAAGTGTGGACTCTGTCTGGGCAGTCAGCTTGAATGAAATGTTTGAATGACCAAATGGTGTCTAAAAATTATGAAACTTTCTAGTCTTACAGTTCACATTCCAAGCTTCAAAATAGACATATAGTTTGTGTCATTTCGTTTTTTGAACTAGCGGTTATAGTTTTCCAAAAGTTGATGTTAAAACTGGGTGCAAATCTGGAACAACAAGGGGATTTCAAGTAATTATATATTTGTGTGGTGATTTATGGTAATGGTCCATATTTTTTCAGTAAAGAGGACTTATATAGCTTTTAATGGGCTTTAGGTTCACCTCATTTTGATTTTTTTGGAATTAGTTATGAATTTCCAAAGTTTCCTTGGCTGTAGCGTAAATATTTCTATGCAAGTTTTGGCCATAACCATAAAATCTTGGCTGCAGCCAAAAACCTTTTGTGTTGCTTTTGGCCCCAGCCAAAGGATTCTTGGCTTCAGCCAACCCCTATTTTCTGCACTTGGTGATTTTGAAAGTGATTTCCAACCTAGTACTTCCCAATCTTTCAAGCTTTTGTTGAGCTTATTATTAGACACTTAAGGGACTCAAATGACAACCAACTTTAAGTGATATGAAATTAAGGATTTGGATTAAAGATTAACCCTATATCCTTGATTTGGTTTATAGGGTTTGGTATTCGTTTTAATCGTGCGTAGCTGGTGCTGGAGCACCGTGGAAAGAAGGGTCTCTGTTATTCATATTTTCTCTGTATTCATATCATTCTTTAGTGTTTATCATACTTGCTCTGTAAGAGAGTCTATATACACTTCAAATTCTATTTTGATTTGATCTCAAGGTATTGGGACCTTGAGAAGGTAGATATCCTTACGAGAGAAGCAGTTCAGAGAATTCCTAGCAAAACCTTCTACTTATAAGACTTATAAGATACAAGCAATAGAGAACATTGCTGCTCGTAAGACTTACAGTGGTGTAAGCACGAGAGAACGTTGCTGCTCATAAGACTTGTATACGTATGCAAGTGAGAAAGGTCATAGGTTGTTTTTCTGCACGTAAGACTTGTCATAAGGGGAAGAGAAATTTCTTAGTGTTAGAATATTTCTGCTCATAGTCTATTCATAGACGATCGTTGTTTTATGGCATTCTGAGAGCCCATTGAATCTTGGAAGCATAGTGAAAATCTCAGTAAATCTTGATCTCTGAGGACTGGACATAGGCCTGGTTTTTAGGCCGAACTAGTATAACTCTCTATGTACTAATCCTCTCAACTCTACTCTATCTACAACTACTATCATATCACCACATCAAACGAAAAATTTATCACATCACCCAATTCACCCCCTCTTAGGTGAAGCTTGCTTCTTTAATTTGGTATCAGAGCAAGGTCTTCTCCGAAGAGCCTAAAAGCTTGAGAAGGATCCGATAAATGGCAACAATAGGTGAAAACATTCTTCCAGACAGAGCTTCAATCACTAGACCTCCTGGTTTTGCTAGAGAACATTTTTTGTTCTGGAAAGCTAAGTTCAGAGTGTTCGTGATGGCTAATGAGTACTGTTTATGGAATGTAATACAAGATGGTGACTATATTCCAATGAAGAAAATCGAAGATAGAGTCGTTAAGAAGAGCCCAAAGGAGTTTGATGAAGATGATAAAAGGTTAGTAACGTTAAATAGTAAAGCTATTTTAATGATGCAGAGTGCTCTCAGTCAAAAGGAATATTTTCGAATCTGCACTCTACCAACAGCCAAAGATATGTGGGATGCGCTTGAAATCGCTTATGAAGGTACATCTGGAATCAAAGACAATAGAGTCAATACTCTAATTACAGAGTATGATCTATTTCATATGAAACCTGGAGAAGGAATATCATAATTCAAACTCAGGTATACTCATCTTGTTAATCAACTATCTGCACTTGGAAAATCCTTTGACCAAAATTCCCAGGTAAGAAAGATTCTTAATATTCTTATGAAAGAATGGGAAGCGAAGGTGACAGCTATCGAAGAAGCTTAAGGAGAGTTAATGAGATCCGTAGCTGCCCTATTTGGTAGCCTTTCTGAGTATGAAGGAAAGTTGAGATTCAAGAAGGAACTAGAAGAGTTCGATGATAAAAAGAAAAAAGGAGTTGCACTTAAGGCTATCAAGGAAGAAGAATCTTCCGAAAATGAAGATGTTCCTAGTGATGATGATATGGGAAAGATTCTGAGAAAATTCAAGAAGTTCTATAGAAGAGGTTAAAAGAACTTTAAAAACTATCAAGGTGGACCAAGCAAGAAAGAAAACAAAGAGCAACATATAGTATGCTATGAATGTGGGAAGCCTGGACACATCAAATCCGAATGCTTCAGAAACAAAGAGAAAAAGAAGCAGAAAAAGAAAGCATACATATCATCTATCTAGGGTGATAGTTCATCGGATGAAGAAAGCAACAATGACGAAGTAGTAAATCTATGCTTGGTAGCCAAAGAAGAAGAATCGGATTCTGAGGTAAGTGATTCTGAACCTACTTATGATGAGTTATTATCTGAATATAATGCATTGCATACAGAATTCATCAAGGTAGCTAAATAAATGGTTAGTTATATGAAGAAAGTAAAGGAATTAGAAAATACTATCATATCATCATGTGAAGTATGTGAAGAAAAAGATAAGAAAATAAGAGATTTAACAAAAACAGTGGAAAAATTTACTAAAAGAAGTGAAACCCTTAAAGTTATTCTAATTTCTCAGAAAGTTTCCTTTGATAAATCTAGAATTGGATATAGGTCCGATCATGATAAGAATAGAGGAAATAAGAAGAATAGTAGTAGAACTTATCTTAAATACTTCAAGAATTCTGTGCATACATCAAATCCATTTGCATCATTTAGCTATTGTAATAGGAAAGGACATTATACTTCATTATGTTATTTTAGAAAAGGACAAGTTATTGGCATGTATAAATGGGTTCGAAAGGGACACATGTATTACATACTAACCACACAAGACCCAAGAAAGTGTGGGTACCTAAAACTTGATCACCTTACTCTAGGTATGTTTGAAAGCATCACGAGCAAACAAGTGGTATATTGATAGTGGATGCTCGAGACACATGACTGGTGACAAAAATAAGTTCACCATGTTGGAAACTAGAGAAGGAGGAAAGGTAACATTTGGAGGTAGTCAATCTGGACGTATTACTGGAATTGGTGAAGTGGGAAAGTCCGATGGTGTTCAAATCAACGAGGTATATTACGTTAAAGGATTATGCCACAACCTCTTGAGTGTGAGTTAAAGCACTGACAAAGATAACTGGGTGATCTTTGATTCAAAAGAATGCTTGATAGTAAACAAGAAAGATTTGCCGCTTAACAAAGAATCTATCAAGGCAAAGATCCGAGCTCAAAGGGACGGTAACTGTTATACTATTGATTTAAATTCAAATTCTTCTGAAAATTGTTTTCTTAGCATATCAGAGGAAATTTGGTTATGGCATAAGCGTCTGGCTCATGTTAATATGAACCAACTTGACAAACTGATTAGAAAAGATTTAGTTGTTGGTCTTCCTAAACTAAAATTCAAAGATAATATGATTTGTGAAGCATGTCAAATAGGCAAACAAACCAAATCTTCATTCAAAACCAAGTATGAGATTTCTACTTCCAAACCTTTACAATTACTTTATATGGATTTGGTAGGTCCAGCAAGAGTAAAAGGTTTTGGAGGAAATCTATATACTTTAGTAATTGTTGATGATTTTACAAGATTTGCATGGACTATATTTATTGCTTCAAAAGATGAAACATTTGTCAAATTTATTATGTTTGCTAAAAAGGTCCAAAATGAGAAAGGTATTTCTATTGTTTCTATTAGGACAGACTATGGAGGAGAATTTGATAATCAACTCTTTGCAGACTACTGCAACAACGAAGGAATAGATCACAACTTCTCTGCACCTAGAGCACCCCAACAAAATGGAGTAGTAGAAAGGAAGAATAGAGTCCTCACAGATATGGCGAGAGCAATACTTATTGAAAAAGAAATGTCACAAGTGTTCTGGGCAGATGCAATGAGTACTGCATGCTACATTTCAAATCTAGCATATATTCGTAAGTCACTGGGAAAGACGCCATATGAACTCTACAAAGGAAGAAAGCCAAATCTTGCTCATCTACACATCTTCAGATGTAAATGCTTCATTCACAACAATGGTAAAGAAAACTTGGGTAAATTTGATTTAGAGTCTGACGAAGGTTTATCTCTAAGATATTCTAATAGAAGTAAAGCCTATAGATTTTTTAATAAAAGAACATGTACAGTTAAAGAATCTATTCATGTTGTGTTTGATGAACTTGACTCTCAGACAAAACATGTTGATGAAGAAGAAATGGATTTGATAAAGAAAAATAAAACTATTTCAAAACATAATGATTGTGAAACAAATGATTTTCAAAATATAGAAGATGTCGATGATCATGCTCAACCAAAAGTATGGAGACATATTAAAGATCATCCAATTGATCAAGTAATTAGAGATATTCATGAAGGTGTTAAAACCATAAATAGAATTCTCAATGAGGTAACTTTCTCTGCTTTTATTTCTGAAATTGAACCTCTTAATATGGAAGAAGCTTTATCTGTCAATGATTGGGTGATTGCTATACAAGAAGAATTAAATCAATTTCAAAGAAATCAAGTTTGGGATTTGGTTCCTCGACCTAAAGATCATACGGTTATAGGGACCAAATGGGTTTTCAAAAACAAACTTGATGAATCAGCAATCATTGTGAGAAACAAAGCAAGATTGGTGGCCAAAGGCTATAATCAAGAAGAAGGTATTGATTATGAGGAAACATATGCTCCAGTGGCAAGATTGGAAATAATACGAGTACTTTTTAGCTTTTGCTTGCATTAAAGGTTTTAAACTTTATCAAATGGATGTGAAAAGTGCTTTTTTAAACGGTTATATTATGGAGGAAGTATATGTAGAACAACCTCCTGGTTTTGAAGATGAAACAAAGCCTGATCATGTTTTCAAACTTAAGAAAGATTTATATGGTTTGAAACAAGCACCTAGAGCTTGGTATGAAAGACTAAGCAAGTTTCTTCTTGATCAAAATTTTGTCAGAGGAAAAGTGGATACAACTCTTTTCATCAAACATAACAAAGATGATTCTAATTATTCAAATTTATGTTGATGAAATTATTTTCGGTGCTACTAACGAATCTATGTGTCAAGAATTTTCTAAGATTATGCAGGGAGAGTTTGAGATGTCTATAATGGGAGGATTAAACTTCTTTCTTGGACTTCAAATCAAGCAAAAGAAGAATGGTATATTTGTGTCTCAAACAAAGTATTTGAAAGAGTTGTTGAAGAAGTATGGATTGGATAATGCTAATGGAGCTGATACTCCAATGAGTTCTACAACGTTGTTGGATGCTGATGTAAAAGGTCCTAGTTTCAACATCACTAAATATAGAGGAATGATTGGTTCATTACTCTATCTTACAGCAAGCAGGCTAGATATTCAGTTCAGCGTTGGAATCTATGCGAGGTATTAATCTGCTCATAAGGTATCACATACAGAAATAGTGAAAAGAATCTTCAAATATCTAGGAGACACTTCAGAACTTGGCTTATAGTATCCAAAAAGAAGAAACGAATATTTAATGGCATATTCAGATTCAGATCATGGAGGATATAAAACTGACAGGAAAAGTACTAGTGGTCAATGTCAATTCCTTGGAGGCTCACTAGTATCATGGTTCAGCAAAAAGCAGAACACAGTTTCATTATCCTCAACTGAAGCTGAATATATAGCTATAACAAGTTGTTGTTCTCAAGTATTATGGTTGAAACAACAAGTTCAAGATTTAGGGATATACTTAAATGAGATTCCAATTTATTGTGACAACACTAGCACCATAAGCTTAGCCAAGAATCCTGTGCAACATTCAAGGACCAAACACATAGACATCCAACATCATGTCATTCGAGATCACGTGCAAAAGAAGGATGTCAAAGTAGAATTCATACCAACACACCTTGATCTTGCTGACATATTGACAAAGCCAATAGCTAAAGATCAATTCCTATATATTCGAAGAGAATTGGGAATGATTAATCCCAATGAGTTGTAAGTTTTCTTGTTAATTATTTTACTTAAATGAGTTTTTGATGATAACCATACTGACTTTGGCATCGGAGTATTAGAAATTGTTTTCACAGGTTTGTCACTCGAGCACAGGAAGTGTCACTCGAGTGACAAGCTCATACTCACTCGAGTCAGTCAACACTACTCGAGCACAGAACTATTGAATATAATCTGTTTCTAAGCAAGTAAAATAGGGGTTAACAGAGGAGATAAAAATACCAAGAGAGTATCTGAAGTGCAATAGTTATAATTATTCTCACTCGGGTGAGAGAGATCCTCACTCGAGCATGGTATGAACATACCTGAAGTGAAGTAAGAGCACTTGAGCAGAAAGGAAGGAATTCTTACAAGTGCTTATTCAAAGCATGGTTACTCAAATGATTTTGGAGGATTTGAGTACAAAGATGAAAAATATAGCAAGAAATATTTAAACCAGGTACACTTTTACTTGTTTTATGAAAATTGTCTGAATGTCACTCGAGCACAGTATGATCACACTCGAATATAGTATGAATAACACTCGAGCACTAGGGTTATTGCTCGAGTGTTGCAACTTATATCAGTTACGCAATAGCTCAGACCGTCGCACTTCCTACTCTCACTCGAAGCATTGTGTCACTCGAAGGTCGTCTCTCTTCATCTCCAACCGTTACCCATCGATTAAACGTCTCATTTTGCTTCAAATCACCATTACAACTCTTCAATCTTCTTTATAAGGTGAGATTTAACCTCAGAGTCTCTCATTCCGTGCCCTAACTCTCTGAAATTTTTCTCACTCAATCTTCAGTAAATCTATTATTCTTTTTCTTTTCATTTCATTTCTAAATGGCTAGAACTAAGATTCCTATTGTCGCCCAAAGATTTCATTCACCCTCTCCCACTCATTCTGCTGCTAGTTCTTTAGGAACTCCGGTACCAACACCTTCATCTCCTATAATGTCTTCTACACCAAAACCTCCTCTTAAACCCCAAAACCAAAAAGAGAACTCCGGCCAAGAAACCTCATCCTAAGCCTTAAATAGCTAAGAAGGATCAACCTCCGCAAAAGAAACCAAAGGGTGTGGTTTTCAAAGAACTAATGATTACTCGGTCTCAATCCAAAGAAGTCAAAGGAAGAGGAAAGAAGAAGGACATTGAGTAACCACAACAATCTTCTTCCTCCTCTGATGACACATTCAATATGTAACTCCGGGAAGTAATGGAGAGGTCAAAACTTGGCACATTGGTTGGTAAAATTGCCTCTCAAGCCGGTGTCTCAAGTTCACACCATGTTGGTCAATCCAGTGTGGCTGCTTCAGGGGTACCTTCTACATCACAGGCACCATAGGAAGAACAAGTCACAAGTCCTTCTGAAGGTTTCAATGTAGAGGAACTGAAGCCACAACAACAGAAGGTATATGATACTGAGTTTGCACATAGACATTTTTGCCCTATAGTTTATGTGGACTTAGATTATTTGAAGAAGAATTGTCATTTGGATTTATATCCTTATCTTGGATTCTATGCTCCCTGGCTGAATATTCACATTCCTTATTCACCCTCTGGTTTGAAAACCTTTTATGGCAACATGAAATCCCACAATATTAAATCTAGGGCTGGAGAATTGATTGAGGAAGCAGTATCTATCACTGTTAGAGGTCAATTTATTATGATATCTGCTAAAATTATTAATGATTTACTTGGGTATGTTGCACCACCTCCAGATCCACCCACTTTTTCAGCTAATAAAGCCTTCCAGTTTTTAAGACCAAATAACCCAATAGGCCCTCTTAATTTTAAGCCTATTGACATGCCTGATTCTCATCGAGACCTTCACTACATACACTCTCGTAGCATGATTAACAAGTTCAAAAATTTTACCCATTTTGCTCAGAGAGATTATTATTTGCTGGCCTCCTTCCTAGCCGGACAATAAAGAAATGTGGGGGAGATTATTTTTAGTGAGATGAGAAGATTTCGATTTTCTTCATCAAAATCCGTGACTATACCATATCCTCAACTTGTGTCCCTCATCCTGATGAAAAACAAAATATAGTTCTTGGAAGGATCTGAGAGGGTAATCATTCCAAGGTTTGGCAAGACTCAACTGACACATATGAGTAGCAATCTTCCAGTGAGTCAAACCAGGGCTACATCTTATAGAGAAGCTACTCCATCAAGGCGTGATGAGGCTCAGTCATCTGCTCAAGGTCAGGTTCCTCCTCCATCCTTCCTGAATGCATCACTTTCCACTCATCTGACTGAAGTGATCAATCAAGCTGTGTCTGGTTTGAAAAAGGAATTGATGATTGAGTATGAGAAGTTGGTGGACAAAATGGAGTTACAAGTCTTAAAGTTGGTAGACAAAGCTAATACCAACTTTGACTTAATGTTCAAGACTCAAGATGATATGTCAAGAAGAATCACTGATAAGGAGATCTTCTTACGCTCTCACTTTTCGATTACATCTTCTGAGGTGCCACCTGAGACCACTCCTGCCTCGACTTCATCTCTTCATCCACAGACACATGTTATCTTCACCGATCCAAATTCTAATATTGATATAACTTATGATCGATCACCTTTACCACCACCGTCAGCCTCTGTTCCTCAGCCATTATCTCCACCCTTTCAGCCGGTGTCAGTAGACCCTTCCACTGCCATGGTGCCCTTTGTCCTATCATCTGATCTCACTTTTCCTCAGCCCCCTTCTGATGTTGACAAAACGGGGGAGAAGGATGTGTGATGGTTTTCTATGTTTCTGAGCTTATATGGGGCGTATTGGGTAGTTTTTGTGTATTGGGGTAGGATTATGATTATTGTTATTTTTGGGTTTATTTCTGTTTCTGCTGACATGGTTGTATATAAGGTCTTTATGGGTAGATGATTATTTAAACTTAATATTGTACTTTTCAGTTCACTAATGGTTATTTTCAAGTTTATCAAGTTTTCTGTTTAGTTTAAATTATTTCTGTAATACTATGACTTATCTTGGTTGTTAAGTGTCCAGTGGAAGTATTGCAAGAAACATATCTTAACTTGAATCTAAACTTTGGTGAAGATATGCATTTGGAAACATTGATGTTGTTTTTAAAAATTTTTACTCTAATCAAGATTTTTTTTTTCTTAAAACTCATCACAAAGGTTTTGTCAATATCAAAAAGGGGGAGAATGTTAGATCCCAAGTTTTGATGATAACAAAAGGTAATTGTATGCAAAGTATGGTTTTACAAGTCTAAAGAATGATTACAAAGTTACCAAATGCATATGGAAAATTTTTGTAATGTCTGCTGTCAGATTTAACTGATGCACTCGAGCAACAAAGCTAGCACTCGAGCATGAAGTTCTTTCACACTCGAGTAGATGTGAGTGTTAGACAGAAAGTGTTTGCCCGAGAGCAAATTACTCTCAGATCTACTGATGCACTAGAGCACTGGAGATAGCACTCGAGCATCATGCTCTTTCTCACTTGAGCACATGCAAGTGTTGGATAAGAAGTGTTTGGTCGAGAGCAATTACTGTCAATCTTACTGATGCACTCGAGCATTATAACCAACACTCGAGTATGAAGCTAGTTTTCACTCGAGCACTAGCAAGTGAGGGACTGCAAGTGCTTGGCCGAGAGTCATGAAGAAAAGAGAAGCACAAGCATGCCCGAGTGATACATCAGCACTCGCGAGTGAGAAATCTAACTCTCTCAATTTTGATGCAAGTGCTGAAGATAAGGGTATATTAAAGGAGAATATTCTTCTCACTCGAGTAGGAGTATGTATGCTCGAGTGAGGGCCCACATCACCTGAGAGTGCAAAATCACACTCTTGCTAAAATGGTATGTGAGTGTTGTCCAGAGACGCGACTCTTAGTGTAAAGTACAAGGACACTCGAGCAGGAGGAGTTGTGCTCGAGTGAGGACCCACATCACTCGCTAGTGAGAAAATGCACTCTCTCAAATCATGTGAAAGTGCAAGTGTAACACTAAACCAAAAAGAGAAAATATGATAGTTCACTCGAGAGCCCCCTCAGTGCTCGAGTGATACTCTCCCAGAAGACAAAATGCACCAGTCTTACAGCGTTCAATCCGAATATGGTTTAATGATATTTATTTATCTTATTGTCACTTATTATTATTATTTAACATCACTTTGAATGTATTATAAGTGTGATACAGGAGTTTGAACGTTTGAATTAACAAGACGAAGAGGAAGTCAAACAATGGCAGACAACATCATTACGACCATCCAAGCACGTACCTACCGCGTTCAAAGATTTCAAACGTACGCATGCCGTTCCACAGTAACATGCCCTGCTCTACAATGATCATTATTAAAACGGGCAAAATCGAACATCTATTAATACAGAGTTCCAGAGATCATCAATAACAACGAAGTGCAAAATTTCACATAAGCAAATTCACGAGTCTCTGTTATTCATATTTTCTCTGTATTCATATCGTTCTTCAGTGTTTATCATACTTGCTCTGTAAGAGAGTCTATATACACTTCAAATTCTATTTTGATTTGATCTCAAGGTATTGGGACCTTGAGAGGGTAGATATCCTTACGAGAGAAGCAGTTGAGAGAATTCCTAGCAAAACCTTCCACTTATAAGACTTATAAGATACAAGCAATAGAGAACGTTGCTGCTCGTAAGACTTACAGTGGTGTAAGCAAGAAAGAACGTTGCTGCTCATAAGACTTGTATACGTAAGCAAGTGAGAAAGGTCATAGGTTGTTTTTCTGCACGTAAGACTTGTAGTAAGGGGGAGAGAAATTTCTTAGTGTTAGAATATATCTGCTCATAGTCCATTCGTGGACGATCATTGTTTTATGGCATTCTGAGAGCCCATTAAATCTTGGAAGCATAGTGAAAATCTCAGTAGATCTTGATCTCTGAGGACTAGATGTAGGCCTGGTTTTTAGGCCGAACCAATATAACTCTTTGTGTACTAGTCCTCCCAACTCTACTCTATCTACAACTACTATCATATCACCACATCAAATGAAAAATTTATCATATCACCCAATTCACCCCCCTCTTGGGTGAAGCTTGCTTCTTTCATTATTTTCCTACTGAGATTCTCTTGAATCTCACCCCCTACCAATAGTTTAGATATGACAAGTGGATCAAGGAAGGAGCAAGCAACTAAGGGTGGCTAGTGCTCCCGTTGGAGCTTGATGTTGGTAGTTGGTTATCATAGATGAGAATATTGTTTAATTTATATTCATATTTGGATTTGGGAATGTGTATTTGGAATGTATATGTATATTTTGAGATGATATTGTGTAATCCCCGTATGAGAACTTGTATATGGGTGAATGTGCCCTTTGAAACCTATTAGTGAAGATATGAACCTAGGGTTGCCGAAATTATTGTTGTGCACTATAATGTGTAGATATAAATATGATTTATCCGCGTAAAGTAATTATATTCGAAATGTGAATATGAGACCAGGTGAATTGGATTTCAAAAAGTATTTGTGAAAACCTTATCTTATAGATGGGTTTGAAAATGATATTTGATAATTATTGGTCTCTATTTCACTTTAATTGCTTATTTTATAGGGCTAAGGTGCAAAAATACCCATGAACTTTTCTCAAAAGTGTATCCAACACCATAAACATTTTTTAGGTGCAAAAATACCCATGAATTTCTCAAAATGGGGCAAAAATATCAAACTATTAATTGGTACAAACGTCCGTTTTGTGGAACCCACAATATTATTTTTTTAGGTGCAAAAATACCCATGAACTTTTTTAAAAAGGGCACCCAACACCATAAACTTTTGGAAAGTTCATGGGCATTTTTGCACCCAGAAAAATTTTTTTGGTGTTGGGTGCACTTTTTAGAAAAGTTCATGGGTATTTTTGCACCTTAAAAAATAATATTATGGGTCCCACAAAACGGACGTTTGTACCAATTAACGGTTTGACATTTTTGCCCCATTTTGAGAAGTTCATAGGTATTTTTGCACCTAAAAAAAGTTTATGGTGTTGGATGCACTTTTGAAAAAAGTTCATGGGTATTTTTGCACTTTAACCCTATTTTATATATAATTACGGAAGGGGGTTACATTTAGTCCTAACTCATATTTTTCCATAGCTCAAAATCTAACAAAATAAACCAATTAAAATCTCAATAATACCTCCAATAATCCAAATAAATTATTCAAACTTACTTTAATTGGTAAAAACATCCTATAGAAACTAATTTATGACCGGTTTATAAAAATAAATTGATCATAAAATCATAAAACAAATAAATAATATATCTAGATTGATTAACTTTAAGTATTAAGTATTCTCTACATTTCTATAGTCTTATATTGAAAAAACTCTAAACTTACCTAAAATTTTATCCCTAAAATATTCCCTATCTAGCAGAAAATTACTATCATAGGAAAGAAAAAAGTATTTAGAATATTTTTTATAAAAGAAATTTTGTGATTAGAAGTGATTTTGAATACCTTATTGATCTCTAAAGTTGCAAAAACTAGGACTTTACAACTTCCTTTCTCCAGAATTTCCGCTTCGTCTCGGTGATGAAGAAAAAGAGGGGGTGGGGGTATATATAGATAATACCCCATCCTTTTCTTATCACACTACCGAAAAAGGTAGTGTGATTATTGGGAGGTGGGCATCTACCATGTAAGTTTTTTTTCCTTTCATCACAGCCACCTACCCTCATTTTTTTTAATTATTATTATATTATTACACACACACACATATATATTTAGCATATTTTAAGCAAATCCCTCTTTTCTTCTTATCCTATTAATTTTATTTTTATGAACAATTATTTTTTAATTACAATTTTATCCTATAAATAAAAATTAGGATGTTACAAGCTCAATCCCCCACTTTTCGTAAAACACCTCATTTGGGTTCTTGCTCCCAACTAGGTATGTGTGCCTCCACACACAATTCCCTCACTTAGCAAAACAATGTTAATATAATAGAAGATGACATACACAAAGCATATAGACAATTATATAGTATATGAAAGAAGGTACTACTACCTTAAAATTCTTTTGATCGTAAATCGTTCCTTGAATTTTGTTTTGATGGCTCAGGCTATCAATCCAATCCTAAAATTCTAAATGTATAAGAATTAGGTTAATACACATTCATGTTCTACTTTAGACTCTTCCAAAGTGTTTTTGTTGGTTATATTAGTCTAAAATTACAAAATTACCAAAATGCCCTAAGGACTTGGTCTAAGGACTTTTGTACCTGGTTCGACTGTACTTTTTCAAAAATTTTGAACTGGGCTATTCCTAACAGTTTTATGTGCAAAATCCATTCTTTACCTCAGTTTTCTCAAAATCATTGACAAATGACATTTTTGCCCTTGACAGCCCCTATTTAGGTTTTTGGGCTATTTTTGACATTTCACTTTCTTAGGTTTTTCTCACAATGCGATCAATATCAACCCTACACAATTTTTCCTCCTAAAAACAAAGGAATCATCAAATCAATGAAATTCCATCCCTAGCCCCTATTTCAGGTGTTGGACAAAACACGCACAAGATAAGGGGGAAATTGGTTTTCTTGATTTAACCCCTTAACCTCCTTCGTTCCATTTCAGTCTAATCACATATTTTACTTCTTAAGCACTTATTAAACATGATTTGTGGAAATTTGGGCAGCATAAACCCTTAGGATTTCATCATCCCAAAATTACAAAAGCAAGCATACCAACCACAAATTAAGCCAACAACAATAAAAACTACCACAACAACAACATATTAACAAGAGGATCAAAGTTTTTGAGATTACCTCTTGATTTCTCAATTTTCTCTCTCTAGTTGTCCCTCTCTCCTCCTCTTTCTCTTGAATTTTTGCTTGCTATACATGATATTCATGAAGGAAATGAGCTTAGAGGAGATTCTACACAAGTTAGAAGGCAAGAACACTTGAAATCAAGCCAAACTTCCTTGATCTTTGCTTCTTAAGCCCTCTTTCTCTTGTTGCTCTTCAAGTTCTTCCTCTCTCTCTATTTTCTTGTCTTGGCCAAAATGATGGAGTCTTGGAGGAGGATAAGAACTCTTAAAAATATCTCTTCATCTTTCTTTTAAAATATATTAATTTATTTAAGCTTATCCCTTCATAATTTGTGTCATAAATTCCCTTTACTTTTGGACTAATTTTCCTTCTCCCTTCTTAGTCCAAAACACGTTACTTAGGGTCCAAGTTAAGCCAAATGGGTTTTCTCCAATTATCCCAACTATTTGCAAAACATATATTATTTTATTGAAATTTCACATGTGCTCATAACTTTAATAAATTCTTATTTAATCCTTTGACTTGACATAATGACATTTGGCATAGTTAATACCCAAACAATTATTTCCCCCCCTTTTTTTCTTTATTTGGACAAAATTACAAGGAAAAGGAGAAATAATAATTAGCTCTTGAATTATCAAAATTCTCTCTCTTCAAATAATTAATTATGTTATATTTACTTTTGACTTTTCAAACTTATTTTACTTGGGCACAATTGCTTCACATTTGGATATTTACCTCCCATTTATTATTTTTCCATTATTTCCCTTTGCTTGGCCAAAAATTTCCTTATAAAAATGAAAAAATGATTATCTCTTTGTTTTATTGGTAAAATTACAATTTTACCACTACATTTTTATATTGAATTGGCCCAAAGTGTTTCTTCCTCCTCTTCCTTTCCTGTTGGGCAGAAATCACCATTAATTGGGCCTATACTTGTGTTCTTCTATTTATTATGTTGGGCTTCACTAATTGGCTTTTTGGATCACCCACAATTAATTTCATGATTTATTTTAGCCCAATTTCCATGTGAAAAAGAGTTGTTATCATTACAATTGCATCAAAATTCACCATCTTATTTCATTGAATGCCACAAGTGTTCACAAGGCATATTGGTGAAAAAAATGGGGTGTTACACAATACTCCATGTCATTTAGGATGATGGACTATTGTGCATAATAGAATGTTGTGTGTACACTATCCAAAGCTAAACGATTGTTTGCAACCCTGGCTGAACTCTGCACCTTTGTTGGGTCTTATAACCCAACCAAGCTAATGTGTGTCCAAGACACTATGCTCATGTTACATAGAATGACATACTCAACATATAATAATCACGTAGCATATGCAAGAAAAAGTTACTACTTGACTTCTTTCTCAATTTCTCAGTTGATCCTAACCTTTAGTTTTGACTTGGCTATTGCAAATTCCTATAGATTAGAGTTGCAAGTAATTGGTTATTACTTGAACTATTACTACCTTTAAATCAAATTCTGCTGGTTATCTAATACAATTATAACAGTTTCTGCACAGTGCAATTCTTCATATTGCAGTTTCACTATTTTCAGAAACTGGCAGATTGTCAGTCAACTTAGGAAAATCATAGAAAATTCTAAATTGATTGATTCCAAAGAGTAAATAAATCTCCTTAAATTTACTTTCATGGAAAAATACCTAGTTATGACCACTTGAACCATATTGTTCCTAGAATTTGTCGAACTTGCACTATTCTAGATTTTCTTCCAGAAACAGGGCATTACTTTGAAAATTTATATCTTTTAATGTACTTTTCCAAAAATTACAAACTACCTATCAAATAAAGCTCTATATGTCTACTTTAAGCCTATCAAATTTCATAATTTTTGGACTAGGTTTGTCTCATAAATTCCATTGCACAACAAGATTGCCTCATTAGAGGAAATTCAAACAACATGCCTTTGCAACTTCAATAAATTACAAATTTATTTATTAACATCCAAAAATCATGAACTCATGTATACCTGCACAATTTTCCCTTCTAAATCCAATAGAATCATCAAAATTACAAAATTCCATCTCCTCCCCACTATTCTGTGCTTGGCTGAAAGTTAGGTTTCTTATGAGAGAAAATGTATTTTATTGATTTTTCTTGTTTAATCACTGCCTTTCCACTTCTAATCACATGATTAACTACTTAAACACTAAATGAACATGATTAAAGGAAATTTTGGCTGTAATATCATGAATTTTGGGATTGGAGGCTTGATAATATGCTTGAATTAAGTGGACTGCTAAGCCCCCAGTTTAGCAAGTATCCCAAATCTTTTCTCTAGGGTTTCTTATATCTTTAGGGTATTAAAGAAAATGAAATGGTGAATTTTGAAGAATGTAATTATGCTTCCAGTGAAAATTCCTGTAAGGAAGTGAGAAAAAAACAAAATGATGTCTAAAACTTGTGAAATTTTCTAGAATGAAAGTAGATATCCTAAGCTTTAATTTGATAGGTCATATGAATCAATTAGATCTATATACAAATAGTTATGAATTTGTGAAGTTAGCCCTGAAAAGCTGCTTATTTCCTGGAACAGCGTCCAAAGAATTTAATTCTGGGAATTTAGTGCTTCTAATTGGCTAAAGACTAGTTTTTCTTGAAACTAGACTCAATAATGGTTTTATAGCCTTTTGAATCTCTTTAATTTGATGTCTAGAAATTTGGTTAATATTTTTCAAAGTTTTGGCAGAAAATTTTCCGGAAATGTCACAAGTCCGAGAATGAAGAAAAAAATGTGATGGCAATATGGTCATTTTGGGATAAACCTATCAGCCAATTTAGTTGAACTAAAGGACCCTTGGACGTCTTTTGCATGGGCCAAGAAGAGGGAAATATTATGTAGATGTAATTGAGCTTAGGACATCAATTGTACGTACATAAAGTTTATGACACAAGTCAAACTTTTTGATTTTTGGTTAAATAAATAATTAAGGGAAAATAAATGGATACAGGAAAGACATTATAAAACGTTTCTCATCCACTTTCCTCCTCCAAAACCATTGTCTTTGAGCTCACAAAAGAGAGAGTGAGAGAGAGCATGAGAGAAACCTAGACAAAAGGAAGGAAAATATCATAAAGGTAAGTGATTTACTTGGTGATTTAGGTTATAACTTGTTGAATCCTTCCTCTAAGCTATTCCTCTACATGATTTAAGGTATTGTTGAAGCAAAATCCTAGGGTTTGAGGAGCTTAGAGTTTTGGTCAAGAGGAAAGAACAAGAGAATAGCAAAGGTGATTTCCTTAACTCCAAATTATTGTTGTTGCTGTTGCTATGGTTAGTTTAATCGTTGGATTTGTGGATGATTTCTATGATTTGTAAATTTGGGAAAAGGATGAGCCCTAGTTGTTATGCTGCTCAAATTTGGTCTAAATTGTGTTTAGATCGTAATTAAATAGTTAATAAAGTGGTTAGGAGTTGAAAGGAGTAAGTATGTGGAGTTAGAAGTCAAAAACCTTAAATTTCCCTGGAGAATCCTAAGATTTTGGCCAGGTCAAGAGCAGGAGGTTAGAGTTTGATTTTTGATGATTTGATGATTTCATTGTGTTTAGGAGGAAAAATTAGATGGGGTTATAGTTGAACACTTTTCTAGAAAAGCCCTAAAAAGTATAACTACCAAAACGCTCATGAAACCCTAAATTAGGGGCTGCCTAGGCCATTTTTATCTTTGAATGTGAATTTGGTAATTCTAAGGTCAAAAATGGATTCCTTGGGCAAAAATAAGTTATAATAAATAGCCCGTGTCAAAATTTTGAGAAAAGTACAATTGGAACAAGTAGGTGGGGCCGGATCGGGACCTAAGGTCATTTTGGTAAATTTTCAATATAGACTCATATAACCACTCAAAATACTATAGAGGTGTCTAAACTAGTACATGAATGGGTTTTAACCTAATTCTTTTACATTTGACATTTTAGGACCGAGTTGAGAGCCTAGTTGCTAGCACGCATACTAAGGAACATGTTTTAATGTGAAAAAGGCTTAAGGTATTGACATTATCCTCTATACATTATGGCATGGTTCATATGATTATGTATGCCATTGTTTGTTTTTTCATTAATCAATATGGTTTGCCGAGAAGGGGCAGCAAGTGTGAGAAGTGCAGTTTACCTGGTTGAGGAGTAACAATCCAACCAAGGTACTCGGATAGTGGTGATGAAGCCCTATCCCATGTATACATGCATTTATATTGTTTATAAATTCATGCATACATAGTGCATATCATATCTACTTCCTGCATTTTATATGAACGATAGTATGTTGCTACTGGAATTCCTTAGAATCTCATCCTTTCCATAAATGATAAATATGCTACCGGGAACCAGCGGATCAAAAGGTAAGGTGGTGCACATAGGAAACTAAGGTGCGGATCCAAAGAAAGAAGATAGTGGTTATATGTAGCTTATTTTTAGACATTTTGTTTAAATATGTAATTATTATCGAGCCCTGTATGGAAAACTGGTAACATAATCAAAAACATTGTATCAATATATCAGTATATTTATGCTAACTCACTAAACTACAAGCAAGCACTCTGAAAAATGTGAAAATATGATAATGGTATGACATTTTGGTATTACAGCCCAAGCAGTTTTAGAGAACCCCAGTGGTTCTGGCAGAGTGGCGGTTCTGGCAATAGTATAGTGTACCGATATGGTACTGATTATACAGTGATAGAATATATGCACCAGCGGGGTACTAAAAGAGTGAATTCTCTTAGTCTGTGAATTAGCCCTTGAAGGAGTTGGGAATACTTGAGGGTAGCACGTAGTACATTACCTAGAGAAGATTGATCTTGTCAAGCAAGGCCTAAATAATAATTTCAATGGATTCATGGAGCATATTACTGATCTGGTATGGCGGTATAGGTACAGTGAGGGATGTGGGGCCCAGTCATTATATTTTGGGTGACTTGAGGTAGCTGGCATATCTATTAAGGAGAGAGTGGTCTCAAGGTACCTGTGGTTAGGAGTAGATAGAGTCAGTATCTGCATTTTGGCTCGAGTATATGAAAGTTAAGCGTGCTCAATGCAGAGAAATCTTAGTATGGATAACCCTGGGAAGTTAAGTTGCAAGGTCATGGAGACTTGAGGAATAGAAATTAACTTAAGGTTTCTTTATGACTAATAATTATTTTAGTTAGACTATTTAAATGATGTTTAAAAGCATGGAGATGTTGATGATGTAAGTATTGATTTTAAATTGAGACATTTCTGTCGCGGTGAATATTGCTTAGAAAAGTTTACTTGATAAGGTTACAGAAACTTGAGGTATAGTAATTGTTTTGATGTTTCTCCATGCTAAGTGATGATATTAGTTAGTTGTGACATACAGTACTTTATGATGATTTTAGTATGTATATTGGGTATGACTGAGGTAGAATGATCTTTGACTCAATTGATTTTGTGACATCACCACTATTTTGAGCCATAGGTTTGAGGAATGTTGAAATGACTCAGAGTTGTTTAAGGCATAGAATATAGCTAAGAATGGCATGTTATGATATCTGAGCAATGATTAGCAGTGATTATGTCGTATAATGATTCGATCTAATGATACTGAAGGTTGGGGATAAGCTTGAATTAGATCTAAGCTAAGATAGTGCTTAGGTTGAAATGTGAATGGGTTGCACTATGGTGCTATGCCAAGATAGAAGTGTGAACCTTGTGACTAGTATTGAACTTTCAGTAATGTTTTAAAGATAATACCCAAATGCCATAGAGGTTAGAATAGGTGCTATTGATCCTGATTCTTAGAGAACCTATTAGATATAATTGAGGGAAATGATTTCCAAATTATGTGATATTGAGGTTCTGGATTTCTTGAGGAAACTAACAGTTGGGTTAGAAACCTTAGGCTGTAAAATCCTACATACGGATATGTAGTAGTGGACCTCTATATCTAGAGGCCTTAAGACCTAGTGGACCAGTATGTCCTTAGGCAAGAAAATGTATTCAATAATGTGTTGAGTTAGTAGTCATCTATGGAATTGAAGAACAAGATTCTTATGGACACAAATCCTTATAAAAATGGGGATTGATATTGATTTCATAAAGACAACACACTCTTGCAAAGAAAGAAAAGGCTGCTTAAGCAGGATAGTTAGAGTAGTTATAGTTCAATATTAGTAGAATATGGTGAGCAAAGAGTAGCCAGGGATTATGGTTACATGCTAGAGAAGGAAAATAAAGGATAGGCCAGTGGCCGGTAAATTCCCTAGGTCCTTCCAAACGATGAGTAGATGATAAGGATGATTGAGGTGAAGTGATTTCAAACCCTAATAAGATTGAGGTTCTGAGTTGTGATTGAGAAAATTATAATATGAGAATCAAATTTAGTAGTTGAATTAACCCCTTAGGCAATTGATATAGCCTGAGCTGCTCGAGGGATTAGAATGTGATAAATATATGGGATAATTAAAGGTTGCTAGCTGCTAGAATTGATATGGGATTATTGAAAAATTATGATCCTAAAATATTCCCTAAATAGATTGATTGAGGTTATAGCTCTCTGATATAATAAGAGAAAGAATTGATATGTCTGCTATTCCATTAACCTGAGGCTATACTAGGAGTCGATTGGTGGATGGCAGATAATGTGTTGAAAGGTATAAGTAGAGAAAGGTTACCAAGTAATCTGTAACCCAAGAGTCAACTGTTTATTATTGATTCGACGAGAATTTGAAATGGCCCATAATGATTTGAGTTGAAGTTGATCAAGAACAGGCATAGAGGAATCTAGATTTCGGGTGTAGTAAGGTATTATAGGGGATTCCTGTGGGACTCCTATTAAATTGTCCTGACATTATCAACGCTTATATAAGGAGATAGACCTCAGAGTGTGTAATGGAAGCATAGTAAATTATGTGTAATCTTTGGGCACCAATGATTAGTTCTGGGTAGTAGGACTTAATATGTATTCAGTAAAGATGATGAATTATATGTGTTTCGGCTATAAAACTTGATGGACTAGGAAGTCCTTAGGCCAATAAAATGTGATGTGTTTGAAAATTGTGATAGCGAAGGCTGGAGGCAGTAAGACCTGATGTGCAAGTTTGTGTAGGGCAGTGTCCCTGGGTTGTAAGACTTATATACTTGGTACTGTGGTAGTTGTCTGGTGCAATGACATTGGACCAAGGTGTCTGGGTATATCTTAAAGCTAGCAAAATATTCAGACTGTACTAGGTTGTAGATGAGGCAGAGAGACTAATGTAACCAAGCACTTTGGTGTGGCTTGGGCAGTGAGGTCCAGTACTTGTTATGATTGTTGCCTGGGCAGTGAGGTCCAATTCATGTTATGATTACTGGGCGAGTTAGGTCCAGTGGTTGATGTGATTGTGTGATCTGTGCGGAGTGTCAAAGAGGCTATGAGGCCAAAAGAACCAAGAGCTATGGGAATAGACCAGTGGGTCCTGTGTTTGGTTGCACGCTGCATACTGTGTATGGAATGAATGACAAATGCTGAATACTATCTGAGATCTATGATAAGAATATGGTGAATGTGTTGCATGCTCGATGAGCTTGCATATGAAAGGTATAGATTGAATATTATCATTATGTTGCACAACTTGTGAGCCTGTACATGATAAAGGAATGGGTTGAGTGATAAGAGTTGATTCCCAAGTTATAGATGTTCAAATTTCGAGGGCGAAATTTATTGAACAGGGGAGAAATGTAATATCCCAAATTTTGGGATTTGAGGCTTGATAATAAGCTTGAATTAAGTGGACTGCTAAGCCCTAGTTTATCAAGTGTCCTAAATATATTACCTAATGTTTCTTATAACTTTGGGGTATTAAATAAAATAAAATGGTGAATTTTGGAGAATGTGATTATACTTCTAGTGAAATTTTCTGTGAGGCATTAAGATTTTCATGAGGTTTTGGAAGATCCTATGATGTCTACAAATTGTGAAAGTTTTCTATAATGAAACTAAACTTCTTAAGCTTTAATTTGATAGGTCATATGAATCAATTAGAGCTATATACAAAGAGTTATATATTTTTGAAGTTAGCCCAGAAAACTACCTATTTCCTGGAACAACATCTAAAGAATTTAATTCTATGAATTTTATGCTTGTAATTGGCTAAAGACTATATTTTTCCTTGAAATTAGACTCAATAAGGGTTTTATAGCCTTTGAAATCACTTCAATTCGATGTCTAGAAATTTAGTTATGATTTTTCAAAGTTTGGGTAGAAAGTTTGCCAGAATTGTTGTAACACCCCAAATTTTTATTCACAAAATATATTGTAATTATTTCAGAAATTCAATAAAATGGTGAATATTCATGAATTTGAAATTTATGAATTTTATAAATGTTCATTTTCACGAGGAATTGGGCAACAAATTATGGAATTAATTTGGGTAATTTAAAAAGCCCAATATCAAGGTCCAAAAATGGAGTAATAATAGTTAAAATATTTGGTTCAAAAATAGATAGAAATTGGCCAAATAAAAATAAGAAAAGAAATTAGATTAAAAAGTTAATGGCAAAATTGTAATTTTGCCAATTTAGCACAAAATTAATTATTTTTCAATTAATTGAAGTTAATTTCAATTAATTAAGGAAAATAAAGGGGAATAATAGATTTGGAATATTTTGGTCAAATAAATATGAATTGATGGAAAATTTGAGCAAACGTGCAAATTTGACCATAATTGTGACTTTACATGTATACGCAACTGGAACAAGTTGTAAAGCTAATTGAGACCAAAGGGAGGGACCCTTAGGTGTCTCCTACATGTAGTATGAAGAAGGAAATATTTACATAAAAATTGGTTTTTGGAATTTTGGAAAATTATTAAACAAATAAAAGATGACATAAGCAGAAGATAAAAAACTTCATCTCCTTCCTTTAGCTCATTTCCAACATAAAGTTCAGAAAAGGGAGTAAGAGAAAGTTTGAGAGCATTTAAAGAGAGAAAGAGAAGAGAACTCGCAAGGTAGGTTGATTTCTTCGGTGAATTCGTACCTAATTCATATAACCTTATTCCTAAGCTTCTCTTTCATGTTCTTTAAGGCGTTAGAAGCTCAATTTTTAGTGCTAAGAAGGGTTAAGGTTCAACCATACAAGGAAAAAGCCAAAAGGAGCTTGAGGTAACTTCTAAACCTTTGTATATTGACTATTCTAGCTGTTATAGACAATTTAATCGGTGAAATTTTGCCAAATTGTCTTTGATTTGAAATTTGGAAATTGGATTGGCCTATGGGTTATGCTATTGAAATTCTAGTTGTAACTTAATTAAATAGTTAATAAAGTGGTTGGGAGTAGAAAGGAACACGTTTACGGAGTTGAAATCAAAAAGCCCCAATTTTGCACGGAGTATTGAGGATTTCGGCAAGAGCAAGAAATAGGGCTTAGAGTTGGATTTTCAATAATTTCATGATTCTATTGAGTTCAGGGAAAATTAAGTGAGGTTACAAGTGGTCATTTTTCCAAAAAAGCCCGAAAATGCCCCTGAAAGCCTGAAATAGGGGTTGCTAAGGGTATTTTTATAATTTGGAAGTGAATTTGATAATTTTGAATCCGGAAAGGGATTCCTTGAGAAAAATTAGGTCAGAATAGCCCAGTTTAAACTTTCGGTAAAAGTACTGCCAGACTGGGTGCGGTGGGTTGGGTCGGGTCTTCAAGGGTATTTTGGTAAATTTTCATAGAAGGCTTATATAACCCTATAAACACTATGGAAGTGCCTAAAATGGTACATGAATAAGTTTTAACCTAATTCTTGTACATTTGACATTATAGGACTGAATTGAGAGTCAAGTTGTTGGCATCCATATCGAGGAATGTGTATTGAGGTAAAAAAGGTTTAAGGCAGTAACTCTATCTTTCATACATCATGTAAATGTTTATATGCTTTCTGTATGCCATTTTCCATAATATGTATGATGCATAGTGCCTATGGGTTCACCGAAGATGACCAAACAATGTGCCTACAGGCACACCAAACATGATCGAACTTATCGCCTATGGGTACACCGAATTATGCTCAGGCTATGGCCTTGAGCTCAGCTGAGGTACAGAACGAGTAGGGGTTGCAATAGTAGTTGGCTTTGAATGTTTCCGACTGAACCAAGTTTTGTGTTATTATAAATTTACTGTATATGGTATTTGGCATGTTTATTATTATATTTTCTATGATAGATTTTCTATTACTATTAAGATTCGTTTGAAGCTCACCCTTTTTCAAAATTAAAAAGTTCCAATAGAAGCGAGTGACTCTAGATGTGAAAAGATAGATATCGGTAACTGAGGTGTCCGGATCATAAAGATTGGAGCTGGTGGTTATATTTAGTTACTTTTGGATATTTTGGGAATTTTGTAAATATTATCAAACCCTACGGGGAGGACTTTTGCATGTACACAAGCACTTTTTATCAGCATAGTTGTACTATTTCTATATGCATGTAGAATTGTTCCTTTAACACTGCACATTTCAAAATGGAAACGGGTGTTGACAAATGTCATAAGTCCGAAAATGAAGAAACAAATGTGATGGCAACATGATAATTTTGGCATAAACCCATTAGCCAATTTAGTTGATCTAAAGTACCCGTGGACATCTTTTGCATGGGTTAAGAAGAGGGAAATATTATCTACATGTAATTGGGCTTAGGACACCAATTGCATGTACATAAAGTTTATGACACAAAAGTCAAACTTTTTGATTTTTGGTTAAATAAATAATTAAGGGAAAATAAATGGATAAAGGCAAGACATTATAAAACATTTCTCATACTTTTCCTTCCTCCAAAACCATTCCCCTTGAGCTCACAAAAGAGGGAGAGAGAGCTTGAGAGAAACCTAGAGAGAAGGAAGGAAAAGATCACAAAGGTAAGTGATTTACTTGGTTATTTGGATTATAACTTGTTGAATCCTTCCTCTAAGCTATTCCTCTACATGATTCAAGGTATTGTGGAAGAAAAATCCTAAGGTTTAAGGAGCTTATAGTTTAAGTCAAGAGGAAAGAACAAGAGGAGAGCAAAGGTGACTTCCTAAACTCCAAATTATTGTCGTTGCTACTGCTGTGGTTGGTTTAATTGGTAGATTTATGGATGATTTCTATGATTTGTAAATTTGGGAAAAGGATGAGCCTTAACTATTATGCTGCCCAAATTTGGTCTAAATTGTGTTTATAATGTAATGAAATAGTTAATAAAGTGGTTAGGAGTAAAAAGGAGCAAGTGTATGGAGTCAGAATTCAAAAACTCTAAATTTCTCTGGAGAATCGTAAGGTTTTGGCCAGGTCAAGATCAGGAGATTAGAGTTTGATTTTTGATGATTTAATTATTCCATTGTGTTTAGGAGGAAAAATTAGGTGCGGTTATAGTTGAACACTTTTCCAGAAAAGCTCTAAAAACCATAATGACCAAAATGCCCCTGAAACCCTAAATTGGGGGCTACTATGGGCATTTTTGTCTTTTGGCGGGGAATTTGGTAATTCCTAGGCCGGAAATAGATTCCTTGGGCAAAAATAAGAAAGAATAAATATCCTGGGTCAAAATTTCAGGAAATGTATGACCGGATCGTGTATAATGGGGTCGAACTGGGTCCCAGGGGAATTTTAGTAAATTTTCAATATAGACTCGTATAACCGCTAAAAATACTATGGAAGTGTCTAAACTAGTACATGAATGGGTTTTAACCTAATTCTTGTACATTTAACGTTTTAAGACTGAGTTGAGAGCACAGTTGCCACACTCATACAAAGGAACACGTTTCGAGGTGCAAAAAGCTTAAGGTTGTGACATTATCCTTCATACATTATGTAGTGGTTCCTATGATTATGTACGCCATTATTTGTACTTTCATTGATCAATATGGTTTGCCAGAAGGGGTAGTCTGCTGAGAATGGGCAGCAAGTGCGAGAAGTGTACTTTACCTAGTTGAGGAGTAACAATTCAACCAAGGTACTTGAATAGTGGTGGTGAAGCCCTATCCCATGTATACATGGTTTATATTGTTCATTAATTGGTGTAAACATGGTGCATATCATATCTATTTCCCACATTTTGCATGAACGATAATATGTTGCTATTGGGATTCCTTGGAATCTCATCCTTTTTCATAAATGATAAATGTGCCAGCGAGAACTAGCAGATCAATGGGTAAGGTGGTGGACACAAGCAACTAAGGTGAGGATTTCGAGAAAGAAGATAGTGGTTATATGTAGCTTATTTTTGGACATTTTATTTAAATATGCAATTATTATTGAACCCTATGTGGAACACCGGTAATGTAATTAAATACATTGTATCAATATATCAATATATTTATGCTATTTTTGTGTTGCTTATTGAATTAAGTGTAAACACTCTGAAAAATGTGAAAATAAGATAAGGGTATGACATTCGCAGCATTTTCCCTAGGGTTTTCATCAGCCCAAATTTACAAAACAACCAAAACCAAGCCAAAACAAACAACATCATATAACATAAGAGGATCAAAGTTTGCCAGATTACCTCCTAGTTGCTCACTTTCTCTCTCATAAATGTGACTGATCTCTCTCTCTCCCTTCTTGATTTTACTTTCTACATCCTATGAGTTAGCTAGCTTAAAAAAGTAAAAATCACCATCAACTCACCTTATCTTTGCTTGAATCACTTGAGCTTGCTTGTTCTTGCCTCCTCCATCCAGCTTTCTCTCTCTCTCTCTCTCTATTTCCTACTATCAATAGAAATGGGCTCTTGAATGGAAGGGATAAGTGTCTCAAAACATCCCTTACACCTCCTTCCCAAAAATGATTATTTTAATTTATTTTGTTCTTCAACTTTTATTTTTGGCAGTGAGCATTTCCTTTCTTTTCTCTCTATTATCTTAACCGAAACTCCAAGATGAAAAGGCAAATAAATAATTGCTTCATGAACTATCCATTTGTTCTCTCCTCTCATATTTTATTTTGCCCACAATTGTCAACTTTTCCAATCTCTTTTTGTTTAGGCCAAAATTCCTCCATCTCTTATTATATTTATCCCAAGTATCCATTCCCTTTGCCTCCTCATTTGGATGTCCACCACCTATATTATGGGAAATATATAGGTTTTTTTATATAGTCAAATTACCCTTTTTGCACATACATTTTTTTGAATTTACTTTGGGCCTTCTTCTATTCCTCTTCTTAGGCAAAAATCAAAATTATTGGGCTCAAGACTTGTGTTCTTTCATCCATTATGTTAGGCTTCAATAATGGGCTTTTTGGAAGACAAAAATTACACTTTATGTCTTGTTTTAACCTAATTTTTGTGTAACCTCACTAAGGGTGTTTTTGTCATTTTATGTGTTCCAAAATTCACCATTTTATTCCTTTTAATATTATAAATATACAAGGAATATTAGAGAATAAAAAGTGGGGTGTTACAATAAGCAAATAGAGAGACAAGAGCTTGAAACACTTGAAGAACAAAAGAAGAGTTAGGGATTCAAGAGACCAAAAATCCAAGGTTCTCTTATGAAATCCTTGTGTTTAAGCCTTCTAATTTATGTAGAACCTCTTCTAACCTCTTCTTCAGCTTGAAAATCATGCTTAGCAAGAAAAATCAAGAGGAAAGAGAGAGTAAACAGTGGCATCCTAGAGAGAGAAATCCAAGAAATCAAGAGGTAATCTCATAAACTTGATCCTTTCTTGCTATAAGATGTTGTTGTGGTTGTGGTTATGGAATTTCGCTTCATTTTTCCTTGGTTTGTAAATTTGGGATGATGAATCCTATAATGTTATGCTGCTAAAGTTTCTCTGGATCATGTTCATTTAGGTTTAAGCAGCTAATCATGTGATTAGAAGTGGAAAGGGAGTGGTTAAGCAAGAGAAATCAAGAAAACATATGTTTCTCCCTAAGAACCTAAATTTTGTTCTATTGCAGAACCATAGGAAGGTATTGGAATTTTATAATTTTGATGGTTCCATTGGATTTATAAGGGAAACTTGTGTGGAAATATATTTTTTCATAATTTTTGGATGATTGTATGCAAATCTAGAATTTTTAGAAGTTTAAAGTACATGTTTGCTTGTTTCACTGGAGGCAGTGTTAATATATAGTGAATTTCGTTAGGTAAACCTAGCCCAAATGCTATGAAACTTTCCAGGATTAAAGTAGACATCTAGATCTTTAATTGGATAAGTAGTTCATAATTTTTGAACTTGTATACTAAATGATATGGATTTTTGAAGTTGTTCCTTATTTCTGGAATGTAATCTGGAACAGGGAAAGTTGTGCGAATTTCTAGGAAAACTATGATAATATTGACTATCTTTGGGTATTTTTTCCTGGAAAATAAACTTAAAGGACTTTATATAGGCTTTGGAATCAATACATTTGGAATTTCCTAGAATTAGTTATGATTTTTCAAAGTTGACTGAAAATCTGCCCGTTTCTGGAAATAGTGAAACTATATTATGCAGAATTGCTTTATATATAATTGTATTGTGCAAAAAAATATTATAACTGCACTAGATAACCAGCAGAATTTGATTTAGAGTTAGTAACAGTACAAGTAATATTCAGTTACTTGTAACTCTAATTTTTATAGGAACTGAAAATTTCTCAAGTCAAAACCAAAGTTTAAGCCAGATTGAGGAACAGAAAAAAGAGTCAGCTAGTAACTCTTTCTTTCATGCACTATGTGATTGTTATATGTTTGTGTATGCCATCTTCTGTAATATGAGCATAGGGTCTCATATATACATATGAGCTTAGTTGTGGCCTAGGAACCTAAGGCCTTGTTTGGTATGTGGCACTGAATTTTGATGGACTGGGATTGGGACTGGTACAGGGACAGGGACATGAACTAAGATTGATCCTTTAAAAATATATTTGGAACGAAGTAATATTTGTAGGGAATAATTTTATTTATCTTATTTAATAAATAGCCACTAATTATGAAAAGATAGAAACACCCATGCCTTAAATCACGAATGAGAAGATGGAGAACACAAACTAGGAGAAAGTCACTCAATAAAAATTAGATTGACCAACATACACCCATCGGAGGTACGGTATGAATTTTCACAATTCGGGTCCTTTGTAATTTTGAAAGTCAATATTCATTTATATTCACAATTATTTGACTTTTTTAGGCAATCAAAGTAGGTAATAGTTGTGCGATTAAAGAAATGCTCTGTGCTGTGCTGCATTAATTGTAGTTAATTGTTAATACTGTAATGATCAACCTTATATTGATGCCCTTGTTTGTTTCATGTTTACAGATAGAGTCTCTATCAGTCACTTTTCATGGACATAGAAAATTGAAGCTTCTGACATGTCTGCGCTACAAGCTATCATAAGCTGTGATGAAGAAAGGTTGAAATTGGAGAAAGAAGATGAAATGTCAATGCTGAGGAAAAAAAAGAGGGAGTGATTATGTGTGAGGTATTGATTCTAGATTAAAAGCAGGATTAATTTGTTTGGAAATATTTTAATCAAGGATATTTTTGCCTTCATAATTTTGCAATCCCTAGATTCAAAACACAATACCAAGGGGGAGGTGGCTTTACAACAATCCAACTTTGGTGGTACTCCTAATCCCTGATTACCCATAGTCCTTTATACCAAATGACATATTCTGACTCAATCCTTGATCCAATCCCACTCCTTACCCTCAAGTACTTTGAACCAAACAGGGCCTAACAGAGTATAGGGTTAAGCCAGGTTGAATAGTCCTTTGGCTTTGGACAATGTGCACACAGCATTCTTTCATCTACATAACATGGTGTGTGACATATTTCTTTTCACATTTTATATGTTTGAAATGCATGTTGCTATTGAGATTCGCTCAAATCTCACCCTTTATCAAATTGAAAAACCTTACAGCTGAGGCTAGCGGCTTGAAGGGCATTGCATTAGTTACTGGTGAATAGGGTCCCGGTGCAGGCAGAAGCTATTGTTAATTATTTAAAATTGTACTTTTTATTCCTTTTGAACAATTTGCACATAACTTCAAACCCTATGGGGAATTTCCTGTGTTGTAAACAAGTACTTAATGTTAGTATGTTTCCGCTATTTCTATATACATTACGAAACTACGTACTTAATACTCTATGAATATTGAAATATTAAGAGGTTTGACATTAAGAAGAGAGAAAGTTGAGAATCCTAGATGTAATCTCATGAACTTGATCCTCTTGTGCTATATGATGGTGGTGTTGTTGTTGGTTTTGGATCGGTTTTGCTTGGCTTGTAAATTTGGAAAGATTAAACCCTAGGGGGAAATGCAGCCAAAATTTCCCTGAATCATTTTTTTCTTAGTGTTTAAGTACTTAATCTTGTGATTATAAGTGAAAAAGAAGTGGTTAATCATGATAAATCAAGAAAATACACTTTCCCTTTTGAGAACCTAAATTTCGGTCTAAGGTAGAACAGGGGTAAGGAGTTGGAATTTTGAAATTCTGATTATTCTATTAGATTTAGAAGGGAAAATTGTGTAGGAATATAGGTGTTCATGATTTTTGGATATTTGTATGCAAATCTGGAATTTATTGAAGTTCAAAGTCAATGTTGTTTGATAGTTTACTAAAGGCAATAATATTGTGCAATGAAATTTATTTGTCAAACCTAGTCCAAAAAATATGAAACTTTACAGGTTTAAAGTAAACATTTGGAGCTTTAATTTGGTAGGTAGTTTGTAATTTTTGGACAAGTATATTAAAAGATATGACTTTCAAATTTGTGCCCTGTATCTAGAAGGAAATATGGAACAATGCACTTTTCAAATTTATGCCCTGGTTTTGGAAGGAAATATGGAACAGTGCATATTTAGCGAATTTTTGGGAACAATATGAGTACAATGGTTAGACTTAGGTATTTTTTTCATGAAAATTCATTTAAAGAGCTTCACTTAAGCTTTGGAACCAGTCAAATTAGATTCTTCTAGATTTGATTATGAATTTCCAAATTTGACTGAAAAATCTGTCAGCTTCTAGAAACAGTGAAACTGTACTATGCAGAATTATACTGTATTAGATAACTAGCAAAATTTGATTTAAAGGCAGTAATGGTAAAAGTAATAATCAGTTACTTGTTAACTTTAATTTATAGGAATTGGTAATAGCTCAAGCCATAACAGGAATATAGGACGGACTGTGGAAATGAAAAAGGATTCAGGTAGTAACACTTTCTTTCATGCACTATGTAATAATTTGTATGCTTTGTATATGATATCATCTGCAGCATGACAGTGCCTAGGACACTCGACCTAGTTGTAATCTGAGATCCAGTGATGGTACACACAGATAAGACAGGGGTTTAAACAGTTGTTTGACCTTAGACAAGAGTTAAGTCTGTTAGATCCCATATGTTTTGATGATAACAAAGATTGTATCAATGAAATAAAAGGATTTAATAACAAACAAATGAATTTGAACAAAGTAGCAAAGCATTACTTGAAGTAAGCATTAGAGTAATGTACAAATTTTGTGATGACTTACTCTAGTAACTACTCGAGTAAGGGAAGCTATTACTCAAGTAGCCACTCAAGTAATCATAGAGAATTTCATCCAGAGAAGCACTGCCAAAATTTGGAAGATGTTACTCGAGGGACCACTCGAGTAATCTACAAAGTTATATAGACCATTACTCGAGTAACCACTTAAGTAACATGATTTGCAAAGGCATCTCTCGAGTAATTAGGTAAAAAAATCTTTCAGTAGCTCTCGGCCAAGAAATGCAACATATTACTGAGTAGCCACTCAAGTAACCATGTGAGAAAAAGGCATTACTCGAGGGAGCACTCCAGTAATATACAGAGTTATTTGATCAATTACTCGAGGGATCACTCGAGTAACCAGGTAAGTAAACTCTCGGCCAAGATTTGAATGACATTACTTGAGGGAATAATCGAGTAATCTGCAAACTTATTTGAAATCTACTTAAGGGAGCACTCGAGTAACTTATGAAGAAAACACTTGGCCACTCGAGTAATTAGATTACCAGAGTCAGCACCTGAGTAACTTGGGAAGGAATGATATGGCCACTGGAGTAGCCACTCGAGTAATCAGGTATTTCTAAGGTTTGTGATGTATTGCACTCCATGTCTTACCCGAGTAATATCTTATGCAAAATGTTGAATTAGGCACTGTCATATTTTTGATAGGTTTACTCGAGGGACCACTCGAGTAAAGAGCATGATCACTCGAGTAGCCACTCGAGTAAAGAAGTCCAGAAATTATGTTTTTAATCTAATGTTTATTAAATTATTTTCTATATGATTAACTCTTCATTGCACTAGTATCTTAAGTACATTTACAGAGAAACAATGAAAAGATCATGCAAGAAGAGAAAAGTCAAATGAAAGTCTGAGATCTCACCTATCGCTACCTACCACAAACGGATAGTTTTCAAATTTAAAGAATAGTCAATCGTTGCTGTGTGAATCTAACGAACATGTTTGAATTGCTTCCAACGGACACTACAAATAATCTATATATATATATGGAGCATTCAAAGAAATAAAAACAACACACAAGAACTGAGAACACACGAACATACAATACACACTCTTAGTGCTTTATTTTCTTATACTCATTCATTGTACTTTTGTGATTATATATTTGCTCTGTGAGAGAGTTTTTCATTATAAACTCAATATTTGTTATTGAGACAACTTAAGGTTATGGAACCTTGAGTTGGGGATTTGATTACAACGTGTAAGGGGGAGCAAGTATCCAGGTAAAGGAACTTGCTATGTACTGAGGTGCCAAGAACCCACTGAATCTTGGAGAATATAGTGAAACTCTCAGAGACGCTCTGAGGACTGGACGTAGGTCAAAGTGGTTATGGCCGAACCAGTATAACTCTTGTGTATACTTTGCTGATATTTCTCCTTGCTCTCAACTGCTTTAAATATTCTGTCAATTTTCTTATACGCAACAAAATTTCTGGTATCACCAAATTTGTTAGATCCCAAGTTTTGATGATAACAAAAGTCAATTGTGTACAAATCATGTTTTTATAACTTTAAGAAATGTTTACAAATTTACCAAATGCATATAGCAATATTTTGTGGTGCCTGCTATCAAAATGAACTTGTATACTCGAGCATGAGTCTAACACTCGAGCATGGAACTCTTCTGTGCTCAAGCAGGTGTGAGTGATAGCCAGAAAGTGTTTTCCCGAGAAGTATGCTACTGTTATTTTTACTGATTCACTCGAGCACTGGAGATAGCACTCGAGCAGAAGAGTCTTTCTCACTCGAGCACATGCGAGTGCTTGGCCGAGAGCAAGTTTTGTAATTCTTCCTTAATGCACTCGAGCAGAGAAATCAATGCTCGAGCATGAGTATCCTGTACTCGAGCACTAGCGAGTGAGGGACTGCGAGTGCTTAGCCAAGAGTCATGAAGATCAGAGAAGCACAAGTGTGCTCGGGTATAGCTTCATATGCTCGAGTGACACATCAGCACTCGCGAGTGAAAAATCTATCTCGCTCAAATCCTGATGCAAGTGCTGATATTAAGAGTATATTACTTGAGAATATTATTCTCACTCGAGAAGGAGTATGTGTGCTCGAGTGAGGGCCCACATCACCTGCGAGTGCAAAATCTCACTCTTCCCAAAATGGTATGCGAGTGCTGTCCAGAGAAGAATCTCCCAGTACAAAATGCAAGGCCACTCGAGCAGAAGGAGTTGTGCTCGAGTGAGGCCCCACATCACTTGCAAGTGAGAATTTTGTCTCTCTGAAATCCTATGCGAGCACAAACTCAAAACTGAAGATCAAGGAGTAAAATAGCAATATCACTTAAGTGAGCCCATCCATGCTCGAGTGATACTCTGCCAGATAACCAAATACACCAAGTCTCACAACGTTCAATCCGAATTTGGTTTAATGTTATTTATTTATCTTATCATTACTTATTATCATTATTTAACATCATTTTGAATGTATTATAAGTGTGATACAAGAGAATGAATGTTTGAAATAAACTGACACAAAGAAAGTCAAACAACGGCAGACAACATCATTACAAGCACGCACGTACCTACCGCATTCAATGTATTCAAACATGTGCGTGTCATTCTATAGTAAAAAGCCCTGTAATTCAACAATCATTACTCAAACGGGCAAAAACTGAACATCTATAAATACAGAGATCCAGAGATAGTCAAGAACAACGAAGCACAAAAATTCACAAGAATATACACGAGTCTCTGCTATTCATAATTTTCTCTGTATACATATTGATCTTCTGTGTTCATTTATTTGCTCTGTTAGAGAGTCTTCATACAATTCAAATTCTATCTTCATTTGATCTCAAGGTATTGGGACCTTGAGAGGGTAGATTTCCTTATAGAGAAGCAGTTGAGAGAATTCCTAGTTAAACCTTCCACTCATAAGACTTATAAGATAAAAGCAGTAGAGAACGTTGCTGCTCGTAAGACTTACAGTGGTGTAAGCAGTAGAGAACGTTGCTGCTCATAAGTCTTGTATACATAAGCAAGTGGGAAAGGTCATAGGTTATTTTTCTGCACATAAGACTTGTCGTAAGGGGGAGAGAAATTTCTTAGTGAGAGAATATTTCTGCTTGTAGTCCTTTCAAGGACAATTATTGTTTTGTGGCGTTCTGAGAGCCCATTGAATCTTGGAAGAATAGTGAAAATCTCAGTAGGTCTTGATCTCTGAGGACTGGACGTAGGCCTGGTTGTTAGGCCGAACTAGTATAACTCTCTGTGTTCTAATCTTCTCAACTCTACTCTATCTACTTTATTTTCATATCACCACATCAAGCAAAAAATTTATAATGTCACCCAATTCACCCCCCTCTTGGGTGAAGCTTCCCTCTTTCATTTGGTATCAGAGCAAGGTCTTCTCCGAAGAGCCTAACAGCTTGAGAAGGATCCGATAAATGGCAACAATGGGTGAAAACATTCTTCCAGACGGAGCTTCAATCACTAGACCTCCTGGCTTTACTGGAAAACATTTTTCGTTCTGGAAAGATAAATTCAGAGTGTTCCTGATGGCTAACGAGTACGACTTATGGAATGTAATACAAGATGGTGACTATGTTCCAATGAAGAAAATTGAAGATAGAGTCGTTAAGAAGAGCCCAGAGGATTTTGACGAGAATGATAAAAGGTTAGTAACATTAAATAGTAAAGCTATTTTAATTATACAGAGTGCTCTTAGTCAAAAAGAATATTTTTGAATATGTACTTTACCAACTGCCAAAGATATGTGGGATGCTCTTGAAATTGCTCACGAAGTTACATCCGGAATCAAAGAAAATAGAGTCAATACTCTAATTACAGAGTATGATCTATTTCGTATGAAACCTAAAGAAGGTATATCAGAATTTGAACTCAGGTATACTCATCTTATTAATCAATTATCTGCTCTTGGAAAATCATTTGATCAAAATTCCCAGGTAAAAAAGATTCTTAATATTCTTATGAAAGAATGGGAAGCGAAGGTGACAGCTATCGAAGAAGCTAAAGGAGAATCTATGAGATCCGTAGCTGCTCTTTTTGGGAGTCTTTCTGAGTATGAAGGAAAGTTGAGATTCAAAAAGGAACTTGAAGAGTTCGATGATAAAAAGAAAACGGGAGTTGCACTTAAAGCTATCATGGAAGAAGAAGAATCTTCCGAGAATGAAGATGTCCCTAATGATGATGAAATGGGAATGATCGTGAGAAAATTCAAGAGATTCTATAGAAGAGGTCAAAAGAACTCCAAAAATTATCAAGGTAGACCAAGCAAGAAAGAAAATAAAGAACAACAGATAGTATGCTATGAATGTGGGAAACCTGGACACATCAAATCCGAATGCTTCAGAAACAAAGACAAAAAGAAGCAGAAAAAGAAAGAATATATATCATCTATCTGGGGTAATAGTTTGTTAGACGAAGAAAGTGACAATGACGAAGTAGCAAATTTATGCTTGGTAGCCAAGGAAGAAGAATCAGATTCTGAGGTAAGTGATTTTGAACCTACTTATGATGAATTGTTATCTGAATATAATGCATTGCATACAGAATTCATCAAAGTTGCTAAAGAAATGGTTAGCTATAAGAAGAAAGTAAAAGAATTAGAAAATACTGTCATATCATTGTGTGAAATGTGTAAGGAGAAAGATAAGAAATAAGTGATTTAACAAAAATTGTTGAAAAATTTACTAAGGGAAGTGAAACTCTTAAGGTTATTTTAAATTCTCAGAAAGTTTCATTTGATAAATCTGGATTGGATATAGATCTGCTCATGATAAGAATAAAGGATATAAGAAGAATAGTAGTAGAACGTATCTTAAATATTTTAGGAATTCTGTGCATACATCAAATCCCTTTGCATCATGTAGTTATTTATAATAGGAAAGGACATTATACTTCATCATGTTATTTCAAAAAGGGACAAGTTATTGGAACATATAAATGGGTTCCAAAAGGGACACATACATCACATACTAACCACAAAGGACCCAAGGAAGTGTGGGTACCTAAAACTTGATCAACTTATTCTAGGTATGTCTTAAAGCATCTCGAGCAAACAAATGGTATATTGATAGTGGATGTTTGAGACACATGACTGGTGACGAAAATAAGTTCACCATGCTGGAAACCAGAGAAGGAGGAAAGGTAACATTTGGAGGTAATCAATCTGGACGTATTGCTGGAATTGGTGAAGTGGGAAAATCCAATGGTGTTCAAATCAATGAAGTATATTATGTTGAAGGATTATGCCACAACCTCCTGAGCATAAGTCAAAGCACTAACAAAGATAACTGGGTGATTTTTGACTCAAAAGAATGCTTGATAGTAAACAAGAAAGATTTGCCACTAAATAAAGAATCTATTAAGGCAAATATTCGAGCTCAAAGGGACAGTAATTGTTATACTATTGATTTAAATTCAAATTCTTCTGAAAATTGTTTTCTTAGTCGATTAGAGGAGAGTTGGTTATGGCATAAGCGTTTGGCTCATGTCAATATGAATCAACTTGACAAACTGATTAGAAAAGATTTAGTTGTTGGTCTTCCCAAACTCAAATTCAAAGATAATATGATTTGTGAAGCATGTCAAAAAGGCAAACAAACTAAATCCCCTTTTAAAATAAAGTATGAGATTTCTACTTCTAAACCTTTACAATTACTTTATATGGATTTGGTAGGACCAGCAAGAGTAAAAAGTTTTAGAGGAAATTTATATACTTTAGTAATTGTCGATGATTTTACAAGATTTGCATGGACTATATTTATTGCTTCAAAAGATGAAACATTTGCTGAATTTATTATGTTTGCTAAAAAGGTTCAAAATGAGAAAGGTATTTCTATTGTTTCTATTAGGACAGACCATGGAGGAGAATTTGATAATCAAGTATTTGAAAACTACTGCAACAACGAAGGAATAGATCATAACTTCTCCGCTCCTAGAACACCCCAACAAAATGGAGTAGTAGAAAGAAAGAACAGAGTCCTTACAGAAATGGCGAGAGCAATCCTTAATGAAAAAGAAATGTCACAAGTGTTCTGGGCATATGCAATGAGTACTGCATGCTACATCTCAAATTGAGCATATATTCGCAAATCACTTGGAAAGACGCCATATGAACTCTACAAGGGAAGAAAGCCAAATCTTGCTCATCTAAATTTCTTCGGGTGTAAGTTTTTCATTCACAAAAACGGTAAAGAAAACTTAGGTAAATTTGATTCAAAGTCTGATGAAGGTTTATTTCTAGGATATTCTAATAGAAGTAAAGCTTATAGAGTTTTCAATAAAAGAACATGTACGGTTGAAGAATCTATTCATGTTGTGTTTGCTGAACTTGAATCTCAGACAAAACATATTGATGAAGAAGAAATGGATTTAATAAAGAAAAACAAATCTATTTCAAAACAAGATGACTTTGAAATAAATGATTTTCAAAATTTAGAAGATGTCGATGATCATGCTCAACCAAAAGCATGGAGACATATGAAAGATCATCCAATTGATCAAGTTATAGGAGATATTCATAAAGGTGTCAAAACCAGAAATAGAATCCTCAATGAGGTAACTTTCTCTGCTTTTATTTCTGAAATTGAACCTTCTAATATAGAAGAAGCCTTATCTGACAATGATTGGGTGATTGCTATGCAAGAAGAACTAAATCAATTTCAAAGAAATCAAGTTTGGGATTTGGTTCCTCAACCTAAAGATCATACGGTTATAGGGACCAAATGGGTTTTCAAAAACAAACTTGATGAATCAGCAATCATTGTGAGAAACAAAGAAAGATTGGTAGCCAAAGGCTATAATCAAGAAGAAGGTATTGATTATGAGGAAACATATGCTCCAGTGGCAAGATTGGAAGCAATACGAGTACTCCTAGCCTTTGCTTGCATTAAAGGTTTTAAACTTTATCAAATGGATGTGAAAAGTGCTTTTCTAAATGGTTATATTATGAACGAAGTATATGTAGAACAACCTCCTGGTTTTGAAGATGAAACAAAGCCTGATCATGTTTCAAAACTTAAGAAAGCATTATATGGTTTGAAACAAGCACCTAGAGCTTGGTATGAAAAACTAAGCAAATTTCTTCTTGATCAAAGTTTTGTCAAAGGTAAAGTAGATACAACTATTTTCATCAAACATAACAAAAATGATATTCTAATTGTTCAAATTTATGTTGATGATATTATTTTCAATGCTACTAACGAATCTATGTGTCAAGAATTCTCTAAGATTATGCAGGGAGAATTTGAAATGTCCATGATGGGAGAATTGAACTTCTTTTTCGGACTTCAAATCAAACAAAAGAAGAATGGTATATTTGTATCTCAAACAAAGTATTTGAAAGAGTTGTTGAAGAAATATGGATTAGATAATGCTAATGGAGCTGATACTCCAATGAGTTTTACAACATTGTTGGATGCTGATGTAAAAGGTCATAACTTCAACATCACTAAGTATAGAGGAATGATTGGTTCATTACTCTATCTTACAGCAAGCAGGCCAGATATTCAGTTCAGCGTGGGAATGTATGCAAGGTATCAATCCGCTCCTAAGGTATCACATGCAGAGACAGTAAAAAGAATCTTCAAATATCTAGGAGACACTTCAGAACTTGGTCTTTGGTATCCGAGAAGAGGGAACGAGTATTTAATGGCATATTCAGATTCAGATCACGGAGGATATAAAACTGACAAAAAGAGTACCAGTGGTCAATGTCAATTTCTTAGAGGCTCTCTAGTATCATGGTTCAGCAAGAAGTAGAACATAGTTTCATATTCCTCGACTGAAGCTAAATATATAGCTGTAGCAAGTTGTTGCTCTCAAGTATTATGGTTGAAACAACAACTTCAAGATTTGGGGATATACTTAAACGAGATTCCAATTTATTGTGACAACGCTAGCACTATAAGCTTGGCCAAGAATCCTGTACAACATTCAAGGACCAAACACATAGACATTCGACATCACTTCATTCGAGATCACGTTCAAAAGAAGGATGTCAAAGTGGAATTCAAGCCAACTCATCTTCAACTTGTGGATATTTTCATAAAGCCAATAGCAAAAGATCAATTCCTTTATATTTGAAGAGAATTGGGAATGGTTAATACCAATGAGTTGTAAGTTTTCTTGTTAAATATCTTAATTAAATGTATTTTTGATGATAACCATACTGACTTTGGCATCGGAGCATTAAAAATTATTTTACAGGTCTGTCACTCGAGCATAGAAGGTGTCACTCGAGTGACAAGCTACATCACTCGAGCATGTTAGCTATGCTCGAGCACAGCACCATTAAAAATACTCTGTTTCTTGATATGTAAAACAGAGGTTAACAGAGGAGATAAGAATACCAAGAGATTATCTCAAAAAGCAACAGTGAAAATTGAGCTCACTCGGGTATGAAGGACTCTCATTCGAGCATGATATGAACATGCTTGAAGTAAAGAGTGTGTGCTTGAGTAGAAAGAAAGAGGTTCTTTCCAGAAGCTATCCAAAGCATGGTTACTCAAAATGATTTTGGAGGATTTGGGTACAAAGATGCAAAATATATCAATAAATCCATAATCTAGGTACGCTTTTACATGTTTTATTAAAATTTCCAGTTTATCACTCGAGCACAGAATAAACACACTCGAGCACAGTATGAACATCACTCGAGCACTAGGGTTTATGCTTGAGCACTGTCACTTATATCAGATACGCGATAGCTCAGACTGTCACACTTCCTGCTCTCACTCGAAGTGTCTCATCACTCGAAGGTCACAACTCTTCACCTCCAACCGTTTCTCTTCAATCAATCGCATCCATTTGCTTCAAATCACCGTTACAACTCTCCAATCTTCTATAAAAGGTGAATTTTATCCTCTGTATTTCTCATTCGGTGCCCTAATCTATATTGCCTTTCTCTTCTCTAATCTCGAAAACTCTGTGAGTCTTGCCTCTTCCTTTCTTGTTTCATAATGGCTAGAACTAAAATGCCTTCCATTCCTCAAAGATCTCACTCTCCCTCTCCCACTCAGTCTGCTGCTAGTACTTCTGCAACCCCAGAACCAACTCCTCCATCTCCTAAAATGACTTCCTCACCTTCACCTCCTCCTAAACCCAAAACCAAAAAGAGGACTCCGGCTAAGAAACCTCACCCTAAACCTCAAATAGCAAAGAAGGTTCAACCTCCTCAAAAGAAACCAAAGGGTGTGGTGTTCAAGGAACCTATAGTTACCCGGTCTCAATCCAAAGAGGTTCAAGGAAGAGGGAAGAAAAAGGAAACTGAGCAACCACAACAATCATCTTCTTCCTCTGATGATTCATTCAACAGGAAACTTCGGGAAGCAATGGAGAAATCTAAACTTGACAAGATAGTTGGAAAGATTGCTTCTCAAGCTGTTGTTTCAAGTTCACACCATATTGGGCAATCCAGTGCCACTGCTTCAGGAGCACCTTCTGCCACACAAGCACCAGTAGATGATCACATTACAAGTCCTCCTGAGGGATTCAATGTTAAGGAACTAAAGGCATTGTCTCAGAAGGTATTTGATAATGAGTTTACTCATAGGCATTTCTGTCCAGTAGTGTATGTGGATTTAGATTATTTGAAGAAGAATTGCCATTTGGATTTATATCCTTATCTTCAATACTATGCTCCCTGGTTGAATATCCATATGCCATATTCACCCACTGTTGTGAAAACCTTTTATTGCAACATGAAATCCTATAAAATTAAGTCTAGAACTGGTTAATTGATTGAGGAAGCAGTGTCTACAATTGTTAGAGGCAAATTTATTATGATATCTGCTAAGATCATAAATGACTTACTTGGGTATATTGCACTTCCTCCTGATCCACCCTCTTTCTCAGCCAATTAAATCTTCCAGATTTTGAGACCAAAAGATGCAATAGGCCCTCTCAATTTTAAACCTATCGATATGCCTGACTCTCACAGAGTCCTTCATTATATATATTCCCGGAGCATAGTCAATAAGTCCAAAAACTTTACCCATTTTGCTCAAAAGGACTATTATATGTTGGCTTCCTTTCTAGTCGGACAACAAACGAATGTGGGAGAGATTATTTTCAATGAGATGAGAAGATTTTGATTTTCTTCATCAAAATCTGTGACTATACCATACCCTCAACTTGTATCCTTCATCTTAATGAAAAAAAAGGTATGGTATTTGGAAGGAAAAGAGAGGGTGCTCATTTCAGGGTTTGGTAAGACTCAGTTAACACAAATGAGTATTAATCTTCTGGTGAGTTAAACCAAAGCCACATCTCAGAGGGAAGCCACTCCATCAAGAGGTGATGAGGCCTAGTCATCTACTTAAGGTCATATTCCTCCTCCTTCTTTCCTTAATGCCTTTCTTTCCAACCATTTGACTGAAGCAATCAATCAAGTGGTATCTAGTCTGAAGAAGGAATTAGTGACTGAGTATGAGAAACTAGTGGAAAAGATAGAGTCACAGGTCATCAAGTTGGTAGACAAGGCCAATACCAACTTTGACTTGATGTTCAAGACTCAGGATAAGATGTCACAGAGGATAACTGATATGGAGACCTTCTTACATTCTCACTTTCAACCTGCATCTTCAGAAGTGCCTCTTGAGACCACTCCTGCCTCAACTTCACCTCCTCATCCACAAATACATGTTCTCTTCACCGATCCAGACTCTAATATTGATATCACCTATGATCGGTCGCCTTCACTACCTCCCTCAACCTCTGTACCACAACCATCATCTCCACCTGTTGTGCATATTGACCCTTCCACTACCATGGTACCCTTCATCCCATCTTCTGATATCACTTTTCCTCAGCCCCCTTCTGATATTGACAAAACAGGGGAGAAGGATATGTGATGGTTTTCTAAGCTGAGCTATTGATGTTATTATGGTTGTATACGGGGTTTATGGGTAGTTCATGACTTTTATTATCAAGTTTATCAAGTTTATTGTTAATGACTATTTCTATGATTCAAGTTTTTCTGTTTAAGTATTTGATTGCTTTTGTTATACTATGCTTATCTTGGTTGTTAATTGTCCAGAGGAAGTATTGCAGGGAAATATGAACTTGAATCTAAAACTTGATATACATTTGGAAATATTGATATTGTACTTCAAAAATTTTTCATCAATCAACTTTTCTTAATTTCCATCACAAAGGTTTTTTCATCATAAAAAAGGGGGAGAATGTTAGATCCCAAGTTTTGATGATAACAAAAGTCAATTGTGTACAAATCATGTTTTTATAAGTTTAAGAAATGTTTACAAAGTTACCAAATGCATATAGCAATGTTCTGTGGTTCCTGCTGTCAAAATGGACTTGTGTACTCAAGCATGAGTCTAGCACTTGGACATGGAACTCTTCTGTGCTCGAGCAGGTGCGAGTGATAGCCAGAAAGTGTTTGCCCGAGAAGCATGCTACTGTCATTTTTACTGATTCACTCGAGCACTGGATATAGCACTCGAACAGAAGAGCCTTTCTCACTCGAGCACATACGAGTGAGAGACTGCGAGTGCTTGGTCGAGAGCAAGTTTTGTCATTCTTCCTTTATGCACTCGAGCAGAGAAATCAATGCTCGAGCATGAGTATCCTGTACTCGAGCACTAGCGAGTGAGGGACTGCGAGTGCTTAGCCAAGAGTCATGAAGATCAGAGAAGCACAAGTGTGCTCAAGCATAGCTTCATATGCTCGAGTGACACATCAGCACTCACGAGTGAAAAATCAATCTCTCTCAAATCCTGATGCAAGTGCTGATATTAAGGGTATATTACTTGAGAATATTCTTCTCACTTGAGCAGGAGTATGTGTGCTCAAGTAAGGGCCCACATCACCTGGGAGTGCAAAATTTCACTCTTGCCAAAATCGTATGCGAGTGCTGTCCAGAGAAGAATCTCCCAGTACAAAATGCAAGGCCACTCGAGTAGAAGAAGTTGTGCTCGAGTGAGGCCCCACATCACTCGCGAGTGAGAATTTTGTCTCTCTGAAATCCTATGCGAGCACAAACTCAAAACTGAAGATCAAGGAGTAAAATAGCAATATCACTTGAGTGAGCCCATCCATGCTCGAGTGATACTCTGCCAGATAACCAAATACACCAAGTCTCACAACGTTCAATCCGAATATGGTTTAATGTTATTTATTTATCTTATCATTACTTATTATCATTATTTAACATCATTTTGAATGTATTATAAGTGTGATACAGGAGAATGAACGTTTGAAATAAACTGACACGAAGAAAGTCAAACAACGGCAGACAACATCATTACAAGCACGCACGTACCTACCGCATTCAATATATTCAAACATGCGCGTGTCATTCTACGGTAACAAGCCCCGCTCTCCAACAATCATTACTCAAACAGGCAAAAACTGAACATCTATAAATACAGAGATCCAAAGATCATCAAGAACAACGAAGCACAAGAATTCACAAGCACATACACGAGTCTCTGCTATTCATAATTTTCTCTGTATACATATTGATCTTCTCTGTTCATTTATTTTCTCTGTAAGAGAGTCTTCATACAATTCAAATTCTATCTTCATTTGATCTCAAGGTATTGGGACCTTGAGAGGGTAAATTTCCTTACGAGAGAAGCAGTTAAGAGAATTCCTAGTTAAACCTTCCACTCATAAGACTTATAAGATACAAGCAGTAGAGAACGTTGCTGCTCATAAGTCTTATATACATAAGCAAGTGGGAAAGGTCATGGTTGTTTTTCTGCACGTAAGACTTGTCGTAAGGGGGAGAGAAATTTCTTAGTGAGAGAATATTTCTGCTCGTAGTCCTTTCAAGGACAAATATTGTTTTGTGGCGTTCTGAGAGCCCATTGAATCTTGGAAGAATAGTGAAAATCTCAATAGGTTTTGATCTCTGAGGACTAGACGTAGGCCTAGTTGTTAGGCCGAACTAGTATAACTCTCTATGTTCTAATCTTCTCAACTCTACTCTATCTACTCTATTTTCATATCACCACATCAAGCGAAAAATTTATAACGTCACCCAATTCACCCCCCTCTTGGGTGAAGCTTGCCTTTTTCAAAGTTCACCCTCCCTCTTGGGTGAAACGCTTGCACTAACAAAGTCGGGGTTGCAAAAATTGTCATTTGGCCTTGAACAGTATGCACACAGCACGAATTCATATCTAACATGACATGATGCATTGCATATTTATTAATGCATTTTATATGTTTGATTGCATGTTGCTACTGAGATTTACTCGAATCTTATCCTTTTTCAAACTGAAAAACCTTACAGCTGAGGCTTGCAACTCGAAGGGCAAGACATTGGCCATTAGAGAGTAAGCATCCAGGTGCAATTAGAAGCTACTATTGGTTTTCTTATATGTAGTTTTAATTTATTTTGAAGACTTTGTACATATTTTTTCAAACCTTGCAGGGGATTTTCCTGTATTGTAAACAAGTACTTAATGTCAGTATGTTTCCACTATTTTTGTATGCCTTATGAAACTATGTGCTTAATACTCTACAAATATCAAAATGTTAAGGGGTTTGACAAGTAGAGTAAGAGGGAGTTTCCAAACAATAAGAAACTAATTGATGAGCTGAGAGGATAGTTGGAAGAATACTATAAGGGAATGTGGTCAAAAGAAAAGGTTCTTGAGTAGAAGATTCACTTAAGACAATTGAAGAAGCATGGAGTCGAGATGAAGTGTTTAGTGCAAAAGTCTAGGCTGAATTGATAAACTATGGTGATTTGAAAACAAAATTCTTTCACAATATTGTATTTTAGTGAAGATTAAGGAATAAAGTGTTGAGATTGCGAAGTGATGAAGTAATACGGTTAGAAGAGACTGAAGATATTAATAAAATCTTTGAGAATTTTTATAATGACATTTTTTCTTCTAAAAAAACTGAGCAAGTAGAGGAAGTGTTGAAATATATGAGAAGTATGGTAACTGAGGAAGAAAATTGCAAATTAATTGAACTAGCTACAGAGGAAAAAATTGAGAGAGCTGTCTTTGATTTAGGATCCACTAGAGCACCAGGTCTAAATGGCTTTACAACACTATTTTATCAAAGAGCATGAAGTGAGGTTAAAGGAAAAATCTAACATATGGTTAAAGAATTCTTTGAGGGCAAATCAGATCTCAAGAAGGTTAATCTAATTCACATTTTATTGGTGCCAAAAGCTGGTAAGCCTGAAATGGTTACTCAATTTCGGCCAATTGGTCTTTGCAATGTATCTTACAAAATCTTTGCAAAAATCATGACAACAAGAATGAGAAGCCTAATAAGCAAGTATATTTATGAACAACAACAAGCTTTTGTAGTAGGAAGGTCAATTCAAGACAACATTATCATAGCTTATGAGGCTTTTTAATACTTTAAATGAAGGAAGGAGGTTGTGAAAAGTGAGTTAGCTTTGAAGATTGATTTAAGTAAGGGCTATAATCGTACATATTAGTGTTTCTTCTTAGAGGATGTGCTTAAAATGGGGTTTTAAGCTAAATGGGTAAGGTGGATAATGGAGTGTGTAAACTCTATTGAGTTTGAACTACTAGTTTTAGGAAAGAAAGTTGTGAAGATTAGTTCTAAGAGATGGGTAAGGCAAGGAGATCCTTTGTCTCCCTATCTTTTCCTTATTGTGGTGGATGTCCTATCTCTAATGGTGTAATATCATGTGAGCGTTAGGGATCTAAAAGGAATTAGGTTGTCAAGAAAAGGTCCATTACTGCCTCATTATTTTTTTTATTGATGATGTGCTATTCTTTTAGAGAGTTGTAAAGGAGAATTGCATGGCACTGGAGATGATATTAAATATGTTTAGTGTTGCCTCAGGAAAGGAAATGAATTTGGACAAGTCATGTATCTTCTTCTCCACAAATACAACATATGAAGTTAAGAGGGAAGCGGAAGAAGTAATAGGTGTTAGAGCTACATGTGAACCTGGTAAATACTTGGGGTTGCCTTTATTGTGGGGAAGATTAAGGAATGTATTACTAAGTTTTGTAAACTAGAAAATAAAGAAGAAACTATAGAGCTAGAGATGTAAGATGTTGACATTTGTTGGGAAGGAAGTACTAATCAAAGCAGTTGCTAACTCAATCCTGGTATATCTTATGTCAAGCTTTTTATTTCCCTTGAAGTGTTGTAAAGAAATTGACAGCATGATCTCTGATTTTTAGTGGGGCCATAATGATTAGGAGGATAGGAAAGTCCATTAGAGAAATTGGGGTGTGATAACTTGAACTAAGAAGGACGGGGGTATGGGTTTTCGTAGTTTTCAAGCCTTTAATAAAGCTCTATTGGCAAAGACAGCATAGAGATTACTACAAAATCATAATAAATTGTGGTGTAAGATTTTGAAGGGAATCTATTTCCCAAAGACTAAATTTAAGGATGAAAAGAAAGGTGGTAAATCTATATGGTATTGGACTAGCATTATTGAAGGAAGTGAATTTATGAGGAAATAATTGTTTTGGAGATTGGGAGATAGTAGAGAAGTTAATGTTTGTGGTGATAGGTAGATTCCTTGTGTAAAAAAAATGAAGAATTGGCTTTGGAAGAGCTAAGTGAAAATGACAAGACATTAAAGGGGCTGATCTATTAAAGATGGTAGATGGGATCTTAGCTGTATGGATAGGAAACTATCTGATATTGAAAAGGTAAGATTTTATAGCTAGAGGTGCTATGGGTAAGAAGGAAGGATGAAGTGCTATGGATAACATGTAAAAATGGGAAATGTAGTGTGAATTCTAGTTATTGTGTAGCAAAAAGGTTTGTCAAGGAGATTAGAGATCACAGGCCTAGTACTTTTAACATAGATGGGGCTTTCTTAAGGCAGAGTAGGAAGGCTACCATTGACATGTAGTATAGAAATAGTATAGGGGAGTACCTGGGTCGTTAGGGGAAGACGGTGGCTGTTTCTATTGCAATAGATGTTGAATGAATGGCTATGAAGGAGGCATTGTTGATTGGTGATAGGTTTGGTAATCAATAAATAGGTTTTGAATCAACTTGTAAGGTGTTGATAAAGCATATTCTAGAGAAATTTGTAGAAGGAGTAGAGTGGCAATGTGTGCCTATATTGAATGAGATTCTTGCAATCATTAAGAAGAGGCCGAGTAATGAATTCTCCTTGTTTGCTCGCCAAGGTAATCTAGCTATAAGTTTTCTTGAAGCTGCTAGTAGAAGAGAGTTGGAAATCAATGGGTGGCTAGCAATAGCACCACCTCTCTTGGTTGAGATTTTGCTGGCTAATTTAATTTATTGTAGGAAGACCAATTATTCTAATGCTGCTAATAGCTCAGTAAGGGAAGGAGTTGGCTAAGGAATTGAAAGCATCATAATATGTCCTAGGTATATTTTGTTTTGTTTGTTTTGTTTTTGTTAGAAGTGTAGTAGGTTGTCTGTAAGGTTTTTGGAGTGTTTCTTGGCTACGACTATTAGTGATTGTAATTGATTTTTTATGATTAATAAAATTGACTCTTCTTGGTCAAAAAAAGTAATCTTTGTTATTATAGGTGATCTTTTTCAGGATCTTCAATAATATTGAAATTATTCACCATATAAATGAAATTGAACAGGAATGGAAAAAATAATTTTATGCATGAACATATTTTCATGTCCTAAGATTAAAAAACCAAAGAAACAAAACACTTAATCTATATCCACAAGCTAGGAATGGGAAAAAAGAAAAATCATCCACATGGTTGTAGATTTAAACTTGGTACTCCCTTAATTCCTTTTTATAAGATACAAATACCAGAATTATGTAGATGAAGAAGTTAGTTAAAATTTGTTAAAGACAATAAATATGTAAAAATGCAATTTTTTTTTTCAAAAACACCCTTACTTATAGAAAAAGTGAGTGAGAGAGAATGAGAAGGAAAAAGTGATGGGAGGGACATATAATTAATTGAGGGTAAAAAAAGAAAAAAAACATATTAAATGTATAGACATCTCTAAAAACTATCTTATAAAAAGGAACATACTCATTTAACAAATCCTATCTTATAAAAAGCAATGGAAGGAGTATTAATATAAGAACATTATTTTTGGGGAATGTCTCTATATCTTTATAAGCACGATAAGTCTTTAGTTGTGATATAAGTTCTTTTTTATCCTTATAAATAAAAGGGGAATCTTTTCGGCTTTGGTGAATAGGGACCTTTTTTTAAAAAAAAAAATAGTTTCAATGTTCTTATAGTTTTTCCTCAGTTTTGAATTACGTTCTAAACATTTTTTCCCTTTTTATTCGATCCTCAAACTTTTTGCTATTAGATCCGTTAGTTCCTAAAGTATAAAATTGTTGAATAAACATTAATAAAGTTCAAAATTTCAATCAAAAGCATCTAAAGCGATCTTATCCCTCTATCTCCTTACAAGCTTTCTCTATAGGCCAAGTTTGAGCAAGCTATCCACTCTCCACCCTAAAGTATAAAACTGTTAATGCTTATTTAACGGTTTTACTCCTCAGTTGCTAATAGATCTAATGGTAGAAAGTTTAAGGATCCAATAGAAAGAACAAAAACTCTAGGATTTGATTCAAAACTGAGCATCTATATAAAGACCTCTATTAATTTTCCATTTTTTTATTAAGATGAAAGAGACATTAATGCATCCACACAATGAGCTTACCAAACTTCCATACACACTTACCTTCAAGACCTTTAAAACCTAGGACAACGATATAGCTGATATGAGAAATAACTAACATCCACAACCCGCTAGATGATTGTGTCTATAAAGCTTAAACAAGTGAAGGAAATTGACATTTTATTTTCAATATAATTGACTAAAGTTAGGACCACCTTCAACTTAATGCTTTGTTTGGATTAGCTTATTTTAAATGACTTTGTGCTATATAAGATTAATGTTTGAGAAGAATTTTAATTTCTCTCGTAAGGTGCAAAAGTTTTCTCTTGATTTAAAATTAAGAGTTATTAGATACTTTTTCATTCAATCTTATTCTCATTTAAATTCTTGAGGCCTTCAAAATATTGTTTCAAAATCTTCTGGTCCTTAATTATAAATTTCTTAAAAAATAATATTCTCCAAGGAATTTTTCAGGTGATGAGCCATAATTTTTTGATGTCAAGGAGCATGCATGTGGCTAATAAAAGAAAATCTTTAGATGACCTCATTGATGAGTTGATTTGAGAGTTGCATTGCAATATAGTATTTCAGATTTGACTATCTTTGCATCTTGGGTCAAATGCAAAATATTTTTAAACTAAGAATTACAGTAAAGTGTAATGCTCGAGTTGTAAGCCCCTTCGCAATTATGATTCTAAATTCGTAATTAAAATAAAATAGAGACTAATAATAATAAAACTCTCTTTCGATCCCTTCCTGACGGTAGGGTTTTCACAAATATTTTCAAAATTTTGGCCTTCGTTGGTCTCAAATTCTATAATCCGAATATAATTTCCCTGTGCAGTTGAATCACATTTAAACATATCAGAGTGTACAACAAAAATCCCGACAACTCTCGGGTTTCATATGTAACTAGAGGTTCATACATTTCCATTTAGGGGATTACACAACCCTATTCAAATATTATTTACATCTCAAAACAATATACAGTGGTCCTAAAATCCAAAGTGAATAGCTAACAGTCCAAAACTAATATCTCTACAAGGTTATAGCCGCTCCTAGTCATCCTTTTCTCCTTGGAGCGACTTGCCCTGTCTGTAAGGTTAGTCAATAGAAAGAATAAGATTCAAAAGAATCCCAGTAGTAACAAATTACTCATACAACATGTAATCACAAAGCATGTAAGTAAATCATTAAGCAGCATCACAACATAAAACACAGCACGCAGGCTATCATATATGCACACAATCACGTAGTCTCATCCTGAAGGTATGATCCTCCCACCTTCACCATCGATGGGCCATAGGTGATAGACTCACAAATAGCCTTTCAGCTTCCACATAGTCTCATCCCCCTGATTCCACCTCCTCAAAGGTACGATCCTCCTACCGTTAACACTGATGGGCCGTAGGTGATAGACTCACAAACAATAATCAATCAAATAAACCATGTATCACATATAGTATAAGGGAAAGAGTCACTACTTGTTCTTTCTTGACTTGCTCCATCACAGTTCGTTCACGACCAGGGCAAATGTCAAAACCTCTAAACCAAAATCAAGGACAATTAGTTATTCTTTATTCCAAATTCTTTCTTTTTATAATACTTAAAGGTGGCTATCATTTGAACTCTTTGGGTGGCCACTAGAAGCCTAGACATATGCCTAAGGGGTTGGGAACACTTGATCGAAGATCTTTTTCCTGAGGCTTCATATTGATTTTTGGCTGAGTCAATCGAGTGAAGAAGGCCTCACTCAAGTCATACCCCTTATACGCACTAAAGTCCTAGCAAGTGAGACGTAGAAAGTATGTACCCGAGAGCACCAACACACCTTGAAGTGGCTAGTTCACTTAGAACTTGAGTGACAAAACAGTTTCACCTGAGTCTCATCGAGTGAAGTGCAAGAAGTGACTACCTGAGAGCAACTCTAAAGTGAAACCTACTCCGTACTCGAGTGATGACTCATATCACTTGCAGGCGAGGAAGTGCACCCTTGCACTTTGCCTGAGAAAACTACTGAAACACTGAAGAGAAAGGAAAATATTATGATGCACTCGAGTGAGATCCTACCTCACTCGAGTGAGGCTTATCAGTAGCCAGGACATAGCAACTAACAGAAATTTCCAAACTTACTAATTATGGCTCCAATGGTCCTAAAACTCATACTAAAGCTCCTTCCCACATAAAATTCCACAAGGAACCTATTGGTACCCTCAAAACACACAAAATCACATCCTATCCATCTACATTCAATTTTGGCTCAAATTGCTTCACACTACCAAGATTACCAAATTATCTAATTAAATTCCTATCCAACTCTAATGGCACAAAGGTACAATCTTAGACCATTCCCCACCTAACATAACTCCCAATTCATTCATTCCAAAATCTTATGAAATCAGGGAAAAATTCAAAGTTCTCAAAACTGAACAAATAACCAAAACAATTATACCAAAATGCATCAAATACTCACCTCTTCCTTCTACCCAAAGTGAGCTCCTTGATTTTCTCAACTTTCAAATTCCTTCTAACACTAAAACACTTCCTTTCAAAATTCTGAAACCATGACAATGAAGCTCTCAACATCATGAGCAATATTAAAGAAGAGCATTTGATCATTTAAAGCCAACTACAATGTGAAAAATCTCACCTTTGCGTTCTCTTTCTACCTCAAGCTCAACGAAAATGGAGTTGGAGAGAGAAAATGGAGATGATGATGATGATAATTCAGATTTTCCCTTTTCCCATGCTCAATCACCAACTTAGAGGGAGAGAGAAGAAAGAAAATAAAGCTTGAACATTTAACCATTATTTATGGTCCAAACTATGCCACTTGTCATGATCTTGGTTCACCTTCCATGATCACACATGAACTCACATGAATGGAATTCCACCCTATTGATCACTTAATCCTAGCCATGGATCCTTAAATTACTAAGGAGTTTCCTCTTCAGTAACCAACCAATTGGTTGGAAATTCCCCATTTTTCCCCTAATTATCGCAACATCTACTCAATCATCATCAAGCACATTTTATATAACAATTCGCATTATATACCTCAAAAGTATTTAATTAACAATAATTACACTACCCTCGAAGTCATTAATCTTTCATTACAATTCAGGATATTACACGGGTCATCATTTCAAGGAACCTCTATTGAATTACCTAAGTTAACTAAGTATATAAAATGCAAGAAAATATAGGGTTGGTTTTAAAAATCATTTTTAAGTACAACTAATTGGATGCAATAAAATCAAATCCTATGCTACTATTTTTAGTTATTTCTTTACAAAATGGAATGGTTAATGGAAATTAGAATGAATGCAAGATAGGTGCTCTTGGAAATGGCATAATGACTATTTGTTAGATCCCATGTTTTGATGATAACGAAGTTTAGAAATATATTACAAAATTTTTTAAAGATAAACAAAAGGTTTTTGAACAAGGAAGAGATAATTCCTTTGAGACAAACAGTTAATCACTCGAGTGAGTACTAGAGTGATATGGTTTTGTTACTTAAAGAGATCAAAATTTAAACTCTCTTTTAGTCTATTATGGTGAGGTTTTGGACAAGTGCCCTCATTAAAGAATGACTATTTTAAAATACCTATCACCATAACTGAAAAACTATGTTCAAAATAACAGAAATGTTTTATAATTGGAAATCACTCGAGTGATATTCCAAGATTACTCGAGTAACTACATGAGTGATAGTTTAAAACTTATCACTAGCATACCACTCAAGTAACCTGCTTCAGTGATGCTTCTTTGAAAGCTTTTAAAAAAACATCACTCAAGTGAGGACTTTGAATCACTTGAGTGACCACTCAAGTGATGTGCCGAAGAGTATCACTAATACAGCACTGTAATGATTCTGAAAGTGATCTCATCATGAAAATCTTTTAAGTGTAAATTCACTCGAGCAACTACTCGAGTGATCCCATTTTAAGGTCATTAGTATAGCACTCGAGTGATACATCAAGTGATCTACTTTAAATCAGTCGAGTGATGCCATTTATGGATCACTAGCACAACACTCAATTGATTCCTCCAGTGATATGTGATGTTGTGAATCTTCTAAGAGAAGATCACTCAAGTGATGGACACCAGAAAAATAAAGTATCATCTGGTAATTTTCAAAATCAATGATTAATTATATAATTTAATGCTTTTACCTTTCTTCATTCTAATACATCATTGCATTAGTGTCTAAAGTATCTTCTAGGTAAACAATAAAGAAATTATATGGAAAGAGCAAAGAGGAACTTTATGTTACATACATTAAATGCAAGAAGAATTTCAACCAAGACATTCTCTTTACTCAAACGACTATTTACCTAGACACAAAGAATGTTCAGAGGAAGCAATGGCTCTCTAATAGACAAAAGGAATGCTCACAATGGTCATTTATTTCATTCCAACTATAAATAAGAAAGCATTTAAAGTGGAGCAACTTTTGGAACTGTGATACATTCAATTTTGCTTTTAAGTGCTCCATTTCATTCATTATTATTCTCTTTATACTCTTTACTGCAATTCAATGAACATATATTTATTCTTTGAGAGAGCTATATCAAAAACTCAATACACTTTATTGAGATAACTTAAGGCTATGGAATCTTGAGTTGGATATTGGTTTACATTATGTAAGAGGAATAGGTATCTAGTGAAGGAACACTACTACAGAAGGCACTTTTAACATATATTTTTATGCCTTTTAGATTATCGCTTTCAGGGGGATATGTTTGTGAGTGTTTTTGATAGATTTAAAATCAACGACTAATTTAAAGCAGTCGTTGTAAGATAATGATTGTTTATTAAAAATATTCATACAAGGTATTTGGTTACATCACAGGTTTTCATCACAGGGTTAGATAATATATACAAATATTTTTGTCCTAAAATATTAAAATAAACTAATAATAACCAATAGCTCCATTCTCTAGACTGCATACTTTAGTTTCTCATGTTTACCATTTTGCCCTAGGAGCCGCTAGCTTCTGCTAGAATATTCATTATTTATGAAAAAGGGTGAAATTCCAAAGAATCTCAGTAGTAATATACTATCAATCATAGAAAATGCAAAGTTAAATATGTCATGCTCCATGTTATGTAAAAAATTAACAACAATACCATGACATATATACATGAGTTAGGGGCTCAATCCCCTACTACTCGTAAACCTCGGTCGAGATATTACTTAACAACCAGGTAAAAGTGCCCTTCTTGCACTAACTACCCTTTCTCAGTAGAACCATGTTGATTAATTAAATTACAAAATGGCATACACAAACATATAACATTGGCAAAATGTATGAGGATAGAGTGCCAACAGCTCGGGCAATTAACTCAGTCTTAAAATTCCAAATGTACTAGAATTAGGTCAAAACCCAGTCATGTACTACTTTAGACTCTTCCAATTCACTTTTGTTGTTTATATTAGTCTAAAATTGCAAAATTACCATAATGCCCCTGGGGACCCAGTCCAAGCCCCTTTATACCCGATCAGATTGTACTTTACGAAAAATTATGACCCTGACTAATCCTACACAATTTCTTGTGTAAAATCTAAATTTGACCTTATATTTGTCGAAATCATGCTCAAATTATAGAATTACCCTTGGCAGCCCCAAACTTAGGGTTGTAGGGGTATTTTTGTCATTTCACTTTCTAGGCTTATCTCATAAAGCGATCAACATCAACCCTACACAAGTTTCCCTCCTGAACACAATAGAACCATTAGATTAATGAAATTCTAGCCCTAAACCCCATTTCTAACCTTGGCCAAAACTATGTACACCAAAAGGGGAAAATGTGATTTTTGATTGTCAACACCAAAAGTTTGCACTTTTTCACTCCTAATGTAATATCCCAAAATTCATACACCAAAGATTCAACATATATTTATTCAACAAATAGAATCAAGGTTGAATTTTGGAGAATTTGATTATGTTGCCAATGAAAATTCATGTGAGACAGTGAGTTTGTCATGTGGTTTTGGATGATCAAATGATGTTCAAAAATTTTGAAATTTTCTAGAATGAGGGTAGACATTTTAGGCTTTAATTTGATAGTCATATGAATTATTTTGGCTTGTAGATTAAGAGTTATGAATTTTTGAAGTTTACCAAGGAAAATTGGCTACTTTTTGGGACAACGTCCAAAGATTTAAATTCTTAGAACATTGAGCTTTTTATTGGCTAAAGGATATATTTTTCCTTGAAACTAGACTCAATAAGGGTTAAGTAGCCTTTGGAATCACCTCAATTAAATGCCTACAAATAAAGATATAAATTTTCAATTTTAGATGAAAATGCTGCTAGTTTTGGGCGAAAACTACAAAATGTATGGGCAAAATGGTAATTTACCATAGTAAGCAAAAGAAAAATATTTCCATCTTATTTTTCATCCATTATCATCCAAAAAGGGATATGAGAAGGGAAAAATAATTGTCTGGTGAATAAATGTCCCTTTGGCACAATTTTTGGCATATGGTCAAATAAAAAAAAAAGAAACGTATGATGACATATAAGTCAACAATTGGAACTTCAATTAAAAATATGTGAGGAGGAGGAATTGAGTTAATTAGAGAGCAAATCTTTAGGCATTTGAGGAGTACTTGTCATCCAAGTGATAAGGGAAGGGAAAAGATGATGATCAAGTAAAAAGAGCATGTGTTTAAATTGCATTAAAATAACATAAAGTTAGGTGGATGGAGATGATATTTTGTAAGCTTTCTCTTTCCCATTTCAAATCATTTTTTCAGTTAGATTTTAAGCGATAAGAGGGGCCAAAAATCTGTTCATTAAATCTCCCCTCAAGTCAGGTTACAGCTACCAAAAACATAGAGCAAGAAGAGCAAGGTTGAAAGATGAGTTTGATCTTGATTTTTCACCTTCTTGACCTCATCTATGGACAAAACACTTATATAAACATTGTTCCTCTTGACGAGAGCTTCATTTCTATGGTTTAGAATTTCAAGAGGAGGTGTTTTGAGTCATCATCCAAGAACAAAAGTTGTAGAACAAAGAAAGGAGCTAAGGAGAAGCAAGAGGTGAGTATTGGCTTTAATTTGAGCTATTCGTTGTGTTGGTTGAATGAGTATTTTAGCAAGTATAAATCTGCCCTGATTTCAACCAAATAATAGTTTGGAGAAGTCATGGTGTTTTGGTTATGTTATTGGTGTTATATGATTATTAGAAGTCAATAAGTTTGATGCTCACATTGAGAGTTTGGTAGCTTCTGGAATTTTTGTTGATTTTTTGCCAAAATAAAACTTGAGGAAAGAATAGGAATTTGTTCATTTTGATGTTACCATTGTGTTCTACATGAAAAATTATATGAGAATTTAGGTGTTCATGATTTTTGGATGATGGTATGCAAATCTAGAATTTATTGAATTTGCAAGTGCATGCTGTTTGAATTGACTCCAATGAGGCAGTGTTGTTGTGCAACATATTTTATGGGGCAAACTTGGTCTACAAATTATGAAACTTGGCAGGATTAAAGTAGACATATAGATTTTTAATTAGATAGGTATTTTTTAATTTTTAAACAAGTACATTAAAAGATATGAATTTTCAACTTTGTGCCCTATTTCAAGAAGGAAATCTAGAATAGTGACCATTTAGTGAATTCTGGGAACAATATGGTTACAGTGGTCATAATTGGTATTTTTACATAAAATTAAATTTAAAGAGCTTTATTTATGTTTTGGAATTAGTAAATTTGGAATTTTCTAGAATTAATTATGACTTTCCAAAATTGACTGAAAATCTACTAGTTTTTTGGAAAACTTTGAAACTGCATTGAACAGAGTTGTATTGAGCATAAATTGTTAAAACTATGATAGATAACCAACAAACTATGATTTAAAGGCCAGTAATGGTACAAGTAATAACCATTTACTTGTTAACTTTAATTTTGATAGGAATTGAAAATTTTTCTAACTTGAAATCAAAGTTAGGATGACTGAGAAATTGAGAAAGGATACAGGTAGTAACTCTATCTTTCCTAAATTATATGAATATTTTATATGTTTGTGTACACCATATTTTGTGATATAATTAATGAACACTATTTTGCCAAGTAGGGTAATTTGTGCGAGTAGGCACTTTTACAAATCTAAGCAATAAACCACAAATCTAACCAACAACTTCAACAACAATAACAATATCAAAGAATCGAGATTTTTGAAGTTACCTCTTGATTTCTCTTCCTATCTCTCTCTAGTCAAACACAATCCCTCTTCAATCCTTGATGTTTTTGCTTGCTAAACATGTAGATTCATGGAGAAAAGGAGCTTAAGGAAGGAACTACACAAATTAGAAGCCAAATCACCAAGAACAACCAAGACTTACCTTAGATTTTCTCCTCCTTCTCTATAAACCTTCTTGAGCTCACTCTCTCTCTCTCTCTCTGTTCTCTAGCTTGGCCATGGAAAAAAGAGAGGAAAGAGGAAGGAAAAGCTTTTAAAAATATCTTGGTATTTTCCCTTAATTTTAATTATCACAAAAATCCAATTTATGACCAAAGATTGTACTTGAGCTTATCTTAATCCAATTTGTGACATAAAGTTTGATTAGGATTGAACTAATCCTCTTCCACCTTTTTGGCCTATAAAAGACATCCCAAGGGTCCATTAGAAAGTAAAATAGGTTGCTGAGTTTTATTCCATAATTACAAGTTTGCCATAACATTTTTTTTCATTTTCGGAATAGTTGGCAGTTATGGCAGATTTTCTACCTTAACTTTGAAAAATTATAACTTTATTTATAGACATAGAATTGGAGTGATTCTAAAGGCTATGTGACCCTTATTGAGTCTAGTTTCAAGACAAAATAGCCTTTGACCAACTGGAAGCTCATAATTCTTAGAAGTTTTGTATTTGGACGCTACCACACACGCTAGCCAGTTTCACTAAGCTAAGTTCAAAAATTCATAACTCCTTGTGTACACTCCAAATAATTCCCATGACCTAGAAAATTCAACCTTAGGATGTCTACTTGCATCTTGTAAAATTTCATAATTTTTGTACATCATTTAATCATCCAAAACCACATGGCAAACTTAATGCCTCGCATGAAATTTCACTGGTAGCACTGTTTACATTCCAATCTTCAGTGTTTAATTCCTATGATCAAAATTTATAGCTAGAGGCTATTCAATGTATATCAATACTCAACATTTTATTCCTTTAAATATAAGGAAGTTTGGTGACCAAAATTTGGGATGTTACACATGAGATAAGAATCCATACAAAGTGTTGAGCTCCCTCTTGACACACATTTTGTGGAAGCAACTATGAAAAAATTAAAATGAGAAATGTCTTGGTGAAAGTAGTAACTTAAAAATCCTAAATATTAGTACATTAATTAATATTAAAAATAAAAATAAACTTAAATGATTGCAAATGTGACCCATCCTATATCCATCTCCTACAAAGATAGGAACTCTCTAATATCTTTGCTATTAATTCCACAAGAATACGAGATTGCACGACCTACAATCCCATAAAGCATCTACAAGTTGACCTTGTTAATTTTTTTATTCATATTTTGCAGTTGCACCATTAATGGAAATTTTGTCATTCTTCTTGATCTTGGAAACACACAAAATAAAGATTATAAGTAGGGTGTCAAAGAAATATCAAGTAAGAATAAGGTGTTTCCTATTATTAGAGGTGTTATCACCATATGAACAAGATGTTGAGGCCAAAGGATGAAAGATCCTATTACTTGACCTAGTTTGGCTACCTCGTCATTGAGGAATAGGACATTTACACCTTCCTCCTCCTGTCGAACACTTGTAACATTGACCTTATGTTGATCGTCTCAAATTTGCTTATAATAGTGGCTGGTAACATGCATTTAGATAACAACATCGGCAATAACATATAGCAACAACACATCCAATAAAAGAGAGCAAGGTTTTCCAACATATGGTATAAGTGCAGGGTCACCATGTTCAATCTCTGGCAAATTGTAATTGCGTTTGGTGCTGGAAAGGCTAAGGATTCCTGGGTAAGAGAAATAAAAGAATTAATTAAACTAACTTAAGGAAAAACTTAATGTTAAATTAATTGAAATTATTTATAAACTTGAGATCTATATTCGTTGTCACTATTAGATCTCATATGTTTTGATGATAACAAATATTGGAATAATTTTACAAAATACTTGATAATGAACAAAAAAAATTTTTGAACAAAGAAATAGAGTTTTTTAGGCATGCAGAGCTATCACTGTGCAATGTAGAAGCCTTTGGATGTTTTGGAAGGGATTACTTGATTGATCACTTAAGTGATAACCATAATTACTAGAGTTACCACTCGAGTGATATAGATCGAAAAAGTCCTCAAATACTCTCTATCAGATTTGGAATGATATCACTCAAGTAGTCACTTGAGTGATGAGTAAGGATCACTTGAGTGACTGCTCGAGTGATGGGCCTAGATCACTCAAGTGACAGAGTCAGATATGTTGCCAAATGCTTTGCAAAGTTTTGAAAGGGATTTCTCAAGTGATAGCCTTGGATCACTCAAGTGATGAATCCTAAAATGCATGATAATCATCTGTTAATCATTAATTTAATGTATTGATGTCTAATACTTCATTGTATTAGTTGTTTGAAGTATTTTATAGGAAAACAATGAAGAGATCTGCTGGAGAGAGAAAAGCAACTTTACAAGAATGAGACGTCTACTACTGCAATGACTATTTTTCAAATATGAAGAACGGTCAAAAGAAGCTGCATAACTCTAGTGTACATGTTGAAATGCTAATAATAGCTATCAAATTCAACTATATATATGGAAGCATTCAATGGAGAAAAAATAATAAAAGAACACACATAACTTCACAATAATCAAATTATTCATTCTTGCTTTGTTTCTCATTTAGTCATTTTGTACTTCAATGATTTAATATTCACTCTGTGAGAGATATTTTCATTACAAACTCAATACTTCTTATTGAGATTACCTAGGTTGTGGAGCCTTATATAGCAATTGGTTTACATCGTATAAGGGAGAGCGAGTGTCTATTGAAGGAACTTGTTGTGTACTGAGATGCCAAGAACCTGCTAAATCTTGGATTATATAGTGATACTCTAAAAGGAACTCTAATGACTAGATGTAGGTTAAAGTGGTTATGATCGAACCAGTATAACTCCTTGTGTACACTTCAGTAATATTTCTCCTAGCTCTAAACTATGTTTTAAATTCTACTAATTTTTTTATTTATGGTTCTAGTATTTTGTGATCAACCAATTCAACTCCCCTCTTGGGTGAAATGCTTGTACTAGCTTTTGGTATCAGAGCATAGGTTTTCTTGTTTAGATATAATAACCCAAGAAAGATCCGATAGCAAGCATAGGTGAAAGTATACCTCCTGATGGAGCTTTAATCACTAGACCACCAAGTTTCAATAGCGAACACTTCTCTTTCTAAAAAGCTAATAGCTACTGGATGCAAATTATGGGGAGTGATTGAAAATGGGAACTACATACCAGTAAAGATTGAGGAATCATGAACAATTCCCAATTCACATAAAGAATATGATGACAACGACAAAAAGCTCATAACCCTTAACAGCAAAGCAATCATAATGATTCAAAAAACCTTAAGTTAAAAAGAATACTTTAGGATTTGTACACTTCTAATGGCAAAGGAAATATGGCAAACCCTAGAAATTGCTCACAAAGGAACTTCATATATGAAAGAAAACTGGATCAATACTCTAGTTACTGAATTTGACTTATTTCGAATAAAGTAAGGAGAATCAATAGCTGAGTTTGAAATTAGGTATACTCATCTCATAAATCAACTCAGAGCACTTGGGAAAGTCTATGATTAGAATACCCAAGTAAGGAAAATACTCTCTAAAGAGTGAGAGGCCAAAGTCACGACGATAAATGAAGCAAAAGGCGAATTGGTACAATCAGTAGCTTCTCTATTCATAAGTTTCTCTGAATATGAAAGTAAATTGAAGTTTAAACAAGAACTTGCAGAGATCGATGACAAGAAAAAGAAAAACCTTACTCTAAACGTGATAAAGGAGGAAACTCAAGAAGATGATAAAGATTTCAATGATGATAAAATTGGCCTAATCATAAAACGATTCAAAAGATCTACAAGAGAGGTCAAGGATTCAGAAATTTTTAGAAGGGAGGAACCAGCAGTAGAAGAGAGAACAAGGAACACATTATCTGCTATGAATGTGGAAAGCCAGGACACATCAAGTCATAATGTCTAAAGCTGGTTTAGAAGAACAAAGAAAAAAGAAAAGGCAAGCTCTTCAATAAAAAGAAAGCATTTGTTTCTGCTATATGGGGAGACAGCTCCTTTGATGAAGATAGCGATGAAGAAGAGTAAGTGCTAAATATCTATCTGGTCACTCAAGAAGAGACACAAGAAGAAGATCTCAAAGCATCCAGAGGCAACAAATGGTATATAGACAGTGGATGTACCAGACATATAACTAGTGATCCAGAAAATTTTACTACATTATAACCCAAAGAAAGTATAAAGGTAAAATTTAGAGAAAATCAATTAGGCAAGATTATAGGAATTGGTAAAATTGATAGTGACAAAGGCATTCAAGTTAAAGATGTTTATTACATTGAAGGCCCCTATCATAATCTGCTTAGTGTACGTCAAAGCACAAATAAAGACAACTGGGTGATATTTGACTCTGAGGAGTGTCTAATTGTAAGTAAGAAGGATTTACAATTAGAGAAGAAAAATCTTAAAGCAAAAATCAGAGCAAAAAGGGAAGGTGACTGCTATACTCTTGATATAAGTAAAAATGTTTATGAAAGTTGCTTTCTAAGTAACACCAGTGAAAATTGGTTATGGCATAAGACACTAACTCATGCTAATATGCACCAACTAGGCATGTTACTGAAAAAGGATTTACTAATTGATTTGCCTAAAGTAAATTTCAAAAATGATTTAATTTTTGATGCATCTTAAAAGGGTAAGTAAACAAAATCATCTTTTAAATCAAAAAATGAAATCACAACTAACATACCACTTAAATTACTTTAAATGAATTTAGTAGGACCAACAAGAGTCAAAAGTCTTTGTGGCAATTTATATTCATTGGTTATTATTGATGATTTTTCTAGATTTATATGGACTATTTTATTATCATCGAAAGATGAAACCTTCAGTGAATTTATTTTTTTTTGCCAAGAAAGTACAAAATGAGAAAGGTATGTCCATTATAAGTATTAGGACAGATCATGGAGGAGAATTTGAGAATCAAGCTTTTGGAGAATACTTTGACACTAATGGTATCGATCACAACTTCTCTGCACCAAGGACACCAAAACAAAATGGAGTCATAGAGAGAAATGGCTAGAGCCATGTTGAATGAAAAGAATGTATAACAAGTTTTATGGGCTGATGCAATGAGCACAATATGCCACATTTCAAATAGAGCCTACATTACAAGAAAACTCCAAAAAAAACCATATGAACTATATAAAGAAAGGAAGCCGAGCCTTGCTCATTTACACATCTTTAGTTGTAAGTGTTTTGCTTATAATAATGGTAAAGATAACTTAGGAAAGTTTGATTCTAAAATTGATAAAGGAATATTCCTAGGCTATTCTAACTAAAGTAAAGGTTACAGAGTTTTCAATAAACAAACATGTGTAATTAAAGAATCAATTCATGTTATTTTTGATGAATTTTAATCTTTTGACAAAACTATTGACGTTGAGTAGGAAATAATCTTGAATCAAGTAAACAGACAACCTATTCCTAAACCTTTCAATCCAGAGGTTGACTAAACTGATAAAGAAGATATATCACAAAGATCAGGAAACCCTAGAGCCTAGAAATATAACAAGACCTATCCTCTAGATCAAGTTATAGGAAATGTAAATGAGGGAGTCAGGACTAGAAACAAAATCTTAAATGAAGTTAGTTTCTCTGCATTCATTTTGATGATTGAACCTTCTAACATTGACAAAACCCTATTAGACAATGATTGGGTAATAGCAATGCAAGAAGAACTCAATCAATTTGAAAGAAATCAAGTTTGGTATTTGGTACCCCGGCCTATAGATTATCTGGTCATTGGCACCAAATGGGTATTCAAAAACAAACTTGATGAATCCGTAATCATTATCAAAAATAAGGAAATATTATTGATTATGAGGAAATGTGTGCTCCAGTAGCAAGATTGGAAGGTATACGAGTGCTCTTAGCTTTTACATGCATCAAAGGATTCAAACTATATAAAATGGATGTAAAGAGTGCTTTTCTAAATGGCTAGATTATGGAGGAAGTATATGTACAACAACCTCCAGGATTTGAGGATGTAACTAAGCCTAACTATGTTTTCAAATTAAGAAAAGCTTTATACGGTTTAAAAACAAGCTCTTAGAGCATGGTATGAAAAACTTGGTAAGTTTCTCATCGATCAAGGATTTGTAAAAGGAAAGGTCGATACAACACTTTTCATAAAATGAAAATGAAATGATATCATTTTTTGTACTACTAATGAAATTATGTGCAAAGAATTTTCTGAGATAATGCAGGAGAAATTTAAGATGTTAATGATGGGATAATTGAATTTCCTTTTTGGTTTGTAAATCAAGCAAAGGAAGAATGGAATTTTCATTTCTCGAACAAAATACCTAGAAGAGCTATTGAAGAAATATGAGATGGTTCAAGCAAATGAGTAGACTATAACATCATTAAATATAGAGGAATGATTGGTTAATTACTCTATCTCACTGTAAGTAGACCTGACATCCAATTCATTGTTGGTATGTGTGCAACATATCAATCATCTCCAAAAGAATCACATGCTAAAATCGTTAAGCGAATCTTCAGATATCTTGCCAACATAGCAGAATTAGGTATGTGGTATCCTAAAGGAAGAAATGAATACCTAGTTGCATACTCAGACTCAGATCACTGTGGATACAAGACTGATAGAAAAGAAACCAGTATGCATGCCAGTTTCTTAGAGGCTCACTTGTATCATTGTTTAGCAAGAAATAGAACACGGTGTCCCTTTTATTAATAGAAGTTGAGTATGTTGCAGCGTCAAGTTGTTATGCACAAGTATTGTGGCTGAAACAACAACTACAAGACCTTAGTGTACACTTAAAAGAGATGCTTATCTACTATGACAATACTAGCACGATAAGCTTGGCAAAGAATCTGATCCAACACTCTAAAACAAACACATCAAAGGTAGACATCACTTCATCAAGGATCATGTTGAAAAAATGATGTCTGTTATAAGTATAAATGATCTATTAAAGAGTGTAAGTGTATACTGTCGTAAGCAAGTAACACAAAAGTGAGTAGAGTATCGTTCCCTCAAGGATTGATCATTAAGTGTAATACCCCGAATTCTGAGACTTGAGGCTAGAGAATAAGTCTGAGATTAGTGGACTGCTAAGCCCTGGTTTAGCAAGATCCTAAATTGTGATCAAGGGTTAATGACTCCAAAAGTGGATGTCATTAGTGATTAATGAACCCTTTTGGAGATTATGGTGTGAGTTGGCACCCGATGTGATTCGTATGTGTTCTGAGCAGCGCCGAAACCCTGTATTTAAGTTCAATAATGGACTAACTCTAAATTGACTTAAATAGAGGGGAGGGCGCATTGTGAAAGAAAATGAATGAGGAAATGATTTTGATGGTGATTCCAAGTGGATTGCCATAATCAGGGGCAAAACGGTAAAGTTACCGACCGATTGATCGGTTACCGAAGAGGAAACTCATTGGTAACTTCAAGATCAATGGTTGAGATTGAATTGTGTATTAGATCAAGGGGCGGAATCATGTGTATGTGTGTGCATGTGAGCTCATGGAGGATGTTGCAAGATCATGACAAGTGGCAAGATGTGAACCCTTGGATCTTGGTCAACATTCAAACTCTTCCCTCTCTCCTTCATAGTCGGTTAACACATGAGAAAAAGGGGAAAAACTGATCCTTACTTCATCATCTTCATCTTTGTCTCTCTCTCTCTTGTTCTCCATGGCGCCATGCTTAAGGGAAGAAAGAGAAATCAAAAGGTGAGATTTTGGTTGGCTTCTTGTCCTCTAATGCTCTAATCACCTTCTATAAAGTTGTTCATAGTGATGAGAGCTTCATCTCTATGGTTTTGGATTTGTGAGAGGAGGTGTTTTGTTGCTTGAGCAAAAGTGGAAAGATGAAGAATCAAGAAATTGGTTTGGGAAAGAGGAAGAGGTGAGTATTTGCTTCCTTTTGATCTAAGTTTTGTGAATTATGGTTGAGTATTGTGATTTGTAGAATTTGCCCTGATTTTGTGATGGATTTCGTTTGGTTTGGATTGGATGAATTGGGTTGTGTTTTATGTTGGAAATGATGCCATGTTGTGGTATTTGGTCATTGGAATTGATTTGGGAACTTGAATTGGAAGAGTTGTAATGTTGTGGTTTGAAATGTGATATTGTGTGACATGTTGCAATTCATTTTGAAACATGTCAATATAATGTGAATTTGGTTGATTTAGTATTTCCAATGGATTCCTTGTGCAAATTTGTGTGGGAATGGTGTTTGATGTGAAATGGGACCATTGGAAGCCAATTGTGCAAAACTGGAAATTCTGTCCAGTGGGAATTCTGTTTGGGCAGTCTTGTTGTGTGGACGTTTTGACTGGGCAAATGAAGTCATAAAATTATGAAAATTTCCAGTCTTAAATTTCACATCCCAAGCTTCAAAATGGACACATAATTTGTGCCATTTCGTTTTGTCTTCTATGAGTTATAGCTGTCCAAAGTCTGAGGTCGAAAATGGACACTGTTTTGGGACAGTCTTGATTTTTTGGGAATTCTGTATTTATGTGGTGATTTCCAGTATTGGTCAATATTTTTCCTGTGTAGAGGACTTGAATAGCTTTCATTTGGCTTTGGGATCACCTCATTTCAATTTTTGTGGAATTAGTTATGATTTTTGGAAGTTCAGCCAAGAAACTGGATTTTCTGGGCCGCGGCCAGTGGATTCTGGGCCGCAGCGCAAACGTTTCTGAGCGTCTCTGGGCAGTTTTGGGCCACCGCCCGTGGATTCTGGGCCGCAACCCAACCCCCAAAAATCAGCATTTTGGACTTTTAAAAGGTGATCTTTGGTCAAATGTTTCCCAAGCCTTTAGGCATATGTCTTGGCTTTGATTAGCCACCTAAAGGTCATGAATGGTAACCAACTTTAAGTGATATGGAAGTAAGGTTTTGGAATAGAGAATAACCCTATGTCCTTGTTTGGTTATAGGATTTGATGTTCGCCCTGATCGTGGCTCGGTATTCGTTTTGATCGCGAGTAAGCGAAGCTGGAGCATACGTGGAAAGAGGGTAGGGAACATATCTCTTCTGCTTGTATTTGATATATGTGTTAGTGTGTTGGTGCATGTCTTAGCTTTGCATAATTATGTGTAACTTGAAGCTATGTTTCAATTTATGCTATGGCTATAGGTATATTGTTCGAAGCATTGAGCTTGCAAATTGTCATTGTGTTATCATGAGTTGTGTGATGCAAGCATGTCATGCATTAAACATTTATTGTATATGCAAATTGATATTGTTATCCTACTGAGATTCTCTCGAATCTCACCCTCCCCTACTAACCTTTCAGACAGGGTAGTAGATTGAGGATGGAGCATGCAGCCAAGGGCTATGAGGACTTCCTTCGGTAGTCGTTTTGGTAGTTGGTTATCATCCCAGATGGGATAATTGTATTTGGATGTGTATATATGTATGTCAATGAGGATTTGATTATGTGTATGAGAAAGATTTGTGTGTAAGAGGCAAGTTTCACCCAAGAGGGGGGGGTGAATTGGGTGGTGTTATAAATTTTTCGTTCGATGTGGAGATATGAAAAATATAGTAGATAGAGTAGAGTTGAGAAGATTTGAATACAGAGAGTTATACTGGTTTGGCCTAACAACAAGGCCTACGTCCAGTCCTCAGAGATCAAGACCGACTGAGATTTCCACTATTCCTCCAAGATTCAATGGGCTCTTAGAACGCCACAAAACAACAATCGTCCTTGAACGGACTATGAGCAGAAATATTCTCTCAACAAGAAACTTCTCTCCCCCTTACGACAAGTCTTACGTGCAGAAAAACAACCTATGACTCTTCTCACTTGCTTATGTATACAAGACTTATGAGTAGCAACGTTCTCTCCTGCTTACACCACTGTAAGTCTTACGAGCAGCAACGTTCTCTTCTGCTTGTATCTTATAAGGCTTATGAGTGGAAGACACAACAAGGAATTCTCTCAACTGCTTCTCTCGTAAGGAAAAATTACCCTCTCAAGGTCCCAATACCTTGAGATCAAATAAACATAGAATTTTGAATTGTATGAAGACTCTCTTACAGAGCAAATGAATAAACACTGAAGATCAATGTGTATACAGAGGAAAATGATGAATAGCAGAAACTTGGTATAAGCTTGTGAATTCTTGTGCTACGTTGTTATTGTGATTATCCTTGAATCTCTGTATATATAGTTGCTTCAGTTTTTGCCCGTTTTGGAAATCAACATTTGAGGAGCGGGACTTTGCAACTTTTGAAGGACACGCACATGTTTGAATATTCTGAATGCGGTAGGTGCGAACGTGTCTATAATCATATTGTCTGCCGTTGTTTGACTTTCCTCATGTGGTTCATTTCAAACGTTCATATTCCTGTTTCATACTTTTAAAACAATCAAAACAATGTTAAACAATGATAAAAAGTAACGATGATATGAATTAATAACAATAAACCATATTCGGAATTAACGTTGTGATACTTAGCATTTTCGGTGGTCAAACAGGGCATCACTCGAGCATGAAAGGCTCACTTCGAGTGATCTCCTTATTTTCCTTCATATGCCTCTGTTATCGGGTTGTGCTTGCATAAATATTAGAGAGACAAAATCTTCACTCGCGGGTGAAGAGGGGTCTCACTCGAGCACAAAACCTCTGCTCGAGTGATCTTGCAATTTCCACAGGGAATGTCTTCTCGGGTCATCACTCACATACCATTTTGACAAGAGTGAGAATTTGTACTCGCAAGTGAAATGTACCCTCACTCAAGCACACATACCTCTGCTTGAGTGAGACGCATATTCTCAAGGAATATGCTCTCAATATCATCACTCGCATCAGGATTTCAGAGGGATAGAATTTTCACTCGCGAGTGATGTGGTCCCTCACTCGAGCACAAATACTCCTGCTCGAGTGAGAAGAATATTCTCAAGAATTATACCTTTTGAACAAGCACTCGCAACAGATTTGGAGAGGGATGGAATTTTCACTCGTAAGCATTGATGTGTCACTCGAGCATATATGAGTGTGCTCGAGCACACTTGCACTTCTCTGGACTTCATGACTCTCGGCCAAGTACTCTTAGTACCTTGCTCGAGCACAGAATGCTCATGCTCGAGCATTGGTGTCTCTGCTCGAGTGAATGAAGGAAGCATGCCATTACTTGCTCTCGGCCAAACACTCGCAGACCCTCACTCGCATGAGTGCTCGAGTGAGAATGATTTCTCTGCTCGAGTGCATACCTTATGCTCGAGTGATCTAGTGAACACAAAGGGAGAATGCCTCTCGGGTACATACTTTCTGGCTTTCTCTCGCACCTGCTCGAGCACAGTGAAGATCTATGCTCGAGTGCAAAATCCTTGCTCGAGCACTCCAGTGCAATTTCACAGCAGATATCAGCAAACCATCAAATATGCATTTGGTAACTTGGAAACTTTTCTTAACCTTCTAAAAACATGTCTTGCACATAATTGACTTATTGTTATCATCAAAACTTGGGATCTAACATTCTCCCCCTTTTTGATGATGACAAAACTCTTTGTGATGAAGATTTAAAAGAAATTGATTGAGATTGAAAATTTTTGAAATTTCTTCAATGTTTCCAAATGCATATCATGTTTAAGTTTCAAATTCAAGTTTTCCTGCAATGTTTCCTCTGGACACTTAACAACCAAGATAAGCATAGTATGAAGAACTTAATAACTTGAAACATTATTGAAATTTTGATAATAAAAAAAAACTTGAACCATATCATTAACTTTGAGGAAAAACTTGAATAACATAACATAATTACATGTAATTTCAAAATGACATACATATCAAATCCTACCCAATACAGAAATCTACCCAAACACCCATATACACCCTACAGAAGCTCAGAAAACATCACACATCCTTCTCCCCCGTTTTGTCAACATCAGAAGGGGACTGTGGTGGTGGAACAAAGGATATCATGGCAGTGAGAGGGTCAATGGGCTGATCAGAAGGAGATGTTGGCTATGGTACAGAGGGAGGTAGTGAAGGTGACCGATCAAAGGTAATATCTACATTAGACTCTGGATCAGTGAAAAGGACATGAGTCTGTGGATGAAGTGGTGAGGTATGAGTGGTCTCTGGAGGCACCCCAGAAGATGAAGAGGGAAAATGTGAGTGCAGGAAGGTCTCCATATTAGTGATCCTCTGTGACATCTCATCCTGAGTTTTGAACATCAATTCAAAATTGGTATTGGCCTTGTCTACCAATTTGATGACTTGTGCTTCCATCTTCTCCACAAGCTTCTCATACTCATTCACTAACTCCTTCTTCAAACTTGATACAGCTTGATTAATTACCTCAGACATATGATTGGACAGAGAGGAATTGAGAAATGAAGGAGGAGGAATAGGACCTTGTGCAGATGATTGTTCCTCCTCACCTTTGGATGGAGTGGCTTCCCTCTTGGATGTGGCTTTGGTCCGACTCACCGGAAGATTGATACCCATGTGAGTTAACTGAGTCTTACCAAACCTTGGGATGAGAATCCTTTCTTTTCCTTCCAAATACCAAATTTTGTTTTTCTTCAAGATGAAGGAAACAAGTTGAGGGTAAGGTATGGTTGTGGATCTTGATGTGAACTTGAAGCACCAGCTTGAGAAGCAATCTTCCCAACTAACTTGTCCAGTTTGGATTTCTCTATTGCTTCCTGGAGTTGTTTACTGAAGGTATTCCCGGAAGAAGAAGATGATTGGGATTGTTCTGAATCCTTCTTCTTTCCCTTTCCTTGAACCTCTTTGGATTGAGACCGGGTGATTATGGGTTCCTTGAATACCACCCCCTTTGGTTTCTTTTGAGGAGGTTGGTCCTTCTTTGAAACTTGAGGCTTTAGATGAGGTTTCTTAGCCGGAGTCCTCTTTTTGGTTTTTGGTTTAGGAGGCGGTGATGGTGATGAAGAGATTTTGGGAGATGCAGGAGTAAGCTCAGGGGTTCCAGATTCACTGGCAGCAGAGTGAGTAGGAGAAGGTGAATGAGATTTTTGAGGAATAGAGGGTATCTTGTGCAACACCCCAAATTTTGGTTAAGGCTTAATGATAATTATTGAGGATAATTATTGGATTAAAGTTAAATTAATGTATATTGGTGACAATATAAAGTTATATGTCATAATTGTTGGACAATTGAAAGAATGGAATTATTGGCATAAGTTGGGAATTAATGGGGAAATTAATTACTAACTAAGAGAAAAATGAGAAGTGTAATTAAAATGGTTAATGGAAGGATTAGAGAGATTAATTGGTGATTTAGTGAGTGAGAGCCAATAAGGGGTGGACACATGGCAAGCTCACATGTGGGGGAGAAAAGTCAAAAGGGAATTTTTAAATACATTTCTCTCTCCTCTCTTCCCTCACTTGTGCGCAGAAAAAAAACTGAAAAGGGAGGGAGTAGTGCCATCATTCTTCATTTCTTCACTCCACCTCCATCCCTCATCTCTCTCGTTCTCTCTCTTCTCTCCTTGGGGGCGCCATTGTTGCAGAAAAACAAGGGGGGAAAAGCTTGCAAAAAGGTAGGGAAAATGGCTTCTATTGCTCAAACTCCCTTCTCTAATATTGATCCTTGAATGAAGAGCTTCATTTTGATGGTTGAAATGTGTTCATTGGTGGTAGTTTATGACCTCAAGAGATTGTGAAAGTTGAAGAATCAAGAAATCTCTTTGGCAAAGTGAAAGAGGTGAGTGTTATCTCCCTTTTGATATATATATATTGTGGATGTTGGTAAGCATTGATTTTTCTGGAAATTTATGCCCTATTTTCGAAAATTAGGGTCTTAGTGAGTTTGACATGTTGTGATAATGGAAATGGTATATTGTGATGTCTTTTGGACAAATGGATTGGTTTGAATCATTAAAAGTAAAGTTTGGGATCTTTGTGTTGGTTTTGGTGTATTGGTCAAAACAGGGCATGTGGTTAGAGTATGAATTTGGTCATTTTGAGGCTACCATTGTGTTCCTTGTGGAAAATTGTATGGGAATAAGCTTGGTTAATGATTTTGGAGTCATTGAACACTTTGGTAGAAAAGTTGGAAAATGCTGTCAATGTGAACTCTGTCTGGACAGTTTATTTGTGTGGACGTTTTGAGTGACCAAATGATTTCAGAAAATTGTGAAACTTTCCAGTCTTAAAGTTCACATCCCAAGCTTCAAAATGGACATATATTTTATGTCATTTCGTTTTGTATTCTGAGAGTTATGCTTTGCCAAAGTTTGGTGCAGAAACAGAACTCTGTTTTGGAGTAATGTTGGGTTTTGGGTGATTCTGTATTTTTGTGATGATTTTAAGATATAAGCCATATTTTTACTTGAAAGAGGACTCAAATACCTTTCTTTTGGCTTTGGAATCACTCCGTTTCGAATTTTCTAGAATTAGTTATGGTTTTTCGAAGTTCAGCCCAGAGTCAGGAAATCTCTGGGCCGCGGCCCAAGAGTGGCGGACCGCGGCCCAAGCCTTTCTGACCTGTTTTGGGCCGCGGCCCAAGAGTGGTGGGCCGCAGCCCAAGACCTTCTGACCATATTTGGGCCGCAGCCCAAGGATGGGTGGGCCGCGGCCCAAGCCTGTGTTCCAGCACTTCTTGTTTTCGAAAAGAGATCTTCACCCTATTGTTTCCCAACCTTTTAGGGGTTGTATTAGAGGCATTTGTGGCATCTTAAGGGTCATTATTGATAACCAAATCTGAGTGTTGAAGAGTTAATTGAGTATTGGAATAGAGAATAATGTTTCGTCCTTAATTATGACTTTAGGATTTGATATCTGCCCGGAGCATAGAAGGCTTGTGCCTGCTCAAGGAAGGAAAGACAAAGGTAGTGACACTTTATCCTATATCATGTGTATTGCATTGCTTGTTTGCATTAGTCATCGATTGTAGTGAAAGTGAAGGGGACGTGGCGAAAGCCCGGACTCGATTACAGTGAAAGTGAAGGGGACGTGGCGAAAGCCCGGACTCGAACATTGATAAAGTGATGGGGCGTGGCGTAAGCCCGACCTTGTATAAAGTGAAGGGAACGTGGCGAAAGCCCGGTCTCGAATATTGATTGCTGCATTGTGATATATGTTTACTTGCTTTGTATATATGCATCATATAAATAAACTGTTGCTACTGGGATTCTCTAGAATCTCATTCTTTCCAAATAACATTTTTAGACAGGGCAAGTGGATCGAAAAGCAAGCAAGTGGCAAAAGACGATTAGGACTGCCAGCGGTAGTCTTAGTTAAATATTTTGGCTTTATATCGAATTGGTTATCATTTTGGATCATTGTAAATATATTGTATAGATCATAGTGCTATAGTTTTGTGTAATCCCCGGTATGGATACTGAGATGGGCAATGATGCCCTGTATGAACCTTTGGATTAATGTTATTATCCCGGGTGAACGTCGGGAATTGTGCTTACTCTGATATTGTATATGTAACAGACCAAACAGGCCATTTGTTTTAATGAATGAAATGAATGGAAATCCATTTGTACAGGCGTTTTAAAAAGTTTTTAATTGTCCTGGATTTCTTATTCGATAATTAAATGTGATTAAACGTTAATTCCGGCCTGATTATGGAAGGGGGTTACATCTTGGTTCTTGCCATTGAAGAGAAAGTGGAAGATAAGCAAAAACTCTCAGTTTTTGAAAGAGAGACAAATGAAGATTAGGGCACAAGTGAGAAATGTAGAGGGTAAGAATCACCTCTTATAGAATATTGAGAGGTTGTAACGGCGATTTGAAGCAGAAAGACGTGATTGAATGATGAGAAAACAGTTGAAGGTGAAGAGTTGTGACTTTCGAGTGAGAAAGCACTTCGAGTGAGAGGAGGAAGTGCGACATTCTGAGCTCCCCAGTAACTGATATAAGTGACAGTGCTCGAGCATGAACCCTAGTGCTCGAGTGATGTTCATACTGTGCTCGAGTGTGTTCTAGCTGTGCTCGAGTGATTTTCTGGAAAAGATAAAGAAACAAGTAAAACGTACCTGGATCGAGGATTCCTTGATATATTTTTATATCTTTGTACTCAAATCTTCCAAGATCATTTGAGTAACCATGATTTGGATAGCTTTTGCACAGAGATTCTTCTTCCTCACTCGAGCAGGCATTCCTCACCTCAAGCATGTTCATATCATGCTCGAGTGAGAATTCCTCACTCGCGAGTGAGTTCAATTCTCACTGTTGTTTATGATATATTCCCTTGGTGTTCTTAACTCCTCTATTAACCTCTGTTTTAACTATCAGAGAACAGAGTATCATAAATAGTGCTGTGCTCGAGCAGAGCTGCTTGTGCTCGAGTGACACAGCTCATCACTCGAGCAGTACCTTCAGTGCTCGAGTAAGAATCCTGCAAAAACAAATTTTGGCCACTCCGATGCTAAAGTCAGTATGGTTATCATCAAAAGAAACATTTAATTAATCCTTTTAACTAGAAGACTTACAACTCATTAGGATTAACCATTCCCAATTCTCTTCGAATATGGAGGAATTGCTCTTTTGCAATTGGTTTTGTGAAAATATCCGCAAGTTGAAGATGAGTTTATATAAATTCCACTTTGACATCTTTCTTTTGAACATGATCCCGAATGAAATGATGTCGAATGTCTATATGCTTGGTTCTTGAATATTGTACAGGATTTTTTGCCAAGCTTATTGTGCTAGTATTATCACAATAGATTGGGATTTCTTTTAAATAAATTCCCAAATCTTGAAGTTGTTGCTTCAACCATAGCACTTGAGAACAGCAGCTTGCCACAGCTATATATTCAGCTTCAGTCGAAGATAATGAAACTGTGTTCTGCTTCTTGCTGAACCATGACACTAGAGAGCCTCCGAGGAATTGACATTGTCCACTGGTACTCTTTCTGTCAGTTTTATATCCACCGTGATCTGAATCTGAATATGCCATTAAATATTCGTTCCCTCTTTTTGGATACCAAAGACCAAGCTCTGAAGTATCTCCTAGATATTTGAAAATTCTTTTTACTGTTTCTGCATGAGATACCTTAGGATTGGATTGATATCTTGTACACATTCCTACACTGAACTGAATATCTGGCCTGCTTGCTGTGAGATAGAGTAATGAACCAATCATTCCTCTATACTTTGTGATGTTTGTAATTATATATATTATGATATTTGTAATTATAAAAATATTATATTGGTAAAATCCCTATAAAATGCACTCGAAATTGCTTAATCCCGTTTCAGTGCAGCGAATTCCAAAAACCCGAATTAGTCATGTGTCAGTACAGAATGAACAGTGCAGGGGTACCAAAAGACGATTTTGCCCTTCAGCCCTCATTCTTACCACTTTCAGAATAACAACATGAGCCTTTTAATTAACAACTTTGAGTTCTTGATTAACAACTCTGCTTTATTCTTTCACATATTCGCATCTTCAAAATATAGTGTTGTTAATGTAAAATATGATGTTGTTAATAAAGAAAGAGGTGTTATTATTGGCCCTGAAACTAAAATTATGAAGTTGTAAAATAAGAAATGAGAGTTGTTAATGTAGAATATGGAGTTGTTAATAACAAGACCGGTATTGTTATTGTGAAAGTAAAAAGATGAAATTGGAGTTGTTAATCAAGAAGACAAAGTTGGTAATTAAGAGGGTCGTGTTCTTATTCTGAAAGTGGCGAGAATGAGGGCTGAAGGGAAAAATTGTCTTTTGGCACCCCTGCACTGTTCATTCTATACTGACACACAACTGATTCGGGTTTTTGGAATTCGCTGCACTGAAACGGGATTTAGCAATTTCGAGCACATTTTATAGGGATTTTCCCTATTATATTTATAATTATAATTTATCAAAAATTACATTATATTTATAAATATTTCCATATTTATTATAATTTAAATATATTTATAATTATGCTATATTTATAATAAATTATAATTACATTATAGTTATAATATATTAAAAATGAAGTAACGAATATAGAATTGGTTTAGTGGTATAAGGCCATATCATATCCCTTTATGTCTCAAGTTTGAGTCTTAGAGGTGACACTTATGATGGAAAAGGCAGCCACTAACACCAAACCGGATACAGAATGATAATATCAAAAAAAAAAGAAGAAGCAAATCTTGGGTATGTAATATAAAAAAAAATGAAGCAAATCAGGGGTTTACATAATCTAAAGAGAAGCAAGAACCAAAAAGGGGTTAAACACTATAAAAAAACACCTAATTTTTTATGGAATTTACTACGGAATCAGCGTTTCCAACAGAATTTCTGACGTAATGCGTTTCCGATGGAATGGACTCCATCGGCAATAATAGCGTCACAAAAAAATTTGTTGTCGGAAATTTCTGACGGAATTTGTTACGTCACAAATTCCAACGGAATTTTCCGTCGCAAATTCCGACGAAAACCAATTATGTCAAAAATTTCCGACAGAATATGTTTTGTTGCAAATTCTGACGGAATCCAATTCCGTTGCAAATTTCTGACTAAATTTGTTTCCGTCGCAATTTTTAAAAAAAAATCAAAAATCATTTTAAAAAAATAAAAATATTTTTTATTTTTTTAAATTTACAAATGCCACATGTTTGCTCTTTAGAGCGCCACATGTCCCTCTCCCCTGGCTACCAAGTGTCCCCTCCCCTGGCTGCCACGTGCCACGTGTCGCCTCCTTATAATTCCTTCAAATGCCTCTCCTCTCGTTCGAACCTGCAACTTCAAAGTGCAGACGCCTTTGCACCCGAGTCTTTGCCAATTGTGCCAGAATGAATTTGTGTTATGTTATTACATATTGTTATATATATAATATTATCATATATATATATATATATATAAACATACATACATACAATTAATTATTAATTAAATACAATATTATTAAAAATAACGAAAAATTTAATAAAAATGAAAAAAATATTTATATATTTAAATTAAATAATTTTTTAATTAAAATTATTTAATAAATAATACTTTAAGATTATAAATATTATTTTTAATATAAAATTATAAATATAATATTAATAAATAATAATATATTTTAATAATTAAATGTAAATATACTTATTTAATAATTAATATTTTAATTTTATACATATTATTTTAATTTTATTAATATTATTTTTTAAAAAATTAACAATTTTTAATTTTTCAGACAGAATTTCTGATGAAATTTTCTGTGGCAAATTGCAACGGAAATTTCCAAAAAAATTCTGTCGGAAAATTTTCGAAGACAAATTCCAAGGGAAATTTCTGTCGGAAAACTTTGAGTCAGAAATTGCCACGAAAAATATTATGTCAGAAATTCCGTGGCTAAATTTGCCACGGAAATTCCGTAGGAAAAATTAGCGACCAAAATTCCATTTGGATTTGCCACGGAACAAATTCCGTCGGAAATTGGGTGTTTTTTTTTGTAGTGAAAGAAAGATTGAAAAAATCGCAACTTTTAAAAATTAATGCATCCGCACAATGAGCTTACAAAACTTCCATACACACTTACCTTCAAGAGCTTCAAAAACCCAAGACAATGATGTAGCCGACCATTACGAAAGATAATTAAATTCCACAACCAGCTGGACGGTTGACTCCATAAAGCTTAAACAAGAGCAAGAAATGGACAAATTAATTTCATTTGACCAAATTAAGGGCCAGCTCCAACTTAATGATTGCTTGGATTAACTTATTTTAAATTTTGTGTTATACAAGACTAACTGTTGGGCCAAACCATGACCAACTGATAAGAACTTCTTTTATTCAATAAAATGGGCAAACTTAGAAAATAAGGTCTTTTTCTATTTATAGACAAGTAATAGAAACACTAACTCTTAACAATCCAGACAGACCCAAGTGTTTTAGTCAATATGACAGCAAGCTGATTATGTAATCTTACATGATGCATAATAATCAATATTTGTTGGAGTTTTTCTCTTGAAAAGTAATAGTTGATTTCAATGTGCTTAGTGCACTTATTGAACACTGGATTCATTGCTTTGTGTATAGCGGCTTGGCTATCACAGAGTATATCAGCTAGCACTATAAAAAAAGGTCATTTCGTAGCGGTGAATTATATTTGTAGCGGTTAGTTATAACCGCTACAAATATGACTATTTGTAGCAGTTTTAACATAAATCGCTACAAATTTGTAGTAGTAAGCTTCGTGCCAAATAGCACTCTAGTAAGCCAACATTATTTGTACCGGTTAAAAACAACAAATCGCTACAAATTTGACTCCAATTTCCCACCATAAGTTGTAGCGGCTACTTTGTAGCGGTTATATCATGTAAACCGCTACAAATGTGGCGCCAATTGTGGGGGTCATAATGTAGCGGTTACGTGAAGATAAACCGCTACAGATTGCAAATAGTTGCTTTCATGTGGCGGTTCTACATAACTGCCATAAAATGTTAATGACATTTGTAGCAGTTTGTGGTAAAGAACTGCTACAAAAACTCCAAGAGTCCTTATATTTGTAGCGGTTTGTGGTTTAGAACCGCTACAAAACTCCAAGAGTCGTTATGTTTGTAGCAGTTACTGATAACTGCTATAACGTGTTCTATTGCCCAAGGTAGGTTGTAGCGGTTTATGTAGTGGTTTTATCAATAATCACTACAAATTTCAGTGCTATAAATACCAAATGACCCTTCAATTGTCTCATTTGGACATTTTGTTTCCTGATGTTTTCTCTAAGCATTTTCCTTTAGATTTGAGTGTTCTGCGTCTCTCTGAGAGTTTTGCTACAGTATTTCACATTTTTCTCACTTGAGGTATGGAAGTTACATATTTTCTTTCCGCTTTTATATTTTCTTTCAAGTGTTTGTGGGAAAACCCACCACTTCCCAGTAACTCACAACTGACAACTTAGACATCACATCGGTAAATTTCTCCCGGCCAATTAACACTGGTCATTCTGAAGATGATGAGCCGTATATTCTTGTCTCAGAGGCACACCAATTTTATTATGTCGAGGACGAAAGAAACATGGATTAGCACATGGTTGTTCATTTAAAGCCTTGAGACCTTTATGACATGGGTAATGGTGATAACATTGCCTACGAGAGTGAGTCATTTCAACCCATCAATTTCGAAAACTTCTTCCCTAAAGGTGATGATAATTTACCTATACTTCAGTGTGTTTTTTTAAGTTCACATCATTTAAATTTAATATTTTTACAAAATAATATCACACTAACAATTTCTTCACACAATTTCTCTAGGGTTGGCGAGGTGAATGTTTAAACAAATTATGCTTTTGTTTTTGTAATCCTTGATGTATAATTTTTTTAAAAAAAAATTATGACATTATTTGTAGCAATTCAAATAAAACCGCTACAAATTTAAAAGAATCACTACAAAGACGTCACAATAACCGCTACAAAGATAAACTGCTACAACATCTCTCACACTAGCCACTACAAATGATACGCAGATCCCTATAAATACCCCCACCACACCTTATTTCAAATACTCCCCCATTTCTTTCAACCCTTCCTCTATTTCATTTTCTCTCATTTAAAAATATTTTTCTAAGAGCTGAGAAGCTGAACAAGGTGATCAAATATGATAAAAAGTTTTTTTATTCTTTCATTTCAATATTTTTTCCGTCGCATAATTTTTATTCTTACTATTTTTCTTTTTTTCAGATATTGAAGGACCTTTTCTCACCATTTCCTTTTTTTCCCTATATAATGATAATCACATTATAGTAAATAATATAATAATTTCTTATTACCTACATATTCTCAATAATATTACCAATATATAGTTTATACTATACCAATTTAATTAAATGATTCTTTTTGGATAATAACTACTATAAGCTAAACTACTGAAATAATAAATTATTCAATACCATGTTATAAAAATTGAGACAGATAATTGTATAATTTTTTTTAGAATTTCACAAAATATTTGTAGCGGTTTTAAGAAATACAACCGCTACAAATTTAAAAACAAAAAGGAATTAAATTTCTGGCACCAAATTTGAAATTTTATATGATATTAATAGTGGTTCTCCAATTGCTACTAATTTTTAGTGCCTTTCTCCTTTTCAATTTAGCAGCGGTTTTGCAAGCGCTACAAACATGGAGCAAAATTTTCATTTTTTATTCCCCACCATAGGCTCCAATATTTGTATCAATTTTAAAATAACGAAAGATGATGAGCTAACGCTATTGAATATTGTAGCGGTTGGAATAAACCGCTACAAATGTAGTAGCTGTTTAGTTACTTACGTAGTGGTTCTGTATAACCGTACAAAAATGTTTGCAACAGTGGATTTAGTAGCGGTTTTGTCAACCGCTACCAATGTCATTTGTAGTGGTGAAAACCACTACAAATACACATTTTTAACCGCCACTAAATTGCATTTTTGTGTAGAGTAGTCATGATCTCTTAATATTTAAACCTGTCAATGAACCAACAATCCATGTAATCTCCGATGTCACCATTGCTAGAGCTCTATATTCCACCTTAGTTGATGATGTGGAAATTGTTGTTTACTTTTTTGATTTCCAATAAAGGAGTACCCCACAAAGTTTGACTATATACCCTGTGAACGATCTTCTAAAGTCTCTACAAGTCACCCAATTGGAATCACAAAAGTATTGTAATTTGACTTCTTTTATACATGACAACAAAAAGCCTAGTCCAGGACTTCCTTTCAAGTACTATACCACTCTCATTGTTGGATCCATATAGGATTTAAATGGCTTCTGCATAAATTGGCTCAGATCTTGCATGGTAAAACAAATATTAGGTTTAATCATAGTGAGATAGAGTAATCACCCAATCAAACACATAGGATTCAAGATTGTTAAGAAGCAGATCCTTCTTGATGTTTCCTTTCTTCCTCTTTTTCTTCCTTGGATTCTCACACAGTTGTATGTTCTCTTGCATAGGGCTAACTTCTGGTTTCCCTGCACTCAAATCAGTGTCAATCAATAAATCTAAAACATATTTTCTTTGATTTAAAATTATCCCCTTGTCTGATTTTGCTGCTTTCAACCCCAAAAATTACGTCAAGGAGCCAAAGTCCTTAAGCTTAAAGTTCTTATATAGATGATTCTTAATTTTATTTATCCCTTCCAAATTATTCTTAGTGATCAGCAAGCCATCTACATATACTAACATAATAATAAGATGTTCCCCTTTCTCCCTTATAAAGAGAGTAAAGTCGTATCTACTTTGCCTAAATCCTTTACTAACCAAGGCTTAAGTCAATTTAATGTTCCATAGTCTGGAAACTTATTTTAAAGCCTTGTGGAACCCTCATGTAGACTACCTTATCTAAATCACCCTAGAGGAATTCATTGTACATATCCATTTGAAAACAGGGCCATTGATACATTGTTGCCAATTTGAGAACTACTCGAACTGTCACCATCTTAACCATCAAAGAGAATGTCTCATAATAGTCGATTATGTTAGATCCCATGTTTTGATGATAACAAAAGATTTGAAAATATAATACAAAAGATTATGATGATAAACAAAGGTTTTGAACAATCAAGTAAAGTTTTCTTAGGCATACAATGTCATTACTCTAGTAACCACTCAAGTACTGAAGTACTAAAACGTACTCTGTTCCAAGTGATGCTCTCTACCAGATTTTGAGAAAAATCACTCGAGTGATATCTACAAATCACTTGAGTGACCACTCAAGTGATGAGATAAAAGCATCACTAGTACACCACTAGAGTGATTCTGCAAGTGATCTGCTATTGAAAATTTTCTAAGTTCAGACCCTTCAAGTGACCACTCGAGTGATCCAATTTGTGTGATCACTAGCAAAGCACTCAAGTGATCCAACAAGTAATCCATTGTAGATCACTAGCAGAGCCTCGAGTGACCCATCAAGTGATCCATTACAAATCACTCGAGTGATGCATTTTGTGGATTACTAGCACAATACTTGAGTAATCGTTCTAGTAATATGTTATGCTTCAGAAATGCTAAGTCAATATCACTTGAGTGATTACTCAAGTGATGGGTTCTAGAAAAACAGAGCACTTTATGTTAATCATTAAATGATCATGTTCATGATTATTTTTTATTCTCTTTTAGTCTAACATCTTATTCCTCCAATGAATAAAGACTTCTCAAGCGAAAAAAATGAAGATATCAAGTGAAGATGTAAAAATGTAACATTGTGTCAGAACCATTTAATGCGAGCGGTATTTGAATGAAGACATTCGCTCTACTCCAATGGCTATTTTACCATATACAAAGAATATTCAGAGAAAGGAACAATACTCTAATGGACAAAGAAAATACTCACAACGGTCATTTATGTCATTCCAACTATAAATACAAAGCATTCAAAGTAGACAACCAACGAACTGTGAAATCATTTAAGTATGCCTTAAGTGCTCTATTTTACACTCTTTATTGTCCTTTTATACTATGTACGTCAGTGATTATACATTTACTCTGTGAGAGAGATTTCATCAAAAACTCAATATCCTTTATTGAGATTACTAAGGTAGTAGGACCTTAAGTGGGGTATTAGTTTACATTGTGTATGGGGGAGCGAGTGTCCAAAAAAGGAGCTTGCTGTGTACTGAGGTGCCAAGAACCCACTTGGAAGCTATACTACAAATCTTAGAGGTAATTTAAGGATTGGACGAAGGTCAAAGATATTAGGACCGAACTAGTATAAATCTTTGGTGTACACTTCAGTGAAAATCTTCTAACTCACAACTCTGTTTTAATTTTTGATTAATTGTCATAATTAGAGTTAATATTTTTAATTACCCAATTCACCACCCTTCTTGGGTGAAACGCTTGCACTAGCATTTGATATCAGAGCATAGGTCTTCTTGGTCAAGTATAACAACTAAAGAAGGATATAAGGGCAAGCATTGGTGAAGGAATTTTTCTTGACGGAGCTTCAATCACTAGACCTCCAGGATTTAATGGAGAACACTTCTCATTTTAGAAAGAAAAGTTTAGGGTATTTGTTATGGCAACAGAATACAGACTCTAAGAGGTTACTTAGAATGGGAATTATGTTCCTATAAAGATTGTAGAAGGACAACCAGTTTCCAAGTCACCGGCAGAATTTGACTACAATGATAAAAAGCTCGTGACTCTCAACAGTAAAGCAATCCTGATGATCCAAAGTGCTTTGGTCAAAAGTAGTATTTCAATATTTGCATACTTCCAACGACTAAGGAAATATGGTAAGCCCTAGAAATAGCCTATAAAGGAACTTCTGGCATAAAAGAAAGCAAGATCAATACTCTTGTTACTGAATTTGATATGCTTCGAATGAAGTCAGGAGAATTAATAGCTAAGTTTGAACTCATATATACACATCTCGTAAATCAACTTGGTGTGCTCTGTAAGTTCTATGTTAAGAATACCCAAGTGAGGAAGATCTTGAATATTCTCTCAAAAGAGTAGGAAGCCAAAGTCACAGCAATAGAAGAATCCAAAGGCAAATCAATGTGATCAGTGGCCTCTCTATTCAGGAGTCTTTCTGAATATGAAAGCAAACTGAAGTTTAAATGAGAACTAGAAGAGATCGATGACAAAAAGCAGAAAATTCTGGCACTAAATGCAACAAATGAAGAAAAGGTTCAAGAAGATGAGGAAGATCTAGACGATGAAGAAATGGAACTAATAGTAAAATGATTCAAGAAATTCTACAAAAAGGGATAGGGGTTCAAAAACTTTCAAAAAGGCAGAACTAGCAATAGAAAGGCAAACAAGGAGCATATCACTTGTTATGAATGTGAAAGGTTAGGACATTAAATCTAAATGTCCAGACCTCCAAAAGAATAGAGAAAAGAAGAAAAGTAAATACTTCAACAAGAAGAAAGCTTTTGTGTCTGCAATATGGGGAGGTAGCTTCTCTGATGAAGATAGTGATGAAGAAGTATCTAACATTTGTCTAGTCATACAAGTAGAATTAGGAGAAGAAGAGGTAATTGATTCCGATCTTTTTTATGATGAATTATAATCTAAATATAATTTTTTACATTGTGAATTCATCAAAATAGTTAAAGAACAAGTTTCTTATAAAAAGAAAAATGAATTCCTTGAAGAAAAACTTGGCAAAGTTTTTGTCACTGAAAAGGTGTGCGAAAATTGTTCCGTTTTGCAAACAAAAAATGTCGATCTCACTAAAAATCTTCAAAAATTCACCGAAGGCACTGAGATGCTAAATGTCATTTTAAAAGATCAACGTTTTGTGAATGACTGGTCTGGTATTAGATATGATCCCAAATCAAACAAAAGAAAAGGAAGAAAGAAAACCGGAGGCAAAATATACTTAAACTATTTTCAACATTCTGTACATATATCAAACCCTTTTGCTCATTGTAACTTTTGTAAAAGAAAAGGTCATTATACATCCCCATGCTTTCATAAAAAGGAAGGAAAAATAGGAACCTACAAATGGATACCTAAAGAATCATACATTTAGAAGGTGATCCATACTAACCCAAAAATACCCAGAAAGATAGAGGTACCTAAAACTTAACTATCTTTGCTTACAAGTATGTTTCAGAGCATCCAAAACAAATAAGCGGTACATAGACAGTGGATGCTCTAGACATATGACTAGTGATCGAGAAAACTTCTTACTATTAGAACCTAAGGTGGAAAAGATAAGGTTGGAGGAAATCAGTCAGGCAAGATAGCTGGAATAGGAGAAGTCGAAGGCAATAAGGGAATTCAAGTAAAAGATGAATATTACGTTGAAGGACTATGCCATAATCTACTAAGCGTAGACAAAGGCAATTGGGTGATATTTGACTCTAAAGAATGCTTGATCATGAGCAAAAATGACTTACAAATAGAAAAGAAGAATCTCAAGGAAAAAATATAAGCAACAAGAAAAAGTAATTGTATACTCTTGATATGACCAAAAGCATTTCTAAAAATTGTTTTCTAAGTAATGACGAAGAAAGTTTGTTATGGCATAAAAGGCTTGCTCTCATCAATATGTACCAACTAGGCAAGTTAACTAAAGATGATCTAGTTATTGGCTTACCCAAATTAAAATTCAAAAATGTTTTTGTTTGTGATTCATGTCAAAAGGGTAAACAAACAAAACTATCTTTTAAATCCAAAAAGGAAATCACAACAAGCAAACCACTCCAACTACTTTATATGGATTTAGTTGGACTAGCAAGAGTTAAAAGCCTTGGTGGCAATTTATATTCATTGGTCATTGTTGATGCTTTTTCTAGATTCATGTGGACCATCTTGTTATCTTCTAAAGATAATACCTTTAGTGAATTTGCTATATTTACCATTAAAGTGCAAAATGAGAAAGATAAGTGCATTACAGGAATAAGGATAGATCACATAGGCAAATTTGAAAATCAAGCTGTTAGAGAATACTACGACATAAATGTTGATGCTTTTTCTAGATTCATATGGACCATCTTGTTATCTTCTAAAGATAATACCTTTAGTGAATTTACTATATTTACCAAGAAAGTGCAAAATGAGAAAGATAAGTGCATTGCAGGAATAAGGACAGATCACAGAGGTAAATTTGAAAATCAAGCTGTTAGAGAATACTGTGACATAAATGACATTGATCATAATTTCTCTGCTCTAAGAAATCCAAAGTAGTTAAACACTTTTACTGCAACCTAGAGTCGGTTGAAGACTATTCAGAAGGGGGTTCCGTTGTAGGGGAAGAACTTAAGGCAAAAGTGAGAGGAAAGAAATTCCTCATCTCGGCCTCTAAGATTAATAAGTGGTTAGGAATCAAAAAGCCACCAAAGGACAACCTCGCCAAGCTTTCACCAAACTAAATCTTCAGTATCTTAAGCCTTGGTGACAGAGTAGGGCTATTGACCTTCAATCCTGGGGACATATGTGATCTACACAAAATCCACTGGTATATATACTCCAAAGCAATCATCAACAAGTCCAACAACATCACACATTTCATCAATCAAGACTATAGGCTAATGGCATCCATACTATTGAAGGAGAAGAGGAATTTGGGAGAATTGATCTTCTCTGAGATCAAGAGGTACCAGTTCTCTAGTACTCAAACCACACTAATGCCATATCCTTAATTGATCTCTATCTTCCTTAAGGCCAATAGGATATGGTACTTAGAGCCCAATAAGCCAGTTGAGATATTATTGCCTATGGGAAGGAACTAGATAGGGAAGTTAGGGATAGAACTCTCTTTACAGCACCGTATAAGCTCAACTCCTAAGAAGAAGAAGGCTTCTGAAGCTGAGACTAGTAGGATGGATGATACTCAATCTTCTGCCCCTGCCTATACCACACCAACTTCCTTCTTTGGCTCCATGATTTAGATATATCTGAAGGAGGTACTCCAGGGATTTCATGTGAATATAGCCAACACCAATGTAAAACTAATAACCCACATAAACTTCAAGATGGGGGAAATTGTTGAGCATATGAACAAGCACAACCAAGCAATATTGGCTCAGCAGGAGGCTTAGACTAGTACATTGATCAAGATCACCAGCCTTCTCCAGTTTCTTCATAAGAAGGTTAATGACTTGACACCAAGGTCTTACACTCTTGCTTCATCTATACTAGCCTCTTCCCTTGCCTATGCTTTAGCCTCTGATCCACCTCCTACCACTACACACTCCACACTCCACCCTTAGTAATATCCTCTTCACCATGGCTGACCCTACATCATCCACACAGGTTAATATCAACTTGAACGAACATGTTCCTGTCCAACCTAGCTCAATACTTATACCTGCAATCTCACCTATAGCCACAACACCACTACCTCAGCCTCCCTCTCATTATTCTCAGCATTTTAATGATACTGAGGAGTTTGTGGTTTCATCTTCTCCTCAGCCCCCACCTCTACCACCTCAGAACACTCCCTTGTATATCCCTCATCTAGAGGATCAAATGCAAGTCCCTCCACTTCACCTTCCAAAGCCGATTCAATCTTATTCACCCACCTCTACTTCACCTCCAGAGCCCATTCCATCTAATTTACCCACCTTTTCTACTCTAGGAGGTTATATATATGATGATGCATCCTCCCCTATCCCTACCACTCCTATCACTGCCATTGACCCATCTTCATCACCCATCTCTAGCTTCACTTTATCAATACCCGTTTTCATTTCGATATACACAAAGTAATAGAGACCAAGTTCTACACGTATATAAAAAACTACAATATATTAATAAAAATAATTGTTTACATACCAGAATAAAACCATATAGAATTTGAGAATATTTACAACCATTACGGAATATCTAAAAGTTTTTCAAACATAGAATACATATAACTATGAACTTTTTCTTGGGACAAGTGCACGTCAGTTCTCTTTATCTACATCCTTGCCTTTTGAGCTGTTGGCACCTGCTGAGATGTTTTGTTTAGAAAAAAGGGTGAGATTCCAAGGAATCCCAATAGAAACATACTATTGTTCACATAAAATGAGAAAAGTAAATATAAAATGCACCATGTATGCACCTGTTAGTAAACAATGTAACACATCATCATCATGTATACATGAGTAGGGCACCTTCCCCACTATTCATACACTAGTTGGATTCTCAACCAACCCTCAGGTGTAAGTGTACTTCCGGCACTAACTGCCACATCTAAGCAAACCATGTTTATTAAAACCACAAATAATGGCATCCCAACATTCATATGAACTATGGCATGATGTATGAAAGATAATGTCCCTACCTCAAAGCTCTATCACCCCCGTATCGTGTGCCTCGTAAAACATGTTACTTTAAGCTCTCAACCCAATCTTAAAATGTTAATTGTACAAGAGTTATGTCAAAACCCATTCATGTATCATTTTAGGCACTACTATAGTGTTTATTGTGGTTATATTAGCATATAGTGAAAATTTACCAAATTGCCCCTGGAACCCCGGCCCGGCCTTATTGTAACTAGTCCGACTGTACTTTTTCCTAAATTTTGACATGGGCTATTCTAACATATTTTTACCCAAAGAATCCATTTCGATAATCGGAATTACCAAATTCACTGCCAAATGACAAACTTGCCCTTGCCAGCCCCGCTTTAAGGGTTTCAAAGGCGTTTTCGTAATTATGTTTTTTTGGGTTTTTCTAAAAAAAGTGACCAATTGTAACCCCACCTAATTTTCCCTCTTGAACTCAATAGAATTATCGAATCATTGAAAATCCAACTCTAACCCTCAAATCTAGCTCTGGCCGAAATTATGGGATCCTTCGGAAAAAATTGGGGTTTTTCAATTCTAACTCCGCAAACGTGTTCTTTTCTACTCCTAATCACTTTATTAACTATTACATTACATTAGAACTACCATTTGGTCTAAATTTTAGTAGCATAACCCCTAGGCCTATACATTTCCAAATTTTCAAATAAAAAACAATCCAACGAAATCTCATCGATTAAATTGTCTACAGTAGCAAGAATAGTCAATATACGAAGGTTTACCTTTCGCTTCCTTCTGGCTTTTCCAAGAATGGCTGAAAACCCTAGCTTTCACACACCAAATTTTGATCTTCAAAAACCTTAAGGAACATAGAAGAATAGCTTAGGATCGAAGTTATACCCGTTAGAAATGGATTTATCGAAGAAATCACTTACCTTTACAATTTTTTCTTCTCTTTCTCTCTCTAGAATTTCACACACACTCTCTCTCTCTCTCGAGTTCATATCTGCTTTAGCATGAAAATGGGCTGGTGGAAGGAAGGAGATGATATATTATAATATATCATATGTTATTTAATATTTGTTAAATTTCCAAAAATTCCAAAAATTAACTTATGCACATAAATCCTTATGTACATGTAACCATGCTCATTAAGCCCAACCAATATTTCCTTCTTCATGGCAAATGTAGGAGACTCCTAGGTGCCCTACCCTTTGGTCTCAATTGGCTTCACAACTTGTTCCGGTTATATATTACGTAAAGTCTCAATTTTGGTCAAAATTGCACTTTTTGCTCAAATTTTTCATAAATTCATATTAAATTGATCAAAATATTCTAAATATATTTTTCTCCTTTATTTTTCTTAATTAATTGAAATTAAATTCAATTAATCCAAAAATAATTAATTTTGTGCTAAATTGGCAAAATTATGATTTTGCCATTACCTTTTTAATCTAATTTCTTTTCTTCTTTTTATTTGGCCAATTTCCATCATTTTTTGGACCAAACGTTTTCTCTATTATTTCTCCATTTTTACACCTTAATATTGGGATTTTTAAATTACCCAAATTAATTCCATAATTATTTTTGCCCAATTTCTCATGAAAATGAACATTTATAAAGTTCATAAATTCCAAATTCATGAATATTCACCATTTTATTGAATTTCTCAAATAATTACAATATATTTGGTGAATATAAAATTTGGGGTGTTACACACTTCCCTTACCTAGTTCACCCTTTCTGATGATGTCAAAAAAATGAAGAAGAACTAGAAAGTGATTTTGGTAATTATGTTATCTTAGACTATTATAGCACAGGTGTACGGGGCTCTTGGGAACATTTAGATATGTATTTATGATGTTTTGATATGAACTTATGATGTATAATTTTTTGATTTACTTTTATGATTGTATTTGCAATGTTATGAATGATATTTTATCTACAAAACTATAAATGACATCAAATATGTTTGTTTAAGTCTTCTTATGATCATAACTTGCTTTCTCATAACTAGTTAAGTATTAAAGCATTTGAATTCAAGATAGACTCAACTTTGCAGAGCTATTTTCTAAAAATATTAGTTCAAAATCAAACAAGTTTTGTCATCATAAAAAAAGAGGAGAACGTTAGATCCCATGTTTTAATGATAACAAAAGACTGGAAAATATTATACAAAAGATTACGATGATAAACAAAAGGTTTTGAACAATCAAGTAAAGTTTTATGAGGCATACAATGTCATTAATCGAGTGACCAGTCAAGTGATGGAGTGCTAAAATGTGCTCTGCTCCACGTGATGCTCTCTGCCAGATTTTGAGAGAAATCACTCGAGTGATATCTCCAAATCACTCGAGTGATGAGATAAAGCATCATTATCAGATTGGAGCGATTTTGCAAGTGATTTGCTCTTGAAAATTTTCTAAGTTCAGACCACTCAAGTGACTACTCAAGTGATTGCATTTGTGTAATCACTAGCAGAGTACTCGAGTGATCAATCAAGTGATCCATTGCAAATCACTCGAGTAATGCATTTTGTGGATCACTATCGCAACACTTGAGTAATCCTTCTAGAAATCTGTTATGCTTCAATAATGATAAGTCAAGATCACTTGAGTGATCACTCGAGTGATGAGTTCTAGAAAAAAAGAGCACTTTATGTTAATCACTAAATGATGATGTTCATGATTATATTTGATTCTCTTTCATTCAAACATCTTATTTCTCCAATGAATAAAGACTTCTCAAGTGAAAAAAATGAAGAGATCAAGTAAAGATATGAAACAGTAACTTTGTGTTAGAAGCATTTAATTCAAGTAGTATTTGAATAAAGACATTCTTTCTACTCCAACGGCTACTTTACCATACACGAAGAATGTTCAGAGAAAGCAACGGTACTCTAACGGACAAACAAAATACTCAACGGTCATTTATTTCATTCCAACTATAAATATGAAGCATTCAAAGCAGATCAACCACTGAACTACGAAATCATTTGTTTTACACCATTTATTATTCTTTTATACTCTATTTGTTAGTGATTATACATTTACTGTGTGAGAAAGATTTCATAAAAAATGCAATATACTTTATTGAGATTAATTAACGTAGTGGGACCTTAAGTAGGGTATTAGTTTATATCGTGTAAGGGGGAGCGAGTGTCCAAAAAAAGAACTTGTTATGTACTGAGGTCCAAGAACCACTAAATCTTACAAGCTATAGTGAAAATCTCAAAGGTAATATGAGGACTGCATGTAGGCCAAAAATATTGGGACCGAACAAGTATAAATATCTAGTGTACACTTCGGTGAAAATCTTCTAACTCATGACTCTATTTTAATTTTTGATTAATTGTCATCATTAAATTTATTTGCTTTTAATCACCTAATTTATCCCCTTGGGTGAAACGCTTGCACTAATAGATTCCTTCCACTACTATAGAATATATATTTTACGTCCCTAAAGAACGTCCCTTTTTAAAAAAGGGAAGTAAAAACTAAAGAAGGTGACATTTTTGTAATTATAGGTGAGAATTGAATAGCTTTAGACATCCCCAATTTAAATAGGGATGTCTAAAGTGTGACTTTACAGACTTTAGACATCCCTATTTGAATTAGGGACATCTAAAGTAAAAAAAAAAATTTACTTTAGACGTCCCCAATTCAAATTAGGGACGTCTAAAGTCACACTTTAGACATCCCCATATACATTGGGGACGTCTAAAGTTTAAAAAAAAAATATTTTTTTTAAATGAGGGACACCCTTTGGCGTCCCTCATTTATATAGGGACGCCAATAGTATTAGGGATGCCCTTTGGCGTCCCTATATAAATGAGGGACGCCAAAGGGTGTCCCTTATTTTAAAATTTTTTTTTTAAAAAAAACTTTAGACGTCCCCAATGTATATAGGGACGTCTAAAGTGTGACTTTAGACGTCCCTAATTTGAATTGGGGACATCTAAAGTAAAAAAAATTTAAAAAAAAAACTGAACAACTTTAGACGTCCCTAAATTAAATTGGGGACGCAGAAAACAATTCAAATTTTTTCTGATAGTCTTTATTTGTCAGTTTTATACTACTTTTACACTCATCTTTCCCTTCCCATCGCCGCAAACACAATAAGAGACACTACCACCACGCCTTTTACTCTTGCTTCTTCTTCTTTATATACTCCTTTTACTCTTGCTTCTTCCTTTCTCTCTCTTTTTTTTACATCCAGATCTGTTATGTTTTTTTACCATTTTTTATTATTTTATCCTCTTTCTCTTTTTTCTTTGGGTTTTCCTTCTATTTTATCTTCTAACTTGTGTTGTTATGGTTTGTAGATCAGGACTCTGAAACATGCTTCATGGCTATGTTCCCGTTGAGAAAACAAGGTTCATCTCTCCCCGTCGCTCTTCTGTATTCATTATTACGAGAAAATGAATTTCAATAATAGAAAGAGATAAGTTTTTTACAACTAATTCCTCTTATTGTTTTCATCTTCTCCCTGTGAGATTTCAGCGTTGGAGTTATTATTGTGTAGATTTGGATTTCAGATACTAGATCTGTAGTTTTATTGATGATGATCTGTAATTTCTGGTTTTAAATACTGTTTAGTCCAGATCTGTAATATAAACGATTTTTTTTTAAAAAAAAGCACTTTAGACGTCCCCAATTTAAAATGGGGACGTCTAAAGTGGTACAGTGACACTTTAGACGTCCCCATTTTAAAATGGGGAAGTCTAAAGTATCACTGTACCACTTTAGACGTCCCTTTTTAAAATGGGGACATCTAAAGTTCAGACATTAGATGTCCTTTTATCTACGGACGTTATTGACATTTTTTACTACGTCGCTCACATAGATGTCCCCTTGTTTTCAGACGTTAAAATGCCTAAAAAAGGGACGTTAAAAACATTTTTTGTAGTAGTGTTCCTTTTGGCTATACCCCTTTGCTGCAAGATGTGCCTTGAACTTATCCACCTCTCCATTTGCTAAGTATTTCACCTTGAAGACCCATTTAGGCCATTTTCCAGTTGGCAAATCTACCATTTTCCAAGTATTGTTAGCCTCCAACTCTTTAATCTCTTCTTGCATGGCTTTCATCCATCCAAGATTCTTCACAGCCTCCTCCAAATTTACAGGCTTAATGATATTATCAGTACATGAAATATAATATTTATACATGGGAGAAACATAGGAATAACATAGATAATGCTAAATAGGATAAGGGATGGATCTTCCCTTTTGTTATTTTTGCCCCTGCAGTAAGTTCGAATTCTCATTTGTAGGATGATTCATCCTACTTGAACCTATAGTAGAATCTATACAGCCATATTCTGCCATCCATATCGGGGCTTTTCTTGCTCTAATTGGCCTGCTCGGTGCTCTTATGGTTTCATCATGTGTTGCTTCCTCACCGCTTGCATTTGGATTCATAACTGGTGATTCTTCCCTTCTTATATTTTTGGGGTCATTACTCGTCACTCTACTATCTATATCCATAGAATCATAATCAGTATATATGAAAATATCCATGTGTTTCATTCTGACTCCCCCTGGATTTGTATCCAGGTGATTCTTAAAAGGGAACCTATTTTCCACAAATAATACATGCCTATTAGCCTTCATATCATATAAAATGTATCCTTTACTAGTAACATAATATCCTAGAAAAACACATGGCATAGTTCTTGGTTTAAATTTGTCAGTATTGTGCATATTTGAAGTAAAAGCAAGACAACAAAAAATTCTTAAATGTTTCAAATATGGTATTTGTTGATAAATCAATTCATATGGAGTTTTAAAATATAGAACTTTACTAGGAGTCCTATTAATCAAGTATGTAGTAGTTTTAACACATTCTCCCCAAATTTTGAGAGGCATTCCAGCTTGAAACATCAGGCTCCTAGCTACTTCTAGCAAGTACCTATACATTTATTCAACCAACCCAATATGCTCCGGTGTGTGAAGGCATAAAGTTTGGTGTACAATTCCATTATTTTCAAAGAACCTTTCATTTTCATTATTTACAAACTCAGTTCCATTATCACTTGTAATTGTCTTAACATGAACTTGAAATTGATTTTTGACATAAGACATAAAAAGTTCTCAAGTTTCAGTTACCTCAGATTTATTCTTAAAGACAACCCACACACCACGTGAATAATCATCAACAATAGCAAAAAAGAAATGATATCCTTGATGAGTGGGTTCCTTATAAGGTCCCCAAACATCTAAGTTCAACAATTCAAAGCGAGAGAAACATCGTGTATTATTAGAAGCAAAAGGAAGTTGAGTTTGTTTAGCATTCATACAAACATCACATATCATCACGCATATTATTCTCAATTCCTTCAAAATATTTGAGTACATTAAAGGAGGGATGCCCTAATCTATAGAGTAAAATCTGGTTGTTTTCCATGGGCTTATTGCTTTGAGTGACAAGAGAAGTTTCATATTTCAGATTTCTGTGTCCCTTGAATAAGTATAGTCCATTATGCATTCTACCAATCTTCATAACCTTTTCACTCGAGAAGTCCTGCACAGTACAAAGTTTTGAATAGAATGACACCATGCAATGATTATCTATAATTAGTTAAGACACTGATATTAAATTAAAGCACAACCTAGGGGCATACAACACATTCTTTAGATTATATATTCACACAATTTAACTTTGCTTACATGTGTTATAGTAAGAAATTGCCCATTAGGTATTCTAATTTTCTTCACATATCCTTTATACTTCTTAATGCAATCTAGGTATTATAAAGTGCTTACTACATGGCTAGAAGACCTAAATCTATTAGCCATTCATTTTAGAGAAATTTAGAGTATTAAGAATAAGGCAAACATGTGGTATTCCCAACATTTCCTACGGTTCCTTCATTTGACTCTCTATCTTTCTTGAGCAACTGGAGAATTTCCTCATACTGTTCTTGTGTGAATAAAGGGGTGACCATGTTATTTTTAGCTCCACAGGGAGCTTTCATGGTGGTTTCGGTACTGACTTGATTAGCTTGGTCCTCAGATTCCTTATATGCACGATTATTTCTATAATTAGGAGGAAATCCAATGTTTTGGTAACATTTTTCCCTAGTGTGTCCTTTTCTCTGATTGTAGGAGCATTTATCTGACTTAAAATTCCTTCATCATCCCTTGTTTCTACCTCCCCTACCAGTTCTACCTCCTATAACTGCTAAGACCATAGTCTCACCAAAATTGGCAGGTTGCAAAGAAGTAATTGATCGCTGTTCTTTATCTTGTGAAATCAAAGCATAAGCTTGATTTATAGAAGGGAGAGGGGACAAGATAAGGATGTGGCTCTGAACCTACTGGTATGAATCATTTAAGCCAAGTAGAAACTGAAATAATCGCTGCTATTCAACAATTCTTGCATACTCCTTAAACGTGGCACACTGATAGGTAGGGAATGCCACCATAGATGAGTATTCATTCCAAAGGTCCTTTAACCTTATGTAATATTGAGAAAGAATCATAGATCCCTGAGTCAAGTTGTTGATCGTTCTGTGAATACTAAAGATTCTAACTCCATCTCTTTTGTCAAAACGTTCTCTCAATTCTTCCCAAACCATATAAGAAGAGTTAGAAAACGTTAACCCATTAGGAAGGTCCTAATCAACCGAGCTAATGATCCAAGATCCCACTAGGATTGGAGATTTGATTTCTGGTTATCACATTTACAACTTTCATCAATAAATCCTATCTTATTTTTGCCAAGTAGTGCCAAATGCATGCCTCGACTCCAAGAAGAGTAATTGGCTATGTTAGTGAGCAAATAAGGGACAAGAGGAGTTGATTGAGTGTCTGAGAGATGTAAATACAAATGATGTTGGAAGTCAAGGACGGACCGTGAATCATCGCCACTAGCCATCACGATTAAAGCAAGAATGAAATATGAATGTTAGGATCTTGAGACATGTCGATCTTGAATAGGTGAAATCGTCTAAAAACTGTGCGATTTCTGAGGGTGAGGGAATATTTTTGTGTGCTTCAGAATCTCACAAACACTGTTCTTGGTGAAGTAAGAAGGAAATTGCTCTGGGCAATTGGATTGGAATCACAAGATGGTAGCTAAACGAGAGAAGTAATCGTGAATACTGCAATAAGAATCGGTGAAGAAGAAAGGCGCGAATGCTGCGATGGAAGGAGACTATTAAATCTTCTTAATTGAAACACGATGATGATCCTGCGATGAACCTGAGAAGATCCCAAGTTTCACGATGACAGAACGAGGAAAATGTTTTTACCTATCGGGTCTTCACAATTTTTCAAGAATTCGGATCTTGAAAAACCTCTGGGTATAAGATCCAAACCACCCAATCTCTAGCCCTCAAAACTTGGGCTTTAGTCGCAAGTTGGGTCAAACCATGGCCAGCTGACGATAACTTCTTTTCTTCAATAAAATCGGGCAAACTTACAAAATACGGTCTCTGTCTACTTATAGACAATTAATAGAAAACTAACTTAGGCTTTCTTAACAACCCAACTATACCTAAACACAATTAGCAATGTACAACAATAAAATCTCACTTAATACTATCTCTCTTAATGTTAGTATTTGAGAAGAATTTTAATTTCTCTCCTAAAATGAAAAAGTTATTTCTTGGTTCCTAGATCATTTTATATCCAAAATTATTCTCATTTAAATTCTTGAGGCCTACAAAATATTGTTTCAAAATCTTTCAATCCTCATTTATAATATTTTTGAATATAAGAGGGCATTTGATGATATTCTCCCAAGAATTTTTCTAGGTGATGAACCATAATTTTTCAATTTCAAGAACCACCATGCATGGGGCTAAAAATAATGTTCCGGCTTCATTGATGTGTTGATTAATTAGAGAATTAATTTGGTTTCATTGCACTACACTAGTTCAAAGTTGGTTGACTTGGAAGCATAAATTGAACTTCCTTTCAAAATACAAAATAGAGTCCTCCTCTATATATCTAAATGTAAGTCACTTGTATCTCATTTTCACATACCAAGAAATGTATTGAACGAATAAAATTTTTCCGTATTTGCCTTAGTTTATGAAAGGGTATTTAAAAAGAAATGTGCTGCACATTTGCTCTCATGCACATTCCTTTATCTCTCTCTACATTTATACCTCTCTCTTTCTCTCTCATTATATTCATATATTCAACAGGGGTAAAATTGAGAAAAGGTATTTAATAGCCCTAACCAAACTTATTCCTACAAATGATTTATATTTTGGTACAAATAGTGTGTGCGCATATGTATCTTGTGATCATTTTTAGTTGAATATATTTGTAAATCATTATAATTGTCTATATATGTATATTCCTGTATTCTTGGAATAATCTACTAGGTGGACATGTGTTATCATAGGATTCATTATCTTCCCTATAAATAGAAATACAGAAGGCCCAAACAATTCATTTTGGGAAATTCATCTTTTATTATTTTTTTGACTTGGTATCTAAGCATTTATGTCAGCAGTGGCATTTCTCTAGGGAATACCACCAATAGTTAAAACCCTATTTCTCCAACCACCATATTGAATCTTAGTACTACCTTTATTGCTTCTCTACTAACCTCAACCCCACACTTGCTACCTCATATGACTCCATTATTACCTCGACATTGTCATCATCATCACATGTCCCACTCACCTCCTCCTCGATTCCTTCTGTCACCAACAACACCTTTACTCTTCCTTCTTCAGACCCTATTTGACTTCTATTGTCGCCGTTCACAAACTACCCTGGCACCTTCACCTTATTCAGCAGATACCGTACCAGCTCATAGTTATCACCTTCAACCTATTTTCAAGCCATTTCTCTATCCCTTCATCTTATAATATATACTCTTCCACCTCTATTCCACACCCATACTTCATTGGTTGTCCTTTTTTTCCCTCTTCTCCATACACTATTTACCAATAGTCACCAAATGCCTCTACTCATCTAATCCTACTTCATATTTCCTTGAATCAATCCGGCTCCGTCAAGTTAGATGTAGACAACTTTTGGACTTAGGAATCCTCTGTCATGCCTATTGTCTGAGGACATCATTTGGAGGGTTGTCTGATTGGCTCGAAGGCTGTTCCTCTTTAATATATTCTTGATGTTACCGAACAAGTTATTCCCAACTCAAAGTATGAAGACTAAAAGGAAACTGGCTAGATTCTTCTAGGGTGGCTATTTAGCATAATGACCACCGAAATCATATCCCATATGACTTATTGGAAGAACACAACTGCTTTATGGACTACCATAAATGAATTTTTTAGAGCCAAAACTAAGTCCCAAGTAATGTTTCTTAAGGGTGAATTTCCAACAAACTCACAAAGGAACTATGAAGATGTGCCAGTATCTGAGTAAAATTAAGACTATTGTAGATAATCTAACACTTACTGGAGCTCATTTATCTTTGCCCAATCTTATTATTCAAACCCTAGTCAAACTTGATGTGGTCTATATGTAATGCCCCAAAATACGTAACGTATGTGGATGAACTCTTTCAGGGAATAAAGTGTGAATTATGACCCGAATCAGTAGTAGAAAGTGGTCAATCCTGTATTTAAGCTCAATTATGATGATAAGCCTAAATTGAATTAAAGGACAAGGGAATGGCCCAAGGAAGGAGGAAATGGAAGTAGAAAATTCACTAAGTGGTAATCCAGTGGAAATTGTCATAGTCAGGGGCAACACGGGAAGAAAGAAATTTATCGACCAATTAGTTAGTTACCGAATGGAAAATTCACTATCAACCAAAAGAGCAAGAGGTGTGACTAAATGGCTAAGTGAATTAGTTAGTATAACCATATGGTTACATGCTTTATGAGGAGCCATTGGATCTTGACATTTGGCATTATAAGATAAAGTCAAAATGTCAAATATTGATTTTTTTTACTTTTCCTTCTCTTCCCTCTCTCTTTAAATCTATTATATAGGCTATGAGGGACTAAAAATATGATATCTCATCATCTTTTCACTCTCTTCTCAAGCTTAGGTCATCCAAGTGTGGAGAAGGAAAGAGAAAGAAGTAAAGGTTGAAGGTGAGTTCTTCTACTTGTGTTTTGACCTAGTAGATGACCTCTATTAATCAAAACCTCTTCTTTAATCTTGCTCCTCTTGATGAGAGCTTCATTCCTATGGTTTTAGATTTTCAAGAGGAGGTGTTTTATGAATCCAAGAAAAGCTAGTGGTTGGAGAATCAAAGAACAAGTAAGTGGAAGAGATAGAGGTGAGCAAAAGCAACCTTTTGACATATATATTGTAGTCATTGGTTGAGTATTTGAACTTGTGGATTTTTGCCCTATTTTTTTGTATATAGGATTTTAGTGAGTTCATGGTGTCATGTGATGCCCATTGGATGTTTGAAATTGATTTGAGGATCGAATGGAAAGTTTGGACATTTTGGATGTTGTGTTGAATTTCTGCCCTAAAATAGAGCTTGTAAAAGAAATGTGAATTTGGTTGTTTTGATATTTCAATCGGATTCTATGTGAAAAATTGTGTGGGGAGTAGCTCCGGTTGTGAGTTCTAATCATTGGAAACATTGTTGAAAAATTGGAAGTTTTGTTAATGAAAACTCTGTACTGGGCTGCTAGTTTGCATAGAAGTTTTGAATGAGTAAATGGTGTCTAAAAATTCTCAAACTTTCCATTCTAATAGTGGACATGCCAAGCTTAAATTGATACATAATGGGTGTCATTTTCATGTGTGTGATGGAAGTTATGTATTTTCCAAAATTTGGGTTGAAACTGGAAGTTATTCTGGAGTAGTATGGAAATTTGTTGAAGTCTGTATTTTTATGGTTGTATATAGTAGTTGTTCATATTTTTTCTTGTAGAGGACTTAAAAAGCTTCAAGTAAGACTTGGAATCACTCTATTTCAATTTTGTAGCTTTAGTTATGACTTTTGGAAGTTTAGCCAAGAAATAGAAATTTTGCTGGCCGCGGCTAGAAGGTTCTTGGCCACTACCCAAAAGTTTCTGACCTATTTTTTGCCACGGCCAAAGGGTTTTGGTTGTAGCCAAAATGTTTCTGACTATTTCTTGGCATCGGCAAGGGCATTCCTTGGCTGCAGCCAACCCCCAATTTCAGTACCTTACTTTTTTAAACGTCGGTAATGTTGTAGTTTTTTCCAACCCTTTAGGCATTTGTTTGGGCTTCTAGTAGCCACCTAAATGTCTCAAATGATAACCAACCCTAAGTGTTTAGAGTTAAGAATTGGAATAGGGAATAACTCGTCATCCTTTATTATGATTTATAGGATTTGACATCTTCCCTAAACGTACAAAACTGGTGCCGAGCAGGAACAGAAAGAACATGGTAGTGACTGTAACCCCCTCACCGTAAATACATCCGGATTACGAAATTTAAATGAAATAGAGACCAATAAGATGGTTTAACAATTTATAATCCCTCATCCAAGAGATGGGGCGTTCGAAAAATCATTTCAAAACTTATATATTCCTGGTCTCACATTCATGTACGGATATAACTACTTGAGAAATCAGAGTACATAATAAATATCAAAGTGCGGAAACTAAAATCCCGGCAACCCCGGGTTACTTACATAAATAATATGGGTTTTATATCTCCCAACAACGGGGATTACACGATCGAAATAATCATTTACATCAATTTACACTTTGGCAATCCCAAATCCAAAGTAAGGATAACCAACTATCCCAAAAATCCCTAATGTCCCTAAGAGACCCTAACCACTACGGGTTGGTCGCTTCTCCTTCGACCCACTTGCCCTGCCTGAAAAGGGTAGTCATATGGAGGAATGAGATTCTTGAGAATCCCAGAGCAACAACTCACTCATACAATATATAAACACAAAGCATGTAATGTATCATGTTCACCAACATCATCCGCAACACAATGATCCATAGCTCGCGCCACAGACGACAGCACTCACGGCTGTATCACAATGCACTATGCCCGCTTACGCGGTAATCACAATGACAGCTTTCGCTGCAAACACTATGCCCGCTCGCGCGGTAATCACTATGCACAACGCCCGCTTTCGCGGTGAACACTATGTAGCAGCAACTCAAAGCACAAAGCACCACAAAGCATCTCAAAGCACAATGTATCACTAAGCATCTCCAGACACAATGCATCACAAGGCACAATGCTCCACAGTACACAAAGCTCCACAACGTATCTCAATGCATCTCGAAGCAGCAACAGCACACAATGCATGATAGGCAAACATACAATACATTTACATAAAGTATAAGAGAGAGGTCGCTACCTGAATCTTTCCTGATAATCTTTGGCACAGTGGGCTCACGCGTTCGACAGATGTCAAATCCTATTCAAATTAGGGACACTTGATCAATTTCTTTTCCATAATCATATTTCAACAATACTCTAAGTTGGTTATCGTTTAGGACTCTTTAGGTGACTAAAATAGGCCTAAACATATGCCTAAAGGGTTGGAAGAACCTACCCAAAAGACCCCTTACTCGAAGGCAAAAACACAGATTTTTGGTCATCTCACTCGAGCACAGATGCTCTCACTCGAGCACAAGTACGGACATCACTCGAGCACAAGTGCGAGTGAGACCGCGAGTGAGCACCCGAGAGCACAAAGACACTTGCAGGAACTGGCTCACTCGAGCACAAATCCTCACTCGAGCACAAGGCTAAATGCCTCACTCGAGTACCCGCGAGAGAAACTCAGAAAGTGAGGACCCGAGAGCACACACAATGCTCTCCAAGACCAGGATCCCTCGAGCACACCCCTCTCACCCGCGAGCACACCCGCGAGCACACACCTCACACCCGCGAGTGAGAAGGCACTCTCGAGCACCTTACTCGCGAGTGAGAACCCGCAAGCACAACTCGCACCAGAAGCACAGCCTCACTCTAGCACAAAGCGATGTGCTCGAGCAGTGTTCATAGAAAACCCAGGCAACTCGAAGCACAAAGGGAAAAACTTGCGCATCACTCGAGCACGTTCTTCCTCTGCTCGAGTGATGTGTATCAGAGACCCAAAAGTGCAGAAAACCAGAAAACGCCAGATGGTCAAAATCACTTCCAAATGGTTCCCAAACTCTTCCCAATGCTCTCACACTCTAAGCACCAACTAGGGAACACAATGGCAACACCAAAAACACCCCAAAACTCAATTTGACCACAATCAAACACTAAGGTCTCTAAGATACACATTACCCAAATTTCATCCAAACTCATTCCAACATTCCAGATCATATTCAATACTCAATTAACTCCATAGTACATCATTTCCAATTATAAATCACAATGAACTTCATATCTCCAAAAATAGGCATATTTAGGGCAAAATTCCAGATTTGACTAAACTTAGCCAAAAAATCATAGACAATATATCAAAATGCTCTAAATGCCTACCTCTTCTCTTTGCTCAATTCAGAACTTTGATTCCTCAACTTTAAATTTCGGCCAAAATCCCAATCTACACCATTCAAGGCTCTACAATCATCACCATAAAGCTCTCATTGAGATGAACAATGTTAGATAAGAGGATTGGAGCAAAGGATAATCACAACTCACCAAAATCAAAGCTTTTCTTCTTCCTCTACTTGTTTGTCCAGCGCCCAAAATGGAGGAAAGAGAGATGAGGAGATGCAATGATGATGATGAAGCACATCACCCTCCCTTGCCCATGCCTCCAACCGAATAGGAGAGAGAAAATGAGAGAAAAGTGAGGTTTTGTCCTCTAGTGCCATATCCAATGGTCCAACTTAAGCCACATGTCATCATCATAAGCACTCCCTCAAAAGCTCACATAACCGCAAAGCACAGGATTCCGACCCACGGTCAAGGAATCACAACCCTTGATCTTATACACCACATGTATACATACAAGATTCACCTTACATTAACTCAAAAGCGCCTAATTACACTAATCTCAATGATTATCAGAGTTATCAGTCCTAATCACAAATCGGGATATTACAGTGACTCTTTCTCTTATATCATGTATAATGCTTTGTATGTATGTGCTAATTATTTAATTGTGAAGAATATGGATGTTGCCGTGCATACAGCAAAAACTGTCATGAACGTGAATACAACAAAAAGCTGTCGTATTATGTATACAGTGAAAGATGTCATGAATGTGAATACAACAAAAGCTATCTTGAAGATGTATACATCAAAAGATGTTGAATTGTGCATACAGTGAAAGCTGTCGTGAAGATGTTTATAGCAAAAGCTGTCGTATTGTGTATACAGCCGTGAGAGCTATCATTTATGTGACGAAAGTCATGAATGTGATTGCTGCTTTAGATGTTGTTGTGTTGCTGCTTTGTGATAATTGCTTGGATGCTTTGTTTATTATGTATCATATGCGTGAAAATGTTACTACTGAGATTCGTATGAATCTCACTCTTTCCAATAACTAACCTACAGCCAGAGCAAGTGGATCTAAGGAGAAGCAAGTGGCTAAGGGTGGCTAGTACTCCCAGCTTGGAGATTTGAGTTTTGATAGTTGGTTATCATACTTTTGAGATGATTGTATAAATTGTATATGTTATTAACTTGTGAAGTTGTATGCAATCCCTAGCACAGGAATTGAAATGGGTGAATATGGCCTGTAAACCTTTCTAGTGAATGGAGGAAACCCGAGGGTTTGTCAAGAAATTTTGGTTATACACTTTGATATTGATGAATGGAATAGTACCAAACAAGCTAAATAGATTCGAAAGTGGAAGTGAGACCGTATTATACAGGTTTTGAAAAGTTTTTGAAAACCCACTTTATCACAGGATCGAATCTTGTCTTGAAGTTAGGACCAACAATGAGTTTGAAACTATTTCTTTGGTCTCTCGTTTATTTCATAACACTTTTCAAATTGCATATTAATGGCTATCGAGGTAGGGGCTCCACTATACACCCATTGTTATGATTCTTTCAGAGAAAGAGAATCTAACCTTGGTAGATCTTCAGTCAAAACTTCTTATAAATGAGTCTTGGATAGAGCAATTGTAAATAGAGTATCAGTAAAATTTTACCACTACCTTCGCTAATATTTCCTTCCAATCTCAATACCTTACTCACTTTGGAAATTTGCAAGGACGAGGCAATCATAAGGGTCAAGGAAGGATGAAAGGGTATAACAAGGATCAAAGGCATGACAAGTTTGACAATTATTATTGTCTGTGTGAAAAGCCTGGTCATAAAACAAAGAATTGTTTCCGACAAAAGGGGAATCGCAGGACTAAATTGGCTGCAGCCTATGTCACAACTCCTAAGATTGCTATAGACCCTGCGTGGTATATAGATACTAGAGCCACACACCATGTAACTCACTTATCAAATAATGTAGAGGCTAGTGAAACCAATTCATGTATAAATTCTCTCTTAATTGGTAATGGTGGTTCAATAGATATAGTGAAAGTTGACAATTCTAAGATACTTTTTGACAATCCCTTTAAAACTTTACATTTGAATCATGTTTTGGTTTCTCCTGGTATTGCTAAAAATCTAATTAGTGGTTACAAACTGACAAATGACTATGATGATATTTTTTTTGAAATGCACTCACAAGAGATGGCATAAGACATTTCCTCAAGGTGTTAGCACAAAAGGATCCACCCCTAGACTTTACAAGATAAGTAATGAAGTACTACCAGCTGAATGTATTACTGTAGTTAACTATGAATTACATAAGAAGTGTCAATCTAGTAGTGTTTTTCTCTCTTTAGTTGAGGCATGGCATAGGAGACTTGGCTATCCTGATATAGAAACTCTTTTATGAGTTCTTAGAGATTGTAAAGTGTCTTTGCATAGTAATGAAGAGCTTTATTTTTGTGATTCTTGTCAACTTGAGAAGTGTCATAGACTTCCATTTCAAAATTCATTGACTCGTGCATCTTATCTATTAGATATAATTCACAGTAACTTATAGGGACCATCCCTTGTAAAATCTAATACTGGATTTCGCTATTATATCAATTTCTTAGACAACCATAGCAGAAATACATGGATATACCCATTATAATTAAAAGATATTGCTCTTCTAGCTTTTAAACACTTCAAAAATATGGTTGAAAACCAACTTGAGGGGAAAATTAAAATTGTCCAGAGTGATTGGGGTGATGAATATCAATCCTTCCAAGCTTTTCTTGATGAACCTGGTATTATTTTTAGATAATTATGTTGTGATACCCTAATTTCCTTAGTTATCAAATGAGCTCTATACATAATGAATTTAAACCACTAAGCCAAGTTTGATCTCGATAAGAAAACACCTTTGAAAATAGTTGAAAACCCAACCTAAACATAGGGTTGAATCTGTACATGAATCAACTTTTCTAAAAACTTTAAAACTTTCAAAAATAGTTATATAGTGGTTTATGTAAGCACCCTTACTTATTCCGATATTAACCAGATTGGAAATGCGCAATTTGGTGGACGCACAAAAATAACATAAAATACTAATAATAAGTACGTAAACAATTACCATTATGCATGCAATATATAAGCTATGTGCATGACATGTTAGCTTTAACTAGATGCATACCCCATAATGACATTTCTACATGCTTAATGCTCCACATACTATACTCATGGCCATAGCTTAAACAAAAATAGAGCTTTATTATTCAAATATGCTGTACACAATCAAGTAAAGCAATCACATACATCACTATACAAGCTTAATTATCAAATATATGCAAATAAGGTAAGTTCACTACCTCTTATCTTGAGTTCTCCTCTTGTACCTTTATTTTCCAACCCTTTAAGATTCTTCTTCTTGACTTTTCATGGCCTTAAATAAATACCTATATTATTAGAGCCATGAAAATGAATGTCCAATGAGCTACATGGGCCTTTAGGACATGTCTCTTATATTTTGCTGAATACTTATGACAATTTTAACATAATTGCCATAAAATCGTAGGTTAACCCAATCTACTTGTTTTGTGGACTGAATTTTGAAAATTCATAATTAATTCTACAAAAACCCAAATGGGTTGTTCCAGGTTCTATAAAAATATCTTTAAGTCCTCTTTCAATGAAAAATATCATAGAGCATCAAGTATAGCGACATATTTTCCAAAAATTCGTCAAACTCAGAGTATTACAAATTTTGTTCCAGAATCATGGTCAAATTTTGAAAAATCATAATTTCCAATCCACTGGTCCAAATGACTTATATTACCTTTTAAATTAAAGCCCAGGATGTCTACTTTAGTCCTTTAAAATTTCATAGCATTTGAACCAAGTTTGGCTAATCAAAACCACATTACAATTTCTCTGCCTCTAGAAAACGAATTCAGGCAACTTTAAACATAAACTTCCAAAATCATCATAAAACCTCTTTTAACATAAAAACCATCATCATATGAACATCAAAACCTAAAAGATTCCATCTGGTAGAAATTTAATGTTTGGGTATCTCAAGAAATACTCAACAAAATCACAGAATATTTGGTTCAAATCAAAGCATACACTTACTGAAACTCAAATCTGGATCTATTCTTGATTCTGGTAGCACCTCCTTTAGATAGATGAAACCAAACACCTCTAATTTAAAATTTAAAACCATAGAAATATTGCTCTCCATGAGAGGAACAATGTTAAAGAAGACTCGGGAAGCCAGAAATGCCAAATCAGAGGTGAAGTCGGCTCCAAAGCTCAAGAACTTTCACTATTCATCTTTTCTCTCTCCTTTTCATTTTCTCATGATTTTCTCTATTTTTCTCTTCCTTTTGGGACAGCTGAATAAAATAATGAAGAAGCAAAAGGGATATGGCTTCTTGAAAAATCGCTATTTGCTTTTAGAAATAATATTCTTTAATGCAAATAATCATGTGTATGTTTTAATTGGCCATAATTAATCCCTCTTGAATTAATATGGACCAAGTAAATATTTTTTCCTTCTTGCTCCCTACTTCAGCCAACATTTATCCCAATTAACGAAGAAACAAATGGCTTCTTGCTTTATTGGTCAAATGACCATTTTGCCCTTACATTTTTTTCATTTTAGCACTTTGCTGGAAAACTGGTAGAATTTTCATCAAAATTTGAAAATCCATGTCTTTATTTATAGATATCCAATTGTAGTGGTTTCAAAGGCTATGCGACCCTTATTGAGCCTAATTTTTGGAAAAAATATAGTCTTTAGGGAACTGGAAGATCAAAATTCCCAGAATTTTCATTTTTGGACTCTGTCACAAAAACTTGCCAGTTTCACTGGGTTAAGTTAAAAAATACATAACTCTTTTGTTAGATCTCATGTTTTGATGATAACAAAAATGGTTTGAAAAGGAAATGTTTAATAATCAAGTTTGAACTAAGTAATGATAGGAATAAGCTTTACTTGAGGTAAGCATGGAAGTAGTGAAGATTGGCCAAGAGAAAATGCTGAGGAACTTGATCAGAAGTACAATTTCTAAGGCATTACTCGAGGCGCTACTCGAGTAATGAGCCAAAACTTGAAGTAACCAAGCAAAACTTCCAGTAACCTGCCACTATTACTCGAGGAGCTACTCGAGTAACCAGGTAAAAATTTAAGGTTGCTCTCGGCCTGCTAATGTTACTCGAGGAGGTACTCGAGTAACCAGGTGAAAACTTCCAGTTGCCTTCAAGTTTTCCCAATGATACTCGAGGAGCTACTCTAGTACCAGTGTTTGTGAAAATATGTACCTCTCGGCATATTGTACCACTACTATGTTACTCGAGGAGCTACTCGAGTAACCAGGTCAGAAACTTCTAGTTCCCTTCAAGTTTTCCATGATACTCGAGGAGCCACTCGAGTAACTCTGTTCTGAAAATATGCAACTCTCGGCATTTTGTACCACTGCCAATGTTACTCGAGTAATGTACTAAGGGAATGGAAAACTTGAGGTTGGTACCCGAATAACTTGATATCTTCCTATTTCATCTTCCTCGAGTACTTACTCTAGTATACAAGTTTTTCACGGTTTATTTTAAGGTGATTCCTCGAGTAAGTACCCCAGTATGCACAAATTTTTCAAAGTAAACTTCAAGTCATTACCAGAGTAAATCATGCTTAAAAGTCTTAGTTACTCGAGGAGCTACCCGAGTAACCTATGCAAAAATGAATGCATTACTTGAGTCCCTACTCGAGTAACAAGGTATTTGCTCTCGGCCTTGAAATCCTGCCAACATTATTGGAGTAAAGCATCGAGTAATCAAAAGGTTTTTAATGAATTACTCGAGGTGCTACCCGAGTAAATAACTATTCCCAAAGGTATGAAATTTAGTTTACTCCATGCACTACCCGAGTAATCTAATATTTATTCATTGATTTGCAGTTGAACAATGATTTCACGATGTTACTCGAGGAGCTACTCGAGTAAACTTCAAGGATTACTCGAGGAGCTACTCGAGTATGCTAATCCAGAAAGTTTGAAATCATTCCAACGGTCATTATTCTATTTCCTATTTGATTAACTTTTCATTATATTAGTGTACTTAGTTTTTCAACAGGAAAACAGTGAAGAGATCTTACCAAATAAGGAAAGTCCAAAAGCAATGCTCAAATGTCACCGACCGTCACCTACCGCAACGTATGTTTTTCAAAAACTAGAAAAGTCAATTATGGCTTCGCACGCTCCAACGGACATGAAGAAATATGTTCCAGAAATCATTACCAAAGTATCTATATATATGGGAACATCTGAACAGAGAAAGATACAAGAAAACACAAGAACACACATACGAATGTATCATTAAGTTCATTGCTCTGTTTTCACATTGAAATTGTATTTCTATGCTTCAGTGATTATCATTTACTCTGTAGGAGAGATATTTCATTCAAACTCAACATTTGTTATTGAGAAAACTTAAGGTTGTGGAACCTTGAGTTGGGATTGGATTACAACCTGTAAGGGGGAGCGAGTGTCCAGGTGTAGGAACTTGCTTGTACTGAGGTGCCAAGAACCCACTGAATCTTGGAAGATATAGTGAAACTCTCAGAGAAGCTCTGAGGACTGGACGTAGGTCAAAGTGGTTGTGACCGAACCAGTATAACTCCCGGTGTACACTTCGGTGATATTTCTCCTTACTCATTACTGTTTTAATTATTTTGTCAAAGTTTTATATTTTCCAAAGAAATTTCAGTATCACCCAATTCACCCCCCGTCTTGGGTGAAACGCTTGATCTAACATCTTTGTGTATAGCTCCAAATGGATTAAATGATCTATCAAATTAAAACTTGATAATTCTACTTTTATTCTAGAAAATGTCACATTCATTGGATATCATTTGATTATCCAAAACCATCACACAACAAGATTGCCACATAGGAAAAATACACTGGCAACAAATCTTAATTCTTACAATTTGTGTTCCAAACATAATCATGTTGTTTGTGACCACTAATTACCTTGTTTTGTCATTTCCTGTGCTCTTTAATTCACCATTTTATTCCCTTAAATGCCACAAAGATATACAAAATATTAGGGAATATCATTATGCTCTCTTGGGACACTTGTTAAACCGGGGCTTACCAATTCACTTGATTCATGCTTATTCTCAAGCCTCTAATCCCAAAATTCGGGATATTATAGTTCACAAACTTCATTATGACTTATCAATCCTTAAATCCATTTAATTTTATCAGAGTATTTCTCTGCTCTTACCCTAGTCTATCACTGGTTAATCTTTGGGCTCTTAACATACAATTGCTTATTCCTGATTCAATTATCCAACATGTTATTACTAGCGTTATCTATACTATGCATGCCTGTGATACTAGTATGCTGCTACTACGTTGATTATGTATATCTTTATGTTTATGTATACACAAATATATACAAAACATGTAGCCACATAAGGCTACCAAAAATCCTATGTCTCAAAATTAATTTACAGATAACCAATATAAGATAATTTCTTCTTCTCCACCTTCTTATTTCTCCACAATAGCTATCTTATTGCCCTTTAGTTGCTTGCTTTAACTATATGTCATTTAGTGGAAAGGGTGAGATTCATGAGAATTTCAGTAGTAATAGCAGTCAATCATAAGATATGCAGGTTCACAAAGCATGCAAAACAAACCATCATATAGTTAAGCATCTAGCAATCAAGATGCTACACAAACATCATTCACAGTACTCAACAGTATAATACAACACACTGGTATATTTGTTTATCGCTATTGTACTTCATAAGGCTAATTTAAGTCCTTAAATTATTAATGAAAATATGTGTTTGTCAGAGGTTCAAAATTAATTGATAAATCTTTTTCAAGTCAAAACCAATTTTATATTCTCAATTAACATGTGCAATCTCTTGTCCTAGTTAACAAAAATACTCATTAAGCTCTATTCTCAATTAGACAATGCTAGGCTAATAGATACATCCCTATTTTATTAACAAACCATCCATTTAATCCCTAAACTTCAAGTCTAGCACGATTTTATCTAAGTTCTACAATGAAATTAGCTTTCTCAAGCATCACTGAATGAAACCCATCAATCTAAGTGGTGGCCAATCATCTAGAAGTATTAAGTATGAGATAAAATCAACACATAAATTTCATTAATAAAAAAAGACAGAAATTAAAAAATCTTAATCTATATAATAGTTCAAAGCAATCCTAAAATATGAAATTTAGAGCTACTCATGCCAAATCAAACAAAAACCAAAGATGATAATGCAATTCATAACAGAAGCCAGGTGAAGGAGAAAACAAAATGAATGAAAGAACCAAGATTAAAGCTCCAAATCTCTCTAAATCTTCAAGCTCTATCTTTCCAATCGCTCAATCTTCTCTCTCTAGCCCTCAGTTCTAATGCTCTCCTTGCTCTCTGTATTCAAATGCTTCCCGTCCTCCTTTATGAAGAAGCTAAACCCTTATATATATAGGTTAGGTTCCTAGATCCTCATGCCATAAAGTGCAATATCCCTCTAGCACAATAAAATCAAACAAAAAGATAAAAAATAGATCATGATAATAAGAAATAATGATAATGATGTTGATAACTAAAATATCTTTTCCTTTTTATATTAAATTTTTATTTTTATTATTAAGATCATTATTGTTTATTTTTAATATCAAAATCATTATTTTTATCCTAAACTTTGATATTTATAAAGAAATCCCTCTAGATCGATATCTTATCAAAATCTAACTAAAATCCGTTTGATTTATTATAGATGACTACCAAATATATTGAAATATGTCTTAATATTATTTAAAAATAGGGAGTCATCACAATTCCACCTAAAACTCATTTTCTAGCTGCTACAAAAATTCATGCATGCACCCCCTATTTTCCAGAAATGAAAATCAAGAGGAATAGGTGACATGCAACCCTAGATTTGGACTCTAAACCCCATGAATTTTGACTCTACATGCTCCTACTCTCATGCTCTATTTTGGTGACCTTCAAATAGAGTTGAAGAACCCAAAAATTTACCCCAAAATTGACATGCAAGCTCACCATTTAAGCTCTCAAGATGATAGAATTGCTTTTCTAGAAACACACAACTTTCAATAGCTATAAATCCGCAAGAACAGCACCAAACAATCAAAATGAAAGTGGGAAGAGGTATATTAGACTCTCCTAAACAATATTCTAAGCTTGCATGTAAGAATCAAGCTCTTCTTCCTTTTCTTTTCCAGTGATGAATCACGGTCTCTCTTACCTCTCACTCACTCACTCCCCCGATCTCTCTTCTTTCTTTCTCTTTTCTGGCTGAAAATGCAAATAAATGGAGAGGTTAAGGACTTTTTTGTGTGTTTAAGTTAGGTGTTCGGTCCGGCCATATGGCATCTGGATTGAGAGTGAGAAAGAGCTAAAAGTGTTGGTGTGTATGTGTTGTGAATGCCATGTGTTCATATGTATAGGTATTTTTAATATATTATAGGTATGTTTTTTGTAAAGCTCTTATGTTACTTCCATATTTTTCAGAGTGATTGTGGGCACACAGGGATAGCATAAAAATACTGATGCAAAGTACATGATTATATTATAGGAAATTCCCTAAAGGTATTATACATAATATGCATGAATATACACATGAATATACAAGCAGTGTAGCCATACAGGGACTACAAAAGTGTCAAAGTCTAATCGAAGAATAATAGGCACATCCATGTCTTCTTCCACCTTTGCATTTTCCTCGTGCAGTCTTTTTCTCTGTTCTCAACATATATTATGTTTTCATCTGTCTAAATGGTTGGTAGGGGAGGGTGAGATTCAGGGAATCTCGGTAGTAAACAATTACCATAATGCATATATGATAGATGCTAAGGGCATGACATGTTAGTCTTAACTAGATACATGTCATATCATGACTTTTCTACGTGTTCTATGTTTTATGTAACATACTCATGGCCATGGCATACATCACTACACAAGTATAAATATCAAATACGTGTAAATAGGGCAAGTTCACTACCTTAATTGCCCTTCCCTGATCTACTGTTTATTCCACTGTCTGTTCGATATCCTGTCTCCGACTCAAGCTACTGCCATGTTCTAAAAGTGCAAATTTACAATAAATGAGTTATTACTCGTCCATGTATTATTCTAGACTCATTTTGTTAATTATCTTTGCTTAAACTGTAAAATTATCAAAATGCCCCTAGGGACCGTGGCTGAGCCCCTTTTACCTAATCTAACTGTACCTTACAAAAAAAATTATAATATAGGCTAATCCTACACAATTTCGAGTGTAGAATCCATTTTTTACCTCTGATTTGTCAAAATCATTCTCAAATTACATAATTACCCTTAGCAACCATAAAGTTAGGGTTTTAAGGGTAAAATTGTCATTTCACACCCTAAAGCCTTCATGTAACACCCTAAATTTTATTCACCAAGGGTATATTGCAATTATTTTATATATTCAATAAAATGGGAAATATTTAAGGCCAAAGGAATTAAGTATTGAAAATTGAAAGGTGAATAGTATTTTCAGTGAAATCACCTGCACATATTATGAGTTAGGGCAGTCAGGCAGAGTCGACAAACAGAGAAAGAGTTAGCTAGAGTTGGTATTTTTGGGAGGGTATAGAGAAAATTAAGCGTGCTTGACCTGGGGAAGTATAGGATGGATGACCCCTGGGAAGTTGCATGAACTTGATATTTTGGATATGTAAAGGACAATATGTCCTATACAGTACTGTAAGACATGTGATGTTTCTATTTCTCAGTAACTACTGCAATTAATTGTTACATACTATGTATGACATATTTGTACCCTGAACTTTATGAAACGACAAAAATGCCCTTGCTCTTATATAAAATGAAATTCTTCTCTATCGTTAAGTAGTTTGAAACATAAATATGGTTCAACCTGGTAGACCTCGTGGCAGGCCATGTGCAGGGCATAATCATGTAGCGACTGAGCCATGTTCTGATCTACTATAGCAGTGAATACTGGATATACTAAAACAACAATAGCAAACAGTGAACGAAATAATGGTTGACCTTCAGGGAGTACAACAAAGGCAAGATCATTTGGAGAATCGTCTGGATGAATTTATAAGAGTTAATTATGAAGAGATACCGGAGGAATGGCAACCAGAAGATTTGCCACCAGAGCCTGAGGTGGATATTCAAATTTGGCTAATCAGATTTAGTAAACAACATCTACCTATGTTCAGGGGGAAGTTTGATCTTCAACAAGCTAAAGACTGGTTGGATCATTTGGAGAAATATTCGATATGTCATAATGTCCAAATGATGTGAAGGCTCAGTTAGCGATATATAAGCTGGAAGGTGACACTGGCCACTAGTGGAAGGGCATGGATCTTATCCTGAAAGGAAAGAATGTTCCTATCATATGGGAATTATTATAGGACAAGTTCAACGAGAAATATTTTCCCTCGACTCTCATAATGGAAAAGGAGAAAGAATTCTTTTGTATCAAACAACAACACCAGGAGAGCTTTGACGATTATTTAGCCTGGTATATTCGAATGTCACGATACTCATCATATCACAAGCTGAACAATAATGAGGAGTAGAATACGGACATGATGATTGAAGGGTTAAGACCCGAGTTCAAAGAGAGGTTGATTTCTCAACACTTTACAGAATTCAGCAAAGTGGCAGAAGAGTATCGATATATTGAGAAATGCATGTCGAACTGGGCGATACCGACTAGGAATCAAAGTGTTTCCAAAAGTGGTAGCTCAGCACAGAAGAGGAAAGAGCAGGGTGGATCTTCCGAGGAAGCTACAAAGAGGCCGAATCAGACAAAAGGCCATGGAGGCCAAGGATTCTCAAGAAGTTGAATGTGTTGGTTTTGTTATAAACTATTCCATCCTAGCAAGGCTTGTAATGGTGCACCACTACCACCGAAAGATGACCCCAATAAACCATTGACTTGTTTTAATTGCGGAAAGACAAAACACATGTCCAAGGATTGCCCGTAAAAGCAGCAATCAGCTAAGACGAGACCTAGAGTTTCAGGTAGGTTCTACACACTGACACAAGAAGAAGCTATAAAGTCTCCAGAGTTGATTCAAGGTATGGCTTCTTTTAATAGCGATTCAATGGGAGTAGTGCATGATTCTAGTTTAATTATTTATTCACTGTATATGCTCCCTAGTAATGTTTGATATTTGATTAAATTGGGAAGCTAGTCCTCAATGCAAGCAGAATAGAGAAAATAAAAGATAGGATAGTGATTAGTAAATTCCTAGGTCCTTCCAATGATATGGGTAGACAATAGGCATAATTGAGGTGAAATGATTTTGAATCTCTATGAAATTGAGGTTGAGTTGTGATTGAGAGAATTGTATTGAAAGATCAAACTTAGTAGTTGAATTGACTCCTTAGGCATTAGATATGGTCTAAATTGTTCGAGGTATTAGAATGTGATATATGATGTGGGATGATTAGGCGATATGCTGATCTTAGAGGAATCCAATCTAATGATACTGAAGGTTGGGGATAGGCCTAAATTTGATTGAAGCTGAAATAATACTTAGGTCAGAATGTGAATTTATGGCACTATGGTTTTGTTTCATGATGGAAGTTTGAACATGTGAAAAATGTTGAACCTTCAGTAATGTATGAGGTTATTACCCAAATACAATGAAGGTGAGAATAGGCGTTATTGATGGTGAATCTTAGTAAATATATTGAGTATAATTGAGGAAAATAATTTTCAATGTTTGTGATGCTGAGGTTTTAGATTTCATGATGGACCTAAAAGTGGAGTTAGGGACCCTAGACAGTAAAATTTTACATGTCAAATATTATAGTGGACCTACGTGTCCAAAGGCTTAAGACCTAATAGACTATTATGTCCTTAGGTGGTGAATTTATTCAGAATCGTATTGTACTAGTGATAATCTGTGGAGTTGAGAAAAGTGATTTCCTAGCTTAGTTATTATGAGGTTTTAGGTTTGGAATCATGATATAAGAATTAGACACAATTATTGAACTGATTTCCTAAGAATTTGAATTGGCCTGGATGGTCTGAGGTACTAAACATGGTACTAAGATGAATCAAAATATGAATGAGGTTTCTTGAGGTTGCTAGTTGCTAATCTAGCTTAAGGAAAGATCTTGATAACAGAATATTCCCTTATTGAATGAGAATAGTTCTTGATAGAATAAAGGTAGCCACGAGATAAGGTCTCAAGGTTGAGACAGAGAATAAAATGTATGTGTGGCTTTTGATTTCCTTGTACAATGAGGGTAAAATATCTTGATGAAAGAAAGAATTGATCTACCTAATAACCTAAGGCTTTACTATGAGTCGATTGGTGGATGGCAGATAGTGTGTTGAATAGTATGAATAAAGGATGGTAGGGAATCATGTTTTGACAGCCTAGTAGGCTGAGGAATTCTCTAGAAATTGTTTCGGAGGATATGAATAGGCTACCCGAGAAATGGTAGTAGAATTGGTAAGTATCCGTAGATTCCCATATGAATAGAATGTGCCTACACCCACGGGTGTTAGGGTTGTCACAGTCGATGTATGTATGAATTGTATAATGAATGCTGAGGGATATGAATCACTATTGGACTTGATTGTCTACAATTGCATAGCTACATGGCTTAGTGGTAATTCATGAAATCTGATTGGTTGATTTACGAATAGAATTGAACATGGTGAAGGGAAAAACAACTCTATGCCATACTAGTGGAAAAATCATTTTTAAGACCAGTTAAAAATGACATTTTAGACCGATTCTGGATGAGGTCTTGATATAGCCAGTCTTAAAAGTTTGCTACTTTTTAGATCGGTTAAGGAACCGGTCTTAAAAAAAGTTTTAAGATTGGTTATTTATAAAACCGGTCTAAAAATAATTTATCAAAGAAACAAGTCTAAAAAGTTGAACTTTTTAGACCGATTTTCGAAACAACCGGTCTAAAAAGTTCGAATTTTTAGACCAGTTGTCTAAAAAACCGGTCTTAAAAGTGTTACTTTAAAGACCGGATTTTAGACAATCGTTCTTAAATTTACTTTTTAGACCAGTTATGGAAAGAACCGGTCAAATAAGTTGATATTTTTTAAAAAGTGTTCTATTTAAAACATTTACCCAGCAAGTCATTTCCCCTGTTAAAACATTTCACTTAGCAAGCAGCCATTTCAACGACATCCAAATAAATTCTTCTCTTACACATTATAACAAACATCTTATACAAATCAGCATTGTCCTTCATTTTCCAATTAGATGAAAATTCTTAAGAGACAGAAGGAATAGTGATCAACCTAAGCTCCACATGCGAGAGACTCAAAACTCATTGGGACAAAACTCAACTCCCTTTGCTTAAACAATGCTGGCCGAAATAGGAGCAAGGAAAACAACCATGAATAAACTCACAATAATAGACAGAATCATAAAATTATGGCAAAATTAAATGTTTTATACACATTCTTCCCAAGCGACCCAAACTAATTGAAATGGAACCAAATTTCATCATTATCATCAATACTTATTCATTATGGCCAAAATACTTTATATACACTATTCTCAGGCTGATGATCACTAGCTGGCTTCAAACCAGCTACACTAAGACACCTTATATCCTTCATTTTCCTGTGACGACATAAAAAAAAGTAGTTTTATATATACCAATAACAATATACATAATTCAAATATAGTTCATGATAATTATTTTAGCTAACTAACCTTCAAAGTAGTTTTATAAAGGGATATCCTCCCATATCCCTTCATGATGATCATTTCTTGTGCCGTGTTCATTGTCTGCTTTATCTTCTTCGTTTAATTCTGGTAGACCCCTAGAAAAAGAAGGAGTCTCAAGAAGATCATTCATTGAACGAATTTCCCGATTAATGTCAACGACCTTTTTTCCTTTGAGAGCTATATACCACATTTTATATGTCTGATCAGTAATATAGAACATTTGTTTCGCTTGATATGCCATAATAAAATGTTCATCTCTAAAACTTCTACTAATCGAATAAACCAATGTAAATCCCAACTGATCAATCATCACACCATTGTTGACATCAACCCACTTGTATTTGAAAATGGGAAATTTAATTTTAAAATAATCAACCACCCAAATCTCTTCAATAACCCCATAATAAGGTATTGCTGTCAATCTAGGGTTCTTATATTTCAAACTAGAGAAGTGCATAGATTCAACCACTAGCATAACCCCATTGTTCTGGATGGTGCTCCTATCATCAAGGGACTTCATGTAAAACGTATAACCATTGATCACAAATGAACTCGAAACTTATGACATTAGCCTCAGGACCACGTGCTAACCATTTAATTGTATCAGAAACACATTCTTTGTCATCAACCTTTTGTTTGAACCAATGTGCAAAAGTTTTGTTATGCTCCCTAATTAACCATTATTCGGTCATTCAACTTTTTTCTTTCAGGACAATTTCTTTATGAGATTAATGTAATCTTGAACTTCATCAACATTATTCAAGATGTACAAGTGGACTTGCTGTAATTCATTAGGATTAACACTCTTTACTATAGCCCCGTGTCTACCCCCTTCTTCATCATGACGTTCAGGAAGCCCAATATGTCTTACATTTGACAGGTAATCTTGACAAAACTCCATAGCTTCTTCAAAAACATATTTCTGAACAATAGATGCTTCAGGACCATTTGCATTCTTCACGTACCCTTTTACGATTTTCATAGCTCTTTTAATTAGGTATATCCACCATAAATAGATAGGGCCACACAACTTTATCTACCTCACTAGATGAACAATTAGATATACCATGATATCAAAAAAAGAGGGAAGAAAAAGCTTCTCAATCTAGCACAAAATCAGATATCCTTTATTTTCTAGTTCATCCAATCTTTCTGTCTTAATGACTTTACTACAAATAGCATTGAAGAAGAAATAAAGCCTAGTCAAAATATGTTGAAGATCATATTCGGCAATGCTTCAAATAGCTACTGGGAGTAGTTGTTACATTAAGACATGACAATCATGAGACTTTAGCCCTACTAACTTTAAGTCTTTTATCGACACAAGCTTCCTAAAATTTGAAGAATACCCTGAAGGAACTTTGATGCCATGTAAACACTCACAAAAGCTTCTTTTCTCATCCTTAAACAGAGTATGAGCAGCTGGAGGATAAAAATTTCTCTTACCATATGGCTTTAGATACAAGTTTTCTTGTATTCCTATTTCTTGTAAATCTAATCTTGGCTTCAAGCCATTTTTATAACTACCTTGTATGTTAAGTAGTGTCCCAACAATACTATCACATACGTTTTTCTCTACATGCATGAAATCAATATAGTGTCTCATATTAAGATTAAGCCAATATGGAAGATTGGAGAAGACAGATCTCTTTTTTCATTTATTTTTTTAATTACTATTCTTTTTATTCTTACCAAAGATAACATTCATATTTTTCACCTTTTCATAAACTTGCTCCCCAGTTAATGCCTTCGGAGCATCTTCAAACTCTTGTCCACAAAAAAAAAACTTTCTTTAATCTATGATACAGGTGGCCTCATCTAAGAAACCTCCTATGGCTAAGATAAACTATCTTTCTTCCATGTTGAAGTTGATAGTAGCATGCTCCTTCACAAACCTGACATGCTTTATGGCCTTTCACACTATATCCTGACAAGTTTCCATATGCAGGGAAGTCATTTATAGTACAAAAGATCATGGCTCACATTTGAAAAACCTCCTTTTTGTTCACGTCAAAAACATCAACACCTTTATCCCATAACTCTTTCAAGTTTTTGATCAAGGGTTCTAGGTAAACATCTATGTCATTTCCAGGTTGTTTTGGTTTTGAGATCAATATAGATAGCATGATGTACTTTTGTTTCATGTATAATAGAGGAGATAAGTTGTAAATTACCAACAGAATAGGCCATGAACTATATATACTGCTCAGGCTACCAAAAGGATTCATGCCATCCTACTAAGCCCAAGCCTAAGGTTCCTAGGTTCTTTACCAAAGGTAGGAAATAATTGATCAATTTTCTTCCATTGTAAAGAATCAGCCGGATGTCGAAGATTTCCATCAGATATCCTCTCATCCATATGCCATCTCAATTTTTTTGCATTATTTTCATTAGCAAACAAGAACTTGAACCTTGGTATGATTGGAAGACACCACAACACTTTTGTAGGAGCGTTATTTGATTTGTACCTCGAGGTTTCACATATCAGACATTGTTGTTCCTCTTCATACTCTTTTCTATACAATATACAATCTTTAGGGCATGCATGGATCTTTTTATACTTCATCCCTGGTGGACACAGTATTTTCTTAGAAGGCAACACATTATCATTTGGAAGCATGTCCTTAAAAGCCTCAAGCGTTTCTGAAAAACTCTTATCGCTCTATCCATGTCGTGATTTAAAGCTTACCAATTTCAATACTGCTTTCAACAATTGGTACTTTTGACACCTTGAGTACTGCGGCATCTCAACATCACTGCACATATTACCATATGCATGTGATTGCTCAAAAGCCTCTTCTCCTATATCATGAATAATATCCTCTATTTGATCATCAAAGGTCACTCTCCCTATTGAGAAGAACTTGGCATTTCTAATTCTTCACCATGCCATACCCATACTGTATAACTCTTATAAAATCCTTCACAAATTAAATGTGTATATATATTTACAGCACTTAGTTGCTTCTCATTCAAACATACTATACAAGGGCAATAAAACTTCCCACTACCATCATCGACATTTCTTCTAGCGAAGTCTAAAAAAACACCTCACCCCATTATCATATTCAACACTCGTTCGTTTAGCTTTTATCCAACTATGATCCATATATATCTCAACACTTGTAGCACCTTATATCCAACAGCAAAAAGATAAACGACAACAACCCTAGAGTTTTAGATATTTCAACAAATTTTAACATGCACCATTTGAAACTAGTATTGTTTCAATAAACCAATAACACTGACAATCAAACAATCACACTAAATTAAAACAGAACTTAGAATGGTATTACTCCCAGCCAAATATCACAAGTCAAAGCATCTTATTTACTTTTGGTCCAAAACAAGAAAAACATATAGAGTAATAAAGTCATCACATAGTTTTCCCTTTCACCTTAATTACTTTTTTTGCAATTATTTCTTGTCTATCTATATTGTCAGAGTTAATATTGTTGAGAATAAGCAAATAAAAGCTGATAGTTGAGGGCTTTAATTAACAGAACACTAACCCGATTGAAGACCAAGGAGTGAGCTTCTACCTAAAGTCACGGTGGCATCGACTGAGGTTAAAATGATGTTCTCAAATTCATAGCACTGACAAAGGAAAGTCACGGCAGAGGAGAATGATCACTATGGAGAATAGAGATGGCGGCAGAGGAGAGTAACAATGATCAAAGAAAGCGATGAGGAACACAACAACAGTAGCGGCAATGACGAAGGACAGTTGATCAAATAAGAAACGGGGAATGATGGAGGATTTCAGAACAAGCAGGGACAAAGCTCCCAGAGAAATGGCAACAAGAGAAGAAAGGGTTCAGAGCGCGGGATCTAGGCACAGGAGTAAAAATACAAGCAAAACGCTAACCTTTTAGACCGGTTTTCCATAAAAACGGGTCTTAAAATGGTGTAAAAAATTATTTTTAAGTTTTTCATCTTTAAGACCGATTTTTTATGAAAATCGGTCTTAAAGTTTTTATATTTAAGACCGATTTTTATTAATAACGGATCTTAAAAGTTTCAAATTTTTAATTTTTAAATATTTTGATATTTTTAGACTGGTATTATTTATAACCGGTCTAAATAATTTTTTTAAGATTGGATTTTTGGAGAACTAGTCTTAGAAGTTCTATATAATTACAAAACTACCACCAGTCAAATTTTTAAGACTTTATCCGCTATAACCGGTCTAAAAAGGAAATTTTGTGCTAGTGCCAAGTCGAGTAAATGTGAGTTATGGCAAGGGATCTTGGTGGACCCAGGTAAAGTGGAAGCAGTACTAAACTGAGAAGGCCAAAAACTGTGATTGTGATACACAATATTCTGAGTCTTGATTATTATAAGATGTCTATACTAAAATTTCTTGGAACTCAATATTATGCATGGGATCATAACAGTGAGAGGAGCTTCAGGAAACTGAAATGAAAATTTATTAAAGTACCAATATTAATAATCCCAGATCTATAGTGAACCTTTATTGTCTTCACTGATGCCATATGGCATGGATTAGGAAGGGAACTGAATCCCAGATACAAGTAGGCATGGAATGAGATATGAATTGATGCGAGCTGAGTAAGGGCATGTGCAACATGTCAGCTAAAGCTTTAGGAATTGAACTATTCCATCCATAATCTTGAGTTGATTATAAGAATGTTTATATTTAATCTAGAAACATTGCCTTTATGGCGTAATTGTGGAATTGTACTGCGACTACAAAGATTAAAAGATTTGTATGACCAAAAAAAGGGAAATATGATACAATGTAAGTGGATAGATTTGTTGAAAGATTAAGAACTGGAATGTAAATGTTGTCCAGGGCAAGCTAATGTTGTCATTGACACATTGAGCAGTAAGATAGTACAGATAGCAGATATGATGAATGTATAAGTGTGGTACATTTTGGGGACGAAATTTATTTAAGTGGAGGAGAACTGTAACACCCTAAATTTTATTCACCAAGAGTATATTGTGATTATTTTATATATTCAATAAAATGGTGAATATTTAAGGCTAAAGGAATTAAGTATTGAAAATTGAAAGGTGAATAGTATTTTCAATGAAATCGCCTATGAGGCAATGAATTTGTCATGTGGTTTTGGAAGACCAAATGATAAGAAAATATTATGAAATTTGCAGTGAGAAAGTAGATATCTCAAGCTTTAATTTAATAAGTCATATGAATCATTTGAAGCTATATGCAAAAAGATATGAAATTTAGAATTTAGTCCCAAAAATCTGGAAAGTCTTTAGAGCAGTGGTCAAAGAAATGAAATCTGGGAATGATATACTTGCAACTGGCTAAATTCCATATTTTTCCTTGAAACTAGACTCAATAATGGTTCCATAGCGTTTGGAATCACTCCAAAACGATCTCTACAAAATTAGTTATGAGTTTTCAAAGTTAGGGTAGAAAATTTGCTAGAATTGGCATTATTTTGAAAATTGAAAATAAAATGTGTTAGAAATTGATTGATGGAATTAAAGATGCCAGGTGTCATGATCATATGAGGAGGGGATTAAATTATAATTGATTTGTATGAGCACACATCAAATTGCATTAAAATAATGCTACATGGCCATAGTAATTATGGTTAATGATGAAATGGTATACTACCTTAAGTGTGAAGTTAGATTAGTTGGACTACTTGGGTGCAAGGTTGGGTGCATGATTAGAGAAAACTCATTTTCACTACTTGAATGCATGGTTGAGTGTATGGTTAAGGAAAGCTAAATGGAGCCATCATGACATAAATTTGAAGCAGGAGAGGATTGTGACAAGTGTCACAATAATAACCCTTGATGAAATCAAATGATGTAGGATGCAGGGAGAAATTTTATGAAGGCTCTTCATTCCTCTTTCCTTCATACATTTCGGCTAACATAAGAGGAAAGAAGAGAGAGAGAGAGAGCTTGAAGAGTCTTGAAGTTCTAGAGAGAAGGAGAGAAAGCTTAAGGCATGTAGTGATCTCTTATGCCTTTTTTTTATAATCTTGCTTAGAAAACATTCTCTAAACCTTTCACTTCATGGGATTCATGATCTTGAAGGAACATTTTGAGCTCAAGGAGAGAGAGAATCCAAGATCTCAAGAGGTAACTTCATAAATCTTATATCTATACAAGTATGAAGTTGTGGTTGGCGAATGTTGTTAGATTTGGTGATGTTTATCAAGTTTGTAAATTTGGAAAAGTCCTAACCCTAAGGGGTTATGCTACTCAAATTTCTTTAAATCATGGTTAAGATGTGTTTAAATGAGTTAATAAAGGATTAAAAGTGGAAAAGTACAAATTTTAGAAGCTAAAACACAAAAAAGCATTTTTCCAATTTTTTCGCCTAAGTTTTGGTCATACCCAGAACAAGGGGAAGGAGCTGGATTTTCATGAAATTGATGGTTCCATTGGATTAAGTGGGCAAAAATAAGTGGGGTTACAGTTGGTCACTTTTTCAGAAAAGGTCGAAAAAGCATAATTACGAAAACGCCACTAAAACCCTAAATCTGGTCTGTCAAGGGCATTTTCATAATTCGACATTGAATTTGGTGATTCTGAGCTCAAAAAAGGATTCTTTTAAAAACAAATAAGTTAGGATAGCCCTAGTCAAAATTTTGGGAAAACATGCCATTGGGCCGGGTATGGCAAGGTTGGGCAAGGGTCCCGGGGGCATTCTAGTAAATTTTCACCATAGACTAATATAACCATAAGAAACACTATGGAAGAGTCTAAAATGACACTTGGATATATTATGACCTATTTCTTGTACAATTAATATTTTAGGATCAAGTCGAAAGCAGGAAGTGACACGTTTTACGAGGCACACTAAAAAGGGATTTAAAGGACTTTAAGGTAGGAACATTATCCTTCATACATCATGCCATAGTTATATGCTTATGTGGATGTCATTGTTTGTAAATGTACTTTATCAATCAACATGATTTACCTAGAGAGGGGCATGTAGTGCTAGAAGTGCACTTACATTAGGAGTTGGTGACAGTCCAACTAGGTGTAGATAGTGGGGCTGGGCCCTACTCATGTATACATGATGATGAATGTTATGATGATGATGTGTTACAATGATGTGTTTATATTGTTCATTAATTGGTGCATACCTTGGTGCATATCATATTTACTTTCTGTATTTTCTATGAACGATAGCATGTTTCTACTGGGATTCCTTGGAGTCTCACCCTTTTTTTTAAAATAAACATCTCAGTAGGTGTTAATGGGATGAAAGGCAAAGGTACAGATACGAAGAAGTGATTTTCATGTGTCTCGATGCAAGGTCAAGGACGGTGGTTATAATTAGTCTATTCTTAAGATATTTTAGGAATCCTGTATATATTAGAATTTCCGTTGTATTTCTGTATTTTGTCGACGAACGACTTTGGATTGTAAATGAATACTGTTATTAGTATTATTGTACTTTTCTGTATGCCCATAGAATTCCGTCTTTATTACTCTTTGATTATCGAAATGGAAATAGGTGTTGACACTTCATACTTCATATTATACATGTTCCATTTTAAACCCAATGGAATTATCAAAAACACCAAAATCCAATCCAAACATAGAGAATATGTCTTCCCCTCAAGTGAACCATTCTTTATAAATCTGAAACAACTATTACAGGAAGAAGTAGTAAATTATACAAGCATTTCACCTCTCTTTACTAACATACTTATATTCTCTAATATTTCTGCAGTGAATATGTCTTCCCCTCAAGTGAACCATTCTGCAACACATGCCCATCATCAAGTGGTACATGCTGCATCATCGTAGGACCATCATTGCAACTCTTTGGCATTATCTCCTTTACTGAATTCTACCACAATAACAGCCCTTCTACAACTAATTCAAATAATAACACCACTGCAAGTCACTTATCTCCTATCTCCACTCAGAATATGTCGATTATAGATGGCTCTCCAATGCTCACAGTCTCAAGGTCTATTGATACTCCTGAAGAGGCAACTTCTACTATCACCTTATCTATCATGCCATAAATAGTTCAGAACCTTAACCCCATAGATCCCAGGAGCAAAAGAGGAATCTTTAAACCAAAATATACATACATTGGTCTCACTCACACTTATGAGATCATTCCTCACATAGAAAAAGAAGCTCTTCATATGCCCTTATTGAAACAAACAATACTAGAAGAATTCAAGGCTCTTCAGAAAAATGCAACCTGGATCCTTATCCCACATCCTCAACATCAAAAGGTGATAGAAAATAAATGGCTTTTCCAATCAAAATTCAATCTCGATGACACCCTTGCCAAGTGAAAAGATTGATTTGTGGCAAAAGGATTATGACAAACTGAAGGTATCCTATAATACCTTTAGCCCTGTAATGAAAGCTTCCACAAATCTTTCTCACAATTGCCGTGGCTTTTAACTGGGATATAAAATAACCGGACATTAATAATGAATTTCTCAATGGTTATTTATCTGAACCTATTGTTATGGAGCAACCTGAGGGTTTTATATGTCAATCTAAACCTCACTGTGTTTACGAATTGACCAAGGCACTCTATGGATTGGAACAAGCCCCAAGAGCATGGTTTGATAGGCTTTAAAGTGTTCTACTTGGCTAGGGTTTACTAACTCTAAAAGTGATGCTTCTCTTTTTACCTATTCTAATAAGAAGCAAATCTTGATGATTTTAACATACGAGATGATATTTTAGTCACTGGGAGCAACCCATACAGTCTTAACTATTTTACAGCCAAGCTACACAACATTTTCTTTCTTAAAGACCTCGTCTCTCTTCATTATTTTTTAGGGATTAAGGTATATAGAGATAAATTAGGGTTGTATCTCTCTCAAGGCAAATACATTAGTAATCTACTTGCTAAGTTCCAAATCACTAATGAGTCATCATGCCAAACACCCAGAGCTGCTCACAAATCCTTGTTTGCTCACTGGGGAGAATTACTTGCAAATCCTTCTCAATATCGTAGCACTGTGGGAGCCCTTCAATACCTATGCAATACAAGACTTGATATCATCTTTTGTAAGAATTATTGAGCGTATCTGGAGTGGGGCCGTTAATCTTTTGTGCCCATGCTAATCGGATCATAGTTTCAGAAGCGATTATGTCGCACAGCAAATACACCACCACAAGAAGAAGAAAAGAGTAATATAGTAGAGGGAATAAAGAGTTAGTTTGACAGAGTTTCTATATGTTGTTTTTAAGTTAGTCACAACTGAATCCTTGACACCTATTTATAGTGCTCTACGCACCCCTTCCTCTCTATTGATGTATCCTTCCATCAGAGAGACAAAATATCCATTCGATTGAGAGATATATTGTTTCAGTGAAACAATACCACTTGTAGAGTCATATTCTATCTATTAAATAATATGACTCATAATGGTTTGGGAAATATTACACATATCAACCCAAGCATTTATATTATTTATACTTTAACCCCCAATCCTATTAGGCTTGGGCCCAATCCACCAACGGTGGACTAGGCTATTTTCCAACATCTCCCACTCACACTTGGTGAATTAAATATGTCTCTTTTTCTTCCTTCTTTCATACTAGGTGCTTTGCCGTGACCGCGTAGGCATGACATCTGCATATAGGTATGTACTAGAAATATCCTTTATAGAGACTAGCACAAGACAACCTTCATTTTGTAGCTTGATTTTAATATTATACCTTAAATATCCTAGATTCATTTATATACACTTTCATATGGCTAATCTAATCCCTTTTGAGTCAGTGTAAAACTCAAATTGCCTTTCCAGTATGCATAGTATCCATACTTATGAAATTATAAAAAATAATACCATAAAGGACATGTCTCAGACACTAGCATATTTGTGTACATTTCAAGTAATCTTCCTTTCGCCCAGATATCACTTCAATATACATCAGCCACTTTCCTAACATAATACCATATATCGCATCTATCATGATCGTAGGACATATGCTAAAGTAGCAGACACTAAAGCACACCTCAATGATATTGTCAAAGTCAAAGGATGTCATTGGAAGAATTAGAAACTTTTGGGGGACTCACACAACAATTAAGCAAGGATCTTCTTACTTGCTTCCCGTTTGCGATTCTTGAGCACATGCGGTATGAACTATATGCTACAGTTTTACTCTTACACCAAAAGAGCGCACATCATTTTGCATTTTGTTGTTAACACTGTACTGACTTGAGTCTAGGCACTCCCAGCATCTAAACCCAAATTCTTCCTTTCTACTCAGACATCAATATTGAAGAATTTGTTATTTGGCTACAGGCATCATGAAAGTAGATGTCATTGATTCGATCCATACTTATATTTATGTTTATCGATCTCATCTTCACACGCTACATTGTTGTCAAGGCAACATAGTTTGTGTTTCTTCTCTATCATATCAACATTTAGCCGCTTTACTGGTGAACACAATTGTCTCATCTTTGCATACCCCTCCTAAGTGTCAAAGGCGGTTGCTCGTGTGAGAGAGACAACCTCACAAGCTTGTACGACATACTAGACATTGTATACTTTCATATAGACATTTGTACTAATAATAATAAGTACTTCAATTAATCATAAATGTAATAAAGTCTGCAATTTTACATTTTACGTACACCAAGTACCCTTACATGTTTTTCAAATGTTTCCTTGGCAATTGGGTTGGTAAGCGGATTAGCGACCATACTTTTGGTGGAAATATATTGTACAAAAATTATTTTCTGTGCTATATAATCTTTTACAAAATTGTACTGAATGTCTACATGCATGGTCTTACTATGATACTTGGGATCTTTAGTATAGGCTATGGTTGTAGTGTTATCACAATGCATTAATGCTGGATTGGTACTCTCATTGCCAAATCCAAGATGTTCAATGAACCTCTTCAACCATAAAGCCTTTTGTGCTGCTGCTGTGCATGCTACGAACTCGGCTTCCATAAAATGTAAAGCAATACATGTCTGCTTCTTACTACTCCAACATATGGCGCCATTATTCAGTAAGAAAGTATATCCTGAAGTTGATCTTTGCTCTTCCTCATCTCCGCCTAAATCAGTATCTGAGTGTCTAACCAGGCGTAGATCGCTTCCTTTATAGCATAGTGCATAATCAGATATGCCTTTTAAGTATCTCATGATCCTTTTTACTGCTTTCCAATGACACTCACCTGGGTTGGACTGGAACCTACTTACCAATCCTACCACAAAGCAGATATCTGGCCTTGTACACATCATTGTGTACATTAAACTACAATAGCACTAGCATAGGGAACTTTCATCATTTTCTTTTGATATGACTCAGTTTTAGGACACATCTCATGGCTTAAGGTTATACCAAAAGCCACTAGGGTATCTAAGGAATTGCAGTTGCTCATATTAAATCGTTCAAGAATCTTTTTAGTATAATTTTCTTGTGAAAGATATAAGATTCTTTTTGAATGATATCTTTGGAACTTAACTCCAAGTATGTACTCTGCTTCACCCATGTCTTTTATTTCAAGATTTGATGAAAGTCAATCTTTAATAGCTATAACTGAATTTAGATTATTTCCAACCAATAGTATATCATCTATATATAAGGATAATATAACAAAATTACCCTCAAATCGTTTGATGTAGACACAGTGGTCCTCTTCAATCATTTGGAAATTATAAGAGGTTATTGCTTTATGAAACCTCAAATACTACTGTTTGGATGATTGATTGAATCCATAAATAGACCTTTAAAGTTTACAAACTTTGTTCTCTTTTCCTTTTTCAATAAAACCTAATGGTTGTTCCATATAGATTTCCTCATCCAAATCACCATTTAGAAATGCAGTTTTAACATCCATTTGATATAATTCGAAGTCCAAATTGTTTACTATTGCTAGAATAATTCTTATAGAATTAAATCGTACCACAGGTGAAAAGGTATCTTTATAATCTATACCTTCCTGCTGTGTATACCCCTATACAACTAATTGTGCCTTATACTTATCAATTGATCCATCCACTTTTCTCTTTATTTTGAGAACCCACTTGTTCCTAATGGCTTTTCGCCCTTTCGGTAGGTCAACCAATTCCCAAACTTTATTTTTTTCTCATTGAGTTCATTTCTTCTTCCAATGCCTTTTTCCATTCATCTTTAGCAAGACTCGATAAGGCTTCTTGTACTAACGTGGTTCATCATCCCCATTAGGAGTAACAATAAGTGCTTCACTTTCTATTTAGAAGTGTCTTTTAGATATACTTTCCCTGTTACTCTTTCTTGTAGGAACTTCTTGTCTTTGTCTTTTTTTTTTGTTTAGGTCTTTACGTTGACCTTTATAAGCTCCCACTTAAATTGACATGTTGGGATAATTCAGGCATACCAATATGTTCTATATTTGTTTGTTCCTGTGTCTCATAAAGAGATACAGTGCAGTCAATGTCTCCCCTATTAGAGAATTCATTTTCTAGAAATATAGTATCTCTAGATTCAATTTCAGTCACTATTCCATCTTCATTTTCACCTATAAAGACGTATCCTTTGGATTGTTCAGAATACCTTATAAAGATACATTTCTTTCCTCTAGGACCTAACTTGCCATACTTATGAGAATTATCATGAATGTATGCAGCTGACCCCTATAGTCTAAGGACAATAAGATTTGGCTTGCGTTTTGTCCATAACTCATAACGTGATAAAGCAACTGATTTTGAGGGCACACAATTAAGTATGAAGGTAGTAGTCATTAAAGCATCACCCCAACATGAAATTGGAAGATTTGCCTGTGCCATCATTAACCTAACCATGTCTAGAAGCGTTCTATTTATTTTTTTAGCAACTCCATTCTGTTGTGGAGTACCAGGGATAGTTAGCTACCTAATTATCCCTTTTTATTCATAGAGATCTTTAAAATGATCAGACAAATATTCATGTCCTCGATCAGTACGTAATACTTTAACTTTATTGTCTATTTGATTTTCAACTTCATTTACGTATGATCTAAAGCAATTGAGATCCTCAGACTTATGTGTGATCAAATAGACATGACCGTATCGTGAATAGTCATCAATAAAACTGATAAAATACCAAGCTCCATACCTTGCTCTCACACTCATTGGACCGCAAATATCGGAATGAATTATTTGCAATAGTTGTTCTGATCTGGTTCCCTTACCAAAAGGTTTTCTAGTTGCCTTACCTGCTAGACAACTTTCACACAAGGACATTTCCATATTGGATATGGATCCTAGCAAACCTTATTTTTCTAGTTTAATCATTTTATTTTGATTAATATGCCCAATCTAGGATGCCGAACAACCATACACTAGTGGAAAATTGACTTTTTAGACTGGTTAAAAAAGACTTTTTAGACCGATTGTGAATTAGGTTTTATTATAGCACATCTAAAAAGTATGTTATTTTTTACAACCGGTCTTAAAAGTCATACTTTTAAGACCGGTTGTTTCTAAAACTGGTCTTAAAGGTCACCTTTAAGACCTGTTCTGCCTACAACCGATCTTAAAGGTTAGACCTTTTAAGACCGATTGTGCCTACAACCGGTCTTAAAAGTCCATCGTTTAGACCGGTTGTGTGTCACAACCGGTCTTAAAGGTGGACCTTTAAGACCTGTTGTGCCTTCAACCGATCTTAAAGTACTTTTTAGACCGGTTGTGACAACAACCGATCTTAAAGGTTCTATTTTTTAAAAAAACGTCCCTTTTATATATATACACGCAGTGGATGCTCCAATTTTTACAGCAGTACAAAACAATCACATATTTCAATTTCAATATTCAAAAGTAGCAGTCTATAGCAGTAACAAATTTTCATACAAGCCTGTCACACATTGATTATTCATTTGTAGCAATTTAATTACAGTATGGAAAATATGGCAGCAAGTAATGTAAACTTCATTGGCTCAATTTCAGTGCAAATGCACTTGTAGTTTCAGTCCCTGCATTTCATAGATTTAATTTACTATAATATCTTTCCAAACACTCAATTTGGTTCCAGCAAGGTAAATGAAGTGTAAATGCACATTTTCACCAAGTTTTAAACAACATCCACTTCAACACAGAGGCCAGAAATAAGGAAAAACTAGGAATTAGGTCAGACAATGTTAACAGCAGACCAGTACAATAGAATGTACAGCAAAACTCAGATGAAGATAATCCTTGACCTAACCCAACCTGCAAAAACAAAAAGCTGACAAGAAATTAATATCAAATGCACAGAAAATGCCAAATAGATTTGCTCAATTTCAGCAAAGGCTTCATAATGATGCAGAAATTTATTTAAATCCCAGACTTCGAGAAACTATGCATGACAGCTTAATGTACAACTTTGACAGTAATTCCAGTTACAGTAGAGTGCAAGCAAATTTGTCAAGAATTTAGCCAAAGGTAATGACCAACCTTAGTTTAACACTACATAACACCAAAGTGCAATTAGACACTAAGGAGGACCAAATGACAGCAGTCATGAATCTTGAAGCAACAAAGAACAATGCAAAATGCAATGGATGAAATGGAATGCATGTATTTGTCTATCTATATGCAACTCCCTAAGTATGAAGTAAGTAACAGATTGCACAGAAGCAACATAACAGATTTCACAAAAGCAATGACAGCAGCAAGATCAACAACAAGCACAAATAAAGGTGCAAACCAGGTAACTTTTAATTAAACTTCCAAAAAATGGTAATTAGTGTAGAACAAGGTTCAAGATCAAATGTCACAATTTAAGCAACAAGCTAAAATTAGATTCTAGGAACTCCGAATTCACTCCATTTCTTACAATTTCAATGTGTAACATGAAGTTGTCTAAAACTAAAAACATGCAGGAATGTCCAAATAGACGAATTTGCTAAGAAATGGATGCAAAACTTTGAAATGACAACGGCAGCAATAAAATTCAAGTATTGATACAAGCAACAGCAGAAATTCCTCAGTTTTACTGAATACAAAAGGAAAAAAATTTCAAAGGTCAGTCTCTCATATCCTATGCCTCCTATATCACCCATATCATAGAAATTGTCCTACACATATACATAAACCTTGTTAGCAATACATATGAGAACAATATACAATGTAACGTTGGATTCAAAAACTCACTATTTTTGTAATAGCTCATAGATGAATTCAGCATAACGTGTGTGAATGAAATCAATATCTTCTTCAGGAAAGGGATCAGCAAGATCAAACATCTATAACACCAAAACCAGACGAACATTAACTTAGTAACTTAAAAACAATAAAGTAATACAAAAGTTCTGAAATATAAATTTATCTCTTGAGTAAAATCAGTTGTGCCTAGAGTGATAATATTGTAAATGTGTCTCAAAACATAAAAACCACATAAGTTGGACCCCTGTGGTTGCCTACGACTCTGAGAAAAAACATGATATCATTAAAACAAATATAAAGGCATGGCTTATTACATTCGTTAAACAAATCAATATGTACTAACCTTTGGCAAGATCCATGTAGGGTCCTTTAAGTCATGAATATGCTTACCACAATCAGTGTGTAGAAATGTCCACATAGCCCTATAATCATCACAATCACAAAGGTTATTGGTTTTACACAAATTCCATAAAATTTGTACTCAAAAGATAATAATGCAAGAAAACTAATGAGTTTATGGTCTTTTTCAAACCATTCCCTGGTTTGAAGTAGAGGGAACATAAGAGGATGACAGTGTAACTACTCTTGCATAGAAGAACAACTGTCAATGATCACTGAAAAAAAAAGAAGAGTATCAAGCAAACAAAACATTATATAAATTATAAAATATCAGTTTGTTTCTTACCCATGCACATATGGAGCCAAGAAACACTCAGTTCCAGTTTCACTAAGCCTCTTTAATAAGTATCTATGTCTGATAGCAGCAGTGGTCCCTTTCTCTTGGATGTGTGGGGGCATAAGAATCCAAATTTTTCGCTTTTGCTAGAGGAGACCAACCTACGATGCATTTACCTATAATAATGCAAGTACATAAATCAAAGGTAAACGGTGAAAATTTTAAAATATTTACTTTGAATTGTAGAAGATACTTGCATTAAGAATAGTTGGTCAATCCTAATCATAAGATTTTGTCTAGGAGCTACCAGGGACATCAAATCATCCCTCTCAAGATAGCATTCACCCCTGACTGTCCAACAACTAAATCTGTAGGCCAATCTCTTATTTTTAAGGATGTATCATATGCCATCAGAATCACTTGTTGGATGATATTTAATGGAGGCTGTGAAACTTCTTGCTAAGTAAAGGCAGCTGGACTTAGTGGGACTTTGATCAGACTTTCCTTAGCTCAAACAGAAACAAGGTTCGCTGGCCATAAGATGAACGTACCCAAGACATCACTTACGATCTTAAATTCATCAGAAGGGATAGGGACAGGTCCATCTGCAATAATCACCTCATCAACTGACACTTGGACTTGATCAGCTTCCATTTGTTGGTGGTGGACAATTGCTCCCAGGATATGCACACTACCCCATGAAACTAACCGTCTCAAAGGATCCTCAACAAAAATATCACAAAGTAAGTTATCTTGCAGGACCCTCTTATGACTGCCCAATGTTGCAACAACTACCTTTAATGCTCTGCTTATTAGGATCAATCGATTATGGCTAGGGAGCAGTGGTATCTTGTCTTGAGCTCATAAACACTATCATTTCCTCTTTCAACTTGCTCAACCGGGTATCTATTAGTGCATCAAATGATACTTCAGCCTCAGCCTTTACTTCTACTCTTACAGTGGCCAACATAGTCTCCAATTCCTCCCTAGTCATGATGTTTGAGGAATGGCGTACGGGGGCTCTAAAGAAATCCCTTATCCCCACCCCTCCTCCAACTCCCCTAATACGGCATGGATGCTCATGTTTGCCAGTAGCAACAGTTAGAATATCATTCCTACCCTCCGACTTAAAAAATCCCTCAACTTGTTTTTTTCTATGTTCCTCCTATAAGATAATACAAAATAACAAACATAAGTAATGAAGTATGTTTCTTATGTAATTAATAACAGCAATGATATATATTTACAATTCTTTCACCTACTATACGAGATTGTTCACTTATATAAGACCCCCTCCTCTTTTGGTGGGCAAACAATCATTTTTCTTCACGACGAATCGGAGATGGTGGAGAAAGAAGAACAGAAGGATCGGATTGAAATGCTTCTTCCAATCTCTTCTGTTTGGCCACCAATAAGTCTCTTTCAGCCTTTGCATAACCCCCACGAGATATTGTATGTTGGCAATCCTTCTTTCTACCACTCTCTTATGCTTTTTGTATTTTTGCCTGCAAATAAGAAACTATACAAAAGGAAAGTGTTATAATTAATTAAGATAATTGCTAAGTAAATAAAATGAAAAATAAGTCAACTAACCAAAGATTCTGGAGTGGTCTGAAGCCTAACAAATGCTTGCCAAGTCACTTGATCAAGAAATGTATACTTGTAGCACGGATTAAGATGAGGCAGACCATCTTTCACCTCGATATGAATGTAATTGTTGGTCAGATTTGTCTTAAACTTGCTCCAGCGCTCATAACAATACGTCATTATCTTGTTGTACAAGATCTCACTCTGAGGAACATCGTAGGTGAGCTAGAATGCATGCAATGAAGGAGTAAGTGACAAATTTATGACATATTTGATAATAATTTCTTACATACAGAAGAGAATTGTATACCTAGATAGTGTCCCAAATATGTTGCTTCGCCTTTTCATTGACATTTCTCCACTCCTCTATCAAGATGCTCGGCTTGTTGCATGCAAAGAGGCCAATAAAACTCCTATATCGGCTTGCATTAGGCCCGATTGGAATATAATAACTATCAAACTCAATCGGTATCGTTTAGCCTGCACTCTAATTGAGGGAAACATCTGTCAACCATGTGCCACATCTACCCCTCCGTACAGACTGGCTACTGGCACTACAAAAAAAACGTGATTTAGTAGCGGTTAAAAATAGGTATTCGTAGCGGTTCTAACCGCTACAAACTAGGTTAGTAGCGGTTAGAAAAACCGCTACTAAATCGTACGTTGCAAGCGGTTTTGTAGCGGTTATATAAAACCGCTACTCAATCAAAAATAACCGCTACAAACTTTGTAGCGGTTAATAGTAACCGCTACAAAATCAAGAGATATTTGTAGCGGTTATATAACCGCTACAAATATGAAAAATTTTATTTACAGTCTTTAAAAAGAATTTTTTTTGTAGCGGTTAAAAAACCGCTACAAATATATAAAAATGAAAATTTGTTAAAAATGACTTTTTTTATTTGTAGCGGTTAAGAAACCGCTACCAAATTTGAATTTCATGAAATTAGTAGCGGTTCTTAGAACCGCTACTAATTTCATGAAATTCAAATTTACCGCCAAAAAGGCGCGTTATTTAGTAGCGGTTTAATAACCGCTACAAATATTTAAAATTTTTTTTAAAAACACCCGTTGATATTTTTCTTTTTTTTCAATATTATATTAATTAGTTTAATTTGTTATTATTTTATCTATTTCAATTAGTTTATTATTTAATAGTTTAACTTATCAATAAATTAAAAAGAAAAAATGTAATTGAATATGATTAGTATAAAATTTATGTTAATAATATTATTAACGATAGTTAGGTAATAAAGAATTATTATGTTTTATAATATAATGTAATTGTATATGAAAAATAAATGAAAATGAGATAGAGTTAAGATATATCTAGAAAAAAAGATGTTTAGAATAAATTTTATAGAAAGGAAAGAAGTATTCTAAAAGAAATTGAAAATGTTGTTACCATATTTGATCGTATTATTCAGCTCCTCTACTCATACGAAAGAAGTTGTAAATGAGAGGAAATGAAAGAAGGGTAAGGTGAAAAGAAATTGGGGAGTGTTTGAAATGAGTTGTGATAAGGTTATTTATAGGGATTCACGTATTATTTGTAGCGGTTAATGTAGCAGTTACTAATTAGTAGCGGTTATTTATATTTTTGTAGCGGTTTAATTATTTGTAGCGGTTAATGTAGCGGTTATTATTTAGTAGCGGTTTTTATTTTTTTGTAGCGGTTTAATAACCGCTACAAATATTATATTAATTTTTTTAAAAAAAAATTTTTTTACATTTTATTTTAACACAAATTTTTTGCATTTTTTGTAAAGAAAAATTTTTTACACTTGAATTCTACAAATATTATTTTAATTTTTTTTTTACATTTTTTTTTAACACAAATTTTTTGCATTTTTTGTAAAGACGAATTTTTTACAATTGAATTTGATCACTTATCGTCGCCATCCCTACAGAAATTTTGTAGAAAAATTACTATTATTGATGTATTATTAAATTTAAAAAATTTAATTGAAATGACGTGGACTTAAAAAAACTCACCGCAGTAGAGGTAAATTGTCATCGCCTTCAGGGAAGTAGTTTTCAAAATCAGCTGGCTGAAATGGCTCACTCTCGTAGGCGATGTTATCGCCTTCACCCATATCGTAAAGGTCTCTTGGCTTTAAATGAACGACCATGTGCCAATCCCTATGCCGCTCGTCCTCGACATAATAAACCTGATGTGCCTCTGAAGCTAGAATATACGGCTCATCATCTTGAGAAATACCAGTATGAATCGGGCGTGAGAAATTGACTGATGTGATCCCTAGGTCGTCAGTTGTCAGTCCCCGAGAAGTAGTGGTATTTGCCCACAAACACTTGAACAGCGTCACGGTGAAACGGCCTTGATAATTAAGCTCGACCACATCAAGAAGCTTGCCATAATAAGGGACGCCTCCGAACTGCATGTTGGCGTCACTGCTGCTCGCATAACTCCTTGTCCCAAATGTGCCATAAACACCCGAATTCTGTGTTTGCAATCCCTGATCCCGTGAAACCGTGCAAAACTTAAAACCATTGACATTGTATGCTGTAAACCGTTTTGCATGATCAAGAGGGCCGATTGCGAGAGATCTGAAATGCGGTGAGTGTGGGTTGTGGTCATTTAGTATTCTGCGCGCAAACCAGGCCGGGAATTCTCTGTGGACCCTCCTATCAACTTCCCAGGATGTCTGTGTACGGATCCTGAGCTGACGCTTGACATGACTTCTGAATTCCCTGCAATTAATAATGGAAAGGCGTTAGTGAAATGAAAGTGAGAAATGTTACGAAAGATATAGATCGAATAACATACATGTGAGTGTACAATTCTTACCGTATGAAAGGCTCAACTTGAGTGCAATTAATCAAGACATGTCTATGTGCTTGGAACTTCTCAGTTGCCGTTAGTTTGAAGTTCTCAGTTGCTCCAACTGGTTTACCAACACGAGGGATAAATTCTCCTGATGTCGGCGCAGGTTCAGGACAATCGTCAACACGAGGCGGGCGGTTGAAAGCCGTCTCAAGATCATCAAAGTACCTTGAGCAAAAATATAGCACCTCATCCCCTATATAGCCTTCAGCTATAGAACCTTCTGGCCACGCCTTATTCCTCACGTAAGATTTTAATTTCCCAAGGAACCTACGAAGTACATAAGAGAAAATTGATATAAAATGATGAAAAGGACGACGAGCAAACATTAAATACGGACAATAAATGAAAGCACATATTTAAAATGAGTACCTCTCAATCGGATACATCCAACGATATTGTACTGGTCCAGCGAGCTTTGTTTCATGAACGAGGTGGACTGTGAGGTGAACCATCACAGTAAAAAAGGACGGAGGAAAGATCATCTCCAAGTGACAAAGCGTAAGAATGATTTTCGACTGCAGCTGATCGAGCTCCTCAACGATCAAAACCTTAGAACACAACTTCCGAAAGAAAGAACAAAGTTCCACCAAAACGATGGAAACATCGGGAGGAAGTGTATTCTTTATAGCCAGAGGGAGTAACTGCTGCATAAGAACATGTGAGTCGTGACTCTTCAGGCCAGCAACCTTTCGAGCCTGCAAGTCGACACATCGAGAAATGTTGCTTGAATACCCATCAGGAACTTTTAATTTCTTCAAGGTCGCGAGGAACACATCCTTGTTCGGTTTTGTGAGGGTAAACTTTGCCGGTGTAAATCTGTCATGCTCATCTGGCCAAGCGTCTTCACGAACTCCCATGTCGCGTAAATCTTTCCTAGCTTGAAGGTGATCTTTTGTCTTGCCGGGTTCGTTAAGCAGCGTATACAGCACATTGTCGCAAACATTCTTTTCAATGTGCATTACATCAAGACTGTGGCGAAGTAAATTAGATCTCCAATACGGAAGCGTGAAGAAGATACTTATCTTCTTCCACTGCTGAGGCGCCGAAGTCCTGCGCATCTTTTCGCGAGTTTGCGCTGAACCGTCGCTTTTTCCAAACTCGACGTCAACATGCTCAAGCTGCTGTAAGATATCTGTACCGGACAAAGTCTGAGGTGGTCCTCTTTTCTCTGGTTTCCCATTGAAGCGATTCCGTTGCAATCTGAATTTATGCGTTCCATTGAGAAACCTCCGATGCCCCATAAAGCACCACTTTCGGCTGTGGGGAAGGCGCAGTGCGTCAGAGTCGAAATTGCAAGCCGGACACGCCGACCCAGTGTGCACATTCCAACCAGATAATGTGCCAAGGCCAGGAAAGTCACTGATCGTCCACATCAAGGCTGCAAGCATGTTGAACAAAGTCTTGCTGTGAGCGTCGTACGTCTCCAAGCCAACATTCCACAGGTCAAGCAATTCCGCAATAAGCGGTTGGAGATACACATCGATGTCATTGCCCGGTGCCTTTTTGCCTGGAATGATCATAGACATAATGAAAGAGCTTTGTTTCATACACATCCAGGGGGTAAGTTGTAGGGAACTAAGACTACCGGCCAAATGCTGTAACTTGTGCTAAGATTCCCGAAAGGATTGAAACCGTCGGTCGCCAACGCAAGCCGGACATTTCTGGGGTCATTCGTAAAATCTGGAAAGTCGTTGTCAAACGTTTTCCAAGCAGCTGCATCCCGCGGATGTCTTAATTTACCGTCTTCATTTTTATCAACGGCATGCCACCTCATGTGCTCAGCAGTTTTAGACGACATAAATAATCTTTGTAGACGAGGTTTCAAAGGGAAGTACCTGAGAATCTTTGCAGGTTTCTTCTTCTGCTTTTTCCCCTTCCGAATTGTCTTGTACCTCGATGTGTGACATCTCTTGCACGTCTCCCTGCTGGAATCGTCTCCCCAATACAGCATACAATCATTTGGGCACGCATCAATCTTTTGATAATTCAACCCCAACCTGTTGATGATCTTCTTGGCCTCGTAGAAGGTTGTGGGAATCTCGGCGTCGGGGAATGCATCTTGTAATAAGTCGAGCAACATCGACATCCCCTTATCCGTGATCCCACACAAGCACTTGATATGATACAATTTGATCAAGAAAGATAATTTAGAATATTTGCGACAACCTTGATATAAAGGACGATCTGCCTCATCCATCAAGCTGAAAAAATCCCGAGCTGCTTCATTCCCCATAAAAGCCGGTTCAAAGCCGTGCACTTCTTCGTTGAAGTTGTCGCCTTGAACTCCAAACGCATCACGCATAGCATCATTCACAGGATCATCTTCATCTACTTGAACGCCTACTTGAGAACTTCGAGGAAGAGCCTCGTCGTATCTAATGCCGGCCTTCTCACCATGAACTGCCCAGAACGTATAGTCCTCCGGGAAAGGCTTCACAAGCAAATGTTCCTTCACAACATTTCGTGGATGCCACTTCTTGAACTTGCATTTCCGACACGGACAGACGATCTTGCCGTTACAGCTGGCGTGAGTGAATGCGAAATCTAAGAAACTGTTTAATCCGTACAAATATTCAGGAGAATTGCGCGGCAACCTTATCCATAGCTACAAGTGAGAGAGAAGAAAGTATAGAGAAGAAGATGAGTGAGAAGATAATGACGAATGCCTAGAACCTTATATTCTGAAAATCCAACGTTTATAACTTTGTAGCGGTTATAAAACCGCTACAACAACCGCTACAGAAATTCCAACGTTTATAATTTAGTAGCGGTTACATATATAAAACCGCTACTAATATTCAAGCTGTTAATTGGTGGGAAATTCAAAATGTACTTGTTGAGTATTAGTAGCGGTTTTATATCTATAACCGCTACTAATGTTCAACCTATTAGTAGCGGTTATATATATAAAACCGCTACTAATATTAAAGCCGTTGGACATTAAATATAAAAATAATTTTCTAATTTGTAGCGGTTATACATAAAATAACCGCTACAAATGTGCACAAAGGCGACAAATTTGAAAATTCAAATGATTTGAGTGTTTGTAGCGGTTATTAGTGTATAACCGCTACAAACATATATATTTGTAGCGGTTTATGAAGAGAAACCGCTACAAATATATAAGTAAATTTGTAGTGGTTAGGTGTTAAAACCGCTACAAATATACATTTATAAATTATTTATAAATGTATATATAATTTATTTTTTTTAAAATATATTAAAAAAAAATAAATTATATATATATTTAATTTATAAAATTATATATTTGTAGCGGTTATGTACTAATAACCGCTACAAATATATATATTTGTAGCGGTTTTTGGTTAAAACCGCTACAAATATATACATTTGTAGCGGTTTTAACCTAAAACCGCTACAAATATATATATAATTTTTTTTTTTAAATTTAGATTTAAATCATTTATAAATTATTTCAATGCGATATAATAATATAAATATAATTATATAAAACACAATAAGAAAATTCTGAAATAAAATCTCATAAATATTTACAAATGTTTAAAAGAAAAGAAAATGTCCTAAACTAAGGAGCTGGGGGCTGATCCTCTGGTGCTCCCTCAGGTGGGGCTCCCTCAGATGCCGCTGGATCAGGCCGCTGCGCAGACTGAACCGCACCATCGTCATCAGCAGGAGGAGGAGCAGTAGGAGGAGGAGCAGTACTCGGGATGACGTAGTGAGGGACAGGGGGGACCGCTGGATGCTGCACGTCCGGGAACAGCCGACGCCAAGCTCCCTCGAGCATAGTGTTCGCGATCTCACGCCACTGCATCTGCTGAGCGTACATCGTATCTGAGTGTACCTGCAGCATCTGCTGCATCTGCTGCTGCTGCTGCTGCATCTGCTGCTGCTGCTGCTACGTCTGCTCCAGATCTGACCGCAGCTGGTCAATCGACTCGTCCCTCCGACGTCTGACCCCTCTAGAGCTGCCAGCCTCAGAGGCGGCGCTCCTGCCGTAGATCATGCTGGGTCTGGCGCCTATCCCCATCCCCCGCACTCGTCCGGGGTGCTCAGGCTGACTAAGGCCCGCCTTCAGAGGAGCCGTCGGGTCCACTGACCCCTGTGACTCCTCAGGCTGGGTCTGTCGCAGCTCAGCCTGCGACAGCTGCATCCGCTCCTGCCATTTTATGAAACAATTAATAATTACTATTTTTCATTATTAACTTGATTTTATAAAAAAATATAATAATAAAATAACTTACAATCACCGCCTCTGCCTGCTGAGAGGTCGCAGTCCCGTCACGGTGTCTGTGTGTGATGGCGTACAGCTCCGCATAGTCCGTCTGACGGTTCTCCTGCTGTGCCCTCGTCTCCTGAAACAATTACAAAACAATTAGTATTATGAAATAATCAGCTAAAAGTAAGTGAAGCACTTGAAAAGTTACCAGCTCGCTGTAGGTCACAGCAAAGGTCTTCGATCCTGCTGTGTGGTGGATCGTCTGCTGCGCCCGGATCGCGGCGTTCCTCTGAGAAAGCTCCTGGAAAAACAAATAATTAAATGTATTATAAAATTTGAAATTGAATACAAATTAAATTGAAATTATAATTTAATATTTAACAATTAGAAAATTATATATCAAAAATATAATAAATACATTACCTGCGCCTGAGGGCTCCTCCTGAACTGGACGAAACGCGCCCAGTCGTTCGGCGGCACGCCGTCCGGGACTCTCTCCTGCAGCTGCTCCAGAGGCATCGTCCCGTCCCCATCCACACTGTGGAACAGACGGTTCCTCCTGTTCCTCCAGGCGTCGCCCATCTTCACGAGGGCGTACCTCTTCCGGTTGGCCCGGACGGCAAACCGCAGCTGAAAAAAATACATTTAAATATCAATAATTATAAAAACCATAATTTAAATAAAATAATTAAATAGAATTAATTAAAAAATATTAATTGAATAGTTTTAATTACCTGAATCACCTCCTCCCAAGCCTGGTCCTTCGGCCCCCTCGGAATGTGCCTCCAGGTCGGGAAGTGAAGGGGGAACCGCATCCAATTCGCTCCCAGGTCGCTCAGGAAGCGGTTGAGCAGGTGACCCCCATTGTGGATCGGCTGGTCAGTGCCCTCGTTCCACGGCACTAAAACTCGCAGGGACCGGTCCATGCTGTTCAGACCGGCCACATCCAGCCTCCTCGTCGACACATTCCCCTGCTCATCTGCACAGTTGACCGCACGTTAGATAAATTATAATTCAAAGTTAAAAAGTTAAAAAATTAAAAAATTAAATAATTTACCTTCGACCTGCACCTCAAACCCAGTGGACCGCGAAGACGACCCTCGTGGATTGTTCTGCTCCCGAGCCTCTTCCTCATCGAGGAACTGCTCCATCTCCCTGAACCCACTAATCGGGATCTCGAACTCCTCCTTGTTGAGGAAGTCCTCAACGCTAATCTCTGGCACCTCCACCTCAGGCACCTCAGCTGCGGTCGTCGCCTGTGGGATCGTATGCGGATCCTGTGGGAGGATGGGCTGAGATGCCTCGGTAGCCCTGCCTGCGCGCTGCCCCCTCCCTCTGCCCCCTGCCCCCTGCCCGGCTGCTGCCACCCCGTAAAGTCGGTCTGGGGGGCACAGGGGCCTTCCCCTTATCCTGTCCTGAAGCCATATCAACTGTACAAATTAAAAAAAAAATTAGTCCATTATTCTACACAAATATAATAAAAATACGTGTTATATACGTACCTCAAGTGTAAATACTGCGGAATACTGACCAAAAACTCCTATAGACTCGTCTGAACGCTCAAATATCGAATAAACCACTCAGAGAAACCTTAAGAAACAAAATGAGCAAAATGAGAAATGGAGGAGGGGAGGGGTTTAAATAGGCCGGATATTAGTAGCGGTTATTAAACATAACCGCTACTCTAACCGCTACAAATATCCAAATTTGTAGCGGTTCTACAATAACCGCTACAAATCTTCACAACGTTTGAAATTCTGTAGCGGTTATTGCCCAGAACCGCTACAAATTTGGAGTCTCTTGAAATTCTGTAGCGGTTCTTGCCCAAAACCGCTACAAAATTCTGACCTTTGGTATTTTGTAGCGGTTATTGTGCATTAACCGCTACAAAATAACCGCTACAAGTTTTGGCGGGAATTTCGCGCCAAATTTGTAGCGGTTTTTTGTAGGTAACCGCTACAAATATTCTTGCCGCTACAAATTTGTAGCGGTTTAGGAAAAAACCGCTACAAATACTATAATTTGTAGCGGTTTAAGATAACCACTACAAGTGCACCGCTACGAAATACCTTTTTTTTTGTAGTGTGAGCTCACTATGACCCTGGCTCTGAGCATTGCTAGGCTCACCCTGATTAACACTAGCTGGCTGACTCTGCTGATCACTAGATGGCTGACTTTCCTGAGCACTAAGTGGCTGACTCAGAGGTGTAGTAGGTGGCTGATCCTCTGTACTAGGATGCTACGGATTCATTATTTTCCTGTAATGACAACAAAGAAAGATAAATCCTAAGCTATGACATAAGAAGATTATATCGATAAAATAACTAAACTTATTCTTCGGATATAAATCATAATCATAATTACTTTAGTTAGTTAACTTCAAAGTAGTATATAAAGAGATATCCTCCCATATTCCTTCATGATGATCATTTCTTGTGCCGTGCGCATTAGCTGCTTCATCTTCTTCGTTCAATTCTGGTAGACCCCTAGAAAAAGAGGGAGTCTCTTTTCTCGTCAATATCAACTACCCTTTTCCCTTGGAGAGCTACAGACCACATTTTATTTTCTTGATCAATGATATAGAACACTTGTTACGCCTGATCTGCCATAATGAAAGGTTCATCTCCAAAACTTCTACTATTCATATCTACTAATGTAAATCCTAACCTATCGATCTTCACACCATTATTGACATCAACCCACTTGCATTTGAAAATGGGAAATCTAATTTAACATAGTCAACCACCCAAATCTCTTCAATCACCCCATAATAAGGTATGGCAGCCAATGTAGGGTTCTTATCTTTCAAACTAAAGAAGTGCATAGATTCAGCCACTAATAGAACACCACTGTTCTAGACGGTGCTTTTATCATCTAGGGACTTTGTGTAAAAGGTATAACCATTGATCACAAATGAAGTCCAAATGATGACATCAACTTCAGGACCACGTGCTAACCAATTTATTGTATCAGAAACACATTCTTCTCCATCAACCTTTTGTTTAAACTAATGTGCGAAAGTTCTGTTATACTCCCTAATTAACCTTTGTTCAGTCATTCGACTATTTTGTTTACGTACAACTTCTTTATGGTCATTCATGTAATATTGAACTTCATCAACATTGTTTAAGATGTACAAGTGGACTTGTTGCAATTCATTAGCATCTATGCTCTTTATTGTTGCCCCGCATTTACCCCCTTCTTGATCATGACGTTTAGGAAGGCCAATATGTCATACATCTGACAAATAATGTTGACAAAATTCTATAGCTTCTTCATAAACATTTTTTAAACAATAGATGCTTCAGGCCAGTTGGGGTTCTTCACATACCCTTTTAAGATTTTCATAGTTCTTTCGATTGGGTACATCCACTGGAAATAGGTAGGTCCATACAACTTTATCTCCCTCACTAAATGAACAATCAAGTGTACCATGATGTCAAAAAAAGAAGGAAGAAAAAGTTTATCAAGCTGGCATAAGATCATATATCCTTCATTTGCCAATTCCTCCAATCTTTCTGTGTCACTAACTTTACAACAAATGGCATTGAAGAAGAAACAAAGTCTAGTCAATATGTGTTGAAGATCATATTCGGTAATGTCTCGAATAGCTACTGGGAGTAGTTGTTGCATTAAGACATGACAATCATGAGACTTTAGCCCTATTAACTTCAAGTCTTTCATCGATACAAGCTTTTTAAAATTTGAAGAATACCCTGAGGGAACTTTAACGCCATGTAAACACTCACAAAAGCTTCTTTTCTCATCCTTAGACAAAGTATGTGCAGCTGGAGGACAAAAATTTTTATTACCACATGGCCTTGGATGTAACTATTCTCGTATTCCCATTTCTTGCAAGTCTAATCTTGCCTTCATGCCATCCTTAGAACTTCCTTGTATGTTGAGCAGTGTCCCAACAATACTACCATATACGTTTTCTCCACATGCATGAAATCAATACAGTGTCTGACGTCAAGATTGCGCCAATATGGAAGATTGAAGAAAACGAACCTTTTTTTTCCATATATTTTTCTCATTTCTACTCTTTGATGACTTACCAAAGATAGTATTGATATTTTTCACCTTTTCATAAATTTTCTCCACAATCAATGCCTCTGGAGCATCTTCAAACTCTTGGCCACCTAAAAAAGCTTTTTTTTAATCTACGATAAGGGTAGCTTCATCTAAGAAATCGCCTTTGGCAAAGGTAAACCATCTTTCTTCCATGTTGAAGTTGATGGTAGCATGTGCCTTCTTCACATATCAGACATGCTTTGTGGCCTTTAACGCTATATCCTGACAAGTTCCCATATATAGGGAGTCATTTATAGTACAAAAGATCATTGCTCGCATATTAAAAGTCTCCTTCTTGTTCGCATAAAAAACATCAACACCTTTATCCCACATCTCTTTCAAAACTTCGATCAAGGGTTCTAGGAAAACATTTATGTTATTTCCAAGTTGCTTTAGTCCCGAAATCAACATAAATAACATAATGTACTTTCGTTTCATACATAAGAAAGGAGATAAGTTGTAAATTACCAACAGAACAGGCCATGAACTATGTATACTGCTTAGGCTACCATAAGGATTCATGCCATCTATGCTAAGCCTAAGCCTAAGATTCCTAGGTTCTTCACCGAAGCTAGGAAATAAATGATCCATTTTCTGCCTTTGAGAAGAATCAGCTGGATGTCGAAGCTTTCCATCAGAAATCCTCACATCTGAATGCTATCTCAAATTTTTGGCATCAATTTCATTGGCAGACAGGCGCTTGAACCTTGGAATGATTGGAAGATACCACAACACTTTTGCAGGGCCTTTATTTGATTTATACCTCAGAGTTTCACATATCAAACATTGCTCCTTCTCTTTATGCTTTTTTCTATACAATATGCAATCATTAAGGCAAGCATAGATCTGTTTATACTTCATCCCTAGTGATCACAGTATTTTCTTAGCATCATAGTATCGACAAGGCAATACATTATCATCAGGAAGCATGTCTTTAAAGGCCTCAAGTGTTTCTGAAGAACTCTTGTCGCTCTATCCATGCCGTGCTTTCAAGCTTCCCAATTTCAATACAGCTTTCAGGAATTGGCATTTTTTACACCCTGGGTACAGCGGCTTCTCAACATCACTGCATATATTACCATATGCATGTGATTGTTTAAAAGCCTCTTCTCCTACATCATGAATAATATCCTCTATCCGATCATCTAGATCCGTGTCATTATCATCACAAGTCACTTCCCCCTGTTGAGATGCACTTGGCATTTCTAATTGTTCACCATGCCATACCCATACTACATACGTCTTACAAAACCCTTCACAAATTAAATGTGTATATAGCTGCAACACTTAATCGCTTCTCATTCAAACATTTTACACAAAGGCAATAAAACATCCCACTATTATCATCAGCATTTCTTTTTGTAAAGTCTAAAAAACCCCTCACCCCAACATCATATTCAACACTCATCCGTTTGGCTTATATCCAACTACAATCCATATATTACAACACCTTTTTTTTATTTTCTATTTTTTCCCCTGGAAAAGGCAGGAGTATGATGAGAGCATGCAATCATTATACCCAAATACGTAGTTTAACTACTACATAATGATAACATGGGCTTGCAAGTTGAGTTGAGACTTGTCTTATTATTGAAAGTAATCAAAGAAAATAAAATCAGAGAGGCAATTTGTAGGCGATAGAAAGGGGTTGGTGTGTATAATTTCTTGTGTTGATTGAAAAGGTTCACTAGTTGTGATCCATTAAGAAATCAAATATAGAGCGAGGTCCTAATTCTTTTTAGGAGAGGTCCTGTAGGTGTTGGGTATGTCCTAACCCACTCATCATGCTTAGTTGACAAAGAGGGGCTCTTTTTTTTAGTGCTCACTAGCATGCACGGATACAACTTGCTTCCAGAGCTCAACCCCATTCATGCATATTGAATGTGTAATGACAAGAGCTGGCAACATTGCTCTTATAATTAATATTCTAATTGATTAATTAAAGGCATGTATGCACTAAACTAATATTAAAGGAACACAAACTCATGTCGCATTGCCCTTGTACGTATCCCTCCATTATATATGCTCATAAAAAAGCAATAATGAATAATATAGCACCCAGATCATTACCTATATGATATATTCCTATCCTTCCTAATTATTTATGTTCCTATATTTTATTCATCATAATGGGTCCAAAAGTACACAAAAACATAAAACAAGCTTTTTAATAAAACAACTATAAATGGTCCTACTAGATCTAGCACTTGCAAGCAAATAATTAGATTAATGTAACTAATCATATTGAAGAATCGTGCCTTATGACTTAACCCCTAATGTTTATGGATATAATTATAGAAACTAAACATTTGCTAATAGTACAGTGACCACCACAAAGAGACAACAGTGTTGGTATATAATTCCCTCATAATAATTATAATTTGACTTGTCTATTATAATCATTTTCTATCACACTCACATTTCAAGGCCAAAAAACAGTCAAATTAACTGCACATGTTGAATTTAAGGTAAGGCATTGACATTGGCATTCAATAAATTCACTAATTACACATTAGTTTGGAATACACTAAACCAAATCTTGCGCATCCTGAACAACTATTTAGTTTTCACCAAAACTTCTGATCATACAATCGTTGCGAGAACTAATCAAGATTTTTGTGAGAGGGTTTTAAACACCAAACACACCAAAAAATTTATATTAAGCTACTGTTTAGTTGAGCCCCTTGCTAGCCTAGTCCGATGACCAAATCTGGAGGTAACAGCTTCTATATAGTAATTGTAGAGGGGGAAATGTAGAGGACGATGAAGCATGCCTCAAAAAAGAGGATGAAGACGAAGACATCCCAAAAATGCAGTGAATGACAAATGACAGCACCCACGATGACAACCACGAGCAGCTGAAGAGTGTATGATAGTGACCGAAGAGCGACGACTGACTCAATTTAGAATATATGACAGCGACCGACAGTGATGACGGACAGGGAGTCAACAGCTGAGGAGAGAAAAAAGGAGGGATTTCATAATGGAAGGGATTTCAAAATGAAAGAAAGCAGGAGCTGTGAGGCGCGGCGTGAAAATTATATTGGGGAAGACTTTTTAGATCAGTTAATAAAATAACCAGTCTAAAAGAAAAGGCTTTTAAGACCGGTTCTCCTAACAACCGGTCTTAAAAGTCCACTTTTAAGACCGGTTGTTAGGAGAACCGGTCTTAAAAGCCTTTTCTTTTAGACCAGTTATCGTATTAACCGGTCTAAAATAAATATCTTTTAGACCAGTTTTGTCAGTAACCGGTCTAAAAAATAAAAGGCTTAATTTTTGTAGACTGGTTAGTGTAGAACCGGTCTAAATAATATTTTTTAGACCAATTAATATAATTACCGGTCTCCCAACTTGTTTATAATTACAAAAATGCCACCGTGCATTTCTTTTAGACCTCATCCACTACAACCCGTAGATGTGCCGGTCTAAAACACCTTTTTTGTACTAGTGATATCAACAGTTGAATCAGAGGAACTAGCAAAGCAATCATGTATATTATAATCATAAAAAATATCCATTACAAAGAACTTCTTTGAAAGGAAAGCTAAACTATAAAATACAAAATTATAAAATATGTCTATAACTTTATCATGAAAGTTTACATTAAACCCATGATTTACAAGACATTTTGCAGAAACTAAATTCCGTTGGATGTCAGGAGCATGAAGCACATTATAAAAAATCAAAGTCTTTCCACTATGCAAAGTTAATTTGCAAGTTTCAATGCCTTTAACTTCAATCTTTGCATTGTTGCCAGCATAAAGCCACTTACATCTGTCAGGAAACTGATGGTATTTTACATAGGATCCTCTATCCCTTGTCACTTGGTCTATTAACTTGAGTTCAAAATCCAAGAAGGACAGATATTCTCTATTAGAAAAACAGTGCTAGAAACATAGGAAACATGTGAATTTATGTAATTCACTAGTACCTTTTCACTCTCATTTCGCTTAGTGCAATCCTGTGCGAAATGACCCATCTTTTAGCAGGCAAAACATTTGACCTTCTTTAAGTCATTTTTCTTCTTCTTCCAACCCTTTTTTTCCTTTTTTTTTCTTGAATTCCTTTTCTGCCTTTTACAAATCTAGTCTTGTCCTTCTTTCCATTCTTTTGGAATTTATTCCCCTTCTTGAAATCGGGTTTTGCATTAGCAGGACATGCACCCTTTATGTAGTAAGCATGGCCAGAGGACTTGTATGCCTCCAAGCGCTTGTCCTCAAGTTCCAAGTGTTTAGCCACATCATTAAAAGTTTTAATGCTTTCATTATGGGTTAGATTAACCTTCATGTGCTCCCAACTAGATGGCAATGATCTTATCACTGCCTGAACTTGTTGTTCATTAGACACAGTATACCCAGCTTCCTTCAATTCTCTAATCATATCAGTCATCTCTCTCAAATGTTGTTTTATGGAAGTATTTGGCCTAAGCTTATACATATCAAACTTAATAGTTAATCGTCTAAGCTTAGAGGTGGACGTACCACCAAACCTATCTTTTAACGCTACCCATATGGCCTGCATTGTTTAATTTTTCTCATATTCACACATGAGGTCATCTGCCATTGTACTCAGCAATGTAATTCTTGCAATGCTATTTTTCTTTTTCCAAGCCTCATAGACCTCTTGGTCCCTCCTGTGTTGGGCTGTATTCCCAGCAGCAAGTTGTGCTATAACTGTTGTTAGAGGTTCTATTGCCTCTTGTTCGTCCAAAATATATTTCACTTTTCGGAGCCAGATATCCCAATTGTCACCATTTAATTTATCCCCTTTATTTAACTCAGCGATGATGTTCTTAGTTGCCATTTTCAATTATGTGACAAATCTATTCCACATTCAATATGTCTCTCTAAGTAAATCAAACTATTGAACATATCATTGATAATATATATATAGCACAACACAGTATACAATGTCATGTACTTATATTATTCTTAACCAGAAAAAATAGTAATATTATTAAATTCATGATCAGGAGTATACGTTTGTATCTCCTATCACAAAAATATTAGCAACATCACTAAAATTCTGTCAAGAATTATATATAGGTACTTTACAACTCTAACTTTTAGGACTAACAACTCCTAAAAGCTCCCATTGGTTAAAAACATATAATAATATAATGAATAATCAACTAAATCATACTTCATTATAATATAAATAAGACAATATTCACTCTATAATATATGAAAAAAATTTTATAACATGTTTAAATATAACAAAAAAATATTGGAACCAACATATGAACATTAGAAGTTTCAAAAATGGTTTAACACATTAATAAACGCACTTAGAAAATCATAAATATATATCAATTGGCGTAAAAAATATTCATATACCATATCATATTAAAGATCATGAATTTAGGGATTTTTAGGAACAAACCGGGACTCATTCAGACCAGGCACATGCCCCCACGACCCCAGAGAAGACAGAAAACTGAATAATAACAAAAATAGAAAAAAAGGCACGCACACACAGTGGTGCGTATACATCACACGCCATCATCTAATCATCATTCGGCCATAAGCACCGGATTGTCAGCTTCACGCGTTGAGCACTGTCTAAATATGTCCACCACGTGTAAAACGAAGATGCCACGTGGCCTCACGTGCCACATGGCTTTTCTGTAAAATAACCTCTTTTTTCGGGCTTTAGTTTTTTTTCCATTTGGGCCTGAATAAAACAAACAAAAAAATCCCTTTTTTAAAAAAAATGTCGGACCCAGAACCTTTCAAAACAAAAAACCCATTTTTTTAAAACACATAATGATGTCATTTTGGAGGTTAGAGGAAACCTCCAGTCGGGTCAATGTAACCCCCACCGTCATTAAGGCCAATATTAGTGTTTAAACACATATTATAATCGAATAAGAGATATGGAACAATTTCAAACTTTTAAAAACACATGTACAATTAGATCTCCATTCATTCCTTCATAAAATTAATAGGCCTATTCAGTTTGTCACATGTATAATATCAGAGTATAAGCACAATTCCTGACATTCACCCAATATAATAACATTAATCCAAAAGTTTATACAAGGTATCATTACCCATCTCACTATCCATATCGGGGAATACACAAAACTATAATACAATAATCTATTCCATATATATACATTTGTCCATAATGATAACCAGTTCAATATAAAACCGAAATATCTAACTAATATTACTACCGACAGTCCTAATCGCCCTTATCCACTTGCTTGCCTCTTGATTCACTTGCCCTGTCTAATAATGTTATTTGGAAAGAGTGAGATTCAAATAATCCCAGTAGCAACAGTTTACATATATGATGCATAATTAATTAAAGTAAGTAAACATACATCACAATGCAACAATCAATATTTGAGGCTGGGCACACTGCCACGTCCCCTTCACTGTATACAAGGTCGTGCTTTCACCACGTCCCATCACTGTATCTGTATTCAAGGCTGGCCTTTCGCCACATCCCCTCACTGTATATGTATTTAAGGCCGAGCTTTCTCCACGTCCCCTCATTGTATCTGTATTCAATGACTAATGCAAACAAGCAATGCAATATACATGATATAGGATAAAGTGTCACTACCTTGGTCTTCCCGTTCTTGAGCAGGCACGGGCCTTCTATGCTCCAGGAAAATATCAAATCCTAAAGTCATAATTAAGGACGAAACTTTATTCTGTATTTCAATACTCAATTGACTTCTCAACACTTAGCTTTGGTTATCAATAATGACCCTTAAGAAGCTACAAATGCCTCTAATAAAAGCCCAAAAGGGTTGGGAAACAATAGGTTGAAAATCACTTTTCAAAAACTCAAAGTGTTGGAACACATGGGTTGGGCGCAGCCAACCCACCCTTAGGTCGCGGCCAAAATGTGGTCAAAAGGTCACTGGCCACGGCCAGCCACCATAGGCCACGGTCAGAATCAGGACAGCAAGGTTTGGGCTGCGGCCATCCACCTTGGGCCGCAGCCAAGAAATGCCCTGATTCTTGGCTGGACTTCCAAAAATCATAACTAATTCTAGAAAAATCAAAATGAGGTGATTTCAAAGCCAAATGAAAGCTATTTAAGTCCTCGTTACTGGAAAAATATGGACCATAACTAGAAATCACCACAAAATTCCATAATTACACAAAATGCAACACTGCTCCAAAACAGAGTCCAGTTTTTGTTCCAAACTTTGGAAAAGCATAACTCTCAGTTAAAAAAATGAAACGACATGAATAATTTATCCATTTTGAAGCTTGAAATGTGAACTTTAAGACTGAAAAGTTTCAGAATTTTACAACACCATTTGGTCATTCAAAACTTTTGTGCAAACTGACTGTCTAAAACATAGTTCACACAAGATAGATTTCCAACTTTTCTACCAAAGTGTCTAATAACTCCAAAATCATTAACCAAACCTATTCTCATACAATTTTTCACAAGGAACACAATGGTAACCTCAAAATGATCAAAATCACAACCCATTGTCATGCCCTGTTTTTGGCCCAAAACACAAAACCAACATAAAGTGCCAAACTTTACATGTAAGCTTCAATTCAATACTATCAATTCAAAACACTAAACAAAGCACTAATTCCATGACAACAACATGCCAACAACACAATGACCCTCATTTTCGAAATTCAAGGCAAAATTTCCAGAAAATCCAAACTTAACAAATGGCTACAAAACCTATATAGAAAGGTTTGTCTAACTCACCTCTATAACTTTTCCAAAAGGAGTTCCTTGATTCTCCAAATTCTACAATCCCTTGAGAGCTCTAACAACACCAAATGACAAATCTAAAACCATGAAATTGAAGCTCTCACATAAGGAACAAGTTTATAGAAGAGAGTTTTTCCATTAGAAGCCATTAAGAGGGTCAAATACTCACCTTTTTGCATGAACTTCTTCCTCCTTTTCCTTCAACAATGGTCGAACAAGAGAGAGAAGAGAGAGATAAGAGTGATGATGATAAAGCATGACAGAAATTTTGCCCCTCCATGCTCTTCCATGTGCACAAAAAGAGTAAGAGAGAGAAAATAATAAACAATGGGCATTTGACTTTTCTTCAACCATACTCTCTTTATCTCACCTTGCCATATGTCAAAATCTCATTGGCTCTCATACAATAAGCAACCAATTAGTTACTCTAATCCCTCCTTTAGCCATTTAATCACACTTCTCATTTTCCTCTTAGTTAGTAATTGATTTCTCCATTAATCACTAACTAATTGATCGATAATTTTTCATTCTTGCACTGATTATGGCACATTCACTTGAATTGCCACATAACACATATTTAAATTTCCTTTTCTTCTTCCATGCGCCATTTTCCTCATATTTAGCCCAAACAATTATTTCATCACATAATTATGCTAAACTACAGGGCGTTGGGCATTCCCAATAATAATTCGGATCTAAAATCCATTTTAATTTACAAAATCATTCACAATAATTATCATTAGCCCTTAATCCAAATTTGGGGCGTTACTATCAACTCGGACCCCGTTATAAGCATGGCTCGGGTCCGTCGACCCGTAACCTTCTCTCCTCCATATCTCGTCCGTCCGATGTCCTTTTTTAGCATTCTTGGTGTCGTTTTCACACGTTTGTTCGAGATCTACGCAATGGGACTAATTTTAAATCCAAATTCTCTGATTTTAAAATGACCTAATGCTAAAAACAAAGAAAAACTTCTACTTCGATTTTCATGTTCTCTCTCCAAGTTCTTTTGTTTTATGGTTCTAGGCTTCTATTATTTACATTTACAAACATATAAGTACATTACAAGGAACTGGAGAAAACTATATATAAAAGCATAAACCAAAACTATATATATGTATGTAGATGCGATCTATGCAGCCATGGTTGTCTCTATTTCATTTTTTTTCTTTACTCACATATGATTATATATAACCATATATAAACAAACTTCAAATTCTATATTTTAGAAGAAAATTCATATGCCTAAGAAAAAACGCACTGGAGGCAATTTGGCATCAGGAGTCTGATAATTAAAACAATGTTAAATTATCTATATGCTTAAATACTCATACCAGACATAGATGATAACTACAATAATAATTTTGGCGATGATTAATAACAACCTGGCTCTGATACCATGTAAAAATAATTGGGCATACCTGGAGTGCGGCTGTTAATCTTTTATACCCACGCTAATTGGATCACAGTTACATAAGCGATTATGACACACAGCAAATACACCACCACAGGAAGAAGAAGAGAGTAATATAGTAGAGGGAATAAGGAGTCAGTTTGATAGAGTTTTTGCATGTTGTTTTTAAGTTAGTCCCAACTGAATCCTTAATGCCTATTTATAGTGCTCTATGCATCCCTTCCTCTCTATTGATGTATCCTTCCATCGAAAAGACAAAATATCCTTTCGATTGAGAGACATATTGTTTCGGTGAAACAATACTACTTGTAGAGTCATATTCTATCAGCTAAACAATATGACTCATAATGATTTGGGAAATATTACATATATTGACCCAAGCATTTATATTATTTATACTTTAACCCCAATCCACCAAGGGTATACTAGGCTATTTTCCAACAACTTTAGTGTTGGCAAACTAAGTCAATACCTAGCCCAACCAACAACTGAACATTGGAAAGCAATAAAAAGATCAGAGTAATGAGATATCTCAAGGGAACCATATACTATGGTATCATATTTAGCCATCTTGACTTCTTAACCTTGTTGCATATTCAGATGTAAACTGGGCATCTTGTCCTAATGATAGATGATCAGTTGGGGATACTGTATGTTCATAGGTGACTCACTTATTACACGGTCATCAAAGAAACAATAGGTAGTGTCTAGATCAAGCGCTGAATCTGAATATCGATCTTTAGCAAATACTTCAGCTGAATTGAGCTGGATTACCTCTCTACTATCAAAACTAAAGCTTCAAATCAAGAGAGTGCCCACTATAAGGTGTGACAATACAAGTATAGCTGCACTCGCTTCAAACCCAATACATCATGCAAGGACAAAACATAATGAAATCAATGTTCATTTTGTAAGAGACAAGGTAATGTCAAAGGCTCTAAATGTTTAGTATATTCCTATTGAACTACATATTGCAGATTGTCTAACAAATCCTCTTCATCATGCACTCATCTGGTTTTTGCGAGATAAATTTGGAGTCACATTTTCTCCAGCAAAGATTGTTCAACAGGAACAACTTAATAAGAAGGTCACATATAGAAAAGGAAGAGAAAGGGACCCCAAACTCAAGGAGGGAGTTGAATATATTTGTAAATCATTATAATTGTGTATATATCTATATTCCTATATCTCTAGAATAATCCACTAGGTAGACAGGTGTCATCATATGATTCATTATCTTCCCTATAAATAGAAATACACAATGCCCAGACAATTCATTCTGGGAAATTGATATCTTATTATTTTCTTGACTTTTTTGAAAGAAAAAAATGAAGAATCTTTTATTAGATAATGCTGAAAATAACATCAATTTTTTTATTGAGATGAATAAGATATTACTCAGTCCGGTCCTACTTATAAGAATTTGATAACTGAATTATATGGTTTAAGAAATGGGTTAAAATTAATTTAAAAAAAATGAGTACGTCTGAAATAAACTTTTTTCCAAGTATGCTCTTATTTATTAGAAGGCAGATAAGAGAGGAGACATATAGTATATATATATCGCCAACCTTTTAATTAATACAATATGTATAATGAATGAGAGGCAAAAATGAAAAATACTCATTAAATACTCAGACAATTCTTGTCAGGCTCTTATAAAAAGAATAAATACAATTTAAATTTTGGATTCTTTTAAAAAATAATGGGGGAGTGTGAATTATATTCAATTGATATTACATGTGTGTTGCTATACCTTGTTGTTGGCTCGCAAAGCGATATTTAGCGACAGACACATTTGGGCACGTTTGCTACATTGGATTAAAACATATGGATATGTGAGTCATGATATTGCTCTGAATTATTATATTTGATTAGGATATATTCCCATACGTTTAATGTTTGCTAATACAGTATTGCATTATTATGTATATTTAGATTTATATGTAGATGAGGATCTAGATCAAAGTTTTATATAACTGCAAGTAGCTAGATTATTTATTGGATAAGGTTTGGTAACCTTTTTTTTAATGTTTTTATTTGTTGAATGTTGTGTTGCAGTTATAACTTTTGTTGCTTTCTCTTTACTGAATTTTGTGGGTTTGCATGTGTTATGTTTTGGTTGAGAATTTTTAAATATTTGATTCTTCATTTGTTTACAAGGAGAAAGACAACCAATTAATCAAGAGTTAAGTTATATACTTTTTATTGCGCTACTTTGAAAAAATTTTAACGGTAAAACTGTACAAAGTTACTTCATAATAATATAGTAGGTACTTCTAAAAAAATACTTTAAGGTGCTCAATATATCTAAGTGCTATTGAAAAAAAAAAAAATTTCAATGTGTTGGATGGATAAACCTTTACTTTTAAAAGGAGGAATTTAATTCATAGACTCTCGTCTAATTAAACCTCATTAGTTCTAGACCATCCAAATATATTATCTAAAAGGTCTAGATTTAATGATTTTTAACTTATAATTTTTAAATAAAAAAAACCTTTTTCTTGAAAAAAATTACAATTAAGAGATTATCTTTATTTTAGATTCTACACCCATTAAAATAATTTTTTTTCAAAAAAAAGTAAAGAAAAAAGTTAAATCTAGACTGTGCTGTTCATATTTGGGTGGTTAAGATATGAGATGAGCACCCAAACTAATTCCCTAAAATGAATGCTCATTGTGGGTTGGTCCAACAAAATAATAACCATATCATTTCATCAACATATACTTGGCTTGTTATATGATACTTTTCCTATTATAAGGCGTCCTGTGCAAGGTATTTTTGGTCTTTCTTATAAGAAATTTGATAGTTTTGAAGAGTATTATACAATAATGCTTTTCATATATACCTATGTTTAATAAGGGTGATAAGAGAAAGTTAGAGTTTAGAATTATTAATAAGTGTAATATTGGAAGTCACTTGATTTTTACAACATAATTTAATGAGTTAACTGTATTTCCTTAATTCGTGTGAATTAATTGAAAGCAACTTATAATATGGATTATAGTTGTAGCTCTTATTATCAATGCTGCACGGGTATTCTCAAGCTTCATATATAACAGAAGCCACATTTCACTTTTGTGCTGTCTATGATCACTTGTGGAGAAAGACGAAACAAAAAGCATCAATGGATTATAACGAAATACTTAACCATTATTTCATCAGCATACCTTTGTTACACCATGATCGCTCTTATTGTACGTCAACATTACACTCAGATTCTCAAACTTCATAGCAGAAACTAGTTAAGATCAAAGTTTGATGCCAAACTTGTCATCTAGCTGCTCATTTCGGCATCGGCATCATCAATGGAATCCTTAACATTAGCCTTCTTGAACACAACTCTAAGTGTCTGAAACTCACCAGGATTTGCTAGACCAACATACCTTTTCCCATCATTACCATAAGAAAATATATCAAGATCCTGACATACAATAAACTTAGGGTTAGGGCAGAACTTGAGTTTATAAGCACCATCGAATTCTGCTTTCTCAATCGTAAACCAGTTGAGATTATCTTGACCGCTCCCTGCAACGCCATTGGTACCCACATTCAGTGCTTCACTTATAACCTTGGATAGTTTCCAAACCCCAGAATCAGCACAAGTTGTACTCTTGTGACTAAACTCGATGTTGAGACTTCTGGAGGTGTAAACGACATGATTCTTAGAGTTCAAAGGCAAGAACTTTACTGGCTTGCCTTTGGAGACATCATGCCTTTCTTGCACAACGACGTTGGGGCAGCCGTCGTTTCCAAAGGTGTCGAAAGAAAGACCGCCACCTCTTCCTCTGAAGGCTGACAAGATGTAATAGCTCTCACCGGCTTTCAGCTCTTCACCGGAGATATCAACCACCGGTTCCGGCGCGGCTGCCCTTACCACTGATGGTTTTGTGTAGAAGGTGAAGAGGAAAAAGAAGAGAGTTATTGTTGCAAGGGAAGGCTTCATATTGCTGTTGATTTGAATCAGAGTGTTTTAGTGTTGTATTGAACCGGTTAGTATGGAGCACAAATTTATAGAGTTTGCACATGGCTTCAATAAGTGACTTCAGTGTGATCTTGAATAATTTATTTGTATTGCTTCTATCATTAGCTTAAATTAATTGTATTATAGTGGTAGCTTCGAGAATCACGTGGGTGTACCACAGTTTGTTCTTCGTTTGATTTTGATTAAAGTAATGTGTACTGCATAAATTTTGATAAAAGAATCACACCGCAAATTGTTTGTAAATTTTGGGAGTTGTCATACATTGTGCTTTTTCTATTAAATAATAATAGCGTTGATATCCAATTTTACCTGAAGTTTTTGTGTAAAAGTTGTGAGTTTGTAGGAGTTTTTTGGATCATATGCTTTTAATGGGAATTTTTAACTATGTCAATACTTATTTAACTGTTTTATGTTTCAGAGACTAACGGATCTCACGGTAGAAAGTTTAAGGATCAAATAAAAAAGGGGAAAAAAAGCTCAGAGACCTGATTCAAAATTGAAAGGATAAGACGTCCAAATTGATCTTCCCTTTTTTTTTTTTCAATTAAAGATGAAAGAGATGATATTATTGAGCATATAAATTCACGGGTCAGTGTATGCTGCTTTATTTTATCACTTTTCACTAAACGACAAGTGGGGCAGACGCTCAACGCGATGTCGAGATAAGGATATATTCACGTTTAAATTTTGCCGATATTAAAAGTCTTATCGTTTCAATTATTTAGATCTAGAGTTCCAGATAAAGGGCAGCACCATATTGTGGTGCTGTGGCACCAAGGGTGCTTATGATGCCAGCTAGCAAAGTGGATAAAGGTTTACAAAACTGCAAGTGGATTTTTTTTTTTTTTTATAGAAGGGGGATATTATTTTAATATTGCATGGTATTAATGATTATATCAAGTGAAGGGTATCGGTTCTTTTTAAGCCACGTTAGGACCCTGTTTGGTATATGGTATTGAGGGGTAGGGATTAGAATTGAGTTAAGGATGGAGCCAAGTTGTGTTGCTTGGTATGAGGGATTGGAAATAGCCTGGGATTAGGAATACCATGAAAATGGGATTGTTGCAAAACCACCTCCCCTAGTATTGTATTTTCAATCCCGGAATTGAAAATATTAGAGATAAAAATATCCCCGTTTATAATATTTTTCAAACAAAAATGCCCACTGTCAATTTTAATAATAAGGATATTTTAATCTTTTCATAATTTATAAATGATTATAAAATAAAATCAATTTAGGTATTCTATATAAATATTATCGCATACCAAACGTAATTTTAAACATCCAACTAGTACTGGGAAAACGGGCCGGGCCGGCCATGCAGGGCCGGCCTGTGACGGGCTCGGGCCTAAACGGGCCGGCCCGTTTAGGCCCGAGTTCAAATCCGTACACGTTTGAAGCGGCCCGGCCCGTTTAAGGTAAGCCCGCGGGCCGGCCCGACGGGCTTTAGGCCCGTTTATGTTTTTTCCTTTTTTTTTTTGCTATTCCTTTTTTATTTTTTATTCTCTTAAAGATTAAAACACCTAATTTAAAACATAAATATCATCAACACTAATTTAAAACATAAATATTATCCAAGTTTAATAGAATACAAACACTAAAACTTATGTCCAAACTATAATTAATATTCATAACCAATTAAATAAGTTCACAGCCACAATCAAACAAGCCTACAAGCTTCAAATGTCAGTAATAATATAACACCTAATTTGGATTTTGGCGTATACATGCAAAAAAAGAAAAAAGAAAATTAAAGAAGAGAAGCTTCAAATGAGGTCTAAGTTAGTGTGAGAGTATTTCTAATATGATGGTTAGGTTAGGTTAACTCTACCCTCTGACTAATGCTTGTTGCCCATTGCCTTGTGCCCTTTTTTTTTTTGTTTTTTTAAAAAAAGGTTAAACGGGCCTAAAAGGGCCGGCCCTACAGGGCTACAGGGCCGGCCCTACAGGGCTTGCGGCCCTACAGGGCCGGCCCTTTTAGGCCCGCTTTCATTTTCAGTCTCTAAATCATAGGCCCGGCCCTTGACGGGCTCGGGCCTAAACGGGCCGGCCCGTCCGGCTCGGCCCGAATTCCCGGCTCTACATCCAACCCCCATTACAATACCTATCCCTATCCCAATATTATTCCTAATCTCAATCCATCAAAATCAGTGTCTCATACCAAACAAAACCTAAGGGTTGAGGCCTCTTAAATATTCCGGTAAAAAAAGGCTTTTAAATAAAAATAAACGGTCATGTTGAAAATCGCCAAATAATTCGTGATTCACGGTATACAAGGTAAGTATGTGAGAGGAGTTTTTTCTCGATTTACATAAATTGGGCTTATTTTCTCAAAATAAGCTTTCCCAAACATGCCACAAATAATATCGAACATAATAGTATAATACTATGAAATAATTACTTGAAAAGAATATTATTTTAGCTATTATTTCAATTGAGAAGCACCGAGACGTACCCTAATGAATACGAGTGCGCTCGATTATTTTAATTTTTCTCTGTTTTCAATTTCCTTGTCGGTGTGGCTTTTATGACTTTTGTCGGTTGTTCTTTACTGGCTTTTGGCGGGTTTGAATGTGTAACTTGGTAGAATTTTTTTAATCTTTATTAATGAGAGGGAGTATCTAACACTAATATGAGTGAATGTTATTTATAAATAGGATTAAAAAAATATTAATTAAAAATTTTAAATTTAAACTATTAACGTTATGAAACCAAGAAAAAATGAGACATTAAGATAAAAGAGATGAAAATATATGAAGAGAGAATTGGAGAGAAAGATTGAGCGAATTTATTTAGATATAACTAAAGTTTAGTATATAATATTCTATTTATAAGTCCTCAACCTCAATCTCAACTTTAAGGGTGTGATTGATAACTCCATAAGATCAATTTTTCATTTTTTCTTCTAGATGAACCTGAACATAATTCTCAAAAAAAAAAAACTGAGACCTGATTCAAAACTGAAGAACAAGACGTTCAAATTAATCTTCCCATTTTTTTTTTCAATTAAAGATGAAAGAGAAGATATTATTGAGCATATAAATTCACGGGGTCCGTGTATGCTGCTTTATTTTAGGGAAAATGTCAGCTAGGTCCCAAAGTACAGAAATAATCTCAAAAAACTCCCTTTGAAAATTCCAAGTATGAGCAATTACTAAAATAACCCCAACTCAAAATTAAAAAATGGAGGCTTCAGTTTGAAAAGAAAACACAATAGAGGGTTCGAATTGCTTGTTGGACGCACGCTTTGCTTCTTGTTCCGTCGTGCCCTGGTTCTCCGTCTAGCGTCGGTGGCCTTCGACGCTGCCTCATTGCCGTTCGACTCGGCGTGGGTGAGTCGTCCGTTCCCCAAGTGTGCATCGCAGTTCACCAGGCAAGCACGCATCGCAGTCCGCCGGAGAAGCAGCCGCAGTTCCTGGGCAACACCAGTGTTGGCCAGTGTTGCAGCGGTAAAGAATCCGGCGTCCGTCCAACAACGTCAGCCGCATCGCTCCTTCCAACACCCAACGTCCCTCCATTGCTCCTCCGACGGTCAGTCGTCCGCATGCCTTTGATGTGTGGTTTTTTTTTTAAATGGCACCATTAATCTATTGGGTTGCCACTAGTTTGGGATTGGGGGAAAGCATTGATTCTTGGAATTTACTTGGGGAAATACATTGGTTAAGGAAGGTAGTTGTCGGGTTTAAATTTTTTCTTTGTCTGTGTGTCGCTGCTCTGTGGTGGCTGAATCAGTGTTGTTGTTTTGGGGGTATAGATGTTTGTTTATGAGTAACGTTGAAGGCCAGGGAATGTTTTATAATGTGGTTTGCTGATAATGTGCTACTCTAGCATTGGGTTTGAGGTCAGAATCAATGGGTATGAGGCTAATAATGTGCTCCTCTAGAATTGGTGCATTTGGAAGTTACTGTTAAAAATTGATGTCCTATTAATGCTTCATTTTGTGTTGCTTATTACTATTTTTGAGTGGTTCCAACAGAAGAATGGTCAGTATAGGAAGTAAAGTTGGCTTTAGGTACAACATACACCATTGTACGAATTGGTACTTGTCAGTATAGAATAGTTAGCAACCGTTGATATGAAAAATTGTTTGTTGTGTGTGATGAGTTGCAGAAGAAAGTTTTCTTCATGACCTTAGTTTTGAAACATGTGAAGTAAACCCTTATGCTTCATTGTTGATTTATATGACTTAGTGATTTTTATATATATATATATATATATTGTCTAGATGACTGTGTTCTGTACACTACTGATGTGGAATTGCAATTAACTTCATAAATTAGTTGTTCATTATATACAAATGATTGGTTAATGTCTTATGTTTTTGGTGGTGTGTGAATAAAGTAGTAATTACACTCAAGGTTAAGCAAAAAATGCCAAAGAAGAAAGAAAGGAAAGATGGAGAGGGAGAGAGGGTGAAAAACGTTTCAGGGTATATATTGTTTACACAAGACTATTTTAAGAACAAGAAGGAGGAGTGCAAGCGTTTAAAAGAGGAGACACAGTCGATGAAAGAAGCTTGGGACGCATTGAAAGATGAGGAGAAGGAGGCATATAGGGTGAGGGCGAAGAATTTAAGGAGTGAGGCAAAAGGGACAAAATACGTGGTTCTATTCTTGACTCGCTGTGCTCCTAATCAATTTATGAAAGTGTGCAACAGTGTGAAAAATAGAGAAGATAAGATGGATAGGCTAAAGAAAGACGGATTTGACAAGTTAGTTCACATATGCTGCTCACAAATCCCTTGAGATCTATGTGGTCAGTTGATGTCTGCATTTGACCCTCCAACTAACAATGTTTTGATTCGAGGGAGGTCATTAAACATCCACCGGGAAGATGTGCAACAATTGATGGGGTTAGCGTGTGAGGGGGGACATTGAGGAAAAAGTCAATAAAGAAGAAGAAGGTTTTGAACAATTGAAGACATTGTACGGACAGTGCCTTACAAGACCATTGGAAAATGGCTAATTGAGAGAGACGAGGATCCGGAATTTGAATTCCTCTTTGTCATGTATGCGTTGGGAACTCTCTTGTGTCCTGGATCGGGTATTAAAGTGACTGATAGAGTGTTGAAGGTGATGGTGGCAACAAAAAGAGCTCTTGGGAAGTATGATTGGTCGAGTTTTGTGTTGATTGAACTATCAAATTCTTTTGCACAGTACAAGAAAAAAGTAATGAAAGGGAAAGATGCAGGCAGGATCAATGTAGGGGGATGTATATATTTTCTAATGGTAAGTGCATGTTTGATCTATGTATCGTTTATTGGCTTTTTTAATTAGTTGTAAATTGCTCCATTAAATGTTGAATTCTGCTGCTGTTAAGGTGTTATTTAATTTTTGTACAGGTGTTTTGCTTGCACATTTTCCCCTAGGCCAACTACATACCTCTACAAGTGAAAATGCGCTTGCATTTTGGAATGACAACAACGTCAAGAGTATAGTGCAGATAGAGAAGAAAAGCAACCAAGGGTTGCTACATTCAGTCAGTAATGTAGTTGGATCTCTCTCTTCTGAATTGCATGAACAAACTATGCTAACACACCCGTTAAGATGTGAAATCTGATGTCAGCCGCACATTCAGTTGAAAGTATTGACTTAAGTTTTTGTGATGTCTAATTTGTAGGAAATCAAGAGAACATATGATCCAATTATGTCAAGGGTGGTGTCAATAGTGCAAGAGGAACTTGTTTCCCTTCAGGCGAGGCTGTTGGGCGGAGGAAACATCGATGAAGGGGATGAAAAGGTGCAAGACGTGAAATCTTTGTCAGAAAGTGAAGATGATGAACATGTATTATCAAGTGAAGATGAGGGGGGTGACATAAGAAAAAGAGAAGACGATGAAGTGCAGTCTATAAGTGCAGACGAAGGGTCAGAGGAAGAAGTAGGAGGTGTACATGCTATGGGAGATAAGGAGGAAGTGGAATCGAAAGGAAAGGAAAAGGCACAATTGAGGAAATCTACAAGGGTTAAGAAACCTGCTATTGGGTCTCCTTGGGTGACAACAATGGCTAAGAAGGGAAGTCAAGATGAGAAGGATAAGGAAGTTTTATATCAAATGTGCACTACACGATGTAATTCAGCAGAGGATGAGCAGGAGTAAGTAATCACATTTCTTCAATCTCAACTTAGATAAATCACAAAAACTGACTTTGTGCGCTTGTTTGTCTATTAAGGAGTTTGTGGATATGTATAATTATTTCTTGACCCGCGGTGAACTATATTGCCTTCGTCCAAGGGGGTGGATTAGTAACAGGGTAAGTTACTTGAACAATAAACTCATACTATGTTTATTGAATTCTGTGAATTGCTTACCCTTTTTTTAATGGTGCTTAGTTTATGACCATGGTTGCGAGGACGTTAGTGGGGGATCAAGTAGACAATAGCATCTGGGTAACTAGACACATATTTTTCGTAGAATTGATGCAAAAAATGGCAGCAGCTCTGAACAAGTGGTCATTGGAATCACATGCTGCGGAAATCTTGCCTGAACATATTGGTTACAACATTGGCGATTGCGACTTGATTTTTCCTCCTACCCTGCTCCTGGATCATTGGTTTTGTTATGTTTTAGAGATGAAGACAATGCGGTTTTATGTGCTGGACTCATTGGTTGACCAATTAACATATGCAAGGGCACAAAAGGTAGAAGAAGATGCACGTTCAGCGGCTGACCATCCAACAAAACCCAACAGAATGACCAAAAGCCAAAAAGAAGATTTTCGAGCCAAAGAACGGCTCACACAGCAGTTTGTAAGTGCTTCTTTCTCAAATGGTTTGTGTGCATTCGTCATTGTTGTTTTCTGACATAACTTCTTTTTCGTACAACTTCCAGAGAGATTGCATTGTTAACATACTTCGTCGAGTAAAACCCGAAATATATGACAAAGGGAAGGAAATAGCAAAGGAAGTTACTTGGGCAAAAGTGCATGTTCAAGCTGATACGTTAGTGCTGGTTTTGTTCCTCCAACTCTTTGAACTATAGCTTTTTTTACCCATTCGGTTGTTATAACATTGGAACTGTGTATGTGGCATTTTGTTTTGCAGCGATTCATGTGGTGTTCATGTTCTATCATGGTTACATAGCTGGGATGGCTCTACACATGACAAGGCGGGGTACACCATGCCTAAGCTTGGTGATCATCAGATTCGGCAAGTGAAGGTGAATTGTTTATGGTGGCTAGTCGCACATAAACAGAACAAACACACTCAAAAGGTGTTGTCCCTTCTCAACGAAAGTCAACAAATGAAGAGGAAGAAAGTCGTGTAGCATTTGGCGTATTCTTCTATGGATATGGCTAGTTATAGTGTACTGTAGTTGATATTTTGTATGAATGCCTGCTTACAGCAAAAGGCACTAACGTCTAGTTAGTTTACAACATCATCAATTATTTTGGTGACATAATCAATTAATTTTACAACATGTACATATCAAATACTTTACTAGGTCCCCAAACAGCTTATTTTGCTCAGGTTATTTTGCTCAGCTTATATCAACATGTACATATCAGTTATTTTGCTCATGTTGTTTGACATGTGAAGGGTCCAAACTATTTAGAGAATAAGGTCCCCAAACATCTTTTTTCCATTTCTTTTTTGTTATGGTTTACCAGTGGATATACATGTTTTGACAACAGGTGATGTCATTTGAACAAGTGTTTGCTATTTTTATGTTTTCACAAAGGTCATTGGATGCCTGCTTGTCCCACCAACTCTCAAAATCTCAAATATTTATGTTTACAACATGTAAGAAAGAAAGTCTTAAAGATATGTTTACAACACATGTTGCTACATTTACAACACCTTAAGTTATTTTTACAAGTGTTTAAGCTACGTTTACAACTACTCCCACCAGGGACACCAGGGTAGTAGCTTGTGCAACAAGCCACAACATACACACCACTTTCTTCTATCATCGTTTACAATACGTTCTGCTATATTTGCAACATCGTCAGTGAGATTAACAACTTAATAAGTGACGTTTATAACATATAAGAAAGAAAGTCTTAAAGATATGTTTACAACACATGTTGCTACGTTTACAACACCTTAAGTTATTTTTACAAGTGTTTAAGCTACATTTACAACTACATCCCACCAGGGACATCAGGGCAGTAGCTTATGCAACAAGCCACAACATACACACCACTTTCTTCTATCATCGTTTACAATACGTTATGCTATATTTACAACATCGTCAGTGAGATTAACAACTTAATAAGTGACGTTTACAACATGTAAGAAAGAAAGTCTTAAAGATATGTTTACAACACATGTTGCTACGTTTACAACACCTTAAGTTATTTTTACAAGTGTTTAAGCTACGTTTACAACTACATCCCACCAGGGACACCAGGGCAGTAGCTTGTGCAACAAGCCACAACATACACACCACTTTCTTCTATCATCATTTACAATACGTTCTGCTATATTTGCAACATCGTCAGTGAGATTAACAACTTAATAAGTGACGTTTACAACATGTAAGAAAGAAAGTCTTAAAGATATGTTTACAACACATGTTGCTACGTTTACAACACCTTAAGTTATTTTTACAAGTGTTTAAGCTACGTTTACAACTACATCCCACCAGGGACACCAGGGCAGTAGCTTGTGCAACAAGCCACAACATACACACCACTTTCTTCTATCATCATTTACAATACGTTCTGCTATATTTGCAACATCGTCAGTGAGATTAACAACTTAATAAGTGACGTTTACAACATGTAAGAAAGAAAGTCTTAAAAATATATTTACAACATATGTTGCTACGTTTACAACACCTTAAGTTATTTTTACAAGTGTTTAAGCTACGTTTACAACTACATCCCACCAGGGACACCAGGGCAGTTAGCTTGTGCAACAAGCCACAACATACACACCACTTTCTTCTATCATCGTTTACAATATGTTATGCTATATTTACAACATCATCAGTGATATTAACAACTTCATCTGAACAGTATAATTTTTGACACTCTCACAGTGTCTTACCATCAGCTGAACCCAGTGATGTAGCGATGTGCATAATATTCTTGAGTTAACACTAGCAACATCATGAGGCCTTGTGCACAAGCCATTATGTATGAATGTTTTCACAACAAAAAAATGTTGCTTTCATAAGGTCATTGGCCAACCCTCTTATGGTTGTACAATTTCATGTGGCCCCTGTCACAACAACATAGCATTAACTTAAACAAAATAATACATGTACTGTCACAATAGAATAGCTTATCATTTCCATATATACTAAGACAATAAAATATTAAATACTATGAGTAAGTACCTTTTGTTCACTTACTCATTGCACTTAATATGATATACTAATTACATAGATACACCAAGTTGGGGATGCATTCAACAAGAAAAAGGGGTGAGGGAATGCAACTACTTCATGGTCAATATATACATCACCAGAAAGTTACTATCAAAAGCATCTACATTTATGTACTTGTTTTTAGGATGGATTTGGATTTCTACAGGTTTTGACTGTGTGCCCAACCTCATTGCATCTCCCACAATGATACATCTTTTTGTTTTGAAACTGAGATTCCCTTCTTTTCCTTTTCGGTCTCCCTGGTGGCCTTGAAGTTATTGGAGGGTCTAAGAATGTCTGTGTTAGCATATGTGTCACCGTCGGAGACTCAACCCGTGGACAATCATGAGTTGCGACTGGCCTTATGAAACTTTCATATATTTTTCCTTGTGCTTCCAGTTTGAACCAGTCATCTACAAATGTGTAGACATTACCACTAAGTACCTTAATAGCTGCACATGCATGGGCGCAAGGTACTCCACTCATTTGCCATGCTAGACACGTACATTTTCTTTCACCAAGATCTACATTCACAAAAATGATGGCATCTCCACATCTACTTCAAACCGAGAACTTATTGTCTCCATAATATGATGCTTCCATATTTTCAACATGTTTAATTTGTTGCAGCAATTTTTCTTCAATTCTTAGTCCCACTGCATTTTTCCAACTACCCATGGCCATCTTGCTTGCAATCAATTTTCGAGCCAATTTCTCCCGATGTTCATGAATTAAAACTAACACGGTGTGCTTCCTTTCTGTTAACATCCATGCATTAAACGACACTACAAGATTACTGGTTATGTTATCCCACCTTTTGAAAGGAAACTTGCTTAGAGCCCATTTGTCAACATCCCCATGATTCTCCACCCAATTTGCCAATTGTGGATTGAACAATCTTAATTTACCCATTGCACTAGTGAAGTCTTCATCAAACCTTGCATATGCAATTGCATCAAGAAGAAGGAGTGCATTCTCCTTGCTATTCCCCGATGTTCGTGTCCGACCTCTATTAATTCGTAGGAACTCAATACTATAATTTTCCTTCACATGCCGGTAGCAAAAAGCATGTCTCTCACTGCCAAATATTTCTTTTACAGCACCAATAATCACATTATTGTGATATGAGACAATTGTTATCAACATTGAGCCTGTAATGTCTTTCACGTTCGATAGAAACCAAGACCATTCATCATATGTCTCACCGCTCACAATGGCATATGCTAGGGGAAACATCTGGTTGTCTGCATCGTATGCACTAGCTGACAACACTGTTCCCTTATAAGGGCCACTTAGATGACAACCATCTATGTAACCCCCTTCACAATTAAGGCCGAGATTAGTTCGTAAAAATGTAATTAATGTGGAATTAGAGACCGTAATAGATTTTGGGACTTAAACAAAGTCAATCTTCCCAAAATCATGGCTTACAAAAACTTTTAGAAAACCATTGTATAATGGTCTCATATTCACATTTCAATACTAAATGGCCTGTACAAGTTGATTTCATTCACAAATATCAGAGTATAAACAAATTCCCGACACACTCGGGTTCCATTCATTAATAACGGTTTTACAAAGGCACAAAGCCCACAATTCATTACCCTTAACTTGGGGATTACACAAATCTACACTACTAATCCCAATATACACAATTGTTTCCCAAAAATATCCAAAAGATATACATGATAACCAATAAACCAAAATATACTTCTAAACCGGAGCACTATCCGCTCTTCATCGCCCGCTTTCCCTTTGATCCTTCTGCCCTGTCTAAAACATGGTTTTTGGGAGAGTAAGATTCTAAGGAATCCCCGTAGTAACAAATCAATCATATAATGTACAATAATAATGCATGTAAGCAAATCATTAACCACAACAAGCAACTACAACGGCAGTTACCACAGCAATGGTTAGTATGACACATGTCATCCCTTACGATTGCTCACGCTGAATTGCTCACGTTGCATTGCATCATAGCAATCCACACAATACATTTCACCACAGCTGGGATTCATATAATGCATTTCATACACAAGCCATACAGGCAAGATACACACAGCCCACGGCGGATTCACAAACGCCGCCCCACGGGTTGAATTCACAATATCCATGTCGATTACGACGGCAGTTCAACGGCCGACCTAGAGATGACCACCGTCAATCCCTACACGGCTCACGCTGACCTGCTCACGCCGTAATGGACCATGGCACAAATTTCACAAATTCAACGATAAGTTATGCATGCCAAAACATCATACATAATATGAGAGAAGAGTCACTACTTTGATCCTTCCAGGCGTGTCTTAGCGCCGGTCTCTCCCGATGAAGGCAAATGTCAAATCCTATATTCATAATTAGGGACGAAGAGTTATACTCTATTCCAAGACTTAATTAACTTGAAACACTTAATTTTGGTTATCATAATTGACCCTTAAGAGGCCATAAATGCCTCTAATAAAAGCCCTAAAAGATTGAGAAACAATAGGTTAAAGATCTCCTTTCAAAAACTTAAAGTGCTGGAACACAAGGGTGGGCTGCGGCCAGCCCTTCCTTGGGCCGCGGCCCAAATATGGTCAGAAGGCCGTGGGCCGCGGCCAGCCATCCATGGGCTGCGGCCCGAATCAGGCCAGAAAGTCTTGGGCAGCGGCCAAGAAATTTCCTGACTCTTGGCTGAACTTCAAAAAACCATAACTAATTATAGAAAAATCGAAACGAGGTGATTCCAAAGCCAAATGAAAGGTATATAAGTCCTCTTTCATGGAAAAATATAGCCCATCACTGGAAATCACTACACAAATACAGAATCACCAAAAACTAAACACTACTCCAAAACAGAGTTCTGTTTCAATCCCAAACTTTGGACAACCATATCTCACAGAATTCTAAACGAAATGACACAAAATATATGTCCATTTTGAAGCTTGAGATGTGAAATTTAAGACTGGAAAGTTTCATAATTTTCCAATACCATTTGGTCATTCAAAACGCTCGTGCAAACGGACTGCACAAAACAGAGCTCAAACCAGACAACTTTCCAACTTTTCCCAAGTGATTCAAATGAACCCAAAATCAATAACCAAGCTCATTCCCACACAAAATCACTCAAGTAATCCAATGGGAATGTCAAAATCACCAAAATCCTATTCCATTATCATGCTTTGGTTTTGGGTAACATTAAACACTAAAATCTCAAATTCTCCAAACTTAACAATTTCCAACCCAAACAATTCTATCTATCCAAAATGCATTCCAAACATACAAATTCCATACCAAACACATACCAAACTCTCAATGGCCCTCATTTTCGAAAATGGCCCAAGAATTCTAGAAAATCCAAGTTAATCCATTTGACATAAAACATAGATAGATAGATAGGTCTCACTCACCTTATCAACTTTCTCAAAGGGAGTTCTTGATTCACCACTTCCCAAAATTTCGTGTGGCCACAAACCACAACCAATGGACAAACTACAACCATAGAAATGTTGCTCTTAACTCAAGGATCAACTTTAATGAAGGGAGTTTGAGCAATAGAGATCATTTTCCTTACCTTTTTCAAGCTTTCTTCCCTTCCTTTTGCTGCCAAAAATGACGCCCAGCTGAGAGAGAGAGATGAGAGCAAGAATGAGAGAGAAATGAGATGGAGAGATGGAGTAAGGGAGAAGAAGCAATCATCACTTCCCTCCTACCCACACTTCAGCCGAAAGAGAGGAGAGGAAGGAGAGAGAATTGATTATTTTAATCAATTTGACTTACACACATGCACTCTCCCCTACACCCTCTATTGCCACATGTCAAATTGCCATTAGCTCTCACCAAAAATCACCGATTAACTTATCTTATCTCTCCATTAGCCATTTTAATCACACATCCCATTTTCTCTTAGTTAGTAATTAATTTATCCATTAATTACCACTTATGGCCAATATTTCCATTATTCCAATTTTTCAGTAATTATGACATATTAATTTAATATTGCCATAAAACACATAATAATTCCAATTAAATTCATAATTATCCATAATAATCATGATTAACCCATAATCAAAAATTGGGATATTACAATCTACATAAAGTATGGGTCGACAACCTCCTAAAAACCCTTTAATAGAACAACCGTAAGCAATAAATACCCTATGAAATCTATTGTTAGATGAGGCTCCCCATTTTGCAACTGTGTCCAGGTCACTCTCGATTAGTCTGTCGCATATCCAAGGAATTACCATGTAAGAGTCTTCTACTCTACCATGTAATTCCCTTAACGCTCTTTCTTTTGCCCTATATGCTTGACAGTAGTTCAGCCGCACCCCATACTCTCTGTACATGTTTGATCGAATGATGTTAGCAGTTTTATCAATATTGCACCTCAAACCATCCATTACGATTGATGATGTCAAGCTCGACCTGTGTGGATGCAAAACTATTAGGCTATCTTGTGCTTGGTGAATGTGTTCACTTTTGAGTGTTCTAATGGTTATAAACTCTGTATCTTGATGTTCTCCTGATGAATATGCACCCATGTTGTAACCCCCTGCCTTAATTAACGTAATTAAGATTCGATAACGCATAATAAAAAGGGGTTTGAGACCGTCGGATAGTTCAAAACTTATTAAATTACTTACTAAGTAGTAGGACCTTACCAAAATTTTCAAAACTTCTTCCCTATCTCGGTCTCATTTTCGATTATCAAATATAATCACCTGTGCAGTTAATTTACATTCACATATATCAGAGTCTATAATTTAAACCCCGGCAACCCCCGGGTTCAACTATATACTTAGAGTTTCAAATCCTGATTAGGGGATTACAACCAGGTTTTCCAAACTATATACATCTCAAAATATAATACAGTAATCCCTTATCCAAAATGAATAACCAACAAGACCATACTAATGTCCCTAGGGAGTTCTAACCGCTCCGGGTCGCTCGCTTCTAATTAGAGCCACTCGCCCTGTCTGAAAGGTTAGTTCAAAGGAAAGAATGAGATTCAAAAGAATCCCAGTAGTAACTAAACATTTATACCACACATAAGCACACAGCATGTAAGCAAATCATCATACAGCAGCAGCACATATCACACTCCACCCTCATCCCCTTTCTCTGCCGGGAAGGCACACCGTCCTAACCCGAACCGTTGTTAGCTACTCAGGGACTATTGGCGTGGCAGTGCATACATATAGCCTTGTAGCTCATACAGCTATCCGGCTTTCACAAATGGCCCGTCGGCCTCACAAATAGCCTTTCGGCCCACATATACACATATATCACACCTCATCCTCATCCCCTTTCTCCACCGGGAAGGCTCACAACCCTTACCCGATCTGTTGTTAGCTACTCAGGGACTATTGGACTGACGGTGCTCACACATATCCACATAAGTCGCAACATGCGAACTTATCACAAATTAATGATAATACACACATACAATGCATCACATATGGTACGAAAGAAAAGTCACTACCTGGTCCTTTCCTGACGGTCGCTGGCACAGTGGGCTCACGAGGATAGCAGATGTCAAATCCTATAATCAAAATAGGGACACTTGGTTAATTTCCTTTTCCAAGTTCTTAATTCAATAACACTCTCAGTTGGTATTCATTTGGACTCTTTGGATGGCCATTAAATGCCTATTCACATGCCTAAAGGGTTGGGATAACTATCCCCAAAGATCCCTCTTTAGAAAGCTAAACACTGATTTTTGGTCCCTTCACTCGAGCACAGAAGACCGTGCTCGAGCATGACTCCCGCTTTCACTCGAGCACACATGCGAGTGAGACGCAGGAAGTGCTTGCCCGAGAGCAACTCCCGCGACAAACCTACACTCTCACTCGAGAACAAGAGGCTGTGCTCGAGCAAAGACCCCGAGAACACTCGAGCACCACGGAAGTGAGACCCCGCGAGTGACAACCCGAGAGTGCTCCCGACTCCCCAACCACAAACGCACTCGAGCACGGAGGGCTCACTCGAGCACGACCCTAGTGCTCGAGTGATTTCTCAATACTCGCGAGTGCTCACGCTCACCCTCAACACTCCATTCTCGAGTGAACACTTGAGACACTCACCCCCAGTGATTTCATGCACCCTCACTCGAGCACAAACATGCTCACTCGAGCACGTTCATCCTGTGCTCGAGTGAGTTCTTCCCTCACTCGAGAGATCACATCAGATACCCAAAACGCAGCAACTGATATGATTTACTAGAATTCACCAAATGAACTCCAATGGTTCTTAAACTTGTGTCAAGGCTCATTATCACTTATTTCAACACAAGGAACCCATTGACAACCAAAAACAACTCAAATTCAACCCATTCAACACATTCTCTCTCTAAATCATCAAACCACTCAAAACCTCATTCTAACAAATTCCCTTATTTAACTTCAAATCGAATTCTAATCACTTCCAAGTGTCAAAACTGACCAAATGAACAGTGACACTCTCATCAAAATCTACCCTTCACTTAACATCATAATTAGGTCAAATTTCCAGAATTTTCATTGATTAAGCAAACACCATAACATTCACCCCAAAGTTTATCATACACCTACCTCTTAAGCTTGCTGAAATCAACACCTTGATCTCACCACCTTTCAGATTTATCCAACAATCAAACACCACCAATGGAAATTCTGAAATCATAGAAGTCAAGCTCTCAACCTCTTGATCAACATTAATAAAGGGTATATAAGCATATGGAGACCTCTACTTACCAAACTTAAGCTTTTCTCTTTCTCTTTCCTTAGCTTGTGCAGCGAAAATGGAAGAAGATGAGAGAGAAAAATGAGATATTGATGATCACATCCTTTCCTTCTTCCCCATGCACAAACCGACTTGAGAGGGAGAGAGAGGAAGAGTTTGAAAATGTTGACTCATCCAATGGCTCTCATTTGGACACTTGTCACCATCTCATCCTTCCCACTTATGAGTGCATATAAACTCATTCACACTTGATTCCACCCCTTTATCTTCCAATCTCAACCATTGATCTTGATTACTAAGGGGTTTTTCTCATCATTAGCTAACCAGACGGTTGGTAAATTTACCATTTTACCCCTGATTAGTACAATACACATTAAATTATGAATAATTGCCTTCATTTCACATTGCACCACATATACCTCAAAAATACTTATTTATCATTAATTACATTACTTGAAGTTATTAATCCTTGATTAAAATCCAGGATATTACATATGTACCAAGGACAACCTTCAACCTTGCATTTCACAATTATCTTGTATTGATTATTCTTGACAAATTGGTATGCAAACTTATGAGCAATGCTATATTTGTATAACATTTGACGAAGGCTCACAGCATTCAGAAAAATCTCTCCTACTCCAACAATCAAATCCCTCCATTTCCCATGATTCATTTCTGGAATAGGGGTTGGCACCATTTGCGTAGCACAAGTTAATGATGTGATCACTTGACTTTCATTTAACAAACCATGTGGGGATGTACACATTCCTCCTTCACCTCCAAACAAATGATCAATCCTGCAAGAAATTACAAGTTTTAGTGCTCTTGCACATATTCATGTTAGAAAAAATTACTTTTCTTAGGACAAATAAACTTACACTTCTTGCTCTTCCATTTGACCGTTCATTGCTAGTTCTGTACTGTCATTATCACCATCTTCTTCAATATGCACATGACCATATTGTTCATTATATTTGATTAGATGATCCACCCTTTCGTCATCTACAAGATCCACAAATGTTGATGTATCAAGGGCAACTTTGAACTTAATTTGCATTTCATTCCTTTCTTTTCCCGTTATGGATGATATGATTCTTCGCAACTCCTCATATGTTATGCCTTCTTTTATGCATATTGTTCTTACTAAACCACCAACATATTGCATTTCATCTTCTCCACCATTTAAAAACTTCCCCCCACATGAAAGAAACGAAATAAATTCTTCCCCAAACAACTTCCCATCTTTCATGTCAATTTGCAACACAAACTTCGTATTATCAACTTCTAAAGCAATATTTACAACTTCATATGCACATATTAACAACACGTTGACTACATGTTTTATTCCTGCACATATGCTTTTTCTAATAACACTAAACACACTAAAAATAAGGTCAAACCTCTGTTTTCTTCCCCAAAAACATAGCACAGCTATGGTACGTATTAACAATTTTCACAGCAATATTTACAATTTCATATGCACATATTAACAACATGTTAACTACACGTTTTATTCCTACACATATGCTTTTTCTAATAACACCAAACACACTAAAAATAAGGTCACACCTGTGTTTTCTTCCCTAAAAACATAGCATAGCTACGGTACGTATTAACAACTTCCACAGCAATATTTACAACTTCATATGCACATATTAACAACACATTAACTATACGTTTTATTCCTACACATATGCTTTTTCTAATAACACCAAACATACTAAAAACAAGGCCAAACCTCTGTTTTCTTCCCCAAAAACAGAGCACAGCTACGCTACGTATTAACAACGTCCACAGCAATATTTACAACTTCATATGTATATATTAACAATACATTAACTACACTTTTTTCCTACACATGTGCTTTTTCTAACAACACCAAACACACTAAAAACAAGGTCAAACCTCTGTTTGCTTCCCCAAAAACAAAGCACACATACGGTACGTATTAACAACTTCCACAGCAATATTTACAACTTCATATGCACAAATTTACAATAATTTTTTTGTTCATTTCAGCGATTTTTCAGCAAAGAATACCAATTACATTCATCATTCTCACTTTAAACACAGCAACTCCTCTGTTACCATGCCACAAAAACAGAGCACTCTAATATAAACCCAACCCACCCAAGGTGAAACCCCAACTTCAATGATCAAGCTCATTTGTCTACCAAATTCTTAGCTTTTCTTGTCTACCACCTACCACTTACTCCATTTTTTAGCTCAAGATCCAACCTTTCACCAACCCCTCACTCTCAATCTAACCAACTTTCACACAAAAGAAAACAAAATTTTCCAGTTCGTTTCTGTACGTAGCTACACGTACTTGGACAATGATGAAGACGATGTTCCCAGCTACATTAACACCACTTTGTATCCATTCAATGTTGCACCACTTACGCCCTTCGTCCATGTGCATTTTTCTCTTTTTCCTTAATGCCTTGATCACAAATACGGGCTTCACTCCTCTCTCCTCTATGCGTTTTCTTTTCTTATTTGAGTGGGGGTTATTTTAGTAATTGCTCATAGGGAATTGATGTCAGAAAAGTTTCTAGGGACTTTTCTGACTTTGAAATATTTAAAGGGAGTTTTTTGAGATTATTTCTGTATTTTGGGACCTAGCTGACATTTTCCCTTTATTTTATTACTTTTCACTAAATGACAAGTGGGGGGCAGGCGCTAAACACGATGTCGAGATAAGGGTCTTATAAAACTGCAACTAGAAATTATTTTTATCATGATTCATTAGGATATTTTTAATCATATCCTATTTATAAACAATTTATCTTTTGATTATTTAAAAAGAATTGATAATTAAAAACAATAAGTGTATCAAAAATTATATATGTTTTTTATATATGCTCCTATTTAGGAAAAGAATATAGGAGAAAAAATGTATAAAAAGTATGAGAGATAGTAAAATATACATTTCCCTAATATTTTGCTAACTTCATTCACCTAGTCTCTTTCTCTCTCTATTCTCAATATAACTCTTAGTGTGCCTAATAATTAATTGTAGATTATATATTTCATAAGGGTAAAATAGAAAAAAAAAATTATATTTTCAAATATAAAATAAAAATTATTTATAAAATATGAGAGAAAAAATTACTTAAAAATAAAATTGGAGGAAATATTCACGTTTTAATTATGCCAATATTAAAAGTCTTATTGTTTCAATTATTTAAACCTAGAGTTCCAGATAAAGGCCAGCACCACTGTGGTGCAGTGGCACCAAGGGTGCTTATGATGACAGCTAGCAAAGTGGATAAAGATTTACAAAACTACATGTGGATTTTTGTTTTTCTTTTTGATAGAAAGGAATATTATTTTAATATTGCATCGTGTTGATGATTATCAGAGTGTTTGTTTTGCCCGGGGGGAGGTTCAACAGTGTTTAATTGGACTCAAACAGTGTTTTGATCAAAGGTGAGTGTTTGTTTCAGTGATTGGATTTAAGATGAAAAAATTCATAAGTTGGAAAAAGTCATAAGCATCAAAATGAAGCTTATTGGAGTTTATGTGCCTATATGTGTATAAAAAAATATTGATAGGAGTATTTTCATATTTTTGGGGATCAATAAGGTACTCAAAATCACTTCTAATCACAAAACTTCTTTAATGAAAAATGTTCTAAATAATTTTCTCTTTCTTTAGATAGTAATCTTCTGCTAATTAGAGAATACTTTGGGATAAGAGTTTAAGCAAGCTTTGAGTTTTATTAATATACGACTGTAGAAATGTAGGAAATAATTAATAATTAATTTTAATCATTTTAGATTTATTATTTAATTGTTTTATGATTTTATAATCAAATTTTTTATAAACATGTCATAAATTACTTTCTATATAGTATTTTTATCCATTAAATTTAGTTTAAATAATTTATTTGGATTATTGAAGGTATTATTGAGATTTTAATCGGTTTATTTTATTAGATTTTGAGCTATGTAAAAATATAAGTTAGGATTTAATATTTAAATTAGAGTTTGATATAATTTATAAGATTTAAGCTTGAGGTGCACAGTAGAAAAGACTTTTGGAGTATACCAATTTAAATTAGAGTTTGATATAATTTTATTAAAATTGTACCATTACCAAATTTTCAAAGTTAACTTTTGAGAAAATAGTGAAAAAATCCCTTCGTGTGTAGATATCTTCTTAGATCCCATTGACAACTAAGTTACGGATGATAACTTTTTTCTCAATTATCCCTTCATTTTTTCATTTTTCATAATTTTTTCAATTTTTTTCTCTTAATTAATACAAAAGTCACTTATGCAAAAGTCAAACCAAACATCCTAACTTTTACATAAGTTACTTTAAGTTACTTATCCAATCGCTAATCCAAACATTTATCATTTTACCCAATTTAACTTTTTTCCAATTTAAAGATTCTATAAGTTTAAGTAAAAATAAGTTATTTATCCAATCGTCCAAACAAACACAAAGACATAATGTTGAGGCCTCTTAAATATCAAGTGGAGGGTATCGGCTCTTTTTAAGCAACGTTAAGGGTTGAGGCCTCTTAAATATTCCGCTAAAAAAGGCTTTTGAATAAAAAAAACAGCGCCAAATAATATACGAATCTAATCAAATATTCCTTTCGGTCCTAATTATAAAATAAAGTTGATTTTTCTGAAAAAATTAAGGAAGCTAATTAAATTACTTTAAAATATTTATATTTATATTTTTTCTTTAAAATAATTAATTTAACTAATAAATTAATATATAATCTAATGATATATAATATATGATATGATTAAATAACTTATTTTATTTCCTTAATCTCTAAATAAAATTCAATTTTATCTTATATTAAAGACTGAAGGTAATAATATCAAACATAATAGTAAAATACTATGAAATAATTGCATGAAAAGAACATTATTTTAGCTATTTTTTCAATTGAGAAGCACCGAGACATACCCTAATGAATCCGAGTGAGATACGAATATTACTTATAAATAGGATTGAAAAAAATATTAGTTAAAACTTTTAAATTTAAACTGTTACTGTTGTGAAATCAAGAAAACAAATAAGAGATTGAGATGAAATAGATGAAGAGATATGAATATGAAGAGATATGAAGAGAGAATTGGAGAGAAAGATTGAGTAATATCTTATTCATTTGGATACAATCAAAGTATAATACATAGTTTTTTATTTATAAGCCTTCAACCTCAACCTTAACCTCAACCTCAGGACTGTGATTAATAACTCCATAAGACCAATTTTTAATTTTTTCTTCTCCACGGAATCTGAATATAATTCTTAAAAAACAAAAAGCTGAGAGACCTGATTCAAAATTGAAAGGATAAGACGTCCAAATTTTGATCTTCCTTTTTTTTATTTTTTTCAATTAAAGATGAAAGAGATTATATTATTGAGCATATAAATTCACGGGTCTGTGTATGCTGCTTTATTTTATTACTTTTCACTAAATGACAAGTGGGGGCAGACGCTGAAGAGGATGTCGGGATAAGGGTTTTTATCAAACTGCAACTAGAAATTATTTTTATTATGTTTCATTAGGATATATTCACGTTTAAATTTTGCCGATATTAAAAGTCTTATCGTTTCAATTATTTAGATCTAGAGTTTCAGATAAAGGCCAGCACCATATTGTGGTGCAGTGGCACCAAGGGTGCTTATGATGCCAGCTAGCAAAGTGGATAAAGGTTTACAAAACTACAAGTGGATTTTTGTTTTTTGATAGAAGGGGTATATTATTTTAATATTGCATGGTATTAATGATTATATCAAGTGGACGGTATCGGTTCTTTTTAAGCAACGTTAAGACCCTGTTTCCTACACGGTATTTAGGAATAGCGATTGAGATTGGGTCAGGGATGGAGTCAAGTTATATTATTTGGTATGAAGGACTGGAAATAACTTGGGATTAAATATATCACGAAAGTGGGATTGCTACAAAACCACCTCCCCTGATATTATGTTTTCAATCTTGGGATTGAAAATGTTAGAGACAAAAATATCCCCATTTATAAAATTTTTCAGACAAAAATGCCCACTGTCAATTTTAATAATAAGGATATTTTAATTTTTACATTATTTATAAATTATTATAAAATAAAATCAATTCAGGTATTCCATCTAAATATTACCGCATACCAGACGTAATTTTAGACCTTCAGCTCCCATCCTAATACTTATCCCTATCCCAATATCATTCCTTATCTCAATCCATCAAAATCAGTGTCTCATACCAAACAATACTTAAGGGTTGAGGCCTCTTAAATATTCCGGAAAAAAAAGGCTTTTAAATAAAAATAAACGGTCATGTTGAAAAGCGCAAAATAATACGCGAATCTAATCAAGTGCTCGTTTGGAAGAGCTTATTTTGGGCAATAAGTGCTTATAATTTGTGATTCACGGTATACGAGGTAAGTATGTGAGAGGAGTTTTTTCTCGATTTGCGTAAATTGGGCTTATTTTCTCAAAATAAGCTCTCCCAAACTTGCCACAAATAATATCGAACATAATAGTATAATACTATGAAATAATTACTTGAAAAGAATATTATTTTAGCTATTATTTCAATTGAGAAGCACCGAGACATACCCTAATGAATACGAGGGCGCTCGATTATTTTAATTTTTCTCTGTTGTCAATTTCCTTGTCGGTGTGGCTTTTATGACTTTTGTCGGTTGTTCTTTACTGGCTTTTGGCGGGTTTGAATGTGTAACTTGGTAGAATTTTTTTAATCTTTATTAATGAGTGGGAGTATCTAACACTAATATGAGTGAATGTTATTTATAAATAGGATCAAAAAAATATTAATTAAAAATTTTAAATTTAAACTATTAATGTTATGAAACCAAGAAAAAATAAGACATTAAGATAAAAGAGATGAAAATATATGAAGAGAGAATTGGAGAGAAAGATTGAGCGAATTTATTTAGATATAATTAAAGTGTAGTATATAATACTCTATTTATAGGTCATCAACCTCAATCTCAACTTTAAGGGTGTGATTGATAACTTCATGATATCAATTTTTCATTTTTTCTTCTAGATGAACCTGAACGTAATTCTCAAAAGAAAAAAAAAAAAACTGAGACCTGATTCAAAACTGGAGAACAAGACGTTCAAGTTAATCTTCCCATTTTTTTTTTCAATTAAAGATGAAAGAGAAGATATTATTGAGCATATAAATTCACGGGGTCCGTGTATGCTGCTTTATTTATTACTTTTCACTAAATGACAAGTGGGGGGCAGGCGCTAAACATTATGATTGTCTATTTTCTCATCATTCCTCATAATTTTTAAATTATGTCCATCCAATCAATATAAAAGATAAAAGATGAGCAACGTCATCAAGTTATCACTCATTTCACTTTTCTCTCCCATTTTTAATCAACGGTCCAAATGGCTCTTCTTTCAAATCAACGGTTTAGATGGGTTCATGAGGGATGATGAGAAAATGAGATGATGAGAGGATCTGCTTCCATCGAGATAAGGGTCTTATAAAACTGCAACTAGAAATTATTTTTAACATGATTCATTAGGATATTTTCAATCACATCCTATTTATAAACAACTTATCTTTTGATTATTTAAAAAGAACTGATAATTAAAAACAATAAGTGTATCAAAAATTATATATGTTTTTTATATATACTCCTATTTATGAAAAGAATATAGAAGAGAAAATGTATAAAAAGTATGAGAGATAGTAAAATATACATTTCCCTAATATTTTGTTGACTTCATTCACCTAGTCTCTTTCTCTATCTCTTCTCAATATAACTCTTGGTGTGCGTAATAATTAATTGTAGGTTATATATTTTATAAGGGTAAAATAAAAAGAAATTATATTTTCAAATATAAAATGAAAATTATTTATAAAATATGAGAGAGAAAATTACTTAAAAGTAAAATCGGAGGAAATATTCACGTTTTAATTTTGCCAATATTAAAAGTCTTATTGTTTCAATTATTTAAACCTAGAGTTCCAGATAAAGGCCAGCACCACTGTGGTGCAGTGGCACCAAGGGTGCTTATGATGACAGCTAGCAAAGTCGATAAAGATTTACAAAACTACATGTGGATTTTTTTTTTTTTTTGATAGAAAGGAATATTATTTTAATATTGCATCGTGTCAATGATTACAGCGTATTTGTTTCGGCGTTTTGAGGGGAAAATCGGACTTCAACAGTGTTTAATTGGACTCAAACAGTGTTTTGATCAAAAGTGAGTGTTTGTTTCACTGATTTGATTTAAGATAAAAAAATTTAAAAGTTAAAAAAAGTCACAAGCCTCAAAATGAAGCTTATTGGAGTTTATGTGCCTGTATGTGTATAAAAAAATATTGATAGGAGTATTTTCATATTTTTGGGGATCAATGAGGTACTCAAAATCACTTCTAATCACAAACATTCTTTAATGAAAAATGTTCTAAATAATTTTCTCTTTCTTTAAATAGTAATTTTCTGCTAATTAGAGAATACTTTGGGATAAGAGTTTAAGCAAGCTTTTAGTTTTGTTAATATATGACTGTAGAAATGTTGTGAATAATTAATAATTAATTTTAATCAGTTTAAATTTATTATTTAGTTGTTTTATGATTTTATAATCAATTTTTTTATAAACATGTCATAAATTACTTTCTATATAGTGTTTTTACCCATTAAATTTAGTTTAAATAATTTATTTGGATTATTGGAGGTATTATTAAGATTTTAATCGGTTTATTTTGTTAGATTTTGAGCTATGTGAAAATATATAAGTTAGGGTTTAATATTTAAATTAGAGTTTGATATAATTTATAAGATTTAAGCTTAAGGTGCACAATAGAAAAGACTTTTGGAGTGTACCAATTTAAATTAGAGTTTGATATAATTTTATTAAAATTGTACTATTACCAAATTTTCAAAGTTAACTTTTGAGAAAATCGTGAAAAAATCCCTTCGTGTGTAGATATCTTCCTAGATCGCATTGACAACTAAGTTACGGATGATAACTTTTTTCTCAATTATCCCTTCATTTTTTCATTTTTCATAATTTTTTCAATTTTTTCTCTTAATAAATACAAAAGCCATTTATGAAAAAGTCAAACAAAACATCCTAACTTTTACATAAGTTATTTTAAGTTACTTATTCAATCGCTAATCCAAACACTCATCATTTTACCCAATCTAACTTTTTTCCAATCTTAAGATTCCATAAATTTAAGTAAAAATAAGTTATTTATCCCATCGTCAAAACAAACACAGACACATAAAATTGAGGCCTCTTAAATATCAAGTGGAGGGGCTCTTTTTAAGCAACGTTAAGGGTTGAGGCCTCTTAAATATTCCGGTAAAAAAGGCTTTTAAATAAAAAAGAAACAGCGCCAAATAATATACGGATCTAATCAAATATTTTATTCGGTCCTAATTATAAAATAAAGTTGATTTTTTTTGAAAAAATTAAAGAATCTAATTGAATTAGTTTAGAGTATTTATATTTATATTTTTTATTTAAAATAATTAATTTAACTAATAAATTAATATATAATCTAATGATATATAATATATGATATGATTAAATAACTTATTTTATTCTTTAATCTCTCAAAAAAATTCAATTTTATCTTATATTGAAGACTGAAAGTAGTAATATCAAACATAATAGTAAAATACTATGAAATAATTGCATGAAAAGAACATTATTTTAGCTATTTTTTCAATTGAGAAGCACCGAGACATACCCTAATGAATCCGAGTGAGATACGAATATTACTTATAAATAAGATTGAAAAAAATATTAGTTAAAACTTTTAAATTTAAACTGTTACTGTTGTGAAATCAAGGAAAAAAAAAGAGATTGAGATGAAATAGATGAAGAGATATGAAGAGAGAATTGAAGAGAAATATTGACTAATATCTTATTCATTTGGATGCAATCAAAGTATAATATATAGTGTTCCATTTATAAGCCCTCAACCTCAATCTCAACTATAGGAGTGTGATTGATAACTCCATAAGATCAATTTTTAATTTTTTCTTCTCGACGGGATCTGAATATAATTCTAAAAAAAAAAAAAAGGCTGAGAGGCCTGATTCAAAATTGAAGAGTAAGACGTCCAAATTAACCTTCCCTTTTTTTTATTTTTTGAAATTAAAGATGAAAGAGATGATATTATTAAGCACATAAATTCACGGGCCTGTGAGTCGGCAAAAAAAAAAAAAAATCACGGGTCTGTGGATGCTGCTTTATTTTATTACTTTTCACTAAATGACAAGTGGGGGCAGACGCTAAAGAGGATGTCGGGATAAGGGTTTTTATAAAACTGCAACTAGAAATTATTTTTATTATGTTTCATTAGGATATATTCACGTTTAAATTTTGCCCATATTAAAAGTCTTATCGTTTCAATTATTTAGATCTAGAGTTCCAGATAAAGGCCAGCACCATATTGTGGTGCAGTGGCACCAAGGGTGCTTATGATGCCAGCTAGCAAAGTGGATAAAGATTTTTTTTTTTGATACATGAAGGAGAAAACTCTTAAGACTCAGCCTACATAAGTAGGAATACAATTATCCAGTTCTAAAACAGCTGTTAACTCAGGCGTGGAATACAAAATAAGGTGAAACCCCCTTACAAATGAAATTGCCTTTTTCGCAAGGAAGTCGGTAACCCTATTCGCGTTTCTTGGAACAAACCTCAATTCTATCCTCCATTCTCGTTACAACATGGAACGAACTTCTGCTATTGTATTAGCGTCCGAATGATTCTGGCAATTTTCACTGTTAATCAAATCAAGAACTTCTTTCGCATCGGATTCTAATACCACTCTATGCTTTTCTTGATCCCAAGCTGTCTTCAATCCTAGAAGAATACCCCATATTTCAGCGGTAACATGATCACCCAACTCCAATCTGTGCATAAACGCCATAATAAAATTCCCGTTAGCCTCTCGAATAACTCCTTCGCACCCAGCGCCGTTCTTCCCTGCAAATGCTCCGTCTACGTTAACTTTAGTCCATCCTTCCTCTGGTGGCATCCATGTGGCCCCCCTATCCATTATTAATGTGTCTTGTAAGTTGATTCCAACTAGTTTTTTTACTTGCCTTTTGAATGCTGGATATAATGGCATGGGCATGACTCTGTAGGCTCTTATTATTCTGATTCTTCTGCTGAAAAAGACGTTCATTTCTCCTTTTCTAGAATAACCAGCATAAAGTTGCAAACCAGTCATCCCAATCCAAGCGTCGAATATTAAAGTTCAACCACTCCTTGAGATTAAGCTCAAAGAAAAAACGATCACGTGACAATGTTATCTTTTCCATCCACAAACGTTTAGCTTCAGTGCAGTCCCGAAGTACATGCAACACCGTTTCTGGGCATTTCTTACACCAACCACACACATCATCAGCACACATACCTCTTCTATATCTTTCCACGTTGGTAAGAAGCTTGTTGTGAGCAACGAGCCACATAAAAGTTTTATACCTTGGGATAGTGTTAAGCTTCCAGATTTTCTGCCATAATACTTCCTGGTTCTCTTCTTCATCTGTAATAACTTTATATGCAGATTTCACTGTGAATTTTCCATTTATTGTGTGTTTCCATCAAACAATCTGTCTCCCCTGCTCAACTTCGGAACCCTCCTGCACAAATCTCCATGCCGCCTTGATCCCTGCCCAAGTATTCGATCCTATCCTCTGCATATCAATTTGAGGCATCAAATCATTTCCACATTTATATTTGCTTCTAATAATTCTTACCCATAAGTCATCCTTTTTCTTGGTAAGATTCCATCCTAATTTGGCCATAAATGCATGGTTATGGGTTTTAACATGTTTCAATCCTAAACCACCATTACCCTTTGACTTGCACACCGTATCCCATGAAACAAGATGAATTTTCTGCTTTTCCTGCGTTGTGCCCCACAAAAAGCTTCGATTTTTACTCTCAATCATATCACAGGAACCAAGAGGTATTGATGTTGTTTGCATTGTATAAGCTGGAATAGCGGATGTGACTGCCCATACCAAAGTAGCACGTCCAGCTAGAGCTAACGAATTTACTTTTCAATTAGATAACCTCTTCTTCACTTTATCTACAACCTCACTGAAGCTCTCCTTAGTCACCCTTTTATGATGCAGAGGAACTCCCAAGTATTTACCAAGATCTGCTGCCATTTGGAACCCCAGAATATCGCTCAACTCAGCGCGTCAATTGTGATTCACATTCCTGGAGAAGAAAACTCTAATCTTCGTAGCATTGACCTTTAAACCTGAGCTTGCACAGAATTCATCTAGGCAAGCCTTAACTTCATTTGCCTGAAAAATAGAAGCTTGGCCAAACAAAACAATATCATCAGCAAAATATAAATGAGAAATAGGAGGCCCATTCTTGCATAACCTTATTGGTAACTAGGTCGTTGTCTCTATTCTATCTTGAATCATGTGAGCCAGCCGTTCCATGTAAATTACGAATAAATATGGAGATAAAGGGTCCCCTTGTCTCACACCACGAGAAGTTTTAAATAAATCACCTTTTTCTCCATTCCATAATAATTGCATTCACTACTACAGAATATAGATACTGCTACCCTAAAAGACGTCCCTTTTTAAAATAGGGACGTCTAAAACATAGACGGTGGCATTTTTGTAATTATGTGTGGGAACTTGGTAGCTTTAGATGTCCCAAATTGAATTTGGGACGTCTTAAGACTTTAGACGTCCCAAATTCAATTTGGGACCTCTAAAGTGTTGTCTAAAATAAAATAAAAAAATTTTACACTTTAGATGTCCCAAATTCCATTTGGGACATCTAAAGTCCCACTTTTGATGTCCCAAATTCTAATTTGGGACATCTAAAGTGTAAAAAAAAAAAAGAAATTAAATATTTTTTTTTTACACTTTAGATGTCCCAAATTCCATTTGGGAGGTCTAAAGTGGTATTTTAGACATCCTAAATTCAATTTGGGACCTCTAAAGTGATGTCTAAAATAAAAAACAAAAATTTTACACTTTAGATATCCTAAATTCCATTTGGGACATCTAAAGTGTAAAAAAAAAAAATTTAATTTTTTTTTAACTTTAGACGTCCCAAATTCAATTTGGGACGTCTAAAGTAAAAAAAAAAAAATTTACACTTTAGATGTCCCAAATTCTAATTTGGGACATCTAAAGTGTAAAAAAAAAAAGAAATTAAATATTTTTTTTTTACAGTTTAGACATCCCAAATTCTATTTGGGACGTCTAAAGTCCCACTTTAGACATCCCAAATGGAATTTGGGACGTCTAATGTGTAAAAAAAAAATTAAATATATTTTTTTTTTACAGTTTAGATGTCCCAAATTCCATTTGGGACGTCTAAAGTGGGGACTTTAGATGTCCCAAATGGAATTTGGGACGTCTAAAGTAATTCAAAAATTTTCCCGCGACCTGTATTGAATATAAGGGACACTCATGCCTTATATTAAATAAAGGGAAGTTTTCCTTCCTTTCTCTCTCTCTCTCTCTCGCTCCCACAACAGTTTTCAATTTCTTTGATAAGAGTTGCAGAGAAAGACCCACATTCTATAGATTCAAATAGCTTTTTCCTTCAGTGTTTTTGCCATTGTCCCCCCTCTCATCATGCCCTTCTGTGCATAGCTTTTTCCTTCGGTGTTTTCGCCATCGTCCCCCCTCTCATCATGCCCTTCGATGCCTCTATTTGCAACGGTAACTCTCTCTTTATCACTTCTCAAATCTTACATGCTTGTATATTTATTATTATTATTATTATTATTATTATTATTATTATATAAGTTCCTCTCTTTTTTCACAATCAGATCTGGTACAGTGCATCTGGGTAAAAAATGGATTTTTTGAATTTTAAAGTTTGACTAAAAGAAGTTTGAACAAAGCTAGCAAAGTGGTGAAAGTGTGGTGATGCTAAAAAAGGAAATTCCGGAGCTAAAAAGAGAATGGAGAAAGCTAGGATTTATGTTCAACAAAACTATTACAGAGGATTCTCGTCTGAAATTCAAATGACTTTAGACCTCCCAAATTGAGATTTGGGAGGTCTAAAGTCCAACACAGGGGGACTTTAGACGTCCCAATTTTAGATTTGGGACATCTAAAGTGGAGGACTTTAGACATCCCAAATTGAGATTTGGGACGTCTAAAGTCCTACACAGGGGGACTTTAAACGTCCCAAATCTCAATTTGGGACGTCTAAAGTTCTCCCTTTAGACGTCCCATTTTTTTCGGACGTCTTTTCTTAAAACATATTACGCCCCCCACATAGACGTCCCCCCAATTTTTAGACGTTAAAAGTACCAAAATAGGGACGTTAAAACCCCTTTTTGTAGTAGTGATTGAAGGCGTCATAACACAATGATTAATAATTCTGACCAGATTAGGAGGAAATGAAAGATCATTCAAGTATTGTTCCAAAAAACTCCAGTTCAGCCTATCATAAGCCTTCTCCATATCAATCTTAATAGCCATGTATTCACGTTTGCCCTGCATAATCCTCATAGAGTGAACAACCTCCTGTGCTACGATAATATTGTCGGAGCTGTGTCTGCCTGGGATAAAACTGCATTGGTTAGGGCTAATAATTTTAGAAAGGACAACCCTTATACGGTTAGCAATCACCTTGGTAAGAATCTTGAAAATCACATTACATAAACTGATAGGACGAAGATCCCTTAACTCTTCCAGAGATTCCTTTTTTAGTATAAGTACCAGAAAAGTATTATTTATGCTTGCAATTTCTTCTGGATACAAAGTGGATAAAGGTTTACAAAACTGCAAGTGGATTTATTTTTTTTTTTTGATAGAAAGGGGATATTATTTTAATATTGCATGGTATTGATGGTTATATCAAGTGGAGGTTCTTTTTAAGCAACGTTGAGGGTTGAGGCCTCTTAAATATTCCCGTCAAAAAAGGCTTTTAAATAAAAAAAAAGGTCATGTTGAAAAGCGCCAAATAATACGCGAATCTAATCAAATAATATCGAACATAATAGTATAATACTTTGACATAATTGCATGAAAAGAATATTATTTTAGCTATTTTTTCAATTGAGAAGCACCGAGACATACCTTAATGAATACGAGTGCGCTCGATTATTTTAATTTTTCTCTGTTTTCAATTTCCTTGTTGGTGTGGCTTTTATGACTTTTGTCGGTTGTTCTTTATTGGCTTTCGGCGGGATTGAATGTGTGAGTTGGTAGATTTTTTTAATCTTTATTAATGAGAGGGAGTATCTAACACCAAAGTGAGAGAATGTTACTTATGGATAGGATTGAAAGAAATATTAGTCACAAATTTTAAATTTAAACTGTTAAAATTATATCAGGTTGTGCAAATCTTACTGTATACTTGTTCTAAACTCAGTTTTTCTTTCCACTTCTAGATTTAACATTTATTGTCTTTGATGTGTGTTCCTTATTTCATTTGTCATATTTTTGTATAGCCTTTCTGATGGAGGAGCATAACAAGATGGAGATGGAGCTCCAAATGAAGAGAAAGGCCTAAAGATGGAAGCCCATGCTCAAGTATGGAAATCTAATGTCCCAAAAGATCCATTACAAAGCATTGGAGGCCCAATGACAAGAGCAAAGACTAAAGTTATGACGGAAGCCATGAATTGTTTGATAAGAGAGCTTAAAGAGTTGGAGCCCATTTATTTGGAAGAAGTATCCTTTAATATGCCTAACAAGAGCTCAAGAATGGTGATCACATTGCTAGAAGTTCAACAAGATGATATACAAGGCCTATTGGTGTCCAGATTGATGGATTCACTTAAAATACCATGTGATGAGCATATACCTTAGAGGAGGATCATAAGTGACATCCAAGACACCTCAAAAAACATCTAGAAGGCATCCTTATGGATCAAATCTGATTTAATTTCATTTTGTATTAGTTTTCTTTTTTTATTTGCAATAAATAAGGTCTTTTGGTCAAAGATTGCTTTTGAAAACTTTGTTTTATTTTTCTATTTTTAGGCAGCTGACCCAATCTTGAAAAATAAGTAATTTCCTAATTTCTTTAGGTTTGAATGGTGCCACCCATGACAATCAATCATCATTAAGGCATCATTTATTGCATTTATGACTAGGTTTTCAGTTATAAAGTGTTCTTTTGTTACCTATATATGAATGCTGTGTTTTTCTACTAAGGTTTCAAACTTGAATGATAATTGAGAATTTTATTTCTCCTGTGTGAGCGTTGCTTACATCTTTGTATTTTCGTGCAAATACTCCGACTGTATCAAAGACTGGTCATTCTTATGGTGTCTTTATGGCTAGGGTTATAAGAGATAGGTTCTCTTAAGGTTCTACATTTAATCATCCATCCCGTTCGTATCTTCAAACTTGTTTTCTAGCCGATCTGTTCCCCCCATCATTTCAAGTGGCATCAGAGCTTAAGGTTTGCTAGATTTCAAGTTCTATCCTTTTGTTTTCTTTCTTTGCTGCCGTCTTCCTTGTTCCATTGTTTCATTTGTCTTCCTTCCTTCGTTTGTTTTCCCATTCTCTTCTCTCCTTTTCCACTCATATATTTTGTGTTTGTTGTGTGACTTTGTTAGTTCTTTAATTACAAAAAAAATTGTGCAAAAAAAAAACAAAAAAAAAGTGTTGTGCTGGAAAAAAAACTGAGCAAAAAAAAAAAAGAAAAAAGATTCAAAAATTAAAAGGAAAAAAAGAGAAAGAGCTGCAGGTTTGGAAAATTGGAAGATTGAAGTTAAGTTTCCTAATTTGAGACCTTCCATTGCAAGTCACAAAAAGTTTTCTAAATCTACAAACTTGGGCGCAAGTGTAACCCCCTCCGTAATTATATCCGAAATACGCGATTAAAATGAAATAAAGACCAATAATAATCAAGTAACATTTACTAACCCATCACATGACGGGGTTTTCACGAATACTTTTTGAAATCATTTATAAACTTGGTCTCATATTCACATTTCGAATACAATTACTATGCGAAGATAAATCACATTCATATAAATATCAGAGTGCACAACTTAATCATCCCGGCAATCCCGGGTACATACCTTCGCTAAAGATACATAGGGTACAATTTTCCATTACAATTCTTCAAATGGGGATTACACAATCTCATCTCAAAGGAGTTCTAGCCGCTCCCTCCACGAGCCACTTGCCCTGTCTAAATTGTTGGTAGGGGAGAGTGAGATTCGAGAGAATCTTAGTAGGAAACAGATACCATAATGCATGCATGATAGATGCTATGTGTATGACATGTTAGCTTTATCTAGATGCATGCCCCATAATGATATTTCCGCATGCTCAATGTTTCATGTAACAAAACTATGGCCACAGTAAAACAGAAACAGAGCTTTATTTATTCAAATATGCTCTACACAATCAAGTAAAGCAATCACATACATCACTACACAAGCAAAAATATCAAATACATGCAAGTAAGGTAAGTCCCCTACCTCCAGTCTTTTCTCCTCAATTTACGTGCCAGCAACTCGGGGCTTTACATTCGATCCTACAATGTCAAATATACCATTTAGACACTTCCATAGTGTACCCGGTCCGGTTGTACTTTTCTTGAAATTTTAACATGGGCTATTCTGACATATTTTCTCCCAAGGAATCCATTTCCGGACTCGGAATTATCAAATTCAATGTCAATTTACAAATTTACCCTTGACAGCCTCACTTTAAGGGGTTCAAAGGTGTTTTCGTAATTATGCTTTTTCAACCTTTTCCGAAAAAGTGCCCAACTGTAACCCCACCTAATTTTCGTTCCTGAACTCAATGCAATCATCAAATCATTGAAAATCCAACTCTAAGACCCATTTATAGCCCAGACCGAAATATATGGGTTTTCCAGGGAAAAACGAGGTTTTTCGGTTTCGGCTGCGTAAACGCGTTCCTTTCTACTCCTAACCACTTTATTGACTATTCCATTAGGTTAGAACTACCATTTAGCATCAATTTTGGCAGCATAACAGCCCCACAAACCCATTTTCCATTTTTAGAACCAAAGACAATCTGGCGAAATTTCACCGATTAAATTGTCTATAACAGCCAGAATAGTCAATATGCAAGAGTTTGGAAGTTACCTCAAGCTCCCACTAGCTTTTTCTTCTTGTGGCTGAAAACCCTAACTTCAAAACACCAAAAGAGGAGCTTCCAAACCTTAAAGAACATAAAGGAGTAGCTTAGGATCGGAGTTATACGCGTTAGGAGCTAGATCGTCGGAGAAATCGGCTTACCTTGCGAGATTTCTTCCTCTTTCTCTCTCTAAATATCCCATATGCTCTCTCTCTATTTCAGCTGTTCTCAGCGTCAGAAATGAGGAGGAAGAAGGAAAAAACCGTTTAATAACATATCCCATGCTTATGTCATCAATGTAACATGATGATGTCATAATTCTCAATTTTCGGATTTTTGGCAGATTTCTGACCAAACTTTGCAAAATCATAATTAATTCTAGAAAAATCGAAATGAGGTGATTCCAAAGCCAAATGAAAGGTATTTAAGTCCTCTTCATTGGAAAAATATTATCCATTACCAGAAATCACCACAAAATTCCATAATTACACAAATTTCATCACTGCCCCAAAACAGAGTCCATTTTCGACCTCAAACTTTGGACAGTCATATCTCCCAGTTCCCAAAACGAAATGGCACAAATTATATGTCCATTTTTAAGCTTGGGATGTGAAATTTAAGACTGGAAATTTTCATAATTTTATGACATCATTTGCCTAGTCAAAACATCCACACGAGAAGACTGCCCAGAATTGAGTTTCACTGGACAGAATTTCAGATTTTGCATCTTTGCTTCCAATGGTTCCATTTTCATACCAAACATCATTCCCACATAAATTTTCACTAGGAATCCATTGGAAACACCAAATCAATCAAATTCATATCTCATTGACATGTTTTCACAACAATCTCAACATGTCAGCACAATTCACATTTCAAAACCTAACATTGCAACATTTCCATTCCAAAGTTCCAAACCAATTTCAATGACATCAAAACACACTATGACACCATTTCCAACACAATACCCCATTCAATTCTTCCCTCTATTCTAAGTCAATTTGGATGTTGATCCACAATTGAACTCAAATACAGGGTTTCGGCGCTGCTCACAACACACATGAATCATATTCGAATGCCAAATCACATCATATTCTCCAAAAGGGTTATTTATCACTAACCACATCCACTTTTGGAGTCATTAACCCTTAATCACAATTTGGGATCTTGTTAAACTGGGGCTTAGCAATCCATTAATCTTAGGCTTATTCTCTAGCCTCGAGTCTCAAAATTCGGGGTATTACACTAAGACTCCTACTTTCCTAATTCTTTTTTCTTTCCTATTTTGATTTCATTTCCCTTTCTTTTTCTGATTCCTTTTTTCCCCCTTTTCCCTTGTTATTTCTCATCTTCCTGTCCTTCATTATTCACCTTTTTTCCCTTCCCATCTTCTTTCATCACATATTCTCAGGTTCTTACAATTTTTGGTTGCGAAAATTACCACATACTAACATTGCCTCTTGATTTTGTTGAGTTTCAATCAGAATACTATAGGAGACAAGCTTGAGTAGTAAAAGGAAAGAGTGTTACATCAAGTTAAAAGCCATATTTGTGTGAAACAAGAGTAATTATATAACTTTTGAGTGAAACACATAAGTAGAGTAGTAAGGTTCCATATTACTTTTTGTCCCAATCTTTGATCAAACTAACTTTTTAGAATTAAAGATGAGTGACCAGGAATCCAAAAAAGTAGAATTCACAACATATTTCAAATTATTCATGAAGGCTATGCAAACTGAGTTCTTCAAACACAATATGGACATGGAGGAGTTAAATGCATCAAAAGCATGTAGCAGTGAGGAGGAAGTGAGCCGCTATGAATCTTCATCCTTAAAGGGAAAAAGAAGACATTATAAATGTGACATGGATGCATCTGATCCAAAGATAAAGTACCCTACCTTTAAGGGGAATACAAATTCAGATGCATACCTCGATTAGGAGATGAAATTTGAGCAAATCTTTAGAATGAATGATTGCCCTAAAGAAAAGAAAGTAAAATTAGCTTCATTTTAGTTTTTTGACTATGTTGTTGTTTGGAGGGAAGATTTACAGCTTAAGAGGAGCCTTAAGGGCAAAGGCCCACCTCGTACGTGGGAGAAGCTAAACAAATTTATGTGCAACAAGTATGTCCCAAGTTACTACTACTGAGAGCTAAATAGAAAGTTGTGGTTGTTTAGCTAGGGCTCTATGATTGTGTGGATGAATATGTACATGAGCTTGACCTTCTTAAGATGCGTGATGGAGTACAAGAAGGTAAAGAAGCAAGCATGGCCAAAATTATTAATGGTTTGAGGCCCAAAATAAGAGACAAAGTAAATATGTACACTTTTGTTGATAAGGAGGAGCTGGTGCATAAAGCCATTAAAATTGAGAAGTAGTTGAAAGAAAAATATTCCAAATCTTATGCTTATGGTTAGGAGGACTCTAAATTAGCCTCCAAATGGAAGGATTCTAAGGCTAAGGATGACACCAAATTTATGCTTAAAGTCAAGGGGGAATCTAAATCAAAAATTGATGGTGGTAAGAAGTATAACTCTAAAGTGATGATGGCATGCCATCTTTAGTGATTGATTCTGAATTGGAGATTGATGAAGCTAAACCTATTAAAGTGGAAGCATTTAGTGCCTAAGAAAGCCCTCAACACGCAACTAAAGGAAGATAATGAGCAAGAGCAATGAAAGCTCATCTTCCACACTAGGTGCTTCATCAAAAATAAGGTATATAATATGGTTATTGATAGTGTTAGTGTCACTAATGTTGCTAGTACCTTACTTCTTGATAAGTTGGACTTGCTTACTCACTACAAAAAAAATGGTATTTCATAGTGGTGCAATTGTAGCAGTTATAATTCACCGTTACAAATATTAACATTTGTAGCGGTTATAACCTAAACCGCTACAAACTTGTAGTGGCAAGCTACGCGCTAAATGACACGACAGATTTGCAACGTTTTTTTGTAGCTGTTAAGTAGAAAAAATTGCTATAAATATGGCATGCAATTCCCACAAAAAATTTTTACGGTTAAATTGTAGCAGTTATATCATAAAAACCGCTACAATGTTCGTACCAATTGGCGCGACCAAGCCGCTCCAATAGTGTAGCAGTTATTTGTAGCGGTTTCACCAATTAAACCGCTACAAAATTCCAAACGTTGCTTATTTGTAGCGGTTTTATAGTCATAACCGCTACAGAATTTTAGAGGTCTTGAACTTTGTAGCGGTTTTGTAACCATAATTGCTACAGAACTTCAAAGGTCATGTAATTTGTAGTGGTTATTTTAGAACCGCTGCAAAGTTTAGCCGCCCTAGCTTTTTTATAGCAGTTTATGTAGCGGTTATTTCAAGAACCGCTACAAAATCTGCCAGTATATAATGCCACCGTCCCCTTCATTTTCCCATTTGGCCATTCTTTTGCTAAAGTTGCTTTGAGTGTTTTCTTTGAGATTTGAGTGTTCTGACGTCTGTCAAAGAGTTTTCGCTGCAACATTTCTCATTATTTGTACTTGAGGTACGAACAATACGTATTTTATTTTTATTTTTATTATATTTTTGCATATAAATGTGACTAAATTGTTTTTTTTTTAAATTTTTGTAGTTGATATGTCAAGACAGGATAAGGGGAAGGAGCCCGAGGTCCCCTGACCAATTTTATGGGGCAGCAGTAGTAGAGCAGGGGTCAGTGGGACGGGGTAGCACGGAGGGAGGGTGACTGCACCATTTCAGCCCATCTCCTTACAACAGCCATAGGAGTCAACCCTACTACAACCACCGCAAATGGTCCCACAGGAGACGACCATACTAAAGGTGCCTGATTTGGGGGAGGGAGACATCAGCGTCACTGACTATGATGCTAATGAGGACTTTGATATCCTAATCCCGATCTGAGAGATGGAGCTGTTCCTGGATGAGGAGGAGGCGTGGGAGCAAAACAACCCTTGACAATCCTCTTCTTGCTCTATTAGATTTGAGGTGCAGGTCAAAGGTAAATATATTTTTTTATTTAATAAATTAAATATTTAAATACAATACAAAGATACTACTGGATACTATTGTATATATTTGTATATATTTTTTAGCGTATATATTTTTTTTAATTTTTTTATATATAAATATTTTTTATTAATTATTAATATCAATTATTTTTATTATTTTTATTTACATTATTTTATTATTTTATTTTGATTTTCGATTTTATAGATGAGTATTTATCTAGATATACGAGATCAAAAATAAAAAATAGAAGACGAAACAACTTTAAATTTGAAATGTAGAATTTGAATTGCAAGTTATGTAACGTGCGCTAAATTGTGCAGATGAGCAGGGGAACGTGTCCACTAGGAGGTTGGATGTGGCCGGTCTGAACAGTTTGGACCGGACACTACATGTCGTAGTTCTATGGAATGAGGGCATGGAGTAGCCTATTGAAAATGGGGGTCACTTGTTCAACCACTTCTGGAATGAGCTGGGCTCAAATTGGATGTGGTTCCCCTTTCACTTCAGGATATGGAGGAACGTACCGAAGGGGCCGAAGGACCAGGCGTGGGATGAGGTGGTGCGGATAAGTAATAATATTTAATTATATTTTATTTTCTGTAATTAAATTTATTTAATTAATATTTATTAATTGTCTTACTTGTAATTAGTTATATTTAATTAATCTTTTTTTCAATTGTGTTATACAGCTTAGGTTTGCCGTCCAGGATAGCCGGAAGAGGTATATGCTGATGAAGATGGGCAACGGTTAGAGGAACAAGAGGAACCATCTTTTCCACAGTATGGATAAGGATGAGATGATTCCTCTTTAGCAGCTAATTGAGAACGTGCCGGACGGCGTCCCGCCATACGACTGGGTGAGTTTCGTCCAGTACAGGAGGAGCGCTGAGGGACAGGTAATGTATTTATAATTACAATTATAATTATAATTTAAATATAAATTTAATTATTTTTATGAATTTAATACATTTAATATTTTTTCCCCAGGCTCTCTCTCAGAGGAACACAAGGTGCCGAGGGTAGCAGATGATCCACCACATGGCAGAATTGAAGACCTTTGCTGTGACTTACAATGAGCTAGTAAGTTTTCTCGTTATCAATTACTTTTAGCTATTTATTTCATATTATAAATTTAGCATATTGTTGTTCATTATCCTAATTTAATTTTTGTAATTTTGTAATTGTTTTAGGAGAGAAAGGCACAGGAGGAGAACCGATAGACGGACTACGGGAAGTTATTTACTATCACGCATAGACACTGTGACGGAACTCCGACCTCTTAGCAGGCAGAGGCAGCCATTGTAAGTTAATTTATTCTTATATTTCTTATGAAATTAAACTGACTATATTTATAATTAATTGTTTCATAAAATGGTAGGCACAGATGCAGCAGTTGCAAGCTGAGCTGTGAGAGACCTAAACCCAGGAGTCATAAGGGTTTGTGGACCCTATAGTGCCTTTGAAGGCGGGTCTGGGTCAGGCTGATCACCCCGAACTCATGTGGTGGCTAGGGATAGGTGCCAGACCTAGCATAGTTTACGACAGGAGCGCGGCCTCTGAGGCTGGCAGCTCTAGAGCACAAGCGTATGAGGGATGAGTCTGTTGAGGAGATGCGTCAGATTTGGCGAGGACATTGGCTGTAATGGCTTAGCAGTAGAAGCAGATGCAGCAGCAGGCCGATTTATACTATGCTTAGCATGCGCAGTGGAGCAATATCATGAACTACATGCTCGAGCGGTTGTGGAGTCACTTGTTCCCGGACGAGGCGCATCCAAAGGTTCCCCTTATCTCTTAGTTCGTCATCTAGCCTCCTCCTCCTCATCCTGTTGATGATGATAGTGCTGCTTAGTCTGCCCCGCGGCCCGATACTGTTGCACCTGAGGGAGCCCTATCGGTGGGAGGACTAGATGATCAGCCTCCTGCTAGTTAGTTTAGAACATTTAGTTATAGTTATAGTTATAGTTAGGACATTCATTTTCAGATCTTTTTCATAACTTTTGTAAATATTTGTAGTTATATTTAAGACATTCAATTTCATAACTTAAATTATGGTTGCGTTTACAATAATTATATTGATATCTTTAGAGTCTTGTTAAATTCATGTTGCATTTATCTAAAATTACATTTATATTTCTAAAACTAACCACAACCAAAAAAAAATTTAAGTAATACTTGTAGCGGTTTTCCTGAATAACCGCTACAAACTATAATTCTATTTGTAGTGGTTAAATTTTACAAACCGCTACAAATATTTGTGATCTTGTAGCGATTATAAGGATAAAACCGCTACAAATGTTAAGGACTGTTGGGAAAAAAAAAGAACACGGTGGGAGGTGACAAATCCCTATTTTATCATATATTTTCATATATTATTTGGGGATTTTGTCATGATAATTGAGCTTAAAATGTCTCTTTTGTGGTTAATTGTGATTAAATGTGTTTAAATGAAATTAAGGTTGAAAAAGGGCAAAAATGTCATATATTTTATTATTTACCTTAATTGATTAATTTTTGGAATATAAGATATTATATTTTGGATTTATTTTAATTGTAGATAGTTTGGAAAGAAATGCAGAAAACAACCCAAGATTTCTGGAAATTACAAGCTAATGAAGATATGAAGCAGAGGAAATTACAAAAAGGGGCCTAAATGTATTGAAAATTTCAATCATACCCAAAACAGTTTCCAAACTTCGTATGGTAGTCCCTCAACAAAGATTTCAGTCCTTCCATTTTAGTCCCTCGGTCAAAACGCACGTTTTGACCAAGGGATCCGACTGCATAAAGGACCCGACTTGGTCTTCATTCCTTTGAGCTTGAATTCCAATGAAAGAGACGTAGGGGGTCGGCTGAAGTTCGGGGGGCCGAGAGTGAAGAGTTGAGGGAGGAAAGGAGGTAGCTGAGAGTCAGGATTCGTGGGGGGCGGCCGCAAGCTTCATTTGCCATACACATCAGTTCCGCCCCTCACTAACAACCACCACCATCTTTGTCTTTGTCCGTCACGGCCAGAGAGATAGAACCGAGAGAGCTGGGAGTTGGGTCTGTATATCATTCACCTCCACCGCCAGTGACTTCTCCTCTGTTCTCCGTCCTCACCATTACTCCGTCACCACCTGGCTCACAACCACGCTACCATCTTCCATCTTTACCATCGGCTCATAAACACCACAACCATCCTTCGCCGGACTTCACCTTCAATCACCGGCCCACTTCCGTCTTGCATCGGCGAGCCTCATCTTCTCACAATCTCAGTTCTTCCAGGCCAGACTTCTCTGACTCCTAGCTAAACAATCATGGTTTCCCCGTTATGAGTTTAATTTCAGCCCCAATTAAATTGATTTATTACTAATTGATTACCTTAATTGGTGATTTGATGGCTGGGTATTTGAATCAGAGTGTGATTATATTTCTTGAAGTTATTCTCATGATTGGCTAGGTAATTTTGTGCTTTTGGAGATGATTTGGAGATGGCTTGAGTTTACATGTGCTTTAAAGGGGAGTTTATTTTATCTATAGCTCATTATATTTGTGATTTCTTAGGTTTAGGAATTCATTTATGTAATGAGACTATGATTTTAGTTATTATTTCTATGGATTGAGTTGTTCTGATTTGGAATTTGTAGTGAGGATTTGTATTCATCAATATATATGGTTATATATATGTTTATATATGATTCTATTGTTTCTCTCTATTTAACATGGTATTGTTGGATAGTTTGATTGAATTAGAATTGTAGTTGAACCTAAATGCATTGCTTATTCCATAGTCACTCTCTAAGGGGTTTTAATAATGCTTAAATAAATAGGTTCATGAGTTTAAGCATTAGACTCAATGGTAATTGGGTTTGGTATATTAGAAAACTTAGAGAAACTCATTACACTAAGAGGGTTTAATACCATTTCAAGGGTAGGGGTTCCTCTCTTGTGATGCTAGACTCAATGGTAATTGAGGTTTGGTATATTAGAAACTTAGTGTATTAACTCCCTAAATATCTTAATTGAGCAAGGATAGCCATTGAAAACCATTTCCAAGAGCATATTTATCACTTACATTTCTAACCAATTTCCATTCCATATCAATTTTATTCCAAAAATCCAAAAATATTAGTTTTAAAAGCATTTTAGTTTAATTGCAATTTAGTTGTTAGATAAAAAGCTTAAAGATCATTTTTAACTCATTTCATGTCAATCATTGCACTTAGTTTCTAGGTAATTAATAAAAGGCTCTTTGAGAGATGATCCGGGATTGTACCTTATATTGCAATCCTTGGTTTAAATTTTGAAGAGGTTACCAAGGCATAAAAGCCGACAATGCCTATTCTTCAAGTGGTGCCATTGCCGGGGAGCCAAGTAATTGGTTCCTTAGTAGCTAAGTGTCAATCTTTGATTAATTGGTACCTTAAGCCTTTAGGTTGCATTTTAGTTAGTTTTGGTAGTTTTGCATGTTTTTTTAAAGCATATTGCATCTTTTTTCATTTTGAAATCATTTCCCCCTTTTTCATTTATATTTGTGTTCTCTTAGATTTTTTTCCCTTAGTTTTTATAGTATTTTGTTAGATAATACTCTTTGTGATTCATTGGGATTTATTGTGATTGGATTTCATGGCTTGGTTTAATGGTAATCAAGGTTTATCCGTTCACTCTCACTCTTCTGTAGCAGATTCAACTGAAAGGAAAGAGTCCATCTCTGAAAGCATCCATGCTATTCAACAAACATTACAGCTTCTTCAAGCCAATTTGGGATGTCAAAATAGTCCAATTGGTCAAGAATGCCAAGGTCCATTCCACCCTTCATACCATGAACCCTACCAACAACCTTCATTCCAATCTCATTACCCACCACAACCACCCTATAGATCATACCATGAACCTTCTCCACCACCATACAACCCATATCATGAGCCTCACTCTAATCCTCCATCATATAACCGTATGCCATATCATGACCCTTCTCCTTCATTCCATTCCACTTTCCAACCATGCCATCCACCTCATGAGCCTCTATTCCCACTATTTCAACCATCTTATGAACCTCTACCACAAACTCCTACCCCTCAACCTAGTGGATTGGATGCCCTCTTCTCATCCCACAATATGGATTCCCTAACAAGTGCATTGACAAGGAAGTATAAAGCACTCTAAGAGCCATACCTTCAGTTACTCTTCCATCAAGGCACAATTGGAAGCTCTAGGGAGATAGAAGAGCAATTAAAAAACATTGATGAGTTTTTCAAAGCATACTTTGCTCATATGCTATGGGTAAAAACAAGAGATGAAGATGGAACCCCTTGGCCCTATGACCTACAAGAAGAGGCACAAGGAGTCCAAGCTCAAGGGTTAAATGCCACTTCACAAGTAGAAGACTTCAAACCTCCGGTGCCTATTCCCACACAGACATATGAAGTGGAGCAAGTTCAAAATAGTATTGAAGAGTCTTCCTTACCATTTGGTAATAATCCTATCCTTATAAAAGTAGACTCTCCTACTACTTTAACTAGTGAAGCAATTTATGATTTGAGTGATAATGAGGTGGATGAGGAAATCATTGTTGAATCCCCTCAACTGTTTGAAAATGTAATTGCTCTACCCATTAGTTTAAGTAGTAGTGATTTGATTGTACCTATTCATGACTATGCTTATTCTTCTTTGTGTGATGCTTTAACTGTTGAAAATGCTTCTCTTCATAGTACTAGGGATGATTGCACTCAATTGGATGATATATATATTCATGTTCTTGTGCTGAAGATCATATTTGTGTAGATTGTTATCATGAAAAATGCCACTTGCTTGTTGAGTTTCGAAAGAAAGCATTAACTAAAGTGGTTGATTCTACCGTTCATCTTGATGCATCTCCTTGTACTATTGATGTTTCTAAGCATGACACTTGTGAAAATGTTGAATCTTGTGTGGATGCTAATGTGATTGTTGTGAATGAGAAAGGCTATTGCCTAGAAAATTATCTTTCTTTTGATTCCAATGAGTTGCTTGATAGTATCATAAGGGAAGATTCAACTGTTTTGATTGATAATATTACAAATGAACATGATTCTTTCCATATGATTCTTTCTTGTGATTTACCACCCGACATAAAAAAGGAAAATGATTCTTTTGAAACTTCAAAAGGCTTGGGTGGTAATGATTTGAAAAATTCTCCTTCTTCTTCCATTCTTTTCCCTTTCATCTCTTGTGATTGCAATGATGATGTGGTGTACTCCAACACTAAGTTGGATTCCGCACCTTCCACTTTGCAAAAATAAGAGGATTTTCCAAAATTGACCGGTTGTCTTACTCCTACTGACGGGAGTACTGTTGATTTCCTTGGATGTGATAGTTACTTGGAGAATTTGGAATTTGACATGCCTTTACTTCACTCGAAATCTCTCCATGTTTCTATTTTTGGATGGAATACTGCTGGTTGCCTATCTTCTTTGCTGACACATTCTTGGAAAGGACTTCAGAGGAACCAACATCCACCGTATATCCTTGGACCTCTTCCGATTGATCCTGAGCCACCTCCACCAAGGAAATTCAATACTGGAGAAGATGTCTTCAATGACAAATGCATGATTCTCATCAAGGATGAGAACTTATCCTTCAAACGACTCAAGATTCTCTAACACAGGTTGTCTCTTTCCTCACTTGTTTTCTTCTTGATTCCTATGATTCTTTGAGCTTAATTGTTGTGTGAAGAAGATAAGTGTGGGGGAGAGACATAATCCAGTAGTAAAAGGTAGAATTTCTTTTGTTCTCTACCCCCTTAGGCTTTGAGCTCTTGTCATTCCTTTACCTTAGGTTTTGCATTGGGGACAATGCAAGATTTAAGTGTAGAGGAGATATTAGGATTTAGGTCTTGTATGCTTCATTATGCCTTATTGCAAAAATGTGTCATTTTCAAAAAAAAAATTGATCCAAACCACACTCTTAAAGTTTTACCACTCCTTGTTTTAGGACTTTGTCTAAATACTTATAGGAATTGCTTATGCTCTTGGTTGATTTTTAATGAATTGATTTGTTATTACTCTTAGAGTTAGCATTTGGATTAGTTGAGTTAATGCATTTTTATTAGGCTAATGTTCAATTAATCTTTGTGAATGTGCATTTGAGCAGAAAACCTTTGTTGGAAGGATTTTGAGCCTAATTATCATTCATTAATGTGTGTTTGCCATCTATTCTAGTGTGCCTCTAGAACTTATTTAAATTCTTTTTCAAAATCACATTTGCATTTAGATTAATGAATATGATAGGGGCATTCATTTCTTCACCCTTTATCCCAAACACAAACCTTATATACTAATCCATTGTGAACCCCTTTGAGCCTTTCACATTCCAAAATCCATCATTTATTAACAAGCACTATGTATGCATCCTATTTGCATTAGATTAGCATCCAAATGTCATTGAATTGCCATAAATAGCATAGGTATGAAGAAATGCCATTTACATACATTATATATTGAAAAAAAAATTGAAGAAAAAAAAGCATGAAAAAAAAGAAAAAAAATATATCATAAAGAAAAAAAGAGAGAAGTAAAAAAAACACAAAAAAAAGTGGAAATAAAAAAAATAAGGCATTTGTTTTTATTGGCAAGGAGATGCGGTTATTTGAGCCTAAAGAAAAAGTGAATGCCATTTTATACTTTTGCACATGCATAGTTCTTGTTGTTTCATTATCCTTTCCATGAGACCATTTCCATCATTTCAACCATTTTAAAAGTCCCCTTGATTCATGAGTCTAGGTGCTACATAGTGGTGGAAAGAGTAGAATTTCTACAAGCATATGGTAGGACCTAGTCTAGGTGGTATTGAGCGAAATTTCCTATACTTGTGAGAGGAGTTAAACACCTAAATCCTTGAGTATTCTCTTGTGTACATTTCTTTGATTAATTGTGCATTAATCTAATCCATTAATCTAATCCATCTGTATTACCTCATGCTATGACTTATGTTAGCTTGATTAGTGTTGATTGATTAATTTATTAACTCCAATATTGAACATTTGAAGTTTTCATTTGTGTTTAGTTTTGAATTGATTAGTGTTTTGCCCTGGAGTGCAAAAGTTTAAGTGTGGGGGAATTGACAAATCCCTATTTTATCATATATTTTCATATATTATTTGGGGATTTTGTCATGATAATTGAGCTTAAAATGTCTCTTTTGTGGTTAATTGTGATTAAATGTGTTTAAATGAAATTAAGGTTGAAAAAGGGCAAAAATGTCATATTTTATTATTTACCTTAATTGTTTAATTTTTGGAATATAAGATATTATATTTTGGATTTATTTTAATTGTAGATCAGTTTGGAAAGAACTGCAGAAAACAACCCAAGATTTCTAGAAATTACAAGCTAATGAAGATATGAAGCAGAGGAAATTACAAAAAGGGGCCTAAATGTATTGAAAATTTCAATCATACCCAAAACAGTTTCCAAACTTCGTATGGTAGTCCCTCAACAAAGATTTCAGTCCTTCCATTTTAGTCCCTCGGTCAAAACGCACGTTTTGACCAAGGGATCCTACTGCATAAAGGACCAGACCTGGTCTTCATTCCTCTGAGCTTGAATTCCAATGAAAGAGACGTAGGGGGTCGGCTGAAGTTCGGGGGGCCGAGAGTGAAGAGCTGAGGGAGGAAAGGAGGTAGCTGAGAGTCAGGATTCGTAGGGGACAGCCGCAAGCTTCATTCGCCATACACATCAGCTCCACCCCTCACCAACAATCACCACCGTCTCTGTCTTCGTCTGTCACGGCCAGAGAGACAGAACTGAGAGAGTTGGAAGTTGGGTCTGTATATCGTTGACCTCCACCGCCAGCGACTTCTCCTCTGTTCTCCGTCCTCACCATCACTTTGTCACCACCTGGCTCACAACCACGCGACCATCTTCCATCTTTACGATCGACTCACAAACACCACAACCATCCTTCACCAGACTTCACCTTCAATCATTGGCCCACTTCCGTCTTGCATCGGCGAGCCTCATCTTCTCACAATCTCAGTTCTTCTAGGCCGTGACTTCTCTGACTCCTAGCTAAACAGTCATGGTTTCCCCGTTATGAGTTTAATTTCAGCCCCAATTAAATTGATTTATTACTAATTGATTACCTTAATTGGTGATTTGATGGCTGGGTATTTGAATCAGAGTGTGATTATATTTCTTGAAGTTATTCTCATGATTGGCTAGGTAATTTTGTGCTTTTGGAGATGATTTGGAGATGGCTTGAGTTTACATGTGCTTTAAAGGGGAGTTTATTTTATCTATAGCTCATTATATTTGTGATTTCTTAGGTTTAGGAATTCATTTATGTAATGAGACTATTATTTTAGTTATTATTTCTATGGATTGAGTTGTTGTGATTTGTAATTTGTAGTGAGGATTTGTATTCATCAATATATATGGTTATATATATGTTCATCTATGATTCTATTGTTTCTCTCTATTTAACATGGTATTGTTGGATAGTTTGATTGAATTGGAATTGTAGTTGAACCTAAATGCATTGCTTATTCCATAGTCACTCTCTAAGGGGTTTTAATAATGCTTAAATAAATGGGTTCATAAGTTTAAGCATTAGACTCAATGGTAATTGGGGTTTGGTATATTAGAAAACTTAGAGAAACTCATTACACTAAGAGGGTTTAATACCATTTCAAGGGTAGGGGTTCCTCTCTTGTGATGCTAGACTCAATGGTAATTGAGGTTTGGTATATATATTAGAAACTTAGTGTATTAACTCCCCAAATATCTTAATTGAGCAAGGATAGCCATTGAAAACTATTTCCAAGGGCATATTTATCACTTGCATTTCTAACCAATTTCCATTCCATATCAATTTTATTCCAAATATCCAAAAATATTAGTTTTAAAATAATTTTAGTTTAATTGCAATTTAGTTGTTAGATAAAAAGCTCAAAGATCATTTTTAACTCATTTCATGTCAATCATTACACTTAGTTTCTAGGTAATTAATAAAAGGCTCTTCGAGAGATGATCCGGGATTGTACCCTATATTGCAATCCTTGGTTTAAATTTTGAAGAGGTTACCAAGGCATAAAAGCCGACAAAGCCTATTCTTCAAGAGGGAAATTGAAATTCAAATGTTTGAGTATTTGTAGCGGTTACAGTAATAACTGCTACAGATATGGAACATTTGCAATTTTAATTTCCCTCCCTCGGTGTTCTGGTTTTGTAGCGGTTTTTTATAAAGGCTACAAAATACTTGAACATTTGTAGCAGTTGATTGCTTATAACTGCTACAAGATGTAAATAAATTTGAAATTTGAATTTCTTTTAGCGTCGAAATTTGCAGCAGTTAATAAAGTAAAACTGTTACAAATAGATTTTAGTAGCGGTTACACTAATTAAACCACTACAAATTTGAAATAAATTTTTCTTAATCTACCAACAGTCTTTAATTTTGTAGCAGTTATACTCATAAAACCGCTACTAAATTTCAATTCAATGTGGTCAATGTAGCAGTTTTATAACTGCTACAAAATGTTAGACATTGCCACCTCTTTATATATGCTTCAAGGCATTCATAATTCTATATTGATTCATCTTCTTTACTATACTTTCTTCTCTCTCACTAGTAGCTATGGATAAATCATGGATCAAGTTGCCACGCAATTCTTTGGAATATTTGTATGGCTTAAACAATTTCTTGGATTTCACATTCAATCATGCCAGTTGTAATGGCAAGATCGTCTGTCTGTATCGGAGTTACAAGTTTAAGAAGTGGCATGCATGACAAGTTTTTAAGGAACATTTGCTTGTGAAGCCTTTACCGGAAGACTATACATTTTTGATAGTTCATGGTGAGAAGGCTGGTATGAGATATGATGATGCTTTTCCTTGAAGTTCACAAGTAGGAGTTCAACTAGAGGCCGATGAACCAGTTAATGATGCTGTGGTAATGCTTTTGGATTTCAAGGCGACAACTTCAACAAAGAAGTGCAAGGTTCTGAACCGGTGTTCATGAGGAATAAAGTAGCTCGGGATTTTTTTAGCTTGATGGATGAAGCAGATCGTCCTTTATATCAAGGTTGTCGAAAATACTCTAAATTATCTTTCTCGATCAAGTTGTATCATATCAAGTGCTTGTGTGGAATCACATATAAGGGAATGTCGATATTGCTTGAATTATTACAAGATGCATTTGCCGACGCTGAGATTCCCATAATGTTCTACAAGGCCAAGAAGATTATCATTAGGTTGGGTTGAACTATCAAAAGATTGATGCATGCCCCAACAATTGTATGCTATATTGGGGAGATGAGTCTAGCAGGGAGACTTGTAAGAGATGCCACACATCGAGGTACAAGACAAATCGGAAGGGGAAAAAGCAGAAGAAGAAACCTACAAAGATTCTCAGGTTCTTTCCTTTGAAACCTCTCCTACAAAGATTATTTATGTCGTCCAAAATGGCAGAGCACATGAGGTGGCATGATGTTGATAAGAATGAAGATGGTAAATTAAGACATGCTCGGGATGCATATGCTTAGAAAACATTTGACAATGACTTTTCATCTTTCACCCCTAGAAATGTTTGACTTGCTTTGGTGACAGACGGTTTCAATCCATTTGGGAATCTTAGCACAAGTTACAGTATTTGGCCGGTAGTCTTAGTTCCCTACAACTTACCGCCTTGGATGTGTATGAAACAAAGCTCCTTTATTATGTCTATATCATTTCAATAAAAAGGCATAAGGTGATGACATCGATAAGTATCTCCAACCGCTTATTTCGGAATTGCTTGACCTATGGAATGTTGGCATCAAGACGTACGACGCTTATGGGAAGACATTGGTCAACTTGTATGCAGCCTTGATGTAGATGATTAGTGACTTTCTTGGCCTTGGCACATTATCAGATTGGAATATGCATACTGGGTCGATGTGTCTAGCTTGTAATTTTGACTCTGATGCAGTACGCCTTCCCCACAGTTGAAAGTGGTGCTTCATGGGCCATCAGAGGTTTCTTGATGGAAGGCACAAGTCCAGATTGTAGCAGAATCGCTTCAATGGGAAACCCGATAAAAGAGGACCACCTCAGACTTTTTCTGGTACAAAAATCTTACAACAGCTTGAAAATGTTGAGTTTGAGTTCAATAAAAGCGATAATTAGCACAAACTCTCTAAAAGACGTGCAGGACTTCGGCGCCTCAGCAATGGAAGAAGATAAGTATTTTATTCACTCTTCCATATTGGAAATCTAATTTACTATGCCACAGTCTTGATGTCATGCACATTGAAAAAAATATTTGCGATAATGTGCTATATACACTGTTTAATGAACCCGGTAAGACAAAAGATCACCTTCAAGTGAGGAAAGATTTATGTGCCATGGGAGTTCGTGAAGACGCTTGGCCAGATGAGCATGACAAATTTCAGCCGGCAAAGTTTACCCTCACAAAACCGAACAAGAAAGTCTTCCTCGTGACGTTGAAGAAATTAAAAGTTCCTGATGGGTATTCAAGCAACATTTCTCGATGTGTTGACTTGTAGGCTCAAAAGGTTGCTGGCCAGAAGAGTCATGACTTACATGTTCTTATGCAATAGTTACTCCCTTTGGCTATAAAGAATACACTTCCTCCCGATGTGTCCATCGTTTTGGTGGAACTTTGTTCTTTTTTCGGAAGTTGTGTTTTAAGGTTTTGATCGTTGAGGAGCTCGATCAGCTGCTGTCCAAAATCATTCTTACGCTTTGTCATTTAGAGATGATCTTTCCTCTGTCCTTTTTCACTGTGATAGTTACCTTTAAAGTCCACCTCATTTATGAAACAAAGCTCGCTGGCCTAGTACAATATCGATGGATGTATCCGATTGAGAGGTACTCATTTTAAATATGTGCTTCATTGTTAGTTCTTATGTTTACTAGTCGTCCTTTCCAGCATTTAGTATCAATTTTCTCTTTTTTACTTCATAGGTTTCTTGGGAAATTAAAATTTGACGTAAGGAATAAGGCGTGGCTAGAAGGTTCTATAGCTGAAGGCTATATAGGGAATAAGGTGCTATAATTTTGTTCAAGGTCCTTTGATGACCTTGAGGCAGCTTTCAATCACCCACCTCGTGTTGACGATTGTCCTAAACCTTTGCCAACATTAGGAGAATTTATCCCTCGTGTTGGTAAACCAATTGGAGGAACTGAGAACTTCAAACTAATTGCAACTAAGAAGTTGCAAGTACATAGACATGTCCTAATTAATTGCACTCAAGTTGAATCTTTCATACAGTAAGAATTGTACACTCATATGTTATTCTATATTTTTCATAACATTTTTCACTTTCATTTTACTATCGCCTTTCCATGATTAATTGCAGGGAATTCAGAAGTCATGTTAAGCGTCAACTCAGGATCCATACACAAACATCCTCTGAAGTTGACAAAAAAGTCCATAGAGGATTCCCTAGCTGGTTTGCGCGCAATATACTAAATGACCACAACCCACACTCATCAGATTTCAGAGCTCTCTCAATCGGCCCTCTTGATCATGCAAAAAGGGTTACAACATACAATGTCAATGGTTTTAAGTTTTGCATGGTTTCACTGGATCAAGGATTGCAAACTCAAAATTCAAGTGTTTATGTCACATTTGGGCTAAGGAGTTATACGAGCAGCAGTGATGCTAACATGCAGTTTGGAGGCATCCCTTATTATGGAAAGCTTCTCGATGTGGTTGAACTTAATTATGAAGGCTGTTTCACCATGACGCTGTCTAAGTGTTTGTGGGCAAATACCACTACTTCTCGAGGACTGACAACTGACGACTTAGGGATCCCATCAGTCAATTTCTCACGGCCAATTCATACTGGTATTTCTTAAGATGATGAGCCATATATATTCTTGCCTTAGAGGCACAACATGTTTATTGTGTCGAGGACGAGAGGCACAAGGATTGGCATATGGTCATTCATTTAAAGCCACAAGACCTTTACGACATGGGTGAAGGCGATAACATCGCCTAAGAGAGTGAGCCATTTCAGCCTGCCAATTTTGAAAACTTCTTCCCTGAAGGCGATGACAATTTACATCTACTGCGGTGCATTTTTTTAAGTTCATATAATTTAAATTAAATTTTTTAAACAAAATAATACATCACTAACAACAATTTTTCTACACAATTTATGTAGGGATGGTGAGGATGAGTGATGAAATTCAAGTTTTGTTTTTGTCTTTAAAAAAAATATTTTAAAAAAAATGAAATCAATATTTGTAACGGTTCCTAAAACTGCTACAAAACTAAAAATAATTGCTACTAATTAAAAATCCGCTACAAAATGGCTACATTAACCGCTACAAATGCTAAACAGATCCCTATAAATACTCCCACCACATCTCATTTCAAACACTCCCCCATTTCTTTTCACCTTACCCCTATTTCATTTTCTCTCATTTATAAATTTTTTTGTATGAGTTGAGGAGTTGAACAATGTGATCAAATATGGTAATAAGTTTTTAAATTTTTTATTTCAATATTTCTTTCCTTCACATAAAATTTATTCTCACTATTTTTTTGCAGATATTTAAGAGCTTTATCTCATTTTCACCTATTTTTTATACACAATCACATTGAAGTAGACAACATAATAGTTTCTTGTTACCTACGTATCGTCAATAATATTATCAATATAATCTTTATACTTATCCAACTAAATTAAATTATTCCTTTTAATTTATAAATAAGCTAAACTATTGAATAATAAGCTAATTAAATAAGTTAAACTACTACAAAAAATAAACTATTTAATTTAATATGATTGTATTTTTTTTAAAAAAATTTACTTAATTTTTGTAGTGGTTAAGAAGCCGCTACTAATTAATACTCATTTTTCAAATTGAAATTAACTTTTTGGTGCGAAATTTGAATTTCGATGACATTTGTAGTGGTTATATAACCACTACTAATTAATGGCGCCGTTTATTAAATTCATATTAGTAGCGGTTCATAGACCGCTACAAAATGAGCAAAATTTTTATTTTTCATTTCTTGCCTTGAAAATTTCATGTTTTGATATTTGTAGCGGTTATAAATCGCTACAAAGATCATAGAAAACAATTATTGCTTATGGCGATGTTGTAGCGATGGGATTGAACTGCTATAAAAAAAGTAGCGGTTATTTTGCTTGAGTAGCAGTTTTAAATAACTGCTACAAATCCGATTGCAACATAGGATTTAGTAGCAGTTTTATGAACCGCTACTAATGTTGTTTGTAGCGGTTAAAATCGCTATGAATACCCATTTTTAACCGCTACTAAATCACATTTTTTTGTAATGACTATGAAGAATCCTAAACCTTATAAGGTGCAATGGTTGAATGATAGTACTGAAGCTAAAGTCACTAAGCAAGTTTTGGTTTCTTTCTCTGTTGGGAATTACCATGCCAAAATTTTGTGTGATGTTATCCCTATGCATGTTGGACATCCTTTACTTGGAAGACCATGGCAATTTGATAGTAGGGTGCAATATGATTGTTACAAAAATTGCTATTATGTACCCTTTAATGGGAAAATCATTGTACTAAAAACCACTTAAGCTTAGAGAAGCTTATGAGGATCAAGTGAGGATTGAGCAATAATGCAAAAAAAAGAGATGAATTAGTGAAAAAGAGAGTTTTCAAAAAGAAAAAAAAGAAAAGTGAAGAAAAGAAATAGTGTTTATATTTAGGAAAAAGTGAGGTAAAGAGAGCATTATTGAGAGATCAAGTCTTAGTGCTTGTATGTAAGGATGCTTACCCTTCTACTAATAGACTTAACCCTTCTTTGCCTTCTAGTGTTGTGTCTTTATTGCAGGAATTTGGTGATTTATTCCCTAATGAGATACTTGATGGGCTTCTTCCCTTGAGAGGAATTAAGCATAGGATTGATTTCGTTCCTGGAGCTTCCTTACCTAATAGACCTGCTTATAGAGCCAATCCTAAAGAAACTAGAGAAATTCAACGTCAAGTAGATGAGCTTATGAGAAAAGGCTTTGTAAGGGAAAGTTCTAGCACATGTGTTGACTTGGTGCTCCTAGTGCCCAAGAAAGATGGTTCATGGTGGATGTGCATAGATTGTAGAGCTATCAACAAAATAATAGTTAAGTATCACTATCCCATTCCTAAATTAGATGACTTGTTAGATGAGTTGCATGGTGCTGCATTATTTTCTAAAATTGATCTTAGGAGTGGTTATCATCAAATTCTCATGAAAGAGGGAGATGGATGGAAAACTACATTTAAAACTAAGTTTGGATTATATGAATAGTTAGTTATGCTCTTTGGGTTAACTAATGTACTTAGTACTTTCATGAGCTTAATGAATCATGCTTTTCATTCTTTTATTAGAAAGTTTGTGGTTGCCTACTTTGATGATATTCTTGTGTACAATAGAACATTTGTAACACCCTTACTTATTTTGACTTGTAGCAGAATATTATTGCGTGGTTCAATGGGCAACACAGGAATAGCACAAATATACTGATAATATGGGTATGATTATAGAAATTCCCTCTACATGATGATTACAATCAATGTAGCTGCACAGGACTACTTGGGTGTCTAAACTTATCCTAGTGAAACGGAGACATCTACCCGTCTTCATTCCACCACTGCAATCTTCTCATATAGTTCTCTTCTCTGAACTCTGTGTACCTTCTTTGTTCACCTATCTAAATTCTTGGTAGGGGATGGTGTCATTCGAGAGAATCTTAGTAGGAAATAGTTACCAATATGCATGCAAGATAAGTGTTTAATGCATGACATGTTTGCATTACATAATCTCATGCTAAAACAATAACATATCTATGTGCTTAATGTTTCAAACAACATACTTATGACCATAGCATAAATAGAAACAAAGCTTCAATCATTCATATATGTTTTACATAATCAAGCAAAGCAATAACATGGATCAATACACTAGTACAAATATCAAATACACGTAGGAGAGGTAAGTTCCCTACCTTAAGCCTTTTTCTCCTCAAAATGTGTGCCTCGATTTGCTTGCCAACCCCTCGAACACTCAACTTAGCCCTTGCGTGCCTTGCTATACCCCGTCCAGCCATACTTGTTTTTTGAAATTTTAACCTAGGCTATTCTAACATATTTTCACCTAAAGAATCTATTTACGGACTCAAAACTACCAAATTCACTGCCAAAAGACAAGAATGCTCTTGACAGCCTATATTTCAGGGTTTTAAGGGTGTTTTCATAATTATGTCTTTTCAGGATTTTCTGAAAATTTGATCAACTGTAACCCCACTTAATTTTCCCTCCTGAACTCAATGGAATCATCAGATCATCAAAAATCTTGTCCTAACCCTCTAATATTGACCTAGCCAAAACTCATTAAACTCTAAAAAAAATTAAGGTTTTCCAATTCTGACTTTGCTGGCGTGCTCCTTTCTACACCTAATCACTTTATTAACTATTTAATAACGTTATAACCACCATTTAGACCTAATTTTGGCAGCATAATTCCTAGGACACCATATTTCCCAAATTCATATTCAGGGAAAATTAATAAAAAATTTACCAATTAAACTACTCACAGCAGCCAGAACAATCAATATTCAAAGTTTTGGAAGTCACCTTTGCTTCCTCTGGCTTTTTTGTGATGTGACTGAACCCTAGCCCCTTTGAACAGCAAAATTTGTGATTCAAATACCTTAATGACATAGGAGAGAAGCTTAGGAGAAGGATTATACACATTAGGGACGAATTCACCGAAAAAAATGACCTACCTTATGAGATTTTCTTCCTTCTCTCTTTAAAATTCTCTCAACTCTCTCTCTCTCTCTCTTAGCTACTAATGGCATCATAAATGGCTAAAGAAGGAAGGGAAATATTACTTTTATCATATATCATATGATATTTTAATTATTTAGTTAATTTCTTAATTTTGAATTTCTGGCAGATTTTCTGCCAATCTTTGAAAAATCATAATTAATTTTGTGGACATCATATTGGAGTATTACAAAGTCTTTAGAACCCTTATTGAGTTTAGTTTCAAGGAAAAATATAGCTCTTTGCCAATTGGAAGCTGAAAGTTCCCAGAATTTAAGTTTTGGGACGTTATTCCAGAAAATCAACAATTTTTCTGGGCTAACTTCAAAAATTCATAACTCCTTGTATGCAGCTTCAAATGATTCATATGATCTATTAAATTAAAGATTAGGATGTATACTTTTATTTTAGAAAAGTTAACAATTTTTGAACATCATGTGCCTATTTAAAAATGTCACATAACAAGATTGCTACACATGGAAACTCACCGGTAGCAAACATCAACTTGTACAACTTGTGTTTCCACATCATAATGTTGTGTGTGACCCTTATTGCCTTGTTTTGTCATTCCATGTGCTCTTTAATTCACCATTTTATTCCTTTGGATATAAGGAATTTTGGTAACCGAAATTCGGGATGTTACAACATTTGGTGACCATGTTATGCACTTGTGTGAGGTTTTTTGAACTCTTGGGGAGAATAGCCTATACATTAATTTTCAAAAGTGTTCCTTTTGCATGGATTCTATTATGTTTCTTGGCTTTGTTGTAGGAGCCCAAGGGATCAGTGTAGATGAAGAAAAGGTAAAAGCCATTAGAGATTAGCCAACCCCAATAAAAGCTAAAATGAAGTTAGGAGCATTCATAGATTATCAAGTTTCTATAAGAGGTTTATTAAAGATTTTTCCACCATTACTATACCTCTAAATCAGCTTGTAAAGAAGCATGTGACCTTTAATTGGGGTGAAGCACAAGAAAATGCTTTTAACACCTTGCAAGTGAAATTAACTAATGTACCATTATTGTGTTTACCTTATTTCAATTAAGTTTTTGAAGTTGAATGTGATGCTTCTAGAATTGGCATTCACTACTATAAAAGATGGATTTAGTGGCACCCCTCTTGTGACACTTTTTTAAAGAAGTACCACAAATAGTTGTTTTTTTTATAAAAAATATTTAGAAGTTGTGGCGCTTACTTTTATAAGCGCCATAGGTAGTGTTAAGCTTCTGTGGCACTTGCCTAAACAAGTGCCACATAAGGCCTTTGTTTTTGTAAAAAAAATAATAATAAAGTGCCAGCTATGGCGCTTGCATAACTGGCCTTATTATTTTAAAAAAAGAAAAGAAAAGTGACTTTTATGATGCTTCCTAGGCAAACGCCTTCTAAGGCCTTGTAAGTAATTAAAGCAATAAGGCCTTAGAAGGCAGTTTAAGTAACATTGCGTGAGATTTATTAATCAACTCGATGTTTGAACTAAATTAAATTCATTGCTCGAATTCTAGAAATATAATATTTGAAAAATGAATGAAATATAATTGAAAATTTATAGGAAAACTCCTAAAACAAGATAAATGAAGCTGCATTGTATTTTTTTAAAGGTATCAAATTATTTTTTGTGAAGGAATAGGTACAAAATTTAAAAGAAGTAAATAATTACTAATATTGATTTGAGTTGAATAAAAATATTTTTTTTGAAAATTAGGATTTATCATGTGATTATTGGAATAAGGAGAAATTTACTCAAAATATGATTTAAATTTTAAGGACTTAATTTAATTTAATTTCTCACTAAAATATTTTAGTTGTCTATATATTTTGGAAGATGATTTAAATTAACAAGATGAAACAAACAATTAATAAATGAAACTCTATGATTTAATTAAATAATAACAACAACAATTATAAAAAAAGTGAGAATGGCTTATGGTAAGGTGTCAAGGCCTTGGCATAGCCTCCAAGGTCATCAATCAGAGAGGATCGAGAGGCAGAACCAGAGGGTTCCTTTTGGAACTCGTAGAACTTGAGAAGCGAGAGAGAGCTCAGGAAGCCTGTGTCTTCCTTTTCCTTCCTGACCATGAGTGAGACTTAGTGAAGAATAGAAGCAAAAGAGGAAGGACATGGAGAGTGAAGAGAAATTAGATTAGCATTGTTTGATTTCTCTTGCTCTGTCTTCTGCTATTGAATCTTGATTTTGATTTTGCTGAGATGATGACTTTGTTGACAACAATGTCTGGCTAGATTTCCCTATTACTAATTAATTTAGGGATTTGAGCAAGTATGAATTATTTATTTGTGCTTAAGTGCTTAATGTTATTTTATTTACTTAATCTTGTATTATTTTATTTATTTTGTGTTTGATCACTATTAAGTATAAAATTAGAAAATTTAGATTAGCCTTGAAAGAGAGATCTTAATTAGACCATAAGGTTAAGTAATTTGGAATTAGAATTTATTTTAATTTCCTAATAGTATAGGAATATACCTATTAGACCCATATAATCTTTTTAAAATGAACTTGGACATTTATTGTCTCTTGAGTAAATTGATTAGTAATAACATGAGGGTTATGTGTAATTGGAAGATACTTATATCTATTTACTATCTAGATTAATAAATTAACATTAAGTGCTTTTAAATGGGTAATTACATGCTCTAAAACTTAAAGAAGGGGCTAGCCACTCTAGGTTGTTTTTATCTATTGAATTCTTAAAAACATTAGATTTAGTGTTTTTGCTCTTGTTTAAATTGTTTTTAAATTCCTTCTTGATTTGCTCAACTTAAATGAAAATGGGAAATTTAATGCCTAATCACTAATTCAATTGGATCTTTATAGGATGACATTGATTTGCTATTATACTATTTCCATGGCCCGTATACTTGCGGTGTTTACTTTAAATTTTAGTAACATTAATGCATTTATTTTAATTTTTTTCTTAAAAAAGAGTCTGCCAAGTTTTTTTTTATTTTTTTTAAATCAAAGAGAAGCAATGGCACTTCTTATCAAAAAAAAAAAGAGAAGCAATGGCACTTGCCTTCCTTAGCCTTGTATAGCTATTGTCTAGCAAGCACCATACAATGTACCACAAAAAAATTTGCCACCCCACCATTATCGTCTTCTCGCTCACCCTCCAACTCCCCATTTCCTAGAACTCCATTGGTCCTCCAATCTATTGATCCATCAACTTTTCTTATCATTTCTCCCCACTCCCCTCTTCATATATAATGCTTTGTCACCACTCATTCTTTGTATTTTGACATTGCAATGGCGTCTTTGTCCCCACTCCCTCCTCTCTTTGACAGTGGCAAGTAGAAGCTTCCTTGGTCCCCCCTACTTTTTGTTTATTCTTGTCCCTCCTCGTGCACATTTCTTCAATATTTGGTCACCATATCTGTTGTAGTACAAAGCTTGGTCTCCCATGTTTTTTTTCCTTCTTGTCTTGGCCACCTACAGAAGTTCCCGAGCTTGTAAGTCTTTTTTCTTTAATATAGAAGCTTAGGGCCGTACATTTTCTTCTATTTTTTTAGTTAAAATATGTCATAAATCTTATATGTGTGCTGGATTTACTTGAAGTTTCAACTTTGTCTTCTTAAACTTTCTATGCATTGTAAATATTTTAAATTTTTTGCTTACAAATATAATAATATTAGTTTAATCCTCCGTAGAAGTAATATGTATAGATTAAGTTTAAACAACTTAAATGCTAGAATTATTTTATGCTTCATTGATGAAGATGCAATATTGCAAAAGTTACCTGCAAGTTTGATAATGGATCATTCTACAAATATAATAATACTAGTTTAATCCTTCATAAAAGTACATGTTGTTAGTAGTAAAAAGGTTGCTATAAACCGTTAAGATATGATGATTATATTCAATAAGTAAGTGTATATGTGTATGTGTAAATATTTGTATGTGTGATTATTAACTAGCCAAAATTAATCAATCACTACTTATTTTGCTAGCATATTGACCACCTATAAAAGTCAGATTGGATTGAGCTATTCTAAACACAATGACCCAGTCAATAGCTATGTCTAGAGGAAGATTATGGTACTTATATATGAATTTACTCAAATTTTTTTATTCAAAAATTTTTATTCAGAAGTTGACTTAACCATTTCATTGTATTGTTGTAGTGCTTATTCCAACTAAACAATAATGATTGTGGTTATTATATTATGAAATTGATGAAAGATGTAGTAACTCATCGTCAAAGTCTTATTCCTATGAAAGTAAGTTCCTTTACTTGCAATTCGTATTGTGTTTTAGATTTAATTGACAAGTGATTATTTGTGATTTTAATGATTTAAATTCATTTTTAGTGATTTTAATTCTTTGTGTGCATGATTATTTATGTAGTATTATAAAGATCAACGTTTTGTCGAGTTGACTGACCAACAAGTAGATGAAATAATGAAGGAATGGTGTGAATATATAGTCAGACAATTAGCTAATATTTTAAAAAAGATATGTATTGTAACACCCTAGTTACATTATCATTCTGATGAGTCTTTCATAGTGAATCTGAACCACTAAGTGATATTTCTTGATAAACAATTTTAAATCTCTACTCTAATATAGGATTCGAACTTGCACTTGAAGGGGTTATCTTGAATAACTTAAAACTATTCAAAGTTTGTTCACTGTGGTTCCCCACTCATTGTCACTCATTGTTCCTTAATTCTCTTGATTATGTACACAGAAGCGCTTCTATACAATTCTTATTGGGGATTATTATTATTTTCCGGTTGTTGAGCCCTTATTCTTACTAGATATTCTTAACTAATGGGCTTGTACCTGTGATTACGCACTTCTAATTCAATTATCATGTTTTGTTAATTAATTCATTCGTCAAGCAAGTTATACAGTTATCTATTGTAAATATATTAATTTACATAATACACTAGTGTATGAATAATTCTTCTCTTCTTTATTGTAATTTCTTTCCTGGAATAGCGTCCTTTACTCCTTTTTTGTACTCAACTTCCTATATGGTTGGAGGGGGAGGGTGAGATTCAAGGGAATCTTAGTAGCAAATATTACAGACAATACATGTAAGATGAATGCTAGTGCATGATATGCTTGCCTTATATAAGCTCATGTTCACATAATGATATTCTGCATGCTCAATATTTCGTGCAACATACTTATGGCCACAGTAAAAAAAAGAAACAGAGCTTCATTCATTTATGCATGCTTCACATAATCAAGTAAGTAATATAGCAAATCAATACACGGCATAAACATGACATACATGCAAGTAAGTAAGTTCACTATCTTTTGTCATCGGGTCCCCTTTTTGTACCTTTTCTTCCAACCACTAAAGTTGCTTGTTCTTTGTTACCTCATGGTTCTAGATATATAGCCACATTATTATCTTTATGGGCTTAACTTAACCCTTAAAGGTTCAATTCCATTACAAAAACACTTTACTTGAATTTTCGCACATTTACAAAAAAGCTGCCAGAATTTTCATTAATCTTTAAAAATTCCTAACTTAAGCTAGAAAACCCAATTAAGGTGATTCCAAATCTTATGTGTCACTTATAAAGTCTATTTTAAGAGAAAAATCCTTCCAGCACTACCTAACCACGTACACTTCCCAGTTTCCCTTTTTCCCCTTGCTGCCAGAAGATCTAACAAGTTTTAAGGGTTTAACTTTAAACGCACATAACTCCTAGTGTACTTATCCAAATCCTTCATAGTACCTATCAAATTAAAGGTCTTTAAGTGTACTTTAATTCTGGAAAATCTCATAATCATCAGATGAAGTTCAGACAAAAATGCACACTGGCAGCTTAGTGAATTAAGTTTCTAGTATTTGAGCTTTTCAACTAGTCTTCCAAAAATTATAATCAGAGACTATTCCTACACACTTTTTTTTTGTGTAAAATCCAATGGAAAGCTCAAAAATGCCAAAATCAAATTCTTTCCCCTAAACGAAATCTGCCTCCCAAACAACAAAAATCCAACTTTGTGTTATTAAATGCCAACAAGTCTAATACTTCAACAAGCATCTTATGTTACCTTAAACATGATTAAAAACATCATCTTGCTTCAAAAACTTGCCTTGGCTGAAATCAGGGGTAGCACAAGAGTTAAGACATACTCAACAAAAACACAAAGTAATTGGTTCAAAATGAAGTTAGGGCTTACCTCTTCGCGTTTCTACAAGTTGTTCAACATTCTGGAGGCACTCAGGTAGACTAACTGACACAAAACACCTCAGATGAGAAATTTGAGACCATAGAATTGAAGCTTATAGTGAATAGAGGAAGTTTCTTGAAGAACTTACCTCACGGTAACAACGTTTTGGGGTCGAAATCGGCTCTGGTACTTAGGAAATATTACTATTCACACCTCCTCTCTCCTCTAACAATTTTGTTTAATGAAAATCAGATTTTCCCTTCTCTTCTCATGCTTGGCCAAAATTATCACTTAAAAGCAGAGGGAATGGTTGAGATTTAATATTGCAAAAATGATATATTCTTATTGTGCCAAATTTCACAAGATTCACTACTACAAAAACCTAATAAATGACGCTTATATTTTTAAATACTACGGTAGTTACCAAGCGCCATGCTTCCAATGCCGTAAAAGCAAGCTATGACGCTTCTTGAATTTCTACAAGCGTCGTAGCTTGCATTTTTCTTATTTAAATTTATGAAAACCTCCTCCAGTGCTTTGATGTAAAACGCCGTAGGAACCTCCTCAGTGCTTGAAAATGAAGCGCCATAGGAATCTCCTATGACGCTTTAAGATGAAGCTTTGTAGGAGGTTATTATACCTCCTCCAACGCTTTATCTTGAAGCCCGGAGGAGACTATTATGCCTTCATAAAACGCCGAAGGTGAGGAAAATTTTTTTAAATATTATTTTACATCATCATTTCCTTTTCCTGAACATGATCAACCTAGGCCAATTCATCAAATCCATAGCAATTCCAATTGAGAGAGAAAAACCAAACAGAATGAAATAAACAAAGCAAAACAAAATGAAATAGCACATAACTAACTTATAAAATGAGTATTAAATGTATGTATGGAATTACAACGTAAAAATTCTAATGTATGACTAATTTATTGAGTATAAACAACACATACAAAAATAGGCAAGAAACAACCTAACATATGTATCTAAGTATTAACTAATTGCTTGACCATATATTCACACCATTCCTCAATGATTTCATCCACTTGTTGGTCAGTCAATTGGGCATAATGTTGATCTTCATAATACTACATAAAAATCATGCACAGAATGAATTAAATCACTAAAAATCAATTAACTTAGACACTTATCAATTAAATTTAGAATACAATATGAACTGCAAGTAAAAGAATTGAACTTACTTTCGCAGGGACATAATTTAGATGTTGATGAGTAACTACATCTTTCATAAATTTCATAATGCATTAACCGTAATCATTGTCATTTGGTTGGAATGGGCACTGCAAGAATACAAACAAATAGTAAAGTCAATTTTTGGAGAAAAAATTTTGAATAACAGATTTTAGTAAATTCGTATATAAGTACCGCAATCTTCCTCCAGGTATAGGCTTTGAATGGATCATTACGTTGAAATTGGCATAATCCAACATTTCTTCTATAAGTGGTTAATGCACTAACAAAACAAGTACTGATAGATTAATTTTGGTTATTCAATGATCACACACACAAATATTTACACATAAACCCATACACTTTTGATTATAATAATCATATCAGGCTGATTTTCTAGATAACCAGCCACTAGAGGATCTAAATAGTAAATATAAGGCCTCAAGCTGATGCTAGATAGATAACAAACAAAATCCAATGTAACCTAAAATATTTTGAAAATTGTACTTCGACAGTAATGTTATGGTAAATGTAAAAGAATAGAAAAACATGCATTATTAAAATATTGTCACAAATAACTTACCCCGGATTGTATGGAAAAATAAAGAACATATTGGGGGTTGTTCTTTGTATGAAAATGTCTTTAAGATCGTTAGGTTGTCCTTCCAAATCACTTCCCCTATGCTGGCCAAGGAGGTGTGGGTTGACAAATACAAATCTATACATGATTGGTGTTCGCACTAATAGATTTCGGTACAAGTACCTTTATAGAAAACAAACAATGTCATTAAAACAAAAAAAAATGATGAATAATAAAAAGAGTAATAGATAATGATGATAAAGTACCTAATCCACATGTTGATGGTCGTCATACTAACCAATTAACAACTAAGTACTTTGTTCAATACACTACTATCAACATGATCAGTTATCTCTGTTTGATAGATTTTGCTATCAAAAGCTATTTCCTGACCTCTTTGGCTGATAAAATATGGTCCCAATGATGCCAATTATCAGCAATATAAGCCCATTTTTCTATTACTTATGTTGCTGGTTGAGGGTTGGGACTTCTGTTGGGTTGTTGAACAGTTTGAGTTCTTCGTACACCCTTCAATTCTTTTTCCTTTATGATGACTAGCAACCTACAAAAATCATGAAATTAAATCATGCAGTTGTACATGAGAGCATAAAAAAAGTAGAAAGAATTGTAAATTAACTTCCTTTTGATATAGCTCAATTAGACCTATTGGCCATGCAATATAACCACCGACAACTTCTTTGACCATTGTCTATTCATCCTGAGAAGGGATTGGTAGAAAGGTGTCATAATTTGTGCATACGTCAACCCTTACTCAAAGTGTGTTTGGGGGCAATGGTGAATTATGAAATATATCGTTGTCGGTATTGTAGGCCACACCTACAACAACTGCATGCCTGAAAGACTCATCGGCATGCAACCAGCACTCTGACTCACCCTATAAAATGCATAATTAATATATTCAGGTATATTAACTATAGAGGAAATTAATTACCAAAGGGATAGGAACTTTAGAGGTGGATGGGCAACTATCCCTTGTACTTATGCTATCACATACTGGACTAGGTGCTGGCTTGGACTACAGTAAGGGATCAAGTTGAGCCTTCAGTAACGTATTTTGCTCTTCCAGCAAACACACATGACAATTAAATTGTTCTACTTGATACGTGTAGCCACTCATCTACTACTTATAGCCAGAAATCTCCTCCTTTAGTTGCAATAAGTCATTTTTGTTGGGTCACTTTTGGGATCTAAAGTAAGTTGTTTCGGTTACTGGAAAACTAGTACCTTGAACATGACCATCATACTCAGGAGCTCCAATCACTTCACTAAGAAAATCATCACGACCAACATAATCCACCAACTCTGGCTGCTCTTGCGTCATTATGTACTATCACAAAAACAATTGCACCAAAAGTAGTTATTATAAAAAAGAATAATTTAAGTAAAGGTAAAGCTTTATTATATGTATAATCCATGACTTACACGATATTCTGCTACTTTTCTGGCTTGTTCGTTAGGAATGTCACCCTTTTTATTTATGCAGTCAGCTAGCCAAAAATCATGATGTGGTATATGTGTGACATCAAAATGTGAGTCTTTTATCTACAAATCAAAGTTAGTTGTAGTTAAAAATTAGTCATAGAAATTATATTCACATGAAATAGTGATTAGTTCTTTCTAATTGTTGAATCAACATTGCATATGATACCGGTCCTTTCATATACCGATATTGCATATTGGACATGTTTGCATAACTTTGCTCACTTCTTTCCTGTTTACATACAAATGATTTACATCAATAAATATTAAATACAAATACATTACTTGTACTCTATAAAGGCTAATAATATATTACCACCAATTCTGTAGTAGTATGTGTGCTCACAAAATCATCCCATTGCTCTTGAGTTATTATTCCATCATATATTTCCAGCGGTAAGTGATTGATATTATCATTGTTGTCCCATAAATAAAATTTGGCAAGGATGGAATGAAAGTCTCTCAAAAGTTTACCGTATTTTCATAGCACATATTTGTCTTTATCTTCATCGATTAAGAAACAGGATTGTAAGAAAAAAGCACACATGTTAGATTGTAATTTCATGAAACAAAACAACCAGAATAATAAAGTGAATAATGTTTAACCGTAACGGAACACAAGATGATATTAGAATAATTTTTCTTACCTCGTTTCCAATATGAAACTGTAATAGGGACTCTTTCTCTGACAGTAGTCCCAAGGTAATTAATGAACGAGCTAGCATTTAATCCGACTATATTTCCCCTTTCATTCCATTATAGCTCTAACCTAATGCCCTTACTCCTTAGTTTTATCAATTTGCACATTATGATCCTTCCTTGAGCTACATGGGCCTCAAATGCTGCTTGATCATAATTTTTAGCCTAGGGAACTTCATTTCCATTGTTTGGATCCATTTTTCGTCAAATTAAAAAAACCAAAAAAAATATCAGCGCATAGTGACAAACATGGAAATGAAAGTAAATTTGAAAGTAAATTAAGTTAAAATATATGAATATATATAATAAAACATACAAGGCAAAAAATCAAGGCACTCATTATCATCTTTTCCTCTTTCTTTTTTGATTTAACAACCAAGTCTTCTCTCTATGATCATGTTTCATGTATAAGGGGTCATCTTCATCTATATCAATATATTTTGACCACAACATATCAAAGGAAAGATCATCCTGGGAATATTCAAATACTCATTTCTTTCAGCATTAACTTGTTCTTGATGATTCTTATTTGATTGAAGTACAATAGACCAGTTCTTCTTAGCAAGATCTAGAATGAAAAATACTTGTTCTACTTGTTATGCTAACATGAAAAGATCATCTTTATACTAAAATTTAGAAAGATCCACTTGAAAAAACCCTAACTCACCTATCTGCAATCCACTGTTATTGTTACCTACTTACATTTGAAGATAGAGACCCTCAATATAGTATAATCTAACTCCCATATTTATTCAATGATACCAAAGTATTACATAGTTGTGTAGATAGGGTGTACATTTTTGGCACTGGATCTATGCCAAGAATCAACAATAAGTGTTATCCCACTATTCTGCCTCATGGTCCTTATATCATATTCTTGTGTGTATTATGTATACCTGTTGATTGCATAACCATTATAAGACAATACATTTAAGCTTGGTCCATTCAATAGCCATCTTAAGTTTTCAGAAACTGAATCAGGATTCCTCTCCATATCATCATTAATTCACCTTTTTAACCAAGTTGAAAATTGTCGGTTATGCTCTTTTGTTATCAATTTTTCATTCCTCTTACTATGTATCAATAGAAGAGCATCCTTATATTCTTCAACATATGGTTCAACCTCATCTGTGTTATGTAGCACATACAAGTGAGCTTGCTTCCATTCAGTCACTGATATCCTAATTACATCCTTCCCACTTATTCCTTTCCCTGATGTTCACTTATCATGACAAGACTTTGGGATCCGTACAGGGTCAACATTTGATATAAAATCAGCAGATAAGTCACTTGCTTCTTTAACCATGTAATGCTTAGCTATAACCCCTTTTGGTTGATATCTATTTTTCACTTACCCTTTTAAAATTTTTATAAATTGTTAATTTAGGTACATCCATCTCAGGTACATTGGACTACACAATTAAACTTCTTTCACCAAGTGTATGATTAAATGGACCATCATGTCAAAAAATGAAGGTGGAAAATACATTTCAAGTTCACACATAGTACAAACAATAAGTCTTTGTAAATCTTGTAACTTTGTTGTATCAACCACTTTACTGCAAATCAACTTAAAGAACATGCAGAGTTTAGTTATGGAATTCCTTACTTTTTTCGGTAAGATTGACCGTATACCAATTGGTACAAAATTTTGCATAAGCACATAACAATTATGAGATTTAAGGTTTTTTAACTTCAAGTCTTTCATTGATACAAGATTCTTTATATTTGAAGAATAGCCCTCTGGAACTTTGACTCCTTCGAGAAACTCACAAAATAACTTTTTATCTTTCCTCAATAGAGGGTAAGTCACAAGAGGTAGATAAGTGCAGTGCCTTTGCTCAACCGGTGCCAACTCTTCTCTAATTCTCAGGTTAACCAAATCCAACCTAGCATTCATACTGTCCTTACTTTTCCCTTACATATTGAGCAGCATGCCAATTTTACTATCACAGATATTTTTTTTCATGTGCATCACATCAAGAAAATGTCTCACATATAAGGGCTTCCAATATGGAAGCTCAAAGAAAATAGACTTCTTCTTCCAGCCACTTGTCTCATTTTGTTTTTGCAAATGGCTTGCCAGAATTGTTATCCAAGTGTTTGACCTTCTAAAAAACTTGAGCACTGGTCAACATCTTTGGTGGGCTACCTTCTTTTGACTCACCATTGAAAGCCTTTTTCCACTTCTTCCAATGATGTTTCGATGGTAAGAATCTTCGATGTCCCATGTAGACATTTTTCTTACAATGATCTAGTCGCACTGAATGAGTGTTATCTTCACATATAGGGCACGCACAATGTCCTTTGACGCTATCTCTTTACAAAATACCATTATTAGGGAAATCATTTATTATGCCAAACAATAGGGTTTTAAAAGTGAAACTTTCTTTCATGTACCTATCATACACACAGACGTCTTCCTCTAAAAGTAGCTTTAAGTCATCGATTAAAAGGAGCCAAGTATACATCTATATTATTCCCAGGTTTCCTTGGCCTAGAAATTAACATAGACAGCATTATAAACTTACATTTTATGGTCAAGTGTGGAGGAAGGTTATAAATCATTAATATTATCAGCCACGTACTGTGTGTACTACTCTAAACCCCGTGGGGATTGATTCCATCAATTTAAAGTGCAAGGTATAGGTTCTTTGCTTCATTCGCGAAGTCAGGGTTGTCATGATCAACTTTTATCCATTGAAGGGCATCTGCAGGGTGCCTAAGGTTCATGTCTTCAACATTTTAATTTTTATGCCATATCAACAGCCTAGCAATCTCTGCATTACTGTATAGTTGCTTGAATATCGAAACAATGGGAAAATACCATACGACTTTCAACAGACTTTTTCCTTTCTTCTCTCATATCGAGATGCATTGCATTTAGGGTACTTCTCTAAAATTGTATACTAATTTTGAAACAATATGCAATCGTTAAGGCATGCATGTATCTTCTCATAACCTATGCCAGTTGTAGAGCAAAGTATTAGTTTTGCCTCGTATGTCTTGGTAGTAAGTACATTTTCTTCTCGGAGCATATCTTGCACAAGTTTAAGCAGTGTAGTTAAACCTTAATCACTCAATCCATATTGTGCTTTAAAGTTGTACAATTTCAATACTACTGGCAATCTTGTGTATTTAGTACTACCTGCATATAATAGTTTCTCTGCATCACCTTTCAACTCCTCAAATTCTTGAGGATAGTCATAAAGCACCCCTTTAACCGCATTTAGCATTTCTTGAAGACCATTATCCTTATCATCACACATGCTTCGGTCAAACTCATTCAGAGGACTGCTTGTGGTATTCACTTGATCACTATGTTCATCATCTGTCTCACCATGCCTTGTCCATTGTGTATATGATTGTTCAATTCCATGACACACTAAATGATCTAGTAAATCAAGTGGACTTTGCTTTCCAAAACAACAAGATAAGCAAGGAAACAATAATTTGTTAGGATCATTTGTATTCTCACTTGAAAATCTAATAAACTCTTTCACCCTATCTATAGATTCCCTTTAGTATCGATCAGATGACATCCATTTTCAATTCTTCTATACCTTAAACATATTTTTAAAACTGGTTAGTTGCTTGCTTATAGTTACTAATTACTTTTATGTTCTACAATTTATTTAAAAAACTTGGCAGCATAACGTGCTCAAATTTAAGTTTTCTAAGTATTAAACACTATTGAAGTCACAAATAATCAATCAATGAATCCTGCAGCATCATAATAATATTTCACAGCTTACAACAAAATAAATCAAAGGAAAATTACATAGTTCAAGGATATTTAACGTTCTAACTAGTTTAATACTCCTTTAATGATTGGTATGACATATAAGAAATCTTCAGCCAATCAACTATTCAAAATTGATGACAATTCTTTAGGCACTCGAATTTAAAAGGGAATAAGAAAATGTATGACTTAAGCTTCTATAAAAAAATAGGTACATAAAGACTTACAAGCTAGAAACTTCTGTAGGCTAAGACAGGGAACAAACACAAGCGGCAGACCAAGCTTTAAGAAGATAGTTGAAACTTCAAATAAATACCTAAAAAACTCATGAGCACATATATAAGATTCATGACATATTTTAACAAAAAAAGAGGAAGAATACAACGTACGGACTTCAACTTATATCTAAAAACAACTTACGAGCTGGTAAACTTCTTGTAGGAGGTTCAAATGAATTCAAAAATCCATATCTTTTAATCTACTAGTCCAAAATTTATGTTCTACCCATCCAATTAAAGCTCTAAATGTATACTTTAAATTTGGAAAGTTTCATAATGTAATATCCCAAAAAGTGATTAAGGGTTACTGACTTTAAAAGTGGATGTAATTATTATTGAATAAACACTTTAGGAGAATGTGTGATGGGAATTTGGATATTTTAATGATTCCAATGGCTTCCTTGTGAAAATTCGTATGGGTAGAGTGTTTATTGTGAAATTGGAACCATTGGGAACAATTGTGTAAAAGTTGAAAACTCTATCCATTGAAACTTTGTACAAGGCAGCCGATTTGTATGGACGTTTTAAATAGGAAAATGGTGTCTAAAAATTTTGAAATTTTCCAGTCTTAAAGTTCACATGTCAAACTTCAATTTATATCATTTTGATTTATGAGCTAAGAGTTATGAGTTCTTGAAGTTTGCCCAGCGAAATTAATTATTTTCTGGAACAGCAGGCAAAGATTAAAATTCTGGGAATTTTGTGATTGCATCTAGCAAAATTCTATATTTTTTCTTAAAATTAGAATTAATAATGGTTATATAGGCTTTGTAATCACTCCAATTCGATTTTTCTAGAATTAGTTATGATTTATCAAAGTTCGGTCAGAAAATCTGCCAACAAATCCGAAAATGGAAAATTTGTGATGGTAACTTTGTAATTATGGGATAATTTGTGATCAGCCCATTTTGGCACAAAATTGGGCGCCTAGGCGTGAATATGACTGACCAAGAAGAGGGAAGAGTGGTTGGAATTTAATTGGGTTTGTGAACCATTTATATGTACAAAAAGGATTTGTGTACATAAAGTGGATTTTTAGAAATTTCTAAATATGACATAAGCAAGCAATACCATGACATGAGCCTAATGTTATAAAACACTTACAGCACCTTTTCCCTTCCATTTCCCGTCGTCTTTTCCAGCAAAACAAAATGTGAGAGAGAGCTTAGAGAAAAATAGAGAGAAAGAAGCAGAAATCTCACAAGGTAGGTTGATTTCTTCAGTGAATTCGTACCTAACGTGTATAATCCTTCTCCTAAGCTATTCCTCTATGTGAATTAAGGTTTTGAAGCAAAGAATTTCATGGTTGAAAGAGGCTAGGGTTCATCCAAATTTGGGAAAAGCTAGTGGGAGCTTGAGGTAACTTCCAAACTTTCGTATATTGCTTATTCTGGTTGCTGTGGGCAATTTAATCGGAGAAATTTTGCCGGATTGCCATTCGTTTTAAAGTTTGGAAATGATATGGCCTAGGGGTTATGCTGGCCAAATTAGGTCTTAATGTTAGTTGTAACCTAATGTAATGGTTAATAAAGTGGTTAGGAGTAGAAAGGAATGCGTTTAAAGAGCCGAAATCGTAAAACCCTGATTCTACCCGGAGAACTCATAAATTTTGGCCAGCTCTAGAAATGGGTCTTAGAATTGGATTTTCAATGATTTGATGATTTCATTGTGTTCAAGAGAAAAAAAATTAGGTGGGGTTACAGTTGGCCACTTTTTCGGAAAAGGCCGAAAAAAGCAAAATTACGAAAACGCTCCTGAAACCCTTGAAGTAGGGCTGCCAAGGGTAAATTTGTAATTTTACATTGAATTTGATAATTCCGAGTCCGGAAATGGATTCCTTGGGCAGAAATATGTTAGGATAGCCTAGATTAGAATTTCAGGAAAAGTGCAACCGGATTGGGTACAGCAGGCCCGGGCCGGGTCCTCGGGGGCATTTTTGTAAATTTTCATTATAGACTCATATAACCCCAGGAAACACTATGGAAGTGTCTAAATGGTGCATTTGGAATTGTAGGATTTGATATTTACCCTGTTCGTGATCCACCTGCGCTAGAGCACAATCGGAAAGAACAAGGTAGTGACTATTTCTCTTATACTGTGTGTGAAACATTGTATGTATGTTTGTCTTGCATTGAGAATACTTTATGAATACATTGTGATGCTTTGAGTTTGGAGCGCAAGCTTACGCATAGTGATACTTTGTGATACATAGAGATCGCAGTGAAAGCTGACGCATAGAGATTACAGCAACAAGTGTTGTCGTTTGTGGTGAAAGCCATGATACATTGTGGTGCTGCTTAACATGATCATATATGCTATGTGTTTATACACTGTATGAGTGATTTGTTACTATAGAGATTCTTTTGAATCTCATTCTTTCCATTGACTAACATTTCAGACAGGGCAAGTGGCTCTAAGGAGAAACGAACCACCAGGAGCGGCTAGGATCTTGTAGAGATGTGTTGTTAGGTTGTTGGTTATCTGTTTTGGACTTAGGATTACTGTTTATTTTTGAAATGTAGATATTATGTTGATGTTGGTCATGTAATCCCCTAGTTGGAACTTACAACCCTTATTTTATACATGTATGAAAGCCGGGAGTTGCCGGGAATTTGGCTATGCACTCTAATATGTATGAATGTGATTGAACTGCGCAGAGTAATTAGATTCGGAAGATGAATATGAGACCATGTTGAACAAATTTTAGAAAAGAGATTTGAGAAAAAAGTATCCGTCGGTCTCTAATTTCTTTAAATTACGCATTTTTGAATCTTAATTACGGTTATCAAGGTAGGGGATTACACATAACTTTTGGTCAAGGTTTAGTTTTTCAAAATTTCACCACAACCAATCTGACTTCGAGACACATAATCTTACAGCAACTAACTTAAAAAATTTATATATCTTAATATATTGATCCAAATAATAACTATTATATATCAAATTAAAGCTTAGCATGTATACTTTCATTCTGGAAAGTTTCATTGCCATTGGAAAAGATTACATTATTAAAAAACATAGCACAACCAACTACCAAAACCTAGACATCTAGAATTTTCTCTTTCTGACTTAATTTTAAAAAATCATAATTTTTTCTCTATGTATCTAATTGATATAGTCTTGGACTCATTTTAAAGCTATGGATGTCTACTATTTCCATGTAAAACTTCATAGTCATTCAATAAGATTTGTCTAGTCAAAACTCAACATGAAGCTGACTGTCTTCTAAAAATGTAAGTTTATATAGTATGAGTTTAAAAATCATGAACTCATTCATTTTTACTCCAAATTGAACTCTTCTTGATTCTATCACCTACTACACATCCTAAAATTTCTATACCAAAAGACCAAGTCAAAAGCTCCATCTATAGATATCGTTTAAGCTTATGCAACTTTCCAGCAAAACCTTTGTTTTCTAGCGAGTAGAATAGGGTGAAGAAAACTAACATGCAGCTATGAATTTATGCTCTAAATGTAATATCCCAAATTTTGAGATTTGAGGGTAGAGAATAAGCCTGAAATAAGTGGATTGCTAAGCCCCAGTTTAGCAGGAGCCCAAATTTATTCCTTAATGATTCTTATATCTTTGGGGCATTAAAGAAAGTAAAATGGTGAATTTTGAAGAAAGTAATTATGTATTTGGTGAAATCGCCTATGAGGTAGTGAGCTTGTCATGGGGTTTTGGAAGACCAAATGATGAATAAAAATTATACAATTTTACAAGATGAAAGTAGACATCTTAAGCTTTAATTTGATAGGTTATATGACTCAATTAGAGGTATATACAAAAAGTTATGAATTTTTGAATTCAGCACAAAAAAAACTTTGAAATTTCTGGAACAGTATGCAAAGATTGAAATTCTGGGAATTTTGTGATTCCCGCCAGCAAACTTATATGTTTTTCCTTGAAACTAGACTCAATAATGGTTCTATAGGGTTTGGAATCACTCCGATTCGATATTTCTAGAATTATTTATGATTTTTCAAAGTTTTGGCAGAAAATCTGCCAGAATTTTGTAAAAATCTGAAAATTGGGAAATTGATTAAATAATTCATTAAAGCATGATATAATATTAAAAAGCCATCATCCTCTTCTTGCTCAGCCATAAATTGACATGAACAAGCTGAAACAAGATAAAGAAAGTATGAGATTTTAGAGAGAGAAAAGGGGAGGAAAAAGCTTGCAAAAGTAAGTGTTTTCTTTGATAAATTGGTTCCTAATGCGTATAACTCCATTCCTAAGCTTCCTATTTGTGTGATTTATGGTTGTCAAGCTCAATTTTTGTGTTAGGACAACTAGGGTTTCGTCCACCATGAGGAAAGCCAAGGGGAGCTTGAGGTAACTTCCAAACTCTTGTATATTGACTATTCTAGCTGTTGTGAACAATTTAATCGATGAAATTTTGCTGGATTGTCATTGGTTTTAAAATTGGAAAATGGGTGTGTGGGGCTGTTATGCTGCCCAAATTGGTACTAAATAGTAGTTGTAACCTAATGGAATAGTCAATAAAGTGGTTAGGAGTAGAAAGGAACATGTTTATGGAGCCGAAACCGAAAAACACCGATTCTTCCCAAAGTATATCAAGATTTTGGCCAGGGCTAGATCTAAGGGTTATAGATGGATTTTCAATGATTTGATGATTCCATTGAGTTCAGGGGTGAAAATTAGGTGGGGTTACAATTGGTAACTTTTTCGGAAAAGGCCGACAAAGCATAATTACGAAAACTCCTGAAACCCTTAAAGTGGGGCTGCCAAGGGTAAATTTGTAATTTGACATTGAATTTGATAATTCCAAGTTTGGAAATGGATTCTTTGGGTAAAAATATGTCAGAATAGCCCATGTGAAAATTTCAGGAAAAGTACAGCCGGACCAGGTACGGCGGGGTCGGGTCGGGTCCCCGGGGGCATTTTAGTAAATTTTCATAATAGTCTCATATAACCTTTAGAAACACTATGGAAGGGTCTAAATTATGTATTTGTAATTATTGGACCAAGTTGTGAGCCCAGCTACTGGAATGCTTTATGAGGCACACGTCTCGAGACGAAAATGGGTTAAGGTAGGAAACTTATCTCTCCTGTATGTATATGATATTTGTGTTAGTGTGTTGATGCATGTTATTTTTTTTCTTGATTATGTGAAACATGTATGAATGATTTGAAGCTATGTTTCAATTTATGCTATGGCCATAAGTATATTGTTCAAAGTATTGAGCTTACAGATTTGTCATTGTGTGAGCATAAGTTATGTGATGCAAGCATGTCATGCATTAAACATTTATCATACATGCATATTGGTATTATTTTCCCACTGAGATTCTTTTGAATCTCACCCTCCCCTACCAACAATTTAGACAGGAGAAGACAGAAGATATGCTGAGAACAATGCAGAGAACCATATGAGGGGATTGCAGTAGTGGAATGAAGATGAGAAGATGTCTCTGTTTCACTGGGATGGGTTAAGATACCCAAGTAGGCCTGCTACATTGATGGTAATGGTCATGTACTAACCCCTGTAGGAAATTTATGTAATCATGCACTTATTATCAGCATATTCATGTTATTTCTGTGTTGCCTACCATACCGCATATCATTTTCCGTGAATACTCTTAAAAGTTAAAAGAAGGTAAGGGCGTGACACTAAACCTCACAAAGTTTAACTCTATACTCTCCTACACATATGTCCTGAGGCTAATGATCCAATTTCAGAACCAAAGAGACCAAAAATCCTACCCAAAATCAACATACAATCTCTGTTTTAAAACTTATCGATACACAACATTTTTTCAGTAATGTTTCTCATTTCCAGCTATGAAACAGCGTAAAAAATAGCCTCAAATCCAATGAAAAAAGTTAGGAATATGTAAAGGGAACTCACCTACACAAGGAACAATGGTTGCATGTGAGGTTTAACACTTCCTTCTTCCTCTTCTCCGATTGTCTTCTTCCTCAAGTTCACCTCCCTCACTCACGTCTCTCTCTTTCTTTCTATTTCTTTCTTTTGGCTAGCTTGGTAATATGAATGGAGAAGTAAAAGAATGTCTAATTAAAAGGCTAAGTATGTACAGATATGAGTCATGTGGGTTGGATAAAAGTGAGGTGATGTGTTGAATGTTTGTCTACGTGAAGGGGTAAGTAAGTTTGTAAGTGGGCTATGCATTTTCAAATGATGGTAGCAAATTATATCTAAGGTAGGGGTTGTTAATATGCTCATACAAAAAGCATGGTTTGCATGAAATGATAGGTTTCTTTTTAAGAAAGATAAATTATGCATTCCCAATTATTCTAATGTGTGAATTGCTTGTAAAAGAAACTCATGGTGGTGGTTTGATGGATCACTTTGGTGTTGATAAGACATGAGCTCTTTTGCAAGAACACTTTTATTGGCCTTATATGAGGAAATATGTGATTTTTGTTTCTGATAAATGTGTGACATGTAAGCATGCAAAGTTTAAGGTTCAAACCTATGGATTGCATTCCCCATCACTTGTGCCTTCCCAACCTTGGGTTGATATTTCTATAGATTTTATGTTTGGTTTACCTTGTTAGATCTCACATGTTTTGATGATAACAAAGATTGGTATGAAAAAGATTTAATAAACAAACATGTTTGAACAAAGTAATAACAGAGCAAATAATCACTTGAAGTAAGCACTGTAGTAATGAAGAAAGGCCAAGAGAAAAAGTTGAGAGGCTTCATCACTAGCAATATTTCTAAAGGGTTACTCAAGTAAGTACTTGAGTAATGATACAGAAACTTGAAGTAACCAGAGCAACCTTCAAGTAACTTGCCAACGTTACTCGAGTAAGTACTCAAGTAAAAAGTTAAAATACTTCCAGTTGTTCTCGGCCTGCCAACATTACTTGAGGAGTTACTCGAGTAACCAAGTAAATCACTTCCAGTTGCTCTCGGCCTGCCAATGATACTCGAGTCTGTACTCGAGTCCCCTGCTTCAAGAAAAATGTTGCTCTCGGCATTTTCAATCCTGCCAATATTATTGAGGAGCTACTCGAGTAACCTGCTGTGGTAAGCAAAACTTGAATGTAATACTCGATTAACTTGATATGCTTTTATCACACTTCACTCGAGGCACTACTCAAGTATGCAGGAATTCAATTACCCTTTATCAAATATTTGAACTGGATTACTCGAGTAAGTAATCGAGTAATCCGCAGATTTATTTACACAACACTTGAAGTATCTACCCGAGCAAGCTATGCAGAAAATTTATGTTTACTCGAGTAAGTACTCGAGTAACATGGTAATCAAATTTAAAGAGCTCTCAGCCCTAAAATCTTGCCAACATTACTGGAGTGAAGCATCAAGTAACCAGAAGTTTATTTGAGACATTACTCAAGTTGCTACTCGAGTAACCTATGAGGAAAAGTGTACCATACTCGAGTAAGTACCAGAGTAAACAGGTATTTTCAAGGTTTGCAAATTTGTTTACTTCATGCACTACTCGAGTTTTGTGATGTTCATTTATTAACTTGCTATCATTACTCTCACGATGATACTCAAGTAACTACTCAAGTGAACTTAATGAATACTCGAGTAACTACTTGAGTATGCAAGTTCATAAATTTGGAAATCATTCCAACGTTCATTGATTTGTTTCCTATGTGATTAACACTTCATTGTATTAGTATTCTTAGCATATCCACAGATAAACAATGAAGAGATCTTACCAAATAAGGAAATTCAAATGCAACGTTCAAACACTACCTACCGCCACCTACCACAAATGGATATTTTTCAAATATTGGAAAAGTCAACAGTGGCTGCGCACACTCTAACGGGGGAGAAGAAAATGTTCCAACGGTCATTACCAACACATCTATATATAGGAACGTCCAAACAGAGAATAACAATAAGAACACACACACGAACGCATTATCAAGTTCACTACTCTATTTTACATATACTTGTAATTCTGTACTTCAGTGATTCTTATTCACTCTGTGAGAGAGATATATCATTCAAACTCAATATTTGTTATTGAGATAACTTAAGGTTGTGGAACCTTAAGTTGGGATTGGATTACAACTTGTAAGGGGGAGTGAGTGTCCAGGCGAAGGAACTTGCTTGTACTGAGGTGCCAAGAACCCACTGAATCTTGGAAGTTATAGTGAAACTCTCAGAGATATTCTGAGGACTGGACGTAGGTCAAAGTGGTTGTGGCCGAACCAGTATAACTCTCGGTGTACACTTCGGTGATATTTCTCCTTACTCTTTTACTGCATTATATTCACGGATAATTTTTAATATTTGCAATGAAATTTTTAATATCACCCAATTCACCCCCTCTTGGGTGAAATGCTTGCTCTAACATTTGGTATCAGAGCATAGGTCTTCTTGTTAAGGTATAACAACCTAAGAAGGATCCAATGGCAAGCATGGGTGAAGGGATTCTTCCCGACGGAGCTTCCATCACTAGTCCTCCAGGTTTCAATGGCGAACACTGTTCTTTTTGGAAAGCAAAGTTTAGAGTATTGGTGATGGCTACTGAATATGGGCTATGGGATGTGATTGAGAGTGGAAACTATCAACCTACAAAAACTGTAGATTCTCAGAAAATTCCCAAGACACTAGCGGAATATGATGTGAATGACAAGAAACTTATCACTCTCAACAGCAAGGTAATTCTGATGTTACAAAGTGCTTTGAGTCAAAGTGAATACTTCAGAATTTGCACACTTCCAATAGCAAAGGAAATGTTGGAAGCTCTGGAAATAGCCAATATATGTCTTGTTGCTCAAGAAGAAACAGAAGAAGAGGTAAATGATTCTGATCCTACCTATGATGAATTACTCTCTGAATATAATGCTTTATATTCTGAATTCATCAAAGTAGTTAAAGAATTAATTGTTTTCAAAAAGAAAAACAAAGTTCTTGAAATTGAACTTAAAGAAAGTTCAGAAAAGAATTGTGAAAATTGTTCTTCTTTGAAAAAGAAAAACACTGATCTCACAAAAAATCTTGAAAAATTTACCAAAGGAAGTGAGATACTAAGTGTGATTTTAAAAGATGAACAATTTGTAAATGACCGATCTGGTATTGGATATGATCCAAAATCAGATAGAAGGAAAGGTAGAAAGAAAGCAGGAGGTAAGTCATATTTGAATTATTTCCAGCATTCTGTGCACACATCAAATCCTTTTACATTTTGTAATTACTGTAATAGAAAAGGTCATTATACCTCTTCATGCATTCATAAGAAGAAAGGAAACATAGGAACCTATAAATGGGTACCTAAAGGATCATATGTTTCAAAAATTTCTTGTGCTAACCCAAAAGGACCCAAAAAGAAGTGGGTACCTAAGACTTAATTGTATTTAATTGTAGATATGTCTCAAAGCATCCAAAAACAACAAGTGGTATATAGACAGTGGATGCTCTAGACATATGACTGGTGATTTTGAAAGTTTTACCAAATTACAACCTAAAGAAGGTGGAAAGGTAAAATTTGGAGGAAATCAAATGGGAAGGATAACAGGAATTGGTGAAATAAAAAATGACAAAGGCATACACATCAAAGACATATACTATGTCAAAGGATTGTGCCATAACTTGCTAAGTGTGAGTCAAAGTGCAAACCAAAACAACTGGGTAATATTTGACTCAGAGGAATGTCTAATTATCAACAAGAATGACTTACTACTTGATAAGAAGAAATCAAGGCTAAGCTCAGAGCAAAAAGGGAAGGTAATTGTTATACTCTAGATATTAGTAGAAATGAATCTGAAAATTGTTTTCTGAGTAATGCCGATGAAAGTTGGCTATGGCATAAGAGATTGGCTCATGTCAATATACATCAATTAGGCAAACTACTAAAAAGGGATTTAGTTTTTGGATTACACAAAGTAAATTTCAAAAATGACTTGATTTGTGACGCATGTCAAAAGGGTAAACAAACTAAATCATCGTTCAAATTGAAAAATGAGATTTCAACAAATAGACCACTACAATTATTGCATATGGATTTAGTTGGCCCAGCAAGAGTAAAGAGTCTTGGTGGCAACTTATATTCGTTGGTCATTGTTGATGATTTCTCCAGATTTACATGGGTTATTTTTCTATCATCAAAGGATGAAACCTTTGAAGAATTTCTTGTTTTTGCCAAGAAAGTGCAAAATGAGAAAGGTATGTCTATTGTAGGTATTAGGACCGATCATGGTGGAGAATTTGAAAATCAAGCCTTTGAAGAATATTGTGATACTAATGGCATTGGTCACAATTTCTCTGCTCTAAGGACACCTCAACAAAATGGAGTCGTGGAATGTAAGAATAGAGTGCTCACTGAAATGGCTAGAGCAATGTTAAATGAAAAGAATGTGTCTCAAGTTTTCTGGGCTGATGCTATGAGTACAACATGCTATATTTCAAATAGAGTCTATATTAGAACAAAACTTGGAAAGACACCATACGAGTTGTACAAAGGAAGGAAGCCAAACATTGCTAATCTACATATCTTCAGTTGTAAGTGTTTCATTCATAATAATGGTAAAGATAACTTAGGAAAATTTGATTCTAAATCTGATGAAGGAATTTTCCTAGGATATTCTAACAGAAGTAAAGCATATAGAATTTTCAATAAAAGAACATGTGCTGTTGAAGAATCAATTCATATTGTATTTGATGAATTTGAATCCTCTGACAAAACCATTGATGAAGAACAGGAAGTTGTTTTAAATCAAGAAAATGGTCAATCTATTTCTAAATCTCTTATTCTAGAAGTTGATGAAACCAAGGAAGAAGAGCAATAACTAGGACAGCCTAGAGCCTGGAAATACAATAAAAGTCATCCCTTAGATCAAGTCATAGGAGATGTGAATGAAGGAATCAAAACTAGAAATAGAATTTTTAATGAAGTAAGTTTTTCTGCGTTTATTTATGAGATTGAACCTTCTAACATTGATGAAGCCCTATCAGAAATGATTGGGTTATAGCAATGCAAGAAGAACTAAATCAATTTGAAAGAAATCAAGTTTGGGATTTGGTACCCCGACCCAAGGATCATCCGATCATTGGCACTAAATGGGTATTCAAGAACAAACTCGATGAATCCGCAATTATTGTAAGCAACAAGGCAAGATTGGTGGCCAAAGGCTATAATCAGGAAGAAGGAATTGATTATGAGGAAACGTATGCTCCAGTAGCTAGATTGGAAGCTATACGTGTACTTTTAGCCTTTGCATGCATACAAGGATTCAAACTCTATGAAATAGATGTAAAGAGTGCATTTCTAAATGGTTACATTATAGAAGAAGTTTACGTAGAGCAACCTCCAGGTTTTGAAGATGTAACTAAACCTGACCATGTTTTCAAACTCAAAAAGGCTTTATATGGTTTAAAACAAGCTCCTAGAGCATGGTACGAAAGGCTCAGTAAATTTCTTATTAATCAAGATTTTGTACGAGGAAAAGTTGATACAACACTTTTTACAAAACAAAAACGTGATGATATTTTAATTGTTCAAATATATGTTGATGATATTGTTTTCGGTGCTACTAATGAATCTATGTGTAAGGAATTTTTTGAGATAATGCAGGGAGAGTTTGAGATGTCAATGATGGGAGAATTGAATTTCTTTCTCGGTTTGCAAATCAAATAAAGAAAGAATGGAATCTTCATCTCTCAAACAAAGTACTTGAATGAGCTATTGAAGAAGTATGGAATTGATGAAGCAAATGGAACGAACACACTTATGAGCTCAACTACGTTGCTTGTTGCTGATGTCAAAGGGAAAGACTACAACATCACAAAATACAGAGGAATGATTGGATCATTACTCTATCTCACGGCAAGCAGACCGGACATTCAATTTAGTGTTGGCATATGTGCAAGATATCAATCAGCACCAAAGGAATCACATGCCAAAACTGTCAAACGAATCTTTAGATACCTTGCTGACACACGAGAATTGCGGCTGTGGTATCCCAAAGGAAGAAGTGAATATCTTGTTGCATATTCAGATTCTGATCATGGAGGATACAAGACAGACAGAAAGAGCACCAACGGACAAGGACAATTTCTTGGAGGATCTCTTGTATAATGGTTCACCAAGAAACAAAATACAGTGTCTCTTTCATCAATGGAAGCAGAATATGTTGAAGTCTCAAGTTGTTGTGCACAAGTGATATGGTTAAAACAACAACTACAAGATCTTGGTATCTATCTTAAAGAAATACCAATCTATTGTGACAATACTAGTACGATAAGCTTGGCAAAGAATCCAGTTCAACATTCTAGAACCATGTATATCGATGTCAGACATCACTTCATCAGAGATCATGTCCAAAAGAAAGATGTGAAAGTGATATTCATTCCTACACATCTTCAACTAGCTGATATCTTCACCAAACCCGTTGTAAAAGATCAATTTCTATACATTAAAAGAGAATTGGGAATGGTAAATCCCAATGAATCGTAAGTTATTTCAGTTTCTCATAATGTTAGATAAATATATTTGATAATGTTTTAATGATTACTAACTTAAGCATCGGAGTATGTAGAAATATGTTCTACAGGAAGATTGAAACTTTGTTTTGAGAAATAAAAACAGAGGTTATCAGAGGACACCATTACTGGAGTGCCAACTTCAAGTAATGTCCAATAGTGTAGCATTACCTGAGGGACAACTTGAAGTAAAAGAGCACATTACTCGAGTAAGTACTCAAGTAATGGTCTTCCAAAACTGGAAGTGAAGTCTCAAGTCACCTGAAATTTAAATCAAACGGTTCATTTGGTGAGAAATGAACAGTCAAAAGTAGAAAAGACAGGTTACCTGAGGGAAGCCTCGAGTAAACTTGAAGGTTACTCGAGTAAGGCCTCGAGTAACTGCAGGTCCAGATCACAAACTCGATGAGAATCAACTCAAATATGTTCTTAAAAGGTTATCAAATGATCGAGGGAACATACATGGATAATTACAATATTATTCATGCCAGGTACGCAATTTAAATGAATTATTTTAGAAATTTTCTATATGATCACTCGAGTAAATATGATATTTACTCGAGTAAGGCCTCGAGTAACATCGGGTTTTAGGTCTTTATCTGTCACAAACTCAGTCATTTCCACAAAATCTCCTCGAGCAAATCACCCAGTCCTCTCACAAAAAGTTTTCACAATCTCTTCCTTACTTGATTTCCGTCAAAACCCATCAAATCTTAGCTCCAAAAACTTCCTATTCTGTTTAGATTCTACTTGCCTATATCATGAATTTTCAGTTTGTTATTCTAATATTTCAAGTTTCTCTGAATCAAAATGGTTAGAACCAAAAACCTTACTCTTACAGACTCTTCTGGATGTCCACGACTTACTGATCCTCTTTCTTCTCCTCCTAGAAAGAGACGAAAACTCACTCCTAGATCAAAAGCCAAAGTCCAACCAAAACTAAAGGAAAGAGGATTTGTGATCAATGAGCCAGTGGTCACAAGGGCTCAATCAAAGAAGAGCACCTCTACTGGGAGAGGCAAAAGTGCCAAGTCTCCTTCTCCTCCACTTTTTGATTCTTCCACTCCCTCCTTCACTCCAAAACCCTCCAAAAAGCCCAAGTATGATGTAAATATGGCTAAGGCAATGGCTGGAATTCTTGATCAACTAGAAAAGGGGCAATCATCCAAGAAGTCAGAATTGCCAGAAGAGGAGATCACTAAACCTCCAAAGGGGTTCAATGTCAACAAACTGGAAGATTCTTAGAAGTATCTCACACAATTCTCAAGAAGAAAAGTCTGCAAAACTCACTGTGTGGATCTCAAAGTACTTCTGGAGGTATTGAAGTATGATCTAAGTCCCTTCCTTGAACCTTTTATGCCGTGGCTATCAATTAGACTTCCTTTTTGCACAAAAGTAGTGACTTATTTTTACTATAATTTAGAAATCCTAGTGAATCCAATAGGACTTCTGCAGAGGAAGAAATGACCACTACTATTAGAGGCCATAAAATCCTTATCTCACCTTCTAGGATCAATGTTTGGTTAGGAATAGAAAACCCTCCAGATGACATTTACTCCAAACTTGAACCAAACCAAATTTTCACTGTTCTTAGACCTGGTGAGCTTGTAGGTCCTCTTAAGTTCAATCTTAGTGACATGTGTGATCAACACAGGGTTCTATGGTATATTTACTCTAGATCCCTTATGAACAAGGCCAATAACTATACCCATTTTCCTGACCGGGACTATAGATGGTTTGCTTCTTTACTCCTGAAGGAACAAAAGGATCTGGGGGAATACATATTTTCTGAGATGAAGAGGTACAGGATAGATGGGAAAGCCACTACTCCTATTAAATATCCTCAAATTATTTTGCTTATACTGAAGAAAAATAAGATATGGTACTTGGAGAGTAAAGAGCACATTGAGAGGGTTACTCCAATTGGCAGAAATCAAATTGGTAAGCTCAGTATTGAAATTCCTCTCAAGGGTCCTTTGGAATCTGGTTCTAAGAAGAAGAAGAAGACAGAGACTGAGACGAGTAAAATGGATGACACTCAGTCTTCTGCTCCAGTTGCCACTACCTCTTCACCCTCTTTCCTCAATGCCATACTTCAATACTTTATGGAAAATATGCTCAAGGGATTTCACGTAGACATCGCCAACACCAATGCTGAATTGATAACTCACATGAATGACAAGATAGCTGAGTTGGTTGAGAGGATGGATAAGAGGCACGAGAAGTTGTTAGTTGAGCAGCGTTCCCAGGGTGAGACCCTAAAATTGATTTTGGCAAGATTGGACTCTATGGGTCCTGGACCTTATGCTGGTCCATCATCTGCACCTGAGGCTTTCTCACCTTTAGAGAATATTTCACCTCCAGAGAACATCCCCTCTAAGGTTCATCATACTGAGGTTGAGCCAACTATCCCTAATATATCCTTTCCTAAACCTCCAGTCTCTAGTCTACCTGAACTAAGACCTAGAGATATCCTTTGCTCAGAGGATAAGACTGAAACTAATGAGACCATTCACATTATCATTGAGGATTCACCACCCAGAGCTCAGCCTGAACCCTCTCCTACACCTATTCCATCTCCTACTCATATAGAAGAAATTTCTCCCTCATCCTTTGGTCATCATTCTACAGATGCCACAGAAAAAGTTGAGACCACCACTATAATTGTCTATCAGCCCTTTTCTGTTCCTCCAAGAGATGACATTCATATCCCTCCACTAAATCTTCCTGAACCAGAATCTTCTAATTCCTCTTCTTTTGATTCTTTGAGTTCAGATGGTCCTTTGGTTCTTCCTGTAAAGCCTATTTCTATGGTCAAGCCTTCTAGTCCTCCACTTGATTGATGAAGACAAAAAGGGGGAGAAGACCTTGAGTGATTTTGTGAAAGTGTCTGAGCTTTTAAGTTTTCATTCATTTTGGGTATATGGGTGTATATGGGATTTAGGGAGCTTTTCATACTTGTAATGCAATTTAAAGTTCAATGCAAGCTTCTTTAAGTTTTAATTTCAATTTAAGTCCATTTAAGTTTTTGTTATAATACATTGTGGGACTAATGAGTTTGTTATGTATACAAGGTGAATATGTTATGTTTTCAAAATTTTTCCAAAACACTTTGAATTAACACTTAATAAGTTATTTCAAAAAGGGTTTCAAAATTACCATTGATTTAAAGAAGTTTTTACTTGAGAACTCAATTTCAAAAAATTTGTTCAAAATCACCAAGTTTTGTCATCATCAAAAGGGGGAGAATGTTAGATCTCACATGTTTTGATGATAACAAAGATTGGTATGAAAAAGATTTAATAAACAAACATGTTTGAACAAAGTAATAACATGGCAAATAATCACTTGAAGTAAGCACTGAAGTAATGAAGAAAGGCCAAGAGAAAAAGCTGAGAAACTTGATCACTAGCAATATTTCTAAAGGGTTACTCGAGTAAGTACTCGAGTAATGATACAGAAACTTGAACTAACCAGAGCAACCTTCAAGTAACCTGCCAATGTCACTCTAGTAAGTACTCGAGTAATAAGTTAAAAGACTTCCAGTTGCTCTCGGCCTACCAATGTTACTCGAGGAGCTACTCGACTAACCAGGTAAATCACTTCCAGTTGCTCTCGGCCTGCCAACGATGCTCGATTCTATACTTGAGTCCCCTGCTTCAAGAAAAATGTTGCTCTCGGCATTTTCAATCCTGCCAATGTTACTCGAGGAGCTACTCGAGTAACCTGCTGTGGTAAGCAAAACTTGAAGGTAATACTCGATTAACTTGATATGCTTTTATCACACTTCACTCGAGGCACTACTCAAGTATACAGGTATTCAATTACTCTTTATCAAATATTTGAACTAGATTACTCGAGTAAGTAATCAAGTAATCCGCAGATTTATTTACATAGCACTTGAAGTATCTACCCGAGTAAGCTATGCAGAAAATTTATGTTTACTTGTGTAAGTACTCGAGTAACAAGGTAATCAAATTTGAAGAGCTCTCAGCCCTAAAATCCTACCAACATTACTGGAGTAAAGCATCGAGTAACCAGAAGTTTATTTGAGACATTACTCAAGTTGCTACTCGAGTAACCTATGAGGAAAAGTGTACCATACCCGAGTAAGTACCCGAGTAAACAGGTATTTCCAAGGTTTGTAAATTTGTTTACTTCATGTACTACTTCAGTTCTGTGATGTTCATTCATTAACTTGCTATCATTACTCTCACGATGATACTCGAGTAAGTACACGAGTAAAGTTAATGAATACTCGAGTAACTACTGAATATGCAAGTTTAGAAATTTGGAAATCATTCCAACGTTCATTGATTTGTTTCCTATGTGATTAACACTTCATTGTATTAGTATTCTTAGCATATCCACAGATAAACAATGAAGAGATCTTACCAAATAAGGAAAGTCAAATGCAACGTTCAAACGCTACCTACCGCCACCTACCACAAACGGATATTTTTCAAATATTGGAAAAGTCAACAGTGGCTGCGCACACTCTAATGGGCGAGAAGAAAATGTTCCAACAGTCAACACATCTATATATATGGGAACGTCCAAATAGAGAATAACAATAAGAACACACACACGAACCCATTATCTAGTTCACTATTCTGTTTTACATATACTTGTAATTCTATACTTCAGTGATTCCTATTGACTCTGTGAGAGAGATATATCATTCAAACTCAATATTTGTTATTGAGATAACTTAAGGTTATAGAACCTTGAGTTGGGATTAGATTACAACTTGTAAGGGGGAGTGAGTGTCCAGGCGAAGGAACTTGCTTGTACTGAGGTGCTAAGAACCCATTGTATCTTAGAAGTTATAGTGAAACTCTCAGAGATATTCTGAGGACTGGACGTAGGTCAAAGTGGTTATGGCCGAACCAGTATAACTCCCGGTGTACACTTCGGTGATATTTCTCCTTACTCTTTTACTACATTATATTCACTGATAAGTTTTAATATTTGCAACGAAAGTTTTAGTATCACCCAATTCACCCCCCTCTTGGGTGAAATGTATGCTCTAACATACCTAGGTTTCAATCTAGCAAGGATAGCATCTTTGTTGTGGTTGATTGGTCTAGTAAAATGGCTTATTTCATTGCTTGTTCACAAACAAATGATGCTGTGCATATTGTTGACCTGTTCTTGAAGGAAATTATTTGATTGCAAGGATTGCCTAAAACAATTGTGAGTAATAGGGATGTAAAGTTTCTTAGCCATTTCTGAGGATTTTATGGAGTAAGCTAGGAACAAAGTTATTGTTTTCGACTATGGAACATCCCCAAATAGATTGGCAAACCGAGGTAGTAAATATAATAGTCACTACTTTGTTGAATGCAATAATTCAAAAGAACTTGAAAAATTGCATAAATTGTTTGCCTCATATAGAATTTTCGTACAATAGAACTGTTCATTCTTCTACTTCCTTCATTCCATTTGAGATTGTTTATGGCTTTAATCCCTTGTCACCTTTAGATATCTTATCATTGCCTTCTAGTGAATGAGCTAACCTTGATGGTAAGAAAAAGGCCAAATTTGTGCAAGGATTGCATACTACAGTAAGAGCCAATATTGGGAGGAAGAATGAACAATATGTTGGGCAAGCTAACAAAGGTTGCAAAAAGATTGTTTTTAAGCTTGGATATTGGGTTTGGGTACACTTAGTAAAGGAGATGTTTCTAGAACAATGGAAATCTAAGTTACAACTAAGAATAGATGGCCCTTTCCAAGTCTTAGAGCTCATAAATGACAATGCTTATAAAATAGATCCACCAAGCTCCTATGGTACTGTTAGTGCTACTTTTAATGTGGCTGACTTATCTTTCTTTCATGTTGTATATTCAAAGATGAATCCTTTTGAACAAGGAGAGAATGATAGAGGAGCATGGCAAGATGGAGATGAAGCTCCAAAGAAAGAGAAAGGCTTGGAGATAGAAGCCCAAGCTTAAACATAGAAGTCTAATGTCTCAAAAGATCCATTACAAAGCATTGGAGACCCAATGACAAGAGCAAGGACTAAAGCTATCAAGGAGACCTTGAATTATTTTATAAGAGAACTTAAAGAGTTGGAGTCTATTTAGTTGGAAGAGGCATCCTTTAATATGCCCAACAAGAGCCCAAGAATGGTGATCACATTGCTCGAAGCCTAACAAGATGATATATAAGGCCTATGTGTTGTCCAGATTGCACACTACAAAAAACACTAAATTTTTGATGGAATTTGCCATGAAATTCAAAGTTTTTGACGGAATTTGCCATGGTTTGTGATGAAAACCAATTTCTAATAGAATTTTTTACAGAATGAATTCCCTTGCTAATAGAAGCATGACAAATCAATTTCCGATGGAATTGGATTCCGTTGGAAAGTTCTGACGGAATCTAATTCTATATGAAATTAATTCCATCTTTTTAAATATTTCAAATGCCACATGGCATGTCTGTACGCTACCACACGGCAGCTTTGGTGCAAGTGCGTGGCAGCTCTGGCAGGTGCCACCTTACTATGGGCTCTATTTCTTGAAAAATTTAATTTACATGTCGCTTGCATATTTCCTGAAAAATGGTTTTCCTATTAGCCCCAAGAGAATTCGAACCCGTGCCTCATCTGCACACGTGCAACGCTTTATTAGTTGTGTTGGAATGCTTTAGTATTATGTTAGTGCAAAACTATATATATATGTGTGTGTGTGTAATTTTATTATATATAATCAATTATTTAGAACTATATATTTTTTTCTTATACAAAAGTATATATTATTGTCAAAAACTAAATATAATTTTAATAACACTATAAAATAATTTTTACATATTCTTATAATTTTTAATATGAATTAATTTTGAATGGAAAAAATTTTACATCTCACATAAATTTCATATGACTATATTTTTTTTTCTTATTTTTAAAATTAAAATTTATTTTTAATTAACATTAATTAATAACTAATAATATCATAAATAAATTTTTATATAATCATTTTGCTCTAACAGGGACCAAAACCTATGGTTGGAAACTTGAGGAGCCAAAACTAAAATGAGGTAAAACTTGAGGGATGAAAGATGGTATTAACCCTAATTTTTAAATATTTATATGGCTAAAAATATAAATTTTTAATTTTTATAAAGATATTTTTAAAAATTAAATTTATTTAAAAAAATAATTTTTAAATTTTTTTGATAGAATTAGCCACAAAATTATTTTATGGCAAACTAAGACAGAAAATTCCATGGCTAATCTAGCGGCAAAATTAGCCACAGGATTAGCCATGGAATTATTTCGTGGCTAATTCTATGGTAAAATTATTTGCCACAGAATTTTTAACAGAATTTTCCATGAAATATTTTTCGTGGCTAATTCTGCGGTAAATTTTGCACGGAAAAAATCTATCGAAAATTCCATTTGAAAATTTTTTTACGGGATTTGTCACGGAATCAAATTCTGTTGAAAATTTAATGTTTTTTTGTAGTGACGAAATTCACTTAAAATACCATGTGATGAATATGTGCCTTGGAGGAGGATCATAAGTGACACCCAAGACACCTCAAGATGCATCTAAAAGGCATCCTTATAGATCAAATATGATTTAATTTCGTTTTGTTGTATTTTCCTTTTTTATTTGCATTAAATAATGTCTTTTGGTCAAAGATTGCTCTTGAAGACTTTATTTTAGTTTCTTATTTTCAGGTAGCTGACTTAGTCTTAAAGAATAAGTAATTTCCTAATTCCTTTATGTTTGAATAGTGCCACCCAAGACAATCAATCATTATTAAGGCATCATTATTGCATTTATGACTAGATTTTCAGTTCTAAAGTGCTCTTTTGTTGCCTATATAAGAAGGCTGCATTTTTGTCTAAGATTTCATACTTTAATGATAATTGAGCATTTTATTTCTTTTGTGTGAGCTTTACTTGCATCCTTGTATTCTCATGCAAATACTTTGATTGTATCAAGGATTGATCATCCTTGTGGTGTTTTCATGGCTCGGGTTGTAAGAGACATGTTTGATTATCCATCATGTTCATGTCTTCAAACTTATTTTCTAGTTGGTCCATTCCCCCCATCATATCACTTTCAGTTTCTAAATTGGTATGTACACTTTGGTCAGATGAAATATAAAAATCTACTTTAAGGTTATTTGCAAAATCATAAAAAGTATATTTTACTCTTTAATTTATATCAAACACATGTTGATGTGCCTGCTATAATACCTTACAGTTTTGCCCCTTTATTATGTACACGGAAGAGTTTACTTACATTCTCTCGGGGATTATTACTTATTTTCGACTGTTGAGCCGTTAATCTTATCAAGTATAAGAATTTGTTCTTATTCTAGTTCTTATACTTAGTTACAATGATCCCAACTACTGATTAAATTCTAATTCATGTATTCATTCTATTATTCATACTATTCATACAAATAATTGGGTCGTGCAACTAATTTACATATAATAAATTAATACACATTCTTCGTCATTCATCTTTCTGGTTCATCTTCAAGCATTTTTCCTTTCTTCTTTATGTAACTATATGGTGGGTAGGGGAGGGTGAGATTCGAGAGAATCTTAGTAGTAAACATTATGACAATGCATGTAAGATGAATGTTAGTGCATGATATGCTTGCCTTACATAGGCTAATGTTCACATGATGATATTCTGTGTGCTCAATGTTTCATGGAAAATATCCAACCATTTCTTTGAGCTCGAGCAGGTCTTAAGCTCTGAATAGCTTTTAGGTCCTATAATTATAATTTATAGGCGACAAGTTATTATTTTGTCCAGTTCTTCCATAATTCCAACACTCAAGTTGGTTATCATTATTAGAACCGGCTATCACCCAAGAGGGGGTGAATTGGGTGTATAATAAAAACTTAAGAATTTTGAAAATCTTTTTGCATCTTAACGAAAGCAGTAAGTATGAAGGTTTATAAATCAACAGTTAGATTAAATAATATATGCTGGAAATATAAGAGCTTAGGGAAGAGAATATGCAAACTGTGATTTATCTTGGTTCGGTCCAATCTGTAATAGCCTACGTCCAGTCCCCAGGCTCCTCCTGAGATTTTCAAATTCACTATCTTCTTGTTTAATCCGGGTACAAGAAAAGCCTTTACAATCCCACAAGTTTAACCGGGTACTTGTGAAACCTTTTATAAATCTCTCACTGAAATACTCCCCCTTACGGCAAGTCTTACGAGCAGAGCAATCTCGAAGATCTTCCTCTCTTGCTTACTCATGCAAGTCTTACGAGCAGCAACGTTCTCTCCTGCTTACACCCCTATAAGTCTTATGAACAACAACGTTATCTACTGCTTGCACCTTGTAAGTCTTACGAGCAGAATGTCTTACTGGCAATTCTCTCTACAGCTTCCCCCGTAAGGAAATCAACTCTCTCAAGGTTCCTCTACCTTGAGATCAACTCAGAAATATAGTTGAAAGTGTTTACAAACTCTCTCACAGAGTGGATATAATGCTTACTAAAGTACAATACAAATAATCACTCTCTCAATGATAAGTAATATAGAAACTGGAAAACAGAGAGTGTTTGGGTAGAAGCAGAAGATTCATATTTCTATCATTTTTCTCGTAGTTGCTCGCGGTCTCCGTTACCCATCGACGTTGAATTCTCTCTCGTTTATAGTTGATGAAGATGATGACCGTTGTGAGCATTTGTCCGTTAGAGTCATTTTGACCGTTGAGCATATTTGAAAAATGAGCTACTATGAAATGTCCATTGCAGAGTGGAGCATCTCGTTGAAGAGCAGGATGATTCATTTTGAGCTGTATGTCACGTTGTGGAGCATTTGTGTTTGAATATTCGATAGTCTTATGTAGTGTGTCAGTTGCTTGTCATGGTAGGTAGCCACCATTCGGTGTGTAATGAAGTCGCCCACCACAATTGACTCTTTTATTTGAATCTGTAATCTCACCGTTAAATTTCCTGTTTCACACTGCAAAATGCTTGATCACTAATATGATGAATTATTAGTTATGGGTATGTTGGATTATTGGTCAAAAGATGAATTTCTGGCTTCTGTGACACATCACATTGAGTGAAGATATTTGCCATATGTGACCTCTGTTCTTTGAAGATGCAATCCAAATATTTAATCTCCTATTTTACACTTGAAATATATGTTAGTTAATGTTTAGGAACAATAACAAGTGAAAACATAAATGATTGTATAACATTTAACCACGTTTGGATTGATGGCTATGAGAGTCTGAACTTCTGCGTTGCTTCTGTCAGGACTTTACTCAAGTGCAAAGAAGCCTCACTCGAGTGAATGTACGATTTCACGTTCTGGCTTCCTCTTGGGCAAAAAATTTCTGTTCAATACTCGCATATGCTCGAGTGCAATTCTGGACATCACTCAAGTGTAACCAATCATGCTCCAGTGTGCTTCTTGTTTTCACGTACATGCTTCTTCTCGGGTTAACACTTTCATGTCAAAACTTGTATGTGCTTGAGTGTAAAATAGTCTGATGCTCAAGTATTGTAAATTTCTTCACGATTCAGCTACTTCTGGACATCACTCGCACGACATTTTTCAAGAGTGCGTTTTTGCACTCATGAGTGATGTGGGGCCACATTAGACAAAATTTATTTATTTGATTCTAATGATGTATCATAAGAAAGCTCTTGCCATATGCATCCTAAGGCAAAAAAAATCAGCTCAAAACTCCTCATATTCTCTAAGTTATGATCGAAAGAGTGTCTATCACACTAGACTGCACAAGCGTCAACTTCCAAAAGGCATAGCTCCTAGAATATAACTTCCAATTAGGAAAATTACCTATCCATAGAAAGTCCTTTGAGTCTAGTTTCATATGGCACTGGTCTCGTCTCAATCCGATGTGTCATTTTTTAGTTATGCTCAAAATACCGAACCTGTGTTGAAAAGTGATGATGATTTCACTGTCAACTTCCACGGATCATATCTCCTTCATTTGAGCTTCTTTCAATGTGATCTTGGTGTACAATTTACGTGTTCTGAGTTTTCTTTCATATGCCACCAGTTTTGGGTCAATCCGACTTGTGGTTTGAGAGATATGGCGAAAATACCGGACCTCTGTCAGGCTGAACGTAAAACAGAGTAGAACAGAGTATTCATCCCATGCTCGAGTGTGTTCATCCCGTGCTCGAGTGCAACACCTCTGGCACTCGAGTGTTGAGCTCACACTTGAGTAAAACTCCTCTAGAAGTGCCATAACTCACATATAAGTCATCTTAGCTTTGTATTAACCTATTCCAACCATCATTTGATCATAGAAGCCTCCGGTATCATCATAGAAACCTCCAGTATCACTTCTAACAACTTGAACCTTGGTATTCTCACTAGATCTTCTAATTTCTTCTTTCCTTCCATATCTTTCTTCTTGATTTTCCTCTTGATAATAATTCTCCATAACCCAAGTAAGCATCTCCTTGACTATCTTCAATTTCTTTCTTCTTCTTCCTCTTGTTCATTTTCATTAATTCAATATTCTTCATTCTTTGCTTGACTAATCTACAAAATATGTAACATTAAATATAGTAGTTAGTCAAAGAAATACATTATATAAACTTTTTGCTCTTATCATTTCACATATATATTTGACATCATCAAAACTAATCATATCTAACAATCATTAGGGTCATTTAATCAAGTCAACAAGTGAGTTGAAGTGGTCAATTAACCTAGAACACCAATCCTTAACCTTAGAGTTCAAGAATATTCCATCATACCCTTACATTGTCAATTTCACACCTTTGACGCAATTTGCTAGAACTTTTCTTCAAATTGTGAAAATTCATATGTTTATGTACAGATATCCAATTGCAGTGACTCTAAATGCTATATGACCATTATTAAGTATGTTTTCAAAGAAAAATATCGCCTACAGCCAGTTAGGCACACAACATTCCCATAATTTCCATTTATTTTAGTGGCTCCAAGGGTAAAGTATTAGACACAAGCAATTGAAGGGCCCAAACCCCAAGATCAAAGTAGTTGGGTTATATTAGTTAAATTTGTATATTTTGGATATTTTGGGAAAACATGTATATATTACCAATACCTGCAGGGAGACTCCTGTATGTAAACATGTACTTAATATTAGTATGTTTACGCTGTTTTTATATGCCTTACGGAACTTTGCTCTCATTACTCTGTGCATATCAAAATGTTAATGGGTGTTGACAAATATAGCCAAAAAAAAGGGAATTCAAAGTGTAAAACTAGACTTTCTACCAGAATAGGTTTCCTTCTAGGTACCCTATTTTTGTTATGTTTTTGAATAGCCAAATGATGTTCAATGAATGTGGAATTTTGAAGAATGAAAATAGACATATCAAGCTTTAATTTGATAGGTCATTTATATTATTTGAACTTGTACACTAGGAGATTTGAATTTTTCAAGTTAAGCCATGAAAACTAGAATAAATTCTCACAAGTAACAGATAATCATTCATAGAAGATGTGATAAATAAATATGCTGAATACGAGATAATGCAATATTATACTAACACATAACTCAATTCAGTCGGAAATATGTTTAGAGCCAACCACTGTTGCAGGCCCTACACATTCCGTACCTCAATCCTCGACTGGGCATATCAGTGTACCTGTAGGTACTATTCATTAGTGTGCCCATAGGCACTATACATCATACATTTCAAAGAAGATAGTATATTTAAGGCATATAAACATTCACATAATGTATAAAGGATAGAGTTACTACCTTAAACCTTTTCCACCTTGTAAAATGTGCCTCGAAGTTCGTGCCAACGACTCAGCTCTCAACTTGGTCCTAAAATCCCAAATGTACAAGAATTATGTTAAAACCCATTCATGTAATAGTTTAGACACTTCCATAGTGTTTCTAGTGGTTATATTAGTCTATTGAAAAATAATCAAAATGCCCTTGGGAACCCAACCGTACTTTTATCGAAATTATGACCTTCTATTCCTACATATTTTTACCCAATTAATCCATTTTCGGCCTCAAAATTACCAAATTCACTGCCAAAAGAAAGAAAATGCCATTGGCAGCTCCTATCTTAGGGTTTTGGGTGTGTTTTGGTCATTTCGCTTTCTAGGGGTTTTCTGGAAAAGTGATCAACTGTAACTCCACCTAATTTTCCCTCTTGAACATAATAGAACTATTAGATTATCAAAAATCCAAGTCTAACCCCTTCATCTACACCTAGCCAAAACTTGGGAATATTCCAGAAAATATTGGGGTTTCTGAATTTTAAACTCAAATCCTTGCTCCTTTCTACTCCTAATTAATTGATTAACCACTTAATGACATTCTAAACATGATTTAGATCAAATTTGGGCAGCATAACTGCTAGGGTTCATCATTTCCCAAATTTACAATCTACAGGAAATCAACCACAAAACCATCGATTAAACCAACAACAACAATCTCTACAACAAATATTTAATGTTGGTAAAGCTACCTTTGGTTTCCTTCTTCCTTTCTCTCTTTGCCGAATGCTTTGCCTCCACAAACCTTAATTTTTTGCTTGCTAAACACCTTGAATTATGGAGAAGAGTAACTTAAAGATGTGATTTTCCAAATTAGAAGCCAAAATACCAAGGAAATCCACCTTACCTTGAAACTTTGCTCTTCCTTATCTCTAAAAATCTAAAGAGCTCTCTCTCTCTCTCTCTTGCCCTCTCTTTGACCGATAGAAATGGAGCATGAAAGAGGAAGAGGAAGTGTTTTCAAATATCTCCCTTTTTCCTCTAATTATCCTAATTACTAAAATTCTCAAAATTTGACTTTTTTACACTTTTTTTGGACTTATCTACATGAAATTGGTGTCATAAACCTCCATTGTAATTGAACCAAATTTCCCTCATCTAGTTAGCCTATAAGTGACATTCCAAGCCCATAGGAGATGCAAACTTTTCTGATATTAATTTATCCCATAATTACAACATGTTCTATTACATTTTCTTTCATTTTAGGATTAGTGGCAATTTTGGTAGATTTTCTACCCAAACTTTAAAAAATCACATTTTTATTTGTAGACATCAAATTGGAGTGATTCCTAAGGTTATAAAACACCTATTGATTGTAGTTTTAGGAAAAAAATATAGCCTTTTGCCAAATGGAAGTTAAAAATTCCCAGAATTTAAGTTTTTGGACACTGTTCCAGAAGTTAGTCAGTCTTCCTAGGCTAACTTCAAAAATCCATAACTTTTTACATATAGCTCCAAAAATTACCCATTATTATCAAATTAAAGCTTAGGATATCTAGTTTCATCTTGTAAAATTTCATAATTTTTAGTCATCATTTGGTCATCCAAAACTAGATGATGAACTTGCTGCCTCAAAGGAAATTTCACTGACAGCATAATCACATTTCAATTTTTCAATATTTAATTCCTATGGTCTTGAATATTCACCATTCCACTTTATTGAATATTTCAAATAATTACAATGCATTTTGGTGAATAAAATTTAGGGTGTTACAGTTCACCCTCTTAAATAAATTTTGTCCCTAAAATTTGCTACACAAACATAGCCATAAACTCTAGGTAACACTTCCTCTTATTCAGTTCTTTTTGACTATATCAATACTTCAAATCTTGATGGTTGCAGTACAACACTACATTCGCACCATAAAAGTAATATCTCCAAATTTTCAGTGCAACACAATTGTTGCTAACTCAAGATTATGTGTGGGATAAAAATTCTTTTTTTCCATGAGGCTTCCATTTTCTAGATGCATAAGTCAATGCATGGCCATGCTGCAATAAAACTCTTCCTAATCCATGCCTACTTGCATCAGTAAGGACGACAAAGGTCCACAATAGATCTAGGATTATGAATATCAATGCTAATGTTAATTTTCATCTTAGTTTAGTGAAGCTCTTCTCTCAATTATGGTCCCACAGATAATATTGAATTAACCTTGTGAAAGGCAATACTATTCTGGAGAAATTTTAGATAAATCTTTTGTAATACCTGGCAAGACCTATAAAACTGTGTAATTCAAAGATAGTCTCTGGCCTCTTCCAGTTCAGTGCTGCTTCCACGTTGCAAGGATTCACTAAGACTCCTTGCTATGAGGTTATGTGGCCTAAAACTCTAACTTCTGAAAGCCAAACTCACATTTACTTAGCTTGGCATGGAGTTGCCTAGATTTCAGTGTATTCAACATAATTCTTAACAGTTACCTTTTCAACTTTCTGTGATCAATACAGAGTAGTAGACTTTCACTGTGCACTCTTATATTTATGTCCTAATAGGAGCTTTAATAATGTCAAGATGATTAGGAGTCCCACTAGAACCTCCTTTAACATCGGATTACACCCACCCTCTATGGTCCTCTGTGCCAGTTCCTGGCCCGTTTCAACTTAAATCATTCTGGGCCATTTCAAATTTCTATAGAATCAAAACTTAATAGTTGATTCTTCTGTTAGGATTTACTTGGTAACCCGTCTACTCATACCTTTAAACACATTCTTTGCCATCTACAAATTGACTCTCAGTATAGCCTCAAGTTAATGGATAGCAGGTAAATCAATTCTATCTCTTAATTTATCAGAGAGCTATCACCTCAATCAATCCTTTAAGAGAATATTTTTTGATCATAATCTTCCCCTATGCTAGACTTAACAGCTAGCTAGTTTATAAAATCCCTTTCGGCAAGGATTTGTATCCGAAAAATCTTATTCCTCAATCCTAGGGATTATTACTAATCCAATGCAAAATTGAATAAATTTGCTTGCCTAAGGACACACTAGTCCACTAGGTGTTAGGGCCTTTAGACACACAAGTCCACTACAACATAGCTGGCATATAGGATTTTACAGCCTAGGGTCTCTAACCCAACTTTTAGGTTTATCATGAAATCTAGAACCTCAACATCACACATATTGGAAATCATTTTCCTCAAGTATACCCAATAGTTTGCTAAGAATAAGGATCAATAGAGCGTATTCTAACCTCTACGGTATTTGGGTAATATCCTTAAAACATCATTGAAGGTTTAACATCATCCTTAAGGTTCACAAGGTTTAAACCTTTGTCATGAAATAGAATCATAATACAACCTGATTCACATTTTGACCTAAGCACGATTTTAGCTTAGATCTGATTCAAGCTTATCCTTACCGCATATCATTCTTACATACCTTTAACACATCAGTGTTACTTGGATTATTACTTAGCATTGAGAAACCTCAAAACATTTACTACGCCTCAAGTTCCCATAACCTCATCAAATCAACTTTTCTGGATAGTACTCACTACAATAGTAATGTTCTTCATTAAAATCAATACTTATATAATCACTCTATACCTCTAAGTATCCTTTAAATTGTCTAATTAAGATGATCATTAGTCATGTAGAAACCTTAAGATAATCACTATTCCTCAAGTTTCCATGACCTTGCCAACCTACTTCCCAGGGGGTTACCCATTCTAAGATTTCCCTGGGTTGAGCCCGCTTAACTTTTGTTTGCCCGTGCCAAAACATAGATACCTGCTTTATCTGCTCCTGACCACCGGTATCTTGAGACTACCCTTGTCTAAAACATCATGCCAGCTGCCTTCGGCTGACTAAATACTTGTGGTCGAAATACTAGCTTTGGTTGTACCCGCTTCCTCAGGTTCTGCAATTTCCTTAGACCATCCTCAGTCTAGTATTACATCACAGCTGCCTATAGGTATTCCCAAAGCCGTCAGGGATGATTACCAGAAAAGGGGTAGTTCACTTCCCTAATACCTTTTTTGTGAGTATCTTCTTTCTCCATGTAATCAAGACCTTATCAGTATACTATCCTGTTACCTAAACCTCTTGCTCTGATACCAAAAATGTCAACACTCATTAACATTTTGATATGCATAGAGTAATGAGCATAAAGTTTTATAAGGCATATGGAAATAGCAAAAACATAATGATATTAAGGACATGTTTACATACAGGAGTCTCCCTGTAGGGATTGGTAATATATACATGTTTTCCCAAAATATCTCAAATATACAAATTTAACTAATATAACCCAACTGCTCTAAGCTCGGGGTCTGCGACTTTCAATTGCCCGTGTCTACTACTTTACCCTTGGAGCCACTGGTTCACGTTGGAATATTTATTTGATTGAAAAAGAGTGAGATTCAAATGAATTTCAGTAGTAACAAATAATCATTCATAGAAGATGCAATAAGTAACTATGCCAAATACTAGATAATGTAATATTATACTAACACATAACTCAATTTAGTAAGAAAAGTGTTTAGAGACAACTACTGTTCCAACCCTTACATATTTCGTACCTCAGTCCTCGACTTGGCATATCAATGTACCTATAGGTACTATTCATCAGTACACTGTGTATCATACATATCACAGAAGATGGCATATATAAAGTATAGAAACTTTCACATGGTGTTTGAAAGATAGAGTTACTACTTGAAAAATTTTCTACGTGCCTCGAAGTTTATGCCAACGACTCAGCTCTCAACTCGAACCTAAAATTCCAAATGTACAAGAATTAGGTTAAAACCCATTCACGTACTAGTTTAGACACTTTCATAGTGTTTCCAGTGGTTATACAAGTCCGACTGTACTTTTTGTGAAATTTTGACCCGGGCTATTCCTATATATTTTTTCCCATGGAATCCATTTTCGGTCTTGAAATTAACAAATTCATTGTTAAAGGAAAAAAATGCCCTTAACAGCCCCTAACTTAGGGTTTTGGGGGTGTTTTGGTCATTTTGCTTTATAGGGCTTTTCTAGAAAAGTGATCAATTGTAAGCCCACATAATTTTCCCTCTTAAACACAATGGAACCATCAAATTATGTAAAATCCAAATCTAACCCCTCCATTTACACTTGGCCAAAACTTGGGAATACTCCAGGACCACAAATTCATAAAATAATAATTAAATAGATTAATCTTACTAAATGTAGGGACCATAAGAAATGACACATCTAGGTGGACCTGGGGAAATCTCCGGACTCTCCTTTCGCTGATGAAGTTGACATATGGCACCATCTTATGGTGGAAGGACAAAAGTGCTTTTTGACTTTTGTGTTAGTGCAATCTCTATGTAACACTTATCTTCTAATGATGAAGTTACGTTTTTACTTTACGTGTTGGCTAAATGGGAGCATGAAACTTGTCCCCTAATGATGGTGAAGTAACCTTACCTTTTTATATGTCATCACTAAAGGATGCCACCGCGCCCTAAGTAGGGGAAATCCACCAGTCACTGACTCGGCCACCTAACTAACGTTTTTGATCTTCAAAACTAAGAGCTAGGGAAAACCATTAGACCCTCACTTTCCCTGACAAAAAGGACTGATAAAACCCAGGAAAAGAGGTGGGACCTACTTTATTAAAGCAAGTGACACATGTTACCATTTGATTGGAGCGCTAGACAAGTGGCATTACAGGGTTCTAACACGTGGCAAAAGCTTTTATGACTCCATCTTAGCCTATAAGTTCAGCCAGCCCCCATAAAAAATAAGGAAAAATAGCAAAAATCCCAAAAAATTGCTAGAGGAGAGAGGAGGAGTGAATATGAACTTTTCCTGAATACTAAAGCCGATTTCGACCCAAAAATGACATTATTGTCCGGTAAGTCATTCAGGAAACTTCTTCTACTCACTAGACGCTTCAATTCTATTGTCTCCAATTTCTCATCTGAAGTGTTTTTGTGTTAGTTAGCTAGCCAGAGGGCCACCATATTATTGAATAACTTGTGAAAACGTGTAGAGTTAAGTGTAGGCTTCATTTCAAACAGATTGGATTATTATTTGGATGAGTATTCTTGTGCGTGGGTACTATTCATGATTTCGGCCAGGGCTTTAGAGATTTGATCTTGTATTGTGTAATACCTGTAATATCCCGATTTGTAATTAGGGCTAATGAATATGATAATCATTGTAATTAGAGCGATTAAGCACTTTTGGAATTAATGTAATGAGAATCTTGAGAATAAACACTTGTGGTATTTAAGATTAATGGTTGAGATTCATTGATAATGGGTCGGGATCCTATGTTTTGCGGTTGTGTGAGCTCTTTGATGGAGTGCTTAAGATGTGGACATGTGGCATGGTGTGAGTCATAGGATGAAGCACTAGAAGACAAATATCACTTTTCCCTCATTTTCTCTCTCCTATTCGGTTGGAGGCATGGGCAAGGGAGTGTGTGTGTAGCTTCATCATCATTGCTCCATCTCTCTCTCATCTCTTCTCTCTCTCTCCATTTCGCTGAAGCAAGCAAGGGAAGAGGAAGAAGGAAAGCTTGAATCTTGGTAAGTTGTGATCCTCTTTTGCTTAAAACCTTTTCTCTAATATTGTTCATCTCAATGAGAGCTACATTGTGATGATTGTAGAGCCTTGAATGGTGTTGATTGGGTTTTTGGCCGAAATTGAAAGTTGAGGAATCAAGGTTCTGAATTGAGCAAAGAGAAGAGGTAGGCATTTAGAGTATTTTGGTATATTGTTTATGATGTTTGGCTAAGTTTGGAAGAATCTGGAAAATTTCACCTAATTAGGCCAAATGATGAAAATGTGGATTTTAAGGTGTTTGATGGTGGAAATGGTTTAATGATGAGTTATTTGATTATTGGAAATAATCTGGAATGTTAGAAATGTGTTAAGGGAGATTTGGAGAATGTGTATCTTAGAGACCTTAGTGTTTGATTGTGGTCAAGTTGGGTTTTGGAGTGTTTTTGGAGTTGCCATTGTGTTCCCTTGCTAGTGCTTAGAGTGTATGAGCATTTGGGAAGAGTTTGGGAACCTTTGGGGGAGAATTTGACCATCTGGTGTTTCTGGTTTTTGGCTGCGTTTCTGGTCTCTGATACACATCACTCGAGCAGAGGAAGAACGTGCTCGAGTGATGCGCAAGTTTTTCCCATTGTGCTTCGAGTCACCTGGGTTTTCTACGAGTGCTGCTCGAGCACATCGCTTTGTGCTCGAGTGAGCGAAGAACATGCTCGAGTGAGCATGGTTTGCCCGAGTGAGGGTGTAAGTCCAGAGTGAAGGGTGTTCTTTCGGGTCTTCACTTGCTGGTGGATGCCACGAGTGTGCTCTGACACTCGCGAGCATAGCCTTCTCACTCGAGCACTGGGGGTCATGCTCGAGTGAGGTTGTGCTTCAGGTAGGAGTTGTGCTTGCGGGTGGTCACTCGCGAGTAAGGTGCTCGAGTGTGCCTTCTCACTCGCGGGTGTGAGGTGTGTGCTCGAGCACATATGGCTGTGCTCGAGTGATTCCGTGCTTGGAGAGCTTTGGGGTGCTCTCGGGTGCTCACCTCCTGGATTTCTCTCGCGGGTGCTCGAGTGAGGCATTTGGCCTTGTGCTCGAGTGAGGGTCAGCGTGCTCGAGTGAGCCAGTGCTCGAGGGTTTCCTTGTGCTCTCGGGTGCTCACTCGCAGTCTCACTCGCTATTGTGCTCGAGTGATGTCCGTACTTGTGCTCGAGTGAGAGCATTTGTGCTCGAGTGAGATGACCAAAAATGAGTGTTTTGCCTTCGAGTAAGGGGTCTTTTGGGTAGTGTTTTCCAACCCTTTAGGCATATGTTTAGGCCTATTTTAGTCACCTAAAGAGTTCTAAATGATAACCAACTTAGAGTATTAATGAAATATATACATGGAAAAGAGATTGATTGGTTGTCCCTAATTGATATAGGATTTGACATTTGTCGCCCTCGTGAGGCCACGGTGCCGGAGCCAGTCAGGAAAGATACAGGTAGTGACTCTATCTTTATACCTTATGTGATGTATGATATGTGTGCTATATCATTGTGATTAAATGGATTTTGTATGCTGCAAGTTTTGTGAAAACTTTGTGTGGAAACACCGCTAAACCAACAGTCCCTGAGTCGCTAACAACGGTTCGGGTGAAGGTCGTATGCCTTCCCGGCGGTAAAAGGGGATGAGGTTAGGGTGTCATATATGCGTTATGTGATATTGTGGTAGCACCGCTACGCCAACAGTCCCTGAGTCGCTAACAACGGTTCGGGTGAAGGTCGTATGCCTTCCCGGCGGTAAAAGGGGATGAGGTTAGGGTGTGATATTTGTGAAGGCCGACGGGCCATTGTGAAAGCCGAAAGGCTATATGTGAGCCGTGTGGCTATTTGTATGCACTGCCACGCCAACAGTCCCTGAGTCGCTAACAACAGTTCGGGTAAAGGTCGTATGCCTTCCCGGCGGTAAAAGGGGATGAGGGTAGAGTGAGTTGTGTTGCTGCTGATATGAGATGATGTGTTTGCATATTATATGATTGCATGTGGTATGAAATAGTTGTTACTACGGGGATTCTTTAGAATCTCACCCTCCCAAATGATTAATCTTTTCAGACAGGGCGAGTGGTTCGAAAGGGAAGCGGACAACCAGGAGTAGTTAGGTTTACTCCGAGATCTAAGTGGTAGTTGGTTATTATAACTTGGATTTGGGAATTGCAAGTTGTACATCTAATGTAAATGAATGTTTTGGTGATGTAATCCCCTTGTTGGGAAACTTTGAACCCAAGTTATATATGTAAGTAACCCGGGGTTTGCCGGGATTTTGGTTTCCGCACTTTGATATTTATTATGTACTCTGATTTCTCTGATAATTATATCCGCACGTGAATGTGAGACCACGAATATATATATGTTTTGAAAAGATTTTGAAATACCCCATCTCTTGGATGTGGGATTATGAATTGGGATTTCATCCTATTGGTCTCCATTTCACTTAAATTTCGTAATCCGGATGTAATTACGGTGAGGGGGTTACAATACCCAAAGTAGTAATCTAGCTAAAATTGACAGAGTCAGGGGTAAAATGGGAAGAAAGAAATTTATCTGCCATTTAGTTAGCCACCAAAGAGGAAATTCACCACTAACTAAAGATCAAGAGGTGTGACTAAATGGCTAATGGAATTAGTTAGGGTAACTACTGTTGAAAATTGTGTCCTAAAGGCCAGTCATGATACTTTAAACATTATTAATTTAATAACTTTTCTTCATTAGGTTATCATATTATTTGCATGTTTACTGTGATAACTGTATCCTTAGATAAATCATAAAGATTGTCCTAAATGTCCCTGGTTGGTCATCTATACAGGAGCAAAGATAAAACAAGTCCAGTATGACTTTGATAACATATGAAGATACGAATTAAAGTCTTAGGCACTTGTAAGAGTATAAGGTGCTGGACCGACCTACTATGAGAAAGCTGCATGGAGTAAGTCATAAGCTTATCTCATGTATAACCACGTCACAATGCCCTTCAACCTGAGGTCCTCATGGATTCCTATATGAGAGTTGCAAAGCTTTAAACTAGTCAAAGGTCACCTTTAACTGGGTGATGATAAAGGCTACAATCAGGCATGGTGTTTTTTCGTGTAGTAGAATATGAATGGTCAAGATGGAATTTGTCCCTCACATTAGTATTTATTAGGCCCTTCGATAAGTGAGTCTGAGAAATGAATGGCTATACTACAATGGAAAGGAGTTTCCATTTCTATTGTCCGACTACTCAGGAATCAGGAAAGTAATTGTCATGAACAAATTTAATTAAACCAAATTTATTTAATTAGCTCATCAATATAATTAAGGGTTAATTAATTTTAAAATTAATCAAGATTAATTTTGAAATTCGAATATAGCCCTCATGGGTTATAAAATTGATAGAGCAGGAAAACTCATATACGGATGAGAATTCAGAGCCACGAAAAAACCCTAGTAGACATTGGAGGTGTAATAACCCAATTTGAGATTAAGGGCTAATGACTTTGAAATTGATTGTAATTAGTGTAATTAAACACTTTTGAAGAAATGTGATGTGAATTTGATATAAATGTTCATAGTGATGATTTATTAATCATAGTGAAACCAGGGGCAAAATGGTAAAATTGAAAATTTACCAACCAATTGGTCAGTTACCAAAGAGGAATCTCATTGGTGATTAAAGATCAAGGGTTGAGATCTATTTCCTATGGGTTGGAATCCTATGCTTTGCATTTATGTGAGCTTAAGGAAGAGTAAGCAAGATTAAGACAAGTGTCATTTTGTGGGCTAATAGATCATGCTAAAAGTCAAAAATCACCTTTTCTCTCTCTTCTGTCTCCTATTCGGTTGAGGGGGAGAATGGGCAAGGGAAAAGATTACACCTATCATTATCATCTTCATCATATTTCACCATTTCGCTCTATCCTCCATTTTCGGTGACCGAGGTAGAAAGAGAAAGAGAAAGCTTGAATTTTGGTGAGTAATAGTTCTCATTTGCTCAAACACTCTTCATTAAACTTGTTCATAGTGTTAAGAGCTCCATTGTGGTGGTTTTAGAATTTTGAAAGGTGGTGGTTTGGGTGTTGGAGCAATTTGGAAGTTTGAGAATCAAGGTTTTGGTTTTGGTAAAGTGAAGAGGTAATGATTTGATGCTTTTTGGTATATTTATTGTGATTTTTGAATAAGTTTGATAAAATCTAGAATATGCCCTGGTTTTGTGTAAATTTTGAATGTATGAATTTCATAGTGGAAGATGTTGGAATTAGTTCATTGGGAAGTGATTTAAGTGTTGGATGTGGTTTTAAATTTTGGAAGTGTATGGATTGAAATTTGGAGTTGTGTGTTATAGAGACCTAAGAGTTTTATTGTAGTTAAAATGGTTTTTTGGGTGTTGTGGAGGTTACCAATGTGTTCCTTAGGCAATTTTAAGTGGGAATGAGCTTTGTGTGAAGTTTGAGAACCATTGGGATCAGTTTTGGTAAATCTGGAAATTTCTGTCAGTTGTTGCGATCTGGCAATCTGATAGCATCGCTTGAGTGAGGGGGTCTCATTTGAGTGCTGTCGTATAATTTCCCTTTCTCCTTTGTCTTTTGCCTGGGTTTTCATGAAGAAAGCTCCAGTGCACTCCTTAAACCGCGAGTGATATTGATAATCACTCGAGTGAGTATGGGTTCACTAGAGTGAAGCTATGAGTTCATGTTAAGGGCTATGTCTCGGGTCCTCACTCGCTGGCCAATCCTCAAGAGTGTGTTTTAACACTTGCAAGTATGGTCTTCTCACCCGAGTGCTAAGGGGTATGCTCGAGTGAAATTTTCCCTCTGAGGTTGGTTGTGCTCTCGGGTTGTCAATTCTTGTATTGCACTTTTGGGGACTCTAGTGATTTTGACTTTATCACTCGAAGTGCAAAACTTCATGCTCAAGTGTGTGAACAGTTTCTGGCCATGGTTACTGCTTACTGCTAAACACTCGCGAGTGAGAGCCATTCTCACTCGAGTGCAAGTCTTTCATCAATCGAGTGAGGTAATCTTGACTCGAGTGATTCAGTCAAAAATCAGTGTTATGTTTCCGAATAATGGTCTTCAGGGTAGTTTCTCCCAACCCTTTTGGCTTATGTTTAGGCCTCTTATAGCCACCTAAAGAGTTCAAATGATAACCAACCTAGAGTATTATGGAAATAAGTATTTGAAAAAGAAATTGATCGGTTGTCCCTAATTTGGTTATAGGATTTGATATCTGCCAGACTCGTGAGCCCACTGTGCCAAGGAATGTTAGGAAAGATACAGGTAGTGACTCTTTCTCTTATACTTTGTGTAAATGTATTGTATGTATGCCTATCATGAATTGTGTTGCTGCTGCTGCTTTGTGATGCCTTATGACGCCTTGTGGAGCTTTAAGCTTTGTGATTCTTTATGCTCTATGATGCTGCTGCATAGTGATTATAGCGAAAGCTGGCATAGTGATTACCGTGAAAGTGGGCATAGTGCATTGTGTTTACAGCCATGAGTGCTGTCGGTTGTGGCGTGAGCCATGACTCATTAAGTTGCTGCTGAACATGATGAACTTACATGCTTTGTGTTTATATATGGTATGAGCGATTTGTTACTACTAGGATTCTTTAGAATCTCATTCTTTCCAATGACTAACATTTCAAACAGGGCAAGTAGCTCAAAAGGGAAGCAGACAACCAGGAGTGGTTAGGAGATCTTAGAGATATTTGGTTGGATGTTGGTTATCTATTTTGGTTTAGGATTACTGTATGTATATGAGATGTAAATAATATTTTTGGATATGTAATCCCCATATTGGGAAACTATACACCCATTTTATATATACAAGTACCCCGAGGTTGCCAGGATTTTAGTTACGCACTCTGATATTTATGAATGTGATTTAACTGCATAGGTAATTGTATTCGAATGTGAATGTGAGACCAGATGAATTATGTTTTCAAACTACATTGGTCTCTATTTCACTTAAATTTTCATAATTTAGATATAATTATGGTGAGGCGGTTACATTTTTGGTATTAGAGCTGTAGTTCCTAGCAAGGGTAGAGTTTGCTAGGATGGCTCCCATAGTTTGGCCTTAGTCATAGTAGATCATCTATGAATAACTGTTGTATATGTGTTCTTGCTATGTAGATATATGTATAATTTATTTAATTTTGTGTATACCATAATTGTTGGATTAATGGGGTGAGTTATTTGTAGAATGAAAGAGCAACAAAAGGTCGCCCCAGAGTACAACAAGTAGATCCCAAGGTAGAGATGGTCAATGATAATCCTTGATTAAGATTTATAGGATTTGACATCTTCCCTGAGCATAAGGAACCAGTATTCGAGTAGGAATAGAAATAACAAGGTAGTGACTCTTTCTTTTATATCATGTATAATGCTTTATATGTTTATGCTTATCATTGAATTGTGACGAATGTGAATATAGTGAAGGCTATCGTGAACGTAACTATTGTGTATATAGCTGCGCAAGATGTCATTTATAGGTGTAAAAGCTGTAGTTTATGGTTGAGAAAACCGTTGTATATAACTATCCAAACTGTCGCATATTGTTGTGAAAGCGGTTGTGAAAGCCATATGGTGTGACAAATGTGAATACAGCTGTGAAAGTTGTCGTCATTGTGGATATAGCCGTGAGAGTTGTCGTTAATGTGATGAAAGTCACGAATGTGATTGCTGATGTGGATGTTGCTATGATGTTGCTTTGTGATTTGCTTACATGCTTTGTATTTATATATCATATAACATAAATGTTACTTTTGAGATTCCTATGAATCTCATTCTTTCTAATGACTTACCTACAGCTAGGGTAAGTGGATCAAAGGAGAAGTACGTATATAAGGATAGCTAGTGATGCGGCTAGAAGATTAGTTTTGTGTTGGTTATCATCTTTTGGATAAATGTATAAGTTGTATATGGTGTAAATACTAAATCAATGTAGTGAAAGTGGATGTATATATTGTAGATTTGTATAGTTCTATGTAATCCCTAATATGGGAAACTAAAATGAGTGGATACTCCTTATAGACCCTTTTATTGAATGAATTGAACCCAAAAATCTATTAGGAAGTTTTGTTAAGCACTCTGATATTACTGAATGGAAAGTACTAAACAAGCCAAATAGATTTGAAAAGTCGAAGTGAGACCATATTAAACAGATTGTGAAAAGTTTTGAAAAGCCTACTTTAGCACATAACAGAATCCCATCTTGAAGTTGGGACTTCAAATGAGTTTTGAATTAACCATTGGTCTCCCGCTTATTTTATGACACGTTTTCGAACCATATGAGTGGCTATCAAGGTAGGGGTTACATACTGGTGGTTAGATGATGATTTATGATGATCCTAAACCAAGTTGTTGGACAAAATTCGGTTTTAAAATTTTGGTGAAAAGGGAGTCTATTCAGTCAAGGCTTTAAGGAGCTGGAGCTTTATGATTTTGATGATTTTGACATTACCATTGTGTTTAGAATGCAAAAGTATGTGGGGAATAGCTCTGGATGTAATTTTGGATCATTGGAACCACATATTGTAAAACTTACACTGATGCCAATATATGTCCTGTGCAAGGCAGTTTGTTTGTTCAACATTTTTAAATAAGTAAATCATGTCCAAAAATTTTGAAAATTTCCAATATTATATTAGACATTCAAGCTTTAAATTGATATATAATTTGCATCATTTGGATTTGCGTATTGGAAGTTATGCATTTTCAAAGTTTGATCTGGAAAACTAGTGAATTCAGGAGGCAATGGTCAATTAAGTGAAATACTGCAGTGACATGCATCTAGAAGTGCAATGGCTATATTTTTCCCTAAAGCTAGACTTATTAAGGGTCACATAGCCGTTATAATCATCACAATTAGACATCTATACAATTAATTCTAGGAATTTTGTTGCTATAATGGCTAGAATTGAGTATGTTTGTGTGAAAGTATACTGAAAGAGGTTTACATAGAATTTGGAACCAACCAATTTGGTTTTCCCTAGAATTAATCGTAAATTTTTGAAGTTGATAAGCAAGGATGGCAGAATTAAGAACAAGACTGAAAATGAAAATGTAATGGCACTAGATAATTAAGTAGAACTTTAGGGGTGAAGTTAACTAACTTGGGGTAGTTGGGCTACCTTGACTTTATTTTTGATCTAGCATTCTAACTTTAATGACAACCAATATAAGTGCTTGAATTGTAAGAGAATTGGACTGAATAATAATTTATCATCCGAATTCTAATTATAGGACCTAACCGCTATCTGGAATCTAAGACCTGCCCAAGCTTCGAGAAACAGTTGGATATTGCTTAAATGAAGCGGCGACCAGGTAGTAACTTGTCTTTCATATGTTTTTAAGATACACTGCATGTTTGTGGGTTCATCATGAATTGTCTAACACATTCTAATTTTACAGGGTGGCCAACCGGGGCCTATTGCATAAGTAGACACTCAGGCTAATGTAATTTTCTGTAATGCATGAGTAGATGACCAAGGCTTATTGCACGGGTTACACTCGAGACCATATGATATACCTAGCGCTATGATGATATATGAACTGCATGTTATGCGTTGAATACTATTGTGATAACTCTACTGTATGATAACTGTATGGCATGCTTTATGATGTTATATTTGTATGAATGATTATCTGTTACTACTGAGATTCTTTTGAATGTCACTCTTTTTGTAAATAAATCTACAGCACGGGCTAGTGGTTCACAGAGCAAGAAGGTAAATATGGACAGCTAGAGGATGAAGTTGAAGCACTTAATTTGTCGTTGGTTGTATATTTTAAGCATTTTGATTATTTTTGACACTGTATATGATATACATAACTATGCAAACTTGACAATAGTACAGTAGTAGAACCATTAGTTGTAATATCCCAAATTTTAGGACTAAAGGCTTGAAAATAAGCCTAAATCAAGTAGACTGTTAAGCCCCGATTAAGCAAGTGTCCCAAGAGGGCATAATGATATTCCCTAATATTCCATATATCTTTATGGCAATAAGGGAATAAAATGATAAAACAAGGCAATTAGTGGTCACACACAACATGAATATGCTTAGAATAAAAGATGTAAACATTTGAATTTGCTGCCAGTGAGTTTCCTTGTGTAGCAGTCTTGTTGTGTGGCATGTTTAAATAGGCAAATGAAGGCAATGCCCATGATATTTTTTATTATGAAAGTAAACTTAACAAGCTTTAATTTGATAGGTCATATAGATCATTTGGAACTATATACAAAGAGTTATGTATTTTTGAAGTTAACCCAGTGATACTGGCGATTTTTAGTGGTAGTGTCTAAAAACAATAATTATGGGAAATGTGAGCTTTCACTGGTTAAAGGTTATATTTTTCCATTAAAATATACTTAATAAGTGTCACATAGACTTTAGAATCACACCAATTGAATCTCTATAAATAAATATATGAATTTTCTATGTTTGCTCAAAATTTTGTTCAATTCTCTAGCTAGTGCGAAAATGGAAATAGAAGTAAGGGAAAAATGGTCATTTGACCAATAAAGCAAGCAGCCATTTATTTTTCCCTTTAAATGGGATAAATTTTAGCTGAAGTAGGGAGAAAAAATGTTTAACCTAAGTGAACCAACCATAGTTGACTACTTAACCACTTGCTTTTCAAGGAGCCATTAGATTGTGACACATGGAACTTTATGGACTACGCATTTGTGTTAAGTTAAGATAAAGACCAAAGCTCCCTCTCTCCTCCTTATATTTCATCTAGCTTCCCTAAAAGAGAGGGAAAAATGAGAAAAACATGAGAAAAAGAAAGAGAAAAGTAAAAGAAGGAATAGTGGAAATTCCAGAGTTCTGGAGCCGATTTCACCTCCAATTCGACCTTTCCTGCTTTTGAAGTCTTCTCTAATGTTGTTCTACTCAACTAGAGCTTTCTTTTTATGGTTTTGGATTCTTGGTCAGAGGTGTTTGGAGCCATCTACCTAGGGGAGGTGCTACCAAAATCAAGAATCGGTTGTAGAATCTAGTAGAGGTATGTATAAGCTTCGATTTGAACCGATTGATTTGTGGTTTTGTTGACCTTTGAACATTTCTTGGGCTGCCCTATGATTTCATCCAAGCTATGATTTTCTTAATCATGAAAATAATGATCTATGAGGACTAGTGATGATATTAGACATGTTTAATAGTGGAATTGCAAAACTGTTTATTGCTGGATTGAAGTTTCTGGGAGGCAGTCTATTTGTGATGAAATTTTGAATCATCAAACCTAGTCTAAATGTTATGAAACTTATTAAAAAGTAGACATTCTAGTCTTTAATTTGATAGGTATTATAAGCAATTTGGACCAGTTTATTGAAAGTTATGGATTTTTTAAGTTGTCCCCTATTTCTGGACTTGATTTTGGAATGGAGTGGGAACTTATATAATTCTTTACTTTTATGGTTGTAGATAGTAGTGGCTCATTTTTTTTTGTATAGAGGACTTAAAGAACTTTTCATAGAACTTTGAACTACCCCATTTCGAGTTTTGTAGATTTAGTTATGATTTTTGGAATTTAAGCCAAGAACAGGGGATTGCTTGGCCGTGGCCAGACGATTTGCTTGGCCACGGCCTAAACGTTTTTGACCTCTCTTGGTAGCGGCCAAGGAATTTTGGGTAGGGCCAAGTCCCTTTTTCCAAATTTTCACATTTTTTATTGGTTTAGCTTTCCTAACCCCATAGGCACTTGTTTAGACTTCTTAGACATTGTAATATGCTTCTAATGACTTGCTATCATGGCTCTAATTATGTATTGGGTATCTAGGGCCATGAGAGGTCAAGGAAGAAGAAATGGAAGAATTTTTTAAAACTGCAACTAGATATTATTTTGTTCTATTTCATTTGGATTCATTCATGTTTAAATGTTGCCAATATTAATAGTATTAGATCTTTTTTTTTACCAATAATAGTATTAGAACAATAGATGGGCTTAAATTAATTATAAGTGAGCTCAAGTTACATGTAGGGTTTGAAATAGGCCAAGCGACCTGTCAAGGGCCTGTGGTCTAGCCTATTAGTGGCATGGTTAGACTTGGCCTGTCAAAAATAAAAGGCTAAGCCAAGGCTAATTTAAAAGCCTATTTTTCTTAGCTGGCTAATTCGAGGCTTACTGATAGGCCTGTGAGGCCGGCCTGAGCCTGTTAAGGTCGTTTAAAAATCTGTAGGGTAAATGCATAATTAACCATCTACCTCTCCCTTCTTCCATATGTCCCTAATCCTAATTCCTAAATCCTCAGTTCTTCAGATTTTAAGTTGTATTTGTCGAGACTCTACCATAGCTCCACTATGAATGTCTTAGCTTAACAGCTCTCTCCATCTCAATCCGACAAACGCATCTCCTCTCTCAGTCTGCCATCAACCATTGGTGCTTCTTACAACCTTCCTCTCTTTGTCATCTCTCAATCCACCATCGACCATCAGTCTTTCTCTTAGCCCTCCTCTGACGTTGTCTCTCAGTCCACTATCAAAGATTGACACTTCTCGCAACCCTCCTTTCTTTGTTGTCTCTCAATCCACCATCGCCCATCAATCCTTCCCATAGCCCTCCTCAATCTGCCGTTGAAGATCAATCCTTCTCGCAACCCTCCTTTCTCTATCATCTCTCCATCAGCCGTTGGGTAAGTGTTTGGTTGTTTTATTTTTTTATTTATTATTGCGATGTACTCTGATTTGCTTCTTAACTTACCCGTTTTTGTGATTTGGTGCTGTTGTTCTCCTCTTTCAATTTTGTTCTCATTTTTATTTGATTCTGTTGGTTATTTCTTCTAGTTCAATTTGCTCCAGTATCGCCACTTCCAGTAAATTGTTAGGCTGAAGCTGGGCAAGAAGCCAGAACTTACCATATGTCCATATTCCAGAACTTACCATATATCAAAAAATTGTTAAGCTGAGCTAGGTAAACATGGATTTCTGATTGTCTTTTTTAAGGTTGTTTTTTATTGCTATATGTATATCCTGTATCTAACAAAGGGAAGTATTGTGCCACTGATTTATTGATTCTTTATTGGACAATATATGTATGTCATGTATCCTCACCATTTACTCAAGAATTTAGATATTTTTTCAAGCTGTGGGAAGTACCTATATCATTGTATATTAGAAGTACATGTTTAACTTTAGAATGAGGCAAACTTAAATGGGGCAATATGTTAGAAGTACCTATTTAATTTTCTAGTTTGTAAATAGCCAAGAAGGCTTTAGACTACGAGCATGATGAAGCTTCTTTTGCAATATTCAGTAAGTTAAGGTAATATGGGTGCTTCTTTTGTTTCCCATTTTTGTTATAGTGTAATTAGCCATTTTTTATGTCTTCTCTATGCTGCTCTTTTCACTTAAACTAGAACTACATTAATTTTTATGTCTCAATTCTAGTTAATGTCATATCTATTTGAGAGTGAATCAATGTCATCTAGTTCAGTTCTTCCTAACGCTATTAAGGTTGTTGGAAATTGTGCCCTAAGGGTCAATCATTGTACTTTAAACATTATTATTTTAATGAAATTTCTCCATTCTGTTATCATATTATTTGCATGTTAACTGTGATAATTGTATCCTTGGATAATTCATAAAGATTGTCCTGAAATGTCCTTGGTCTGTCATCTATGCGGGAGTAGAGATGAAACAAGATCAGTATGACTTTGATAAGATATGGAGATACGAATCAAAGTCTTAGGCACTTGTAAGAGTACAAGGTGCTGGACCGATCCACTATGAGAAAGCTACATAGATCAAGTCATAAGCTTTTCTCATGCATAACCACGTCACAATGCCCTTAGACTTGAGGTCATCATGGATTCGTACATGAGAGTTGCTAAGCTTTGAACTAGTCAAAAGTCACTTTTGACCGGGTGATGATAAAGGCTATGATCGGGCTTGGTGTTTTTTCTTGTAGAGGAATATGAATGATCAAGATGGAATTTGTCCCTCACATTAGTAGAGAGAAATTACTGGGCCCCCCAATGAGTGAGTATGAGAAATGTATGGCCATACTATGATGAAAGGAGTTTCCGTCTCTATTATCAGGCTACTCAGGAATCGAGAAAGTAATGGTCAAGAACAAGGGATGACATTATCCATACCTTATCCTTGATCGATATATCGTATGACAAAAGGGACGTGACATGGTTGTATGACAGGTTGCATTGTGATAACGATCCTCATATGAATTGGGTAGTCGTAATGTCTTGCTAGAGGCCACTTGCGGCTTTTGGGTTTGTATAGTTATTGGCCCACTGCCAACTTCATATGGGCCTACAGGGTCGCACACAAGAATGGTCCAACACGAGATAATGTTTAATTTAGGGTGGACGAATTTTATATTTATATATATATATAATATAAAATTCGTTAATAATATTATATAGATATATATTTTTGAAATATATATATCTTATATATATATGTATATATATTATATGATATTATTATATCGCGTTAGTTTTAAATTTAATTTATTAAGATATATTAAATTTAATAACTAACATGATAGAGATATAGTATCTTAGATTTAATTTATGAAAATAAAATTAAATCTAATGGCTCTTTATTTGTATTAAATAAATAGGTTAAATTAAAACTGTTGGACATATTTAATTTAAACTGAATTTATTTAATTATCTCATCAAGATAATTAATAGTTAATTAATTTCAAAATTAATGATGATTAATTTTGAAATTTGAAAATAGCCCTCATAGGTTATAAACTTGATAGAGCAGACATATTGACATATACATGAGAATTGAGAGCTGCAAGGAAACCCAGGGAGACATTAGAGGCGCTAGCATGCAGTCTCGATTGGAAAGCATTTGTGTGGATACCGGTAGAGGAGCAGACCTGACGTGTTGGCTCTTAGAGATCGTGAAAACCCTGAATCATAAAAGGTATGAATCCTTCCAACTTGGTTTAAATGCCGTTGATAGATCCTTGATTAGGATTGGTAAAATTTTAAAAATTCTTCTGCTGTGCCTATCGATCCTAACAGTGGTATCAGAGCCAGATCAATTGTGCGTTTAAACTGAGTTTATGTTCTTATACATGTCATATATATGGGATATATATGTGTGTTCATAAGAAAACATCCGAATATGTTAAATCGAAAAGGAATATGTTTAACGTTAATGTGCGTTTTTCAGATAGTGATGTATGTTTATGTGATTTGGAGAAATTGTTTCGATTATATGTGATATGTTTAAGTTTCAATTTCGCCACTGGCATCACGATTTCTATTCTGGATTTGATCCGAAGTAGAATTCATCATTTAGGTTTCGAATAGGTGAAGAACATGGCGTACAGACACGTTAGGGTCTCTAATCGGATTTAGGGATTCGAAACTTTGGGGTAGACAATCCGGATCAGAAGCATTCTGGGTCGTTGTTTTTGAAATTAGGCCGAAATCCCTTAAGAATTGGACTAAACGAACTTTTTGAAAAAATTGGGTCCGAAATTTTAAAATTGTAAAAATTTCAAATATTTCTTTTAAAAGGAATGTGCCTTTTTCAAAAAGCTCCAGCGGCGCTGCCCCTTGCAACCCCATATGGGCGGCTCCCCTTGACCCCGACTGCTAATCGGCTAGCGGGACCGCCGTGACCACCTCCGCGTAACGCAATATAATCTGATCATAACATTTATTGCTTTTCATATTGTATGAATTCTTATTGTGGTTTATTATTTATGCTTATTTGGGTATGGTGAACAACATGGCTTTAGAATTTTACAAAGGGTTGTAATATTTAAATACGGCCTGTGTGCCGTGCCTTTCTCTAAATACTCTCGATATACATTCTCTTCTCATCTCACTCCCCTTAAATATTTAAACGAGGTTTTTCTCAATGTATTTCTTTTTTTTAGAGAAGTCCTCTAATTGGTTTGGGAGGATTTTATGTTAGGTAAGCCATGTTGTGTCACGTTTAAATTATGCTTTTGATAAGATCATTGCATGATTACTTTTACGTTTATATGTATTTATCTGTATGAGATACGACCACGATTGCATCCATATAAACAAAACTAATTAATTAAGCCCTCTAAATCAAATATTATGTTATAATGGTGTTAGTTAATGAATACTTGTCAAAACCTAGATCGCTCAATTGTGGAAACCGCCAAAGTGGATGCACTTGTGTTATCTTGATGAGACAAGCTTGAGTAATGGTGCTACTCATAATATTCATTATTGTTTTGACTTAATTGATATTAACAAAACGGTTTTGAATCTTAAGGCATTAGATGGGGTTAAACATGCTGGATCATATGATGATTAAATCCCATAAAGATCTAAGAGTTACATGTGATGTAATTGGTAAATAGGTTACCTACCTAAATAACTTGAATTTAAGCGTCTTGCCAAAGCGAACTTAAGTTTAAGCCAAATATAGATCTTAGCCCACTAATTATTATATTAAGGGTTGTTAATTTAGTGGGAGATTACTAACTAACTTTGCATATTTTAATTGTAGAATCATGTTGACTAGTAATACTGCTACACTATCATTGCGATCGGTCCTTGAGAAGGACAAACTCAATGAGACAAACTTTCTTAACTGGTTCAAGAACTTGAGAATTGTTCTCAAGCAAGAAAGAAAGGCTTATGTCCTAGATCAACCCATTCCTGAGGAGCCTGCAGCCAATACTCAAGAGCTCAGAGAGATGCTTACACAAAGCATAAGGATGACTCTGTGGATGTAGGTTGCCTGATGCTTGCCACTATGGTTCCAGAGCTCCAAAGAGATCTGGAACTCATGGAGGCTCATGAGATGATTGTACATCTCAAGGAAATGTTCCAACAACAGGCAAGGCAAGAAAGGTTTGAGACCATAAAGGCCTTAGATTCCTGCAAAATGGCTGAAGGTGCATCAGTTAGTACTCATGTGTTAAAAATGAAAGGCTATATTGATCACCTTGAGAGGCTTGGATTTCCCATGAGCTAGGAGTTAGCTACGGATTTGATCCTCAACTCACTCCTGGAGAGTTATGACCAATTTGTTATGAACTACAACATGAACAACATGGAGAAATCAATTTCTGAACTGCATGGGATGCTTAAAACTGTTGAGCAAACCATTAAGAAAAAGCTTAGCATAGTCTTGATTGTTAAGAAAGGAAAGGGTATGAAAAAGAAAGGGAAGGGCAAATGGAAGGTTAATGGCTCAGGTGGTAAGACCAAAGAGTCAAACAAGCCCGAAACCAAGCCTACACCCAAGAAGGCAAAGCCTCTAAAGGAAGGAGTCTGCTACTTCTGCAATAAACCCGGTTATTGGAAGAGGAATTGCAAAATCTACCTGGAAGATCTGAAAAAAAAGAAGGATAGTGAGGCTATCGCTTCAGGTATTTATGTTATAGACATTCATTTTTCTACTTCCTCTACATAGGTATTAGATACTGCATGTGGTTCTCACATTTGTACAAATGTGTAGGGTCTAAAGGATAGTAGAAAGCTGAAGAAGGGCGAGGTGGACCTACGAGTTGGAAACAGAGCAAGAGTTGCTGCTTTAGCCGTAGGCACTTATGAATTAGTTCTACCCAGTGGGCTTTTGTTAAGTTTGAACAATTGCTATTATGTTCCTCCTTTGAGTAGTAACATTGTTTCTCTTTCTTATTTGGATAAGGAAGGTTATACTTCCATTACTAGGAATGGTAAATGTTCTATTTATCGTAATGACATTTTCTATGCTGATGGTGATTTGCATGTTGGTCATTATATATTAAATTTGGAACATCCTAATAATGGGAATATCTATAACGTAACTACTAAGAGGATAAAATCAAACGATTTGAATCTGACCTACCTATGGCATTGTCGTCTAGGCCACATAAATGAGAAACACATTTCTAAACTCCATCAAGATGGATTTCTAAACTCATTTGATTTTGAATCATATGATACATGAAAATATTGCTTATTAGGAAAGATGACTAAGGCACCTGTTACTGGGCACAGTGAGGGGGCCACTGAATTATTGGGCCTCATACATATAGATGTATGTGGACCATTAAATATAGATACCAGAGGAGGTTATGTCTACTTCATTACATTTATAGATGACTTTAGTAGATATGGCTATATCTATCTAATGAAACATAAATCTGAATCTTTTGAAATGTTTAAAATATTCCAAAATGAAGTACAAAACCAACTTGGTAAAACAATCAAAGCACTTCGATCTGATCGATGTGGTGAATATTTGAGCCAAGAATTCATTGACCATCTTAGGAGTTGTGGGATAATCTCACAATAACTCCTCCAGGAACACCACAATGGAATGGCGTTTCTGAACGGAGGAATCGAACACTATTAGATATGGTTGGATCTATGATGAGTCATATAGATCTTCTACCGTCCTTTTGGGGACATGCCCTAGAGACAGCTGCGTTCACACTAAATCGTGTTCCATCTAAGGCAACTGAAACGACACCATATGAGATATGGACTGAAAAGAAACCTTATCTTTTCTCAAGATCTGGGGATGTGATCTATATGTTAAGCAACAAGCCTCTGATAAATTAGCGCCCAAATCCACAAAGTGCCTTTTCGTGGGGTATCCTAAAGAAACGAAAGGATTCTATGTCTACAATCCCACTGATAACAAAGTGTTTGTTATTTAAAATGGTAAGTTTCTAAAAAGAGAGTTTGTCTCTAAAACAACCAGTGGGAGCGACGTACATCTCGAAGAAATTCGAGAGCCACAAGATAGTATAGAACCACAGATGAAAATTAGAGAAGACTCACAACAAGTTGCTGAGCATCCTCAAGTAACACAAGGTCCACGAAGATCTTATAGGACACGGCATCAGCCTCAGAGATATGGATTTCTAATTACTGAAGGCCGTGATGTGTTATTCATTGAGCAAAATGAGCCCACCACCTATTAAGAAGCCATAGTGGGACCAAACTCTGAGAAATGGCTAAATGCCATGAAGTCTGAAATGCAATCCATGTACGACAATCAAGTATGGACCTTAGTTAATCCACCTGAAGGTGTAAAAACCATCGGGTGCAAATGGGTTTTCAAGGAGAAAACTAACATGGATGGCAATGTAAATGTCTTCAAGGCACGACTAGTTGTAAAAGGATTCACTCAAACTCATAGTGTAGACTATAATGAAACCTTTTCCCTTAGTTGTAATAAACAAATCAATCAGAATCCTTCTTGTCAATGCAGCATATTATGACTATGAAATATGGCAGATGGATGTCAAAACAGCCTTCCTTAATGGAAAACTGCTTGAGGATGTGTACATGACACAACTTGAAGGTTTTGTTCGTCCAGAGGACTCTGGTAAAATTTGCAAGCTTCAAAGAACCATTTATGGATTGAAGCAAGCATCTCAGAGCTGGAATCATCATTTTGATGAAGTAGTCAAAGAGTTTGGATTCATTCAAAACATCGATAAACCTTATGTTTACAAGAAGGTTAGTGGGAGCATAGTTGTATTTCTAGTGCTTTATGTAGATGACATCCTACTCATTGGGAATGATATTCCTACCTTGCAGAGTGTCAAGTCTTGGTTAGGAAAGTCTTTTTCAATGAAAGACTTAGGTGAAGCCACCTATATCCTAGGGATTAGGATCTATAAGGATAGATCCAAAAGACTAATAGGCCTAAGTCAGAGCACATACATAGGCAAGATACTACATAGGTTCAGTATGCGGGATTCAAAAAGGGGTTACATGCCCTTGTCTCATGGCATCCATCTTAGCAAGGATCTGTGTCCTAGTACACCTGATCAGCAAGATTGCATGAGTAAGGTTCCATATGCCTCGGCCATTGGATCCATCATGTATGCCATGTTATGTACTCGACCGGATGTCTCGTTTGCCTTAAGTATGACGAACAGATACCAACAAGATCCTGGTTGTTAGATCTCACATGTTTTGATGATAACCAAGAATGGGTGTGAAAAAGATTTGATAAACAAACAAGTTTGAACAAAGTAATGACAAAGCAAATCATCACTTGAAGTAAGCACTGGAGTAATGAAGAAAGGCCAAGAGACAAAGCTGAGAAACTTCATCATTGGCAGAATTTCTAAAAGGCTACTTGAGTAAGAACTCGAGTAATGAGACAGAAACTTGAAGTAACCAGAGCACAGAACCTCAAGTAACTCACGGCCAGATACATCACTCGAGGAACGACTCGAGTAATATGAAGTGAAAAGAAGAGTTACTCGAGTCAACACTCAAGTAACCTGCCACAAGGAAATGAGTTGCTCTCGGCCATGTAATCCTGCCAACGTTACTCGAGTAAGCAATCGAGTAATAAGGGAAATCACTTCTAGTTGCTCTCAGCCTACCAACATTACTCGAGTCAGTACTCGAGTCCCCTGCTTCAAGAAATATGTTGCTCTCGACATTTCAATCCTACCAATATTACTCGAGGAGCCACTCGAGTAAATTACTGTGGTAAACAAAACTTGAAGGTAACACTCGATTAATCTGAAATGTTTTTATCACACTTCACTCGAGGCACCACTAAAGTATGCAGGTATGAAAATATTCTATGTCAAAGACTTGAACGAGATTACTTGAGTCAGTAATCGAGTGATCTACAGAATTATTTACAATACACTTGAAGTATCCACCCGAGTAAGCTATACAGAAAATAGATGTTTACTCGAGGTGGTACTCGAGTAAACAGGTAAGCAAACTTGAAGTGCTCTCGGCTTGAAATCCTGCCAACATTACTAGAGTGAAGCATCGAGTAATCTGAAGGTTATTTGAAAGACCACTTGAGTATCCACTCAAGTAACCTTTGAAGAAAATTGTAGCATTTTCCAGTGAGTACTCGAGTAAACAGGTATTTCCAAGGTTTGTAAATTTGTTTACTCCATGCATTACCCAAGTAATGTGATGTTCATTTATTGACTTGCTCTCTATCAATATTTTCATGAAGATACTCGAGTAACCACTCGAGTAAACTTAATGAATACTCAAGGGACCACTCGAGTATCCAAGTCCAGAAATTCATAAAGCATTCCAACGTTCATTGATTTATTTCCTATATGATTAACCTTTCATTGTATTAGTATTCTTAGCATATTCACAGATAAACAATGAAGAGATCTTACCAAATAAGGAAAGTCAAATAAAACGTTCAAATGCTACCTACCGCCACCTACCACAAACGGATATTTTTCAAAATATGGAAAAGTTAATAGTGGCTGTGCACACTCTAACGGGTGAGAAGAAAATGTTCCAATGGTCATTATCAACACATCTATATATATGGGAACATTTAAACAAAGATAACAACAAGAACACACGAACGCATTATCATGTTCACGCTCAATACTCTATTTTTACACGTACTTGTAATTATGTACTTCAGTAATTCTTATTCTCTCTGTAAGAGAGATATTTCATTCAAACTCAATATTTGTTATTGAGGTAACTTAAGGTTGTGGAACCTTAAGTTGGGATTGGATTACAACTTGTAAGGAGGAGCGAGTGTCCAGGCGAAGGAACTTGCTTGTACCGAGGTGCCAAGAACCCACTGAATCTTGGAAATCATAGTGAAACTCTCAGAGATACTCTGAGGACTGGACGTAGGTTAAAGTAGTTGTGGCCGAACCAGTATAAATCCCGGTGCACACTTCAGTGATATTTCTCCTTACTCTTTACTGCCTTATATTCACTGTCAAGTTTTATAATTGCAACAAATTTTTAGTATCACCCAATTCACCCCCCTCTTGGGTGAAACACTTGCTCTAACAATGGTGAGGGTCATTGGACTGCCGTCAAGAATATCCTAAAGTACTTAAGAAGGACTAAGGACTTATTTTTGGTCTATGGTGGATTGGATTATGAGCTCTGCGTAACCAGTTACACAGATGCAAGTTTCCAAACTGATCAAGACGACCTTAAATCACAATATGGATATGTATTCCTTCCGAATAGTAGAGTAGTAAGTTGGAAGAGCTCCAAGCAGAGCACTATAGCAGATTCTGCAATAGAAGCTGAGTATATAGCAGCATCAGATGCAGCTAAAGAAGCTGTTTGGATCAGAAAGTTCATTACTGAACTAGGGGTGGTGCCTACCATCTCAAATCCAATAGATTTGTTCTATGACAATAGCGGTGCTATTGCACAGGCCAAGAAGCCTAGGTCACATCAAAGGACCAAGCATATACATAGACGATTTCATCTTATTAGAGAAATCAATGATAGATGTGATATAAAGATATGCAAAGTAGCAGGAGAAGATAATGTTGCTGATCCTCTTACTAAGCCACTTACACAGGAAAAGCATGAGCGTCATGTTAGGGCAATGGGAATTAGGCAAATTAATGATTGCACCTAGGGCAAGTGGGAGGATGTTGGAAATTGTGCCCTAAGGGCCAATCATTGTACTTTGAACATTATTATTTTAATGAAATTTCTCCATTTTGTTATCATATTATTTGCATATTAACTATGATAATTGTATCCTTGGATAATTCATAAAGTTTGTCCTAAAATGTCCCTAGTCAGTCATCTATGCGGGAGCAGAGATGAAACAAGATCAGTATGACTTTGATAAGATATGGAGATACGAATCAAAGTCTTAGGCACTTGTAAGAGTACAAGGTGCTGGACCGACCCACTATGAGAAAGCTACATGGATCAATTCATAACTTTTCTCATGTATAACCACGACACAATGTCCTTAGACGTGAGGTCATCATGGATTCCTACATGAGAGTTGCTAAGCTTTAAACTAGTCAAAAGTCACTTTTGACCGGGTGATGATAAAAGGCTACGATCGGGCTTGGTGTTTTTTCTTGCAGAGGAATATGAATGATCAAGATGGAATTTGTCCCTCACATTAGTAGAGAGATATTACTAGGCCCCCCGATGAGTGAGTCTGAGAAATGTATGGCCATACTATGATGAAAGGAGTTTCCGTCTCTATTATCAGGCTACTCAGGAATCGAGAAAGTAATGGTCTGGAATAAGAGGATGACATTATCCATGCCTTATTATTGATCGATATATCGTGTGATAAAAGGGACGTGACATGGTTGTATGATAGGTTGCATCATGATAACGATCCTCATATGAATTGGGTAGTTGTAATGTCTTGCTAGAGGCCGCTTGCGACTTTTGGGTTAGTATAGTTATTGACCCACTGCCAACTTCAGATGGGCCTATAGGGTTGCACACAAGAATGACCCAACACGAGATAATGTTTAATTTAGGGTGAACGAGTTTTATATTTATATATATATAATATAAAATTCATTAATAATATTATATAGATATATATTTTTGAAATATATATATCTTATATATATATGTATATATATTATATGATATTATTATATTGCTTTAGTTTTAAATTTAATAACTAGCATGATAGATATATAGTATCTCAGATTTAATTTATGAAGATAAATTAAATCTAATGGCTCTTTTTTTGGATTAAATAAATAGGTTAAATTAAAACTGTTGGATAGATTTAATTTAAACTGAATTTATTTAATTAGCTCATCAAGATAATTAATAGTTAATTAATTTTGAAATTAATGATGATTAATTTTGAAATTTGAAAATAGCTCTCATAGGTTATACACTTGATAGATCAGATATATTGACATATATTTGAGAATTGAGAGCCGCAAGGAAACCCAGGGAGATAATAGAGGTGCTAGCATGCAATCTCGGTTGGAGAGCATTCGTGTAGATACCGGTAAAGGGAGCGGACCTGACGTGTTGGCTCCTAGAGATCGTGAAAACCCTGAATCATAAAAGTTATGAATCCTTCCAACTTGGTTTAAACGTTGTTGATAGATCCTCGATTATGATTGGTAAAATTTTAAAAATTCTTCCGCTGTGCCTGCTGATCCTAACAAAGGTCTATCAAAAAGCACCAACAGATTCAAGTCAACAAACTAGTGAAAAAAATATGGTGATGATGATATCATTAAGAAGGAGAGGCAAAATATCTCAACTATTTGGGATGATTTTGATCAAATGAAACTAATGATAGGCTTAAAGCTAAATGCATGTATTGCAAAAGTTTATGTTCATACTCAGTGAAGGGAGCTAGCACTTCCTGTCTATAGAGACATACTAAATCTTATGATTCAAGGAGGTTATATGTTACTGCAAAAAATAAGCAATCCACCATACCATTTCAACCTTCAAATTTAAGCATTAATCCATTTCTAGCATTAGGTGATAGCTATTTTAATAAGAAGATGAGGTAAATAATTGCTACTGCAATCATGATACATAAGCATCCATTTAGTATTGTTGATGATGAGGTATGGATATGGGGATTCCAATATGCTAATTCTGAATTTTAGAAATTTTCTCACAAGACAGTAAGAAGTGATTGTTTGGCCATATATGAAGCAGAGAACAAACAATTGAAGGCCTTATTATAAGGTGTGAGCAAGATTAGCTTAACTATAGATATATGGAAATCAAGTTATCAAGTGACTGAATACATGGTTATCACTTGGCATTTCATTTATGCAGGGTGAAATCTTCAAAAGTGGGTTTTGAGTTTTGTCAAAGTTCCTGCTCTTAGACAAGTAATTGATGTGGCTGATGCTATTTTTATGTGTTTGAAGGTCTAGGGAATTGAAAAAAAAGTGTTTTGTGTTAGTTGACAATGGTTCTTATAATGATTCTTGTTTAAGGGCTCTTTAAAACACCTTATTACTTAGTAGTTTATTGCCTCTCGGTGGTAACTTGTTTCATGTTAGATGTTGTGCGCATATATTAAACTTATTAGTACAAGATGGCCTTGGAAGAATTAAGGACATTATAAATAATGTTTGTGAGAGTGTGAAATATATCAACTACAATGATTCAAGGCTAAAAGCATTCAGTGACATTTTTTATTAGAAACTTTTGAAGGAAAAGAAGCTCATTCTTGATTGTCCAACAAGGTGAAATTCTACATATAGGATGTCATCTACTACTTTGAAGTTCAAGGTTGTCTTTTCTAATTATAAGGAAAGAGAACCACATTACAACTATGCACCATCAAAAGAGGATTGAAAGAAGGCTGAGAAGATTTGCAAACTTCTAGAAGTGTTCAATCTAGCTACTCATGTCATATCAGGCAGTGAGTATGCTACTACAAATTTGTACCTTCCTGAAGTTTGGAAAGTGAAATAAGTAATTGACAATGCCTTAAAAGATGGTGATTTCTTTATAGCAGAAATGGCAGGCTCAATGAAAGAGAAGTTTGACAAATATTGGGGGAATACAATATGGTTATGGCTCTTGCAAGTATTATGGATCCTAGGTGCAAATTATATGTTATTAATTATTGCTTTCCTTTGATTTACAAGCATAATTATGCTACTTTTGAGAATATAGATAAAGTAGTGAAAGCTTTATCCTCAATGTATGATGACTATGTTGCCATGTGCAAGGGAGAGACAAGTAATAAAGGAGATAATGTTGGTAACAACTCTTTTCCCATGTGCCTAGTTCTTCTATAATTATTGGATTTGATCAAATCATGAACATTGTTCATGAAAAGCAAGCAATTCCTCCTATGAAATTAGAATTGAAATTTTATCTTGAGGAGAGTGTTTATATTCCTAAGGGTAGTTTTAACTCCTTCTGTGCCCTAGAATGGTGGAAAAATAATAGTCTGAAGTATAAGATTTTATCTAAGATCGCTGCTGACATACTAGCTATTCCAATCTCAACTGTGGCATCAGAGTCCACATTTAGTGCTAGAGGTAGAGTTATTGATGAATATCATTCTAAATTGAATAAAGAATCAATTGAAGCACTTACTTATGGTGGGGACTAGCTTTGGAACAAGTATTGTTTAAAGAAGAAACAAAAGGTATAAATTTTGCATTGTTAAAATAATATCATTTCTCATACATATTATTTGTTAAATTTTGTTATGCTCTAACACTATATATTTGATTAATTTTTTCAAGGTCTTTGAAGGAGAAGAAGAAATTATATTGAAGATCTAATGTGAATGTAAGAAGAACCAATGACTTTACATTTGAAAATTGGTGAACTTATAGTGAAAATTAAGTTATTGTTTTTCGTTTCATATTTTATAATGTATGTAAGTATGTTGAATCATTAGTTTAATTTATGTAACAGCGCCTATTTTTGGCTTGTTTGCGTAGGCCTATTTTTAATCTATGTAAGATGTAGGCTTATTTTCGGCTTGTTTAACATATAGGCCTATTAGCTTGCTTAAAATCTTTTAAAAATCCAAGCCTCCTTAACAGGCCACAGGCCAATCCAAGCATGTGTACAAGCCAATCTTAGGCCTAATAAAAAACCTCTAACAGGCAACAGGCCAGGTTTAGGCCATCTTGTTACAAAGCAGGCCTAGCTTGTGAAGGCAAAAGCCTAGTTGGCTTGGCCTATTTCCACCCCTAGTTTCAAGTGATAGCCATATGTCTGCTTTGCTTTTAATTGCTTATTATTTTTAGTATTTGAGTTGTAATTGGCTGGTCATCGTTAATCAAAGCTTAAGAAAGAAATTTTTTATTTGTTTTAAGAGTCTTGAGTGACAATTAATTAATTAATTATGTCATATTAGTATACATTAGATTATCTTTATGAATAAGCTTTAAAAAAAACCCAAATATCCTACAATATCCTTTGAATTCGTTTAAATCTAACCAAGTTTAAATAGATTCTAATAATCATATCGTTTAAAAATCTATCATTTTCACCATAGCCTCTAAATGTCTACCCTTTTCTCCACATTCTTTAAATTATTTAGAGGATATTCACAATATCCATTCAACCTCAAGTTCTGATTTTTGGCTATTAAGCCATTATCTCACTAGGATCTAATATCTTTCCATCCAATCATCAAAGTGATGTCCCTATTCACCCAAGATCACTGAAGTGATGTCTTCTCACACTTCCATACCATACCATATCATGCTTTTAGGGTTTTAGCTTATGTTGAGCCACTACTATAGATTTGTGTATATTTAATGATTTTTAACATTTAAATATCCAAGTACCAAATGTTTATATATAATGGTTTTTAACCATTAAATATTGTGCAGTATATTTTACGGTTTTTAAAATACAACTATTATGTATAGGGCATTATGTTTAACGGTTGTAAGACAATGACCGTTAAATAAGCAATCTATATTTAATGGTTTTTAAATAACAAATGTGATATATTATGTACAAAACTTAATGGTTAAAATGATGAATGGCAAAGGATTGGTCACCAGAGGAAAGGATTTATTTGATGGTTATTTGGAAAATCCATAATGTATGTTTAATGTTTGACAGTTATTGGTGAATAAACATTAAGTATGTGTGACAATTTTTTTTTAAAAAAATTGGGGTGTAGTTAAATCAGTTACAAGTGAGCTCAAGTTGCAAATAGCAGCCATATGTCCGTTTTGCTTTGAATTGCTTATTATTTTGAGTATTTGGGTTGTAATGGCTGGGCATCATTAATTAAAGCCTAAGAAGGAAATTTTTTATTTGTTTTAAGGGTCTTGAGTGCCAATTAATTAATTAATTAATTAATTATGTCATATTAGTTTAGATTTGATTATCTTTAGGAAAAATATTTAAAAAGCCCAATTATGCTACAAAAATAGGGAATAGTGGTTTTATGTAACACTTTTTCAAAGAAGTGCCACAGCTTCTTAAATTTATCATTTTTTTAAAAAAATAGGAATGTTATGGCCCTTTCTCAAGTTAGTGCCACAGCTAGGGAGGGGACTTATGTGGCCCATACTTGGCCAAGTGCCATATAAGACTTTTTAAGTAGAAGTGGTGCATTCTCAAGGAAGTGCCGTAATTGCTTAATAGGGCTTATGTGATGTTGGTTGACTAAGCACCACATACCACTTTGTGTGAAAGCGCCACACAAAGTGGCGTTTTATCCTCCCACGACCAATCAAATTATGATATCCAGTCAATGCATGTGCTTCTTCCCCTATCCTCTTTCTCTTATATTCCACATGTCCTACCACTCCTTTTTCCATCACCTTCCATCGCCACTCCATCCCCACAGCTTCTCACATTTCCTCCTCCTTTTTACATCACTCATCACCAATATCCCCTTTGGTCCCATTTCTTGCAACTGGCCCTACTCGTCTTCCCTCTTCATTTGCTTTGGTCTTGCAACGTACCCATGTAAGTCCACCCTTTATCTTTTTTTTAAAAAAAAATTAATGATGCATGTAACTTTGTCTTTCTATTTTTCCTTTATTAATATTTTTTCCATGTTGTGATTGAAGTTTCAGCTAACTTTATTTAAGTTTCCGATACACTGTAAGTTTCATAATGTTTGATCTTACCAATCTAATTTCATTGGTAGTTGACAGTTTAATTTGCTCAATGTCTTTTATATTTAATTTATCATGAAATTTGAAAAAAATTATTCTTATTTTTATATGCTAAAAAATAAATGAGATAAAATTAAATGCTATTATATATAGGTTGTATGTGAAGATATGTAGTAGTTATAATTTGTAGGTGTTTTAGTAATTGTTATTGATGAGTTGTATAAGTAAAATAATTATTCATTTCTAACACTTGTATTTTATTTTTTGGCTTGTAATGCTTTCTTATTTACCTATGATATGTGTTAGCAAATATGATTTCTTTCGTTATGAGCTGTGACAAATTATTATGATGATACGGGATTAATTGATTGATTATTTGTTAATTAAAAGAGAGGGTTTGAGACTTGGAAAGCTTCTATTTTTAAGATATTATGCTGTCAATTTTATTTTAAAATAAATAACAAAAGACAAAAGTAATTAGTAAATGCAATAGTAAAGCAACTAACCACCTTTAAAAAATAGGTGGAAGGTATAGACTGATCGAAAATGGATGTCATTTGATTGGCGTTCAAGAGAATATATAAATGGGGTTAAAGAGTTTATTAGATTTGCAATCAAGCATAAGCAAGATCCTAACAAAATCTTGTGTCCTTGCTTATCTTATTATGGAAAGCAAATTTGTTCACTTGATTTGCTAGATCGTTTAGCTTGTCATAGAATTGATCCAGCATTTATGTGATGGATAAGGCATAGTGAGATGAATGATGCATGTAGTGATCGAGTGCATACCATAAGTGGTGCTTCGAATGAGTTTGTCCCAAGCATGTGTGATGAGGATGATAGTCTTGATGAAATGCTACATGCGGTCGAAGGGGTGCTTCATAACTATCCTAAAGAATTTGAGATTTTGAAAGATGATGCAAATAAACCATTATTTGCCTGAGTCCTAAATACACAAGATTGTTAGCAATATTGAAATTGTTCAACTTTAAAGTATGCTATGGATTAAGTGATTCAGGTTTCACAACACTGCTTGAATTTTTTAAGATATGCTTCTAAAAGAAAATGTACTTCCTACCAAGACATATAAGGCAAAGCAAATTCTTTGCTCTACAACTGGTATTAGTTATAAGAAGATGCATGCATGTCCTAACAATTGCATATTATTTCAGAATCAATATGCAACATTAGAGAAATGCCCTAAATGTAATGCATCTTGATATAGGAAGAAGAAAGGAAAAAGTCCTTTGAAGGTCCTATAGAATTTTCCTATTATTATGAGATTCAAGCGACTATATAGTAATATAAAGATTATTAAACAGTTCACAGAATACAGATGAAAGGATTGAAGACACAAAGCTTAGACACCCTACAGATGCTCCTTAATGGAAAAAACTTGATCATGAGTAAACTGACTTTGTGAATGAAGTAAGGAGCCTACCCCTTGGACTGTTGAATGATGGAATCAATCTACACAATGTTCAGAGTAGTACACATAGCATGTGACCATTGATATTGATGATTACAACCTTTCTCTACACTTGATCATAGAACATAAGTTTATGAAGTTGTTCATCTTAAGTTTTAGGCCAAGACAAACTGGGAATGATATAGATGTATACTTGGCTTCCTTTAATTGATGACTTGAAGCTGCTTTGGGAAGAAAGCGTCAATATGTGTGATGGGTATAAGGAAGAAATCTTCACTTTAAAAGCCATTTTGTTTATCATAATTAATGATTTCCCCATTTAAGGTAACTTGTCCGAATACAACATCAAAGGATATTATATATACCCTATATGTGAAGATAACACTCATTCAGTGTGACTAGATCATTATAAGAAAAATGTCTACATGGGACATCGAAGATTCTTACCATCAAAACATAATTGGAGAAAGTACAAAAAGGCTTTCAATGGTTACTTAGAAGAAGGTATCCCATTGAAGATGCTAGCTAGTGCTCAATTTTTTAAAAAGGTAAATGGCTTGGATAACAATTTTGGCAAGCCTTTTCAAAACATATGGTGACAAATGGTTGGAAAAAAAGTCTATTTTCTTTTAACTTCCATATTAAAAGTCCTTATATATGAGACATTTTATTGATGTAATGCACATAGAAAAAAAATTTTATGATAGTTTAATTGGCACATTGCTCAATTGAAAGGAAAAAGTAAGGATAGTGTCAATACGAGGTTGGATTTAGTAAACCTAGGAATAAGAGAAGAGCTGGCATTTGTTGATCAAGGGCACTATACTTATCTACCTCCAACAGCTTACACGCTGTTGAGGAAAGAGAAAAAATTGTTTTATGAGTTTCTTCAAGGAATTAAAGTTCTAGAGGGCTACTCTTCAAATATAAAGAACATTGCTTTGTGAAAGAGTTGAATTTAAAGAACCTTAAATCTCATTATTGTCATGTGCTCTTGCAGAATTCCTTATCGGTTGGTATACGATCTATTTTACCAAAAAAATGTAAGAAACAACATCACTAAACTTTACATGTCAGTCAGGTTGATTTGTAGTAAAGTGGTTGATTCAACCAAGTTGCAAGATTGCAAAGGCTTATTGTTTGTACTCTATGTGAACTTGAAATGTATTTTCCACCTTTATTTTTTGACATTATGGTCCATCTAGTCGTATATTTGGTCAAAGATGTTTAATTGTACGGTCCAGTGTACTTAAGATGGATGTACCCGAATGAAAAATTTATGAAAATTTTAAAAGGGTATATGAAAAATAGATATCGACTAGAGGGTTGTATTGTTGAACAACACATGGTTAAAGAATCAAGTGACTTTTGTGCTGATTTTCTATTAAATGTTGACCTTGTAGGAATTCTAAAGTCTTGTCATAATGGGGGAAGATCAAGGAAAGGAACAAGTGGGAGGGATGTAATAAGGATATAGCGACTAAATAGGAGTAAGCTCACTCGTATATGCTGCAAAACACTGATGAAGTTGAACTGTATTTTGAATAACACAAGGATGCTCTTCGACAATTATATGGCGATTGGAATGAAAATTTTATAACAAAAGAACACAATTGACATTTTCAAGTTGGTTCAAAAATTGATATGATAAGATGGAGAGGAATCCTTATTAAAATAAAATAGAGAGGAATCCTTATTAAGTTTCTAAAAAATTTATATGGCTGTTGAAGGGACTGAGCTTAAATGTAATATCTTACAATGGTTATGCAATCAACTGTGACACATTCTATACATAAGATCATGATATACAGAGCATGATGCAGAATAGTAGGGTAACATTTACTACTAATTATTAGCATAGATCCAAGCTAAAGACATTCACCTTATCTATGCTAATGTCATACTTTAGTGTCAATAAACGTATATGGGAGTTAGATTACTCTATGTTGAGGGTCTCTATCTTCATATGTAAGTGGTTTAACATCAATAGTGGATTGTCGACAGATGAGTTAGGCTTTGTTCAAGTGGACATTTTTAAAGTTTGGTATAAAGATGATCCTTTTATTTTAGCATCACAATCAGAACAAGTATTTTTCAGATTTCAGGCCTCTGTTGCCCCTTCCCTGCTTCCCAAATGTATTTTTTATGGCATTTTAGATCATTAGATTCTACACAAAATGAGTGAAATTTTGACATATTATGGGCAAAAAATGGATATATTTTCAATTTTTTATGATTTTTTCAAATATTGTTAAAAAAAGTGTTTAAAGTGAAAAAAATACACCATTTTTCTGAAATATCTTTGAAAAGTCATAAAAAATTGAAAAAAAAACTCCATTTTTTGCCTATAATCTATCGAAATTTCACTTATTTTATGTAGAATCTAATTATCCAAAGAGCCATAAAAAATTCATTTGGAATGGCCCCCAAAATAAAGGGGCAACAGAGGCCGTAGCTTAGGGGCGCAGCTGACACCCTCTACCCATATTTTTCATTCTAGATCCTTCTAAGAAGAATTGGCTCATTGTACTCCCATCAAATAAGAATCATCAAGAATAAGTTGATGTTAAAAGTAATGAATATTTGAATTTTGTTAAGGATGATCCTTCCTTTGAGATTTTGGGGTCAAAAGATATTGGTGTATATGAAGATGAAGATGAACCCTTATGTATGAGGCATGATCATGAAGAAGGGACTTGGGTCAATCTATCAATTCCTACTACTAGTAGACTCAAGACATACACAATTCCCAATTCAACAAGAATGATGAAGAACAAAATTTTAAATCAAATAAGAATGAGGAAAAGTTAATGAGTGCCTTGACTTTTTTTAGTTGTATATTTTAGATATATTCATATATTTCAAATTAATTTACTTTCATTGACATGATTGTCACTGTGTTTAATGTTTTGTTTGGTTTAGTTAACTTGTAGGAGTATGGATTCACTACATGAAAATGATGTTGTTCCCATGAATATTGTTAGACAAAGATTTATAGAGAGCGTAACCCGTGGTAGGACCTTTATGGCTTGGTATATCAAACCAAGAAATAAGGGGATTAAGTTAGAACTTGAATGGAATGAAAAGGGAAATCTAATTGGACCGAATATTAGTTCCTTCAATAATTTGATTAGAACTATAGTCTAAAACATAGTCCCTATTACAATTCAAGATTGGAGATGAGTAAAGAAACAATATCGGAATGAAATATGTGGTGAAGTCCAAGTAACTCATTAATTACTTTATTATTTGGGTTGTTTTTATTTCATATATAATTACAGTCTAACAAATTATCTTTGGTTTTTTTTATAGTCTTGTTTTATTGTTGATTGTGATGATCAAAAAAATTAATGCTAAGAAAAGCGAATAAACTTATGAGAAAGTTTTGTTCTAATCTTGTAAAATTCTTCATGAGTAATGATAACGAGAATATCATTTCTACACCACCAGATTTATACAAAGGAATCATCACTTAAGAAATTTGGGATGAGTTTCTAAAAACACATACAATAAGGAATTCCAGAAAATATAATATTAGACTTTAGCTACTACTTATAATCTATTTGTAATTAATATTTATTGATATGAATCATTTAGATCTAAACAGGAGTAAAGTGAGAAAAATTGTTCCAATGCAACCAACATGGCATACTGCTACACACAAGGACCGGTATCATATAAATAGTTAGAGAAAAAAATTGTAAGAACAGATGATTATTTCATATGTATCTAATTTGTATAACTAATTTTTAACTTCAACTAACTTTGATATGTAGATAGAAGAATAAAATTCAAATATTACACAGGTAGCACGACATGATTTGTAGGTGGTTGGTTGCACTAATAAAAAAGGTGAAATTTGTAGTGAAAAAGAAAGAAGAGTTGTAGAATATTATGTAAGTTTTGAATTATGTGTACAATAAGAAATTAGCTTTTCTTAAATGATTCTATCTTATAATAACTAATATTATTGTAATTCTTTTTGTGATAGCAATCAATGCCACAAGAGGTGCCAAAGTTGGTGCTATATGTTGGTCATGATATTTGCTGAGCAGAGTACTGTGAATACCTGAGTATGATGATCATGTTCAGGGTACTAATTTTGTAGTCACACGAATATCATACATCGGATGCCAGAAGTGCTCCAATAAAAGTGACTTTTTGCAATTGTGAGAGAAGATGAACTGAAATGCCCCAAATTTTGATTAAGGGCTAATGCCCTTTATTGAAAATGTAATTTTTATGAGAAAATACTTCTGGGGAAATAAAATTGATTTGAGATTGAATTAATTATTAGAAATGCCCAATACCTTGAATTTTAGCATAATTATGTGGCAAAGAAATTTTTGGGCTAAAATGGAGGGAAATGGTGCATGGAGAAGAAGAAAAGAATTAAAATATGCATTAGGTGGCAATTCATGTGAATGTACCATAATCAGGGGAAAATTGAAAGAATGGAAAATTAACGACCAATTAGTCAATGATTAATGAAGAAACTAATTACTAACTAGAAGAAATGAGGCGTGTGACTAAATGGCTAATGGAGTAGTTAGTGTAACTATGTGGTTACTTGTTTGGTGAGAAACAAGGAGATTGGGACATGTGGCAAGCTAATATGATGAGGGAGTTAGTAGAGAAAGTCAAAACCCCATTTTAAAATCATTTTCCCCTCTCTCTTCCCCTTAAATTCGGCTGCATGAGTATGGACAAGGGAGAGTCCATCATTTCTTCACCTTCCTCACACCCTCATCTCTCTTGCTTCCTCTCTGCAAATTTTCGGCAACCATGGAAGCTTAGGAAAGAGAAAGAAGCTTTGGGAAAAGGTGAGTTATTTGACCCTTAAGATGCGCTCTAATGCCAAGACTCTCTTCTTTAATCTTGTTCCTTGGGTTAAGAGCTTTGATTCTATGGTTTTAGATTTTTCATTGATGGTGTTTGGTGCACTCAATAAAATCTAGAGATTGGTGAGGCAAGGAACACGTTTGAGAAAGTTGTTGAGGGGAGTATGGTGAATTCTTCTATATATGTTTTGTGGCATTTGATTGAGCTTATAATTTCTGGAATTTTTCCCTATTTTTTTGGATTAGGGTCTTAAAGAGTTTGACATGTTGTAGTCATGGAAATGGTGTGTTGTTGTGTGTCTTACATAGATAGAATTGATGTGAGGATTAATTGTAAAGTTTAGAGTTTTTAGGAAATTGCTTTGAGTGGTTACCTATGTTATATCATGTGAAAGTAATGTGAATATGATCACTTTAGTGTCTCCATTGGTTTCCTTATGAAATTTTGTGTGGAAATGAGCTTTGGATTGAGTTTTAGAACTGTTGGAGACTTAGGTTGCAAAATTGGAAAATTTTGGAAAATGTTAGGTGTGAATTGCCAAGTAAGGGACCAAATTTGCATGGTAATTTGAAATAGCAAATGGCATTGAAATGTTGTGAAATTTTTTAGTTTTGTAGTTCACATTGCAAGCTTTCCATGATATAAAGTTTAGGTCATTTTGAGTTCTCTGATGAGACTTATGGTCAGTTGAAAATAGCCAAGAATCAAGGCAATTCTTGGCCACAGCCAAAGGGGTACTAACCGCGACATAAAACTTTCTGGCCTGATCTTGGCCACAGCCTAGATGTTTCTGTCCAATTATTGGCTGTGTCCCAAAACTATTTGACCTTTATTTGGTCATGGCCCCAAAGGAGGCTGACCACTGCCCAAAACCTTCTGACCATCTCTTGGCCGCGACCTACGGGTGGATTGGCCACGGCCAACCCTGTTTTTTTGCACTTGTAATTTTTAAAGGTGGTCTTCAATCTAGTACTTCCCAACCCTTTAGGGCTTTTGTTAGAGACATTCATAACTATCTAAGGGACTTTAATGATAACCAAATCTAAGTGTTTTGAAGTCATATGAGTATTGGGATAAGTAATAACATGTCATCCTTAATTATGATTATAGGATTTGATATTTGCCTAGAACGTAGAAGGCTTGTGCCTAAGCTCGAACGAAAAGACCAAGGCAAGGACACTTTCTTGTATATCATGTTTAATGCGTTGTATGTCTGTATTTATCATTGAATGTATGATTGGGTCAAGACGGGTAGCCTGACCTTGAATGTTGCTGTTACTGATTGAGTCTTGGCAATTAGTGTAACATCCTGGATTTTAATTAAGGGATTATAACTTCAAATGATGTAATTAATGTCAATTAAGCATATTTGAAGTATATGTTGTGTGTTATGATATAAAGACCATTAGTGATGATTTAATGAGTATTGTACTAATCAGGGGTAAAACGGTAAATTTACCAACCGTCTGGTTAGCTATTAATGAGAAAACCCCTTAGTAATCAAAATCAATGGTTGAGATTGAAAGATAAAGGGGTGGAATCAAGTGTGGAAGAGTTTATGTGAAATCATGGAGGGAGTAATGGGATGATGCCAAGTGGCTAAATAGGAGCCATTGGATGAGTCAAATATTCCTCTCCTCCCTCTCTACCTCAACTCGTTGGTATGCATGGGGAAAAGAGAAGTAAAGATCATCATCTTCACCTACTCACTTTCTCTCTCCCTTTCCTCCATTTCCGGCGAACCAAGCAAGAAAGAGAAAGCAAGGGTTTGAATTTTGTGAAGGTAAATGACTTCACAAGCTTAAACACTTCTTATTAATATTGTACAAGTGATCAAGAGCTTTCTTTCCATGTTTTCAGACTTGTGATTGGTGGTGTGTGGCAAATTGAGGGAAATTGAAAGTTGAGGAATCCAAGTTCTGAATTCAGCAATTTGAAGAGGTAGGTTTGTAATGCATTTTGATATATATGTCAAGATGTTTGCGTAATCAATGAGAAATCTGGAAATTAGACCTAATTATGATGTTAAATGAGGGGTAGGCTTTGATGAGAGTGTCACTGTTCATTTGGTCAGTTTTGACATTTGGGAGTGATTAGAAATTGATTGGAAGTTGAATAAGGGAAGTTGTTAGAAGGAGGTTTTGAGTGGTTTGATGATTTAGAGTGAGAATGTGTTGATTGAGTTAAATTTGGGTTGTTTTTGGTTGCCAATGGGTTCCTTGTGTTGAAATGAGTGAGAATGAGTCTTGACACAAGTTTAAGAACCATTGGAGTTCATTTGGTGAAGTTTGGAAAAGTATACCAGTTGCTGCGTTCTGGTTTCTGGTGTGATTTCTCGAGTGAGAGAAGAACTCACTCGAGCACTGGATGAACGTGCTCGAGTGAGCATGTTTGTGCTCGAGTGAGGGTGCATAAATGCGCTGGGGGTGAGCGTTTCAGGTGTTCACTTGAGAGTGATTGCCAAGAGTGCGCCTGGCACTCGCGAGCATTGGGGGATCACTCGCGAGCACTGGGGTCGTGCTCGAGTGAATCTGTTGCCTGGGAGTTGGGGTACTATCGGGCAGACACTCGCTGCCTTGTGCTTGCGAGCACTGAGGGTCAGTGCTCGAGCACAGGCACTTGTGCTCGAGTGAAGGTGGAAGAAGATGTTGAGAGGTACTCTCGGGTTATCACTCGCAGGCCTCACTTTTGTGGTGCTCGAGTGTGCTCGGGGTCTCTGCTCGAGCACAGCCTTTTGTGCTCGAGTGAGAGTGTGAAAATGTAGTGAAGTTTGCTCTCGGGCAAGCACTCGCGGGAGGTCACTCGCATGTGTGCTCGAGTGAGAGCGAGAGTCATGCTCGAGCACAGCCCCTTGTGCTCGAGTGAGGGGACCCAGAAATTAGTGTTTAGCTTTCCAAAGAAGGATCTTTAGGGATAGTTATCCCAACCCTTTAGGCATATGAATAGGCACTTAATGGCCATCTAAAGAGTCCAAATGAATACCAACTTAGAGTGTTATTGAAGTAAGAACTTGGAAAAGGAAATTAACCAAATGTCCCTATTTTGATTATAGGATTTGATATCTGCTATCCTCGTGAGCCCACTGTGCCCAGAGACATCAGGAAGGGATCAGGTAGTGACTTTTCTTTCGTACCATTTATGATGCATTGTATGTGTGTATGATCAGTGATTTGTGATGAATTCGGATATTTCGACTGATGCGGATATGTGGTAGCACCGTCAGTCCAATAGTCCCTGAGTAGCTAACAACGGTTCAGGTGAAGACTGTGTGTCTTCCCGGCGGAGAAAGGGGATGAGGATGAGGTGTGATATATGTGATTTGTGAGCCGAAAGGCTGATTTGTGAGACGAAAGGCTATTTGTGAGGCCGACAGGCCATTTGTGAAGCCGGATAGCTTATGAGCTATAAGGCTATATATATGCACTGCCACGCCAATAGTCCCTGAGTAGCTAACAACGGTTCGGGTGAAGACTGTGTGTCTTCCCGGCGGAGAAAGGGGATGAGGGTGGAGTGTGATATGTGTTGCTGCTGCGGTACATTGATTGCTTACATGCTATGTGCTTGTATGTGGTATAATTGCTTAGTTACTATTGGGATTCTTTTGAATCTCATTCTTTCCTTTGAACTAACCTTTCAGACAGGGCGACTGGCTCCAAGGAAAAGCGGGTGACCCGGAGCGGGTAGAGCTTCCTAGGGACATTAGTATGGCTTTTGTTGGTTAATCGTTTTGGATAGGGATTACTGTATTACATTTGAGATGTAATTAGTGTAAATATTTGGTTTGTAATCCCCTACATGGAATTTGAAACTATATATATATAGATGAACCCGGGGGTTGCCGGGGTTTAAATTATGAACTCTGATATATGAGAATGTAAATTAACTGCACAGGTAATTATGTTCGGTAATTGAAACGAGACCCGGATAGGAAAGAAGTTTTGAAAATTTTGTAAGGTCCTACTGCTTAGTAGGTAATTTAATACGTTTTGAACTACCCGACGGTCTCAAAACCCTTTTTATTATGCATTATCGAATATTGATTACGATAATTACGACAGGGGGTTACATTTTGGTATCAGAGCCGTAGTTCCTGGCAAGGGTAGAGGTTGCTAGGATAGATCCCTTAGTTGGTTTAGGGATAGAAGATTGTTTGTGGATGATCGTTGTGTGTGCACATATGTGTTTAAATGATTTGGATGTAGATGAGTTTTATGACTATATGTGCATACTGTCTCTGCTGGATTAATGGGGTAAGCTATTTGTAGAATGAAGAAGACTAGAGGACGCCCCAAAGTTTCGCATACAGACCCTGTGGTGGAAGTCGCCGACGATAATCCACCGGATCCAATGCAAGAATTAATGGGTCTGATAAAGGACCAGCGGGACATGATCACTGAGCTAAGAGACGAGCTCAGAGCGGAGAAGGCAAAGAACAAGGAAGTTCCGGTTCAGTCCACACCAGAAGAAACTCAAGAAGGAACCCAACATGAGGACACTGCGGAGGGATCAGCACGGCCATCCGAATCCCCATCTCGTGTTATTCTGAATCAAGAGTCTCATGGGGGACCAGCCAGAGAGGATAGAGATCTTCAGTTCTGGGTTACAAGATTCTGCAAACATCTGCCTCCGGTGTTCAGAGGGAGATTTGATCCACAAGTGGCAGAAGATTGACTGAATCGTTTGGAGAAGATATTTGAGGTCCTCGGGTGTCCGGATGAAGTGAAGCCACGGTTGGCAGTTTATAAACTTGAGGGTGATGCGGATCGTTGGTGGCGGAATGTCGCCCTAGCATTGAAGAGCGGAAATGTGCCACTGACTTGGGAGTTGTTCTTACAAGAATTCAACGAGAAGTACTTTCCGAAGTCAGTTCAGCTTGAAAAGGAGACAGAATTCCTTAACATAAGACAAGGGGACACGGAGAGCTTTGATGACTACTTGTCCCGATTCATTCGCTTGTCCCGGTATTCCTCCTATCTCCGGTACAAGGATGATGGAGAATGGAGCTCAAACATGCTCATTCGTGGTCTGAGGCGAGAGTTACGTAAGCGGTTGGTTACTCACCGATTCAAGAAGTTTAATAAGGCTGTGGAGCAATGTCGAATCACGGAAAACAACCTAAGAGAAGTGTATCCTGGTAGAGTTACTGGTCACCGCAATGAACCTAATAAGGGTAATGTATCCCAGAAGCGAAAGGGCCAAGGATCATCTTCATTCAAGAGCGGTGATAAGAAGCCCTATCAACCTAAAGGTCGTGAACCTCAGAGATTTGCAATCGAGTGGAAATGTCGTCGCTGCAACAAATCACATTATGGCCAGAATTCTCAGGGAGAAATGATTTGTTTTAATTGCAAGCGGCCAGGACATCTTTCTAGAGATTGTCAACAACCACGAGCGGAGCAAAGGCCGAAGACACAGGGTCGAGTGTTTGCAATGACCCATGAGGAGGCTCGTAGATCTCCTGAGTTGATACAAGGTAAAATCTCTCTAAATGGCTATCTATTACAAGCATTGTTCGACTTGGGTGCCAGTCATTCCTTTATTGCGTATGATTGCGTGAGACGCCTGGGTATGCATGTGCATAAGTTACCATTCGATTTGGTAGTATCGACTCCGATGGGTGTTAAAGCCTTGACCACAGAAGTTTGTCTGAATTGTGTCATAACTGTGGAAGGGCATCAGTCTGTTATAGACCTGATTTGCTTGCCGCTTTATCAATTGGAAGTCATTTTGGGTCTCAATTGGTTAACGGCAAATAACGTATTGCTTGATTGCGGGAACAAGAGGATAGTATATCCTGTTTCTCAGAGGGCTGAAGCTGTAGGTGCTAGTATGAACTTCCTTTCTACGGCTAAAGCTGAGAGATATATTGAAAAGGGTTGCCAAGGGTATATGGTGTTTTTCTCTGTACAGGGAGAAACCGATGAAACTTTGAGTAATATACCCGTGGTAAGTGAATTCCCGGAGGTGTTTCCGGATGACCTTAGCGGATTGCCTCCCGAGAGGGAAGTCCAGTTCCCGATTGATATTGTGCCTGGAACTGGTTCTATTTCAAAAGCCCCATATCGTATGGCCCCAAACGAGATGGCGGAACTAAAGAAACAAATAGAAGATTTGCTTGAGAAAGGGTTCATCAGACCCAGTGTGTCGCCTTGGGGAGCTCCAGTGTTATTCGTAAAGAAGAAAGATGGAAGCCTTCGGTTGTGTATCGATTATAGGGAATTAAACAAGGTTACTATCAAGAATAAGTACCCTCTTCCCCGAATCGATGACCTTTTAGATTAATTATCTGGATCGTGTGTATTTTCAAAAATTGATCTAAGGTCAGGGTATCATCAGCTGCGAGTGAAGGCAGAAGATGTTCTGAAGACTGCTTTTCGGACCAGGTATGGTCATTATGAATTCTTGGTGATGCCATTTGGGCTAACCAATGCACCTGCGGTTTTCATGGACTACATGAACCGTATCTTCCGACAATATCTGGATCAGTTTGTTGTTGTGTTTATCGATGACATTCTGATATATTCCAAGAGTATGGAAGAGCATGAGCATCATCTGAGAGTTGTATTGAATATTTTGCGTGAAAAGCAACTATATGCTAAATTGAGTAAGTGCGAGTTTTGGCTATCGGAAGTGAGATTCCTAGGCCATGTTATCTCGCAAGAAGGGGTCTCTGTGGATCCCAGTAAAGTGGAAGCAGTACTAGACTGGAAGAGGCCAGAATCTGTGGCAGAGGTACGCAGTTTTCTGGGTCTTGCCGGGTACTATCGGAGATTCATCCAGAATTTTTCCCGTATTGCGTTACCAATGACCAAGCTCACGAGAAAGGATCAGCCGTTTGTGTGGGATGAGAAATGTGAAAATTGTTTTGTGGAGCTGAAGGAGAGGTTGACGTCGGCGCCTGTGTTGATTTTGCCTGATCCCAGTACGACATATGTTGTGTACTCTGATGCCAGTGGGCAGGGATTAGGGTGTGTCCTTATGCAGCAGGGACGTGTGGTGGCCTACGCCTCTCGACAGCTCAGACCTCATGAATTGAACTATCCCACTCATGATCTGGAGCTTGCGGCCATTGTGTTTGCTTTGAAGATTTGGCGTCATTACCTGTATGGTGTGACTGTGGAACTGTACTGCGACCACAAGAGTCTCAAGTATCTTTATGATAAAAAAGAACTGAATATGAGACAGCGTCGCTGGATGGAATTGCTTAAGGACTACGATCTGGAGATTAAATATCATCCGGGCAAAGCCAATGTAGTCGCTGATGCTCTTAGTCGGAAGACGGTACTCGTTGCAGCTATGATGATACGAGAGAAGAAATTGATTGAAGACTTTCGTGACCTAAATTTGACAAACCAGATCATCTGTGCCAACTACACAGTTTCCCAAGAGGAAAATGATCTAATAGCTGAAATTAAAGAAGCTCAGGGGCAAGATGACTGGATACAGCGCAATCTGACTCGGATTGAACGGGGAGAAGTCCCAGGTTATGAGTTGTCGCCTAGAGGATTGGTTCGCTATCAGAATAGAGTTTGCGTTCCACTTAAGGCAGAGTTGAGACAAAAGATTCTAGATGAGGCGCACAAGAGCCGGTATACTCTTCATCCTGGTATGACCAAGATGTATCATAACTTGAAATCTGTGTACTGGTGGCCGGGTTTGAAGAGTCATGTGACCAAATATGTGGCGAGATGTCTCACTTGTCAGAAAGTGAAAATTGAGCACCAAAGACCACCTAGTTTACTCCAGAATCCTGAGATTCCATAATGGAAATGGGAAAGTGTGACCATGGACCTTGTGACGGGATTGCCCAAGATTAGGAATTACGATGCGATCTGGGTTATTGTGGATCGGTTAACGAAGTCAGCGCACTTCATACCAATCAATGTCGGCTATTCTCCCAATAAACTAGCAGAGATTTATATCAGTGAGATTGTGAAGCTCCAAGGTACACCAAAGAATATTATTTCTGATCGGGATCCTCGATTTACTTCAAGATTCTGGAAAGCATTGCATAAAGCCTTGGGAACTCAATTGAGGTTTAGTACGGCTTATCATCCGCAAACGGATGGACAGTCAGAGAGGACAATTCAGACGTTGGAAGATATGCTACGGGCATGTGTTCTCTATTTCAAAGGGAATTGGGATCGTTTTCTTCCACTTGCGGAATTCGCTTATAACAATAGCTATCATGCGAGCATTCAGATGGCTCCGTATGAAGCGTTGTATGGAAGGAGGTGTCCATCGCCTTTGTGCTGGAACGAGCTATCTGAAAGGAAGCTTTATGGACCAGATTTGGTTGATCAAACCTCGGCACAGATTCAGACTATTCGTAAGAGGTTACTTGCAGCGCAGAGCCGACAGAAAAGTTATGCTGACAAGAGGAGACGACCTCTAGAATTTGAAGTTGGAGATCACATTTTTCTGAGAGTATCCCCTGTTACAGGCGTTGGACGGGCTATCAAGAGAAAGAAGCTAAGCCCGAGATATATAGGTCCTTTTGAGATCCTTGAAAGGATAGGGCCTGTTGCATACCGAGTAGCCCTACCTCCGAGCTTGAGCAGACTCCATGACGTATTTCATGTTTCTCAATTGAAGAAGTACCAACCGGATCCATCTCACATAGTTGAGTATGAGGAAGTGGAGCTTCAAGATAATTTCACATATGCAGTGGAGCCAGATCAAGTTATTGACCGAGAGGAGCGACGGCTCCGACACCGAAGCATTCCATATGTGAAGGTGGTCTGGAAGGGAATGACTCCGAGAGAAGCGACTTGGGAAGCGGAGGAAGATATACGAAGAAGATATCCGAAGTTTATGGCTCAAGTAGTGTAATAATTTCGAGGACGAAATTAATTTTTCGGGGGGAGAATTGTAACATCCTGGATTTTAATTAAGGGATTATAACTTCAAATGATGTAATTAATGTCAATTAAGCATATTTGAAGTATATGTTGTGTGTTATGATATAAAGACCATTAGTGATGATTTAATGAGTATTGTACTAATCAGGGGTAAAACGGTAAATTTACCAACCGTCTGGTTAGCTATTAATGAGAAAACCCCTTAGTAATCAAAATCAATGGTTGAGATTGAAAGATAAAGGGGTGGAATCAAGTGTGGAAGAGTTTATGTGAAATCATGGAGGGAGTAATGGGATGATGCCAAGTGGCTAAATAGGATCCATTGGATGAGTCAAATATTCCTCTCCTCCCTCTCTTCCTCAACTCGTTGGTATGCATGGGGAAAAGAGAAGTAAAGATCATCATCTTCACCTACTCACTTTCTCTCTCCCTTTCCTCCATTTCCGGCGAACCAAGCAAGAAAGAGAAAGCAAGGGTTTGAATTTTGTGAAGGTAAATGACTTCACAAGCTTAAACACTTCTTATTAATATTATACAAGTGATCAAGAGCTTTCTTTCCATGTTTTCAGACTTGTGATTGGTGGTGTGTGGCAAATTGAGGGAAATTGAAAGTTGAGGAATCCAAGTTCTGAATTCAGCAAGTTGAAGAGGTAGGTTTGTAATGCATTTTGATATATATGTCAAGATGTTTGCGTAATCAATGAGAAATCTGGAAATTAGACCTAATTATGATGTTAAATGAGGGGTAGGCTTTGATGAGAGTGTCACTGTTCATTTGGTCAGTTTTGACATTTGGGAGTGATTAGAAATTGATTGGAAGTTGAATAAGGGAAGTTGTTAGAAGGAGGTTTTGAGTGGTTTGATGATTTAGAGTGAGAATGTGTTGATTGAGTTAAATTTGGGTTGTTTTTGGTTGCCAATGGGTTCCTTGTGTTGAAATGAGTGAGAATGAGTCTTGACACAAGTTTAAGAACCATTGGAGTTCATTTGGTGAAGTTTGGAAAAGTATACCAGTTGCTGCGTTCTGGTTTCTGGTGTGATTTATCGAGTGAGACAAGAACTCACTCGAGCACTGGATGAACGTGCTCGAGTGAGCATGTTTGTGCTCGAGTGAGGGTGCATAAATGCGCTGGGGGTGAGCGTTTCAGGTGTTCACTTGAGAGTGATTGCCAAGAGTGCGCCTGGCACTCGCGAGCATTGGGGGATCACTCGCGAGCACTGGGGTCGTGCTCGAGTGAATCTGTTGCCTGGGAGTTGGGGTACTCTCGGGCAGACTCTCGCTGCCTTGTGCTTGCGAGCACTGAGGGTCAGTGCTCGAGCACAGGCACTTGTGCTCGAGTGAAGGTGGAAGAAGATGTTGAGAGGTACTCTCGGGTTATCACTCGCAGGCCTCACTTTTGTGGTGCTCGAGTGTGCTCGGGGTCTCTACTCAAGCACAGCCTTTTGTGCTCGAGTGAGAGTGTGAAAATGTAATGAAGTTTGCTCTCGGGCAAGCACTCGCGGGAGGTCACTCGCATGTGTGCTCGAGTGAGAGCGAGAGTCATGCTCGAGCACAGCCCCTTGTGCTCGAGTGAGGGGACCCAGAAATTAGTGTTTAGCTTTCCAAAGAAGGATCTTTAGGGATAGTTATCCCAACCCTTTAGGCATATGAATAGGCACTTAATGGCCATCTAAAGAGTCCAAATGAATACCAACTTAGAGTGTTATTGAAGTAAGAACTTGGAAAAGGAAATTAACCAAATGTCCCTATTTTGATTATAGGATTTGATATCTGCTATCCTCGTGAGCCCACTGTGCCCAGAGACATCAGGAAGGGATCAGGTAGTGACTTTTCTTTCGTACCATTTATGATGCATTGTATGTGTGTATGATCAGTGATTTGTGATGAATTCGGATATTTCGACTGATGCGGATATGTGGTAGCACCGTCAGTCCAATAGTCCCTGAGTAGCTAACAACGGTTCGGGTGAAGACTGTGTGTCTTCCCGGCGGAGAAAGGGGATGAGGATGAGGTGTGATATATGTGATTTGTGAGCCGAAAGGCTGATTTGTGAGACCAAAGGCTATTTGTGAGGCCGACGGGCCATTTGTGAAGCCGGATAGCTTATGAGCTATAAGGCTATATGTATGCACTGCCACGCCAATAGTCCCTGAGTAGCTAACAACGGTTCGGGTGAAGACTGTGTGTCTTCCCGGCGGAGAAAGGGGATGAGGGTGGAGTGTGATATGTGTTGCTGCTGCGGTACATTGATTGCTTACATGCTATGTGCTTGTATGTGGTATAATTGCTTAGTTACTACTGGGATTCTTTTGAATCTCATTCTTTCCTTTGAACTAACCTTTCAGACAGGGCGACTGGCTCCAAGGAAAAGCGGGTGACCCGGAGCGGGTAGAGCTTCCTAGGGACATTAGTATGGCTTTTGTTGGTTAATCGTTTTGGATAGGGATTACTGTATTACATTTGAGATGTAATTAGTGTAAATATTTGGTTTGTAATCCCCTACATGGAATTTGAAACTATATATATATAGATGAACCCGGGGGTTGCCGGGGTTTAAATTATGAACTCTGATATATGAGAATGTAAATTAACTGCACAGGTAATTATGTTCGGTAAGTGAAACGAGACCCGGATAGGAAAGAAGTTTTGAAAATTTTGTACGGTCCTACTGCTTAGTAGGTAATTTAATACGTTTTGAACTAGCCGACGGTCTCAAAACCCTTTTTATTATGCATTATCGAATATTGATTACGATAATTAAGGCAGGGGGTTACAATTAGCCTAGCTTTGAATGATCGATTGAGTCATAGCAGGTTGCCCAGCCTTGAATGTTGCTATTGCTGATTGAGTCATAGCTGTTAGCTCGGCTTTGAATGATCGATTGAGTTGTGGCAGTTAGTCCGGCTTTGAATAAACGATTGGGTCATGGCAATTAGCCCGGCTTTGAATGAACAATTGGGTTATGGTAGTTAGCCTGACCTCTAATTCTACTGTTGCTGATTGAGTCACGGTTAGTAGCCTGGCTTTAAATGTTGTTGTGATGTTGAATTGTGATATATGCTTACATGTTTTGTTTAATTATGCATCATAAACGGGAAATGTAGTTACTGGGATTCTTTTGAATCTCACTCTTTCTAATTAACAAATTTTAGCCAGGGCAAGAGGATCAAGGGACAAGCAAGTGAATAATGCAGACTAAGATTGCCAGTGGCAGTCTTAACTTTTTGGTTTTTGGTTATCATTTTGGACAATTGTATATATATATATGTTGACCATAGAATGGTATTGTTGTGTAATCCTTGGTATAGGAAAATGAGATGGGCAATGATGCCTTATAAACCTCTTTGATTAATAGGATATATCTCGAGTGAATGTCAGAAATTTTTCTAGCACTTTGGTATTGTGTATGTAATAAAAATGAATAGGCCAAATGTTTTTATTTGAAAGTGAATGGAGATCGTATTATACAAGTTTTGTAAAAAACTTTTAATTATCCTCTATCTCTTATTCAATTATAAAACATGTTTTAAACACTAATTACGACCTTGGTAAGGACGGAGGTTACATGAATTGCTTTAAGCGTTAAATGCAAGAACACTTTCACGAACAAATGCGTTTGATGCAAGAACTAAATGCACAGTTGAGGACTCAAATTGATCATTTAGCGCAGTGTAGGGCAACACAAAATGTTCCAACATGTGACCACCCAAGTATGAGAGATAGTTGTACTTCCATACCTAAAGTCCCTCTTCCTTTAGTAATTAATTTCTCCTCTAGTTAACTTTTTGTTACATTATAAATAAGTGCACCATAATATGTTAACTCTTTTTTCCATAGGGCAAATCCAAGTGCATGTTTTATGTGGATCAATCTTTTAAGCAAGTAGTTGCTATTGGTGTTGTCTACAACACTGTACAATTCACTATTACTCAAGAACACACTTCGAGAAAGGGTTGATATTTGCACAAATGAAGATGTGCTCTTACTGATCCCTTCTTGGGATGAAGAAACAATGGTGAAAGATGTTATAGGTGGTTATGTTGCATGGTTAATAGATTTAATAAAGCCATGCCAAAAGGTAGTTCATTTACAATTCCATCTAAATCTATATGATTTAATTTAATGACTTTTGTAGGTTGCACATTCTAAAGGAAAACAAATTCAAGTGCATGGCAAGAATTCAAAGTGTTCAACAACTCAACTAAAGTCTAAAGCCTCGACTAGCCAATAAAGCAAAAGACAACTTACAACATATCATGATCAATTGGAATCGATTGCACCTAATTTTATCCATGAAGGAGGTCTACAATTACATTTTGATAGACACATCTACAGTGCTCATGGTATAGCTAATCATATTAATGGTGACGTGTTGGACGAAATATTTAATTGTGGATGGATTAGTGTGTAATATCCCAAAAATTTTAGCATTAGAGGCTTGAGAATAAGCCTGAATTAAGTGAACTACTAAGCCTTGATTTAGCAAGAGTCCCTGAAATGTAAACCTTGCTGCCAGTGTGCTTTCTTGCATGGTAGTCTGGTTGTGAGATGATTTTGGATAATCAAATGATGTCCAATATAAAACCCCATCTTACATACCACTTATTATCGATATTAATCAGAGTAGTAATTGTGTAGTTCAGTGGACACACAATAATAGCAAAATTATACTAAAATTACTAAAACAATATTGCTTGATAAGTGTACCTTTATTCTGAAAAATTTCATAGGCATTGGACATCATTTGCCTATTTAGAAAGGTCAAACAACAAGACTGCTACACAGGGAAACTCATTGGCAGTAAATTCAAATATTTACAATTTGTGTCCTAAACATAATCATGTTGTGTGTGGCCACTACTTTCTTGTTTTGTCATTCTATATGCTCTATACTTCACCTTTTTATCCCCTTGAATATAAGGAATTTTGGGTGAATAAAATTTAGGATGTTACATTTTTCCCCCTGTCAATAGAATTTCTTCCTTGAAATTTTGGATATCACATAATACTAATTATCCATGGGGAAATCCCATCTTGATATGCAAATTATTCTTACTGACCACACTGTGTACATTTATTCAATATAGCACAGAGTACTTGTCAGGTTTCATTGCCCTGGGACACTGCCCCATGCAAACGTGCATATCGGGTCTTATTGTCTTTGTCACTGCTCGGCATAATTGTGATTGCACAACAATCTGCTAGCTTGAGTACATACTAGTCCTATAGGTTTACGATTCAGGACATACTGCCCGCTAGTTACTCTAGGCCTAATTGCCTTATTGGGACGCTACCTGGTGTATTTAGCATTATTGCTTATATAACTCTATTCTCACAACATTAAATATCCTTGTTTTACCACCCTGTACAAATATGTACATTAAGGCTTTCTGCTAACATGTCTACTTTTACACATAACTGTCTATATATATGCCTGATGTTCAGGATCAATTGACATTTGACCCTTATCGGTCGTACTATGTGCACTACTCACTAAGTGGGCAATTAATTCTATGAGGTTACACTGTTGAGAGTGATTCGCTACCACCATTATGCCTTACTATACTAGGGCTCATCCCAATCTCTGTTTACATGTGTCACCACAAACCATATTGGTTGGGTGACTATTGACCACAATGGTTATATCATTGTACACCACACCACCATAACACACATGTTTTACACCCAGCCTTTTAACTGCAAGCAACTAGTGCAACACAACCCGTCAGCCATATCGGGGTAAGAACCACCTAACCATAAACTAATTAGTCACATCTTTAACATGCTCTAATGGGCTGCCTTGCTACTCTGGGTAAATCATTATATTCCATACAGGTTATGGTACTGTAAACCACACGGGTCTAATAACAATTTGGGATGATCAATATTAGTGCGAATATCAACCTCTCTTGTTGACATAAAAAATTACACATAAATTTACTACTGTTGCCCACTTTGATATTTATCTCCTCATATGAACTTAATAATGTTAGGATGATTTAATAGGAGTTCTCCAGGAACATCCCATAACACCTGACTACACCCACAATATATATATTCCTCTGTACCAATTACTGACCCATTTTAACTCAATATTGTTTCCACTTGATTATGATCTAATAGATCCTAATTTGTGGCAATTCCTAACATGTTGTCTCACAATGTCTTAGTACTAGTCCTGGGTGCTTCTTATGTTCTTCTACACTTATAACTTATAGCACATTATCTACCATCCACCAATCGACTCCTAGTGTAGCCTCAAGTAGTGGAATAACAAGCAAATCAATTCTGTCTCTCATTTTTTCAGAGAGCTATCACCTCAATCAATCATTTAAGGGAATATTTTATGATCATAATCTTTCCCTATGCTAGACTAACAACTAGCAAATTTCACAATCCCTTTCTACAAGGATTCTTATCCGTAAGAATCTTGTTCCTCGGTCCCATAAATCATCACTAACTCAAACACTTTAATCAAGCACCTCAAGGATATCTTGGGTACTTTAACTAAACCAAAATCCTATTGAGTATATTATTAGGAGTATTCTATCTCTATCCGACTTATAGGTTCATCATGAGATCTAGAACCTCGACATTACATAGATTGGATATCATTTTCCTCAATTATACCCGATAGGCATTCTAAAATTATGATCAATAATGCCTACTCTAACCTTCACAGTATACAGGTAATATCCTCAAAATATTACTGAAGGTTCAATACTATCCACAAAGTTCAAAAGGTTCCAACTGCAATCATAAAATATAACCATTGTACAACCAATTCACATTTCGACTTAAGCACTATTTCAACTTAGACCTGATTCAGGCTTATCATCAACCTTTAGTATCATTAGATCGGATCCTCTAGGATCAATTTACGTTATAATCACCACTCATCGTATAGCACCGTATATCAAATCTATATTCCTTTAACATCACGGTGTTATTAAGGATCATCACTTAGCATGGAGAAATCTCAAAGCATTCACTATGTCTCGAGTTTCCATAACCCTATCAAATGAACATTTTTGGGGCAGTATTCACTGCGATAGAAATGTCTCGATTTAAAATCAATATTTACATGATCATTATCTCCATGCTTCTAAGCACTCTTTCAATCATCTAACTAAAATGATTATTAGCCATAGAAAAACCTTAAGACAATTACTATTCCTCAAGTCTCTATGACCTTTCCAACTTAACTTCCCAGGGGGTCATCCATCCTAAGATTTCTCTAGGTTAAGCATGCTTAACTTTCATGTACCCGTACGAAAATGTAAATACCGACTTCAACTACTTTCGACCACCGGTACCCCGTGACTATCCTTGTCTTAAAAATCATACCCACTGTCTTCACCTGACTAAATACTATGTCTGTACCTAGCCTTAGCCATAGCCACTTCCTCAGGTTTTGCAACATCCTTGTACCAACCTTAATCCTGTATTGTGATACTGGCTATCCTTCTAGTATTACATTATTTTTTTGGGCTTATCTATTCCTTTCAAGGGCTTAACTCTGAACTAGCCAAAGTAATTTACTTCTTTATTCCTATCACTATATAACCAAGCATATAAGTATACTATCCTGTTGCCAGAACTACACAAGCTATAGTCAGAACCATTACTTTGATACCAAAGATGTAAAACCCTGCCTACATACCACTTATTATCGATATTAATTAGAGTAGCAGTTTCACAGTTCAGTGGACACAAGAATAGCAAAAATATACTAATATTACTGAAAAAATATTTCTTGATAAATCTACTTTTATTCTGAAAAATTTTATAAGCATTGAAAATCATTTGCCTATTTAAAAATATCACACAATATGGGGAAACTCACTGACAGCAAATTCAAATATTTCCAATTTATTTTCCAAATATAATCATGTTGTGTGTGACCACTAATTGCCTTATTTTTTCATTCCATATGCTGTTTACTTTACCTGTTTATTCCCTTTAATATAAGGAATTTTGCGTAAATAAAATTTGGGATGTTACATCCAATGCTTATGAAATTTTCTAGAATAAAAGTAAATGTATCAAGATTTAATTTGATAGGTCATATAAGTTATTTGGAGAGGTACATAAAGAGTTATGTATTTTTGAAGTTAGCCATGTTCTGGCAAGTTTCTATGACAATATCCAACAAACGATGATTCTTGAGTTCTGAGTGTTCAGTTAGCTAAACGTTATATTTCTCCTTAAAAATAGACTTAATAAGTGTCACATAACCTTTGGAACCACTGCAATTGGATATCTATAAATAAATATATGAATTTTCAAAAATTGATGAAAATCCTATCACCTTTTTGCCAAGGTGCGAAATTAAAAAGATGTTGGCAAAAATGTATGGGCAAAATAATCATTTAACTAAACTATATCCACAGCCCATATTTTTCCCTTTTTATTGTGTGTGGAACATCCATAAAGTAAGAGGTGAAAGGAAAATAAAATGCTTGGCTATAATTAAATCAAGAAGGAATGAATTATGGCCAAGTAAAATTGAGTTGAAAAGTTAACAATTGTGGGTAAATTATGACATTTCAAGAGCTTATTATCCTCTTTCAATAACCATTATTTTCATCACTTTTGGGCAAGAGGAAAATGGGAATTGTTGATTGCAAGTCAAATGCTAAAGTTGAAGCATTTTAGTCAAGTAAAAGGTGAACTTTGAAAAGTCAAAAGCAAGTTTGTAATAAAGAGCTCTTACATGGTTTTACAAGATTTGCATGAAGCTAATTGAAGAGATATATTTGTGTCCTTAGACAACCATTTATACATCATTTTGAGAGAGAGAAAAAGGAAGACACTATGACCAAGCAAAAAGATGAAGACTTTGGTCACAAATAAGCACATGATCAAATTACAATAAATTATCATTAATTCAGGAGGTGGATAAGGATATTTTGAGAGCATTTATCCTCTTCCCAAAGGCCTCATTTTCGTCCAAATTAAGAAGTAAGACAGAGAAGGAGTGTCTTGGAAATATAGATAATAAGAGAGAAGGAACGAGATCAAGAAGCAAAATCAAGGTGAGTTGCAAATGATTTCTACTTGTTCTTGCTTTCAAACTATTATAAACTATCTCTAATCTTCATGTCCTTCTTGAAATCATGTAGCAAGAGCAAAACCAAGAGAAACAAGGAGGAGAGAGAGGACAATTTAGACAGAGAAAGAGGAGGAACAAGTGGTAAGCCATAAAACCTTGTAATCTTGGCTGATTCAATGTATTTGATGGTTGAGTGGTTGTTTGGTGGCTTGCTTTCCTTTGTGTTATGATTTTCGGGTGTCAAACCCTAAGGGGTTATGCTGCCCAAATCTTCATTAATAATGATCGATAAGTGTTTAAGTGGTTAATTGTGGGATCCTAAGTGAAGAGGAAGTGTATAACCAAGTGGAACAAGAAAATCCATGTTTCTTCTCTTTAACTTTCAGATGTCATATAGGGGCTGTTTTTCCATGTTGGAACTAGAATTTTGTGTTTTTGATGAATCTATTGGATTCTACACAAAAAATTTGAGTGGGAATAAATGTGTTCATGTTTTTTGGATGATTGGGTCAAAATATGGAAATTTTAGAAGTTTAGAAGAAATGTTGTTTAATTTGATTCCTGGAAACCGTTTTGTTATGAAATGAATTTTATTGGACAAACCTAGTCAAAATATTATGAAATTTGACAAGATTAAAGTACACATGTAGAGGTTTAATTTGGTAGGTAGAACATGATTTTTGGATAAGTAGATTAAGAGATATAATTTTTCAAAGTTGTGCCAGTTTTCTGGAAAACTGTGAAATTGCACTTTGCAGAAATTGCTAAAACTACAATAGATAATTAGTAGAATGATATTAAAGGTAGTAATATTTCAAATAATAACCAATTACTTGTAAACTTGAAATATTAGGACTTGACATTTGCCCGAGCCGGATTAAAGGTGTTGAACATACAAGTATAGTAGGAAAGGGCAATTCCAGGTTTTAACTCTTTCTTTCATGCACTCTATAATTATTGTATGTTTGTGTATCCCATCTTCTGTAACATGAGCACAGTGTCTTGGACACGCGTATTAGTTTTGTTGTGGTTTGGGACCCAACGGAGGCACAGAGTTAAGCCAGGGTTGCAAACAGTCGTTTAGCCTTGGACAGTGTACACACAACATTTTATCATTTTACATAACATGGTGCATGGCATATTTATTTTCATATCGTATATGTCTAATTGTATGTTCCTACCAAGCTTTTTTAAAACTCACCTTTTCCATAAATGTAACAAGTTTGCAGCATAATGACCAAATCCCTGTGGGGAACTCCTATATTATAATCTAACAATATTGTTTCAGTAATATTAGTATATTTTTGCTATTCATATGTGCCTTACTGAACTACGCAATTGCTACTCTAGTTAATATCAATAATAAGAGGTATGTAAGGCAGGGTATTACATTTTTGGTATTAGAGTAGTAGTTCTAGCCACAGTGCGTGCAGTTCTGGCAAAAGATAGTATACTGATATGCTTTATTATAAAGTAACAGGAACAATGAAATGAATTACTTCGGCTAGTTCACGGACAAACCCCCAAAATGGAAAAGATAGGCCCTAGAGAAAACTGTTAATACCTGGTGGGCTTCCAGTATTACAATACTGGCCTGAGAATGGTATAAGAGAGATAGTGGTATCAATGCACTCAGAGGTAATACTAGTACTTAGTTGGTATAGTATTGGTAGTACCGGTGCACATGGTGATGATACTAGTACATGTAATCGTGGTATCAATGTGGTATCAGGGGTATCAGGGTGGTATCAATACACACAAAGGTGGTATGAGTACCTCATTGGTGGTATCAGTGGTGCCAGTGCACTTGATAGTGGTATCAATGCACATATTGGTGGTATCATAACACTATTAGTATCAGTTCAGATAATGGTATCAGAATTGATATTGTGCATACCAACACTAATATGCAGTCCCTATACAGTATATTGATGCATGGAGGTGGTGGGCATGATTTTTTAGACAAGGACAGTTAAGGGGTACCAATGGTGTGAAGAAGTTAAAGCTGGTATCTATGTTTTGGTATGGGTACACAAAAGTTTAGCTTGCTCAACTCAAAGAAATCTCGAGATGGGTGACCCCATCGGAAGTTACATGAATATGTTATGTTATGTAACATAAAGAAAATGTTGTATAGTAGTTCAAAGGTTGTATGTTGTTATAGATTTTCCCTGTCTATTGTAAATCTTTGTTATATGTTATTACAAGAGTACTTGTGTACCCAACACATTATGAAATGACAGATATACCCTTGTGTTATGTGCAATTTACCTCTTCCTTGATTTCATATGATGAAACATAAGGATGGTAAGGCTAAGAGGTATCTTAAGTTGCATGGCCTATAGGTGCATAGAGACATTTTTGAACTTGACCCAATACAGTGAATGATAGACATGATAATAGTGGGAATTCTTCCCAGAAACACAAGAATAGAGAAATTTCCTCGCAAAGGAATAATAGGAATCCATATCAGGCTAATAGCCACTACAAGCAAATATTCTTTGAGAAACAGAATATGTTGGTGCTAAAGCCAATCACATGTAAAACATTTTCAACAATAGACAATAGCTCAGAGGGCAGAATCGTAAGTACTGACAACAGAAGGTTCCAAACGAGCACAATAGCAATCGTTGGTTATCTGAAGACTTTTTTATTGGTTTAAGATTTGTAAACATTATGTGCAAACCCCTATGGGGAACTCCTGTATTATAATCAAGCTATATGATTTCAGTAATATTAGTATATTTTTGCTATTCCAAGTGCCCACCGAACTTCGCAATTGCTACTCTAGTTAATATAAATAATAAGAGGTATGTAAGGCCGGGTGTTACATGGTGCTTCAATTATCAACATCTGGATTAGGTACTTTATCATCATCGTTTATCACTGGGATTATTATTTATCATCTAATTTTTTGGTTTTAAACCCATTGTTTGTTTTCTATAAAGGCACTTGTATGATGACACCTTACTGGACACAAAAAGGGTTCAATTCTCATTTTTCAACCCTTATCTCGTTAGGCTGCATGGGGCGAGAATAGTTTTAAATGAACAATCTAATGATCTGAAATATTATGTTAGAAAGAAAACAACACCAAATATGTTATTTCTAGTGCCATACAATATGGGGCAAACTATTAGTGGTAGTATTTCAATGTATGTTTTTTTATTGTTTAACATTTACCACAACATGATTGTTGAAGAAAAATTTTCAAAATATATTATGGCACAGTCGATATTTATTATCAATCTAGGGAACCTTCTAACCTCGCATTTACTATGTAGATCCTCTAATTGGAGGTCTTCCAAAAAACTGTCCTGATATGTTGCGAGTGTTCAATGGTAAGTGTACGCATGTATGTGTAAATATTTGCATATGTGATTAAATAACCAAAAGTAATCAAATTCTATTTGTTTTGTTAGAGCGTTGATTAAATATTAAGCCTCTGCCTTCTTAAGCTATTCTAAAGTTACTAACCATGTCAACAACTATGTCTGGAAGAAAATACTGGTACTGATATATGAATTTAGTCAAATGTTGTTACTAAACAATTTTTATTCAAAAATTGAGTAACTACTTCATTATATTGTTGCAGTGCCCTTCTAGCCCAATAACAATGATTACGAGTATCAAATCATGAAATTTATGAAGGATATAGTTACTCATGATCAGTCTTTTATTCCTCCAAAAGTAAGTCATTTTAACCACAATTCATATTGTGTTTTAAATTTAATTGAGTAATGTATGATCTTACGTGTGTAAGCGATTTATTAAATAGTGTAAATGTACACTATCGTAATCAAGCAATACAGAAGTGAGTAGAGTATTGTTCCCACGAGGATTGATCACTAAATACCAAAATGGGTAATTTTAATTTTATTTAGTCGATCGATTAGTTAGTGATTGAGAGTATAGAATAAAAGAAAAACAATTAAATATGAGTGCAGATAGTATGAAAGCAACTATGAGAAAAAGCCCTATGGATTAGATTTCACTTAACAAATTTTGGATTGAATCACTTCTCTATTTAGCTCAACTTACTCTACTATGATTGATAGTCGAGTTTTCCTAATTCAATTACTAGCCTCTTCTAAGGACAAACAATTCTATAATTAATTGCTAATCCAATATAGTCCTATATGAGTTTAAGCAATTAATTATGCATTAAGATTTATGAAACTCAGTAAGACTACATAACTCTTATGAATATATTCCTATTTCATATACAAGTTATGGTTTTGATTATAGGATCTACACACGTGCATCTCCTTCCGGTCTCAACATACATATTTAAATCATTCAAAAGATGGCCAATCAATTGAAAGCATTAAGCACAATAATTAGAACTCAATCATGAAAAAAAATTAAAACTAGATTTAATAAGTTAAGATTCAATCCATCATTAGTAACCTATGTCATTACCCTAGGAAAATAGAAATTTAGCTCACGATGAAATTAAAAACAAAACCAAAATAAATTGAAAAATTCATAAATATTGCATAAAACTTGAATGAAAACCTCATAAATACTGCATAAAACTTGAATATTAAATTCTAAAATATAAATATACAATCAAAAGAGACATGAAAAATGGAGAAATCTAGAATTCCTTATAGGAGGTAAAACCTTTCATGTGGGTGGCAACCTATACATCCATAAGGAGGACTAAGTTATACTATCTATGTAGGAGGTTTACCTATACCATCCATATAGGGGGTCTACCTATGCCTTCCAAGATGGAGGCATGCGAAAAGTAATACAATGCATGAAATTAAATATAAGAAATAACACAATCAGAACTGTCAGAGAAAAGATCTCTCCTTGTCAAAGAAAGAAACCTCTACTTCTCTCTCTCTCTCTTCCTCCATAAATGCTTGGCCAAGGATCTCTATTTATAGGAAAAAACGCATTGCTACAGTGAAAAGCACGTTGCTACAATGATCAGCGCGTTTGCTATAGTACTTCCATCCGTTACAGTGACTTACATCTGTTACAGTGATTCCGTCATGAATAGTGACCTAGTGAATAGTAACCGATGCTATAGTAATTGACTTTTTTCAATCTCATCGGTCCAATTTTTGGTCTCCCTTTCTCCTCTTATTGTGTGGCTATTAAAAGATAAAACAAGTAAACATTATAATAGTAATAAAAATATTTATGCCAAAATCATCATGTATTTATCAATTACACCTAAATTTATTACATTAATCTCAAATATCGTCCACAAAATCATCATATAAGGGAAAATAAATATGTAAATATGTTACCTATCAAATTCCCGCACACTTAGCTCTTGGACGTCCTCAGACAAGGAATGACTAATTAGTGCTTCCAACAAAATCAAAAGTGTCAAGTCATAAGTAAGAACACAATTGGAAAGTAAAGAGATCATAATATTCATGAATCAATGAAAATATAAAATGGTAACTTTATTTGAAAATGAATAAACCGAGTTCATAAGTGTAGCTCATTCTCTCAATCTCTCAAGTGTTTAAGGGTAAGTATTTCACTCAAATTCAACCGAAAAAATTCTACTACCATAGGCTTGTTAAAAATCTCAATCTCCACTATTTAGTTCACATGCATAATTCAAATCAAAAGGACTTATTAAGGGTTGTGATGGGGTTAAGGTAAAAGGAATGTTAAACATAATATGAGGGGCTACTTTTAAGAAATAGAGTAATTGAAAAATGGGCCAACTTATAAATAAATTTATCTCATCACAACAACCCACAATTCGAATGCTATATTTTTTCCCCTCCTTTTGTTCTTTTTTTCCATAAAATTGCAACTTTAAAGTTGAAGATATATGTAATACCTCGAATTCTGAGACTTGACACTACTACAAAAAGGTTGAAAGGTGGCGCACATATTGTGGCCCTTCCTTAATGAAGCGCCACAGCTGCTCATTTATTATTTTTGTTATATTTTTTGTTTTTTTTACCAGCTGTGGCGCCTGAAAGGGTAGGCGCCACAGCTGGTATGGTTATGTGTGGCGCCTGACCAGGCAGGTGCCACACTTAACTTGCTAGTACCAGCTGTGGCGCCTGACACGCCAGGCGCCACACTAGCTTCTGGGTCAGGTGTGGCGCCTGACCAGGCAGGCGCCACCCCTGACCCTTTTTTTAAAAAAAAAAAAATTTTTTAAGGGTGGCGCCTGCCAGGTCAGGTGCCACCCCTAACCCTTTAAAAAAAATTTTTTTTTAGTCAGGGGTGGCGCCTGCGTGGTCAAGCGCCACCCCTGATCCGTTTTTTTTTAAAAAAAAATTGTTTTACTCAGGGGTGGCGCCTGCCTGGTCAGGCGCCACCCCTGACCCTTTTTTAAAAAAAAAAATTCTGATTTTCTATCCCTTCCCCACCAATCAGAACCCACCCCGCCCCACCCCCTTATCCTATATTGTTTCCCGCCTCCCTCCCCCCAATCTCTTTCATTTCCCGCGTGCCACTCCCCCTTCTCTTTCTTTACCTTTTTCACTATCTTTAATCATTCCCTCTCTCATTTTCATCTCAGTATCTGTGCGTGCTCTCCCCCTCCTTCCATTTTCTTATCTTCACTTCTAAAACGACACTCACACGAGCACACGTCTTTGTTTTATCCCAACTTCCAACCCCACTTCTGTCCCTATTTTCCCCTTTTCTCTGTATTGTCTACAAGTTTTTGGTCCCCACTCCATTTGGTAGCTCAAATTTCTTCCTTTCCTCACTAAAGATTGCGTCACCAATGGCAATTATGTGGTCCCCCACTCCACTGCATTGATCAACCTGTAAGTTAAAGTTGCGTTTTGTTTTTATTAATTTTTTTTTTCAAGTTGTTCTGCTGTTTTTTTTATGCCATGCTTGCTATGGTTTTTTTTTCCCTGTTATGACACACATGTTTGTATATTTATATATCATATATAGTCATCTTCTTCATGGATGTTGATATTATACTAGTACATAAACCAATTTAGAAATAGACATGTACATATATAGTATGTAATTTCATCCTATCAACACAGGAAAAAAATATAGAATGTAACTAATAAAATTATTGATGAGAAGACAATAATGGCCATGCGCTCTCTCTCTCTCTCTGTCGGCAGATTTGTTTTGCTGTGGGACCATCTCTAGTTTTGTTTCTTTGCTCTTTACATGTACAACACCTATATATATATATATAATATACAAACGTGTTTATTTGTTGTTTGTAGGCGTGTGTGTATTGTAGCTAGGCGTGTGTACATATATATTCCCATTACTAGAGACTTATCCGATCGATCCCCATTGTAGGCGTGTGTATTGTGTTTTAGCTCTCACTAGTTTTAAGAAATTAATGCAACAAATTACAAGAACAATGAAAGAATTGAATTTATATGTTATATATAACCATAAATTTGAACAACAGTAATTAATATACAAGTGACTTGAAATTAGATAATCAAATTAACTTTTAATAATACTGCTATTTCTTTTAAAACTTCTTCAAATTATTTGTTTTCCAAAAATCAAAAATCATTTATTTAATATTATTTCACGTATTTAATATATATTTGTGTTAGTGCTATTTTGTAGGGGTAAGAAAATAATTTTTTGTATTATCTTATTAAACTATAATAGAGAAAATCCTATATAAACCCAATGAAAATAGGAAAAATTGAAATCAACATAATAAATTGAATAATTCGTTAATTGAGTCATTAACTTATTTAAAGATTTTAAAATATGAATAAAATGACTTTAATATATCAATGTTAATATTTAATAAAATAAAATATAATTTGTCTATATTGTTTAACTTTAAATATATTAACTAAAACCGTAAGGGGAAAAACATATAATAAGGAGATAATTAATGTTGGGATTATGCTTTCTTTTTCATTTTATTTTTTTTTCTTTATTTTTTTTTCTGAATCATATTTTTTTATTTAAGCTAATCATATTTGATTTTATTATATTTTTATGTTTATTACACATATTATTATTTAAAAAAATAACTTAGAACCTCAAATATTTTATTGATTTGTTTATGTTTAATTTGTGTTTGTAGTTTCAGTTCATCAGTCTATTGAAGCTTCTATTTACGGTATGTTTTTTAAATTTTGAGCTCACAAATGTGATTTTAGTTAAATTTAATAGTTATAATTTGTAGGTGTTCTAATGATTGTTATTGATTAATTGCATAAGCAAAATAATTATTTATATATTCTTAACACTTGTATTTTATTTAATTATTGACTTGTAATGTTTTCTAATTTAACTATGATATATTATTATGGCAAATATGGTTTCTTTTGTTATGAGTTGTAAAATTTTATTATAATGCCTGGGAATAATTAATGAATTATTTGGCAATTTAAATATTTAGTTTAAGACTTAGAAAGCTTCAATTATGAAGATTCATGTGGTGTATGTTATTTTAAATTAAAATTGGTAAGAGAATATAAAAGTAATTAGTAAATGCAATAGTCATACAACTAACCACGTAATTTTTTAAAAAAATAGATTGAAGCCTATAGATGGATCGTAAATGGATGTCATCTAATCGATGTTCAAGGGAATATATAGATGGGGTGAAGGATTTTATTACATTTGCAACTGAGCACACAAAAGATCCTGGCAAAATCTTATGTCCTTGTTTATCCTGTTGTTTTGGAAAGCGGATTAGTCAACTTGATTTACTAGATCATCTAGTGTGTTATGGTATTGATCAAACATATATACGATGGACAAGGCATGGTGAGACCAACGATTCATATAGTGATCGGGTGCATACCACGGGTGGTGCCTCGGATGAATTTGATCAAAGCATGTTTGATGAAGATGATGGTCTTGAAGAAATGGTAAATATGGTTGAAGGGGTGCTTCATAACTGCCCTAATGAATATGAGAAGTTGAAAGGTGATGCAGAGAAACCATTATATGTCAGAAGTACTAAATACACAAGATTGCTAGCAGTGTTGAAGTTGTACAACTTTAAAGCTCGCTACGGATTGAGTGATTCAGGTTTCACCGCATTGCTTGAACTGTTGCAAGATATGCTTCCAGAAGAAAATGTACTTCCTACCAAGACATACGAGGCAAAGCGAATTCTTTGCTCTACAACCGGTATGGGATATGAGAAGATACATGAATGTCCTAACGATTGCGTATTATTTCGAAATCAGTATGCAACGTTGGAGAAGTGCCCTAAATGCAACGCATTTCGATATAGGAAGAAGAAAGGAAAAAGTCCTTTGAAGGTGCTATGGTATTTTCCCATTGTTCCAAGATTCAGGCGACTGTATAGTAATGCAGAGATTGCTAAGCAGTTGACATGGCATGCAGATGAAAGGATTAAAGACACGAAGCTTAGGCACCCTGCAGACGCTCCCCAATGGAAAAAAATTGATCATGAGTACCCTGACTTTGCTGATGAAGTCAGGAACCTTCGCCTTGCATTGTCAACTGATGGAATTAATCCGCACGGTGTTCAGAGTAGCACACATAGCACGTGGCCGGTGAAATTGATGATTTATAACCTTCCTCCACACTTAATCATGAAACGCAAGTTTATGATGTTGTCCATGTTAATTTCTGGGCCAAGGCAACTTGGGAATGATATAGATGTATACTTGGCTCCTTTAATTGATGACTTAAAGCTGCTTTGGGATGAAGGCGTTAGTGTGTATGACGGGTACATGGAAGAAAGTTTCACTTTGAAAGCCATGTTGTTTGGCACAATTAATGATTTCCCTGCTTATGGAAATTTGTCAAGATACAGCGTCAAAGGATATGGTGCATGCCCTATATGTGAAGATGACACTCATTCAATGCGACTTCATCATTGTAAGAAAAATGTTTACATGGGGCATCGAAGATTCTTACCATCACAACATCGTTGGAGGAAGTGGAAAAAGCCTTTCAATGGTGATGCAGAAGAAGGTAGCCCGCCAAAGATGTTGACCGGTTCCCAGGTGTATTCCAAGGTAAAAGACTTGGAGAACAATTTTGGGAAACCTTTTGCAAAACAAATCGAGACAAGCGGTTGGAAGAAAAAGTCTATTTTCTTTGAACTTCCATATTGGAAGTCTTTATATGTGAGGCATTTTCTTGATGTGATGCACATAGAAAAAAATATCTGTGATAGTCTAATTGGCATGTTGCTTAATATCCAAGGAAAAAGCAAGGACAATGTCAATTCGAGGTTGGATTTATTGAACTTGGGAATTAGAGAAGAGTTGGCACCGATTGAGCAAGGGTCTCATACCTATCTACCGCCAGCGACATACACTCTGTCGAGGAAAGAGAAGAAATTGTTTTGTGAGTTTCTGCAAGGAATTAAAGTTCCCGAGGGCTACTCTTCAAATATAAAGAACCTTGTATCGGTAAAAGAGTTGAAGTTAAAGAACCTTAAATCTCATGATTGTCATGTGCTCATGCAAAATTTCCTACCGGTTGGTATACGATCCATTTTACCCAAAAAATTAAGGAACACTATCACGAAACTTTGCGTGTTTTTCAAGTTGATCTGCAGTAAAGTGGTTGATTCAACCAGGTTACAAGATTTGCAGAGGCTGATTGTGTGTACTCTATGTGAACTTGAAATGTATTTTCCGCCTTCTTTTTTTGACATTATGGTACATCTAACTGTACACTTGGTCAAAGAAACTCAATTGTGCGGTCCAGTGTACTTGAGATGGATGTACCCAAATGAACAATTCATGAAAATATTAAAGGGGTATGTGAAAAATAGATACCGTCCAGAGGGTTGTATCGCTGAAAGTTACATGGTTGAAGAAGCAAGTGACTTCTGTGCTGATTTCCTATTAAATGTTGACCCTGTAGGAATCCCCAAGTCCCATCATGATGGCCGAAGATCAGGGAAAGGAACAACGGGGAGTGATGTAATAACGATATCAGTGACTGAACGGGATCAAGCCCACTTGTATGTCCTACATAACACTGATGAGGTCGAATCGTATGTAGAAGAACACAAGGATGCTCTCCGATTGGTACATGGTGATGGGAATGAAAATTTATTAACAACAGAACACAATAAACAATTTGCAGGCTGGTTGAAAAATCGTATTAACGATGAGATGGAGAGGAATCCTGATTCAGTTTCCGAAAAATTGAAGTGCCTGTCGAAGGGATCGAGCTTACATGTATTATCTTACAATGGTTATGCAATCAACGGTTACACATTTTATACACAAGACCATGATAAACAAAGCACGATGCAGAATAGTGGGGTAACACTTGTTGCTGATTCTTGGCATAGATCCAGTGCTAAAGATACACACCCTATCAATGCATCAATGTCATACTTTGGTGTCATTGAACGCATATGGGAGTTAGATTACTCTATGTTCAGGGTCCCTGTCTTCAAATGTCAGTGGGTTAACAACAACAGTGGATTGCGGATAGATGACTTAGGCTTTGTGCAAGTGGACCTTTCTAAGGTTTGGTATGAAGATGATCCTTTTATTTTAGCAGCACAGGCAGAACAAGCATTTTACATTCCTGATCCTGCTAAGAAGAATTGGTCTATTGTACTTCCATCCAACAAGAATCGTCAAGCAGAAGTTGATTTTGAAAGTAATGAATATTTGAACATCAATAATGATGATCCTTCATTTGAGAATTTGTGGTTAGCAGAGATTGATATAGATGGAGATGCAGATGAAGATGAGGATGGAGATGGACCCCTATACGTGAGACATGATCATAAAGAGGGAACTCGGGTCAAGAGGAACACAATTCTCAATCCAACACGAATTCTGAAGAATAAAATTTTAAATCAGACAAGAAAAAAGAAAAGATAATGATTGCCTTGACTCATTTACTTGTACGTATGTTTTTATAAATTTCAAAATAATTTGCTTTCGTTGACATATAAGACCATTGTGCACTGATGTTTTGATTTGGTTTATTTCACTTGCAGGAGTATGGACTCACCACATCATGACATTGATGACGTTCCCAGTCCCGTACCTGATGACATTGATGACGTTCCCAGGCACATTGGTAGACAGAGATTTGAGGCGAACGTCAGACGTGGTAGGACAATTATGGCGAGGTTGATCAGACTGAGAAGTAACGGGATCAAGTTACAATTGGAGTGGAATGAAAATGGAAACCCGTTTGGGGAGAACAGTACCTCCTTAAATAACTTCATCGGGACTACGGTTCGAGACAGAGTCCCTATTACAGTTCAAAATTGGAAAATGGTAAAGAAAAGTTATGAGGATGTGATCTGGGCCGAAATACAGGTAACACCTTAATTATATATTTATTCGGTTTGCTTTGTTTCACTTTATTTCAATCTTACATATGATATATGTTTTTTGACTTGTTTACAGAGTATTTTTATTATTGATGATGATAGGAAGAACTTCGTAATGAGAAAAGCCGGAAAACTTATGTGAAAGTTTCGTTCTGATCTCGTCAAATATTTCTTGAGGGATGATAATGATGATATCATTACTACACCGCCTTATCCATTGTACGAAGGAATCATCACTCAAGCAATGTGGGATGAGTTTATCAAAACTCATACAACTCCTGATTTCTTGGTAAGGGGATTTGTTTATTTTTCCCTATTACGTGTAATGTACGTATTTGTAAGTAACATTTATATATTTATATGAATCATTTTGATCTAACTAGGAGTTGAGCGAGAAGAATCGAGCTAACGCGACCAACATGCCATACCGATACACACAAGGACCTGTTTCATACGCAATTTTAGAAAGAAAAATGGTACGAACTGATGATTATTTCATTCATAATAAAAATTGTATGAATATCATTTAACTTTGACTTACTTCGATGTGCAGATACAAGAATCAGGCTTAGATATTACACAGGTTCCACGACATGAGCTGTGGGTCCAGGGTGTCACAAATAAGAAAGGTGAAATCCGTAGTGAGGAAGCAAGAAGAGTAGCCGAATATTGTGTAAGTATTCAATTATATTATGCGTTCAATAAATAATTGGCTTTACTTAAATGAACTCCATTTATAATAACTAATTTTCATTGTAATTCTTTTTGGGAAAGCGACAAATGACACAGGAGGATCCTGCGTTGGCGACCTATGTTGGTCGGGACGATTTATTGAGCAGAGCGTTACCAGTACCCGAGTATGATGGTCGTGTTCGGGGTACTGGTTTTGCAGTCACCCCATCAGCATACTTCGGACGTCAGAAGCGCTCGAGTAGAAGTGATGTTTCCCACCTACGTGACGAGATGTCTAGCTTTAAGCATCAAATGCAAGAACTTCAACAACAAATGAGCTAAATTCACTGAACAAATGCGTTTGCTGCAAGAACAGAATGCGTTGTTAACAACGCAAATACAACAGTTGGTCCAGGGTAGGCCAACACCAAATGTTCCGTTCTGTGATAGCCCAAGTTTCAGAGATAGCTGCAATTCCATGCCTAAAGTCCCTTTTCCTTCAGTAATTAATTTCTTTTCTACTTAACTTTATGTTAAATTATAATTAAGCGAATTTAACATATTAACTCTATTTTTCGTAGGGCAAATTTCAATGCAAGCTATATGTCGAGCAAGCATCCAAGCACGCGGTTGCAGTAGGTGTTGCCTACAACACTGGTGAGGACATACTGCACAATTCACCGTTGCCCGATAACACACTCCGGGTTAGGGTTGACGTCTGCACGAACAAAGACGCCCTCTTACCGATCCCGTCTCAGGATGAGCAAAATAAGGTGGCAGATGTTGTAGGTGGCTATGTTGCTTGGCCAATAGGTCTTATCGAGCCATGTGGAAAGGTCGTTCATTCAAAATTCCCTGCACTTTTCCTTCGAACTTTCATCTCGAACTGTGATTTAATTTTCTGATTTGCGCAGGGTAAGATTTCAAAGTCTTCAACAACACAACCCAAGTCAAAAGCATCGGCCAGCCAATAGAGCAGAAGAAGACATACCTCATATCTCGATCAATTAACAATGATTGCACCACAATTGATGGTCTGAGGGAGTAGTGCCATTACGTATTCCAAGACATATCTACACTGTTGGTGGTCTAGTTGACTATATTACTGTCGAGGTCGTGCAGGATATATGTGCTCGTGATTGGGTTAGTGCTTCGGCTATCAACATCTAGATAAGGTACTTCACTATCATCGTTTATCACTGTTATTAATATATCTCGTTCCATTTCTTTTGTTTCTCATGACACTGTATGTTTTATACCAGGCATTTGGATGAGGACGTTTTAATGGATACACACAGGGTCCAATTCACATTTGTCAACCCTTTTCTCGTTGGTCATCATGAGGGTAAAATAGATGTGACTGCGCAGTCTAATGAGCTGAAAGATTACTTTAGCAAGAAAGCGACAGCAAATACATTATTTTTAGTGCCGTATAATGCGGGGTAAGTTATTATTGGTACAATTTTTGTTTTTATTGTTTAACTTCTATCATAACATGATTGTTCAAAAAATATTTTTAAAATATATTTTAGGCGCCATTGGATATTGATCGTTATCAATCCAGCGGAACCTTCAGGCCCTTGCATTTATTATGTGGATCCTCTGAAAAATGGTCTTCCACAAGACCGTTTTGATATGATGCTATTGATCAGTAGGTAAGTATACGTGCCTATGTATAAATATTTGCGAATGTGATTGAATAATCAAAAGTAATCATTTTCTGTTTCTTTTGTTAGCGCATTGACTGCATATCGGTCGTCTGTCATGTTAAACTATTCTAAAGCTACTGACCCCCGCCTTAGCTATCCTTGGAAGAAGATACAGGTATTGATATTTGACTTTACTTAGACTTTGTTAGTAAACATTTTTTATTCATAAACAGAGTTAAATATTGCATTATATTATTGTAGTGCCCTTTCCAACCTAATGACAATGATTGTGGGTACTATATCATGAAATTTATGAAGGATGTTATTATGCATGATCAACCATTTATTCCTCAAAAAGTAAGTCATTTAGTTGCACTTCATATTGTGTTGTAATGAAATTGAATTAGTGCCTGACAGTTATGTTTTACTGATTTTAATTCGTTCTAACTTGTGTCTGATTGTATATATCTGTAGTATTATGAAGATCAACGTTGTGACGCTTTGACAGACCATCAGGTTAATGAAGTGATCGAGGAATGGTGTGAATATGTGTTTAGGCAAATCCCTAGGTAGCTATATTTACTATTAAATTCACTAGCTGGTTTTTTTGTGTTGTTTCTAATTGCCAATATAATTGTTGTGTCATGCATGTTTGTTCAAGTTGAATTTGTTGTATTATATTTCATTCAGCTAGGTTTACAGTATATTGTATAACAATTTTCATTACTACTTTAGCTAATCAATCATTTGTTGGTATCATTTTAAAGTTATCTATTATTGTTCTTATTAAACCTTACAGACTATAATTATATATGCATGGGATAATTATATATGCATGAGGAAAAAATATGCTTAAAAAAAACCAATACGAAAAACCCAAAAAAATATGAGGAAAAAATATGCTAAAAAAAACCAGAACGAAAAATTAAAAAAAAAAGGACCTATTGTGGCGCCTGGCAGGAATAATAGGCCTACTGTGGCGCCTGACCGGCCAGGCGCCACAATAGGCCCACCCACCTGTGGCGCCTGGCCGGCCAGGCGCCACAGGAGGTAAGCTTCCTGTGGCGCCTGGCAGGTCAGGTGCCACAGGAAGTTATTTTTAAAAAAAAAAATTTAAAAATCTGTGGCGCTTCCAAGCGCCACAGCTTTTTTTAGTAGCGTTGAGAGAGGTGGCATTTCGCAAGCGCCACAGCTACTGCAATTATAAGCGCCACAGATTTGGTTTTTTGTAGTAGTGTGAGGTTAGAGAATAAGCCTGAGAGAAGTGGACTGCTAAGCCCCATTTTAGCAAGATCCCAAATTGTGATTAAGGGTTAATGACTTCAAAAGTGGATGTGGTTAGTGATAAATAACCCTTTTGGAGAATATGATGTGATTTGGCACTCGAATGTGTTTCGTGTGTTATGAGCAGCGCCGAAACCCTGTATTTGAGTTCAATTGTGGATTAACATCCAAATTGACTTAGAATAGAGGGAAGAATTGAATGTGAATTGTGTTGACATGTTGAGATTGTAGTGAAAACATGTCAATGTGATGTGAATTTGATTGATTTGGTGTTTCCAATGGATTCCTAGTGAAAATTTATGTAGGAATGATGTTTGGTATGAAAATGGAACCAATAAAAGCAAAGATGCAAAATCTAAAATTCTGTTCAGCGAAACTCTATTCTGGGCAGTCAGTTTGTGTGAACGTTTTGAATGACCAAGTGGTGTCTAAAAATTCTGAAACTTTCCTGTAATATCCCAAAAAGTGATTAAGGGCTAATGACTTCAAAAGTGGATGTAATTATTGTTGAATAAACACTTTTGAAGAATGTGTGATGGGAATTTGGATATTTTAATGATTCCAATGGATTCCTTGTGAAAATTTATGTGGGAATGATGTTTGGTATGAAAATGGAACCAATGGAAGCAAAGATGAAAAATCTAAAATTCTGTCCAGTGAAATTCTATTCTGGGCAGTCCGTTTGTGTGAACGTTTTTAATGACCAAATGGTATCTAAAAATTCTGATATTTTCCAGTCTTATAGTTCACATCTCAAGCTTCAAAATGGACATATAATTTGTTCCATTTCGTTTTGTGAACTAGGAGATATAACTGTCCAAAGTTTGGGATGGAAACTGAACTCTGTTTTGGGGCAGTGATGAGTTTTATGTAATTCTGGAATTGTGTGGTGATTTTTAGTAATGGAAAATATTTTTCCTACGAAGAGGACTTAAATATCTTTCATTTGGCTTTGGAATCACCTCATTTTGATTTTTCTAGAATTAGTTATGATTTTTCAAAGTTTGGGCAGAAAATCTGCCAGAAAATCCGAAAATGGGAATTATGACATCATCTCAATAAAAGATGACATCAGCATGGAATTAAATATGTTATCAACTTCCTCAGCTCATTTCTGTCGCACACAGCAGCTGAATGAGGAGTGAGAACATTGAGGTTTGTAGAGAGAGAAAGGAGAAGAAAAATCACAAGGTAAGCCGATTTCTCCGACGATTTAGCTTCTAACGCGTGTAACTCCAATCCTAAGCTACTCCTCTTTGTTCTTTAAGGTTTGGAAGCTCAAAATCTGTTGTTGAGCACTTAGGGTTTTCAGCAATATTTGGGAAAAGCTTGTGGGAGCTTGAGGTAACTTCCAAACTTACGTATATTGCTTATTCTGGCTGCTGTGGGCAATTTAATCGGTGAAATTTCACCGGATTGCCATTGGTTTTAAAGTTTGGAAATGATATGGCCTAGGGGTTATGCTGCTCAAATTGGGTTTTAATGTTAGTTTTAACCTAATGTAATGGTTAATAAAGTGGTTAGGAGTAGAAAGGAACGCGTTTACGGAGCCGAAATCGTAAAACCCCGATTTTCCCCGGGGAACTCATAAATCTCGGCCAGCTCTAGAAATGGGTCTTAGAGTTGGATTTTCAATGATTTGATGGTTCCATTGAGTTCAGGGGCGAAAATTAGGTGGGGTTATAGTTGGGCACTTTTTCAAAAAAGGCCGAGAAGCCATAATTACGGAAACACCCCTAAAACCCTAAAAGTAGGGCTGCCAAGGGCAATTTCATAATTTGACATTGAATTTGATAATTCTGAGTACGGAAATGGATTCCTTGGGCGGAAATATGTTAGGATAGCCCAGATTAGAATTTCGGGAAAAGTGCAACCGGACCGGGTATGGCGGGCCTAGGCCGGGTCCCCGGGGGTATTTTTGTAAATTTTCATTATAGACTCATATGGAACCTATTCTAAGTGTTTGAAAGTAGGAATTAGGGGTAGGAAATTAATCCACCATTCTTGATTTTGTTTATAGGCTTTGATATTTGCCGCCCTCGTGAGCCAACTACGCTGAAGGACGTCAGGAAAGGACAAGGTAGTGACTCTCTCTCTTATACTATGTGTAATGCTCTGTATGTGTGTGTTATCACTGTTCTGTGATGAATCTTTGATGCTGCTGCGGTTACAGCTGGTGATAGCTGTCGTTTACAGCGCAAGCTGTCGTTTACAGCGTAAGCTGTCGTTTACAGCATAAGCTGTCGTTATTGTGATTACAGCGTAAGCTATCGTGATTATGATTACAGCGAGAGCTGTCGTATTGTGTATCCAGCCGTGAGTGCTGTCGTTTGTGGTGAAAACCATGTATCTCTGAGATTGCTGCTGCTGTTGCTGTTTGTGATTTATATACATGCTTTGTGTTTATACATTGTGTGAGTGGTTTGTTACTACTGAGATTCTCTCGAATCTCATTCTTTCCTTTGACTAACATTTCAGACAGGGCGTGTGGTTCAAAGGAGAAGCGGCCAACCCGGAGCAATTAGGACCCTTGGGGGTATATAGTTGAGTTGGAAACGTTGGTTAAGTATTTTGAACTTGGGATTACTGTATATTCTGAATCAGGAACACTACATTCGATTTTGGTTGTGTAATCCCCTAGTGTATACTTATAAACCTTCAGGTTTTTATGCATAGAACCCGGGAGTTGCCGGGGATGCGGTTATACACTCTGATATGATTGAATGTACATTAACTGCACAGGTAATTATATTCGAATATTGAAATTGAGACCTGGATGGAAAAAAAAAAGAGTTTTGAAAGTTTTGTAAAAATTTTACTGTGAGACAGAAAGTTTAAAACGAGGTTAAAGAATCCAATGGTCTCTAATCCGATTTAAATATGTGCTATCGAATTATAATTACGTGTTTAAAGGCAGGGGGTTACATTTCCAGTCTTATAGTTCACATCTCAAGCTACAAAATGGACATATAATTTGTGCCATTTCGTTTTGTGAACTAGGAGATATGACTGTCCAAAGTTTGGGATGGAAACTGAACTCTGTTTTGGGGCAGTGATGAGTTTTATGTAATTCTGGAATTGTGTGGTGATTTTTAGTAATGGCCAATATTTTTCCTATGAAGAGTACTTAAATATCTTTCATTTGGCTTTGGAATCACCTCATTTTGAGTTTTCTAGAATTAGTTATGATTTTTCAAAGTTTGGGCAGAAAATCTGCCAGAAAATCCGAAAATGGGAATTATGACATCATCAAAATAAAAGATGACATTAGCATGGAATTAAAAGCAATTCCTTCATCTTCATCAGCCATTTCCTGACGCCATTTGAGAAACAAAAACGTGAGAGAGAGCTTGGAGAAAATAGGGAGAAGGAAGGAGAAAACTCGCGAGGTAGATCGATTTCTTCGGTGAATTCGTACCTAACGCGTATGATCCTTCTCCTAAGCTTCTCTTCTACATGGATTAATTTACTTGAAGCTTAATTTTGCTGTTTAAAAGTGGTTAGGGCTCAGCCAAATTGAGTAAAAGCCAGAGGGAGCTTGAGGTAACTTCCAAACTTTCGTATATTGCTTATTCTGGCTGTTGTGGGCAATTTAATCGGTGAAATTTCGCCGGATTGCCATTGGTTTTAAAGTTTGGAAATGACATGGCCTAGGGATTATGCTACCGAAATTGGGTCTTAATGTTAGTTGTAACCTAATGTAATGGTTAATAAAGTGGTTAGGAGTAGAAAGGAACGCATTTACGGAGCCGAAACCGAAAAACCCCAATTTTCCCCGGAATACTTGAGAATTTCGGCCAGCTCTAGAAATGGGTCTTAGAGTTGGATTTTCAATGATTTGATGATTCCATTGAGTTCAGGAGCGAAAATTAGGTGGGGTTACAGTTGGGCACTTTTCCGGAAAAGGCTGAAAAAGCATAATTGCGAAAATGCCCCTGAAACCCTTAAAGTGGGGTTGTCAAGGGTAATTTTGTAATTGACATTGAATTTGATAATTCCGAGTCCTGAAATGGATTCCTTGGGCGAAAATATGTTAGAATAGCCCATGTCAAAATTTTGGGAAAAGTACAGCCGGACCGGGTCCCTGGGGGCATTTTAGCAAATTTTCAATATAACTTCATATGACCCCCAGAAACACTATGCAAATATCTAAATAGTACATTTGACATTGTAGGATCGAATGTGAAGCCCCGAGTTGTTGGCACGTAAATCGAGGAGAAAAGACTAGAGGTAGGGAACTTATCTCTCCTGCATGCTCTGATAACTGTATTAATGTGTTGAAGCATGTTATTGCTTTGCTTGATTATGTGGAACATGTATGAATAATTTAAAGCTATGTTTCAATATATTCTATGGCCATATGTGTATCGTTCGAAGCATTGAGCTTACAGATTTGTCATTGTATGTGTGCATGAGTTATGTGATGCAAGCATGTCATGCATTAAACACTTATCTTGCCTGCATATTGATAATGTTTCCCTACCAACAATTTAGACAGGGCAAGTGGCTCGTGGAGGGAGCGGCTAGGACTCCTTCGAGATGAGATTGTGTAATCCCCATTTGAAGAATTGTAATGGGCAATTATACCCTGTGTATCTTTAGCAAAGGTATGTACCCGGGATTGCCGGGATGATTATGTTGTGCACTCTGATATTTATATGAATGTGATTTATCTTCGCGTGGTAATTGTATTCGAAATGTGAATATGAGACCAAGTTTATAAATGATTTCGAAAGGTATTTTTGAAAACCCCATCATGTGATGGGTTAGTAAATGTTATTTGATTATTATTGGTCTCTATTTCATTTTAACCGCGTATTTCGGATAAAATTACGGTGGGGGTTACAATATACACACCCCACACTTGTCAAAAGCCCATTTCACAAGAATTTCAAATGCTATGCTAATCTTCAAAATTAGGTAAAAGCACTTTATATATCATTACAACACATGTTAAGTAGCTAAAGAACTTCATTTATCATGTTTGAATGTAAGGTTGGTTATTTGGCTAAAGAACAACATTAGGTAACAGCACTTCAACGATATAATTGCAAGGTTGGTTATTTGGCTCTAGCTAAAGAAAATGAATTCATTTATCATGTTTGAATGTGCATGTGAGATGTAATTTCAACCATATTTAAAGCAAGTTATAGAGTGACAACTTAATAGGTGAATATCACATACAAGAGAAATAATCATTATAGGCTTAAAAATTTAAACGTAGCTCATTCAATTTCAAAATTCATCACCAATTGCAACAATCAGTTATTCATTCATGCTATAAAATCTTTAAATTCAATTTATCCATACTTAAAACTTATATACTTCTTAAGATCATTATAAAGCACTTAAACATGATGATTTTTGTTTTTTACTTTTACTCTTTATTTTCTTTTTTTTAAGAAAGGAACAAAAACATACAACTAATGAAATGTGTCTTAAGAGTTAAGAATAACTCCTTACTCTGCCATTTTTTTCACACTCCATGCATCTAATGGTTTTTTCTAACCAACTATTTTTTCCCTCCCCCGACATAAATTAAACATTATTCTCATTGTCTTTTAAAGCTTAGAGAAAGATTTTTTTAAAACACAAACACATAATACACCAAAATGCTAAAAGTCAAACCAAAAGATTAAGGAGAGTTACAACCGAAAAGTGATGTCTAGATTATGCTTCTGACTACTATCTGAAGATTGCCCACCTACTTGCTTGACTAATAGATCTAGTTTAGGTTCATAGGTTTGCAATTGATTGAGCAGCTGATCAGCAATTGGTGCAGAAATTATAGAATGGTGAGTTGCTTGAGGTATGAATCATGTTTCCATAGCATGATCAAAAAAAGACAACAGATTATCATAAAAACCATTCACATTTAACAATCCTAATGACTTTTTGTGAAAGTTTAACTTAGCCTAATATGCAACTCTAGAAATCCCATCTAATGTCTCTAAACCACCAGGTAGAGCGATAAAAGCTTCAGCATGGTAGAACATTCTTCCCACTCGTTCAGGCAACTCAAAACCTATAACTCTTGTCCTAAGGAAAAGGTGTGATCTTCCAACTCCTTCACCCTTACACCCCTTGCTTCCATTCATGGATGTAGAAACGGCCACACTTCCCCTTAGGCCTGGGATACCCCTTCCGTATACAAAGTTTATCTTTCTGGTAGCTAATGCAATTTCAAGTTCTTTTGCTGTAGTTATAAACTCTCTATTCTTGCTCGAATCAGTTTCACAAAAAATGCAGATAGATGTAAATCTCCATTTTTGTGTGATACCCATTTTCTCTTTCTTTCTCTCGGACCATTTGTGTTCACAAGTAGAAGAATGCATATTTATAAGAGGAAGAGTACATATTTATATTACTAAAACAACGACAACAAAATCATACAAATCACACATTTTTCAAAGAAGTTTGAAAAACATTTTTTACACGAATGACCAGCATAATTTAGGTGAAGAAATTAAACAAAAAGAGTAAGAAAAGTTAAAAGTTACTGAAAGGATAAAATAAATTACACACAAAGCTGCTGAAAAGATAAGACAGATTAGACAAAAGCATGATTATGTACAGTAGTTATGATTTTGGCTCATACTTCCTCTTGTTTTACGTCCAGTAATGGCTTAAAAGCTTTCTATGAATCAAGGATTTTCTTCCCATCCAGTTTCCTTATAAACTGAAAAACAGGGTCTTTTAACGTCAAATTCCCAGGATAGTAGTGCCATTTTTCTTTATTGAATATGTCCACTAAATCAAGAAGAATACGATGAACATCACCACTAGGATGCGTCTCAAGAGTTTGAATAATATCATCCTGTGACTCCTTACTCAATCAATCCTTTATAAATTTAATTTTATCTTCACAATTTATAGAAACCATACCTTTGCTCCTACAGCGTTGATCACATGTCCACCTTACACATTTATGGTAGATATTCATTCTTTTAGCTCTTCTCTTTTTAGAGTAAGAACTTCTTCCCATTTGTGGGGAAGGTTTAACAAATGATTTATGAATCTCACTTGCTAAACGTACCTTAGCTTCAATGATCCAGTGTACGTCCTCAGGAAGGCCCAAACACTTGAATATCTTCACCCTTTCAAGTCAACTGCTATAGATCTTCCTGAGCATATCTTTGGGAAGTGTAGGGAACTTGTTCTAAAGCTTTACAAGAGATTCCTCCATGGTAACTTAAAATGAAACCAATAAAAACTAAAATTCTCAATGCAGTGCAGTGTGTTTCAGTGAGTAAGAAAGAAAAAATGAGAGACTTGGAAAGAAGTTTTGGGTTGCCTCCCAAATAACCACAATTCTTTAACGTCTTTAGCTAGACAAAGACCAAACCACTTAACTTTTTTTTCGTTTATTTTACTTTTATTTTTTTATTGTAGCTACCAAAGTGGAAAACATCATTAGGGGCTACTAGAAATCATGTAAAATTCACAAAAAAACATCAAACCAAACCTTGGGTTGCCTCCTAAGCAGCACTAAATTTATAGTCTTCAGCCAGACATTCCAAACACAAACTCCTAATCAAAAGTATCAAACACCATGATTATCTCGTCTTCATTTCTTTTCAAGCAACAAGGGTTCAGACACAAGAAATGATCATTCAAAGTAATTAATTATACTTCTTCAATCATAGACAATTTTAGAATACAATTATTTACTGAATTCAAATAAAGCACAACATGCATATATTTGCAAATAGATTTAGGAGCTTTCAAAATTTTAGAGCATCCCACAAAATCCACTTGACTCTTATCAGTAAGAGTTAACACTTCAATAGGAGAGACATGAACAACAACTTTTGGAACATCCGTATTAATTTCAACATCAAAATGATAGGAATTAGGTTTAACAACTGGAACCTCTTCTAGACTACGCCTACTATTCTCTCCAAAAGTGATTTCAAGTTCCTTATCACATTCCACAAGAGCTAAGGTTTCATTCAACTCCACACCCATAATAATCATCATCAACACAAGAAATTGTCATCATACTTAAAGAATTATCTTGCCTCATAATCTTAAGTGACGAAATAATTTAACTCAAATATATTCCAATATTTTGGATACTTGACTCAGCTCTAATGGTAAGTTCCTTTTGCTCTCTACTAAATTTCTTTATTGATTCTGCAAACTCCTCACATAATCTTTCTAAATTAGACTTTTCCTTATACTCAAGAGTTTGTTCTTCAATATGTGGATAAGAGTATAAAGGAGGATTAGGACAATACCTGATATATGGATCAAAAAAGTCTTGTTGCTCTAAAATTCCACTAGGATAAAAGGAATGATCAAAACAAATTTGGTTCATATTGAAATTGTCTCTCACATAATGACTGGTGGTGCAATATGGATAATGCTCATAAGAATGACACTCTCCATAATAAGCACCAGAAAAATAATTATAAGGAGAAGAATTTTCAATCCAATCAGCATTTATATTTTTGTTTCTTATTCTATCCACACGCATTCCTGAAAAAGAATAAGAATCTGACAATTTATCACTAATTAAACCAAACGGATGCTATGAATAATCCATTTTTTTAATTTTTTAAAATCTTTAAATTTAATTTTTAAAAAAATTTACATGAAGACTAAATTAGTATTAAAATTACTTGGTATTGATATTAATGAAAACAATCCTCGGCAACGGTGTCAAAAACTTGTTACGCATGTAAGTGATTTATTAAATAGTGCAAGTGTACACTATCGTAATCGAATAATACAAAAGTGTGTAGAGTATCATTCCCATGAGTGTAATACCCCAGATTTTGAGACTCGAGGCTAGAGAATAAGCCTAAGATTATTGGATTGCTAAGCCCCAGTTTAGCAAGATCCCAAATTGTGATTAAGGGTTAATGACTTCAAAAGTGGATGTGGTTAGTGATAAATAACCCTTTTGGATAATATGATGTGATTTGGCACTCGGATGTGATTCGTGTGTGTTATGAGCAGCGCTGAAACCCTGTATTTGAGTTCAATTGTGGATTAACATCCAAATTGACTTAGAATAGAGGGAAGAATTGAATGTGAATTGTGTTGAGATGTTGAGATTAATGGAACCAATTGAAGCAAAGATGCAAAATCTGAAATTCTGTCCAGTGAAACTCTATTCTGGGCAGTCTAAAATTCTTGAAACTTTCCAGTAATATAGTTCACATCTCAAGCTTCAAAATGGACATATAATTTGTGCCATTTCGTTTTTTGAACTAGAAGATATGACTGTCCAAAGTTTGGGATGGAAACTGAACTCTGTTTTGGGGCAGTGATGAGTTTTATGTAATTCTGGAATTGTATGGTGATTTTTAGTAATGGCCAATATTTTTCCTATGAAGAGGACTTAAATATATTTCATTTGGCTTTGGAATCCCCTCATTTTGAGTTTTCTAGAATTAGTTATGATTTTTCAAAGTTTGGGCAGAAAATCTGCCAGAAAATCCGAAAATGGGAATTATGACATCATCAAAATAAAAGATGACATCAACATGGAAATTAAAACATTTTCTCATCATCTTCAGCTCTGATTTTCGTGCTGAACCAGAAGCCAAGAGAGAGAGAGAAAGTTTGAGAGCTTTTAGAGAGAGAAAGAGAAGAGAACTTACAAGGTAGGTTGATTTCTTCGGTGAATTCGTACCTAATGCGTATAACCTTGTTCCTAAGCTTCTCTTCTATGTTATTTAAGGTGTTTGAGAAGCAAATTTGGTGTTCAAGAGGCTAGGGTTTTCAGCCAAGTCATGGAGAAGCTATTAGGAGCTTCAGGTAACTTCCAAACTTTCGTATATTGACTATTCTGGCTACTGTGGACAATTTAATCAGTGAAATTTCGCCGGATTGTCTTTGTTTGTAAAATTTGGAAATGTTGTGTTAGTAGTGTTATGCTGCCAAAATTTGTACTAAATGGTAGTTGTAACCTAATGGAATAGTCAATAAAGTGGTTAGGAGTAGAAAGGAACGCATTTACAGAGTCGAAACCGAAAAACCCCAATTTTTCTTTGGGAATTGAGAATTTCGGCCAAGGCTAGTTTGGAGGGGTTAGAGATGGATTTTCAATGATTTGATGATTCCATTGAGTTCAGGAGCGAAAATTAGGTGGGGTTATAGTTGGTCACATTTTCGGAAAAGGCTGAAAAAACACAATTACGAAAATGCCCCTGAAACCCTTAAAGTGGGGCTGCCAAGGGTAAATTTGTAAATTGACATTGAATTTGATAATTCCAAGTCCGGAAATAGATTCCTTAGGCGAAAATATGTCATAATAGCCCATGTCAAAATTTCAAGAAAAGTACAGCCGAACCGGGTACAGCGAGGCCGGGCAGGGTCCCCGGGGGTATTTTAGTAAATTTTTAATATAGCCTCATATAACCCCCAGAAACACTATGGAAGTGTCTAAATAGTACATTTGACATTGCAGGATCAAATGTGAAGCCCCAAGTTGCTGGCACGCAAATCGAGGAGCAAAGACTGGAGGTAGGGAACTTATCTCTCCTGCATGCTCTGATAACTGTATTAATGTGTTGATGCATGTTATTGCTTTGCTTGATTATGTGGAACATGTATGAATGATTTAAAGCTATGTTTCAATATATGCTATGGCCATATGTGTATCGTTCGAATCATTGAGCTTATAGATTTGTCATTGTATGTGTGTATGAGTTATGTGAGGCAAGCATGTCATACATTAAACACTTATCTTGCCTACATATTGATAATATTTCCCTACTGAGATTCTCTCGAATCTCACCCTCCCCTACCAACAATTTAGACAAGGCAAGTGTCTCGTGGAGGGAGCGGCTAAGACTCCTTCGAGATGAGAGTTGGTAGTTGGTTATCAATGAGTTGTGAAGACTGTATATGATTCGGTTCAATATAGAGTTATAAATTTGAGATGAGATTGTGTAATCCCCATTTGAAGAATTGTAATGTGCAATTGTGCCCTGTGTATCTTTAGTGAAGGTATGTACCCGGGATTACCGAGATGATTATGTTGTGCACTCTGATATTTATATGAATGTGATTTATCTTCACGTAGTAATTGTATTTGAATTGTGAATATGAAACCAAGTTAATTAGATTTTAAAAGGTATTTGTGAAAACCTTATCTCAAGGATGAGATTTTAAATGAGTTTTGATTATTATTGGTCTCTATTTCACTTTAATCGCGTATTTCGGATATAATTACAGAGGGGGTTACAATGAGGATTGACCACTAAGTACCAAAATGATTATTTTAATTCTATTTAGTCGATCGATTAGTTGGTGATTAAGAGTACAGAATAAAAGAAAAACAATTAAATATGAGTGCAGATAATATGAAAGCAACTATGAGAAAAAGCCCTAGGGATTAGACTTCACTAAACATATTTCAGATTGAATCACTTATCTATTCTAACTCAATTTACCCCACATGATTGATAGTCGAGTTTTCCTAATATAATTACTAGCCTCTTTCAAAATCAAGCAATTCTATAATTAATTGCTAATCCAATATATTCCTATATGAATTTAAACAATTAATTATGCATTAAGATTTATGGTACTCAGTAAGACACAACTCTTATGAATGTATTCCTATTTGATATACAAGTCATGGTTTTAATTATAGGATCTACACACATACATCTCCTTGCGGTCTCAACATACATATTTAAATCATTCAAAAGATGACCAATCAATTGAAAACATTAAGCACAATAATTAAAACTCAATCATGAAGGAAAAATTAAAACTAGATTTAATAAGTTAAGATTCAATCCGTCATTATTAAGTTACGTCATCACCCTAGGAAAATAGAAATTTAGCTCATGATGAAATTAAAAAAAACCAAAATAAATTGAAAACTTCATAAATATTGCATAAAACTTGAATGAAAATCTCATAAATTCTAAAATATAAATATACAACCAAAAGTTACATGAAAAAAGCAGAAATCTAGCCTTCCTTGTAGGAGGTAAAATCTTCCGTGTGGGTGGCAACCTATACCATCCATGTAGGAGGTCTACCTTTACCATCTATATAGGAGGTCTACCTAAGCCTTCCAAGATGGAGGCATTCGAAAAGAAATACAATGCATGAAATTAAAATCTAAGAAATAACACAATTTATTCAGAATTGTCAGAGAAAAGATATCTCCCTATCAGAGAAGGAAACCTCTACTTCTCTCTCTCTTCCTCCATAAATGCTTGGCCAAGGATCTCTATTTCTAGGGAAAAAATGCATTGCTACAGTAACAAAAACATGGTGGCTACAGCGATAAGCGCGTTTGCTACAGTACTTCCATCCGATATAATGATTTCGTCATGAATGGTACCATCATGAATAGTGACGCAGTGAATAGTTATCGATGCTACAGTAATTGACCTTTTTCAATCCCATCGGTCTAATTGTTGGTCTCCTTTCTCCTCTTATTGTGTGGCTATCAAAAGAGAAAACAAGTAAATATTATAATAGTAATAAAAATATTTATGCCAAAATCATCCTGTATTTATCAATTGCACCTAAATTTATTAAATTAATCTTAAATATCATCCGCAAAGTCATCATAGAAGGGAAAATAAATATGCAAATATTTTACTTATCATCTAATAATAAATTTTTAGTGATTTTAATTCGTTGTGTGCATGATTGCATATATATAGTATTATGAAGATCAACTTTGTGATAGTTTGATTGACCATCAAGTCAATCAAGCCATCGAGGAATTGTGTGAATAAGTGCTTAGGCAATGCTCTAGCTAGCTAGCTACTATTTATATAGCTAGGTTGTTTCTTGCCTATTGCTTTGTTGTTTATTTAAGTAGAATTAGTTGTATTTCATTCACAGTTGTTGTAAATATATTTAGTAGTGATTTTGTTAATTAGTTATTTGTTTATATCATTTTAGAGTTATTTCATTGCGATTTGCTTTTCTTCATTTTGTTCTGGATATAGAAATTTGTGTCTAAAGTTTGCTGTCGACTGTAATTATAGGGTTCTAAATTAAAAATATGAAATATTTATTTGAAAAAAAATACTTCCAATTTGGCATCCTTAGAAAAGTGCCACTGGAAGCAAAATTAAAACAAAAATCACTTCTTGTGCCCCTTCCCTGAGGAAGCACCACACAAAGCAAATTATTTTTTTAAAAAAAATGTGCCACAGTAAGTTTAAAAAAAATACATGTGGTGGCACTTATGGAAATGCCACAACTTCTTTTAGTGGCGATAGGATATGCGGCTCTATCTGCCTTTTTTTGTTATAGTGTTCAACTATCATTTTTGTACTTTCATGAATTTTACCTCGCAATACATCATTGTGTGCATTATTAACTGTTAATTTTTAGCATTATATGTTCTTATGTGACCTTTGCTTCGATATCTATCACATTTATTCGCTGTAATAGTTATTTATTAAGGGTTATATATGCCCGTATATATTGCAGTGATTTCTTTAAATTGAATAAAATAGTAGATAACTAGTTTATGGGGGAAATAAAAAAAAATCTTATATTTTACACTAAAAATAAAAGAATACATGTCATAGTTTCATTTGCTATAAAATATAGGGAAAATTGTGAAAAAATACCTCACTGGAAACTTATTTGTCAAATGGGACCTTCACGTGCAGAATATCTTCCCCTATATGCAAAATATCTTCCTTGTGTGTAATATTCTTCCCTATGCGTATGCAAAAAATCTTCCCTACGTGTGCACAAATCTTCCCTCTGTATGCAGATATCTTCTCAGGTCTCATTTGACAAATAAATTGCCAATGACGTCATTTTTAGCAATTCTCCGTAAAAAATATCATAAATGAGTTTTTTTATTGTGTGAAATCGATTTCAAAATTATTATTAATGATATTTGAAATTTAAGAATGCTTGGTCAACTGTATAGTTATTATTTAAATAGGCTGAATTAGCAGTTGGTGGCACTAACGATATTAAAATTATAAGATTAAAAGTATACTTTATAAAATTAAAAAACATCAAATTAAAAAAAATTCAGAAATAAAAATAAAATCACATGCAAACTTAAAGGATTAAAAATATATTTTAACCTTATAAATATGTTATAAACAAGTTGCCAAGTTGTACAAGTCACTTGGTGATGCGTCATATTCACATTTTCAACATATACCTAGCTAAAATGGGTTAAACCAGCAAACCAGTTCAAATCGTACACTCATTATTGGTTGGATCATACAAGATACGTAGCAAGGGGTAACAACTAGTGTAAAAATGGCTGGAAGTGAGATACAGGTATTTTCTAAGTGTATGGGTTTTGCAGAATGTATGGAGCCCTCTAAAAAAAATAGAAGAAAACTGAAGAAAACACTCAAAGTAGTCTTCGAATGAAACATTTTAGTTAATAATTTATCTAAAGATTTGGTGGTTAGGAGAGCACAATAGCATTATGTGATCCATAGCCAACTCCACCTAGTGGAATAAGGTTTGTTGTTGTAATTTTTATATTTATTTTAAATAACTTTTTAGTTTAATATATGTAAATTTTCAAATAAAGATATCCATATAACTATCACTTGTCAAAAAAATAAATTTATCTTTTAAAAATTATTGATTCAGTATTTTAAATTTGGATCATTCATATTAAACTTGAACAGTATAGATATTAGCATTGGGAGTGCTCATCACACTAAATGAGAAACCGCCCATTTGTATAAAGCACCTGCAACAACTTTATTATGAATAGAAATTTAAAGGGGGAGTCTATCTAAAAGACTAGTGTATGGGGTGAAAAAACCAGACTTATGAGCCTCCATGTGGTACTCATAAGAGACTCAAATTATTGGTTATATGGTGAATGATCAAAGAAAGTTCCAATATCAATAGATTATAACCATTTATTTCATCGACATATCCTTGTCACAGCATCATAACTCTTATTATCAATATAACACAGATGATATTCTCAAACTTCACAGCAGAAACTTAGCTAGCCAAGAAGTTTGACGCCAAACTTCTCATCTAGATGCTCATTTCGGCATCACCATCATTAACATTAGCCTTCTGGAACACAACTCTGAGTGTCTGAAACTGACCAGGATTTGCAAGACCTACATACCGTTTTCCATTGTCACCATAAGAAAATACATCAAGATCCTGACATACAATAGTCTCAGGGTTTGGGCAGAACTTGAGTTTATAAGCACCCTCGAATTCTGCTTTCTCAATCGTAAACCAGTTGAGATTATCTTGGCCGCTCCCTCCAACGCCATTGGTACCCACATTCAATGCTTCACTTATAAACTTGGTTAGTTTCCAAACCCCAGAATCAGCACAAGTTGTAATCTCGTCGCTAAACTCGATGTTGAGACTTCTGGAGGTGTAAACGACATGATTCGCAGAGTTCAAAGGCAAGAACTTTACTGGTTTGCCTTTGGAAGCATCATGCCTTTCTTGCACAACGACATTGGGGCAGCGGTCGTTTCCAAAGGTGTCAAAAGAAAGACCGCCACCTTTTTCTTCGGAGACCGACAAGATGTAATAGCTCTCACCGGCTTTTAGCTTTTCGCCGGAGATATCAACCACTGGTTCCGACGTGGCTGCCCTTGCCAGTGATGGTTTTGTGGAGAAGGCGAAGAGGAAAAAGAAGAGAGTAACTGTTGCTAAGGCAGGCTTCATATTGCTCTGGATTTCGGTGAAAGTATTTTAGTGTTGTGTTGAACTGGTCAGCATGGAGCTCAAATTTATAGAGAATTTTCACAGTATTTGCTTCTATTATTAGCTTAAAGTAATTGTACTATGCTGTTAGCTTCGAGGATCACGTGGGTGTAGCACCTTCAGTTTGTTTGATTTAGATTAAATTAATTTGGACCGCACGGTCAGAAAAATTATGGAATTGCCCCGACGACACAAAGGACACATCTAGCGTGGCTCTGATCAAAGGGTCTCTCACTAAAAAAAAACTGTTTTTGTTAAATAATAGTAAGACGGACATGAATAATCCTATATATGTCTTCAATCTTTTACTCAGAATTTTTTTTTTGTAATATAAAACCATTTTATTTGTTTTTTTATCTTTTACCGCGAAAGCGGCACCTTTTTTGAAAGATATATTATTATTTAATTTCTGCGCATCCGAGACTCCATTTGTTGCTTTGCCCTTTTGGTCACATGCTCCTTTCATTTTCTTATAAAGCAAAAGTGGAACCGATACATTGAACCACGTTTAATTTCAAAAAGAGATTTCACCATCTTCATTTTTGTCGTAACATAATAATTTTTTGATCAATAGTCGTCACATAATAATTGAATGAGTTGTAATTTCTAGTTTGGAAATTTTTTTAAAAAAAATAAAAGTGGAATCCTTTGCTTTTTTTACATTATTTGATTTTTTTAATTAAGATGGAAGAGAAATTAATAATTATTTATACATATAAATTCATGGGTGTTGTGGTGATTGACGCGTTTTGAGGATGAAATCAAATGATTTTGTTACAAAAAACAAATGAATTTGTTAAACACAATGTTGCGATTAGGGTTTTTTAAAACTGCAACTAGATATTATTTTATTCTGTTTCCTTAGTATATATTCACGTTTAAATTTTGACAATATTAATAGTATTAGATCTTTTTTTTTTCTGGCAACAATAGTATTATATCAAGTGGAGGGATTTCATTCTCTTTAATTAAAATTAAGGGTTCAAACATTTTAAGTAAAAAAAATTATGTTTGGAACGGCCTAACAATACTTGACATGTATAAGAAAAAAAATCAAATATAGTATTAAATACTTGATTAAAAAGAACATTATTTGATGGAAAAATACTATTTCAGCTTTTTTTTTTAATGAGAACCACCGACATTTTTTGATGAATACGAGTGTTCTCGACCATTTTCCTTGTTTTCTATTTGATTATTGGTGTTGCTTTTATGACTTTTGTCCGTATGGGCATTTTGGTAGAGTTCTAAGCGATTGTTTGATACTATTTGTTTTCATGTTGCTTTCTAGAGTAATTTTTTTAAAATAAGTTTTAAAAATAAAAAAGTGTGCTTCTCTCCTCATTCTCTAATTTTGTAGGATAAAAGGTAAAAACATAAGAAAGATGTTATGAATGATCCTTTCTTTTGTTTTGTTTCTTTTTTGTTTCTTTTTTTTTTCTGCAGATACACATAACAAAACAAGCCCTTAATTTTTTATGATGTTTAGTACTTTTGTTTCCTTGCTACTATTTTTTTATTTTGAAATTGCCTTTTACCTATGAACGGATCTTATCCACGTTTTAGAGATGTGTACCTTTAATCTGAATTGTCCATATCTAAGCTTGGGTAAACAATTTTAAAAGATAATCTCAAAGTTTTTCTTTCTAGTTATTTATAGATTTGACATTATTTAATGTATTTTATGTGTGTTTCTTATTTCATTGCGGAACATTATTGTTTTTCAGTTTTTCTAAATTGGAGATCTTGGCATATATCTCAAAATTGTGTGAATAATATGTTATGACTTTTTTCTGCACAAGTCAAAAGTGATCAACATAGAGTAAATTGGGTGGAAATACGCTCAACTCTGTACTATTAAGTGTGTGTTTGGGATAACGATGGGAAAAAATGATTTATTGTGATTCTGACTTATTAAAAATGACTTTATAGAAAAGTCAATTTGTGTAATATGATTTATATTTGGATGAGCGATTGAATAAGTGATTTTCCATAAGTCAAAACTTGTTTGGATTGGTGATTACATTGGTGCTTTTGTGTTAATTATAAGAAAACAAGATATTTAAAATTAAAAACAAGGGGAAATTAAAAATTGAAGTTAGAAAATGAAATGCCAAAATACATAATTTCACAAAAAAATATTACATAACTAATTGGATCACATGTCTCATACAAGTTGATCTCTAATCATGTCAGAATGCGATTCATACGGGTTAAAGATGTCCAGCATCATTGGTCGACGAAGCCGTATCTTCTACAGTACTCCCTCTAATCCATAATATAGGAAACTTCAACTAATTCACGGGAACCAAGAAATGATAGTTAACTTAATAAATAGGGAAAATCCTAGATAAATGACCACAAAATGATGAAAAGACATAGAAGTGATAGAAGATTCTGAAATACTGCAGAGGTGACAGGTGACTGAGCAAGGATTTTCATTTTGGGATCAAAAGACGGGTTTGCCCTGATGAGCTGAAAAGGAAAGAAGAGAGAGATATGTGCAGAAGTGACATGGTGCAGTTGTAAAATGAGAGTGAAGGAGCAAAGCAAGCCAGCAAAATGTAAGGCAGCTGAGGTATATGCAGATAATCCCTTGCCTCATCAATAATTATTAATTATTCTTCCTCATTGTCATTTGCATTTACGTGGGAAGTGAGCATTTCGGAGCTGGGTAGTACTTGGGTTGGAGGGACGTGATGCTTGGTGTTAGTGCAGGGGTAAAATTGCTGATGCTGGGTGAATGTGGTAGAAGATGGCGATGGAACATGAGGTGAGTTAGAGCTATAAGAGTGAAGAGAAAAAATAGGGTGGATTTTATAGGAAATGAGTAAGAGGAAGCTGACAAACCATAATGCAGAGCTATTAAACACTGAAGTACACAGTTAGTTTTCTTCTTTTTACTGATACTGTGTGCATTTATTTGTTGCAGGGGAAGTAACAAAATGGATGAAAATAGTAGGGGAAGTTAAGCGAAGGAGTTGTTTTGTTATTTTCATGTAGGTGGAAATTTTGAAAGTAATGATGATGGTGAAGTTAAGTACATTAGAGGTAGTGTGAAGGTAAAAATGCTAAGAGAAGGGATAAGGCTGGAAGAATTAAGGGAAATCATTGCAACATGGATAGGTGATGTGGGGAGTAGTTGTGAAATTAAATATAAAGTTATGTTTGATTAGAGGACTTTAATTGATCTTGATAGTAATAGAGAAGTAGGAAATTTGTTTCAGTTCAATGACAGCAGAGCTCGTGTGTTTGCAACCCATAAGGATAATGTGAACCAACCTTTGCGATATGATCTGTAAGCTAGAAAAAGTTGTAATGAATATGTTGGCATTTTGTAAGCAAATGTCGGTAATCGTTAATGAGATTTTGTAATATTTAATGCAAGATTGAGAGATTCTTGCAATAGTCACTAGAAGTAGAGGTTTATCCCATGAGTGATTGTAGTGATCTTCAGCTTGTGTCAGTTGCATTTGATGGTGGCAATCTAAGTTATGACACTGAACAAACACATGTCAGTGAGATGAGGCATTTGAAATGGGGTGGACTAATTTCAGGAGTTGGCCAACGTTTTCCACATGCGGATGCATTAAGAGGAGCTTTGTACAAATATAGCATCATGTATAAGTTTTTGCCCAAATATGAGAAGAATTCCAGGGAGAAGATATATGTTAAGTGTAAAGTAGAAAGATGTCCCTAGAAATTATGTGCAAGTGGAGATGGCAAGAGTGGAACAACACTTCATGTCACCAAATTTATAAGAGATCATGTGCATAGTGCGCAAGATAATTTGGAATTAATTGGGCATGGTGCGAGATCTAGTCTGACATCATCAATAATCATTGAGGAGGTTAGGAACCATATAGAGAAACGTTCAACTGAGATTATGAAGACTTTGCAAAGTGAGTATGGCGTTAACCTAACATATAAACAGGCTATAGGGCAAAGGAGAAGGCAATGGAAGACATTTATGGTAGACCAGAACTGTCACATCTCCCCTTCAGCCAACCGGCCTACCACACCACTGGGCTCCAACCCAGGGAGTGGAAAGGATGCTGGACCCACCGCAGCGCGGTCCATTGGGCTTACGGGCCCAAGACTCACAAGAGTCTCTCGCTCCCCTCGCGAGATTTTTCGCCTCCGGGGGAATCGAAGCCACTACCTGGGGGTAAGTAGCGCCTCAATCCATTCCCACTACCACTTGAGCTAATGTAACCCCCTGCCGTAATTAATATCCGGATTACGCGATTAAGGTGAAATAGAGACCAATAAGATAAAACATCATTTACAAACCCATCAACCTGACGGGGTTTTCACAAATGCATTTCAAAATCATTTTAAAACCCGGTCTCACATTCACACTCCGAATATAATTACTATGCGAAGATAAATTACATTTATACAATTATCAGAGTACGCAATATAAATTCCCGACAATTCCGGGATCATATCTTCGCTCAATACTCATAAGGCATAATAGCCCATACAACTCATTCAATAGGGATTACACAAATCTCTTTCGAATACATACTCCAAATACTGGTCCAAACATACACATACATAATCCCAATTACGTATTGATAACCAACCACTAAGCTCTCACCCATAAACGAGTCCTCTTCGTCCTTGGATGCTTGCTCATCCTCAATCTTCCTTCCTTGTCTAAAATGTTGATAGGGGAGGGTGAGATTCTGGGGAATCTCAGTAGGAAAACAAATACCAATATGCATGCAAGATAAGTATTTAATGCATGACATGCTTGCATCACAATAACACATGCTCACATAATGATATATCCTCATGCTCAATGTTCACACAACATACTCATGGCCATAGTATAAATAGAACAGAGCTACAATCATTCTCATATGTCTCACATAATCATGCAAAGCAATAACATGCATCAATACACAAATACAATTATCAATACATGCAGAAGAGGTAAGTTCCCTACACTCTTTCCACATAAGCTCCAGCTCCGGCTGCTCACGCTCAGGGAAATCATCAAATCCTATAACCAAGATCAAGGACATAGGATTAATCCCTTTTCCAATTCCTTAACTTTTAGACATTCAAGTTGGTTATCATTATTGCCCTTTAAGTGCCCTCAAAGACCTCAATCCATAGCTCTAAAGGGTTGAAAAACTATCCCCAAAGATCCCCTTTTGAACACTCAAACTTGATATTTTTCACTGCCTCACTCGAGCACAGAAGCTCTCACTCGAGCACAAGTACGGACATCACTCGAGCACAAATGCTCTCACTCGAGCATTGGTACAGACAATACTCGAGCATAAGAGAAAGTGAGACAGAAAGCACATGCCCGAGAGCACAACCCTTACCTGAGGCACAAGCTCACTCGAGCACAAATCCTCACTCGAGCATAAGGCCAAAAGCCTCACTCGAGTACCCGTGAGAGAAATCCAGGAAGTGAGGACCCGAGAGCCCCCAACGCTCTCCAAGCACTGGATCACTCGAGCACACTACTCTCACCCGCGAGCACACACCTCTCACCCGCGAGCACACCCGCGAGCATATGCCTCTCACCCGCGAGCACACACGGCTCACTAGAGCAGATGCCCCCCACCAGCGAGTGAGAAGGCACACTTCTTGCACCTTGCCCGCGAGTGAAGACCAGAAAGCAACTCTTCACTCTGGACTCCCACTATCACTCGAGCAGACCATGCTCACTCGAGCATGTTCTTCGCTTACTCGAGCACAAAGCAATGTGCTCGAGCATTGCTCATAAAAACCCAGGTGCACTCGAAGCAAAACAAAGGGAAAACTCACATATCACTCGAGCAGGTTCTCCCTCACTCGAGCAACATTCATCCCTCACTCGAGCACACCCCTGTCTGCTCGAGTGAATCTATCAGATTCCAGAAAAACGCAGCAAAACTGACCAAACTCCCTAACCATTGCCCCATTGATCCCAATGGACCCAAAACTTCTACCAAAGCTACTCCCACACAAAATCACTCACTGAATTCAATGGAATCAACAGAATTACCCAATTCCCATTCCATTAACATGCTTTGGTCTAGGGCATCATAATCATCAATTCTCTAAATCAACAAACTCACACATTTCATTCCCAAATCCATTCTATCTATTCAAAACTCATACCAATATACCATTTCCATAACCATAACATGCCAAACTACTCATTGACCCATATTTTCGAAATTAGGGCAATAATTCCAGAAATTCCAAACATAATCATTTGGCATGAAACATAGATAGAAGGATTGGTTTCACATACCTTATCCACTTTCTCAAAGACACTCTTTGATTCTCCAAGCTTCATATTTTCGTGATCCTCAAATCACCACCAATGGAGAAGCTACAACCACCACAATGAAGCTCTCAACTCAAGGATTAACATTAGAGAAGAGAGTTTGAGCTAAAGGGGCCATTTGCTTACCTCAAAAACCAAATTCTCCTTTCTCTCTCCCAAGCATATTCAGCGAAAATGGAGGAAGGAAGAGAAGAGAGAGAAACCGAGAGAGAGAAGAGAGGAGATGGAGATGGAAATGATGATGATGTGTCACACTTATTACCCATCCATGGGTCCACACTTTGCCACTTGTCACCATCTCACTCCAACTCTCATGGGCTCACATGCACACACATACACATGATTATGCCCCTTGCTCAATTACACAAATCAATCCTAGCCATTGATCTTGAAGCTACCAATGAGTTTCCTCTTCGGCAACCAATCAAATGGTCGATAACTTTATCGTTTTGCCCCTGATTATGGCAATTCCTCTTAAATCACCATCAACTCATTTTATATCTCTAAATCACAATTTGGACTCTTGTTAAACCAGGGCTTAGCAGTCCACTAATCTCAGGCTTAATCTCAATAATTATCATTAGTCCTTAATCGAAAATCGGGGTGTTACAAGAACAATCTTACATGTTAATCCCATGGATATGCCAAAGGTTGAAGGAAAAGGATGATAAAACAGTGGCTGAATAGGTAGCGGATGGTTACAGGTTTGAGCAAGTTTTCATTGCTTATAGGTCATGCATTGAGGGATTTGTGCAAGGTGCAAGACATGTACTATATATTGATGGAACTCATTTAAGTGGGCCTTATAGGGGGACACTCCTTTCAGCTGCGGCCTATGATGCAGATAATGAGTTGTTGCCTTTCGCAATAGCAATTGTCAAAGGAGAGACACTGGATAATTGGACTTGGTTTAAGTATATGATTAAAAGGATTATTGGTTCAATTGAAATTACAGTTGTGTCAAATCATCATAATGCCATAATAGGTGGTGTGGGAGCAATATTTGGAGGTCACGGTCATGCATGTTGTTATAGACATGTGAAGGAGAACTTTAGCGCTGAGATACTAAAAGTAAATAGTGGTAAAAGGAAAACAATTACTCGGCTTAAAGAGGATGCACTTATTCTTCTTGAAAAAGTTGCATATGCAAGGCTTCCCGATGAGTTTGATAAGGCAATGGAACACATGTGACAGCACTCAAAAGAGTTATACGATTAGATTTTGAATCACGGGGATGTTGATAGGTGGGCCATGAGCAAGTTCCCTTACAAGCGTTGGGACAACATAACAACCAATCTTGTAGAGTCTTTCAATGCTTGGATGGTGAAGGAGAGAAAGTATAATGTAGCCCAACTAATCCATGCGCATCGTGAGAAAGTAGTAAAGAAGATGCATGCGTCATATCTCTCAATAAGGAAGTGGAAGAATTGTGTTGGGCTAAATATAGAGGCAAAAGTGAGGGAAAATGTAATCGAAAGTGAGTATATGTGGTGTGAAGATTATGGTTAGGGATGATTTTGTGTGCATACGGCATGGGGAAACTATGGGGTTGACATTCGACAACGTGAATGTAGTTGTGCATATTGGCAAATGAGTAGGATTACATGCACACATACCTATGCAACTGTGAAGGTTGTCTATGCCAACATTTATGACTATGTTGATGATTGTTTTAAGATCGAAACTTAGGAAAAGATTTATGAGCACAACATGATTTCGGTTATGACAATAGACATGCCAAACATGAATGATTATAGCCTTTATACCATGCACAATATGTCTGAAAATACCTTCTTGCAGCCTCCAATTACAAGCAGACCACCTGGAAGACCAAGGTCATCAAGGTAGGAATCACTGTTTCAAAATAGGAAGATCTATCATTGTGTACTATGCCATGAAGCTGGGCACACACGAAGGAGTTGCAAAACTCCCAATCCTAGTTGAAACTAATATTTGTGCAGTAGTAGGTCAAATCCTTTGGTATATATATACTTTTGCCTGACCCTTCTGTGTTATGTTTTTGGATGAAGGGATGGTGTACATGGGGTAGCAAATTTTGTAAGTAATTAGTAATAGATATAGGGTAATGTCAATGACAAAGGAACATTAAGAGGAACCACTTTCTTAATGTCCTATTGTCAATGCACATGTTAGAACAATGTTTATTATTGCTGGTTTTTTTGCAATGACAGTGAATTCCCCATTTTTGTGTATGTAAGGTCATACCCCTTTATAAGGCCTACATGTAAATATGTCATGTTTTTGGGTATATATTGTCTACTCCTTTCTTTTTGTCTATGTAAGTATTGTTGTGGCTTGTTTTGATGTGTTCTTATAACATAATTGCATTGTCATGGCATGTTGATGTTTCAAGTGTAATGATGCAGAAGTTATGGAGGAACATGTTAAGTGTTAATGTAGATTTGGGAAATGCGCATCGTCCATTTAGGGAACCTTAACCGTTGTTGGGAAAAATCCTGCAACAGTCTATAATTTGCTGTCATAGATAAAAAAAGGTTATCAGCTGCTAATAGTATAAACGTCTACAAAATGCAAATCATAAATCGCGAAACATGTAATCCGTAGATGATAAATTTTTATGCGGATTTGGGGAACCAGTTTAACATTAAGGGGCTTCAAAATTTGGAAGATTTGAAATGTTAGCATACACGCCTGCGCAATCCTTATCTACAATTACGAAAAGCTTATATGAACCTGATAGATGTTAAGATAATATTAGGCAAAACAATTTGCTTCAGTTCTTGCGTCCAAGCTGACCAAGTAGTTAATATGTCTGCGAAATGAAAATAATTACTCGCAAAATAGGTAATCCTTATATGATAAACCTTTATCTGGATTTGTGGAACCATTATATCGTTCAGGGGCTTCAAATTTTGAAGAGTTGAAATGTTAGCGTAAACGCCTGCGAAATAGTTAGCAAAACTTGCGAAAATATTATATTAACCTAAAAAATGTTAAGATAATCTTGGGGAAAATAGTTTGCTTCAATGCTTGCATCCAAGATGATAAAATAGGTAACACGTCAGTGAAATGTAAATCATAAAACGCGAAAACTGTAATCCTCAGATGATAAACCTTTATCTGGATTTGTGGAACCAATTTAACATTCAGGGGCTTCAAATTTAGACGAGTCAAAATGTTTGCGTAAACGCCTGTGAAATCCTTATTTGAGATTATGAAAAGGTTAAATTGATCGGTGACATGTTAAGATAATCTTGGGGAAACAATTTTCTTCAGAGCTTGTGTCCACGATGACAAAACAGGTAATATGTCTACAAAATGCAAATCATAAATTGTGAAGAAAGTAATCCTAAGATGATAAACCTTTATCTGGATTTGTGGAACCAGTTTAACGTTCAGGGGCTTCAAATTTGGAAGAGTCAAAATGTTAGCGTAAACTCCTGCGAAATCCTTATCTAAAATTGCGAGAAGGTTATATTATGATAAATGTTAAGATAATCTTGGGGAAACAATTTTCTTCAGTGCTTGCGTCCAAGATAACAAAACATGTAAGATGTCTACGTAATGCAAATCATAAATCGCGAAAAAAGTAATCCTAAGATGATAAACCTTTATCTGGATTTGTGGAACCAATTTAACATTCAGGGGAATCAATTTTCGAAGATAGGCCAAATGTTAGTGGTATCATCTGCGAAAGACTTATCTAACATTGCTATTCGCTTATATATACTTGACAACTATTAATATAATGTTGGGGTAAACAATTTGCTTCAGTTCTTGTTTCCGTCCAAGTTTCCAAATTAGTTATGACATCTGCGAATTGCTAATCATAAATTGCAAAAAATGTAAGCATTAGGTGATAAACCTTTATCTGGATTTGGGGAACTAGTATAACATTCAGGAGATTCAATTTTCGAAGATAGGCCAAAAGTTTGCGGTATCACCTGTGAAATATTAATCTAACATTGAGATTAGCTTATATAAAGTTGACAAAGGTTAATATAATGTTGGTGGGTCATATGCTTCAATGCTTGTTTATGACCAAGTTAACAAACTTGTGGGTACGTCTACGAAGTGCTTATCCTATATTGCTAAAAGGTTAACAAAACTTGATAAAATTTAATCACGCAGTGCGGAAGCCGTGAAAAGTTAATGTAATTAAAGTGTCAGGCGAGTGACATAATGTTTGTGTTACTAGATGCGAAGAGCTCATGTATGTTTGCGAAACCCATAACATGAGTTTGTATCTTATAATGTTAACTTAGGAAAAACAAAGTACCCTCAAACCGTGTTCGCAACCAAGTCCACAAACAACGAGGCGCGTGTGAGGAAATGCTTATCAAATTTTGGTAAACACGTAACAAAACTTGATAAAACCATATCGGGAATTGTGGAAGCACTTTCACTAGCAGAGTATGAAATGTACAAAGATTTGAATAGTGTAGGCATTATAACTTGTGGAACTGCTTATCTAAGTTCGTGAAAAATTTATGACAAGTTCAAAAATTATAATGTAACGTAGGGAAAAACAAAAATAGCTTCAGATCTCATTGGCATACAAGGTGCAAAATGTGTGCCGCTATAATGGGAAATGCTAAACAAATATTGCGAAATAGAATTCATAACTTGATAAACTATTAGGTAGCATTGTGAAACGTCCAAATTCAGGGGACATTTACAAAAATGTTAGCATCAGCACCAGCACCAGCACCTAATAAAGTCTTGTGTCCGTAAATGTTTGTGAGCATGTGACAACGCATAACAGCTAATGGATTAATTGACAAAACAAGGCTGAAACAAGTTGTGCCCTCCCATATGCTAACAAGAAAAAAACCTAACAACTCTATGCATACTAAACAATCAGTCACACTAAGCACGTTTTTTGACGGTCACTACTGCAGGGGGAATGAGCTCCAATGCAGTGTCACGGCGTAAGTTGAGCGGATGATTGACTAACCACCAAAGTATGTTGCTCCTTAGTTGCTTTGTCTTCTCCTGTAAATAAGTGACCAAGTTAATGTTGCTTATATATGACTAACAAATTACAAGGTCATAGTTTTAGACGTATACATTTTCATACTCAAAGACACAATCGGGATCCCACTGGCTTAGCCATATTATTACGTGCACACCACAGTCTTTGCTATTGTCACATAGGTAGTCACAGGTTGCATTGGTTCGATTGACATATGAATCATTTATTTAAGTGAAAAAATGGCAAAACTCATAAATTATTTTGTTGGATAATAGGAGGCCACACAATATCGGTGTTTTCCTACTTGCCGACCTTTTCTAGCTTTACTAGTACCAAAATGTCATGGAAACGATCCCTCTACTGCCACAAACATAATACATAACAACTTAATGACATGGTGTGGAAAATAGAAGTCAGGGACCACATTATCCACTTGCAGTGAGCTGAACTTACAATTAATTTGACAACGAAGATGTAATCATCTTTAACGGCACCCTTCCTACTTGACTTTTTATCGGGCATTTTAGGCTTCATTGAGTCCAATATGTAGAATTCCATATTCTTTGTTGCTAGAGCAACACAAAACCAGTGGCCACTCATAAGTACCGGGCTCATAATCAAATCACATTCCCCAATATTGTACCCAACAGTTTCAGGCATAAATTATTGCTGCACAGACGAAACTTTCCACCCGATCGGGCTACCTAACAACTTTGTCTACGATAAAAAGATTGCGGTTTGTGATGACGACACGAAATTCCAACATGAGAACATTTAAATGAGTGGGTGGACAGTCTCGCTTACCATGAACCATGCATCAAATATATGCCACTTCGGTCATACTCCCACCTCCTTAAACTCATACATCAAAGTCTTACAAACAACTGACATAACCTGTGACACCGAACATATGAACTACACTAAATTGCGAACTAGCAACCATGACTGATGACTTACTATTACTTGACAATGCTTATCTAACTTGAGAATATTTTTGTATTCCCCTTCCATTTATATCGCTACACATACATACTGTATTGCTTATTCTTTGAACTCCCCCCAACATATATAGCTGATCCTGACTTAATTCTTCATCCAAGATGTCAACTAATGGCCTACAATTGTTTTCTAAATGTCAAGGTAGTTAATAGTTGACATGTTGTTCATATGTACAACACAAATAACAGAACTATTATACTCACATATCACGCTCTAGTCCTGAAGCCAAGCGGGAAATAATTTTGAAAAAAGTCTCTTGATCATCAGTTAGCCTCTTCCTCTTTCGACCCACATGCAACTCTACAAAATGGCGATGTGATGGCCCTCTTTGGCCTCCTCCTTGATCTACGTGGCTGTTCGGGCCTGTCAATAGTGATACCTCCTCTTATGCCTTCTCCTTCTACTTGCTCTGACACTGAAAGGGGGGATATATTTAATGGCGATAAGGATTCGTCATCCACTACATTGCCTAGCTTGCCACTATCCCCTTCACCCCCAACCTTTACTCCCTCTGTGTTAGCATAATCATTACCACCTTCTTCATCATCTGCATCATCATGCTCATCATCATCATGATCAAAAGCCTTATCTTCCTCTGCATCGTCATCTGTACTATCATCATCACCCGCTCATCCTTCGTCATCCAAAGCAGTAGCATCCACCTCATCAACTGTCACAACAGGAACGGTTGGTTGTGCTTTTCCCTTCAGCTCTCGTGCATTCTGGACATTGGTTAACTCCTCAACCACAACTTTAATAAGTCAGTTATGGTTGTTAAATCCCATATGTTTTGATAATAACAAAGATTAGATCAATGATATAAAAGGATTTGATAACAAACAAATGACTTTGAACAAAGTGGTAAAGCATTACTTCAAGTAAGCACTGGAGTAATGAGCAAATTCTGTGATGGCTGACTTGAGTGAATACTTAAGTAAGGGAAGCTATTACTTGAGTAAGCACTCGAGTAATCGCGGAGAATTTCATCCAGAGAAGCACTGCCAAAATTTGGAAGAAGTTACTCGAGCGACCACTCGGGTAATCTGTAAACTTATATAAGCCATTACTCGAGTAGCCACTCAAGTAACACATGAGAAAAGGATTTACTCGAGTAGCAACTCGAGTAATCAAGGCAAAAATCTTCCAGTAGCGCTTGGCCAAGAAATGCAACAATTTACTTGAGTAGCCACTCGAGTACCATGTGAGCAAAAGGCATAACTCAAGGGAGCATTCTAGTAATCTGTGGAATTATTTGATCCATTACTCGAGGGATCACTCGAGTAACCAGGTAAGCAAACTCTCAGCCAAGATTTGAATGACTTTACACTAGGGAATAATCGAGTAATCTACAAACTTATTTGAAATTATTTGAGGGAACACTCAAGTAACTTCTGAAGAAAACACTTGGCCACTCGAGTAACCACTGAAGTAATCAGATTACCAGAGTCAGCACCCGAGTAACTTGTGAAGGAAAGACATGACTACTCGAGTAGCCACTCGAGTAAAAAGGTATTTCCAAGGTTTGTGTTGTATTACACTCCATGTATTACCCGAGTAATATCTCTTGAAAAATGTTGAATTAGGCACTGTCATATTTTTTATATGTTTACTCGAGGGACCACTCGAGTAATGAGCATGATCACTCGAGTAGCCACTCTAGTAAGGCAGTCCAGAAATAATGTTTTTAATCGAATGTTTATTGATTTGTTATCTATATCATTAACTCTTTATTGCATTATTATCCTAAGTATATTTGCAGAGAAACAATGAAGAGATCATACAAGAAGAGTAAAGTCAAATAAAGTGTCCAAGATCTCACCTACTGTTAATGGATAGTTTTCAAATTTGAAGAATGGTCAACCGTTGCTGCGCAACTCTAACGAACATGTTTGAATTGCTTCCAACGAACACTACAAATCATCTATATATATGGAGCATTCAAAGAAAAGAAAATAACACACAAGAACTGAGAACACACGAACATGCATTGATAAACACATTCTTAGTGCTTTGTTTTCTTATACTCATTCATTGTACTTCAGTGATTATATATTTGCTCTGTGAAATAGTTTTTCATTACAAACTCAATATTTGTTATTGAGACAACTTAAGGTTGTGAAACTTTGAGTTGGGGATTTGATTACAACTATAAGGGTGAGTGAGTGTCCAGGTGAAGGAACTTGCTGTGTACTAAGGTGACAAGAACCCACTAAATCTTGGAGAATATAGTGAAACTCTCAGAGACGCTCTGAGGACTGGACGTAGGTCAAAGTGGTTGTGCCTGAACTAGTATAACTCCTGGTGTACACTTCGGTGATATTTCTCATTGCTCTCAACTACTTTATATATTCAGTTAATTTTCTTATACGCAACGAAATTTCTAGTATCAACCAATTCAACCCCCCTCTTGGGTGAAACGCTGGCACTAACATTTGGTATCAGAGAGTATGTCTTCCTGTTAAGGTTTAACAGCCTAAGAAGGATCCAATGGCAAGCATGATTTGGTATCAGAGAGTAGGTCTTCTTGTTAAGGTTTAACAGCCTAAGAAGGATCCAATGGCAATCATGGGTGAAGGCATTCTTCTTGATGGAACTTCTATCACAAGAGCTCCGGGTTTCAATGGCAAACACTTTTCATTCTAGAAAGCAAAGTTCAGAGTCTTCATAATGGCTACTGAATATGGGCTATGGGATGTGATTAAGAGTGGAAACTACGAACCTGAAAAGATTGTAAATTCATAGAGAGTTCTGAAAACACCAGCAGAATATGAAGAGAATGACAAGAAACTCATCACATTAAACAGCAAGGCAATTCTAATGATTCAAAGTACTTTGAGTTAAAATGAGTACTTCAGAATCTGCACACTCCCAACAACTAAAGAAATGTGGGAAGCCTTGGAAATAGCTCATGAAGGAACTTCGGGAATAAAAAGAAAACTGGATCAATACTCTGGTTACTGAGTTTGATTTACTTCGAATGAAATCAGGTGAGTCGATAGCTGAATTTGAACTTAGATATACTCACCTTGTTAATCAACTTGCAGCACTTAGAAAAGTATATGATCAACATACCCAAGTACGAAAGATTTTAAATATTCTTTCTAAAGACTGGGAGGAAAAAGTCACTGCAATTGAGGAAGCAAAAGGTGAATCAATGTGATCAGTTGCTTCTCTATTCGGAAGTTTTTCTGAATATGAAAGTAAGTTAAAGTTTAAACGAGAACTAGATGATATAGGTGATAAGAAGAAAAGAGGTCTAGCACTGAAAGCAAAAGAAGAAGAACAAGATGAAGATGAAGAGCTTGACAATGACAAAATAGGCCTAATCATAAAATGATTCAGAAAGTTTTACAAGAAAGGCCAAGGATTCAAAAACTTTCAGAAAGGAGGAACAAGCAATAAAGAACACATTATCTGCTATGAATGTGGAAAGCCAGGACATTTTAAATCAGAATGTCAAGAACGGATTCAGAAGAATAAAGAGAAGAGAAAAGGAGAATTCTACAACAAGAAAAAAGCCTTTGTATCTGCCATATGGGGAGATAGTTATTCTGACGAAGAAAGCGATAAAGAGGAAGTAGCCAATATCTGTCTAGTTGCTCAAGAGGAAACAGAAGAAGAGGTAATTGATTCTGATCCTACCTATGATGAATTACTTTTTGAATATAATGCTTGACATTCTGAATTCATCAAAGTAGTTAAAGAACTAGTTGTTTTCAAAAATAAAACAAAGTTCTTGAAGTAGAACTTAAAGAGAATTTTGAAAAGGATTGTGAAAACTATACTTCTTTGAAAAAGAAAAACACTGATCTTACTAAATCTCTTGAAAAATTCACTAAAGGAAGTGAAATGTTAAATGTAATTTTAGAAGCTCAACGATTTGTAAATGATCTATCTGGAATTGGATATGATCCAAAATCAGATAGAAGGAAAGGAAGGAAGAAAGCTGGAGGTAAATCATACTTGAATTATTTTCAGCATTCTATGCATACATCAAATCCTTTTGCACATTGTAATTATTACAATAGAAAATGTCATTATACTTCATCATGCATTCATAGGAAGAAAGGAAATATAGGAACCTACAAATGGGTACCTAAAGGTTCATATGTTTCAAAAAAAATTTGTACTAACCCAAAAGGACCCAGAAAGATGTGGGTACCTAAGACTTAATCATATTTGATTGTAGATATGTCTTAAAGCATCCAAAAACAACAAGTGGTACATAGACAGTGGATGCTCTAGACATATGACCGGAGATTTCAAAGGTTTCACCACATTGCAACCTAAGGAAGGTGGAAAGGTAAAATTTGGAGGAAATCAATCCGGAAAAATAGCAGGAATTAGTGAAATAAAAAACGACAAAGGAATACAAGTCAAAGATGTATATTATGTTGAAGGCTTGTGTCATAATTTGCTGAGCATAAGTCAAAGTATAGATAAAGACAACTGGATAATATTTGATTTAGAGGAATGTCTGATTGTCAACAAGAAAGACTTACAACTTGATAAGAAAAATATCAAGGCAAAGCTCAGAGCAAAAAGGGAAGGTAACTGCTATACACTTGATATCAATAGAAATAACTCTGAAAATTTTTTTCTAAGTAATGCCGATGAAAGTTGGTTATGGCATAAGAGACTAGCTCATGTCACCATGCATCAACTAGGCAAACTACTCAAAAAGGATTTAGTTCTTGGATTACCCAAAGTAATTTTAAAAAATGATTTGATTTGTGACGCATATCAAAAGGGTAAGCAAACTAAATCATCTTTCAAATCGAAAAATGAAATTACAAAAAATCGACCACTTTAACTGATATATATGGATTTAGTTGGTCCAAGAGTTAAAAGCCTTGGTGGCAACTTATATTCATTGGTCATTGTTGATGATTTCTCTAGATTTACATGGACTATTTTTCAGTCATCAAAGGATGAAACCTTTGCAAAATTCATTATTTTTGCCAAGAAAGTGCAAAATGAGAAAGGTATGTCCATTGCAGGTATCATGATAGATCACGGTGGAGAATTTGAAAATCAAGCCTTTGAAGAATATTGTGATACTAACGGCATTGATCACAATTTCTCTACTCCAAGGACACCACAACAAAACGGAGTCGTAGAACGTAAGAATAGAGTGCTCACTAAAATGGCTAGAGCAATGCTGAATGAAAAGAACGTGTCTCAAGTTTTCTGGGCCGATGCAATGAGCACAGCATGCTATATTTCAAATAGAGCCTACATTAGAACAAAACTTGGAAAGACACCATACGAGCTATACAAAGGAAGGAAGTCGAATCTTGCTCATTTACACATCTTCGGTTGTAAGTGTTTCATTCGTAATAATGGTAAAGATCACTTAGGAAAATTTGATTCTAGAACATATGAAGGAATTTTCCTAGGCTATTCTAATCGAAGTAAAGCATACAAAATTTTCAATAAAAGAACATGTGTTGTTGAAGAGTCAATTCACGTTGTATTAGATGAATTTGAATCCTCTAACAAAACTATTGATGATGAGCAAGAAGTTGTTTTAAATCAAGAAAATGGTCAATCTATTTCTAAATCTTTTATTCCAGAAGTTGATCAAACCAAGGAAAAAGATCAGTCACTAGGACAACCTAAAGCCTGGAAATACAATAGGAGTCATCCCATAGATAAAGTCATAGGAGATGTGAATGAAGGAGTCAAAACTAGAAATAGAATTTTCAATGAAGTGAGTTTCTCTGCATTCATTTCTGAGATTAAACCTTCTAATATTGACGAAGCCCTATCAAACAATGATTAGGTTATAGCAATGCAAGAAGAACTAAACCAATTTGAAAGAAATCAAGTTTGGGATTTAGTACCCCGACCTAAGGATAATCAGATCATAGGCACTAAATGGGTATTCAAGAACAAACTTGATGAATCCGCAATTATTGTCAGAAACAAGGCAAGATTGGTGGCCAAAGGCTATAATCAGGAAGAAGGAATTGATTATGAGGAAACGTATGCTCCAATGGCTAGATTGGAAGCTATACGAGTACTCTTAGCCTTTGCATGCATCAAAGGATTCAAACTCTATTAAATGGATGTAAAGAGTGCATTTCTAAATGGCTACATCATGGAAGAAGTATATGTAGATCAACCTCTAGGTTTCAAACATGCAACCAAACCTGACCATGTTTTCAAACTCAAAAAGGCTTTGTACGGTTAAAACAAGCTCCTAGAGCATAGTACGAAAGGCTCAGTAAATTTCTTATTGATCAAGGTTTTGTACAAGGAAAAGTTTATACAATACTTTTTACAAAATGAAAATGTGATGATATATTATTTGTGCAAATATATGTTGATAATATAGTTTTTTGTGCTACTAACGAAACCATGTGCAAAGATTTTTCTGAGATAATGCAGGGGGAGTTTGAGATGTCAATGATAGGAGAATTGAATTTCTTACTCGGTTTGCAAATCAAACAAAGAAAGAATGGAACTTTCATATCTTAAACAAAATATTTGAAAAAGCTATTGAAGAAGTATGGATTGGATGAAGCAAATGGAATGGACACACTAATGAGTTCAACCATATTACTTGATGTGGATGTCAGAGGAAATGATTATAACATCACAAAATATAGAAGAATGATTGGATCATTACTCTATCTCACTACAAGTAGGCCTGATATTCAATTTAGTGTGGGCATGCGTGCAAGATATCAATCAACACCAAAAGAGTCATATGCTGAAACTGTCAAACGTATGTTCCGATATCTTACTGACACGGCAGAAGTGGGTCTCTGGTATCCCAAAGGAAGAAGTGAATATCTAGTTGCATACTCAGACTCTGATCATGGAGGATACAAGATGGACAGAAAGAGTACGAGTGGACAAGGCCAGTTTCTTGGAGGCTCACTTGTATCATGGTTTAGCAAGAAACAAACTACAGTGTCTCTTTCGTCAACGGAAGCTAAGTATGTTGCAGTATCAAGTTGTTGTGCACAAAGTAATATGACTAAAGCAACAACTCCAGGATCTTGGTATTTATTTAAAAGAAACACCAATATACTGTGACAATACTAGCACAATAAGCTTGGCAAAGAATCCTATTCAATATTCCATAACCAAGCATATTGATGTTAAACATCACTTCATCAGAGATCATCTCCAAAAGAAAGATGTCAAAGTAATATTCATTCCAACTCATCTTCAACTAGCAGATATCTTTACAAAACTTCTTGCAAAAGATCAATTTTTGTATATTAGACGAGAATTAGGAATGGTAAATCCCAATGAATTGTAAGTTATTTAGTGTTTACAAAATGTTAGATGATATTATTTATTGATGTTTTGATTATCACTAACTTAAGCATCGGAGTTTCTAGCAATTTGTTTTGCAGGATCATGATATTCTGTTTTGAAGTATGAAAAGCAAAGGTTAACAGAGGATAACATTACTGAAGGGGCAACTTCAAGTAATGAGTATTACTGGAGTGACACCTTGATGTAATGGATGCATTACTCGAGTAATGAACTTGGAAATATGCCAATGAAGCATTAATTTCAAATGAAATGGCACAACGGTTGGAAATAAATAGTCAGAAGGTGAAGCGATAGATTACCCAAGGGAGGCCTTGAGTGAACTTCAACGTTACTCAAGTAAGGCCTCGAGTGAACCTGGGTGTAGATCTCAAATCAGCTGAGTTTCAGCTCAAATCTGTTATAAAGAATCATCAAAATGATCGAGGGAATATACATGGGTAATTACAATATTATTCATGCTAGGTACACTCTCAAATTCATTGTATTTTAAAATTTCTGCTATGATAACTCGAGTAGCTACTCGAGTGAGGATGATGATCACTTGAGTAAGCCCTTAAGTGATGTCGGGCCCTAGGTTATTTCAGTCGATACTCGGTCATTTCTCACAAAATCGGCTCGAGTGATTCTCCTAATGCTTTCACAAAAACTTCTCAAAATCTCTTTCTCTTCCCATAACCGTCAAAACCCAGTGATCTATGCTTACAAAAACCTCTCAGATTGCATAGAATCATCTACCCTAGTCTCGCGATGCTCGGTCCCTATTTTTCAAGAAATCATTGATTTTCTCAAATCACAATGGTAAGAATAAAATCTCCCAATCTCAGTACTCCTTCTGAGTTCTCTGAACCATATCAACCCTCTGGTTCTCTTTCATCTCCTCCTACCAAGAAAAGAAAGATTTCTCATAAACCTAAAACCAAAGCCAAACCACAAACCAAGCCAAAGGTGAAAGGGGTTGTGATTGAGGAGCCATTGTCACAAGAGCTCAAACCAAGAAGAGTTCACCTTCAGGAATAGGCAAAGCAACAAAAGAGCCATCTCCTCCTTCTTCTGATGCATCCGATACACCCACCTTTTCTCCTAAACCTCTGAAAAAGCCCAAGATTGATGAGAAGCTTACCAAAGTCATGGTAGGCATGCTTGAGGAAGCTTTTCAATCTAAGGAAGTAAAGAAAGGGCAATCTTCAAGGCAAACAGAAAAGAGGGATGAAGAAATCACATTTCCTCTAAAGGGATTCAGCGTAAGCAAGCTTGAGGAATCTCAAATGTACCTGAGTCATTTTGAAAGATGCATTACATTGACTACAAGATTCTTCAAGAGGTATTAAAATTCGATCTGAGTCCCTATCTTGATTCCTACATACCCTGGCTCTCTGTTAAACTCCCATTTTGCACCAAAGTTGTGCGGCATTTTTATTGTAATCTTGAACCTATAAATGATCCCGTTAGGAAGTCTGTGGAAGAAGAAATGACTTATAAGGTCAGAGGACAGAGAATTTTAATCTCACCGTCCAGAATCAATACCTAGTTAGGAATTGAGAACCCTCCTGATGATGATTACCCTAACCTTGACTCAAATCATATATTCTCTATCCTAAGACCTGGTGAGATAGTGGGACCCCTCAATTTCAATCCAAGTGATATGAGTGATTTTCATCGAGTCCTATAGTATATCTATTCTAGAGCCATGGTGAACAAATCCAATAACTTCACTCATTTTATTGAGAGGGACTTCAGAAAATTTGCCTCATTGATTCTCAAAGAGCAAAAGGACTTGGGAGAATATATCTTCAATGAGATCAAGAGATATAGGTATGAAGGAAAACCTACTACTCCAATGCCTTATCCTCAACTTATTTCCTTATTCCTCAAGAAGAATAAGATTTGGTACTTGGAGAGTATGAAGCCGATTAAGAGGATAGCACAAGTGGGGAGGAATCAAATTGGAAAGTTGAATATTGAGATTCCTCTGAAGAATCCTCTAAAAGCAAGTCCCAAGAAGAAGAAGAAGACTGACACAACAACCAATGAGTGGCTGACACATAGTCTTCTGCTCTAGCCAACACATCTTCTCCATCCTTCTTTGGTACCGCAATGCAAACATTCATGGAGAACATTCTGAAGAGTTTTCATATTGACATTGTGAATACCAATACGGAGTTGGTAACCCATATGAATGAGAAGATGGTACAACTTGTGGAGAGGATGGATAAGAGGCACGAAGAGTTACTAGTAGAACAACGTGCCCAGGGTGATCTTCTGAGATCCATTGTTGCCAGACTTGATGCTATGACATCTGGCTCCTTTATTCCTAGTCCTTTTGTTACTCCTGAGCCCATACCTGTCTCTGAACCTGGACCCTCTATACCCACGGAGCATAGACCCTAGGAGATTGGACCCAGTAATGTCTTGTTCTCTATGCCTGACCCTGACATATCCGAACCAATCCATATCACCACTGATGATCCACCTTAGCCTGTTCAGCCAGAGCCCATATCTACTCCTATTGCCTTACCTACACGCACTGAGGAGGTGCTTGAGTCTTCATCGGTTGCTACAGAGGAAGTATAAATTACTTCTCTGGTTCCTTACCCATTATCTCTAGTGAATCCTCTAGAGGATCTTCAGACACCGCTAGTGAACCTTCCTGACCCTGAACAATCATCTTCAGATCCTTCAAGTTTAGATGGTTCATATGAATAATTGGCATTTCTTGTCACTCCTATCTCAGCAGCCAAGCCACCTACTCCTCCTAGTGATTGATTCCACCTTTGTGATGAAGACAAAAAGGGGGAGAATAGCTTGAGTAGTGATTTTGTGATGAATGGCTGAGTTGATGTATTGGGATTTGGGTGTACGGGTCTTTTGGGCTCTCTTACTTTTTTTTTGAATTCTAAAGTTTGATTATGTAATGAATTATTCTTTATGCAATTTGTTTCTTTATGCTATTAAAGTTAAATTTCATTAAAGTTATATTGCTTTGTGGGACTAATGTGTTTTCGATTGTGTTTGCAAGGTAAACAAGTAAATAAGAACAAAAACTTTGAAAAGATCTTCAATAAGCTATTTCAAAAGAGTTTTCAAGGTTAATTTGAACAAAAGATTTCATATGAAAAGTATTTGAGAAGCATATGTTTGAAAACTCAATTTTAAAAACTTTGTTCAAAATCACCAAGTTTTGTCATCATCAAAAAAGGGGAGAATGTTAGATTCCATATGTTTTGATGATAACAAATATTGGATCAATGATATAAAAGGATTTGATAACAAACAAATGACTTTGAACAAAGTGGCAAAGCATTACTTCAAGTAAGCACTGGAGTAATGAGCAAATTCTGTGATGCCTTACTCGAGTGATTACTCGAGTAAGGGAAGCTATTACTTGAGTAAGCACTCGAGTAATCATGGAGAATTTCATCCAGAGAAGCACTACCAAAATTTGGAAGAAGTTACTCGAGGGACTACTCGGGTAATCTGCAAACTTATATAAGCCATTACTCGTGTAGCTACTTGAGTAACACATGAGAAAAGGCTTTACCGAGTAGCCACTCGAGTAACCAAGGCAAAAATCTTCCAGTAGCTCTCGGCCAAGAAATGAAAAAATTTACTCAAATAGCCACTCGAGTAACCATGTGAGAAAACAGCATAACTAGAGGTAGCACACTAGCAATCTGCAGAGTTATTTGATCCATTACTCGAGGTATCACTCAAGTAACCAGGTAGGCAAACTCTTGGCCAAGATTTGAATGACATTACTCTAGGGAATAATTGAGTAATCTACAAACTTATTTGAAATTTACTCGAGGTAGCACTCGAGTAACTTCTGAAGAAAACACTTGGCCACTCGAGTAACCACTCAAGTAATCAGATTATCAGAGTCAACACCCGAGTAACTTGTGAAGGAAAGACATGACCACTTGAGTAGCCACTTGAGTAATCAGGTATTTCCAAGGTTTGTGATGTATTCACTCCATGTCTTACCCAAGTAATATCTCATGAAAAATGTTGAATTAGGCACTGTCATATTTTTGATATGTTTACTCGAGGGACCACTCGAGTAATGAGCATGATCACTCGAGTAGCCACTCGAGTAAGGCAGTCCAGAAATAATGTTTTTAATCGAATATTTATTGATTTGTTATCTATATGATTAACTGTTCATTGCATTAGTATCCTAAGTATATTTGGAGAGAAACAATGAAGAGATCATGCAAGAAGAGTAAAGTCAAATAAAGCGTCCGAGATCTCACCTACCGCTACCTACCTCAAACGGATAGTTTTTAAATCTAAAGAATAGTCAACCGTTGCTACGCGACTCTAACGGACATGTTTGAATTGCTTCCAGCGGACACTACAAATCATCTATATATATGGAGCATTCAAAGAAAAGAAAACAACACATAAGAACTGAGAACACACGAACATATACTGATCAACACACTCTTAGTGCTTTGTTTTCTTATACTTATTGATTGTACTTCAGTGATTATATATTTGCTCTGTGAGAGAGTTTGTCATTACAAAATCAATATTTGTATTGAGATAACTTAAGGTTGTGGAACCTTGAGTTGGGAATTTGATTACAACTTGTAAAGGGGAGCGAGTGTCCAGGTGAAGGAACTTGCTGTGTACTAAGGTGCCAAGAACCCACTGAATCTTGGAGAATATAGTGAAACTCTTAGAGACACTCTGAGGATTGGACGTAGGTCAAAGTGGTTATGGCCGAACCAGTATAACTCCCAGTGTACACTTCGGTGATATTTCTCATTGCTCTCAACTACTTTAAATATTCAGTTAATTTTCTTATACGTAACGAAATTTCTAGTATCACCCAATTCACCCCCCCTTTTGGGTGAAACGCTTGCACTAACAACGGTATTCATTAATGACATCCATAAGCCGTGCATAAAGATCCCTCAGCTCCTATGGCAATAACAGAATTTAATCTCTTATGTAATGTGTTAAATCAAGGAAAACAGGTATTAACACAAACGACACACATACCGGGTCTAAATAAGGCATTTGTTGTGCGTCCTCCGGGCTCGCCCTTACTTCATTGCCCCTCACTTGGAACAAAATTCCCATAGCGCTCGTCCTTTCATTGTTAACCATATCGTTGATCTTATCCTTTGTCCAAAATTCAATAGGGCTGGTGAACTTATGTTGGACACTTTGTTTCAAAGGGAAATTTTCTGCAAAGAATAGCTACACCACAAAAAACCATATCAGTGCTACGTGTGAATGTTACAAATAAAATAATGAAAATGGAACAAGTATCATACCAGAAATAAGTAGAGGCAGCCACCCACATTACAGGTCCCTTCGTGTTGTTTCTTCTTCCTATACACTTTTATATAGTCACTCATTTCCTTCCACAACTCTTTGATCGTGTATGTTGCCCAATCATATTTTTCAAATCTATCCATTGTGCAACATATGACTCTCAGCATCCTGTCACTAATAACTCCACTTGAGTGTGGACATAAAAAAACTCCTAAAGTGTACAAGACGAAGAGAAACTCAAAGTTGTCCCCAGTTTCTCCAGATTTAATGTTCTTGAAAATGTCAGTGTATTTCTTTTTCCCATACTCACTCTTCAACCTCTCATACAATGGATCAAAGTCCTCCACATCTACCGTAACCTTAACCCCTTCACATGTAATACCAATCAACTTCTCCACATCTTTTGCTTCAATTTCTTTTGTCTTCCCCCTTATCTTGAATTGCTGTGTTGGTGGGTCATATGCTCTAAGTATGGAAACAATCAAGTCATGGGGGAGTCTGTCCAATTCCACCTTCAACAAGTTTCCAAAACCTATCCTCCTAACCCTCTCCTTCAAATCTTCATTCTCATTGATAAATTCCACCAACGATGTAAATCCTTGAAGTGAGGAACAGGTATGAAAGGACACTCTGATTTTGCTCTTCTTCTTTTCTGGCCTTCCTTCCTTATCTCTTTCAATGTACTCCTTCTTCTTATCATCCGGCAGCTCTCGCCATGCCTTTCCTGCAGCCTTGCTTTCTTCTGTCATCTTCTTCTTCTTCTCCCCCAACTTGGCCACATACTCTTTTCTAAACAACATAAACCCATCCTGTACTGGTTGACTCTTCACAGGTTTGTTGTTTCCTCCTTTCATATTAACACTTGTGCTCTTTGCATGTCTACTCTTTAGATCTTTCCGCCTTGGTGCTTTTGATTTTGATGTCTCTCCTTTTTGCAACGTCATCTTCTTCGACCTGCACAAGCAATATTTCACATTCATTAACATTGTTACAAAACAATTTAAATGGTTCTTTCACACTCTTACTTCTTGTGCATCCTAATTCCCCTCAAGAAAGTAGCATAATCAAACAAGTCTTTACAAAAGGATTCACAGCTAGTGAAAACAATTTACTGCTTGCTTCTCAAAAATAACCTTTTGACAGATATTGACAACTTCTTATTAAGGTTTCCCAAGTTATAATTACGTTTTCACAAGTACACTATAAAACATTCCCACAAACCAACATGTTTTTCAATTTCATATTATCCATTCCCAACAAAATAGTAATGTTTTCCTACGTTAAGATTAGGATTTAACAAGCAACCAAGAAATTTTTACTAGGAATTTCTCTCATCTCCAAACTTCCCCATATCATTAGACAATTTCCCAATTTCTCATTACGGATTCACAAATTGTAAAAAATGGTTTCCCAACTTTAAAATTACACCTTCCCACATACCTACATACTTTCACAACATCATATAAACAATTCCCAACTTTATATTACGTTTTCATAGGTTTGCAAAACCTTATCACCACAATGCTTGCAAAATTCCCAATATATACCACAGTTTCCCAAGTTATCATAAATTGTTAACAACTTCAACATATGTTCCCACTTTGAAATTCCACATTCTCACAAACAAACATCATGTCATAATGAGAAAAAACATAATTCACATTTTTATATTACATTTTATCAGCTTAGGCCCACATAAATTTTGTACATTACAACACTGGTTCGCAATTTATCCAAAACAGTTCACAACTTTTTTATTGGTTATCACATATTGTAGATAGCACTTTCCAACATGCTTTCACAATAACACATAAACCATTCCCAAGTTTAGTTTTCCTTTTCTCAAGTTTGTTTTACCTAATCACATCAACGCATCACAGTTTCAGATTAACCATTCCTAAATTCAGATTCAGTTTTCTCATGTTAGGTTTTCCACTTCACATCCACGCACCATAAATTCACACCCCCCCAATAAGCATTCCCAACTTTAATTTCAGTTTTCTCAGGTTATGATTAAAATTCCCCAACTACGCCTCAGAAATTGCCAAATACCCATTATGCTGAGTTTCCCACATCATCTGACAATGTAACAAGTTCTGATACACTTTTTGCAACTACGCATAACTTTATATCAACTTTTAAATCACACATTTTCCACATTCCAATAGGGTTTCACATTTATCTATTCCCAAATTTATATTCGGTTTTCACATTTTAGGTTGACAATTTCACAACTACACATGCGACAGAATTTTAAACCCATCCACTTACCAGACTTTTGCGCCCTCCTGCAACTTCAAACCAGAACAGTGATTTTGCCGCAACTCAGTTCCCAATGTCTGCGCCAATCCAAGAAACAGCCACTTCCAGACCGTCGTCATCGCCCTCCGTCAACTTGCGGTGGACTAGCCGACTTCCTACCTATCGTCGACGCCTCCTTCGCAACTCAAAAGCACACCTAAATCACCCCAACTGATTATTTTAACTGGCGTGGGTCGTTGTTTGTTCTCATTTTTCAGCCGCCGGAATAGTCGACCTCTTCTCTGCTTCAATAGAAGAATGCTGTAATATCCTGAATTTTGAGACTCGAGGCTAGAGAATAAGCCTGAGATTAGTGGATTGCTAAGCCCCGGTTTAGCAAGATCCCAAATTGTGATTAAGGGTTAATGACTCCAAAAGTGGATGTGGTTAGTGATAAATAACCCTTTTTGAGAATATGATGTGATTTGGTACTCGAATGTGAATTGTGTTGACATGTTGAGATTGTTGTGAGAACATGTCAATGAGATGTGAATTTGATTGATTTGGTGTTTCCAATGGATTCCTTGTGAAAATTTATGCGGGAATGATGTTTGGCATGAAAATGGAACCATTGGAAGCAAAGATGCAACATCTGAAATTCTGTCCAGTGAAACTCTATCTGGGCAGTCTTCTCGTGTGGATATTTTGACTAGGCAAATGATGTCAGAAAATTATGAAACTTTCTAGTCTTAAATTTCCTATCCCAGGCTTCAAAATGGACATATAATTTGTGCCATTTAGTTTTGGGAATTGGGAGATATGACTGTCCAAAGTTTGAGGTCAAAAATGGACTCTGTTTTGGGGCAGTGATGAAATTTGTGTAATTCTGGAATTTTGTGGTGATTTCTGGTAATGGATCATATTTTTCCAATGCAGAGCACTTAAATACCTTTTATTTGGCTTTAGAATCAACTCATTTCAATTTTTCTAGAATTAGTTATGATTTTTCAAAGTTTGGGCAGAAAATCTGCCAGAAAATCCGAAAATGTCAATTTTGGAATTATGACATCATCATAAGGGAATAATGACATAAGCATAATATAACATATCATCTTCTTCCTCCAAGCTTCAAAACTGTCAGTTTATTCAGCTGAACAAGAGGAAAAACGTTTGAGATTTCTAGAGAGAGAAAGGAGAAGAGAACTCGTAAGGTAAGCCAATTTCTCCGATGATCTAGCTCCTAACACGTATAACTCTGATCCTAAGCTACTCCTTTATTTGTGTGTCTCAGAGGGGGGTAAAACCGGGGTGGGTGTGACAATAAAAAGGCGCGATGTATTGGTTATGGCTCTGAATAATTTGAGTTGAATCAGGCCAAAATTGGGCACAGATTATCAGTATGGTCAGTTGTAGTGGGAGTTTCCTACAGGACTCATATTAAATCACCTTGACATTGTTAAAGCATATATGAGGAGAAAGACCTCAAAGTGTGCAGTGAAAGCGTGGTGAATATGATGTGTTTGAATACTGCACTGAGTAGGAGCTCGAGTTTGCAGAAAGTGAAAGGTGTAAGTGATGGCTTCGGGAAGTAAAACTTTGAAGTCCAGATTAATTTGTGAGAAGGGGTCTTGAAGGATCCCAGTATGTGAAAAGAATTCGTGATGTTGAAGGTGAAGTTGTTAAGATACCTGGTTCTAGCTTGTTGCGATTATGTACTGTGAGTCCATCTCCCTGGTTGGGCCGGATCGGGTTGGTTCAGTGGGCTGCGCCTGGTAGGCATAGGCTCAGGATGTGACGGATATTTGTGTGTCTTTCACCTGTGGCCACATGGCGTGATTCCCATAGCGGAGGACCGTTCTGCTGGGACGGTAGTTTACGAGGGATTGACTATCTAGAAGCCAGAGTGGCTTTGTGATTTCCAGAGAGGCAATGTGATATGTGTATGCGAGTGAGGCAACATATATGTGTGACAATTGTGAACAAGCTGGGATTAAGGTGTGGTTGTGGCCACAAAGCAGAGCTAGTTCTGCTGATGGCGAATTCGACTACATGATTAGGGGTTCTCGTTTGTAAGGGCAATTACCCCAGCATGGCCAGCATGGCTAGCCACCAGGCTGGTTGCACCGGTGTTGACCCAAGGCCGAAAGGCGGTGCATAAAATTAGAGTATGTGATGTGTGTTGGTATGAAAGCTATGTGATGTGCTCTGACATTTGCCCTGGTACTGAGTAGCCTCTGTCTAAACACTATCGGAAAGAACAAGGTAGTGACTCTTTCTCTTATGCTATGTGTAAAGCATTGTATGTATGTTTGTCATGCATTGAGATCGCAGCGAAAGCTGACGCATAATGTATACAGCATCAAGATCGTAGCAAAAGCTGACGCATAGTGTTTATCGCAGCGAGAGCTGACGCATAGTGTTTATCGCAGTGAAAGATGACGCATAATGTTTACAGCCATGAGTGCTATTGTATATGGTGTGAGCCATGTATCATTATGATGTTGTTGAACATGATCTTACATGCTATGTGTTTATATACTGTATAAGTGATTTGTTACTATTGGGATTCTTTTGAATCTCATTCTTTCCATTGACTACCTTCTGACAGAGCAAGCGGCACCAAGGAGAAAGAGGGTGGGATGGTACGTGACCACGCCAAAAGTCCTTGAGTACTTAAGAATGGTTCAGGTGTGTGCAGTGTGCATCCCCGGTTGAGAAAAAGGATGAGGGTGGTGTTGGGAGATTGAGACTCTCGGCCAGTCGCCTGGATAGAAGAGACTGCGATTCTAGGTGGGCCATTATGGTAGGGTGCTTCAGAAAAAGAGATTAAGATTCTGCAGTGACTTGATGTGATTGTGGTTGAGACCCAAAAGTCCCGGTTACCACTAGCGGAGTCACTGGTGGGTGTACGGGTGAGGGTGACACCGTGAAAGTTGATACGGTGAAGTAATATGATGTTGTTAGACCCAAAAGTCCTGGTTACCACTAGCAGAGTCACTGGAGGGTGTATGGGTGAGGGTAAGGTTGTGGATGTGAATACAGTGAAAGAGTTTGTGTATACAGCTAAGGCTATCGTTTGATGTATTGAGGTTGTGGTGTTTTGGGGTTACTCCCGAAAGGAGTAACTAGTTTGAGTTAAGCAGTGTGGTCGCCTATGCCGCCCAACTGCCAAGATCTTATGATATGGCTCATAAGTTAGAGCCTCCAAATATCGAGATGCAGTAGCCACTCATGAATTAGGGGGCTTGCGATGATTGTGGTTATGTTATGATGGTTTTGTGGAAATCGTATCTGGAAGTGATCGCATTTGTTTAGCAAAAAAATATGGTGATTTGGTTTGTGTGGCAATCGTAAAATGGGCCGATTGTAGTTTGAGGCAATTGAGTTGCATTCATTGTTTGAGATTCTTGTGAGAATCAGATTTGTGGAGTATCATTTGTGTATGGGTGGTCTAGAGGAGACCGTCCCAATATGAAATGAATTGTGAAACGGAAGCTATCGTGAAGAAGCATCCGTAGTTTTTGGATTAAGTGGTATGACAAATTTCGAGGATGAAATTTATTGAACGGGGGGAGAAATGTAATACCCCGAATTTTGAGACTCGAGGCTAGAGAATAAGCCTGAGATTAGTGGATTGCTAAGCCCCGGTTTAGCAAGATCCTAAATTGTGATTAAGGGTTAATGACTCCAAAAGTGGATGTGGTTAGTGATAAATAACCCTTTTGGAGAATATGATGTGATTTAGTACTCAAATGTAAATTGTGTTGACATGTTGAGATTGTTGTGAGAACATGTCAATGAGATGTGAATTTGATTGATTTGGTGTTTCCAATGGATTCCTTGTGAAAATTTATGCAGGAATGATGTTTGGCATGAAAATGGAACCATTGGAAGCAAAGATGCAACATCTGAAATTCTGAAATTCTGTCCAGTGAAACTCTATTCTGGGCAGTCTTCTCGTGTGGATGTTTTGTCTAGGAAAATGATGTCAGAAAATTATGAAACTTTCCAGTCTTAAACTTCCCATCCCACGCTTCAAAATGGACAAATAATTTGTGCCATGTCGTTTTGGGAACTGGGAGATATGACTGTCCAAAGTTTAAGGTAAAAAATGGACTCTGATTTGGGGCAGTGATGAAATTTGTGTAATTTTGGAATTTTGTGGTGCTTTCTGGTAATGGATCATATTTTTCCAATGTAGAGGACTTAAATACCTTTCATTTGGCTTTTGAATCACCTCATTTCGATTTTTCTAGAATTAGTTATGATTTTTCAAAGTTTGGGCAGAAAATCTGCCAGAAAATCCGAAAATGTCAATTTTGGAATTATGACATCATCATAAGGGAATAATGACATAAGCATAATATAACATATCATCTTCTTCCTCCAAGCTTCAAAATAGTCAGTTTATCCAGCTGAACAAGAGGAAAAACGTTTGAGATTTCTAGAGAGAGAAAGGAGAAGCGAACTCACAAGGTAAGCCGATTTCTCTGATGATCTAGCTCCTAACGTGTATAACTCCGTTCCTAAGCTACTCCTTTATGTTCTTTAAGGTTTGAAAGCTCTTCCTTTGGTGTTTAAATAGCTAGGGTTTCACCAAGACAAGGAAAAGCTAGTGGGAGCTTGAGGTAACTTCCAAACTCTTGTGTATTGACTATTCTGGCTGCTGTGGACAATTTAATCGGTGAAATTTCGCCTGATTGTCATTGGTTTCAAAAATGGAAAATGGGTGTGTGGGGCTGTTATGCTGCCCAAATTGGTACTAAATGGTAGTTGTAACCTAATGGAATAGTCAATAAAGTGGTTAGGAGTAGAAAGGAACGCGTTTACGGAGCCGAAACCGAAAAACCCCAATTTTTCCTGGAGTACATGTCTATTTTGGCCAAAGCTATAAATGGGTCTTAGAGTTGGATTTTCAATGATTTGATGATTCCATTGAGTTCAGGATCAAAAATTAGGTAGGGTTACAGTTGGGCACTTTTTCCGAAAAGACTGAAAAAGCATAATTACGAAAATACCCCTGAAACCCTTAAAGTAGGGCTGTCAAGGGTAATTTTGTAATTGACATTGAATTTGATAATTTCAAGTTTGGAAATGGATTCCTTGGGTGAAAATATGTCAGAATAGCCCATGTCGAAATTTCAGAAAAAGTACAGTTGGACCGGGTTGTGGTATACACATTAAGGTCCCTGTTGTTTGTGGATATATGAGTTTAAGGGATGTGTGTATATATTATTCATGTTGAGGATGTGGTGAATCAGTGTGGTTCACCTAAGAATCTGAGGTGTAAACTCAGAGGTGGAAGAAAATGATATCCCGGGAATGTGATATTGAGCTTCTAGGTGTTATGTCTAACCTAGATGTTGGGTAAGTAACCCAAGGTGGTATGATGTTACATGTAGTGATATCATATTGAGCTTGTGTGTGTAAAGGCCTTAAGACCTAGGGGACCGGTGTGCCTTAAGCTGGCAGAGATATCTGGATTTGTATAGGGGTGGTGATGCTCCATGGAAATGAGGGAAGTGATTTCCCGGTTCAACTAAGGTTAAGGTTTAAATAGATGAGTTGTGATCCAAGGATAAGACTCCATAGTTGGGCTGATTCTTAGGAATTTGAAATGACCTGAGGATGATTTTGATAGAACCATGAATAGTTAAGAGATATGGTCTCAAGGTTGAGACAAACAATGGGATGTGTAAATGGCTTCTGAGTTCTCGTTACAATGATACCTTCATTTTGAGACAACCAACTGGAAAGAGCTATCTACGAAGGATTCAAATTGGAAAGGGCTACCTGCGGAGAGTGCTGATAGGAAAGGGCTACCTATGAGGAAATCTGATCACAAAGGGCTACCTACGGAGAGTATTGTACCGTAGTATGGAGCCACCGTGACGACAACCCTATAGTGTAGGTGCCTTGACGACGAATCGTGGAGTGCAGCCGCCGTGATGTTGAATTGTAGATTAGCACTACGGAAGTGTTGGCTCTCAATGATGGTGTATTGTAATGAATCCCATAGTGAATGGGTATTCTAGAGATAAGAGGTCATATGGACCTGAATGATTCAATTTGAATCAGGCCAAGGTCTGGCACAGATGAATATATGTTGTGATTGTTGTCAGTTGTAATGGGAGATTCCTATGGGACCCCTGTTAAAGCAACTTGACATTGTTTAAGCACAGATGAGGAGAAAGACCTCAGAGTGTGCAGCGGAAGCATGGTGAAAAGAATTTGTGGTGGGTGGAATTATTAAAATGCCTGGTTCCAGCTTATTGCAATTGTGCATTGTGAGTCTTTCACCTGCGGCCCATTGGGTGATTCCGGTGGGAGGACAGTTCCTTCGGGGCGGTAGTTTACAGGGGACAGGCTATTTATGAAGGCCGATGGGCCAATTGCGAAACCCGGATAGCTCTATAAGCTATAAGGCTATGTGTATGCACTGCCACGCCAATAGTCCCTGAGTAGCTAACAACGGTTCGGGTAAAGACTGTGTGTCTTCCCGCTGAGAAAGGGGATGAGGGTGGAGTGTGATGTGGAAGCTGAAAGGCTATGTGTGAGCACTGCTACGCCAATAGTCCCTGAGTAGCTAACAACGGTTCGGGTAAAGACTGTGTGTCTTCCCGGCGGAGAAAGGGGAAGAGGGTAGGGTGTGATTATGGATCTACTATTGTGAGCCTGAATGGCTATGTGTGTGCATTGCCAAGTCAATAGTCCTTGAGTAGCTAACAACGGTTCGGGTAAAGACTGTGTGTCTTCCCGGCGGAGAAAGGGGATGAGAGTGGAGTGTGATTGTGAATTTGTGACAGTTGTGAATAAGCTGGGACTGAGGTATTGTTGTGTAGTAGAGCAGAGCTAATTCAGCTGATGGCTAATTGGACTACATGATCGGGGGTTCTCTATTCTGAGGGCACTACCCCGGCATGGCCAACCTGGCTAGCCACCACGTTGGTTGCACGGGTGTTGACCCCAGGAAGAAAGGCGGTGTGTAAAATTAGAATCTGCGATGTGTGTTGTTGTAAATGTGAACTGTGATGTGAATGCCGGAAGGGCAATTTGTATTTATGAGACAACGGGAAGCTGTTGTATTTGTGCAAGCGGCGGAAGCTGAGGTATTCTTGCATTGTGATATGTGTGCAAGTGGCGAAAGCTACGTATCATTGTGTATACAGCCGTGGGTGTTGTCGTCTTGTGACAATCGTCACGCATCAATGTAAATCTGTCGTAGACATTGTGTAATACCCAAAAGTCCTGGATGGGTGAGGGGTAACGCCGTGAAATTTGATACGGCAATGTGATATTGTGATTGGGGCCCAAAAGTCCTAGATGGGTGAGGGTAATGCCGTGAAACTTGATACGGCAATGTGATTGTTGTGAATACCCAAAGAATCCCGATCACCACTAGTGAAGTTACTGGTGAGAGTACGGGTGAGGGTAAGGTTGTGTATGCAAATACAGTGGAAGAGTTTGTGTATACAGCTGAGGCTGTTGTCTGATGTATTGAGGTTGTGGTGTTTTGAGGTTACTCCCGGAAGGGGTAACTAGATTGAGTTGAGCAGAGTAGTGGCCTATGCTGCCCAACTGCCGAGATCTTATGATATGGCTCATGATTTAGAGCCTCCGGGTATTATGGTTATGTGATCATAGAGTTTTATGGCAATCGTGTGTGGAGGCGATTGCACTTGTTTGGAAATAATATGATGATTGTGTTTGTGCGGCAATCGTGAAATGGGCCGATCGCAGTTTGTGGCAACTGGGTTGCATTTATTGTGTAAGATTCTTTCGAGAATCTGAATTGTGATGCACCAATTGTGGGGGTAGTCTAGCAAAAACTTTCCCACGATAGACTAATTTGTGAAAACGGAAGCCGTCATGAAGAGGCATCCGAGTTTATGGTTTATGTGGTGCGACAAATTTCGAGGACAAAATTTATTGAACGGGGGGAGAAATGTAATACCCCGAATTTTGAAACTCAAGGCTAGAGAATAAGCCTGAGATAAGTGGACTGCTAAGCCCCAGTTTAGCAAAATCCCAAATTGTGATTAAGGGTTAATGACTCCAAAAGTGGTATAAATGAACCCTTTTGGAGATCATGGTGTGATTTGGCACCCGATGTGATTTGTATGTGTTCTGAGTAGCACAAAAACCCTGTATTTGAGTTCAATTATGGATTAACATCTAAATTGAATGAAAATAAAGGGAAGGGCGTATATATGGTGTAAATGAATGAGAAAATGATTTTGATGGTGATTCCAAGTGGATTGCCATAATCAGGGGCAAAACGGTAAAGTTACCGACCGATTGGTCAGTTACCGAAGAGGAAACTCATTGGTAACTTCAAGATCAATGGTTAGGATTGATTTGTGTTGAGATCAAAGGGTGGAATCCCATGTGGTGTACTCATGTGAGCTCATAGGAGATGTGGTGAGATTAAGACAAGTGGCAAAATTTGGACCCTTGATCTTGGGTCAATGTTTCAACCCTCATTTCTCTCTCCTTTCCTTCTTTTTGGTCGGTTTTGGCTCTCAAAAACTGACCCTCCTTCTTCATCAATTCATCTTTTTCTCTCTCTTATGCTCCCATGGACGTCTAAGAGGAGGGAGGAAAGAGAAATCAAAAGGTGAGATTTTGGTTGGCTTCTTGCCCTCTAATGCTCCATTCATCTTCTATAAAGTTGTTCATAGTAATGAGAGCTTCATTGCTATGGTTTTAGATTCTTGATTGGAGGTGTTTGAGAGCTTGAGCAAAAGTGAAAAGATGAAGAATCAAGAAATTGGTTTGGGAAAGAGGAAGAGGTGAGCATTTGCTTCCTTTTGATCTAAGTTTTGTAACTTTTGGTTAAGTATGGTGAATTGTGAATTTTGCCCTGATTTTATGGTATTTTCATGTGGAATGTGAATGGTGGAATTGGATGGTGTTTTATATTGATAATGGTGTCATGTTGTGGTATTTAATCATTAGAATTGATTTGAATTGGATTGGATACATTGTGTGCAAAACTGGAAATTCTGTCTAGTGGGAATTCTGTTTGGGCAGTCTTGTTGTGTGGACGTTTTGACTGGGCAAATGATGTCTGAAAATTATGAAACTTACCAATCTTAAATTTCACATCCCAAGCTTCAAAATGGACATATAATTTATGCCATATCGTTTTTGGAGCTGGGAGTAATAGCTGTCCAAAGTTTGAGGTCGAAAATGGATTCTGTTTTGGGACAGTCTTGAATGATTGGGAATTCTGTATTTATGTGGTGATTTCCAGTAATGGCCAATATTTTTCCTGTGTAGAGGACTCGAATAGCTTTCATTTGGCTTTAGGATCACCTCATTTCGATTTTTGTGGAATTAGTTATGATTTTTGGAAGTTCAGCCAAGAAACTGGATTTTCTTGGCCGCGGTCAGCGGATTCTGGTCCGCAGTCCAAATGTTTCTGAGCGTTTCTGAGCAGTTTCGGGCTGCTGCCAGTAGATTCTGGGCCGCAGCCCAAATGTTTCTGAGCGTTTCTGGGCAGTTTTGGGCCCCAGTCAGTGGATTTTTGGGCCGCGGCCCACCCCCAAAAATCAGCATTTTAGACTTTTAAAAGGTGATCTTTGGTCAAGTGTTTCCTAAGCCTTTAGGCATATGTTTGGGCTTTGATTAGCCACCTAAAGGTCATGAATGGTAACCAACTTTAAGTGATATGAAAGTAAGAGTTTGGAATAGAGAATAACCCTATGTCCCTGCTTTGATTATAGGGTTGATGTTCGCCCTGAACGTGGTTTGATATTCGGCCTGATCGTGGTTCGGTATTCATTCTGATCGCGAGTAAGCGAAGCTGGAGCTTACGTGGAAAGAGGGTAGGGAACATATCTCTTCTACTTGTATTTGATATATGTGTTAGTGTGTTGGTGCATGTCCTAGCTTTGCATAATTATGTGTAATTTGAGGCTATGTTTCAATTTATGCTATGGCCATAGGTATATTGTTCGAAGCATTGAGCTTGCAAATTGTCATTGTGTTATCATGAGTTGTGTGATGCAAGTATGTCATGCATTAAACATCTATCATACATGCATATTGATATTGTTTACCTACTGAGATTCTCTAGAATCTCATCCTCCCCTACTAACCTTTCAGACAGGGTAGTAGATCGATGATGGAGTAAGCAGACAAGGGCGATGAAGACTCCTTTGGGATTGAAGTTGGTAGTTGGTTATCTTAGTTGGGATGTATATTTGGATAATTGTATTTGGTTATTTGGATGAATATATGTGGATGAGGATTTGATTATTTGTATTGAGATTTGATGTGTAATCCCCATTTGAGGAGTTATATGGGCTAATGTGCCCTATGATTGTTTAGCGAAGATATGAAACCCGGGGTTACCGGGATGATTATATTGTGCACTCTGATATTGGTATAAATATGATTTATCTTCGCATAGTAATTGTATTCAAAATTTGAATATGAGACCAGGTTATAAATGATTTCGAAAGGTATTTGCGAAAACCCTATCGTGAAGATGGGATTTTGAAATAGTTTTGTTTCTTATTGGTCTCTATTTCATTTTAAATCGCGTATTTCGGATATGATTACGGCAAGGGGTTACAGCGCATACATGACAATGTACTAGATAAGATTTTTTAAGCTGTAACACCTCAATTTTTTATTAAAGGCTAATGATAATTATTGAGGATAATTATCGAGTGAAAGTGGAATAATTATGTGTTTTGGTGGCAATATTAATTAATATGCCATGATTAGTGGAAATTGAAAGAATGAATTTTGGGCAATTAGTTAGTGATTAATGGAGAAATTAATTACTAGCTAAGAGAAAAATGAGAAGTGTAATTAAAATAGCTAATGGAGAGCTTAGAGTAACTAATTTGTTGCTTATTTATGGAGAGCCAATAGAATTGTGACATGTGGCAAAGTGGGTGTGAAGAGAAAGGCATGGAAAAAGTCAAATGTAAATTTAATATGATTCTTTCTCTCTCCTCCTCTCCCCATTTTCGGCTGAACAAGGGAGTATGGGGGTGGCACCATCATTTCAACCTCTCTATCACTCTTCTCTCTCCCATTTCTTCCTCCATTTCTACGCCATTATTGCCCAAGAAAGAGAAAGGAAAAAGCTTGAGAAAGGGGTAAGCAAATGATCTCTATTGCTCAAACATCATTCATTAATGTTGTTCCTTGAATGAAGAGCTTCATTTTGATGTGTATAATTTGGCCATTGGTGTTAGTTTGAGCTCCCATGAAATTTTGGAGATTGGTGAATCAAGAAGTGTCTTTGGAAAAGTTAAAGAGGTAAGTGACACCAATCTTTCTATCTATCTTTCATACCATTGTATGAAGTTTGGAATTTTTGGTATTTATAGCCTTGACTTTGAAAATGATGATCATTGGGTAGTTTGGCATGACATAGTTGTGGAAATGGTATTTTGGTATAAGTTTGGGATAGATAGATTGATTTGGGAATTGAATGATTGAGTTTAATGATTTTGGAAAATTGATGATTATGTTGCCCAAAACCAAGGTATGATAATGGAATAGGATTTTGATAATTCTAATGATTCTATTGAATTCCTTGGGTGTTTTTGTGTAGGAGTAGCTTTGGTAGAAGTTTTGGGTCCATTAGAATCATTTGGGCAAAGGTTAGGGCAAATGGTCAGTTTTGCTGCGTTTTTTGGTTCTGATAGAATTACTCAAGTGATTTGGGATTCACTAGAGTGTGTGATGAACATCACTCAGGTGAAGTTCAATTTCACTCCAGTGCTGCGGGTATATTCGTTGTTCTCTTCAGTTTTTCTGTTGGGCTTTCTGGAAAATCTCAAGAGTGTATAGTCTTACTTGCAAGTGTTAATCCATCACTTGAGTGCAAAGTCATGTGCTCGAGTGCTCCTCTTCGTGGAAAACTCTTGTGCTCTTGGGTTCTCCCTTTCAGGACTTCACTTTCTAGTGCTCGAGTGAGGCATTTGGCTATCACTCGAGTGAGATCATATAACACCCCAAAATTTGATTAAAGGGTAATGGCTTCAAAAGTGAAGGTGATTAAAGTTAAATCGACACTTTTGGAGAATACAATATATGATGTGATTTGAATGTGTAACGATTAGTGCCCAAACCCTACATTTAAGCTTAATTGTGTGTCAAAGCTTAAAATGCATTGAAAAGAAGGGGAGGGCGCATGGTTTGTGTAATGGAATGAGAAGAATGTATTTGGTGGTGATTCAGAAGGAATTGCCATAATCAGGGGCAAAACGGTAAAGTTACCGACCAATTGATCAGTCACTAAAGAGGAAACTCATTGGTAACTTAAAGATCAATGGTTATGATTGATTTGTTAAAGAAATCAAAGGGTGGAATCAAGTGTATGTGTGTGTATGTGAGCTTATAGGTGATGTGGTGAGATTGTGACAAGTGTCACAAGGTGGGCCATTGGATTTAGGTCAAGATTTCAACTCAACTTTCTCTTCCCTCTCACCTCCAAGTCGGCCAACAATATTAGGCAAGGAAAAAACTGACTTTGCTTCATCTTCATCTTCATTTCATCCTTCTCTCTTCAAGACACCATGGTCGTCCAAGCTTTGGAAGAAAGAGAAAGCCATAGGTGAGATTTTGGTTGGCTTAATGTCTTCTAATGCTCAACTCACCTTCATTAATATTGTTCAAGGGGTTGAGAGCTTTATTCCTGTGGTTTCAAATTTTTGATTAGTGGAGTTTGAGAACTTGTGTGAATTTGAAAGTAGGAGAATCAAAGAAATAGCTTTAGGAATAAGTTGAGGTGAGTATTTGATACCTTTTGGTATAATTATTGTGGTCATTGGTTTGGTTTTGAGAATTTTGAATTTTTGCCTTGATTTTTGGTCTAATTTGAATGCTTGAATTGGTTAGTGTGTTATGTTGAATGTGGTGTTAAATTGTTTCTTTGTGCCATTGGAGTTGGTTTGGAATTTTGGAATGGAAGGAATTGCATTGTGGTGGATTGTGTGTATATTTTGTGTTGACATGTTACGATTTCTATGGAACATGTCTATGTGGATGGAATTTGATTGTTTTGATGGCTCCAATGAATTCCTTGGGCAACATTTGTGTGGGAATAGAGTTTGGTATGAAATTGGGATCAATGAAAGCCAATATGCCAAAACTGGAAATGCTGCCATTGAAAGTCTATTATGGGCAGTCTGTTTATGTTGGCGTTTTGAATAGGAAAATGATTTCAGAAAATTATGAAACTTTAGAGTTTTAAATTTCACATTCCAAGCTTGAAAACGAACATATAATTTGTGCTATTTCGTTTTGTGTGCTTGGAGTAATGGTTGTCTAAAGTTTGGAATTGAAACTGAACTCTGTTTTGGAACAGTTTTGAGTTTTGTGAAAGTCTGTATTTTTGTGGTGATTTCCAGTAATGGGCAATATTTTTCCTAGGAATAGGACTTAAATAGTTTTCATTTGGCTTTGGAATCGCCTCATTTTCGATTTTTCTTGAATTAGTTATGATTTTTGGAAGTTCAGGCAAGAAACATAATTTTCTTTGCCGCAGCCAGAGGTTATGGACCACGGCCCAAATGTTTCTAACCACTTTTTGGCCATGGCCAGTGGATTTGTGGGCTGCGACCAACACCCAAAAATCAGCATTTTGGACTTTTAAAAGGTGATCTTTGGTCAAGTGTTTCCCAAGCCTTTAGGCATATGTTTGGGCTTATAGTAGCCACCTAAAGGTCTTAAATGATAACCAACTTTGATGTTTGGAAGTTGAGGAATTGGAAAAGGGAATAACCTTATGTCCTTGATTTGATTTTCAAGATTTGGTATTTGCCCTGGTCATGATTTATTTGTGCCAGAGCACACATAGAAAGAATAAGGTAGTGACTCTTTTCCCTTATACTATATGTGATACATGGTATGTTTGTTTGATCATTGTTTGTGAGTCTATCACCTACGGCCCATCGGTGGTGACAGTGGGAGGATCGTACCTTCGGGGCGGTGGAATCCGAGGGATGAGACTATGTGAAAGACGAAAGGCTATATGTGGAAGACGAAAGGCTATTTGTGAGTCTATTACCTGCGGCCCATCGGTGGTGACGGTGGGAGGATCGTACCTTCGGGGCGGTGGAATCTAGGGAATGAGACTATGTGATTATGTGCATATGCAGCCTGCGAGTTGTGTATTATGCCGTGATGTTGCTTGATGAATTACTTCCATGCTATGTGATTACATGTTGTATGAGTAAATTGTTACTATTGGGATTCTTTTGAATCTCATTCTTTCCATTGACTAACCTTTAAGACAGGGCAAGTGGTTCCAAGGAAAAGAAATCAACCCGGAGCGATTAGAAACCTGTAGGGACATTTGCTTTTGGATATGTTGGTTAAATATACTGGACAGGGATTTTGTAAATTGTTTTTGTGTTGTAATTACTAGTTGAATATAGTTGTGTAATCCCCTATATGGGAATTATAAACATTTTAGTGAATGAGTGGAACCCGGGATTTTTGTTATATACTTTGATATGTGTGAACGTAAATTAACTGCACAGGTGATTATATTCGATAATTGAACTTGAGACCAGGAAAGGAAAGAAGTTTTCAAAAATGTTGTGAAACCCTACCTTAGGGAGGGTGTTTAAAATGAGTTTCAAACTATCCGTCGGTCTCTAATCCATTTTATTATGCGTTATCGAATCTTAATTACACTAATTAAGGCAGGGGGTTACAGGTCCAATGTGCTCGAGTGTTGTAGTCTCTGAAAAGTCCTTATGCTCTCAAGTGTTTGTTAGAGCAAGCATTTCACCCAAGAGGGGGTGAATTGGGTGATACTAAAATTTCGTTGCAAATATAAAAACTTGACGGTGAGTATAAAGCAATAAAGAGTAAGGAGAAATATCACCAAAGTGTACACCGAGAGTTATACTGGTTCGGCCACAACCACTTTGACCTACGTCCAGTCCTCAGAGCTTCTCTGAGAGTTTCACTATAACTTCCAATATTCAGTGGGTTCTTGGCACCTCAGTACAAGCAAGTTCCTTCGCTTGGACACTCACTCCCCCTTACAAGTTGTAATCCAATCCCAACTCAAGGTTCCACAACCTTAAGTTACCTCAATAACAAATATTGAGTTTGAATGAAATATCTACCTCACAGAGTGAATAAGAATCACTGAAGCATAGAATTACAAGTATAATGTAAAACAGAGTAATGAGCTAGATAATGCGTTCGTGTGTGTTCTTGTTTTTTTCTTCTCTGTTTGGATGTTCCCATATATATAGGTGTGTTGGTAATGACCATTAGAACATTTTCTTCTTGTCCGTTAGAAAGTGCGCAGCCACTGTTGACTTTACCAATTTTTGATAAATATCCGTTTGCGGTAGGTGCCGGTAGGTAGCATTTAAACGTTGCATTTGACTTTCCTTATTTGGTAAGATCTCTTCATTGTTTATCTGTGGATATGCTAAGAATACTAATACAATGAAAGGTTAATCACATAGGAAACAAATCAATGAACGTTGGAATGAATTCTCAAAATCTGAACTTGCATACTCGAGTACTTACTCGAGAATCATCATGAAAATATTGAGAAATTGCAAGTTAACAAATGAACATTACATTACTCGGGTAGTGCATGGAGTAAACACAATTTCAAACCTTTGGAAATACCTGTTTACTCGGGTACTTACTCAGGTATGAAACATTTTTCTTCATAGGTTACTCGAGTATCGACTCGAGTAAACTCTTAAATAAACTTTATGTTACTCAATGCTTTACTCCAATAATGTTGGCAGGATTTCAAGGCTGAGAGCACTTCAAGTTTTCTTACCTTGTTACTTGAGTACTTACTCGAGTAAACATATATTTTCTGCATAGCTTACTCGCGTAGCAACTTGAAGTTCTGTGTAAATAACTCTGCATATTACTCGATTACTCACTCGAGTAATCCAGTTTAAAATAAGTGATTGAATACCTGCATACTTGAGTAGTTCCTCGAGTGAAGTGTGATAAAAAACATATCATGTTACTCGAGTATTACCTTCAGGTTTTGCTTACCACAGTTAGTTACTCGAGTAGCTCCTCGAGTAACATTGGCAGGATAGAAAATGCCAAAAGCAACATTTTCCTTGAAGCAGGGGACTCGAGTACATACTCGAGTATCATTGGCAGGCCGAGAGGAACTGGAAGTATTTTAACTGGTTACTTGAGTAGCCACTCGAGTAACGTTGGCAAGCCGAGAGCAACTGCCAGTGATTTACCTGGTTACTCGAGTAACGTTGGCAGGCCGAGAGCAACTGCCAGTGATTTATCTGGTTACTCGAGTAACGTTGGCAGGCCAAGAGCAACTACCAGTGATTTACCTGGTTACTCGAGTAGCCACTCGAGTAACGTTGGCAGGTTCCTTGAAGGTTGTTCTGGTTACTTCAAGTTTGCTGTCCCATTACTCGAGTACTTACTCAAGTAACCCTTTAGAAAACTTGCTAGTAATGAAGTTTCTCAGCTTTTTCTCTTGGCCTTTCTTCATTACTCCAATGCTTACTTCAAGTAATGATTTGCCCTGTTATTACTTTGTCCAAACTTATTTGTTAATCAAATATTTTTCATGCCATCCTTTATTATCATCAAAACATGAGAGATATAACATTCTCCCCTTTTTTTGATGATGACCAAACTTGGTGATTTTGAACAAAGTTTTTGAAATTAAGTTCTCAAATAAACCGGAGTAACTCTCTCAATATGCTCTTTGCTCTCTAAGTACCATATCTTATTTTCCTTCAGAATGAGTGAAACAATCTGAGGATATGGCATAGGCGTATTAGCTTTCCCATCTACTCTGTACCTCTTTATCTCAAAAAATATGTACTCCCCCAAATCCTTTTGTTCCTTCAGGAGTAAGGAAGCAAACCATCTATAGTCCCTATTAGAAAAGTGGGTATAATTGTTGGCCTTGTTCACAAGGGATCTAGAGTATCTATGCCATAGAACCCTGTGATGATCGCATATGTCACTAGGTTTGAAGTTCAAAGGGCCTACAAGCTCACCGGGTTTAAGGACAGAGAAAATTTGGTTTGAATCAAGTTTGGAGTAAATGTCATCTAGTGGGTTCTCTATTCCTAACCACATATTGATCCTAGAAGGTGAGATAAGTATCTTTTGGCCTCTGACAATAGTAGTCATTTCTTCCTCTGCTGAGTTTCTATTGGGCTCATTAAGAATTTCAAGATTGCAGTAAAACTGTGTGACTACTTTGGTACAAAAAGGAAGCTTAATATATAACCAAGGCATAAAAGGTTCTAGAAAGGGACTAATATTGTACTTCAATACCTCCTGAAGTACTTTGAGGTCCACATAGTGAGTCTTACAGACTTTTCTCCTTGAGAACTGTGTGAGGTACTTCTGGGACTCTTCTAGCTTGTTGACATTAAACCCCTTTGGAGGTTTGGTGATCTCCTCTTCTGGAAATTCTGACTTCTTTGAAGATTGCCCCTTCTCAAGTTTATCTATAATGCCAGCCATTGCCTTAGCCACATTCACATCATATTTGGGCTTTTTGGATGGTTTAAGTGTGAAAGAGGGAGTGGAGGAATCAGAAATTGGAGGAGAAGGAGATTTGGCACTTTTGCCTCTCCCAATAGAGGTGCTCTTCTTGGATTGAGCCCTTGTAACCACTGGCTCTTTAATCACAACACCTTTTGGTTTCGGTTGAGGTTTGGGTTGGATTTTTGCTTTTGACCTAGGTATGAGTTTTCTTTTCTTTCTGGGAGGAGAAGAAAGAGGGTCAGAGAGTTGTGGGGATCCAAAAGAATTTGTGGGAGTAAGGTTTTTGGTTCTAACCATTTTGAATCAGTAAAAGTTTTAAAAACTCAGAAAACAGAGTGAAAAATGCGATATAGGGCAAGAAGAATTTGAGCAGAAGAGGAGGTTTCTGGGGCTGAAAATTGATGGGTTTTGACGAAAATCAAGTAGAAAAGAGATTGTGAAAAGTTTTTCAGAGAGGACTGGGTGATTTACTCGAGGAGATTTTATGGAAATAACCGAGTTTGTGACAGATAAAGACCTAGAACCCGACATTACTCGAGGCCTTACTCAAGTAAATATCATATTTACTAGAGTTCCTACTCGAGTGATCATACAGAAAATTTCTAAAATAATTCATTTAAATTGCATACCTGGCATAAATAATATTGTAATTATCCATGTATGTTCCCTCGATCATGTTATAACTATTTTAGAGCAGATTTGAGTCGATTCTCATCAAATTTGTGATCTTGACCTACAGTTACTCGAGGCCTTACTCGAGTAATCTTCAAGTTTACTCGAGGCGTTCCTCGGGTAACCTGCCTTTTCTTCTTTTGACTATTCATTTCTCACCAAATGAACCGTTTGATTTAAATTTCAGGTAACTTGATACCTTACTTCCAGTTTTGGAAGACCTTTACTCAAGTACATACTCGAGTAAAGTGCTCTTTTACTTCAAGTTGTTCCTCGGGTAATGCTTCACTGTCAGTCGTTACTTGAAGCTGGTACTCCAGTAATGATGTCCTCTGATAACCTCTATTTTTATTTCTCAAAACAGAATTTCAATCTTCCTGCAAAACAAGTTTCTACATACTCCGATGCTTAAATTAGTAATCATCAAAACATTATCAAATACCTTAATCTAATATTATGAGAAACTGAAATAACTTACAATTCATTAGGATTTACCATTCCCAATTCTCTTCTAATATATAGAAATTGATCTTTTGCAAGAGGTTTGGTGAAGATATCAGCTAGTTGAAGATGAGTAGGGATGAATATCACTTTCACATCTTTCTTCTGGACATGATCTCTGATTAAGTGATGTCTGACATCGATATGCTTGGTTCTAGAATGTTGAACTGGATTCTTTGCCAAGCTTATCGTACTGGTATTGTCACAATAGATTGGTATTTCTTTGAGATAGATACCAAGATCTTTTAGTTGTTGTTTTAACCATATCACTTGTGCACAACAACTTGAGACTGCAACATATTCGGCTTCCATTGACGAAAGAGACACTATCTTTTGTTTCTTGCTGAACCATGATACAAGAGATCCTCCAAGAAATTGTCCTTGTCCACTGGTGCTCTTTCTGTCTATCTTGTATCTTCCATGATCAGAACCTGAATATGCAACTAGATATTCACTTCTTCCTTTGGGATACCACAGACCCAATTCTGGTGTGTCAGCAAGGTATCTAAAGATTCGTTTGACAGTTTCGGCATGTGATTCCTTTGGTGCTGATTGATATCTTGCACATATGCCAACACTAAATTGGATGTCCGGTCTGCTTGCCGTGAGATAGAGTAATGATCCATTCATTCCTCTATATTTTGTGATGTTGTAGTCTTTCCCTTTGACATCAGCATCAAGTAACGTAGTTGAGCTCATAGGTGTGTCCGTTCCATTTGCTTCATCCATTCCATACTTCTTCAATAACTCTTTCAAATACTTTGTTTGAGATATGAAGATTCCATTCTTTCTTTGTTTGATTTGCAAACCAGGAAAGAAATTCAATTCTCCCATCATTGACATCTCAAATTCTCCCTGCATTATCTCAGAAAATTCCTTACACAGAGATTCATTAGTAGCATCGAAAATAATGTCATCAACATATATTTGAACAATTAAAATATCATCATGTTTTTGTTTTATAAAAAGTGTTGTATCAACTTTTCCCCGTACAAAACCTTGATCAATAAGAAATTTACTGAGCCTTTCGTACCATGCTCTAGGAGCTTGTTTTAAACCATATAAAGCCTTTTTGAGTTTGAAAACATTGTCAGGTTTAGTTACATCTTCAAAACCTGGAGGTTGTTCTACGTATACTTCTTCCATGATGTAACCATTTAGAAATGCACTCTTTACATCCATTTGATAGAGTTTGAATCCTTTGATGCATGCAAAGGCTAAGAGTACGCGTATAGCATCCAATCTAGCCACTGGAGCATATGTTTACTCATAATCAATCCCTTCTTCCTGATTATAGCCTTTGGCCACCAATCTTGCCTTGTTTCTGACAATAATTACGGATTCATCGAGTTTGTTCTTGAATACCCATTTAGTTCCAATGATCGGATGATCTTTGGGTCGGGGTACCAAATCCCAAACTTGATTTCTTTCAAATTGATTTAGTTCTTCTTACATTGCTATAACCCAATCATTGTCTGATAGAGCTTCATCAATATTAGAAGGTTCAATCTCATAAATGAATGCAAAAAAACTTACTTCATCGAAAATTCTATTTCTAGTTTTGATCCCTTCATTCACATCTCCTATGACTTGATCTAAGGGATGACTTTTATTGTATTTCCAGGCTCTAGGTTGTCCTAGTGATTGCTCTTCTTCCTTGGTTTCATCAACTTCTAGAATAAGAGATTTAGAAATAGGTTGACCATTTTCTTGATTTAAAACAACTTCCTATTCTTCATCAATGGTTTTGTCAGAGGATTCAAATTCATCAAATACAGTATGAATTGATTCTTCAACAACACATGTTCTTTTGTTAAAAACTCTATATGCTTTACTTCGGTTAGAATATCCTAGGAGAATTCCTTCATCATTTTTAGAATCAAATTTTCCTAAGTTATCTTTACCATTATTATGAATGAAACACTTACAACTGAAGATGTGTAGATGAGCAATGTTTGGCTTCCTTCCTTTGCACAGCTCGTATGGTGTCTTTCCAAGTTTTGTTCTAATATATGCTCTATTTGAAATATAGCATGCTGTACTCATAGCATCAGCCAAGAAAACTTGAGAGACGTTCTTTTCATTTAACATTGTTCTAGCCATTTTAGTGAGCACTCTATTCTTGCATTCCACGACTCCATTTTGTTGAGGCGTCCTTGTAGCAGAGAAATTGTGATCAATGCCATTAGTATCACAATATTCTTCAAAGGCTTGATTTTCAAATTCTCCACCATGATCAGTCCTAAAACCTGCAATGGACATACCTTTCTCATTTTGCACTTTCTTGGCAAAAACAATAAATTTTTCAAAGGTTTCATCTTTTGATGATAGAAAAATAACCCATGTAAATATGGAGAAATAATCAACAATGACCAATGAATATAAGTTACCACCAAGACTCTTTACTCTTGCTGGGCCAACTAAATCCATATGCAATAATTGTAGTGGTCTATTTGTTGAAATCTCATTTTTCAATTTGAAAGATGATTTAGTTTGTTTACCCTTTTGACATGCGTCACAAATCAAGTCATTTTTGAAAGTTACTTTGGGTAATCCAAGAACTAAATCCTTTTTGAGTAATTTGCCTAATTGATGCATATTGACATGAGCCAATCTCTTATGCCATAGCCAACTTTCATCGGCATTACTCAGAAAACAATTTTCAGATTCATTTATACTAATATCTAGAGTATAACAATTACCTTCCCTTTTTGCTCTGAGCTTGGCCTTGATATTCTTCTTATCAAGTAGTAAGTCATTTTTGTTGATAATTAGACATTCCTCTGAGTCAAATATTACCCAGTTGTTTTTGTTTGCACTTTGACTTACACTCAGCAAGTTATGGCATAATCCTTTGACATAGTATACGTCTTTGACTTGTATGCCTTTGTCATTTTTTATTTCACCAATTCCTACTATCCTTCCAATTTGATTTCTTCCAAATTTTACCTTTCCACCTTCTTTAGGTTACAATTTGGTAAAGCTTTCGAAATCACTAGTCATATGTATAGAGCATCCACTATCTATATACCATTTGTTGTTTTTGGATGCTTTGAGACACATCTGCAATTAAATACGATTAATTCTTAGGTACCCACTTCTTTTTGGGTCCTTTTGGGTTAGTACAGGAAACTTTGGAAACATATGATCCTTTAGGTACTCATTTATAGGTTCCTATCGTTCCTTGCTTCTTATTAATGCATGAAGAGGTATAATGACCTTTTTTATTACAGTAGTTACGAAATGCAAAAGGATTTAATGTATACACAAAATGCTGAAATAATTCAAATATGACTTACCTCCTGCTTTCTTTCTACCTTTCCTTTTATCTGATTTTGGATCATATCCAATTCTAGATCGGTCATTTACAAATCGTTGAGCTTTTAAAATAACATTTAGCATCTCACTTCCTTGTGTAAATTTTTCAAGATTTTTTGTGAGATCAGTGTTTTTCTTTTTCAAAGAAGAACAATTTTCACAATCCTTTTCTTTAAGTTTGATTTCAAGAGCTTTGTTTTTCTTTCTGAAAACAACTAATTCTTTAACTACTTTGATGAATTCAGCATGTAAAGCATTATATTCAGAAAGTAATTCATCATAGGTAGGATCAGAATCATTTACCTCTTCTTCAGTTCCTTCTTGAGCAACGAGACATATGTTGGCTACTTCTTCTTCATCACTTTCTTCGTCAGAAGAACTATCACCCCATATAGCATATACAAATGTCTTCTTTTTGTTAAAGAATTTGCCTTTTCTCTTTTCTTTGCTCTTTTGATTCAGTTCTGGACATTCTGATTTGATATGTCATGGTTTTCCACATTCATAATGATATGATCTTTGTTGCTAGTTCCTCCTTTCTGAAAGTGTTTGAATCCTTGACCTTGCTTGTAGAACTTTCTGAATCGTTTTATGATTAGGCCCATTTCGTCATCGTCAAACTCCTCATCCTCATCTTGATTTTCTTCTTTTGCTTTTAGTGCTAGGCCTTTCTTCTTCTTGTCACCGATGTCATCTAGTTCCTGTTTGAACTTTAGTTTACTTTCAAATTCAGAAAGACTTCTAAATAGAGAAGCAACTGATCTCATTGATTCTCCTTTTGCTTCTTCTATCGCAGTGACTTTGGCCTCCCACTCTTTAGAAAGAATATTCAAAATGTTTCATACTTGGGTATGCTGATCATAAACTTTCCCAAGTGCTGCAAGTTGATTAACAAGATGAGTATATCTAAGTTCAAATTTAGATATTGATTCACCTGATTTCATTCGAAGTAGATTGAATTCAGTGACCAACGTGTTGATCCGATTCTCTTTTATTCCCGAAGTTCCTTCATGAGCTATTTCCAGAGCTTCCCACATGTCCTTTGCTGTTGGAAGTATTCAAATTCTAAAATATTCACTTTGACTCAAGGCACTTTGTAACATCAGAATTGCCTTGCTGTTGAGAGTGATAAGTTTCTTGTCATTCTCATCATATTCCGCTGGCGTCTTTAGAATTTTCTGAGAATCTACAGTCTTTGTAGGTTGATAGTTTCCACTCTCAATTACATCCCACAGCCCATATTCAGTAGCCATCACGAATACTCTGAACTTTGCTTTCCAGAAAGAAAAGTGTTCACCACTGAAACCTGGAGGTCTAGTGATGGATGCTCCGTCGGGAAGAATTCCTTCACCCATGCTTGCCATTGGATCCTTCTTAGGTTGTTATACCTTAACAAGATGACCAGGTTCTGATACCAAATGTTAGAGCAAGTGTTTCACCCAAGAGGGGGGTATATTGGGTGATACTAAAATTTCGTTGCAAATATAAAAACTTGACGGTGAGTATAAAGCAATAAAGAGTAAGGAGAAATATCACCAAAGTGTACACCGAGAGTTATACTGGTTCGGCCACAACCACTTTGACCTATGTTCAGTCCTCAGAGCTTCTCTGAGAGTTTAACTATAACTTCCAAGATTCAGTGGGTTCTTGGCACCTCAGTACAAGCAAGTTCCTTCTCTTGGACACTCGCTCCCCCTTACAAGTTGTAATCCAATCCCAACTCAAGGTTCCACAACCTTAAGTTACCTCAATAACAAATATGGAGTTTGAATGAAATATCTCCCTCACAGAGTGAATAAGAATCACTGAAGCATAGAATTACAAGTATAATGTAAAACAGAGTAATGAGCTAAATAATGCGTTCGTGTGTGTTCTTGTTTTTTTCTTCTCTGTTTGGATGTTCCCATATATATAGGTGTGTTGGTAATGACCGTTGGAACATTTTCTTCTCGTCTGTTAGAAATTGCGCAACCACTGTTGACTTTTCCAGTTTTTGAAAAATATTCGTTTACAGTAGGTGCCGATAGGTAGCATTTGAACGTTGCATTTGACTTTCCTTATTTAGTAAGATCTTTTCATTGTTTATCTGTGGATATGCTAAGAATACTAATACAATGAAAGGTTAATCACATAGGAAACAAATCAATGAACGTTTGAATGAATTCTCAAAATCTGAACTTGCATACTCGAGTATTCATTTAGTTTACTTGAGTATCATCATGAAAATATTGACAAACTACAAGTTAACAAATGAACATTACATTACTCGGGTAGTGCATGGAGTAAACACAATTTCAAACCTTTGGAAATACCTATTTACTCGGGTACTTACTCGGGTATGGAACATTTTTCTTCATAGGTTACTCAAGTAGCGACTCGAATAAACTCTCAAATAAACTTTATGTTACTCGATGCTTTACTCCAGTAATGTTGGCAAGATTTCAAGGTCGAGAGCACTTCAAGTTTTCTTACCTTGTTACTCGAGTACTTACTCGAGTAAACATATATTTTCTGCATAGCTTACTCGCGTAGCAACTTGAAGTTCTATGTAAATAACTTTGCATATTACTCGATTACTCACTCGAGTAATCCAGTTTAAAATAAGTGATTGAATACCTGCATACTTGAGTAGTGCCTCGAGTGAAGTATGATAAAAAACATATCATGTTACTCGAGTATTACCTTCAGGTTTTGCTTACCATAGTTAGTTACTCGAGTAGCTCCTCGAGTAACATTGGCAGGATAGAAAATACCGTGAGCAACATTTTTCTTGAAGCAGGGGACTCGAGTACATACTCGAGTATCATTGGCAAGCCAAGAGGAACTGGAAGTGTTTTAACTTGTGGGGGGATGGGCTGAAATGCCGTGGTTGCCCTTCCTCTGCGCTGCTGGCCCCTCCGTTGCCCCCTCCCTCTACCCTTTGCTCTACTACTGCCCCCTCGCAAAATCGGTCTGGGGACCCCTACTACTTTTAGTCACATTATTATGCAAAAAAATAAAACCACTACTACTTTTCAAGCCATTAGAACCCAAATTGAAGAATTAGTTTTAAACTTGTAGCGGTTATAAGCAAAACCGCTACTAATATTCATTTATAGCGGTTATACAATAGTAACCACTACAAATATGCAAAAAGGTAGAGAAATTCAAAATTCAAAAGTTGAGTGTTTGTAGCAGTTATTTATGTAACCGCTACAAATGTAATATTTGTAGCGGTTCTTGTGTTAACCACTACAAAAATGGAATGATATCTCTAAATATAAAAAAATAAATTATATATAATATTTTTAGCGGTTTTATTGTAAAAACGCTACAAATATATCAAATTTTTATTTGTAGCGGTTCTTGTGTTAACCGCTACAAATATATATATAATTTATTTTTTAAAAGGTTTAGAAATATAAATCTATTGCAATTAATTCACAAATTCAACAATGCGATCTAAGAATATAAATATAACTATGGTAAGCGCAAAAAGAATTTAAATTGCGAAATAAAAAATTATATATATTTATTTACAAATGTTTCGACAATAAATAAAAAAAAGATGTTCTAAACTAAGTAGCTGGGGGCTGATCATCTGGTGCTCTCTTAGGTGGGGCTTCCTCAGGTGCTGTTGGATCGGGGTGCTATGCAGAGTTAACCGCACCATCATCATCAGCAAGAGGAGGAGGAGGAGGAGGAGTCTGGATGACGAACCGAGAGACAGGGGGAGCCTGCGGATACTGCTCGACCCGGAACAAGCGACTCCATCCACGCTTAAGCATGTTGTTCGTGATACCACGCCACTGCGTCTGCTGAACGTAGAACAAATCAGCATGCTGCTACATCTGTTGCAGATGCAGCTGCTCCATCTGCTACTGCTGCTGAGCCACGGCAGCCTGTGTCCACTCCAAATCTAACTGTAGCTGCTCAACGGACTCGTCCCTCGGACATCTGACCCCTCTAGAGCTACCACCTCAGAGGCGGCGCTCTTGCCGTAGACCATGCTAGGTCTGGCGCCTATCCCCATCCCCCACACGCGTTAGGGGTGCTCAGCCTGACCTAGACTTGCCTTCAAAGGAGCCGTCGGGTCCACTAACTCCTGTGACTCCTCGACATGGGTCTCTCACAGCTTAGTCTATGACTACTGCATCCGCTCCTGCCATTTTATGAAAAAATTACTAATTAGCATTTTTCATTATTAAGTTGGTTTTATAAAAATTATAATAATAAAATTACTTACAATGGCCGCCTCTGCCTGCTGAGAGGTCAGAATCCCATCACGGTGTCTATGTGTGATGGCGTACAGCTCCCTATAGTCCGTCTGACGGTTCTCTTGCTATGCCTTCCTCTCCTAAAATAATTACAAAATTCAATTAGTATTATGAAATAACCAGCTAAAAGTCAGTGATATTATGAAAAGTTACCAACTCGCTGTACGTGACAGTAAAGGATTTCGATCCTGCTGTGTGGTAGATCGTCTGCTGCCCACAAATCTTAGTGTTCCTCTGAGAAAACGCCTAGAAAAAAATAATATTAAATGTATTAAAACAATATAAAAAATTTCAAATTAATAAATTTCAAACTAAAATTAATTAATTTTAAATTATAATTTAATAATTAACAATTACAAAATTATATATAAACAATCTAATAAATACATTACCTGCCCCTCAGTACTCCTCCTGAACTAGACGAAACTTGCCCAGCGTTCGGCGGGACGCCGTCTGGGACGCTCTTGATCAGCTACTCCAGAGGCATCATCCCGTCCTTATCGACACTGTGGAAGAGACGGTTCCTTCTGTTCCTCCAGTCGTCACCCATCTTCACCAGGGTGTACCTTTTCCGATTGGCCGGTCGGCAAACCGTAGCTACAAAAAAATTATTTAAATATCAATAATTACAAAAATCCTATTAAAAAATATTAATTAAATACTATTAATTACCTGAACCATCTCCTCCCAAGCCAGGTCCTTTGGCCCCTTCGGAACGTGCCTCCACGTCCTGAAGTGAAGGGGAAACCTTATCTAATTCGAGCCCAAGTCATTCAAGAAGTGGTTGAACAGGTGGCCCTCATTGTCGATCAGTTGGTCCGTGCCCTCATTCCATGGTAGTACAACTCATAGTGTATGGTCCATGCTGTTCAAACCGACCACGTCCAGCCTCCTCATAGACACATTCCCCTACTCATCTGCACAATTTACCGCACGTTAGATAAATTGTAATTCAGATTTAACATTTCAAATTTAAATAAATACATTATTAAATTAAAAACTTTATTTACCTTGGACATGCACCTTAAACCCAGTAGACCGTGAAGACAACCCTCGTGGGTTGGTCTAATCCTGCGTCTCCTCATCATTAAGGAATTGCTCCATCTCTCTGATCCTAATCGGGATCTCAAACTCCTCACCGCTTAGGTCAAAGTCCTCATTCACGTCATAGTCCTCAACATTGATATCTCCCTCCCCCAAATCAGGCACCTCTGGTATAGTCTTTTGCGATGGCTGTGGTAGGGCTGACTCTTGTAGGGGGATGGGCTGAAATGGCGTGGTCGCCCTTCCTCTATGTTGCTGCCCCCCACGTTGCCCCCTCCCTCTACCCTTTGCTCTACTACTGCCCCCTCGCAAAATCGGTCTGGGGACCTCGGGCACCTTCCCCCATCCTTTCTCGAAGCCATACAAACTACAAAAATTCAAAAAAAAAACATTTTAGTCACATTATTATGCAAAAATATAATAAAAATATAGATATAAATAAAATACGTATTGTCTCAGTGCCTCAAGTGCAAATAATGAGAAATACTGCAGCAAAACCTCTTCTATGGATGTCTAAACGCTCACATCTAAAAGAAAACATCAAAGGAACTTCAGAAAACAAAATGGTCAAACAGAAAAGTGGAGGAGATCGGTGGCCTTAAATAGGGGCGAAGTTTGTAGAGGTTATTAAAATAACCGCTACATCAACCGCTACAAATAAGCTAGGGCGGCTAAAATTTGTACCGGTTCTAGAATAATCGCTACAAATTACAAAATCATTTGAAGTTCTGTAGTGGTTATGGTAAAAAACCGCTACAAATTTTGAGACCTCTCAAATTCTGTAGCGATTATAGCTCTTTAACCGCTACAAATAGGCGACCTTTTGCATTTTGTAGCTATTTAATTAGATAAACCGCTACAAATAAACGCTACACTGGTGGCACGTTTTGGTTAGCGGTTATTATTTAGTAACCGCTACAATTTTACTGCTACCAGTTTTGGTGGGAAAACCGTGCCATATTTGTAGCGGTTTAATATGCATAACCGCTACAAAAAATGTTGCAATCTGTCCCGCCATTTGGTGCGTAGAATTGTAGCGGTTTAGGTTTTAACCACTACAATGTCACCGCTATAAAATATCATTTTTTTGTAGTGCCTTTGGTCCCATTTCTTGCAACCAGCCTCACTCGTCCTCCTTCATTATTTGCTTTGGCAATGAACCATATCCATGTAAGTAACTCCCTTTATCTTTTTTTTAAAAAAATTTTAATAATGCATGCAACTTTGTCTTTCTATTTTTCCTTTATTAGCTTTTTTTTCATGTTTGTGCTTGAAGTTTCAGCTCACTCTATTTAAGCTTTCTATACACTGTAAGTTTTATAATTTTTTAGCTTACAAATTTAATTTTATTAGTAATTAATAGTTTAATTTGCTCATTGTCTTTTATATTTACTTTATCATAAAATTCGGAAAAATTATTATCATTTTTACATGCTGAAAAATAAATGAGATAAAATTAAATTTTATTATATATAGATCATATGTGAAGCAATGTAGTAGTTATAATTTGTAGGTGTTGTAGTAATTGTTATTGATGAGTTGTATAAGTAAAATAATGATTTATTTCTCACATTTGTATTTTATTTGTTGGCTTGTATGCTTTCTAATTTACTTATGATATGTGCTGGCAAATATGATTTATGATGATGTGGGATTAATTGATTAATTATTTGTTAATTAAAAAAAAGATTTAAAACCTGAAAAACTTCAATTTTCGAAATATTATACTACCGATTTTATTTTCAATCTATCAATACCTTTCACCTATTTTTCAAAAGTGGTTTGTTGATTGACTTTTTCATTCACTAATTATCTATGCCTTTTGTTTGCTTGCTTTAGATTAAATTAATTTGGACCGCATGCTCTGGAAAATGTTGGGATTGAACCCCAACTTGGTGACACAGGTCACATCTATGGTCACTCTAGGCCAAACGCTCTCTTGCTAAGAAAAATTATTTTTGTTAAATAATAGTAATACGGACCTGAATAATCCTATATATGTCATCAATCTCTTATTCAGAAATTTTCTTTTCTTATTGTAAAAATATACAGATATTTTTTTTTTTACAATATAAGACCGTTTTCTTTGTTTTTTAAATTCTTTTTCCGTGAAAGCGGCACCATTTTTTTTATTATGATGAAAGAGATATTATTATTTAATTTGTTGTTGCTTTTCCGTTTTGGCCACATTCTCCATTTATTTTCTTATAAAGCAAAAGTGGAACTGATACATTGAACTACGTTTAATTTCAGAAACAGACTCACCATCATCATTTAATTAAGTTGTCATCATATAATTGAATGAGTTGTGATTAGTAGTTTATATTTTTTAAAAAGAAAAAAAATAAAAGCGAATATTTTTCTTTTTTTATATTATTTAATTTTTTTTCCCATCAAGATGGAAAAGATGGAAGAGACATGAATAATTATTTATGCATATAAATTCATGGGTGGCTTTATTTTATTATTTTTCACTAAATGATATGTGGTGATTGACACGTTTAATTAATGGAACCTAAGTGCGTCGGGAATTTATGCTGTACTCTGATATGTATGAATGAAATCAACATGTACATGACATTTATATATTGAAATGTGATTAGGAGACCAATGTTGAACAAGTTTTGTAAAAGTTTTTGAAAACCCTGCTTTAGGCAAAAGCTATTTTAATAAGTCCCAAATCAGTTAAGGCCTCTAATTCCACTTAATTACGTGATTATAAACTTAATCTCGACCTTTGGTTAGAATGGGGTTACATAAGCTACTATGGTGCTTTCTTGAGTAAGTGTCGCAGCTGCTTAATAGGCCATATGTGGCACTTGGCACACAAGCCTCCATGATACCACTTTGTGTGCAAGTGCTACAGAAAGTGGCATTTTATCATCCCACAACCAATCAAATTACGATATCCAGCCAGTGCATGTCATCCTTACCTTATCCTCTTTCTCTTGGATTCCACATGCCCTACCACTTCATTTTCCATTACCTTTCATCCCCACCCTATCCCCACCACTTCTTATATTTCCTCCTCCTCCTCCTCTTTTCATCACTTTCATCCCAACTCTATCCCCACCACTTCTCACATACACCCTCCTCTTTTCATCACTCATCAACAACGTCCCCTTTGGTCCCATTTCTTGCAACCAACCTCACTCGTCCTCCCTCCTTATTTGCTTTAGCCATGCACTATATCCATGTAAGTACCCCCACCCCATTTATCTTTTTTTTTTTAATTTTTTAATAATGCATGCAACTTTGTCTTTCTACTTTTCCTTTATTAGTTCTTTATTTCATGTTTATGCTTGAAGTTTCAACTCACTCTCTTCCAGCTTTCTATATACTATAAGTTTTATAATTTTGTAGTTTACAAATCTAATTTTATTAGTAATTGATAGTTTAATTTGCTCATTGTCTTTTATATTTAATTTATCATAAAATTTAAAATAAACGAGATAAACTTAAATTTTATTATATATAGGTCGTATGTGAAGCAATGTAGTAGTCATAATTTGTAGATGTTGTAGTAATTGTTATTGATGAATTGTATAAGTAAAATACTTATTTATTTCTCACATTTGTATTTTATTTGTTGGCTTGTAATGCTTTCTAATTTGCCTATAATATGTGTTGGCAAATATGATTTATAATGATGCAGGATTAATTGATTGGTTATTTGTCAGTTAAAAGAGAGGATTTAAAACCGAAAAAACTTCAATTTTTGAAATGTTATACTACCAATTTTATTTTCCATCTATCTGTACCTTTCACCTATTTTTTAAAAGTGGTTAGTTCCTTCTTTCTGTTTGATTTAGATTAAATTAATTTGGACCGCATGCGCTGGAAAATGTTGGGATTGAACCCCAACTCGGTGACACAGGTCACATCTATGGTCACTATAGGCCAAACGCTCTCTTGCTAAGAAAAATTATTTTTGTTAAATAATAGTAATACGGACCTGAATAATCCTATATATGTCATCAATCTTTTATTCAGAAATTTTCTTTTCTTATTGTAAAAATATACAAATATTTTTTTTGCAATATAAGACCGTTTTCTTTGTTATTTTAATTTTTTTCCGTGTAAGCCGCACCAGTTTTTCTTTATTATGATTAAAGAGATATTATTATTTAATTTGTTGTTGCTTTTCCGTTTTGGCCACATTCCCCATTTATTTTCTTATAAAGCAAAAGTGAAACTGATACGTTGAACCACGTTTAATTTCAAAAACAGACTCACCATCATCATCTAATTAAGTTGTCATCACATAATTGAACGAGTTGTGATCAGTAGTTTATATTTTTTTAAAAGAAAAAAATAAAAGGGAATATATTTATTTTTTTACATTATTTAATTTTTGTTCCCATCAAGATGGAAGAGACATGAATAATTATTTATGCATATAAATTCATGGGTGGCTTTATTTTATTATTTTTCACTAAATGATATGTGGTGATTGACACGTTTCAAGGATGAAATCAAATGATTTTTTTGTTGCAAAAAAAAAAAAAAGAATTTGTTAAACAAAATGTTGAGATAAGGGTTTTTTTAAAACTGCAACTAGATATTTTTGTTCCGTTTCATTAGCATATATTCACGTTTAAATTTTGCCAATATTAATAGTATAATTTTTTTTTTTTTTGCAACCAATAGTATTAGATCAATAGATGGGCTTGAATCAATTATAAGTGAGCTCAAGTTGCAAGAGTGACAACCATATGTCCCTTTTGCTATGAATTGCTTATTATTTTGAGTATGTAATTGTAATTGGCTGGGCATCATTAATCAAAGCCTAAGAAAGAAATATTTTATTTGTTTTAAGAGTCTTGAGTGCCAATTAATTAATTAATTACGTCACATTAGTATACATTAGATTATCTTTAGGAATAAGCTTTAAAAAAGACCAATTATCCGACAATATCCTTTGAATTCATTTAAATCTGACCAAATTTAAATACATTCAAATCATTGTAGTCTTAAAATATCTATCCCTTTCAACATATTCTCTAAACATTTTCCCTTTTACCACATCCTTTACATTATTTAGAGGATATTCACAATATCCATTTAACATCAAATTCTGATTTTTAGCTATTAAGTCATTATCTCACTAGAATCCAATATCTTTCCATCCAATCATCAAAGTGATGTCCCTAATCACCTAAGATGACTAAAGTGGTGTCTTCTCACCCTTCCATACCTCACCATATCAGGCTTTTAGGGTTTTAGCTTCTGTTGAGTCACTACTACTTATTTCTTTTATATTTCATGATTTTTTACCGTTAAATATCCGAGCGTCAAATAGTTATATACAACGGTTTTTAACTGTTAAATTTTGGGCACTATATTTTACTATTTTTCAAATATAACTGTTATGTATAAGGCATTATGTTTAATAGTTGTAAGACAATGACTGTTAAATTTATCAATCTATATTTAACGATTTTTTAATAACAACCATGATATATTATGTACAATGATTAATGCTTAAAATGATGAATAGTAAAGTATTGGTCACTGTCAGCCCTTGTGTTATTTTGGATATGTGTTAGAACCGGCTATCATCTAAGAGAGGGGGTGAATTGGGTGTATGATAAAAACTTAAACCTTTGGAAGTCTTTTCGCATCTTAACAAAAGCGGTAAGTATGAAGGTAATAAATTATAAATCAACAGTTAGATTAAATAATATATGCTGGAAATATAAGAGCTTAGGGAAGAGAATATGCAAACTGTGATTTATTCTGGTTTTGTCCAATATGTGATGGCCTACGTCCAGTCCCCTGGCTCCTCCTGAGATTTTCAAATCTACTATCTTGTTTAATCCGGGCACAGGAAAAGCCTTTACAATCCCAAAAGTTTAACCGGGTACTTGTGAAACCTTTTACAAATCTCTCACTGAAATAGTCCCCCTTACGGCAAGTCTTACGAGTAGAGCAATCCCGAAGATCTTCCTCTTCTACTTACTCGTGCAAGTCTTACGAGCAGCAACGTTCTCTCCTGCTTACACCCCTGTAAGTCTTATAAGCAGCAACATTCTCTACTGTTTGCACCTTGTAAGTCTTACGAGCAGAATGTCTTACTGGCAATTCTCTCTACAACTTCTCCCGTGAGGAAATCAACCCTCTCAAGGTCCCTCTACCTTGAGATCAATTCAGAAATATAGATGAAAGTGTTTACAAACTCTCTCATAGAGTGGATATAATGCTCACTGAAGTACAATACAAAAAATCACTCTCTCAATGATAAGTAATATAGAAGATGCATAATAGAGTGTTTGGGTAGAAGCAGAGGATTCATGTTTCCATCATTTTTCTCGTAGTTGCTCGCTGTCTCAGTTACCCATCGACTTTGAATGCTCTCTCATTTATAGTTGATGAAGATGATGATCGTTGTGTGCATTTGAACAACTAGCCGCTGTCCGTTGCAGAGCAGAGCATCTCGTTAAAGAGTGGGATATTTCATTATGAGCTGTACGTCACATTGTGGAGCAGTATGAAGATGTTTGAATATTCGACAGTCTTTCGTGGTGTGTCAGTTGCTTGTCGTGGTAGGTAGCCACCATTCGGTGTGTAATGATGAAGTTTACCGTAATTGACTTTCTTATTTGAAACTTCAATCAGAACGTTTAATATCCTGTTTCACACTTGAAATATATGTTAGTTAACATTTAGAAACAATAACAAGTGAGAACACAATGATTCAATAACATGTAACCATATTTGGATTGTTCGTTGAGTGATGATATTTGCCATACGTGACCTCCATTCTTGAAGATGCAATCCAAATATTTAATCTCCTGTTACTCACTTGAAATATAAGTTATTTAACGTTTAGGAATAATTACAAGTGAAAACATAATGAATGTATAACATTTAACCACGTTTGGATTGATGGCTATGAGAGTCTAAACTTTTTGCGTTTTGGTTCTGTCAGGACTTCACTCGAGTTCAGTATGGCTCACTCGAGTGCATTTCATATTTTCACGTTCTGGCTTCCTCTCGGTAAAACACTTGCTGCTCTTCACTCGCAGGACTCGAGTGCAATTCTGGACATTACTCGTGTGCAACATCTCTCACTCAAGTGCACTTCTTGTTTTCACGTACATGCTTCTTCTCGGGTTAATACTTTCATGTCAACAATTGCATGACTTGAGTGCAATTCTGATTCTCTCTCGAGTGTGTGGTTCAATGCTCGAGTGTTGCTAAATTTCTCTACACTTCAGCCACTTCTGGACAACACTCGCATGACATTTTTCAAGAGTGCATTTTTGCACTCGTGAGTGATGTAGGGCTATGTCAAACTCAATTTATTTATTTGATTCTAAATATGGAAAATGATGCATTAGAAGAAAGCTCTTGTCATATGCATTCGAATGTAGAAAGAATAAGCTCCAAACTCCTTGTACTCTGCAAGTTATGATCGAAAGAGTGTCTACCGCACTAGACTGCACAACTGTCAACTTCCAGAAGGTATAGCTCCTAGAATATAACTTCAAATTAGGGAAATTACCTATCCATGGAAATCTCTTTGAGTCTAGTTTCATATGGCACTAGTTTCATCTCAATCCGATATGTCATTTGTGAGTTATGTCAAAACTACTGAAACTGTCTTGAAAAGTGACTTTGATTTCAGTGTCATCTTCCACGAATCATATCGCTTTCATTTGATCTTCTTTAAATGTGATCTTGGTGTACATATTTTGTGTTATGAGTCTTCTTTTATATGCCACTATTTGCAAGTCAATCCGACATGTGGTTAGAGAGATATGGCCAAAATACCGGACCACTATATTACAGAACGAAAAACAGAGCTGAACAGAGTAGCCCCGACACTCAAGTGTGTTCATCCTGCACTCGAGTGCAACACCTCTGGCACTTGAATGTTGAGCTCATACTCAAGTGAAACTCCTCTAGAAGTGCCATAACTCATATATAAGTCATCTTAGCTTCGCATTAACCCATTCCAACCATCATTTGATTATAGAAGGCTCTGGTATCATCATAGAAACCTCCAGTATCACTTCTAAGAGCTTGAATCTTAATATTCTCATTAGATCTTGTAATTTCTCCTTTCTTCAATATCTTTCTTCTTGATTTTCCTCTTGATAATAATTCTCCATAACTCAATCAAGATATCTTCTTTCATTTTCTTGACTACCTTCAATCTTCTTCTTTCTTTGCTTGGCTAATATATTTTTCTTGCATTTTTCTCCATAACTCAATCAAAATATCTTCTTTTATTTTCTTGACTACCTTCAATCTTCTTCTTGCTTTGCTTGGCTAATTTACTAGTTATGCAACATTAAATATAGTAGTTAGTCAATGTAGAAGATTGATATATTATGCAAACTTTTTGCTCTTAATTTTTCACATTTATATTTGACATCATCAAAACTAATCATATCTAACAATATGAAGCAGAGTATCAATGCGCAGTTTGATGGGCATATAGGGATAAGCATAAATATATTGATACTAAGTACTTGATCATAGAAATTCCCCATAGGAATTGTTCATACTAATTACAAATAATGTAGCCGTACAGAGATACTAAGGTGTCTAAACCCGTTTAATGAAACTTAGACATCTTTCCGTCTTCGTTCCACCACAACATTCTTCTTGTGTAGTACTCTTCTTTATACTTAGCACACCTCCTGTTTTCACCTGTCTAAATGGTTGGTTGGGGAGGGTGAGATTCGGGGGAATATCAGTAGTAAATAGTTACTATAATGCATGCAAGATATATACTATGTACATGACATGTTAGCTTTAATTAGATGCCTATGCCATAATGACATTTCTACATACTCAATGCTTCACATACTATACTCAGAGCCATAGCATAAATAGAAACAAAGCTTTATCATTCAAATATGCTCTACATAATCAAGTAAAGCAATCACTTACATCACTATACAAGCATAATTATCAAATACATGCAAATAAGGTAAGTTCACTACCTTGTGTCTTTAAGTCCTCCTCTTGGTCCTTTTCTCTAACCATTAAGGATGTTTCTTCTTTGTCAGCTCTTGACCCTAGATATATAATGACATTATTAGAGCCATGACCAATGAACCTCTAGTGTGGCTACACTAGCCCCAAGTGCTCAACTTAACCCTTGGAGCACAAAGAAATTATATTTGGCCCTTTCCTTCTTAAATTCGCATGGTAGCCATAAGCTGCCAGCATTTTGACCAAACTTTGAAAATCCATAATTAATTCTATAAAACTCCAATTAGGGTGGTTCAAAGTCCTACTTAAATCTCTTTGAGTTTATTTTAATGATAAAATATTACTCCAACCCAATTCTAGCCACAAAATTCCTGAATCACAGCCGAAGCCATACTGGTCCAGGATTTTGTCAAGATTCAATATCTAAATGCAAACATTCATAATTCATAGTATACTAATCCAAATGGCACAAATGACTTATCAAATTAAAGCTTGATTAGTCTACTTTCATACCAAAAAGTTTCATGGCCATTGGACTTCATTTAGTCAGACAAAAACACGTCACAACCAACTTGCCTCAAAACTAGCAGTGTTCACCCACAACTTTTCAAGTTCTAATTTTTGCAATTTGTGTCCAACTCATCCAACATCACCACCATACCATATTCCCACACAAGTTTGCCTAATGAATCCATTGGAAACCTCATATTACAATATCATATTGTATCCAACTCATTTATAATCACCACCATACCATTGATCCAAGCACCACAACTGCTTAATAGGGAACCAAGAGCCGCACAAGGCTCTATGGTACCATGTTGTGTGCAAGGGCCACACAAAGTGGCATTTTCATCTTCCATAACCAATCAGATTACAATATCCAGTCAGTCTCTTGGATTCT